>CM046853.1:28461821-29913760 GCA_025617745.1 Heliocidaris erythrogramma
ATATATATATATATATATATACAAATTATGTATAACAATGCGCCCTCCCGGCTATTACCATAATGGCTATATGGCAACACAAGGACTTGGGACCCTTGTTGTGCGGTTACACACATATATATATATATATATATTGTACACGTATATCGTACGCGTGCTCCTCCAATTTGACCAATCTTTCGAAGAATCTATATTAAAGAATCTGTATTTTGCTATGGCCTTACCTTATATTTATTAGTGTAGTACATCTTGGGGAAGCTGTGCAAAAATCCATAGTGATATGATACAAAAACTCCAGAATAAATATGCTAGAATGATTTTGAATAAGGATTATTATACATGTACATGTACGTCTGCTCTACTGCTTACCATTCAGCGTATAAAATATCAATACTGTTTTTTTGAAATACAAAATAATCGAATACCGACTTATGTAGGATTATTGATATGCAAACGAATTGTAAATTATAAGACACGTTATTTTTTTTAATGTCCCCTCCAACTTACCCGTCCATCCAGGGACAGAATATAACAGACATTATTTTGCATATGTTGGAGCCAGTTTGTGTAAATGGACTCCCTGGTAATGTTCAGACATGTACATCCCTTTATAAGTTTTAGAAAACTTTGCAAAGCTTTAAATCTTGACTCAATGGAATAATAACATTACTATCCAAATATGTACATTTATAATACTATTAATTCACTCTCCATTTTTTTTGGTGATTTACTATGTTATTTAATTGTTATGTATTTTGTATTTTCATGTACATGTAGAATGATTTGTTGAACTGCAGGGCGCCTTTGGAAAGTAATTTTGCATAACTGAGCAGGTCAACCCTGCAGGACAAAATAAAGCAGAGAAAATAAATAATAAATACAAATAAATAAGAACGTACAGAATGAAGTTGCATTACAAAATTCTCTGTAAATTTCCTTTCTTGCTTTCCCATTTATCAACAAATATAGGCTAATTTCATGTTACCAATAACACTTTTAAAGATTTGCGGCAAAGAATGAAGTTTTTATCAAATTCTAAATTTTTTATTTCCCTTTTACAAATAAATATGGACTAATGCCATTTTACCAATAAGACTTCCAAAGAACGTACAAATGAACTTTCATTATATACCCATGCAGGTCTACATTTCTATCCCCCCCCCCCCCGTTTACTAACAAATAAAAGCTAATGCCATGTTCCCAATTGCGCTTTCAAGGGAAATACAGAATGCATTAAAACATCAATCATGACAACGTTCGCAAGAGGCGAAAATCAAAGAACAAAACGAGCAGAAAATGGTATTGGAAATCAACCTTGGCAGCGTCATTGAAGAAGATTAGACAAAGTCGCAAAGTTGCACTTCAAATGATTATTAACGTCAACATCATTCAGTAGTTTCTGGATCTGAAAGGCCGCTCATAATGTACCCTCAGGTTTTACATGTGTTTTGTTAGTCCTTGATCTTGGTAATGTGACCTGTATACATGTAAATGTGAACTATCGTCGAAGAACAGGAACTCTCTATATATTTCGTGAATAAGATGCCCCCCCCCCACCCTGCCAAATTGAACTTAATACGTACAAGTCATATCTTACCTGAATTTAATTTTGTTACTGGTGTGTAAATCCAAATATGTGTTTGATATTTTTAGTTTTCATCATTGCAAATTATTTCTTTTTCTTTTTCGTTTGCAAAAGGTTGACACAGAATCGTATGTCATAACACAACCTGCAAAGGAATTAACACAGCGAGACACGTAGTTTGAAGATGGCTAAATCTCAGCACGACGTATTCCACATGATTCATTAGGGACCGTGCCGCGATACAATGTTGCAATCAACAGACAAACTACAGGCGTTCAAGACTTATCCACATCAGTAAAATAAGCCTATATATATATACGCTCATCCATCTTTGACCATGGGAATTCCATGTTATGATCTGTACAAGGATAATAATGAGAGCTCATGCACACTATTTATGACAATCCACACGCTTTGCAGTGTCTTAATACTGAAGGTTATGCTTTACCAGAATGATACGATATTGATATGATATTGGATGCAATTTCTTCTTCTTCTTTTTTTTTTTTCCTTCTTCTTCTTCTCCTTCTTCTTTTTCTTCTTTTTCTTCTTTCTCTTCTCCTTTTTCTTCTTCTTCATCATCATCATGTTCTTCTTCCTCCTCTGATGATGATGATGATGATGACAAAGTATTGCTTCAGATTTTGGAGTTAACCGCACTGTAGGTTAATCCAATGAATTCACGCTGTCATCATAACACCTTAAACATGAATGAACACTAGGTGAGGTAATTTTAACATGTGAAGTGGACAGCATGTTATTTGACTGACATTTTAAGGCATCTTTATTAGTGTGGTGGTAGGATTACATGATCATCGCACAGATTCAGCTTTAAACATGTTTACTCAGTTCAGCCCCGAAGTTCACTAAAGGTAAAGGCCCGGACCTAACCTCTCAAGAGACAAGCTCTAAACACAGCATAGACGGAGGTACAAATATTACTACGATCATGACGATAATGACATCATTTTGTGTGAAAACGCTCAACATTATCTAATGGAAAACTAATTCAAAATGTGTATTGCTGATGTACATATTATGAAGACGGAGCCTATTTTTCTGGAGAATATTTTAGATGATCCGAAAATGGGTCATCTTCTGACACGATTCTTTAGATTGAAATGAAAAACCTATGGTGATGTTCATTGGCGGTAGATGCTTTTTAAATGTAAGTCAATGTCCTGTGTATAAGGATAATAATATTTATATTTTGTGGTGCTGTAAGGAAAAGCTTCACTTGATAGCTTTTTGCATTCGATTTTTTAAAACCCCGTACTATCCTTAACCCCGGATGATTTTGCTGTTCTCATGCAGTTTTAGTCCCGTACTATCTCCCTAGCCAGAGCAATTAGCCCCACCTTTTTACATTTAGCCCCACTTTTTTCGGGCTAACCCTGCTTTTGCCCAAAGCTAAAATAATCCTGTATATCGTGGAGTTAGCCCACTTCGGTAAAATGCAATGTGAACCGAAAGTGGGCTAAGCTTAGTCCCATACTAACCGTGGGGCTAAATCCTCATTTAGCTCCACCCATAGTATGGGACTAAGCAAATATTTTGCAGATTTAAGACAGTATCATCTACGTAGTGTGTTACAGAGTCACTTTCACTTTGTTTGTATCACTTACACACAATCAGAAAACGATAGGACCAAGATAAGACCCTTACGGTACAGTAAATTCAAAACTCTAAAATACCTGTGCATGATAAGCTGGTATCGTTATACATGTAATGTGGTGGAAATGTGCTCTTTATAGAGCCTTTTTTTCTTCAGTTAATTGTGCAGAGACCACATTTTCCAGAGGATTTTCACAAATTTATGTAAGACACGTGACTCCAGAGTTGGTTATGCTTGCCTGTCTAGACCCAGACTGAAATCAAAGATAAGATGAACTTCCCGTTTTATAAAGATTTTCTGCCTGTGTCTAAACAGAACATAGAAGATTATCCTTCAAGACATCTTTTTAATCATACTTCATACACATACATGTACATGTATTATGTGTATAGATCTGGTTTTTCTACTACTATATAAACCCAATAGGCTGACATTAACTGCTAGTATACTAGTTCATAGTATGCTTATTTTATTTTGATGTTTTTAGCGATGTTCGTGTGTGTATTGTTTTGTGTTTTTTTTCCCCCCTTTTACACACGTCTTGTCATCGTCGCTTAATTCTCTCTGTTATTGGGGAACCTAGTTTTAACAAGCTGTGCTTTTCCTTAGGTTCTCCCATGATACTGCTTTTTTTCTATTGACTAATGTAAATTTTTCCACTTTTGACTGTATGTACATGTACATTGGAAATGTTATTGATTATGATAGATTCGAAATTTTGAACGATGTATGCTCACCAATTGTAATGTTCATGGCAGATTTCTGCAGTATTATGAAATAAATTCATTCAATTCATTCATTCAGATTTGCCGTTGATTCGAATCGATCGCAACTTATCGATTGCAACTTGTAAATCAGTGATTGATTGGAAGACTTGCGATCGATTTAGACCAATCCCAACTTTATAAAACGGGAACCTGCATGGGCCCCGTTTCATAAAACTTGTTATCAGTAACAACTTGTAACAACTGTTATAAGCTACTGAATTCCTTGCATCTGATTGGGTGAGATCAAATTTGTCATATAAATATGTGCAGTTGTTACTGATAACAAGTTTTATGAAATGGGGCCAAGGCTTAAAACTTTACTTCTTTTATTATATCAAATTTAAAATAGGTTTACATGGACGGTTTATTTTTTTTAATAGAATTTTAGGTAAATAGTAGTGGATTTGATATTGAAATTTAAAATAGGTTTACACGGACGGTTATTTTTTTAAATAGAATTTTAGGTAAATAGTAGTGGATTTGATATTGGGTCGAATCTGCATGTTTCAAATCGCGTAGGGAGGTAATCTTTGCTATTTCAAAGTCATGAAAAATGCCTGATAATCATTGTGGGCATATTGTGAATGAGGGTGCAATTACTGACAAAAAACCTCTCGATCAGTCACCGATATTATAAATTCCGTCTTAGCACTCAGCAGGAAACCCTTCCTATCAGTTCTAGCAACAGTATCTGAGGATCTCAAACTAGACTACATTACTAGTCTATCAGGGAGATAACAAGGAATGCACATCTCAGTCTGTGGATATTGATTCAACTAAATACCCTCATAATAAGGGGGAAAACTGGTGCAAATATATTGATTACCCTTGTAACTAATAGTTATTTACCCACCGTCTACTGCCAAATGTGCACCACGGTCTATTTGCATTACACAGGGGATGTACATGATCAAATTTCACAGATTTCCCTAAATCACATAGAAGGAATATGACGTCATTTATCATCTGTGCGACAGCCGAAAGGGGGATAATTTGAAGTCCGTCATGCCTAGAACTACGACAGCCCACTTATAGGCATGTCCTTGAACGCATATCGCTGGCCACCATTTGAGAAAAAATCGATAAAGAACGTGTGATGGAGTTAGATGAGGGAGGAGAGAGAGAGAGAGAGAGAGAGAGGGGGGGGGGGGGGGGGAGAGAGAGAGAGAAGCTTTCATTTCATGATCATGAATTTAACCTATTTACATAACATAATTAATTAACCTATTTGCATAGTACACCAAACACTATTAAAATCCCAGCAATGATTCCGCAATCAAAAACGATTAAGAAGTTAAAATGAATAACTATCTGCATATTTTATTTTGCCATAGTATTTCGATTATAGCGTCGTTTGACTATTATTGACTTAGAAATAAACGATTATTCTAATCAGATATACCTGACTAGACATTTTTTGTTTTTCATCCTTTATCTTTGCTCAAGGGTGTCGTCCCACAGCGGCCAGGGGCAGTTGCCCTCCAAAAGGGAATTTATGATGTATTGCATGAATGAACTTTCACTTTAATGCATTTGCCCCCTCTTCCCTTCCTGCAGATGATCGATGCCTCTATAATTTGGTAAATGACTTCAACGTGGAATAACAACAATGCAATCTATGCAATCTACATAAAGCGAAAGCTGACATGACAAAAAATACAGGCAAGTTGGTGTATTGATTCCCGTAGGATTGGAGAACGTAATATCGACCTTAAGCAAAGCAAGGAAACATCCAAATCACACTGAAAAGAGAAAGCAGTGTCATGTTGGTGTGTGGGTGTCCCCAAACCCCTCCCTTTTTCATTTTTAAAGGCCCAATAAAAACAAGATCAATAAACTTGCACTGGGCCTAGGGTACGCTGAGGAGTTGCCCCGTTGCAATCCGCCTCCTCGTCCAGGGGGTATTCCACCCTCTTTTTAAAAATCAATTTATGGATACGCCACCATGTGTTTGTTTCTACAAAATATTTTAAAAACTTCATACATACAAAAAAAAAAAGAAAAAAAAAAAACACCTGCGTCTCATCAGTTCGTTGTCCTAGAAATCTAGATTTTGCATCGTTCGTTCTAGCTTTGCTATTTTTTTTCCTTTCCAGCACATCATATTGGTATTTATTGTTTTCCGTTTCGCATGGTACAGCTATCTGTTTACAATGGTTTACGTAGTTTCTGCAGTTGTAGTTGACCCGTATACACCCCGGTAGCTAGAGTGATGACATTATACGTCATATAGCTTTCATCCCTTGATAACCACGTTGCTTAAGATAATGGAGGTTAACGACGTGTACATCTCATTTTATAAGTATTATAGTGAAAATGTTGGAAGCAATCTTAACAATTTTTATCGCAATATTCAGATAAGGAATTATGATCTACTTGACAATATATTTTTCCCGGCGAATTTAATAATTTGGTAACTCAACTTCATATTCATGCATTATTTAACGCAAATGTGGCTTTCGGAAAATTCCGTAATTCAAAATAAGAAACCGAGCATTGAAATTGAACAGCCAGTCAACCAAATTAATGTGCATTCAGTTTGCAAACTCGTGCATTGTTTATTTTCTTTTAGATCAGTAAATTTGCAGTTAATACGATCAGATTACGTTCTTAACTTGAATGCGAGGATCTCAATAAACGTGCTCCTTTTGCAAGTTGCATGCACAAACGTGAATTGGTTTTCCCGCTGTTTAATTTGAATGTTCGGGTTCTTTCATTTAAATTACGGAATTTGCGTTCATTTGAATGCACGAAAAGTGAAAGTGAGTGACCAAACCAACGACCCGATCGGTTATCAGGCTGTGATGTCATTCCTTCACTTTACACCAGTGCTTACGATATTTTAATTACACTAATTTCCCATAGCTTCTTAAGGAGATAATTTCTTCATACCTTTGCCCACGTTATATTATATAGACAGTACCATGTTATTTGTACCCCCATAAAGAGAAATTTTTCTTTTATAGACATAAAATAGCCATGTTTTTCATTAAAATGATATGTATTGAGAGATTTGTTTCATCTTTAAACTTGAAAATCAAGTTTAATGCAATTCAAGTTTGAAATTTTATATATTTAAAAGCCTATATTAATCGAAAAAAACTTGGGTGAAAGTATGAAGAAATCACTCTCCTGAAATCCATTTCCATTAGACACAGATATTCATTTAATCAAAAGATTTATTACATTCATTACCGAAAGCCTTCAACTGTGAATACATTCTTATTAGTTGTATTTTCTTCAAACCTTATAATTTGTTTCTCTCTTAATTTCTGCTTTTATCGAAAGCAACATTATGTGGGGTCCTTCAAGCGATCTCCAGCCGTAACACAATGAGCGAATACAAATAGTATACAGGGATTAAATTGTGCATATGAATAGCTTCAAGTCAATCTCGTTGCTACGAACCGGGCTCTCTTCTTATTTTGGCTCTGCGTCAAAGGACGCAAAAATAAGGCGACATGATACATAGTAGTCAACAGATCCTTGTGACAAATGTAAGATGAACTTTGTTAAAAGCTGATTTCCGCTGCTTTATTGGAGATGTCGGACTGAAGTGATGCTTCAAGGTGAGGAGAGAAGCGTGACCAGATATTTTTCCAGACGAGGAGGATGATGATGATGGGAAGAAAGACAACATGAGACCACGGGGGATGATAGATGCCTGGCTGTTGGCCCCAGTTTCTCCATACCGTGCACCTCCACTGTGTTACGCGATGGAACATTGCCAGAAAAGTGCATTCTACTTTTCATCTTGGATGATTAGTGGAGACAATTATCAAGAGCACTGTTTAAAGGATAATTTAAAGAGAGTGCGATTAAGAGGACCTTGGACTTCAAAAGACGTCACTATATCCAGCGGTGCGACCCTAGATTTGAAGATCATGCCCCCTTCTTTGGGCTTACTTTGAATAACTGCTTAGGCCAGATGTTATATCCGATTTGACATAACTGCACTTTTAGAATACTGTCTTGTCACAAATGCAACTATACGTCCTTTCTCTATTTTATCCCACTACACCCCCCCCCCCCCCCCTCTCTCTCTCTCTCTCTTCTGCCTCCATTTTACTGTTTCTCAGCATTCTTTTCTCTCTTTTTATAATCATCTCCTGCGATAATAAGGATATATCACATAAGAACATGAGTAATGTTAACGACATCTTAAGATTCTCGGTGAGTTTTATTTTCCCTCGACTTGACCTCTGACATTGAAGTGCCAAATATCAATTCTGAACAACACTTTGGTGGAGAAAAACTGTAAGAAATTTGACGGCATAGCAAAAGTAATAGGATTTTATCTCGTCAAATCTACATTTGTCAGTTGGACGAAATGTACACTGATGGTACTCCCAACTTCTCTCCTTCGGTTATAACGTTATGTCTTCTTATTATTTTCTAAACTGAGTACTGAATCATCAATTAAAGTAAATAATATAATTCTTTATTTGTTTTTTCTTCTTTGTTTTATGATAAATAAAAGTTGAAATATTTTCGTTCTTTTTTCTTAACGTCTTTCGCACGATCTCGTCTTCCAAGTGCTCTGTGTTTTTGTATGAAATAAAGCCTATCATTCTGGATCAGTTGGGAGCAAGCAACCTTTTCAAAATTGATTCAAAAATTCGGATGCATAGAGCACAAATTTAACGCACAATGCAGTCCGGAAATAATCCTTTGTGAACCGTTCCATTTTTATCAAATTCATTTATAACATTCGAAGCATTCAGGACAAAAAATCTAATTATGGATAAAGTGCATCCAGAATATTTTCTACCAAATAAGAATACAGAAGTGAGCACCGTGAAAGTCGAGCGTTCAGTATTGATCATTGTCATAGAAACAGATTGTAACCTATTTTCAACATTCATCACCTATATGACGCAGGGCTCATTCAGTTGTTCTCTCTGTCCGGGCATTGATTAAAAATTTAGATCCAGGAAGAATGGGAGACTGCAAAAAAAAGTATTATAAAAGATATATACGTAATAAAAAGAGATAACCAGAAAACAAGGACTAACATCTGAAAACATCGTGTGTATCACGTTTGCATGATTATATTATTTTGTTTTATCGCAACTCAAATCAGGCCATCTCTATTGTATGCCGGCAGGTATTACAGATACGACACTATTGATTGTCATTTATTGCTCGTTGATATTCGAATACTAGTAAACGACTGTATTGTCCAACGAAAACGGGTCACAAAGGCAAAGCAATTAATGAGACATATTGCCTTTTATTAAAACGAAAATATGATTTTTTATTGCTTTTATTTCTGACAATAAAGTTCAATAAAATTCAATGACATCCTTCATGTCTGTTTGTTTGGAGCAAAACACAGGGATTTCATTTCAGGAGAAAAAAAAATATTTAACATAAAATTGGGTTCTGGTTATGCCAGAAATCTAGAGATTATTTGGAACGGTTAATAATGTAGTACCTAAGAATTAATTGTCTATAGGATTTAGAAGCATCAAAATGTCAGCAAACTGACTTAGCCCAAATAAAGTGCACTGCACACAGATGTAGGTATATGGGACTATAAACACATGTGGCATCAAAATTTGGTCCAAAGTTTTAAACTATTTCTGAATATTATATGGAATTCGCTGTCATTTCAAGAGAAATGCTTTACAAATGCTACTATGATTGGGAATAAGAAGAAATTGAAACTCTCATTTTTATTCACCTTTACCCGATCAAACCCTGATTCTTTGCCTAAATTGTCACGTTATAGGAGAGAAAGAGAGAGAGAGTGTGTGTGTGTGCGCGGGTGTGTGTATGTGTGGGTTTACATAGATTGAGTTGTGGGGTACGGAGAACAATAGAGCACAATGATGGCCTTTATTCCGTCATGCTTGTGGGGTACAAAATACAATAGGAGAAGTGCATGCGGGGTACAAAATACAATAGGAGAAAACAAGTTCCCCACAAATCAATGTGTGTAGAGGTGTACCAACAGAGGTATACGTATGTGACTAATTGGACAGTCAAACACAATAGATGCCTTTATTCCTTCAGGCTTGTGTGGCTTTTTTTGCTGCTTGTGTGGCTATTTGAACAATAGAGAGAACAAAGGGAAAGACACACAAGTATACCTGTGTGAGTATGGGTGAGGGTGTGTGTGTGTGCGTGTGTGTGCGTTTGTTTAGCATTATGTCCGAGGACATTTTCGGACAGAGAACAAAAAAAAAATCATGACAACAATGGTCCTCGGAAGGCGGACAATAGTCCTCGAACGTCGAACAATGAATTTATGCCTTATTCCGTCGACTGTCCGAGGACGAGTAACAATAGAGGAACAATAGTTGTCCTCGGAAGTAAAACCATGTAAACCTGGGTGTGTGTGTGTGTGTGTTGTATAGAGAGAGAGAGAGAGAGAGAGAGAAATAAAGGTAGAAAAATAAAGACGGAGAAAAAGAAAGAAAGCATCCACGACCAGATAAATCAACGCCTAGAGTGTCAAACAGGTTGATGAGTTGGTAAGTAAAAGAGTTGTATTGCAACCACGAATTTGACCCATACCCGCAAATCTTACTCGTTCGTTCACACTGACGGCTTAGCAAATACATTTATTTCACTCTATCAACGATATAAGTTCTTCCAAGTTCTAAAAATACGACATCCATTTGCGTTATTATGATGATTTTTCCAGAGTGAATTCATATTTTTTTTATTCAGTTTTCATATGACTTGAAAAAATATATCACGACACTAATTTATCTTTTACAAATATGTTACAGAATCAGGGAGGCTTTTTTTTATCTGTACCATACAGTACCATACAATACATTTGCAAATATCAAATTACGTATTCATGTTGATGAGTCTGTAATAAAAGATTGAAATTTCCAAAGGAGATAACTTTAAAAAAAGGAAGAAGATATTTTGTCCAGCCGGGCTGAGTAACCCCGACGTTTTGGTGCCCTCCGCTAGATTTGAGGGTAAGAAATTTAACAATTGATAGACCATTTAGCTGCACCCAGAAAAATTACAAAATCTATGGAACTGACTAGCAATTAATCAGTTGTATTTTCGTTGGACAGCAAAGCTATATACCGCACATAAAAGATGTTTTATCATTTGTAAAACGAGCGCTTGTGTGTTGACATTTTAGGGGATGCTGTGTTTTAGAAAATATCCTATCATGAAGGTACCCGTTAAAATTTATCTAAGAGCAAAACTGGAACTATTTTGTTGTTATTCAGAGGTAAATTAATAATAACATAGAGACATACATGTATATATTCACTAATTAGAACATAATTTTACTTGTTTCAAATCCTTCCTTAAATGAATACGGGGTGAGGTTACAACTAGCCCGAATTTAGCCTCTATATTCAGCATTTTTCGATTTCCAAGATTTTAAGCCTGGCAATTCTACGTCGTGGTAAACTAAATCTTCTCAATAGCTGAAAATTACAGATATCAATAAATTTTTAAGATGTCTGACTTAGTTCGCAGTTAATCTAATTTGTTCTTTCTTCTTTCGTCATGATACAAGAAAATGAGAAGGAAAATATAGATAAAAGTATGACATTTTGATGTAAGTAATTATTTATTTATGGAAGTAATCATTATTTCGAATGATAATTTCTTTGTATTGGACTTGCAAGCATTTTGTTTCAATCTGTCAGGGAGTGAAAAAACTCCCACGCTATTAATCGGTTTTTATACATCAAGTCCGTTACGTTAAGCTCCTAAAGATGACATTTCTAATGCTTTCCTCAGCCTTTTGTTAGTTTAACAATTACTATTGTGTAAAATGCACTGGTTTTAATCTACATATTCATGATTATTTAAAGAAATTGTTTTTTACAAATATAAGCATGTAATGAATATTCATGTTTGTCTAGTATCGGCATTGTTTAAATTGTGGACGAAAGTTGCCGTGCTATATTTGAAACTACAATAATGGTAATATAATCGTCGATTATTTTTCTTCTAAATTTCACTGTTTTTAGTTTTTGTTACTGTTGTTGCTGTTTAGTTTGCAGACTGAAGGAGACAACATTAACATGTATATCGACAAAAGAAAAGAAATGTCACAAAACGTCATGGAAATAACAAAATAATATCAGCATATTAAAGTTTGAAATTAAAGCTATATGAAACGACATGCGTACATGCATGCGCTTTGCAAACTTTTCCACATCAGTGGGGGGGGGGGGGGGCTGCTTAAACAAGCGTGATTGGGCATTTATCCCAAATTTCCCTCTGTTATTGACAACTCTCATCTGTACAGCAAATGTTGCCTGTTGTCACCCCCTCCCCTTATTTCATTTTATTTTTAAAAATGGTGCAATATTAACTATATGACTTTGTACTGACGCAATCCACGCTTAGGCAACTCCCTCCTTTTTTTTTTGGGGGGGGGGGATGGGGCGTCGACTTTATTTAGTTCTGTTCGGGTTTTTTTTAAGGATTTATCTAAACTGCATTATGCTTTTGTCACTTAGAGCGATCTTGTATGCAAAAAGCCATGAAGTCTATACAGTGTACTTCTCAGAGTCCGAGCCAGCGTAATATGTGACTAGCACTTGTAATATTGCACGTTTGTTTGCAGCAAAACACTTCAAAGGCAGTTCAAATTTAGTCGCGTCGTCTAAACTTTAGCCACGGTTCGTAAATAGGGATACTTCAACGACTAGTGTCAGATATGAAGTGTCTTCTTAAAGAAAAAGTGACGATATTGTGGGAAACTTTTAGTGTACTCAAGCATACTGTATTTGATCATCGTGGCCATAAAGTTCATTCATTCATTCATTCATTCATTCATTCATTCACTCATTCATTCTTTCATTTATTTATTCAGTCATTCATTCTATTCAGTAACTATTCTTTCATTCATGTTTTTTTTAAGGCTTCTTACGGAAAGTTTTGTCACCGTTTTCACCGCGGCCAAAGTTAAAAAGGCCGATTAGCGGGATTTTCTCCCGGATCTGGTCATATCCATCGGCGACTCTAAGAAGTCGCCGTTCAGCGGGATTAGCGCGAGCTTTTGTTTACGGCGATCTACCTGCTAAACGAGATAAATAGAACTTCCGCCGCATCGCTCAGTCGGCGTGTTGAGAACAAAGCCGCTCCGGAGGCGCGCCGAATCAATCGGCGCCGCCGAGGGCCCGCCGATGTAAAAACTTTCCGTATTGCCTAAGATGGGTCATTCCACGGAGTTGGGGCAAATATTTTGACATACCAGAAGTGAAGAACCATGTCTCCTATCAACTGTAACAACTTTTTCTAAAATTAAGTTCAGCATAAAAAGCATAGCCACTTATGTTGAGAAGGACTAGCTTCGTGGTGAATCGTTATTGCAGACCAAAATTGTATATAATGTTATATAAATGTGATGTCCATGTAAAGGTGGTAAAAAAAGGCATATTAAGGAAAGCTTTGAAAGAGTACCAACTGGAAGAAGAATGATTATGGCTGGGAACTCCTATACATATTCACAGCATAACAATATTCAACAGATGATTTCATCTTCCATGTGAAATAGAAAATCTCATACCACCGTGACATGGACATCGTCATAATTTTTGCCCCAACCCCATGGAATGACCCAGATAAAAAAGGAGTCCCTTGGAATACGCCAAAGCCGGAGAAAGCACAATCATTTTTATTTCTAAATTAAACGGATACAAATATTGAATTCATATTAAGTTATGACCAGACATGAAGTTCTTTTCAAAATCATCTCACATTATCTATCATAACATATTTTTAAATTAATTTTTCCTCGTTTGGATCTATCATCATGCGTGCAGGTCCACAATAGAATATGGTATGTTCCTTAAATATGGCATCTTCATAAACATTTTGAAAAAGCTTAATGGAGACATATCCTCAATCAATGGACTTCAAGCTCAAATGTCAACCACTTGGAAGACAACATTGTGAAGAACTTTGCTCAATGAAATAGGAGAGAGAGGAAGAGAGAAGGGGAGTGAGTACTGAGAAAAACATGAATGTAGACTACTTGTGTTACAATACAGACATACTAAAGTATTTTTCACAAGAGCTTGCGGGGAACAGGGCAAATTCAAGTTATTCAGCGCTGGGCCTCACGTGCACTTCCATAAAAGTTTACTTTTTGATTAGTCAGTCCAAGGTACCGTAC
The DNA here is from genome assembly GCA_025617745.1 of Heliocidaris erythrogramma. Taxonomy (NCBI): domain Eukaryota; kingdom Metazoa; phylum Echinodermata; class Echinoidea; order Camarodonta; family Echinometridae; genus Heliocidaris; species Heliocidaris erythrogramma. Next base: position 28,475,906 of record CM046853.1, read on the forward strand.
TGTGTGGAAATGGTGCAAACATGGCAATGATGTAGCTAGTAGGGGGAATGGGGAGCAAGTATCCAAAATTGAATATAATAAAAAATAAGGACAGTGAAATTTAAAGAGAAATAAAGAGAGAAGGGGGAGATTATTGAGAAGATATTACACCCCCTCCCCCCCCCCCCACACACGCACACACCCTCGATTACTCGGCGACATTGTTTTCTTGCTTTTTATCCAAGTAGTAAGACTCCTCATCGGGTATACGTATGGTGAATGAAATCAACATATCAAACTTGTCATAAAATTGTTATCAGCTATACTGAAATCCTTGAGTCTGATTGACCGAGAGCAAATTTGTCCTAGAAATTGGGCAGTTGTTATTGAAAACAATTTTTATGAAACAGGGCCCTTGCCGGGGCTAAAAGAAATTTCAACCGTAAAAGCATGGGCGTATGCCCTGGTTAAATAATATATTTACCTCTTCAAAAGTATGACCGATTATCTTATAATGAGAATGTAAAAAACAGACATTTGTGTTGTTTAATATCGTCACATTCTCTTATTGAATGTACAGACCCGGGGGCGGGGGCAAGTCTCAATAGTTATCAACAACACTCATCCCCCAAACCTCTATAGACACATACCCTTACTTCCAACCTGTAAAATGAAAAGGAGAATCAACACAAACACCAACAAATGGCCTTTGTATATACACATATTTTGCAAGGACGTGTTATGTGGTCTATAAATAAGAGCATAATTCGACCAGTCGCCACCATTGCCGCGGGAGTGACATCACATTACCAAAATCCCTCAATGAATAACTGGCTCTAAAAAAGCCATCAAGACAAGTCAGGCTTTTAAGAAAATCGATCTTGAAAACATCTTCTTTTTTTCTTCTAATTTCGTGACAACTGGCCGAATATGAAATGTGACATGCACGAAATCCCATAACATGGACTCCTGGGCATGTTATATCTTCTCATGATCGTTTCTGTTATTTTTTGTCTTTCTTTGACACTAGACATTGTGTTTTTTATTTATAAAAATCAGTTTAGCGGTTGTTGCTGCAAGGATATCATGGATTATAAAAGGAGACCATATACTATTAAAGTGTCTTTTCTTGGGTTCACTACAACTTAATGAAAGTTCTTCTCAAAGTATCTGACAATGAACAGTTTTCTTGTTGCTTTATTGTTTTCTCTGAACCTATATTAATGAATAGAAAGCAATTATGATTGAAATGGCGTATCCAAGGAGCAAAGACTGGAGTCGGTGTTGACCCACAAATCAGTATTTCAAAAACATTCTAGTAGCCAGGAGCAATGCGTCTTTAGTATATGTCTGACATTGCAGGAGTTTTTCTTAAAATGTGTATAATGCCACTCACTGTGTGTTCCTGGGTCGTATCCTTCTCATCTTTTCCCTCAGTTTGGGTATGACACTTTTTTTGTCTGTTCGTAGCTGCAGAGCAATTAAAATATCTAAACTTTCAATTCCAAGGTGCTTGTTTACGTTAATCACGTAATTTATGAATCCCTCGTGTGTTGAGAGCCAGAAGGGCGTTAACTCTGTGTTAAAGTATATGAGTTAACGCCCTTCTGGCTCCAAACACACGCCCTATCATCTGTGTATATTAATTTTTGTTTGGGCTGTCTCGCCAGAAGCTTTTTGAGTTGTTGCCCTGCAATACTTCCGAAGTGATTTGCTTGACTTCCGTATATCAATTTTAATTTTATTAAGTACTATAAGGCCTCGATTTTGATGTAGACCTATATATTGATGTAGAACACATCAACAGAATGATTAAAATCAAAATGATTCGCCTTTTTTATTTCTTCGAATGATTTGAGTCTCCATCCACAGTCGCTACGAGCGTTGGATTAAATAGTATCACTCGAAGGACCATCAAGCCCACTTTTTTCGGAACCATAAATGGCGTTGATCACTTCTTTTTATATCAGTCTGCATGAAGTTCATGCCTGCCCGACCTAGCTGATGGCAGTGCCTTCATTCGATATCCCTCCGAGATTAACAATTGAAGTGATTGAAGTACGCGGGGGATATCGTGTCGCCGAGTCGAATACAAATGTATTCACTGAAAGGGTAATTGCAACAAGTGCTTAGATGGATTACGTCTTGAGTTTAAGTCGAAACCAGAGGGCACGTGCCCAGTTTAATAAGTTGCAAAGGTATTATTTCGAATGTCAATGGCTCACTTTAATGTTGAATATCGTGGCGGGATACTGATCGTTACAGTTAATGCATACCAATTAAACAATGTTCGTCTGCAAAGCCGCATTTATAAATTCACGAAGCCTTTCTAACCGTGATCGCAAGTTGCTCTCGAGAAAGCAAAGCAAAGCAAAACAAAAATAATAAAAAATTATTTTAAAAAAATCAGAGAAACAGAAATCAAACCGTGGCAAGTTATGAATTTGTGAAAGGAGGGATCACTCTGTAAGGTAAATTCATATTTGCAACTAGGAAATGTAACAGCGATGTGATATAAGACAACTCTCCTTTTTGCTCCTACACGCTTTAATGGCGTGTGTGTGCGTAATTGGGTTTTTACAGCGTGTATCAATTAGATATGATTATTTACGTCCGGGACCGACCTTTAAACGTCACCATCCGAAAGACGTGACTCAGTCTCGAACCTGGGTCCGCTGAATCAGTTTATAACTTCCACTGGTAGCTGGATTACAGGCGCACGCCACAACGCCCAGTCCACTTTAATGGCTAAAAATGTTTGGTTTTTTATAGTAAATGTCAATACAGAGCAAGAATATTTTTTTTGTATTAGGGAACAAAAAAACAACATGCTATTTAACAGATATCATTTTATTGTCATGACTGTAGACATACAACAAATGTGAGAGTTGTCAGGTGTACATTCCTTTCGCCAATTTGAAGTGTACATATAGATTTGATGATCTTACTCTCTTAGGTTTGAAATGTTCGTAACTTTCCTAATTATTTGTCCAATTGCGATTAAACTTCACCATCCTGATTCTCTGATGTGGCTGCTTAACACAATTAAACCTGATAGAGAGGATGGATTGCCCTTCCATTGATGTATTGTTGCCTACGTGTACAGTGGCGGATTTAAGGGGAGGGGGGGGGGGGGCGGCAATCCCGGCCCGAGCTCACCATTTTGAAAGAATAGTATGTGTTGTGCCCCCCCCCCCCCCCTCTTATCTCATTGTGCTCCACTCCCGCTTTTGGAAGTGATAGCTTTTTTCCACCTTTTTTTAGCTTGTCCGAGAATTATGGAGGGAAACTGGACCCCATAACCCCCCCCCCCCCCTCCTCCACTGAGCTACATTAGGAGGGCTGGCGAGACCCACAAATACGGATCTCCCTCCAGGCAGTTTCCCAAAGTTGACAGCCCGCCGCATATGTGTGCCCCCCCCCCCCCCCTACAAAAAATCCTAGATCCGTCCCTGTACGTTTTATTTCAAATCTAAACACCGTTAACGCGAACATGCGACTGAAACGATCATTTCTTCATAAATAATTAATGTATGGCATATAAATGCTCTTTGCTCAAATATCCCTGCATTGAAAACAGAAGTTCATGTCTATTGCAAAAAGGACACATGAGAGTATATAACTACAGAAATGGTATTCACAATAAACGCATGTATCAGAAACGGGGCAAAAAGAGGGGTGAGGGGAGGGAAATATACAGTTGCGGTACTGCTACACGTGTTTTACAGAAAATTGTTACAGTAACTGCAAGAAAACAATAAAGCTCGTCTCTAAAGGACATTAAAAACAGTGATCAGATATTTTGAACGTCCATGCTTACTCGCAGTTTGTATCCGATGGCCTGTATTCTGAAGTCAGGTTATTTCGAAGTTAGGTTCCTGATTTCACAATACCTGAACACAGGTAATCAGTATTGTGATATTGCAAATACTAATATCTTTTCCTTTCTTTTCTTTTTTTTTTTTTCGCGGGGGTGCGGGGGGGGGGTGGGGTAAAGTTTAAATCGGATCAGGGGCGGATCCAGGATTTGTGAAAGATGGGACACAAATCTCAGAAAAATTTCTGACAAGCCCCCCCCCCCCCCCCCCCCCAAAAAAAAAAAAAAAAGTCATCAGATTTCAGATTTTAGCCCTAAAATCCAAAATTCTCTGACAAGCAAAAAAAAAGGGGATAAAAAGGTATTCAGGTCTTATAAAAAAAGATAGGGGGCACAATGTACACTTGGTTTTAATGGGAGGGGGGGGGGGGGCAATCGCAAGTGTCAGATGGTGTCTTCATGCCTTGATAACTGAATATGTTTTGAATATTTGAGAGTAGTGGAAATGCAAAAGTCAGTAACAACAACAATAGTGTGATAAAAGTAATAAAAATCGAAAGAACGAGGAAAATACTTCTCTGCAACAGAAAAATCACGTTATATGAAAAGCATACAAATTACACTATAGTACGTACAATATCGTGCTTTTCTTACTTCTCGTACTCCCTGTGTCTTTAAGTGGGTTTCAGACTGTTTAAAGTAGAACGTTAATGATTTTAAATATTGGCTTAATACTTATTATTGCATTGATGGCATAAATTAAACAAGGTTATCCAAATTCAACGCTTGGAAACATTTGAAGTAATGATTATTATCAATTATAAAACGGTAAAATACAGCCCCCGATATAGCAGCTGAAGAGCTCCTCGAACGCTGCTGAGATATGTGACGACACACCCTGGACCAGTCCTGTCTAAGCAGACGATGTCCCATAACATCTTACACATTTTTCAGAGCCTATTTTGTCATCTCCTCTTCACTTATTTCTCTTCCTTCACTAGCGTCAGTCTTAATGTTAGTCTGTTGCCTCACTCTTAACTTCGTGTATGGTATTATTTTGATGAAAAATGCAGCGTTAAAAAAATAAAGGAATCAGTCACTTGTAAACAAAATAAGACGCCATTGTATTTTCAGCTGCTTGCACCGGGCATGTTCGGCGTTTCAAGAGGGAACGAATACCATCCTGCTATTATTCGGAGGGCTTTTCAATTTGAAAGTGGGGTTTATTTCATTGATCATTGACCCTTCCCCTATGTATTTACAATCAAACGGTTTTAGCTATCAGAATCAGTTTCACTTTCCCTTTATAATGGTGTGAAATAAGGTCATGTTTAAATACACCAAACTCTTTATAATTTGATAAATAATTGCATTGCAATTACGTTCATTCATTATAGGACGTCGTCTGCTTAAGCAGGATCGATCCCGAGTGTGACGACATCAAAACATCGCTATATTTCTGGCGAATCCTCGGATATTCCAGATGCTGAGAAGAGCTTTTATTTGTGTTGTTTTTATAATCACCAGATACGCAGTTGACATAAAACTTATACAATTGCCATCTGTAAGCTTCCCAGTTTCTAGTGATACATTAATTGCCATATTTGTGATTTTCTTTGAATATCTACTTTAAGTGATCGAATCACTAATGAAAGAGAGAACACTCAGCTGCCGTAGCATTTTTATTGATCTTGAATAATGATGAAAATCGCTATGGATCAATTTCTTCTCAGTTACTTTCATCATATTTTTGGTTCAGTGACCCTCTCCAATTGCAGCGAACGTTTGAAATTTAGATTAGAAATGTTGTTCAAACATATATCTTTATGTTTACCTTTCAGTGAACAAAGTTATTGCATAAAGAATATGGTATTGAGTGAGTGAAAATAGGTATCCTTCCCATGCAAATAAACCTTGAATTTTAAAAGATTCCGAGTTCTGTGTAGTGTCGAAGTGTTCATCTTCCTTGGACAGTACAACTAACATTATGCCTTCTCATTTTCGTTCTTCTTTTCACTAATTAAGCTACGCGGGCTAATTGCGTGCAGGGATTTTCCCGCACGCAGGATAATTTCTGCGGGCAGACAAGAATTTTGGCGAGTTTCGCGTGCGTCTAACCTGCTGGACGCGTGCTACTTACGTTTTACTTGCGTGTAGTCCGTGTGACCTGCGGGTGATTCGCGTGGGTGGCGCGTGAGAGCTTTGAAAGTGATCCGTGCTAATTACGGGCGACATACGGGCGCTGCGAAGTTTCTGCGTCACAACTGCGTGTTACCTGCGTGGGAGTTGCCTGCGAGTTGCGAACGGATGGAGAAACCATCATTTCTCCGAGTTGTCTATAGAAACAGAACTAGAACGTCATTATCTTGGCCGCATCCGACCCTCAACTAACCAGCAGAAAGGCAGTAACTGGCCCTCAACATGCACGCAATTTGCTCGTATAACTCGCTCCACGCCCGCAGAGCTGATCAGCTACACGGATGTTGGCAGTATCGACACCGTACCTTGCCAGTAAAACACCCATACTATGCTCGTAGAATGCCCGCGGATGACACGCGTTTCTGACGCATAGCCACAGATCCACGGGCAACCTACGTACATCAAGCGGGTTAACTTGCCTGTGACTTGCTGCCGCTACGGGTCTCCTACTGGTGTTCTGCGTGGACCTATGCGGGCAATCTCCCGCAACTCCCCCGGAACCTTGGCTGCGGGTAAATCGGACTTGCATGCGCGCCTGCAGGCAAGCACGGGCGAGATACGTGCTAGGTATTGTCAGTTGCGGGCCATCTGCGGGGACCTGCGGCTTGTCCGGAAAGATGTGACAGCGCCTTTAACCCTTTCGAGACAACTGACCACATATTGTGGTGTGGCTCAAAAAAATCAGAATCTAAAATTATCAGATGCATGGGTAGAAAGAGCAAAAATTTCTGCACGCACTCTGTTCATTTTTATGACATTTTTTTATTGCGTTTGATGTCAGGAATTTTAAGAACGAGAATAAGCTTTAAAATCCTTCAATTGGCAACACACTGAGAGGTTCAAAATCATTGTTTTTAGCAAAATTGGCAATGTTTGCAACTTTTTTGACAAAATTTCTAGCCATGTATATTGTTTTCAAAGACATTATACCTTATTAGAACCATGTACAATTAAAAGAAAAAGATATTATTGTTGCCAATTTGAAGAACAAAATGTGATCAATTTAGCCCTGAAATAATTCCTGTCCTGAAAGGGCATATTTCCAATTCAGTTCAAAACAGCAATCACAAGACATTGTATAGAGTAGAGAAAGTGAGAGGAGAGGTGAGAATAAAAGAAAGACAGGATGGTTGGTAGAATGTCATGAAAGGTGTCAAATAAGTTGGACATTTTAGAAAGTAATGGCTGTTTATTGAAATAAATCAAGAGTAAATTACTTAATTAAATTACTAAAGTTATACATTCAGCAGAAAAGAATGAAGCTATAGATTGATTTCCATCTGAATCCCAATGATTTACAAGCGACAGCCCCATTTCATTGCATTCGAAATTCTGTCGGCAGTTCTTTTATTTTTTTCACGCTTTGGGTGCAAATCCACCAAAAAATGATGATCCTTTTGGAGGTTTGTTTTGTATTTGTTTTGTTTTATTTGTTGTTGTGTGTTTTTGTACCCTTGTAGGCGAATTTGGGAATCTGAGGACCTTTTCCATACCAGTGCGCAAATTTGTATTAAATTTAGTTTCGACAACCCCCGCCCCTCCCCCTTACATTTTTTTTTCAAATAAAAAATGAAGAAACAACATTATTTCCTGGCATGAAATGAGCTTTAGAAATCAATTCTATCATGTCGGGTTTTTTTATTTGCATTTAGTCCCAGAATTATCATGGTGATTTTGTAGGATTAAGAGGGTGACATGTGGCTCTCCATAATTCGGTGGCCTAAATCTACACACTTAGTAGGGGCTTCAAGTTAGGCGCCTTTCCAGAATACGGGCCATAATGTTTCAAATAATATAAGAAATTCATCGTCAATGTAAAGTGATCCTTAAATCTTGGGGAATAATCTCATCATTTTTTTTTATGACACTCTATAAGCTTTACACATGCAGTGAACCTGAACCATATTTAGATTGACGTAAAGTCAATCTTCTGTTCTTGTTCGCGTTCTGCATTCTTATTAGATTGACGTAATAGATTGACGTAAGTCAATCTTCTGTTCTTGTTCACATTCTGCATTCTTATTAGATTGACGTCAGTCAATCTTCTATTCTCGTTCGCGTTCTGCATTCTTATTTAGATTGACGTAAAGTCAATCTTCTGTTCTTGTTCGCGTTCTGCATTCTTATTGCATTGACGTCATGACGTCAATGCTCTGTTATTGTTCGTGTTCTGCATTCTTATTGCATTGACGTCATGACGTCAATGCTCTGTTATTGTTCGTGTTCTGCATTCTTATTCTTCTTCTTCTTCTTCTTCTTCTTCTTCTTCTTCTTCTTAGACCTCAGACCCCATTCGTTTTGCACAGGGTGTTTGTGAGCTCTGTCTAGGTCCTTTCCCCTTGTCCATTTCATTTCAAATTTCGTATGCATGTTCCTTGGCATCCCTTCTAACTTACTGAGGTCTTCGTTTTCCGAATTCACTCATGCATGACCGTCCAGGCGCCATTTTGTCTGTTTTGGGCCATTTTCATGCCTTTTGTTCTCCTTGCCTATCTCAGCTATCCTACATCCTACAGACTTCTAACAAATTCCTGTAGATAGTCCAAGAGTTGCTCTGTACATTCTAATAAAAAAATTAATACGAAAAATGCCATCTTCACACTGTAAATTTAAGTCCGCAATCGGCCATATTGAAAAACGCTAAATTTCTTGAAATTTTCACTCCCGGATATTAAAAAATACTATAACTTTGTCATATCAATTGATTTTTGTCTCGAAATTTCACCATCTCTTGGTCTTGGCGTTGCACACATGTCCGCCAAATTCCATGCATTTCTGATTACGCATTATATAAACAGCGCCCTCTAAAGTTTTCAAAATGGCTCCCTTCATGTGGCCGTATCTCCGTCATGCCTGGGTAAACCCGTACCCTTTTTTGGATTTAGATACTTCAAGATATACCCTTTTCAGCCAAATAACAAAATATATACCTCATCACTGAAAATTCCCTCGTCAGAGATGCAAAAAAAGATACATGGTCTCACAGAATATTTTGAGTAAATCGCGATTGAAGTCGGGTCATTATACGGATCCTGCACATGTATTACACGTATTGTCTATGGGGCAAATCGGTTCCCAGCATTTGACCCCCTGAACGATTTTTTTTTTCTTGAAATTTTGCAGGTACATGCTTCGAGGCAAAATGAAGAGACTCGCGAAGCCAGATTTTTAATATCTACCAAGCGCTTTGTTTTAATCGCAATTTTATATCCTGCATAGATGCCACTATGGATGAAACTATGGTGGGCTGAAAGGGCCAGATTTCCATTGTGGCCAATATGTTTTGCATGCAGAGCTTGTGATCGCTGTCTAGGTCCTTTCCCCTTGTCCATTTCGTTTCGAATTTCGTATGCATGTTCCTTGGTATGCCATGTCATGCACTGAACTCTTCATTTTCCAAAATCCCTCATGCATGACCGTCAAGACGCCATTTTGTCCGTTTTTCGTTCCTTTCGTTCGTCTTGCCTATCTCCACTATTCTAGATGCTACAGACTTCAAACAAATTGCTATAGGTAGCTTAAGATATGCTCTTTTTTTACCGTTCAAGGACATGCAAAATACAGACGTCAATCTATGCACATCGTTCTGATACGATTGCAGTTCTAGTCTTCTTCTTCTTCTTCTTAGACCTCAGACCCCATTCGTTTTGCACAGGGTGTTTGTGAGCTCTGTCTAGGTCCTTTCCCCTTGTCCATTTCATTTCAAATTTCGTATGCATGTTCCTTGGCATCCCTTCTAACTTACTGAGGTTTTCGTTTTCCGAATTCACTCATGCATGACCGTCCAGGCGCCATTTTGTCCGTTTTGGGGGCATTTTCATGCCTTTTGTTCTCTTGGCCTATCTCAGCTATCCTACATCCTACAGACTTCTAACAAATTCCTGTAGATAGTCCAAGAGTTGCTATTTACATTCTTTTTTTAAAGTGAATACCAAAGATGCCATCTTCACACTGTAAACTTAAGTCCGAAATCCGCCATGTTGAAAAACGCTAAATTTCTTGAAATTTTCCCTCCCGAATATTAAAAATTCCTATAACTTTGTCATATTAATTGATTTTTGTCCCAAACTTCTACCATGTGTTGGTCTTGCCATTGCACACATTTCCGCCATATTTCATGCATTTCTGATTACGCATTATATAAACAGCGCCCTCTAAAGTTTTCAAAACGGCTCTCTTCATGTGGCCGTATCTCCGTCATGCCTGGGTAAACCCGTACCCTTTTTTGGATTTAGATACTTCAAGATATACCCTTTTCAGCCAAATAAAAAAATATATACCTCATCGCTGACCGACTTTGAGAAAAATGCACTTGAATATCCCAATATTTGCATAAATGCCGAAATAAAGACAAATTGCTCTAATTTTGTGAACATTCATCGTACGTCTTTGAAATTTGGTGGGTATGTGTATTTTCGTATTTGACAACTGTTAACCAAATTCGGTTGAAATCGATGACGTCATCGCGAAGATATTACGTAATAACCTTAATTTACTATGCATTACATAATATTGCATAATATGCTTATTTTAAATGGCGCGCAAGTTGCAGTTGGCTCACAATGACCGCAATGAAATTCCCTCGTCAGGGATGCAAAAAAAGATATATGGTCTCACAGAATATTTTGAGTAAATCGCGATTGAAGTCAGGTCATTATACGGATCCTGCACATGTATTACACGTATTGTCTATGGGGCAAATCGGTTTCCCGCATTTGGCCCCCTGAACGATTTTTATTTTTCTTGAAATTTTGCAGGTACATGCTTCGAGGCAAAATGAAGAGACTCTCGAAGCCAGATTTTTAATATCTATCAAGCGCTTTGTTTTAATCGCAATTTTATATCCTGCATAGATGCCACTACCAAGGAACTATGGCATGCCATCCGGGCCAGATTTCCATTGTGGCCAATTTGTTTTGCATGCAGTGCTTGAGATCACTGTCTAGGTCCTTTCCCCTTGTCCATTTCGATTCAAATTTCGTATGCATGTTCCTTGGCATGCCATGTAATGCACTGAACTCTTCATTTTCCAAAATCACTCATGCATGACCGTCCAGGCGCCATTTTGTCCGTGTTTCGTACCTTTTGTTCGATTTTGCCTATCTCCACTATTCTAGATGCTACAGACTTCAAACAAATTGCTATAGATGGTTTAAGAGATGCTTTTTATTTTACTGTTCAATGACATGCAAATACAGACGTCAATCTATGCACATCGTTCTGATACGATTGCAGTTCTAGTTCTTCTTCTTCTTCTTAGACCTCAGACCCCATTCGTTTTGCACAGGGTGTTTGTGAGCTCTGTCTAGGTCCTTTCCCCTTGTCCATTTCATTTCAAATTTCGTATGCATGTTCCTTGGCATCCCTTCTAACTTACTGAGGTCTTCGTTTTCCGAATTCACTCATGCATGACCGTCCAGGCGCCATTTTGTCCGTTTTGGGGTCATTTTCATGCCTTTTGTTCTCCTTGCCTATCTCAGCTATCCTACATCCTACAGACTTCTAACAAATTCCTACAGATAGTCCAAGAGTTGCTATTTACATTCTTTTTTTAAAGTGAATACGAAAAATGCCATCTTCACACTGTAAATTTAAGTCCGCAATTGGCCATATTGAAAAACGCTAAATTTCTTGTTATTTTCACTCCCGAATATTAAAAATTCCTATAACTTTGTCATATCAATTGATTTTTGTCTCAAACTTTTACCATGTCTTGGTCTTGGCGTTGCACACATTTCGGCCAGATTTCATGCATTTCCGATTACGCATTATATAAACAGCGCCCTCTAAAGTTTTCAAAATGGCTCTCTTCGTGTGGCCCTATCTCCGTCATGCCTGGGTAAACCCGTACCCTTTTTTGGATTTAGATACTTCAAGATATACCCTTTTCAGCCAAATAAAAAAATATATACCTCATCACTGACCGACTTTGAGAAAATTGCACTTGAAAATCACAATATTTGCATAAATGCCGAAATAAAGACAACTTGCTCTAATTTTGTGAACATTCAACGTACGTCTTTGGAATTTGGTGGGTATGTGTATTTGAGTATTTGACAACTGTTAACCAAATTTGGTTGAAATCGATGACGTCATCGCGAAGATATTACGCAAAAACCTTAATTTACTATGCATTACATAATATTGCATAATATGCTTATTTAAAATGGCGCGCTAGTCACAGTTGGCTCACAATGACCGCAATGAAATTCCCTTGTCAGGGATGCAAAAAAATATATATAGTCTCACAGAATATTTTGAGTAAATCGCGATTGAAGTCAGGTCATTATACGGATCATGCACATGTATTACACGTACTGTCTATGGGGCAAATCGGTTTCCCGCGTTCGGCCCCCTGAACGATTTTTATTTTTCTTGAAATTTTGCAGGTACATGCTTCGAGGCAAAATGAAGAAACTCTCGAAGCCGGATTTTCAAAATCTATCAAGCGCTTCGTTTTAAACGCAATTTTATATCCTGCACAGTATTGTCTATGGAGGAAATCGGTTTCCCAATTCTGACCCCCTGAACGATCTTTATTTTTCTTGAAATTTGGCAGGTACATGCTTCGAGGCAAAATGAAGAAACTCTCGAAGCCGGATTTTCAAAATCTATCAAGCGCTTCGTTTTAAACGCTATATAGTGACAGGTACTTAACAGAGTCTGCAAATACAGACTAGCACGTAGACCCAAATATAGAATGACCTTCAACCCATGAGTCCATGACTCATGCCAGCTCAGTTCTACTTGTCTATCTCCACTATTCTAGATGCTACAGACTTCAAACAAATTTCTATAGGTAGTTTAAGTGATGCTCTTTATTTTACTGTTCAAGGAAATACAAAATACAGACGTCAATGCATGCACATCGTTCTGATACGATTGCAGTTCTAGTTAGATTGACGTCAGTCAATCTTCTATTCTCGTTCGCGTTCTGCATTCTTATTCTTCTTTTTAGGTGGTCTGTCGGTATCGACAGATCACCTCTTAATTTCGTCAGAATTTTCTTTATTATTTATTATTATTATTTATTCTTTATTTTCAACTTATTTCTTGTGACCGTGAATTCTCAAAATCAACTCGATCAATTTTCTTCAGATTTTCGTCAATTATCAGGCCATAGCAGATCAAGTGCCCCTATCATTATCAAGGTCATCAGGTCATCGTGACGTCATCCAGGCGCCATTTTGTGAAATCACATTATCAATCATATCTTCATAACGAGTCATCCAAAATGAACCATAATTGACACACATGAACTTCAGGTCAAGGGTCAACATAAAATGTCATCAAAATGCGCGCGCGCATCATGACGCGCACGTACGCGCGCGTCAAAATTTAGAAATGCTTAAAATCACTTTTTAATCAAATTAGAGTATTGTCCAGGACATTTTAAGCATTTTGAATTTTTCTGTCCGTGCGCGTCCGTGCGCGCGTTATGCGCGCACACAGCGCGTAGAGAACGTAAAAACGCCGTTGTTCGCATATTTTGTCTTCCTGACACTATTCTTGACAATTTCCAACTATTTACAGTCAATCTCGACCTTCCATAATGTCGTACGCGCGCGTCAAACTTTCAAATTCGTGCGCACGTCAATGGGCATTCTAATGTAAAAAGTGGTAAAAACATGCCTATCTAGAATCCGCCATAGCTCGTCAGAACGCGAGGAAAACCCCAAATTTCTGTACATATTATGAAAGCCTGTGAGTTGTAGATTGGAATTCATGCAGAATTTTTGCCGATCGCATGTTCTAACGTCATCATATTTGCATATGAACTCAAAAAAATGATTTTGAAAAAATGACGTCATCATTTTTGTATTCATTTGTTAATATTTCAGTAATAGGTGATCAATTTTCTTCCAAATTTTGATATGTTATAGCTGAGACAATTCTCTACAAGATCAGTCACCACCATTTTTCATTTTGATGACGTCATCACACTAAAATCTTCAATTAAAGACGACATGTCAGATTTTTCCCTATTTGCGTGTTATGTCTATGGAAGATGATTTTTTTTCGAATCATGAATCTACATGACATCGTTCTCTGAGCAGTATCTCAGTTATTTTTGGTCTATTTCCTTCCAGATTTTAATATGTTGTAGCTGAGACTATAAGCTTTTACAAGTGTATAACAATTTTTGATCAGATGTCGGGATCATGCCCAATTTTTCAGTACAAAATGTGATTTGAGAATCCCGTTTTCGTTTACGTGTTATCTCTATGGGAAATATTCTGGTCTATCGGTAAAGCACATGACTACCATGGTCAAGGTACCTGGTTCGATCCCCGGGGCCGATTTTTTTTTTTTTTTTTTTTTGCTTCTTTTTGCCTGTCATTTTACCATCCTCTTCGACTATTATAACATAAAGAATCACAAACCATGTAATAAAATGCCTTATTTTGCATGTTATGTCTATTAGAAAGTAGTGTGCAGTAGTTTGTGTACAACCCTATGGAAATTTTGATTCCCTATCGTGTATTAGAGCTACGGGGTTTATCTCCCAAGTATCCTGCAATATCAAATAGTCCTGTTTGATATCACAATTTCTCAAAATTGGCTTAGTCAATTATCTGAAATTATCACTATAATCATCATAGTCACCATTATCATCATCACCATAATCATTTTACAATGACCGTTACACATTTTGCTACATTCCTCTCCTCAAGAAGCATCTCCATTCATTGCATTCTTGACATCCTTTCAGTTTAGTATTTCCCCATTATTATGATCATCCTGATTACAATCATGATCGTACAAATTGAAAGACAGACCACCTAATTCGTCCTCATGACGAATTAAATTCTAGTTCTTCTTCTTCTTCTTCTTCTTTTTCTTCTTCTTCCTCAGACCCCATTCGTTTTGCACGGGGTGTTTGTGCGCTCTGTCTAGGTACTTTCCCCTTGTCCATTTCATTTCAAATTTCGTATGCATGTTCCTTGGCATGTCTTCTAGGTCACTGAGGTCTTCGTTTTTCGAACTCACTCATGCATGACCGTCCAGGCGCCATTTTGTCCGTTTTGGGGCCATTTTCATGCCTTTTGTTCTCCTTGCCTATCTCAGCTATCCTACATCCTACAGACTTCTAACAAATTCCTGTAGATAGTCCAAGAGTTGCTCTGTACATTCTAATTAAAAAATTAATACGAAAAATGCCATCTTCACACTGTAAATTTAAGTCCGCAATCGGCCATATTGAAAAACGCTAAATTTCTTGAAATTTTCACTCCCGAATATTAAAAATTACTATAACTTTGTCATATCAATTGATTTTTGTCTCAAACTTTTACCATCTCTTGGTCTTGGCGTTGCACACATGTCCGCCAAATTTCATGCATTTTTGATTACGCATTATATAAACAGCGCCCTCTAAAGTTTTCAAAACGGCTCTCTTCATGTGGCCGTATCTCCGTCATGCCTGGGTAAACCCGTACCCTTTTTTGGATTTAGATACTTCAAGATATACCCTTTTCAGCCAAATAAAAAAATATATACCCCATCACTGACCGACTTTGAGAAAATTGCACTTGAAAATCACAATATTTGCATAAATGCCGAAATAAAGACAAATTGCTCTAATTTTGTGAACGTTCAACATACGTCTTTGAAATTTGGTGGGTATGTGTATTTATGTATTTGACAACTGTTAACCAAATTTGGATGAAATCGATGACGTCATCGCGAAGATATTACGCAAAAACCTTAATTTACTATGCATGACATAATATTGCATAATATGCTTATTTTAAATGGCGCGCTAGTCGCAGTTGGCTCACAATGACCGCAATGAAATTCCCTCGTCAGGGATGCAAAAAAAGATATATGGTCTCACAGAATATTTTGAGTAAATCGCGATTGAAGTCAGGTCATTATACGGATCCTGCACATGTATTACACGTATTGTCTATGGGGCAAATCGGTTATCGCAATTTTATATCCTGCATAGATGCCACTACCAAGGAAATATGGCATGCCATCCGGGCCAGATTTCCATTGTGGCCAATTTGTTTTGCATGCAGTGGTTGTGATCACTGTCTAGGTCCTTTCCCCTTGTCCATTTCGATTCAAATTTCGTATGCATGTTCCTTGGCATGCCATGTAATGCACTGAACTCTTCATTTTCCGGAATCACTCATGCATGACCGTCCAGGCGCCATTTTGTCTGTGTTTCGTACCTTCTGTTCGATTTTGCCTATCTCCACTATTCTAGATGCTACAGACTTCAAACAAATTGCTGTAGATAGTTTAAGAGATGCTTTTTATTTTACTGTTCAATGACATGCAAAATACAGACGTCAATCTATGCACATCGTTCTGATACGATTGCAGTTCTAGTTAGATTGACGTAAAGTCAATCTTCTATTCTTGTTCGTGTTTTGCATTCTTATTCTTCTTTTTCTTCTTAGACCTCAGACCCCATTTGTTTTGCACAGGGTGTTTGTGAGCTCTGTCTAGGTCCTTTCCCCTTGTCCATTTCATTTCAAATTTCGTATGCATGTTCCTTGGCATGTCTAGTTAGATTGACGTAAGTCAATCTTCTGTTCTTGTTCGTGTTCTGCATTCTTATTCTTCTTCTTTTTCTTCTTAGACCTCAGACCCTATTTGTTTTGCACAGGGTGTTTGTGAGCTCTGTCTAGGTCCTTTCCCCTTGTCCATTTTATTTCAAATTTCGTATGCATGTTCTTTGGTATGTCTAGTTGTGCATTGAGGTCTTCGTTTTCCGAATTCACTCATGCATGACCGTCCAGGCGCCATTTTGTCCGTTTTGGGGTCATTTTCATGCCTTTTGTTCTCTTGGCCTATCTCAGCTATCCTACATCCTACAGACTTCTAACAAATTCCTGTAGATAGTCCAAGAGTTGCTATTTACATTCTTCTTTTAAAGTGAATACCAAAAATGCCATCTTCACACTGTAAATTTAAGTCCGAAATCCGCCATGTTGAAAAACGCTAAATTTCTTGAAATTTTCCCTCCCGAATATTAAAAATTCCTATAACTTTGTCATATCAATTGATTTTTGTCCCAATCTTTTACCATGTGTTGGTCTTGCCATTGCACACATTTCTGCCATATTTCATGCATTTCTGATTACGCATTATATAAACAGCGCCCTCTAAAGTTTTCAAAACGGCTCCCTTCATGTGGCCGCATCTCCGTCATGCCTGGGTAAACCCGTACCCTTTTTTGGATTTAGATACTTCAAGATATACCCTTTTCAGCCAAATAAAAAAATATATACCTCATCGCTGACCGACTTTGAGAAAATTGCACTTGAAAATCACAATATTTGCATAAATGCCGAAATAAAGACAAATTGCTCTAATTTTGTGAAGGTTCAACGTACGTCTTTGGAATTTGGTGGGTATGTGTATTTATGTATTTGACAACTGTTAACCAAATTTGGTTGAAATCGATGACGTCATCGTGAAGATATTACGCAAAACCCTTAATTTACTATGCATTACATAATATTGCATAATATGCTTATTTTAAATGGCGCGCTAGTCGCAGTTGGCTCACAATGACCGCAATGAAATTCCCTCGTCAGGGATGCAAAAAAAGATATATGGTCTCACAGAATATTTTGAGTAAATCGCGATTGAAGTAAGGTCATTATACGGATCCTGCACATGTACTACACGTATTGTCTATGGGGAAAATCGGTTTCCCGCATTTGGCCCCCTGAACGATTTTCATTTTTCTTAAAATTTAGCAGGTACATGCTTCGAGGCAAAATGAAGAGACTCTCGAAGCCGGATTTTCAATATCTATCAAGCGCTTTGTTTTAATCGCAATTTTATATCCTGCATAGATGCCACTAGGGATGAAACTATGGTGGGCTGAAAGGGCCAGATTTCCATTGTGGCCAATATGTTTTGCATGCAGAGCTTGTGATCGCTGTCTAGGTCCTTTCCCCTTGTCCATTTCGTTTCGAATTTCGTATGCATGTTCCTTGGCATGCCATGTAATGCACTGAACTTTTCATTTTCCGGAATCACTCATGCATGACCGTCCAGACGCCATTTTGTCCGTGTTTCGTACCTTTTGTTCGATTTTGCCTATCTCCACTATTCTAGATGCTACAGACTTCAAACAAATTGCTATAGATAGTTTAAGAAATGCTCTTTATTTTACTGTTCAATGACATGCAAAATACAGACGTCAATCTATGCACATCGTTCTGATACGATTGCAATTCTAGTTAGATTGACGTAAAGTCAATCTTCTATTCTTGTTCACGTTTTGCATTCTTATTAGATTGACGTAAAGTCAATCTTCTGTTCTTGTTCACATTCTGCATTCTTATTCTTCTTCTTTTTCTTCTTAGACCTCAGACCCTATTTGTTTTGCACAGGGTGTTTGTGAGCTCTGTCTAGGTCCTTTCCCCTTGTCCATTTTACTTCAAATTTCGTATGCATGTTCCTTGGCATCCCTTCTAGGTCACTGAACTCTTCGTTTTCCGAAATCATTCATGCATGACCGTCCAGGCGCCATTTTGTCCGTTTTGGGGCCATTTTCATGCCTTTTGTTCTCCTTGCCTATCTCAGCTATCCTACATCCTACAGACTTCTAACAAATTCCTGTAGATAGTCCAAGAGTTGCTATTTACATTCTTTTTTTAAAGTGAATACCAAAAATGCCATCTTCACACTGTAAATTTAAGTCCGAAATCCGCCATATTGAAAAATGCGAAATTTCTTGCAATTTTCACTCCTGAATATTAACAATTCCTATAACTTTGTCATATCAATTGATTTTTGTCCCAAACTTTTACCATGTGTTGGTCTTGCCATTGCACACATGTCTGCCATATTTCATGCATTTCTGATTACGCATTATATAAACAGCGCCCTCTAAAGTTTTCAAAACGGCTCCCTTCATGTGGCTGTATCTCCGTCATGCCTGGGTAAACCCGTACCCTTTTTTGGATTTAGATACTTCAAGATATACCCTTTTCAGCCAAATAAAAAAATATATACCTCATCACTGACCGACTTTGAGAAAATTGCACTTGAAAATCACAATATTTGCATAAATGCCGAAATATAGACAAATTGCTCTAATTTTGTGAACATTCATCGTACGTCTTTGAAATTTGGTGGGTATGTGTATTTGAGTATTTGACAACTGTTAACTTAATTTCGTTGAAATCGATGACGTCATCGCGAAGATATTACGTAAAAACCTTAATTTACTATGCATTACATAATATTGCATAATATGCTTATTTTAAATGGCGCGCTAGTTGCAGTTGGCTCACAATGACCGCAATGAAATTCCCTTGTCGGGGATGCAAAAAAAGATATATGGTCTCACAGAATATTTTGAGTAAATCGCGATTGAAGTCGGGTCATTATACGGATCCTGCACATGTATTACATGTATTGTCTATGGGGCAAATCGGTTTCCCGCATTTGGCCCCCTGAACGATTTTTATTTTTCTTGAAATTTTGCAGGTACATGCCTCGAGGCAAAATGAAGAGACTCTCGAAGCTAGATTTTTAATATCTATCAAGCACTTTGTTTTAATCGCAATTTTATATCCTGCATAGATGCCACTACCTACGGAACTATGGCAAGCCATCCGGCTAATATTTCCATTGTGGCCAATTTGTTTTGCATGCAGTGCTTGAGATCACTGTCTAGGTCCTTTCCCCTTGTCCATTTCGATTCAAATTTCGTATGCATGTTCCTTGGCATGCCATGTAATGCACTGAACTCTTCATTTTCCAAAATCACTCATGCATGACCGTCCAGGCGCCATTTTGTCCGTGTTTCGTACCTTTTGTTCGATTTTGCCTATCTCCACTATTCCAGATGCTACAGACTTCAAACAAATTGCTATAGATAGTTTAAGAGATGCTCTTTATTTTACTGTTCAAGGACATGCAAAATACAGACGTCAATCTATGCACATCGTTCTGATACGATTGCAATTCTAGTTCTTCTTCTTCTTTTTCTTCTTCTTTAGCCTCAGACCCCATTCGTTTTGCACAGGGTGTTTGTGAGCTCTGTCTAGGTCCTTTCCCCTTGTCCATTTCATTTCAAATTTTGTATGCATGTTCATTGGCATGTCTAGTTGTGCATTGAGGTCTTCGTTTTTCGAAATCATTCATGCATGACCGTCCAGGCGCCATTTTGTCCGTTTTGGGGCCGTTTTGGGGCCATTTTCATGCCTTTTGTTCTCCTTGCCTATCTCAGCTATCCGACATCCTACAGACTTCTAACAAATTTCTGTAGATAGTCCAAGAGTTGCTCTTTATATTCTAATAAAAAAATTAATACGAAAAATGCCGTCTTCACACTGTAAATTTAAGTCCGCAATCGGCCATATTGAAAAACGCTAAATTTCTTGAAATTTTCACTCCCGAATATTAAAAATTCCTATAACTTTGTCATATCAATTGATTTTTGTCTCAAACTTTTACCTTGTCTTGGTCTTGGCGTTGCACACATTTCTGCCAGATTTCATGCATTTCTGAGTACGCATTATATAAACAGCGCCCTCTAAAGTTTTCAAAATGGCTCTCTTCGTGTGGCCGTATCTCCGTCATGCCTGGGTAAACCCGTACCCTTTTTTGGATTTAGATACTTCAAGATATACCCTTTTCAGTTAAATAAAAAAATATATACCTCATCACTGACCGACTTTGAGAAAATTGCACTAGAAAATCACAATATTTGCATAAATGCCGAAAAAAAGACAAATTGCTCTAATTTTGTGAACATTCATCGTACGTCTTTGAAATTTGGTGGGTATGTGTATTTGTGTATTTGACAACTGTTAACTTAATTTCGTTGAAATCGATGACGTCATCGCGAAGATATTACGTAAAAACCTTAATTTACTATGCATTACATAATATTGCATAATATGCTTATTTTAAATGGCGCGCTAGTTGCAGTTGGCTCACAATGACCGCAATGAAATTCCCTTGTCAGGGATGCAAAAAAAGATATATGGTCTCACAGAATATTTTGAGTAAATCGCGATTGAAGTCGGGTCATTATACGGATCCTGCACATGTATTACATGTATTGTCTATGGGGCAAATCGGTTTCCCGCATTTGGCCCCCTGAACGATTTTTATTTTTCTTGAAATTTTGCAGGTACATGCCTCGAGGCAAAATGAAGAGACTCTCGAAGCCAGATTTTTAATATCTATCAAGCGCTTTGTTTTAATCGCAATTTTATATCCTGCACAGATTCAACTACCTAGGAACTATGGCATGCCATCCGGGCCAGATTTCCATTGTGGCCAATTTGTTTTGCATGCAGTGCTTGTGATCACTGTCTAGGTCCTTTCCCCTTGTCCATTTCGATTCAAATTTCGTATGTATGTTCCTTGGCATGCCATGTAATGCACAGAACTCTTCATCTTCCGAAATCACTCATGCATGACCGTCCAGGCGCCATTTTGTTCGTGTTTCGTACCTTATGTTCGATTATGCCTATCTCCACTATTCCAGATGCTACAGACTTCAAACAAATTGCTATATATAGTTTAAGAGATGCTTTTTATTTTATTGTTCAAGGACATGCAAAATACAGACGTCAATCTATGCACATCGTTCTGATACGATTGCAATTCTAGTTCTTCTTCTTTTTCTTCTTCTTTAGCCTCAGACCCCATTCGTTTTGCACAGGGTGTTTGTGAGCTCTGTCTAGGTCCTTTCCCCTTGTCCATTTCATTTCAAATTTTGTATGCATGTTCATTGGCATGTCTAGTTGTGCATTGAGGTCTTCGTTTTTCGAAATCATTCATGCATGACCGTCCAGGCGCCATTTTGTCCGTTTTGGGGCCGTTTTGGGGCCATTTTCATGCCTTTTGTTCTCCTTGCCTATCTCAGCTATCCGACATCCTACAGACTTCTAACAAATTTCTGTAGATAGTCAAAGAGTTGCTCTTTATATTCTAATAAAAAAATTAATACGAAAAATGCCGTCTTCACACTGTAAATTTAAGTCCGCAATCGGCCATATTGAAAAACGCTAAATTTCTTGAAATTTTCACTCCCGAATATTAAAAATTCCTATAACTTTGTCATATCAATTGATTTTTGTCTCAAACTTTTACCTTGTCTTGGTCTTGGCGTTGCACACATTTCTGCCAGATTTCATGCATTTCTGAGTACGCATTATATAAACAGCGCCCTCTAAAGTTTTCAAAATGGCTCTCTTCGTGTGGCCGTATCTCCGTCATGCCTGGGTAAACCCGTACCCTTTTTTGGATTTAGATACTTCAAGATATACCCTTTTCAGCCAAATAAAAAAATATATGCCTCATCACTGACCGACTTTGAGAAAATTGCACTTGAAAATCACAATATTTGCATAAATGCCGAAATAAAGACAACTTGCTCTAATTTAGTGAACATTCAACGTACGTCTTTGAAATATGGTAGGTATGTGTATTTGTGTATTTGACAACTGTTAACCAAATTTGGTTGAAATCGATGACGTCATCGCGAAGATATTACGTAATAACCTTAATTTACTATGCATTACATAATATTGCATAATATGCTTATTTTAAATGGCGCGCTAGTCGCAGTTGGCTCACAATGACCGCAATGAAATTCCCTCATCAGGGATGCAAAAAAAGATATATGGTCTCACAGAATATTTTGAGTAAATCGCGATTGAAGTCAGGTCATTATACGGATCCTGCACATGTATTACACGTATTGTCTATGGGGCAAATCGGTTTCCCGCGTTTGGCCCCCTGAACGATTTTTATTTTTCTTGAAATTTTGCAGGTACATGCTTCGAGGCAAAATGAAGAGACTCTCGAAGCCGGATTTTCAAAATCTATCAAGCGCTTCGTTTTAAACGCAATTTTATATCCTGCACAGTATTGTCTATGGGGGAAATCGGTTTCCCAACTCTGACCCCCTGAACGATCTTTATTTTTCTTGAAATTTTGCAGGTACATGCTTCGAGGCAAAATGAAGAAACTCTCGAAGCCGGATTTTCAAAATCTATCAAGCGCTTCGTTTTAAACGCTATATAGTGACAGGTACTTAACAGAGTCTGCAAATACAGACTAGCACGTAGACCCAAATATAGAATGACCTTCAACCCATGAGTCCATGACTCATGCCAGCTCAGTTCTACTTGTCTATCTCCACTATTCTAGATGCTACAGACTTCAAACAAATTGCTATAGGTAGCTTAAGAGATGCTCTTTATTTTACTGTTCAAGGAAATACAAAATACAGACGTCAATGCATGCACATCGTTCTGATACGATTGCAGTTCTAGTTAGATTGACGTAAGTCAATCTTCTGTTCTTGTTCACATTCTGCATTCTTATTCTTCTTCTTTTTCTTCTTAGACCTCAGACCCTATTTGTTTTGCACAGGGTGTTTGTGAGCTCTGTCTAGGTCCTTTCCCCTTGTCCATTTCACTTCAAATTTCGTATGCATGTTCCTTGGCATCCCTTCTAGGTCACTGAACTCTTCGTTTTCCGAAATCATTCATGCATGACCGTCCAGGCGCCATTTTGTCCGTTTTGGGGCCATTTTCGGGCCATTTTCATGCCTTTTGTTCTCCTTGCCTATCTCAGCTATCCTACATCCTACAGACTTCTAACAAATTCCTGTAGATAGTCCAAGAGTTGCTCTGTACATTCTAATAAAAAAATTAATACGAAAAATGCCATCTTCACACTGTAAATTTAAGTCCGAAATCGGCCATATTGAAAAACGCGAAATTTCTTGAAATTTTCACTCCCGAATATTAAAAATTCCTATAACTTTGTCATATCAATTGATTTCTGTCTCAAACCTTTACCATGTCTTGGTCTTGGCGTTGCACACATTTCTGCCAGATTTCATGCATTTCTGAGTACGCATTATATAAACAGCGCCCTCTAAAGTTTTCAAAACGGCTCTCTTCGTGTGGCCGTATCTCCGTCATGCATGGGTAAACCCGTACCCTTTTTTGGATTTAGATACTTCAAGATATACCCTTTTCAGCCAAATAAAAAAATATATACCTCATCGCTGACCGACTTTGAGAAAATTGCACTTGAAAATCACAATATTTGCATAAATGCCGAAATAAAGACAACTTGCTCTAATTTTGTGAACATTCATCGTACATCTTTGAAATTTGGTGGGTATGTGTATTTGTGTATTTGACAACTGTTAACCAAATTTGGTTGAAATCGATGACGTCATCGCGAAGATATTACGTAAAAACCTTAATTTACTATGCATTACATAATATTGCATAATATGCTTATTTTAAATGGCGCGCTAGTCGCAGTAGGCTCACAATGACCGCAATAAAATTCCCTCATCAGGGATGCAAAAAAAGATATATGGTCTCACAGAATATTTTGAGTAAATCGCGATTGAAGTCGGGTCATTATACGGATCCTGCACATGTATTACACGTATTGTCTATGGGGCAAATCGGTTTCCGGCATTTGGCCCCCTGAACGATTTTTATTTTTCTTGAAATTTTGCAGGTACATGCTTCGAGGCAAAATGAAGAGACTGTCAAAGCCTGATTTTTAATATCTATCAAGCGCTTTGTTTTAATCGCAATTTCATATCCCGCATAGATGCCACTACCTACGGAACTATGGCATGCCATCCGGGCAATATTTCCATTGTGGCCAATTTGTTTTGCATGCAGTGCTTGAGATCACTGTCTAGGTCCTTTCCCCTTTTCCATTTCGATTCAAATTTCGTATGCATGTTCCTTGGCATGCCATGTAATGCACTGAACTCTTCATTTTTCCAAAATCACTCATGCATGACCGTCCAGGCGCCATTTTGTCCGTGTTTCGTACCTTTTGTTCGATTTGGCCTATCTCCACTATTCTAGATGCTACAGACTTCAAACAAATTGCTATAGATAGTTTAAGAGATGCTTTTTATTTTACTGTTCAATGACATGCAAAATACAGACGTCAATCTATGCACATCGTTCTGATACGATTGCAATTCTAGTCTTCTTCTTTTTCTTCTTAGACCTCAGACCCTATTTGTTTTGCACAGGGTGTTTGTGAGCTCTGTCTAGGTCCTTTCCCCTTGTTCATTTTATTTCAAATTTCGTATGCATGTTCCTTGGCATTCCTTCTAGGTCACTGAACTCTTCGTTTTCCGAAATCATTCATGCATGACCGTCCAGGCGCCATTTTGTCCGTTTTGGGGCTATTTTCATGCCTTTTGTTCTCCTTGCCTATCTCAGCTATCCTACATCCTACAGACTTCTAACAAATTCCTGTAGATAGTGGAAGAGTTGCTATTTACATTCTAGTAAAAAAATTAATACGAAAAATGCCATCTTCACACTGTAAATTTAAGTCCGCAATCGGCCATATTGAAAAACGCTAAAATTCTTGATATTTTCACTCCCGAATATTAAAAATTCCTATAACTTTGTCATATTAATTGATTCTTGTCTCAAACTTTTACCATGTCTTGGTCTTGTCGTTACACACATTTCTCCCAAATTGCATGCATTTCTGATCACGCATTATATAAACAGCGCCCTCTAAAGTTTTTAAAACGGTTCTCTTCATGTGGCCGTATCTCCATCATGCCTAGGTAAACCCGTACCCTTTTTTGGATTTAGATACTTCAAGATATACTCTTTTCAGCCAAATAAAAAAATATATACCTCATCACTGACCGACTTTGAGAAAATTGCACTTGAAAATCACAATATTTGCATAAATGCCAAAATAAAGACAACTTGCTCTAATTTTGTGAGCGTTCAACGTACGTCTTTGAAATTTGGTGGGTGTGTGTATTTGTGTATTTGACAACTGTTAACCAAATTTGGTTGAAATCGATGACGTCATCGCAAAGATATTACGTAAGAACCTTAATTTACTATGCATTACATAATATTGCATAATATGCTTATTTTAAATGGCGCGCTAGTGACAGTTGGCTCACAATGACCACAATAAAATTCCCTCGTCAGGGATGCAAAAAAAGATATATGGTCTCGCTGAATATTTTGAGTAAATCGCGATTGAAGTCAGGTCATTATACGGATCCTGCACATGTATTACACGTATTGTCTATGGGGCAAATCGGTTTCCCGCCTCTGACCCCCTGAACGATTTTTATTTTTCTTGAAATTTGGCAGGTACATGCTTCGAGGCAAAATGAAGAGACTCTCGAAGCCTGATTTTTAAAATATATCAAGCGCTTCGTTTTAAACGCTATTTTATATCCTGCACAGTATTGTCTATGGGGAAAATCGGTTTCCCAACTCTGACCCCCTGAACGATCTTTATTTTTCTTGAAATTTGGCAGGTACATGCTTTGAGGCAAAATGAAGAGACTCTCGAAGCGGGATTTTTAAAATCTATCACGCGCTTCAATTTATACGCATTTTTTTACCCTGCATAGATGTAGTGACAGGTACTTAACAGAGTCTGCAAATACAGACTAGCACGTAGACCCATCGGTTTCCCAACTTTGGACCCCTGAACGATATTTATTTTTCTTGAAATTTAGCAGGTGCATGCTTTGAGGCAAAATGAAGAGACTCTCAAAGTTGGATTTTCAAAATATATCAAGCTATTTTATACCCTGCACAGGTGTCACTAATGTAGGTGACATTTATTCCGTAGAGTTTGGGTAATGGTTATTTAAAAAAAAAATGGTTATTATGTGTAAATTAGTGAAAGAGCGCCATCTGTAGAAAGAAATATTATAGATAGATAATATACGACCAGTGTGTATAAACAACATACAATATCTTTCTCTTTGTCATTTCTTGTGGTCCTTATTCTGCTGTCACGTGCTATATGTATTTGTCATATTCGATCTAGTTTGTTCGTGTATTATAGGTAGTTTAACAAGGAACATAAGAACTTAAATAACGAAATGTTGATGATGGTTATATTTAATTAGCTCCAAAGAGCAACAATGGAATGCAGTAATACAATTTTTTTTCATCAATCTCTCATTTCACTCTCCTTCTATTTTTTATTTTATAGTTTTTTTGCCACCTCTTTTTCTTATTCTTATATTTTGCATTTGGATTCTGAATGTTATCCTTATGTTGTATCAATTTGTTAACACAATCATTCACCCTATAAAACAAAATGTTTAGTACTATTTTTATAAAAATAGAAATCAAAATGCTTTATTATACTTCAGAATTTTATAGACCGTTTATTACAGGTATTGTAACAAGGAACATTAAAACTTTATACTGAGGCCATCATCGTCTCAAGCTTATGCATGGTTACGATTGTCAGTCTTCTGCATCAATTCACTCTCCTTTGCATAGAATAGCCCCACTATTCTTGTTATTATATTTATATCTTATTTTGTTAAACGATCAAGTAGATTGTTATCTGTTTCTCAAAAATAATTTTCCAAATCTATCAAGCCCTCTGTTTTAAACGCTATTTTATACCCTGCACAGGTGTCTGTGTGCGTGTGTAATTAGGTTTTTACAGACGTGTATTAATCAGATATGATTATTTACGTCTGGGACCGACCTTTAATGTCACCATCTGAAAGACGTGACTCAGTCTCAAACCTGTGTCCCCTGAATCAGTTTATAACTTCCACTGGTAGCTGGATTACAGGCGCAAACTGGATTATTGAATTTTTGCTATTTCGCTTCGGCTTTCGTGTACTAATTAAGGTGATGGAATATATATATATATATATATATATAATTTGTTTTTCACTAATGATTTCATGCAACTAATAATCACCAAATGGATCGACGTTATACGTGGGCCTTCCTTAGCCGAAGTCCCACTGACGAAAGTGGCTGGCGCGTATAATCTAGAGAGATTGAAGTGCGCCATCATATTCAACTACAGGGGAGCGTTTCATGAAAGGAAGTTGTCGGATATTTTATCCAACTGTTATAAGCTAATGAAATCCTTGCATCTGATTGGCTGAGAGCAAATTTGTCTGATAAAATACCTGACAAGTCCTTTTATAAAACGCACATGGGACAAATCGGTTTCCCAACTTTGGACCCGTGAACGATTTTTATTGTTCTTGTAATTTGGGAGGTACACGCTTCGAGGCAAAATGAAGAGACTCTGGAAGCTGGATTTTCAAAATATATCAAGCGCTTTGTTTTAAACGCTATTTTATACCCTGCACAGTATTGTCTATGGGGAAAATCGGTTTCTCAGCTTTGACCCCCTGAACGATCTTTATTGTTCTTGAAATTTGGCAGATACATGTTTTGAGGCAAAATAAAGAGACTCTCGAAGCCGGATTTTCAGAATCTATCAAGCGCTTTGTTTTAAACGCTATTTTATACCCTGCACAGGTGTCAATAATGTAGGTAACATTTATTCCGTCGAGCTTGGGTAATGGCTATTATGTGTAAATTACTGAAAGAGCGCCATCTGTAGAAAGAAATATTATAGCTAGATAATATACGACCAGTGTGTATTACATTTTCAATGACAACATACAATATCTTTCTCTCTGTCATTTCTTTTGGTCCTTATTCTGCTGTCACGTGCTATGTATATTTGTCATATTCGATCTAGTTTGTTCCTCTTTCATTGTGTTATCATTTTCTATTTATTCCACCTGCGTTCATAATCTTGTTATTGCTGGGTTTTTTTTTTTATTGTTCTTACATTTTGCATTTTGATTCTGTTTGTTATTCTTTTGTTTTATCAATCTATTAACACAATCATTCATCCAACAATAATACAAGCATCCACAAAACAATATGTTTAGTGTTATTGTTTATGAAATAGAAATCAGAATGCTTTATTCTAATTCATAACTGTTATAGATTGTGTATTATAGGTATTGTAACAAGGAACATTAGAACTTAAATAAAAAAAATGTTAATGATGGTTATATTCAATTAGCTCCAATATAAACAATGGAATGCAATAATAAACAATTATTACAATTTTTTATTTATATTCTTTATCTTATCCCTTTTTATTTCTTTCTATCAATCTCTCATTTCACTCTCATTCTATTTTTTATTATATAGTTTTGTGCTACCTCTTTTTCTTATTCTTATATTTTGCATTTGGATTCTGTATGTTATCCTTATGTTGTATCAATTTGTTAACACAATCATTCACCCTATAAAACAAAATATTTAGTACTATTTGTATAAAAATAGAAATCAGAATGCTTTATTATACGTGTATTACAGGTAGTGTAACAAGGAACATTAAAACTTTATACAATTAATGTATAATAAATAAAGACATTTTGATGGTGCTTATACTTATTTAGTTCAGGTATAAACAATGGAATGTATGAACAAATATTAATTACAATTTTGTATTTATATTCTTTATGTTGTCCTTTTTTATCAATCTGTCCTTTTACTCTCATTCTATTTTTTCACATTTTATAGTTCCTCTTGCCATGTCTTATCATTTTATTCTTTATAATAGTCACAAATTCATTTCTAAGCCCAAGTTTGTTATACTAAACCTGTTCACACGATCATTCACCCAACAATCATACAAGCATCCATACAATATATTTAGTATTATTTTTGTTTTAAAAAACAGAATGCTTTATTATAATTTAGTGATTGCGTATAACAGGTATTGCAATAAGGAACATTGTAACTTTACACAACTAATGTATAATTTTGGGGGAATATTATATTTTTCACGAAATATATTTTCGTATACTAAAATGTAAACCATTATTCATTTTATTTTTCCGTTCTTCTTATTTTGTTATTCTTAATGAGAAGTCACACAATTGTGTTAAACCCATGCTTGTCATACATAATTTGTTTATACGATTAGCCACAAAACAATTAAGGGAAAGTACCAAAGATTTGAAAAATAAACCAGTGGAAGTGTGAGCAATTATGAATTTGACTACATGTTTAAAACTGCATAACTTATTTTGTATTGAACTTTGCTGACTCCTTCATTGATTTATTTATAACCAAATTAATATCAGAATGGATTTTCCCTTTGTTATAGAATTGAAATCTGAATACTTTATTATAATTCATTAATTTTATATATCGTGTATGTTACAGGTACTCTAAGAATGAAAAATTAACACA
Source organism: Heliocidaris erythrogramma (assembly GCA_025617745.1). NCBI lineage: Eukaryota > Metazoa > Echinodermata > Echinoidea > Camarodonta > Echinometridae > Heliocidaris > Heliocidaris erythrogramma. The sequence continues at coordinate 28,505,930 of CM046853.1, forward strand.
ACTAATGATTAGACAAAAAATAAAGTACTGTTGATGATGGGTATATGTATGTAGTTCAGCTACATAATGAAACACAGAGCAAAATTTATCAAGAATGTTCAGAATATCCTTTATTTTAAATCATAGTCACTCATTTGTTTCAATTGCAAGTTTGTCATACTGAACATGTTTGTACAGTTATTAGAACTCATACATTTTATAGACTATGTATGTTATAGGTACTGCAAGAATAAATATTTAATAATTAACACTCAAGCGTAAATTTAAATTATTCTAGCGAAGATTTATTCAAAACATCTCAAAATTGTCAGTAGGCTCTTAGTCATAATTCTGTTTAATCATTGTCAATAAAATGTCATTATAAGGCTTTTATAAGGATTAGACAAAGAGTTGGTTCAAATTATATACTTGGCAATAAGTGTTGGGTTTTCATGAATTGTGGTTGTTAAATGCAGAACTCAATGACACAGAATATATAAGAAAGGACTTGAAATTTCAAATTATCACATAAAATAATTTTTAAAGCATTCAAATACAATAAAACTCAGCAGAGGTAGTAAGGTGGTCAACAAAGAGTTCTGGGGAGCGTTTCATCAAAGGAAGTTGTCTGATATTTTATCCGACAACTGTTATAAGCTACTGAAATCCTTGCATCTGATTGGCTGAGAGCAAATTTGTCTGATAAAATATCTGACAAGTCCTTTCATGAAACGCCCCCAGTACTATACTCTGATATCCTGGAAATCTTAGGCACCAATCAAAACATTCTTGTCCCTGATTGGTGAAACAACCCTGGAGAGTTGGGGGAGGCAGTCTCTGGACATGGTTGTTGATCGATCAGGGACGACTAGTCTAACGTACAAAACTGCATTTTTGTTTCGATTGTTCCAAAACCAAATTCGAACCTTTCATCTCAGGAAGCCTCTTGTTATATACTGTTTTGATTTACAAAATAATGTAAGCGTATTGAAAATCATAATGTGATGTTATAAATTAAGGTCCAATTAAGAGGGAATTTTTGGACGCGCTCCAGCAAGGGCAAAACGCCCGACCCCAAAAACACCTGTTGCCAAAAGTGTAATAAAGTCATAAAAGTGGTGAAAAGTGTATCAAAATAGTGAAAAGGGTGTCGGACGGAAATTCCCTTGCGGCTCACTTTAACGTGCAACCAAGCTTATTGCTCTAGAGCGCGAATACAAACCAAAAAGAATTACACTGAGTCCCCATCCTGTTATGGTGGATGTGTGGGGAGGAGGAGGACAAATGTATTGTACAAATATTAGTAGTAGCAAGCAGAAAAAGTAAAAATATGCTACTGGAATAAGATCACGAAGAAAAGTGGAAGAGAAGTTGGAAATCTCCACCGCTGAATTTGAGTAGCATTACCAAGATAGAATGCGCTCCATAAAATTCCATACTCATTAACGATAATCATGACATAATTTGGTATCGTACTTCATACAATATCATATATTGATTGTTGAGGCCTCCTGAGATATATTTCCAACGAGCCCAGGTTCTTTTATTTTAATTGTATATTAATCTAGGATTTGTCATGAAACGTCCTCAATTTAAAACTCGTGGCAAGATTTCACAGCTTGCCGCAATAAATCCCATTTTAAAAAATAATTGGTTAACTAATTCAGGATCAACAGACAAGATTTTTCAGGTTGCCCAAAGGGCAATACTAATGAAAATCAGTCTACGGCCAATATGCCACAAAATTCCATAGCTTCACAACTTACCTGGCAATCGTGGGGTATAATATGCATTCTTTTTTTATTGTTCCAAAACCAAATTTGAACCCTTCATCTCAGGAAGCCTCTTGTTAAATACTGTTTTGATTTACAAAATAATGTAAGCGTATTGAATATCAAAATGTGATGTTATAAATTAAGGTCCAATTAAGAGGGAATTTTTGGACGCGCTCCAGCAAGGGCAAAACGCCCGACCCCAAAAACACCTGTTGCCAAAAGTGTAATAAAGTCTTAAAAGTGGTGAAAAGTGTATCAAAATAGTGAAAAGGGTGTCGGACGGAAATTCCCTTGCGGCTCACTTTAACGTGCAACCAAGCTTATTGCTCTAGAGCGCGAATACAAACCAAAAAGCCCCATCCTGTTATGGTGGATGTGTGGGGAGGAGGAGGAAGACAAATTTATTGTACAAAAATTGGTAGTAGCAAGCAGAGAAAGTAAATACATGCTACTCGAATAAGACCACGAAGAAAAGTAGGATATAAGTTTGAAAGAATTTGCGTAACAATACCAAGATAGAATGCACTCCATAAAATTCCATACTCATTAACGATAATCATGACATAATTTAGTATCGTACTTAATACAATATCATATTTTGATTGCTGAGGCCTCCTGAGATATATTTCCAACGAACCCAGGTTTTTTAATTTTCATTGTATATCAATCTAGGATTTGTAATGAAACTTCCTCAATTTAAAACTCGTGGCAAGATTTCACAGCTTGCCGCAATAAATCCCATTTTAGAACATAATTGGTTAACTAATTCAAGAACAACAGACAAGATTTCTCAGGTTGCCCAAAGGGCAATACTAATAAAAATCCATCTACAGCCAATTTGCGACAAGATTTCATAGCTTGGCACAACCTACCTAGCAAACTTGGGGTATAATATGCATTCTTTTTCAATTGTTCCAAAACCAAATTCGCACCCTTCATCTCAGGAAGCCTCTTGTTATATACTGTTTTGATTTACAAAATAATGTAAGCGTATTGAATATCAAAATTTGATGTTATAAATTAAAGTCCAATTAAGAGGGAATTTTTGGACGCGCTCCAGCAAGGGCAAAACGCCCGACCCCAAAAACACCTGTTGCCAAAAGTGTAATAAAGTCATAAAAGTGGTGAAAAGTGTATCAAAATAGTGAAAAGGGTGTCGGACGGAAATTCCCTTGCGGCTCACTTTAACGTGCAACCAAGCTTATTGCTCTAGAGCGCGAATACAAACCAAAAAACCCCATCCTGTTATGGTGGATGTGTGGGGAGGAGGAGGAAGACAAATTTATTGTACAAAAATTGGTAGTAGCAAGCAGAGAAAGTAAATACATGCTACTCGAATAAGACCACGAAGAAAAGTAGGAGAGAAGTTGGAAAGAATTTGCGTAACAATACCAAGATAGAATGCGCTCCATAAAATTCCATACTCATATCATGACATAATTTAGTATCGTGCTTCATACAATATCATATTTTGATTGTTGAGGCCTCCTGACATATATATTTCCAACGAACCCAGGTTTTTTTATTTTCATTGTATATCAATCTAGGATTTGTAATGAAACTTCCTCAATTTAAAGCTCGTGGCAAGATTTCTCAGCTTGGCGCAATAAATCCCATTTTAGAAAATAATTTGTTAACTAATTCAGGAACAACAGACAAGATTTCTCAGGTTGTCCAAATCCATGGCAAGATATCTCAGCTCGCCCTTCCCATGTAAATTTCGTGGTAAGATTTCTCAGCTTGTCACGTAGGGCAATACTAATGAAAATCCATCTACGGCCAATTTGCGACAAGATTTCACAGCTTGTCACAAACTACCTGGCAAACGTGGGGTATAATATGCATTCTTTTTCGATTGTTCTAAAACCAAATTCGAACCCTTCATCTCAGGAAGCCTCTTGTTATACACTGTTTTGATTTACAAAATAATGTAAGCATACTATATATCATAATGTGGTGTAGCCAAAAAATGCAATTTCGCCAAACGGGTTGGCTCAAACTGCCAGGAGAGTCAGCCAGGCGCCACAACACAGGATGAACATTTTGGAAAGTTTTGCTAAAACTTTATGAAAAGTGCATAGAAATAGAAAATGAATATGGTAACGACGCTAGGATTAGATCAAATAAGGTAACGTAAATAAAATAACACAAACAAGAGGAGATGGGATGGTAGTGATAATTATGATGATAAAATAATGACAGTTATATTGTTATAATAAACACGAAAATTAAGAAATTAAAGAATATAACAAACAATACGATAGGATAATGATGATGACAATGATGCTCTGCATAACCTGCCCCAGCTAAGGTGTCAAAAGTAAAACATATAACAACCCTGAAGCTGATGAAATAACAATAACGCAACAAAGAGGTGGAAAGGTACTAATGAGTACAATCAAAATCCTCAACGGACTGAAATAATTGGAGCATCATCATCATCATCATCATCATCATCATTAACTCTTAAGAACAAAAGCAAACAAGTGGCAAAATAAAGTATCGCCAGATAAAAAAGGGGGGCAAGGCAGAGATCACAAGCTAGAATTATAAATTGATAAAGAAGGAAAGATCCAGGGAATTCTCAATACAGATGCGAGCGAGGCTTGGCCTAAGATAAGGTAGCACTGGTCGGGTTCGTGGATGCCAGCTTTTATTCAGCATGTTCATTCAATGAGTATTCCAAACCTCGTTATACCTCTGTAAAGTGCTTCTTCGGCCTCATCCAATAGTGCGATGACCCAAAGGTCGGCGGTTATGTCGCGTTCCGACCAGTGCCTCGTCGCGTGGATGACCCAAAATAAAACAATCGTCCAGTAGAAGGCATAATCAAACTTGTGTGTGATGACATTAGCCCGTTGTTTAACTGCAATAGGAGATATAAAAGAGAAAAAGCAAGCAGCAGGGAGGACTGTGGACACCAGTGAGTAAAGCTTATATATATATACAGCTCCTTTCTAAAGCCCAATTCTTTACCTCTTTTATATGTCGCTGTGGGAAATTGGAAAAAAGACATTAAGAGAATTCTACCCCAGTACACCAATTCAATTAATTAAATGACTGTTTAGCAGGCTCTTGGGTGCACACATTGAAATAAAGAATTGGAATTTGTTCACCTTTGAAACCAATTATCTGAAAACTGAATTTTATAGAATCATAAATACTTGTGCAGAGTCACAACCACATAGAAAGAAATATGAAATGCGCATACAGTATAGCTAAATCATTCAAAGTCAACTATCCACAAAGATGTTTCATGCTCTATGCAAATGAGGTATAAATGTCAATACATATTATCCAAACTCTGCTATGCAATATAAAAGCTTCTTGAATAACCACCGAGAAATAGAAAAAAATAAAACTGTTAACTTATCGAATACTGTATAGATTGATAGAAGGTTACTAATGATAATCACAGAACTCAGCTTGAAAATATATTTATAGAAACATTGAACAAAAGCAAAACTAATTACTATCAAGTAAATTAACTCTAGTTAAAATGCAGTGGAAAGAGACACGCAACTTGAGAAACTGCTCATCAATCGATTCGAAAGAGTTTTATCAACCCAGTGGTATTAATCCTGATTGACCAAACAGTCAACATAACATTAAGAAACTACCTCGATATACATGAAATCAGTTATCAATCAAACTGTTCCAGTTAGAGGGGGAAAACAGTAATGGAGACCAGATAATGGGGAGGGGGATAATTTATGTCCTTATCAGGTCAAATGACAGACAGGACTTGACCAAATGTCCAGTGCGGCAACATCACAACAAGTTTGCAAGGCCTTTATAACTGGGTGGCTAGTTATTATTATCACTATTTTTAGGTTTTTTTTAAACCAGCATTAGTGAATGGTTGAGGAAACGACCAACCAGATAGAAGAGTGTGGTTCTCTAAGCTAAACTACGCCCACATACACGTATGCATGTACTTCTTTCTATCTCCATGCATTTACCAATTGTGCAATGGCACAGAAAATACACTGAATATACCCGTGTACATGAACAGAATTTATTTATTATTAGACAAACTAAATCTATATAATGTTTATATGGAATCGTTGGACATTTTCTTGATAGAAACTTGCTCAGTTGTTAAATTAAGATTTTAATACATTCATGATAACTATAGTAAGTCGGTAGAACACAGATATCTTGTACATCAAATCCTCTAATGTAAACATGGTCTATTATAGTTCCTCTTTCTGTAGTTGATTTTGTCACGCTTTGTTTATAGCCATAACTAATTAAACATTTCATTAAAGATGAACTCTGCGTAAAATTTTCGTTGAAATCACCCATGATTATTATTTTATTACTATGATTATGCGCTGTTTCTACCAAATTCTTTAGGTGTATGAGAAACTCAGACATTTTGTATGAGCTCGGCCGGTAAATGACAATAAGCAAAAATGATAGCTCTGACAAAATGTGAAGCGTTATATTTTCAATATTATTTGATAAATGTATTCTGCTAAATGTCTTAGTGACTTTGGCATAACAAGATACACCACCATGAGATTGTTGCCTAAGTTTATCAGTCATTTCACTTGCATCATTATATGCCATGTGTCTTGGTTGATGGTAACTTTTATAATTGGAGAATTTTACATCCTCAGAAAAATATACATCTTTCAGCCAGGTTTCTGTTAGGCATATGAAATCTGCATTCACATTGTCATTCTGTTTACAAAGGTCTTCAAAGTGTAATCTTAAACCTTGAATATTATGCAATATTAGCATGTGCTTATACGATGGATTTGGTGTGCATTGAGTTGTCAAAAAGTGGGGCATTTGTGCAATAGACTCAGAAATTGTCTCATTACAATAAATATATTTCATATTAAAGTCTTTCAAAATCAGACCTGTTAGAGATGTTGCACGACTCAATCCAACATATGCTTGCCCGGCACAAAAGATACCTTTCATATGGAATGAACACTTTTGCAAACTAAGACCTTGAACTTTATGTATTGTCGAAGCATAAGCTAATTTTAATGGAAATTGCAAGCGTCTAAAATTATCATCAACCTCTTCAACCTTTGCGATACGAACAGAATTTCCATAATCTTTACATATGGTATTAGTCTTTCGAAATTTAATTCCAACCTTTTCATTATCAAACTGCACGTATACATATTTTAGTGTAGATGCTTCGGTTCCTTCCGTAAATGCTGTCACAGTTCCAATTTGGCCGTTGCTTAAACCATCTGACGTATCTATGTTTCGCGTAAGAATAACCCTTGCTCCAACTGCTATCGACAATGTTTCAGGTAAAGTAACCTTCTGTTTTCTTCTTCTCTTTATAGGAGTATTTTTGCGATGACAATCAATTGCATTAGTAATTTTAATTTCTTTGAAGTTTGTAGAAAGCATATTCATATTATGTGCATCAACCTCCTTATTTTTAGGATATATATGTAAAACATCAATTCCACATTCATGATTTTCACAATCTTTTAAAAGTAATAGATCATGTTCATGGACATCCTCGTGTTTTTTCCTTGTTCGCAATGTATTCAAGAGATTGGCAAACTCAGCATCATCTTTTTGACGCATTATCTCGTCTAGTTCTATTATCTTAAAATTATCATGCCACAAGGTTGAATTCATAGAAATGTTATACAGAGGTTTTCCCATCACTGGAGCCAATTGATAAAAGTCTCCTACAGCAATGACACTGACGTGACCAAAATCACTAGATTTTCCTTTAATTTGTTGGAGACGTCCATGAATATAGGCAAATGTATTTTGATCAACCATTGATATTTCGTCAATTATAAGGATCTGAATCTGACTTAAGGTATTACGTAATAAACTAAGTTTTTCTTCAGTAAGTGGTACGTAAGGTAAACGTAAGTTCAGAGGAAGAGAGAATGCACTATGGATTGTAAAACCTTCAATGTTAAAGGCGGCGACTCCAGTTGGTGCAACTTTTAAAACTACAACAGAATCAGGGTTTTCACAACTTCTACCTAATATTCGTGTTGCTTCTGTATAAATACATCGTACAAGATGTGATTTCCCAACACCAGCTCCTCCAGTAAGAAACAAAAAAAATGGATCAGTGTTACAGTTCAACGATTTTTGAATACACCATTCTCTAACTTTATAGAATACTTTAGCTTGTTTAGTATTCATGGATCTAAATAATGACATCCTATCTTGCTCTGTCAATTTAGGTTCACGTAATTCAATCTTATGATGAGAATCACTTGTTTCTTTTGTATGTAGGTCAGGTATCATCGACTCACTTTCACTGTCATATGTAATCGATTCTTTTTCATCCTCTTCCTCAAGCCTACATTTCTCTGATTCCGGACACAGGGTAGCCCAAGCATCAATAACGTTTGGCATATTTTCAAGAAATTCCTTTGCTTTGTCAAATGATTCTGCATCTCTCTCATATAAAATTTTATTTTTATGAATTATTGTGTGGACCTTTTCAATTTTCACAATGATCTTAACACTTCCCTCCAAAAAAAATTGTTTGTAAGACTTGAACTCTGATGGCTTTAATTGATCATCGGTTCTATATGGTAAATAAAGTTGAAGCATCGTTTGGTAGTATTTTTCTGCATTTGTTTGTACGTTAAATCTTGGGTATCTAATTATTGCATTTTTCTTTGTTCTTTTTTGCACAAACCCATGCTCATTCAAGAGTTTATGAATGTTTGCCTGTTTCTTTATTTGCTTTCCATACAGTACTCTATATTCAGCACAGAAAGTTGCTAAGCACATAGACTCAAACAATTCATTGTTAGGACGGTTCTTGTACCTGTCTATCTTATTTTTGGCCCAAATGTTATCGTCATCATCTGATTTTGACCGAATGATTGCTAAAGGTAAACTTAATCTCGTTGGATTATCTCCCACTGGGATGTATTCTACTTTTCGTGAAAATTCTTTTAACGTAAGACCACATGCTCTATAAACAGCTTCTTGAGCAGAGACTTCTCTATTCTTGATAAAAACATGGCCAAGTTCCTTCATAGTTTTTTTAGCATCCTTATTTCCAGTCGATATTTCATCACGAACTGCTTGCAACACTTTACCTAATTCACGTTCTGATTTAGAAATGTAGGCTACTATATACTGAACACAAGCATATACGTCACATATATACTGTATATCGCAATTCGCATTCCATGCACGCAATAGATGTTCATTATATTGATTTACCCATACTGATTTTGCATCCCGACGGTGTACAATAGATACTTTTTCAGCCACCATACAATAGGCCTTTTCAAATTCTTCTTGTGAGGTGTCAAGTTCTTCAAACAACCTTTCAATATTATCGCATTCATTTTCACATTTCCTCAGTTTGTCCTTTACGGATGATACTAGGTTTCTTGCTTTAGCCATAATAAGCGGGTCTTTAGCAGGCTTTGGTCTAACCACCAATGTTCTTTCTGATGGAGGTCTAGGAAAATTAAAACGGCATTCTCTGCGTCCCTTCCTACAAGATTTTGAATGTTTTTTGCTATGCATTTGTACATTTTGTATGATTTCTCTCAATTCTTCATCTTCTTCTTCTGTTGGCAAATGGCATGTTATATATTTATCTACAAATTTTTGTATTGTTTCATCACTGTCTGTGTCTAGTTTGGGCGCATGCTCTATCCACACAACCATATGGATGTGAGGGGATCCTCTCAATTGAAATTCACATCGCCAGAATACGTCAATTACCTTACCTATCGGTTCTGCCTTTGATTTAATAACATTTGTAAGAAACAAATGAAATCTTTTGTCAAACATTCGAGCAGCTGTGACCGGATTACTTCTCAATACAGCACATTTTTCATTCCAATCCATTGTCTCGGCAGTCCTTGTAGTATCACCTTGCTGTTTCAAAATTGAATTCACTACTTCCGGCCATCTTAGATCGGCACTAGAAAAGCTCATAAAGAACGTTGGTATTCCCAATTGACGTATCATTGCTAATAAATCCTTTTGTACTCTTTGCCAATAGGGAGGTGTTCCTCGAACAGATGATAGGAATCTATAACCTGCATCAGACTTTAATATCTTATTCACTTCTTCATCCTTTTTGAGCATGGAGGCAGTGACCTCATTATCATTAATGTTTTTTTGACCGCCCGTTCGTAAAGCTATAGAAATGTTAGACATTATGTCATCCATTTCACAAATGTATTGTGCATAAAATATATAATCTGTATTCACTGCAAACCTGTTATCTACATTCATTAGCCTATTATGAAAGTATCTTTTTATCGAAAGTTTTTGTGGACGTTTTTCATGATATGTATTGAGCCCTTGTGGAAAAAGAGTAGGAAATGTCTGTGCCTCTGTCCATAGATTAAACAAAATGCGTATAGGGATTAATCCCTCACATGGAGCAACACATAATATATCTGAAAATTGATCATCCAATAATTGCTGCCCAATATTTACAGGTTGAAGGCAAGAATCCAGTGAGATTCCTCGTAGGGTATCATCAGCATCATCCTCTTCGTCAATGTCTTCTTCTGTGTTTGTTTCAGTTTGTTTTTCTATACTATCTGATTTTTTTTTGTTTACAATTTCATCGGATTCATCATTCTGTACAATTTCATGCATTTCATCATTTGAAACATGACTATTTGTTTCACATTGTTTTATATCCCACATTTCATCAATCTCTATATCATAATACCATTTATTATATTGTTTCAAATATTGCAAGGCATCGAGGACATTTCTGGTATTGACCTTACGATATTCATAATACCCTTTGTAAGAGAGCTTTCTTTTGAGCTTCACGCGTACAAACTGGTCATCACAGGGTTGTCTTGGAAGTACACTAACTCCTTTGGACATATTTGATGGGACACTGACTACAGGACCTTTCACAGCAAACTGTCCTCCTTTTGGTAAAGATACAACTTTCATAAAAGGAATATCTCGTGATATCAAATGACTTTCAAGGCTATTTAATTTCGATAACATTTCTGGTATATCATTTAATTCTAGTTTATTAGTCCAAGCCTCTTCTGGCACTATATTTTGCTTTAGTTTTCGGTGACATGTGTAACAAATCCACAAATTGTTTCTACACTCTTTCACCTGACAATGTTCAGAACATAAACTTGTGCAAATGTGAAGGTACTTTTCTGATATATTACTACTTTTTTTATATTTTAATTTATGACATTGTAAAACTTGAGTACGGAATAATAATTTCATACACACCGAACATACGTATTCTGGTCCATTACAGTATAATTTTTTGAAATTAATTAAAACTCTAAAAATACTTTCCTTCTTATGATATTGTGTTTTTTGTTTTTGTCTACATACTTCGGAATAGGTTTTATTTAATCGGTACTTAAGTCTTAGTGCACACAATTTTTTAGCTCTAAACAATATGTTTCTGTAGTATTTGTTTTTACAATCTCTGTAAAATTGTAAATTGCTCTTACATCTATACTGCATTCGGGTTTTTCGTAACATATATTTTTGATAAAAAGTATTCTTCTTATATTTATTACGATGATACATTTTATGGGATAGTCTAAAAATTTTATCAGTGTTATACCTTAAAAAAATAGCTCGTTTTTTGCTATTCTTATATTTATCATCGATTTTATACTTCATATTTACGGCAGCTTTTTTTAGACATCGATGTAATTCATCTGTCTTGTATTTCATCCTTTGTACACTTTTTTTCTGTGATCGGTGCAGTTCATCTGTCTTGTATTTCATTTTTTGGACAGTTTTTTGATGAGATCGATGCAGTTCATCTGTCTTGTATTTCATCTTTTGGACAGTTTTTTTCTGAGATCGATACAGTTCATCTGTCTTATATTTCATCTTTTGGACATTTTTTTTTTTAGTTCGATGTAATTCATTTGTGTTGTATTTTGTCTTTTCTGTTGCTTTTATCTTATTCTGATACAATGGATTGGTATTGTATTTGGCATTTTTGGCTTTTCTCTTATTTTTATATAACTCACGTTTATTGTATTCTGTCCGTTCCGCCGTCTGATGTAATCTATTTATTCTCATTTTGACCTTGTGTTCTCTACTTTTTTTTTTATACCCTGTTTTCCTTCTTTTAGATTTCACTGTTGGAGGCATTACCATAGTTTTATTGCACTCACTTTTATTAAATTTATTACCTGGTCGAACAGACATATTTGATCGACTGCCCATTTTCATTTTTTTGCTGAGAGGCTTATCATTACTCTTTTCATCTTCATTTCTATACATATGGTCAAACATTGTATCAGCATGTGCACTATTCTGTATATTTTGACGTATTCCAGTATTTCCGACAGATAGCACAACGTCATAGTGAATTCCACCTGTATGGTTTAAATATATGCCTGTGTTTGTTGTAACCTCACCCAGTTTACTTTTCCTACCACAATATATATGCCAACATTTCAGTTCTTCATCAAAGATATAAATATCAAGTTCAAGCATATTTGCAGTCACTAATAATTCTACTTCTGTGGCCCACACGCCTTCCTGAATTACCCTTCGGCTTTGTACATATTGTGAAACAGAAGAAAAATTTCTTCTCAAATAACCAACAAAAATATCAGGTTTAGATGTCAGAAAATTGACCGCAGCAATTCTTATATCCATATGATAATCTTCGCATTGGAAGAGTGCATAGGAGATACTACGAAAAAAGCAATTACCATCGCCAAATATTTGTTGAAGCTGTAATGGACACCCCAAAGCTTGATTCTCAATGGTAGGAATAGCATTTTGTATCGAATGCTTATATAAAATATTTACCTTTTTACAGATACTGTGTTTGTCTTGTGTTACAAGGGGTCGAAAAAAAAGATGTTTTTCTGTGGCCTCTAACATTACAACATCATCATCATCAACATATTCGTGTAAGTCACTTTTAGTAATAATTTCATCCCTCAGTTCTTCATTTTGACGATTAAACATACATTCACGGCGGGTTCCTTTTTTCTTTTTTTCCTTATTAGAATTCACTGTACCATGACCTTGTTCAAACATATGTACAGCTATTTCGTCAGTACAATTTGGTATTCTATGCAATTCCAATCTAAGTTCTTTTAATGCCAAGACCTGTCCATTGTAAGACATGTCAAAACTACATATATTTTTCCTTCCTGTTTTTTTATTTGTATGACTTGGAGCAATATTAGTAGTCTTTTGTGTACGGTATTTTCTGTTGCAGTTATGACTGGCTTTTTCTTTCATGGATGTATCCTTATCCAAATCTATGGCATAACAGTCTTGATTAACAGCAAACACTGGCCGAGCTCTTTTCAATGTCTGAGATTCTCCTATAGTTTGTTTTAGATCTAACCCTGTCAATTCATAACGTAAATTCAAAAGACTGATGTTCATAGACTTCCCTAATTTGGTGATATGTTTATATACTCCTTGCCATGATGGAGTAAACAAGACAACGCTTTTTCCATCTTCATCTTGAAGACCAGTCTTGGATCGCGAGTGTGAATCGAAAATACAATAACCATTAATGGTTGAGATGACAATGATGGTACTTCCGTTAAAAGTTATAAAACACGCATCATGTTGAAAAAGATCTTGGGAAAGGGCTCGCTTTAAACTGACATATTTATACTCAGGTATTTCTCTGCCGATTACATAACCATTCACTGGTTCTTGGTAATGCATTCTAAATATATCCCCGAATCCTTCCAAAACATCAGGTAAATTCGATATCAACAAAAAATCTTGACTTTCCTGATTTATCTGTCTGATGAGGCCATACAACTCATTACCGTGCACTAGTATACTATCTAAATCCTTATTATGCCACTGTTGTACATTTTTTATTCTGCTGAACATTACAGCTGACAAACAATTGGCCACACACTGCTTACCGCTATTTTGAGCAAATATAGGACTGCCTTGATTCAAATTTCCTCGCGTAATTAGTGCCAGCGAACTATCCACATTATCTGTATGCACATTTGGAAAACTTCCATCTTTAAATTGACCTTCACTTTGGAAACTAGTTGATGTGGATGCTTGACAAGTATCACATTGTTGCATTGCATCATTGCTTGGGCTTTCAGACGGTATATAGTTAAAGAATAATTCCGTCACTGATACACCAACTATTTCAAATGCGCCAGTACACTCATAATTCATGGACAATGCAAGTTGAACGATATATTTGTATACGCCTTCCCATGAGCAAGCATGCATTAAAATACTTGTTCCACCTTTTACTTCAAGTCCTAAACGACTTCGAGAATGAGGATCAAAAATGTAATAACCGTCAGCAAAAGAGAGCACCGAACATGTTGCATTTCCAAAGTTAATAAAAATGGCATCACTTTTGCCAAGGGCTTGTGATATTGCATCATTAAGAGGTTTTAACTCTGTATCTTTTCGTAATTTCTGTTGTTCACTTACGTATCCATACGTCGGTTCAGTGTAATGTACGTTATACTTATGTTCATCACTTTTTATTTCACAAGGCAAATTTGACAATTGTGACGATCTGTCGTTTGAAACGGAATCTTGTGTTATCGAATCATAAAAGCAATTACCACGTCGGATTATTTTATCAAGGTCACTGCTATCCCATGTACTTGGATGTTTTATTTTGGAATATGCCACTGACATTAAACTGCTAGTCGTACACTGTTTTTTACCACTTGTACCAAATTGTTTATCATCTAGGTGAAAATTCCCCGATGCAACGAGTCTAGTATTAAAAAGGTGACATTCTGCTTCATGGCTTGGATTTTCTTTTATCTCTTTATCAGTTTGACATTGTGTCTTGCCTGTCTTTTTCAATTTTGCACTAGTTTGTTTCAAGTTTTGGTGTTCGGTTTCTTTTGCATTCCCTTTTTCTGTTTTTCTTGCATTGCTCTTTTTTAGAATCACTGTGCCATCTTTAGACACTTCAACATATCCTATTTTTCTTTTCCGATTTAACTTTGGATTTTCCTCTAAAATATCATTTTCAAGACCACGTGTAGACGATCTTTCACTTTTATTTCGTGTCAGGTTCTTCATATATTGTTTACCCTTTTTACGCGCTTTTAATGTCTTTTTTGATCCTCCTCCAGACAGTCGTTTTATGCATTTTCTATCTGTTCTTTGTTCACAGCTTTTTGCTAGATATTCACCCTCAACAGAAATATGAGACAATATATCGTAATAATTAACATCGGCAGGGATACCAAAATGTTGAGTGATACCTCGTGAATAATTTGAGTGTCCACATATACAAATCCACACAATATTGGATGTTACATAACTATCAGGAGTTAGCAAACAGTCATAATAACATTTTTGACAATTTTCACATTGTATATGATTCTTTGCTTGCATATGAATTGAGC
The DNA here is from genome assembly GCA_025617745.1 of Heliocidaris erythrogramma. Taxonomy (NCBI): domain Eukaryota; kingdom Metazoa; phylum Echinodermata; class Echinoidea; order Camarodonta; family Echinometridae; genus Heliocidaris; species Heliocidaris erythrogramma. The sequence goes on from CM046853.1 coordinate 28,521,012, forward strand.
AAACTGGGCATTCGTTTTCATTGGTGCTGTCTATCTCATCTATACTTTTTTTAATTTCTTTAGCTGTTACAAGAATGTACAACATTTCGATTTCTTTCAACAGTTCTTTAGAATATATTGCAAGGTAAGCCATGATTTAAGGACGTGATATACAAACTATTAAATTCAAATATTCAATCTTATATCTTGTTAATTTATTTTAGATTTTTCTGTGTCGCTTTGGTTTTTCTTTGATATAATATCGGGTTAGTGCCAAAAGTGATGTTTAACGTGAATATTTATTAAAGGTATTCAATTAAATAGTTGATATAAAGTAGAATTCACCCAAATAATATGTGTCAACGTCCTCCGTCAATCCAGTAGTACTTGTGATAATACAGTTTCACCAAAGTGCAGATTGGCTGAATAAAATTGAGGAAAGAAAATAACATTAGAGATATACCACGATTAAAGAGTAATAATGTAAAATCATATGGGTTGTATAGCATAAATATGATTACGTGTAATTATATTTCAACCTCTATTCTATTCAGTTTATAAAGGGAACCTTTTTTAAATATTAAAATAAAGAAAATGAATGAGCATGAAATAAGATATGATATTTCACGCTTGATTGACATACTGCAAAATCTCTTAAATTGATTTTCATGCTGAACATATATTTAAATTTAATATACTGATTCAAAAAAGCTAAACAGATCAGAGAAAGATAGACCGATCAATTAAAACAACTAAGCAATATTAGCATTGGGAATAAAATGCTAAAGGGTTCACGTGTACACTAAAACAGACACCACCCCTCCCCCCCCCCCCCAACAAATGCAAAAAACTAAACATCTTGAACATATTCCTCATTTATTGCTCAGTAAAGAGAACAATTTCTCTAAACTTTGCTGCAAATTTTCGAAACACTGTTCTCCTTAACAAATCAAATAGTAGTAATTTCAAGTTATTTTTAACAAGATGACAAATAACTCTCAAATGCATTGGTCTAACATTACTTTGTAAAGAAAATGGCGATCCTCATGGGATCATGTATAGCGAGGAAACTGTAACCTTTTGGAGATGTTGTTCTCCTTTTTTAATAATCAAATAGGTGTAATTAAAGGTATATTTAACAGGATAACAATTATCTACATAATCATCGACTAATGTATGTTGCTTTTCATTTTTCTTTAAATGGCATACATTTTCCTATATTTCTACCTTTATTCCATTTAATTTATAAATGAACCTTCGTCAAAGTATTACAATAAAGAAAATAAATAAACATGAAATAGGATATGTTTAACATACTGCAAAATCTAATAAAATTCTTCTTTTCTTGGTTAACATATATTCCAATTTCATATACTAACTCTGTTGCCTTTCATTTCCCTTTAAATAACATATAAGTTCTTTCTTACAAGTGCTTATTTTACAGGTCCCCCCCCCCCCCCTCCAACAAAATGTTCAGTTCATTTCCTGTACGAATGATCAAGGCATCCCTATGAACAACATCACACAGTACACTGTAAGATTAGTCTTGTACACAACATTCGTTGTAAATTGTGTTTAAAACATTTTATCAATAACAACAATAGTTCATTCAAAGCAAGATTTATCAAATGGTATGTGATAAACTCACCACTGAAATCAATCACAACAATAGTATGTGTCGAACTCACCCTCAGTCTGGTAGATTTTATGACAAGTTTCCACCTACATCAACATGCAGATTATCCAAATAAAAGTGACAAGAAGTACAATAAAAATACAGTAGAAACAATACTTCATTAGATAACATTAATATATATGCGTGGGAAAAGATGAATATGATTGTGTTTTGTATATCATTTCTCCTACAAGACAGACAGATAGACCAATCAATGGCTAAAAACATCATTCTTCTCAAGCATTATGGTACTACCTTCAGGGTAAAGCCTAAATATACATGTATATCAATTTGTGTGCATTTGTCTTGTTGTTAAATTATAATAATTTCATAGATTCGCTCTCTTGCTGTAAATTTGTCAATGGTAATTTATATAAAAATATTGATAAACTAAATAATGTTAAAAGATGTCGAAGTTTCATTCAAATAATTAACAAAACTAACAATTCGCTATATACATCCTTTCAAAAATTACATGCAATGACAATATCCTTTCAATTCTTGATTGTAAAAATCGAAGTTCTTTGACAAATCAATTTGGGACATAATCATTAGACCATTACAAATAACTGCTGGACTACCTTTTATGTATTCTTATCCACAATTAGGATATAATAGAGATACTACTATAATCCTATTGCTTGTCTATTTTGTATGTCCTCGCATCCAAGGGACAATGAGCTGTGAAAACGTTTTAGTGTCAAAAGCAATAGACCTCATTATTCACTTTGAGAGGGTATATGATCTTCCAACTTTCTTAACCACTTATACATATTCCTCAATTAAATATTTGATACAACTCTTCTTGGCCTCAATGGCAGTCCCTGTAAGTTGGTTATGAGTTCCCCACCTCGCATCATATTATTTATTAATAGTTGTACATTTGTACTCCCTTTACAGTGATGCGAAATAGCATCTGCATTGTTATGGGGTATATTTTCTTAGAATACAATTTGAAAAGAGAAATTATTTACTGATCACAAAGAACAACTAGCAATGTTTGAAGACTGAATCATATAAAACTTTTATTATAGCCATATCATTTCGTCCAATTATGTGGATATTTTTCAAGACTTATGGGCTATTGGACAGCCAGTTACCTCGTAACCATTTTATGGTGAATGGTGAGCAACAAATAGAGCCATATTTGCTAGTCATCGGACAGGGCAAATTTGATATCAAAAAGTATCTAGGCATCATGCTCTCTCGTGTTGTGGCCATGAGATTGTAGCAGCTATCGACATGCTATTTAAGACCCATTACGTTTTGAGGCTTAAATATGCGTGTGCCGTGCCGGTGATATATGCGTGTGTCTAGCATCTAAGGTTCTTGCGTAGTATTTATAACGGCAGAATTTCAAAATGTAGTCAGGGGGTATTCTACAAAACATTTGATACTTTTAGTGTTTTGACAAACAATACGACCAAACCTTCTCCCATTCTGCCAAAGACGGTCCACATGTTTTAACTAGGTATTGAATTCTTTTATTTATGAAAAAACTGTTCTATCATTTAGTCTAGATGGGTTGAACTAGAGAATTTTAAGCCAAAAATATGGCTTTCCACATCAAAAGGGCCAATTACCCATCAAATAAAGCCCGCTTATATTGGTAATAGCATTGGTCAAAAGGCCATACACTCATGGTGTATTATTACACACCTTCCAATATTAATTAAATAATCATATCTGATTGATACACGTCTGTAAAAACCCAATTATACACACACACACATACATGACATACCCGCATAATTCATAAGCTGAGCGGGAAGACTGAAGTCTACAAACACGTGTACTTCACCGAAACTAAAGCAATCATCGACAAGCAGACGCTTCACAAAATATGTGCAAGCAGAGACACACAGGTCTACCAGATTCTACGCAAAAGACACACAGATTTGTTATCATACGTAAAAATGCTTTCATTCAACTCCCTCCCCTTTATGGCCCCCTATTTCTACGTCTCTCTCCCGTCTCTATCCCTCTCTCTCCCTCAGTCTTATTTTCCTCTCTCCTTCTATCATGTCTATCTCGCTCTCTCTCTTTCTCTCTCTCTATCTCTCTCTCTCTCTCTCTCTCACAGCCTTGAGTCGCCTCTCACCAAGGAGTTAACCTCTTGGTATCAGTGTATGTAAAAGGAAAATCCACAAACCGATGAGGTACTACTTCTTGGTCCTATTACTCCTTGCATAAACTAAAGCTCTTCAAATATTTTAGGCTATAGCAACTACAAGGACTGTCTTTTCCACAGGTGAATAATGATGTAAAAGTCAGGAACTGCGTATCCCCTCTCATGTTTTCACATGTTTCAAAATCAGTCAGTGGAATCATGTTTTTACCATTTTTTAAAAATTAATCGTGTCTTTCGTAATCATTACGCATAAAAATTCACGTGTCTGTTAGATCACCAGTAATCCATTTTCTAAAATAGAATTAAGGTTACTCTTCCTCAAAACAGAGGTCTCATACTTTATTGCTTCAAGAATAAAATATAGACCACTGCAAAATATAGCAGACACATTTTACTTTATTTTATATCTAATTTGTATATTCTATTCATCCAAAAAAGAATAATACACATCTTGAATATGTCATATTTAAAAACAATTAAGATATCATGAAAACAGATGCGATTAAAATTATGTTTTAATATCAATTATTATATTTCAATAAGTGTACATAATATAACATAACTCTCTAATGAAATAATAAAAATGTACAAGCACAAACAACAATATCATAATTACCCTTACTTCTGAAGTGCTGGATTCGTTCACCTTCTAAGCTTGGCAAATGATCAGGTTTTTCAAGTCAGGTGTATAAAAGTTTAATCTCAAGCAAGTACTCCAAGAGTATAACTTTATACAGTCTTACAGGCTACAATATCAACCCATAAAACAATTCGAGGAAAGGAGGAATTGGGGGTTTTATATCAATTTCACAACTACCTAAGCTGCCTACCTAAGCTGCCTACTTCGCGTCTCGAGGCCATCAGATCTCTTATTATTTTCTTTACTTTACATCCCATAATACTTATTGCTGTTCGACCAGCTCCCAGTCTATACCCCTTTTGACAGACAGGGCAAAATCTTTTGCCATTGGTCAACACTTTCCAAACAAAATCATGAAAGTTATTTCGACTTTCCAATTGGTCAACTAACGGGGCAGTCTTTAAACGTTTCGGCGTGGGTACTTAGCTATACCACTGGACTCATTCATTGGGCCTTTCTCCAGACACCAGTGACAGCTCATACTATAGAGTATCAATTAATAGCAATACAGTGACACCCGCTATTCTTCACCGTTTCAACAAAATGATTAATACATAACTACATCCCATCGAAACTAAATCCGCTCTCCAGGGCAAACCTTAACGATCTTAACCCTACTCGACCTATTTTCCTACCTCTCTCTCTCTCTTTTTGTCCCTTTTGATTATAGTCTACCCACCAAAAATGTTTATCTATCAATCTACCATAAAACTCTCCCGGGACCCATAGTTTCTTCAAATTAGCTATTCTCAAGTTCAAGCACCACTCGGTGTGTTCCCACTTAGCTTTAATCTTACCTCGCTACATCATTATTAAAACATAAAACCAGCCTCTTGTAGAACCTGCTGGAACAAAACAATAAATAAGGCTTTGATGGTTTTTTTCTTTCATTTATTTATTTATTCATTATGATAAATAAGGTCTGTTACATGGTGTTTTTTTTTTGAAGGTTTACAATGCGGTATGTTATAATTTTGTTTTTAATAGGCTACATTTTTTTTCATAGATTTGTAAATTCATTTGTAGCAATTATGTTACTTTTGTCAATGTTCCGAAATTTGATGGTAAAGAAGGTCTGGAGTTTGTGAAGTGTAGGAATTTTAGAATTATCTGATTTTTGTTAATGTATTACAATATATCAATTTCGTACTCAAAAAACGAAGTGATATTTATTTTGCAATATAAATAAATATACAAGTCGTTCACAATTTTACTTGATTTACACCCCATTATCATATTTCATCACACTTGACTCCAAGGTCAATTCTGTGTTTCATAATCACCGTTATAAATTCTTTTCAAGTCGTCGGCAGCTATTTGACCACATGTTGAGATCATCGTTGTCACGGGGCGGGGGTTGTCACCACCCACGTGATGGGATCGTTACAAAAAATGACACGAACGAAGAAAACGAAAATAGAAGTCTGAAACAATAATTTAAGATCGTGTACCAATATTTAATTCGTGTCTTTCTTCTTCGGTTTATATGCTACAAAGATTAATGAATACACATATTCATGATATTAAATTGTCATAATTATATTGTAACCTTATAATTGATAACTTGAATAACTGAAGTTTGGATTTAAGGTCTAAATTAATAAAGTCTTAAAAATGTTCTTGAGTAAATATATAGGTTGCTGTTGTATTGAATAACAGTTCGTTAAATCTTAATTCTCTTCCAAGGAGCGTAGATCCTCGTCTTGACTCTTGTCCACCCCTGGCTCCTCTATCGCCCAAGACCGAAACCCTGTCAAATTTCAATGAGCGGTGATAGCCTAATAAGTATCTATAATAGGTTTATTTATCAACAACAAAATTCTATAACTGTATTATGTTTGGGTTAATAAAATACTGCATGGCTTTCAGCACCCAATCTGAGTGTAATTATCACGTTAATCGTGGATCATACATGTAAATGATATTAATTTACATCTCTTGACCATTATATCAGTAATAATTAATTAAAAGAATATTTTAACAAAATATAGATAACTGCATATTGGATATAAACAATAAATCAAAAAGTGATTAGTTTGTGTACTAATTGACCAATCATGAATGTTTTAGGCCAAACTGAGTGACCAACAGGTTGCACATCTCACAAAAGTGGTACGTGACCAAACTGGCTTCTTCAAGATCAAATGTAAAGAACAAGGGCATACAATTTTGATTTATGTGACATTTGACATTCGTGCTTCGGCCCAGTGGTCACCAATGGGAAAAACCAAGTACATAAAATGACCAGAAAAGGACAGGTTCAGACCTATTTACATACAAAATAAATGTTGTTACCCTGTTTCCATGTTAAATGTAACCACAATCTAACAATCGTCGTTGGTAAAATGTGGTTAAAAATGAAAAACATAAGGTGTGGATTTAGGGTAGGCGGGGGTAGGCTGCTACCAATTCCCTTTTGAAACCTGACCGCTTTATCTTAAATACGAAATATTTGGTTGTTTAATTGTGTATTATTTTTAGCTCATCTCCTATTATACATAATATTTAATATGATTGTGAACGGCCTAAAGTTTCAAAGTGTACTTATTTATGTTTTCATCGTCATTTAATATAAAAAAAAGAATGCACACAATTTTAGGAAATTAAAGGAGATTCTCACTAAGTACATTTGTACCTGCAAAAACTGTGTTTTTGGCAAAGCTTTTTGGGGTCAGATGTATAATGCAATATTGCTTTCAGCAAATTGGTACTTATTGACCTAAATCGTTTAGGTCTACATATTAATACTACGTATGGCTCTTTGGAATGTATTTGTACGCATGTTAATAGAAATTCATACACAATTCATCAACTAAGATGTGGCGATTTTGTTTTTGATGTAATAATACATGTTAAAGCAGAACCATAAATTATTCATAAACTATAAAAATAGCAGTATAAAAAAGAGTAAAATGTACAACTATGTTGACTTAGCTTAAGCACAAGGCATCATCACATTGAAGCGGACAGGTTGAAAATGGTTGTCTGATATTAATAACTGGTTAGTAGGTTCGCAAACCATTTTTATCGACACATGTTAACACAAATTCATGAATTATGCATAAACCAAGATGTGGCAAATTCCTTTGAATACAGGAATACACGAATATCATTTATTTATAAGCTATGATACAAGACTGAAATAAACACATTAGCCAAAAATAATGTATTATCTCATCAAAGTGAACGGGTGTTAAACGTTAGTAGGCCTATATGCAATGAAAAGAATACATCACTCTTATGAGAATGAGGACAATAATGTGTATGTTACTATCAAGGCTTTAAAGGGAAATTATTATAAAAAGACGGTTGTGAATGAATATGGACAAGTAGTATTAAATTGAGGATTGATATTTTTATATTAGGTATACTATTTTGGTCATGTTTATTTTGCATTAGCTATTTTATTATTTATGACAGCATTATTATTATGTCTCGTTTGAGATATAAATGCCGATTTTCTTATACCACTGGTTACAATATTAAGAATTTGAGAAATGATTGCATTTGAAAAGTATATGTTCGTTTCCCTTAAACATTTTACGAAAGGGTAGTAGGAGTATTATATATAATATGAAACAAACGAGTAAAATATCAAAGGTTAGTTAGAGGCAATTGATTTTAATTATGTTTTACAAATGTGAATAGACGTCTACGGAGAATGAAACTATTAGAATTTTGATCACTTTTCAAAATAAACATCTAAAACCAGAACTTCACCGACTACTGCTGTCTGCTGGATTTGTTGTATATAAAAGTTGTCTCCTTCTAACTTCCTAAGACTGAATTTCAGACCCGTCCACATCAGCCCGAGTTTCTCAAAATAATACGCTCATTTATATCCACTAAAATTAAAACAATCAAAACTAATTGTTTTGATGTATTTTTTCAAATCAAAGTAAGGACACATTAATTATAATCAAGTCATAATACCGCTCCTGCACATATTTACTTCTTCTAAATTTTTAAAAGGTTAAGCAAATAAGTAGTTTAATTACACGTTATTTTCAGCGATATAAAGCAAATGGCAATAGCAAATTAATGTGGAAACTTTAATGATAATTCTGTTTGTACATTAACCTTGTCCATTTTCTTTACGATTACTATAACTACAATGATCTCATCATACTTTATACCATCTTTTTCGATATCACTATGCATTATAAGAGCGAGCGTATAGAGAGATCGAGGTGCGAGAAAATATTCCGCAAATATTAATCTTCTAGTTGGTGTAAATTGTGGACATATTATTTTGTGTGAGGGCCATTACTACCCTCCTGCCTCTAGCGTCACTACCTAACATTGTAGTTGTCGTATATATATGGATATTTGTTAATACTATATCAAGTCGCACCACGGTAATAAATAATAAAGAATTCAGACAGTTTCTAACAATTATAAACATTAAAAACTCTCTGATACTTTTTCTAGCTTAAAAGTTCAACACATACCAAAATAACAATAATTAATCCAAGGCAGTGTCGAATTCTATACAAATCTAGCTTATCAATACACAATCTCTCAATCTCTCCCTAACTCCTCCAATGCACACTCTCTTTCTCTCTCTCTCTCTCTCTCTCAATCTCTCTCAATCCCCTTGATCGAAACCAGGGACAACCAAGGCTGTAACCAAGGGAGTATTATGGACCAAACCTATTAACTACCAACTTCTACCCCCACTGTCCCTCTGAGTAATGTTATGTCTGGGCAGGATACTTTCACATTTATGAGTTAACTCGTTGTCGAGATTTAGATACTTCAAGATATACCCTTTTCAGCCAAATAAAAAAATATATACCTCATCGCTGACCGACTTTGAGAAAATTGCACTTGAAAATCACAATATTTGCATAAATGCCGAAATAAAGACAAATTGCTCTAATTTTGTGAAGGTTCAACGTACGTCTTTGAAATTTGGTGGGTATGTGTATTTATGTATTTGACAACTGTTAACCAAATTTGGTTGAAATCGATGACGTCATCGCGAAGATATTACATAATAACCTTAATTTACTATGCATTACATAATATTGCATAATATGCTTATTTTAAATGGCGCGCTAGTCGCAGTTGGCTCACAATGACCGCAATGAAATTCCCTCGTCAGGGATGCAAAAAAAGATATATGGTCTCACAGAATATTTTGAGTAAATCGCGATTGAAGTAAGGTCATTATACGGATCCTGCACATGTACTACACGTATTACCTATGGGGCAAATCGGTTATCGCAATTTTATATCCTGCATAGATGCCACTACCAAGGAAATATGGCATGCCATCCGGGCCAGATTTCCATTGTGGCCAATTTGTTTTGCATGCAGTGGTTGTGATCACTGTCTAGGTCCTTTCCCCTTGTCCATTTCGATTCAAATTTCGTATGCATGTTCCTTGGCATGCCATGTAATGCACTGAACTCTTCATTTTCCGGAATCACTCATGCATGACCGTCCAGGCGCCATTTTGTCTGTGTTTCGTACCTTTTGTTCGATTTTGCCTATCTACACTATTCTAGATGCTACAGACTTCAAACAAATTGCTATAGATAGTTTAAGAGATGCTTTTTATTTTACTGTTCAATGACATGCAAAATACAGACGTCAATCTATGCACATCGTTCTGATACGATTGCAGTTCTAGTTAGATTGACGTAAAGTCAATCTTCTATTCTTGTTCGCGTTCTGCATTCTTATTCTTCTTCTTCTTAGACCTCAGGCCCCATTTGTTTTGTACAGGGTGTTTGTGAGCTCTGTCTAGGTCCTTTCCCCTTGTCCATTTTATTTCAAATTTCGTATGCATGTTCCTTGGCATGTCTTCTAGGTCACTGAGGTCTTCGTTTTCCGAACTCACTCATGCATGACCGTCCAGGCGCCATTTTGTCCGTTTTGGGGCCATTTTCATGCCTTTTGTTCTCCTTGCCTATCTCAGCTATCCTACATCCTACAGACTTCTAACAAATTCCTATAGATAGTCCAAGAGTTGCTCTTTACATTCTAATAAAAAAATTAATACGAAAAATGCCATCTTCACACTGTAAATTTAAGTCCGCAATCGGCCATATTGAAAAACGCTAAATTTCTTGAAATTTTCACTCCCGAATATCAAAACTTCGTATAACTTTCTCATATCAATTGATTTTTGTCTCAAACTTTTACCATGTCTTGGTCTTGTCGCTGCACACATTTCAGCCAAATTTCATGCATTTCTGATGACGCATTATATAAACAGCGCCCTCTAAAGTTTTCAAAACGCCTCTCTTCGTGTGGCCGTATCTCCGTCATGCCTGGGTAAACCCGTACCCTTTTTTGGATTTAGATACTTGAAGATATACCCTTTTCAGCCAAATAAAAAAATATATACCTCATCACTGACCGACTTTGAGAAAATTGCACTTGAAAATCACAATATTTGCATAAATGCCGAAATAAAGACAACTTGCTCTAATTTTGTGAACATTCAACGTACGTCTTTGAAATTTGGTGGGTATGTGTATTTGTGTATTTGACAACTGTTAACCAAATTTGGTTGAAATCGATGACGTCATCGCAAAGATATTACGTAATAACCTTAATTTACTATGCATTACATAATATTGCATAATATGCTTATTTTAAATGGCGCGCTAGTTGCAGTTGGCTCACAATGACCGCAATGAAATTCCCTCGTCAGGGATGCAAAAAAAGATATATGGTCTCACAGAATATTTTGAGTAAATCGCGATTGAAGTCGGGTCATTATACGGATCCTGCACATGTATTACATGTATTGTCTATGGGGCAAATCGGTTTCCCGCGATTTTTATTTTTCTTGAAATTTTGCAGGTACATGCTTCGAGGCAAAATGAAGAGACTCTCGAAGCCGGATTTTCAAAATCTATCAAGCGCTTCGTTTTAAACGCAATTTTATATCCTGCACAGTATTGTCTATGGGGGGAATCGGTTTCCCAACTCTGACCCCCTGAACGATCTTTATTTTTCTTTTTATTTTACTGTTCAATGACATGCAAAATACAGACGTCAATCTATGCACATCGTTCTGATACGATTGCAATTCTAGTTAGATTGACGTAAGTCAATCTTCTATTCTTGTTCGTGTTCTGCATTCTTATTGCATTGACGTCGTCATGACGTCAATGCTCTGTTATCGTTCGTGTTCTGCATTCTTATTCTTCTTCTTCTTCTTCTTCTTCTTCTTAGACCTCAGACCCCATTCGTTTTGCACAGGGTGTTTGTGAGCTCTGTCTAGGTCCTTTCCCCTTGTCCATTTCATTTCAAATTTCGTATGCATGTTCCTTGGCATCCCTTCTAACTTACTGAGGTCTTCGTTTTCCGAATTCACTCATGCATGACCGTCCAGGCGCCATTTTGTCCGTTTTGGGGTCATTTTCATGCCTTTTGTTCTCCTTGCCTATCTCAGCTATCCTACATCCTACAGACTTCTAACAAATTCCTATAGATAGTCCAAGAGTTGCTATTTACATTCTTTTTTTAAAGTGAATACGAAAAATGCCATCTTCACACTGTAAATTTAAGTCCGCAATCGGCCATATTGAAAAACGCTAAATTTCTTGTTATTTTCACTCCCGAATATTAAAAATTCCTATAACTTTGTCATATCAATTGATTTTTGTCTCAAACTTTTACCATGTCTTGGTCTTGGCGTTGCACACATTTCGGCCAGATTTCATGCATTTCCGATTACGCATTATATAAACAGCGCCCTCTAAATTTTTCAAAATGGCTCTCTTCGTGTGGCCGTATCTCCGTCATGCATGGGTAAACCCGTACCCTTTTTTGGATTTAGATACTTCAAGATATACCCTTTTCAGCCAAATAAAAAAATATATACCTCATCACTGACCGACTTTGAGAAAATTGCACTTGAAAATCACAATATTTGCATAAATGCCGAAATAAAGACAACTTGCTCTAATTTTGTGAACATTCAACGTACGTCTTTGAAATTTGGTGGGTATGTGTATTTAAGTATTTGACAACTGTTAACCAAATTTGGTTGAAATCGATGACGTCATCGCGAAGATATTACGCAAAAACCGTAATTTACTATGCATTACATAATATTGCATAATATGCTTATTTAAAATGGCGCGCTAGTCACAGTTGGCTCACAATGACCGCAATGAAATTCCCTTGTCAGGGATGCAAAAAAATATATATAGTCTCACAGAATATTTTGAGTAAATCGCGATTGAAGTCAGGTCATTATACGGATCATGCACATGTATTACACGTATTGTCTATGGGGCAAATCGGTTTCCCGCGTTCGGCCCCCTGAACGATTTTTATTTTTCTTGAAATTTTGCAGGTACATGCTTCGAGGCAAAATGAAGAAACTCTCGAAGCCGGATTTTCAAAATCTATCAAGCGCTTCGTTTTAAACGCAATTTTATATCCTGCACAGTATTGTCTATGGAGGAAATCGGTTTCCCAATTCTGACCCCCTGAACGATCTTTATTTTTCTTGAAATTTGGCAGGTACATGCTTCGGGGCAAAATGAAGAAACTCTCGAAGCCGGATTTTCAAAATCTATCAAGCGCTTCGTTTTAAACGCTATATAGTGACAGGTACTTAACAGAGTCTGCAAATACAGACTAGCACGTAGACCCAAATATAGAATGACCTTCAACCCATGAGTCCATGACTCATGCCAGCTCAGTTCTACTTGTCTATCTCCACTATTCTAGATGCTACAGACTTCAAACAAATTTCTATAGGTAGTTTAAGTGATGCTCTTTATTTTACTGTTCAAGGAAATACAAAATACAGACGTCAATGCATGCACATCGTTCTGATACGATTGCAGTTCTAGTTCTTCCTTTTCTTATTCCTGAGACCCTATTCGTTTTGCACGGGGTGTTTGTGAGCTCTGTCTAGGTCCTTTCCCCTTGTCCATTTCATTTCAAATTTCGTATGCATGTTCATTGGCATGTCTTCTAGGTCACCTCGGTCTTCGTTTTTCGAATTCACTCATGCATGACCGTCCAGGCGCCATTTTGTCCGTTTTGGGGTCATTTTCATGCCTTTTGTTCTCTTGGCCTATCTCAGCTATCCTACATCCTACAGACTTCTAACAAATTCCTGTAGATAGTCCAAGAGTTGCTATTTACATTCTTTTTTTAAAGTGAATACCAAAAATGCCATCTTCACACTGTAAATTTAAGTCCGAAATCCGCCATGTTGAAAAACGCTAAATTTCTTGAAATTTTCCCTCCGGAATATTAAAAATTCCTATAACTTTGTCATATCAATTGATTTTTGTCCCAAACTTTAACCATGTGTTGGTCTTGCCATTGCACACATTTCTACCATATTTCATGCATTTCTGATTACGCATTATATAAACAGCGCCCTCTAAAGTTTTCAAAACGGCTCTCTTCGTGTGGTCGTATCTCCGTCATGCTTGGGTAAACCCGTACCCTTTTTTGGATTTAGATACTTCAAGATATACCCTTTTCAGTCAAATAAAAAAATATATACCCCATCGCTGACCGACTTTGAGAAAATTGCACTTGAAAATCACAATATTTGCATAAATGCCGAAATAAAGACAAATTGCTCTAATTTTGTGAAGGTTCAACGTACGTCTTTGAAATTTGGTGGGTATGTGTATTTGTGTATTTGACAACTGTTAACCAAATTTGGTTGAAATCAATGACGTCATCGCAAAGATATTACGTAAAAACCTTAATTTACTATGCATTACGTAATATTGCATAATATGCTTATTTTAAATGGCGCGCTAGTTGCAGTTGGCTCACAATGAACACAATAAAATTCCCTCGTTAGGGATGCAAAAAAAGATATATGGTCTCACAGAATATTTTGAGTAAATCGCGATTGAAGTCGGGTCATTATACGGATCCTTCACATGTATTACATGTATTGTCTATGGGGCAAATCGGTTTCCCGCATTTGGCCCCCTGAACGATTTTTATTTTTCTTGAAATTTTGCAGGTACATGCTTCGAGGCAAAATGAAGAGACTCTCGAAGCCAGATTTTTAATATCTATCAAGCGCTTTGTTTTAATCGCAATTGTATATCCTGCACAGATGCCACTACCAAGGAACTATGGCATGCCATCCGGGCCAGCTTTCCATTGTGGCCAATTTGTTTTGTATGCAGTGGTTGTGATCACTGTCTAGGTCCTTTCCCCTTGTCCATTTCGATTCAAATTTCGTATGCATGTTCCTTGGCATGCCATGTAATGCACTGAACTCTTCATTTTCCGGAATCACTCATGCATGACCGTCCAGGCGCCATTTTATCCGTTTTCGTACCTTTTGTTCGATTTTGCCTATCTCCACTATTCTAGATGCTACAGACTTCAAACAAATTGCTATAGATAATTTAAGAGATGCTTTTTATTTTACTGTTCAAGGACATGCAAAATACAGACGTCAATCTATGCACATCGTTCTGATACGATTGCAATTCTAGTTAGATTGACGTAAAGTCAATCTTCTGTTCTTGTTCGCGTTCTGCATTCTTATTCTTCTTCTTTGCATTGACGTCATGACGTCAATGCTCTGTTATCGTTCGTGTTCTGCATTCTTATTCTTCTTCTTCTTTTTAGATTGACGTAAGTCAATCTTCTGTTCTTGTTCACATTCTGCATTCTTATTCTTCTTCTTTTTCTTCTTAGACCTCAGACCCCATTTGTTTTGCACAGGGTGTTTGTGAGCTCTGTCTAGGTCCTTTCCCCTTGTCCATTTTATTTCAAATTTCGTATGCATGTTCCTTGGCATCCCTTCTAGGTCACTGAACTCTTCGTTTTCCGAAATCATTCATGCATGACCGTCCAGGCGCCATTTTGTCCGTTTTGGGGCCATTTTCGGGCCATTTTCATGCCTTTTGTTCTCCTTGCCTATCTCAGCTATCCTACATCCTACAGACTTCTAACAAATTCCTGTAGATAGTCCAAGAGTTGCTCTGTACATTCTAATAAAAAAATTAATACGAAAAATGCCATCTTCACACTGTAAATTTAAGTCCGAAATCGGCCATATTGAAAAACGCTAAATTTCTTGAAATTTTCACTCCCGAATATTAAAAATTCCTATAACTTTGTCATATCAATTGATTTCTGTCTCAAACTTTTACCATGTCTTGGTCTTGTCGTTGCACACATTTCTGCCAGATTTCATGCATTTCTGAGTACGAATTATATAAACAGCGCCCTCTAAAGTTTTCAAAATGGCTCTCTTCGTGTGGCCGTATCTCCGTCATGCCTGGGTAAACCCGTACCCTTTTTTGGATTTAGATACTTCAAGATATACCCTTTTCAGCCAAATAAAAAAATATATACCCCATCACTGACCGACTTTGAGAAAATTGCACTTGAAAATCACAATATTTGCATAAATGCCGAAATAAAGACAACTTGCTCTAATTTTGTGAACATTCAACGTACGTCTTTGAAATTTGGTGGGTATGTGTATTCGTATATTTGACAACTGTTAACCAAATTTGGTTGAAATCGATGACGTCATCGCTAAGATATCACGCAAAAACCTTAATTTACTATGCATTACATAATATTGCATAATATGCTTATTTTAAATGGCGCGCTAGTCACGGTTGGCTCACAATGACTGCAATGAAATTCCCTTGTCAGGGATGCAAAAAAAGATATATGGTCTCACAGAATATTTTGAGTAAATCGCGATTGAAGTCAGGTCATTATACGGATCCTGCACATGTATTACATGTATTGTCTATGGGGCAAATCGGTTTCCCGCATTTGGCCCCCTGAACGATTTTTATTTTTCTTGAAATTTGGCAGGTACATGCTTCGAGGCAAAATGAAGAAACTCTCGAAGCCGGATTTTCAAAATCTATCAAGCGCTTCGTTTTAAACGCTATTCTATACCCTGCACAGTATTGTCTATGGGGAAAATCGGTTTCCCAACTCTGACCCCCTGAACGATCTTTATTTTTCTTGAAATTTGGCAGGTACATGCTTCGAGGCAAAATGAAGAGACTCTCCAAGCCGGATTTTCAAAATCTATCAAGCGCTTCGTTTTAAACGCTATATAATGACAGGTACTTAACAGAGTCTGCAAATACAGACTAGCACGTAGACCCAAATATAGAATGACCTTCAACCCATGAGTCCATGACTCATGCCAGTTCAGTTCTACTTGTCTATCTCCACTATTCTAGATGCTACAGACTTCAAACAAATTTCTATAGGTAGTTTAAGTGATGCTCTTTATTTTACTGTTCAAGGAAATACAAAATACAGACGTCAATGCATGCACATCGTTCTGATACGATTGCAGTTCTAGTTAGATTGACGTAAGTCAATCTTCTATTCTTGTTCACATTCTGCATTCTTATTCTTCTTCTTTTTATTTTTCTTCTTAGACCTCAGACCCCATTTGTTTTGCACAGGGTGTTTGTGAGCTCTGTCTAGGTCCTTTCCCCTTGTCCATTTTATTTCAAATTTCGTATGCATGTTCCTTGGCATCCCTTCTAGGTCACTGAACTCTTCGTTTTCCGAAATCATTCATGCATGACCGTCCAGGCGCCATTTTGTCCGTTTTGGGGCCATTTTCATGCCTTTTGTTCTCCTTGCCTATCTCAGCTATCCTACATCCTACAGACTTCTAACAAATTCCTGTAGATAGTTCAAGAGTTGCTATTTACATTCTTTTTTTAAAGTGAATACCAAAAATGCCATCTTCACACTGTAAATTTAAGTCCGAAATCCGCCATGTTGAAAAATGCTAAATTTCTTGAAATTTTCCCTCCCGAATATTAAAAATTCCTATAACTTTGTCATATCAATTGATTTTTGTCCCAAAGTTTTACCATGTGTTGGTCTTGCCATTGCACACATTTCTGCCATATTTCATGCATTTCGGATTACGCATTATATAAACAGCGCCCTCTAAAGTTTTCAAAACGGCTCCCTTCATGTGGCCGTATCTCCGTCATGCCTGGGTAAACCCGTACCCTTTTTTGGATTTAGATACTTCAAGATATACCCTTTTCAGCCAAATAAAAAAATATATACCTCATCGCTGACCGACTTTGAGAAAATTGCGCTTGAAAATCACAATATTTGCATAAATGCCGAAATAAAGACAAATTGCTCTAATTTTGTGAAGGTTCAACGTACGTCTTTGAAATTTGGTGGGTATGTGTATTTATGAATTTGACAACTGTTAACCAAATTTGGTTGAAATCGATGACGTCATCGCGAAGATATTACGTAATAACCTTAATTTACTATGCATTACATAATATTGCATAATATGCTTATTTTAAATGGCGCGCTAGTAGCAGTAGGCTCACAATGACCGCAATAAAATTCCCTCGTCAGAGATGCAAAAAAAGATACATGGTCTCACAGAATATTTTGAGTAAATCGCGATTGAAGTCGGGTCATTATACGGATCCTGCACATGTATTACACGTATTGTCTATGGGGCAAATCGGTTCCCAGCATTTGACCCCCTGAACGATTTTTTTTTTCTTGAAATTTTGCAGGTACATGCTTCGAGGCAAAATGAAGAGACTCGCGAAGCCAGATTTTTAATATCTACCAAGCGCTTTGTTTTAATCGCAATTTTATATCCTGCATAGATGCCACTATGGATGAAACTATGGTGGGCTGAAAGGGCCAGATTTCCATTGTGGCCAATATGTTTTGCATGCAGAGCTTGTGATCGCTGTCTAGGTCCTTTCCCCTTGTCCATTTCGTTTCGAATTTCGTATGCATGTTCCTTGGTATGCCATGTCATGCACTGAACTCTTCATTTTCCAAAATCCCTCATGCATGACCGTCAAGACGCCATTTTGTCCGTTTTTCGTTCCTTTCGTTCGTCTTGCCTATCTCCACTATTCTAGATGCTACAGACTTCAAACAAATTGCTATAGGTAGCTTAAGATATGCTCTTTTTTTACCGTTCAAGGACATGCAAAATACAGACGTCAATCTATGCACATCGTTCTGATACGATTGCAGTTCTAGTTAGATTGACGTAAAGTCAATCTTCTATTCTCGTTCGCGTTCTGCATTCTTATTCTTCTTCTTCTTCTTCTTCTTCTTCTTCCCCCTCAGACCCCATTCGTTTTGCACGGGGTGTTTGTGCGCTCTGTCTAGGTCCTTTCCCCTTGTCCATTTCATTTCAAATTTCGTATGCATGTTCCTTGGCATCCATTCTAGGTCACTGAGGTCTTCGTTTTTCGAACTCACTCATGCATGACCGTCCAGGCGCCATTTTGTCCGTTTTGGGGCCATTTTCATGCCTTTTGTTCTCCTTGCCTATCTCAGCTATCCTACATCCTACAGACTTCTAACAAATTCCTGTAGATAGTCCAAGGGTTGCTATTTACATTCTTTTTTTAAAGTGAATACCAAAAATGCCATCTTCACACTGTAAATTTAAGTCCGAAATCCGCCATGTTGAAAAACGCTAAATTTCTTGAAATTTTCCCTCCCGAATATTAAAAATTCCTATAACTTTGTCATATCAATTGATTTTTGTCCCAAACTTTTACCATGAGTTGGTCTTGCCATTGCACACATTTCTGCCATATTTCATGCATTTATGATTAGGCATTATATAAACAGCGCCCTCTAAAGTTTTCAAAACGGCTCCCTTCATGTGGCCGTATCTCCGTCATGCCAGGGTAAACCCGTACCCTTTTTTGGATTTAGATACTTCAAGATATACCCTTTTCAGCCAAATAAAAAAATATATACCTCATCACTGACCGACTTTGAGAAAATTGCACTTGAAAATCACAATATTTGCATAAATGCCGAAATAAAGACAAATTGCTCTAATTTTGTGAAGGTTCAACGTACGTCTTTGAAATTTGGTGGGTATGTGTATTTTCGTATTTGACAACTGTTAACCAAATTTGGTTGAAATCGATGACGTCATCGCGGAGATATTACGTAATAACCTTAATTTACTATGCATTACATAATATTGCATAATATGCTTATTTTAAATGGCGCGCTAGTCGCAGTTGGCTCACAATGACCGCAATAAAATTCCCTCATCAGGGATGCAAAAAAAGATATATGGTCTCACATAATATTTTGAGTAAATCGCGATTGAAATCGGGTCATTATACGGATTCTGCACATGTATTACATGTATTGTCTATGGGGCAAATCGGTTTCCCGCATTTGGCCCCCTGAACGATTTTTATTTTTCTTGAAATTTTGCAGGTACATGCTTCGAGGCAAAATGAAGAGACTCTCGAAGCCAGATTTTTAATATCTATCAAGCACTTTGTTTTAATCGCAATTTTATATCCTGCATAGATGCCACTACCAAGGAACTATGGCATGCCATCCGGGCCAGATTTCCATTGTGGCCAGTTTGTATTGCATGCAGTGGTTGTGATCACTGTCTAGGTCCTTTCCCCTTGTCCATTTCGATTCAAATTTCGTATGCATGTTCCTTGGCATGCCATGTAATGCACTGCACTCTTCATTTTCCGAAATCACTCATGCATGACCGTCCAGGCGCCATTTTGTCCGTGTTTCGTACCTTTTGTTCGATTTTGCCTATCTCCACTATTCTAGATGCTACAGACTTCAAACAAATTGCTATAGATAGTTTAAGAGATGCTTTTTATTTTACTGTTCAATGACATGCAAAATACAGACGTCAATCTATGCACATCGTTCTGATACGATTGCAATTCTAGTTAGATTGACGTAAAGTCAATCTTCTATTCTCGTTCGCGTTCTGCATTCTTATTCTTCTTTTTCTTCTTCTTCCTCAGACCCCATTCGTTTTGCACAGGGTGTTTGTGAGCTCTGTCTAGGTCCTTTCCCCTTGTCCATTTCTTTTCAAATTTCGTATGCATGTTCCTTGGCATCCCTTCTAGGTCACTGAGGTCTTCATTTTTCGAACTCACTCATGCATGACCGTCCAGGCGCCATTTTGTCCGTTTTGGGGCCATTTTCATGCCTTTTGTTCTCCTTGCCTATCTCAGCTATCCTACATCCTACAGACTTCTAACAAATTCCTGTAGATAGTCCAAGGGTTGCTATTTACATTCTTTTTTTAAAGTGAATACCAAAAATGCCATCTTCACACTGTAAATTTAAGTCCGAAATCCGCCATGTTGAAAAACGCTAAATTTCTTGAAATTTTCCCTCCCGAATATTAAAAATTCCTATAACTTTGTCATATCAATTGATTTCTGTCCCAAACTTTTACCATGTGTTGGTCTTGCCATTGCACACATTTCTGCCATATTTCATGCATTTCTGATTACGCATTATATAAACAGCGCCCTCTAAAGTTTTCAAAACGGCTCCCTTCATGTGGCCGTATCTCCGTCATGCCAGGGTAAACCCGTACCCTTTTTTGGATTTAGATACTTCAAGATATACCCTTTTCAGCCAAATAAAAAAATATATACCTCATCACTGACCGACTTTGAGAAAATTGCACTTGAAAATCACAATATTTGCATAAATGCCGAAATAAAGACAAATTGCTCTAATTTTGTGAAGGTTCAACGTACGTCTTTGAAATTTGGTGGGTATGTGTATTTTCGTATTTGACAACTGTTAACCAAATTTGGTTGAAATCGATGACGTCATCGCGAAGCTATTACGTAATAACCTTAATTTACTATGCATTACATAATATTGCATAATATGCTTATTTTAAATGGCGCGCTAGTCGCAGTTGGCTCACAATGACCGCAATAAAATTCCCTCATCAGGGATGCAAAAAAAGATATATGGTCTCACAGAATATTTTGAGTAAATCGCGATTGAAATCGGGTCATTATACGGATCCTGCACATGTATTACATGTATTGTCTATGGGGCAAATCGGTTTCCCGCATTTGGCCCCCTGAACGATTTTTATTTTTCTTGAAATTTTGCAGGTACATGCTTCGAGGCAAAATGAAGAGACTCTCGAAGCCAGATTTTTAATATCTATCAAGCGCTTTGTTTTAATCGCAATTTTATATCCTGCATAGATGCCACTACCTACGGAACTATGGCAAGCCATCCGCCGATATTTCCATTGTGGCCAATTTGTTTTGCATGCAGTGCTTGAGATCACTGTCTAGGTCCTTTCCCCTTGTCCATTTCGATTCAAATTTCGTATGCATGTTCCTTGGCATGCCATGTAATGCACTGAACTCTTCATTTTCCAAAATCACTCATGCATGACCGTCCAGGCGCCATTTTGTCCGTGTTTCGTACCTTTTGTTCGATTTTGCCTATCTCCACTATTCCAGATGCTACAGACTTCAAACAAATTGCTATAGATAGTTTAAGAGATGCTCTTTATTTTACTGTTCAAGGACATGCAAAATACAGACGTCAATCTATGCACATCGTTCTGATACGATTGCAATTCTAGTTTTCTTCTTCTTCTTCTTAGACCTCAGACCCCATTCGTTTTGCACAGGGTGTTTGTGAGCTCTGTCTAGGTCCTTTTCCCTTGTCCATTTCATTTCAAATTTCGTATGCATGTTCCTTGGCATCCCTTCTAACTTACTGAGGTTTTCGTTTTCCGAATTCACTCATGCATGACCGTCCAGGCGCCATTTTGTCCGTTTTGGGGTCATTTTCATGCCTTTTGTTCTCTTGCCTATCTCAGCTATCCTACATCCTACAGACTTCTAACAAATTCCTGTAGATAGTCCAAGAGTTGCTATTTACATTCTTTTTTTAAAGTGAATACGAAAAATGCCATCTTCACACTGTAAATTTAAGTCCGCAATCGGCCATATTGAAAAACGCTAAATTTCTTGTTATTTTCACTCCCGAATATTAAAAATTCCTATAACTTTGTCATATCAATTGATTTTTGTCTCAAACTTTTACCATGTCTTGGTCTTGGCGTTGCACACATTTCGGCCAGATTTCATGCATTTCCGATTACGCATTATATAAACAGCGCCCTCTAAAGTTTTCAAAATGGCTCTCTTCGTGTGGCCGTATCTCCGTCATGCCTGGGTAAACCCGTACCCTTTTTTGGATTTAGATACTTCAAGATATACCCTTTTCAGCCAAATAAAAAAATATATACCTCATCACTGACCGACTTTGAGAAAATTGCACTTGAAAACCACAATATTTGCATAAATGCCGAAATAAAGACAACTTGCTCTAATTTTGTGAACATTCAACGTACGTCTTTGAAATTTGGTGGGTATGTGTATTTGAGTATTTGACAACTGTTAACCAAATTTGGTTGAAATCGATGACGTCATCGCGAAGATATTACGCAAAAACCTTAATTTACTATGCATTACATAATATTGCATAATATGCTTATTTAAAATGGCGCGCTAGTCACAGTTGGCTCACAATGACCGCAATAAAATTCCCTTGTCAGGGATGCAAAAAAATATATATAGTCTCACAGAATATTTTGAGTAAATCGCGATTGAAGTCAGGTCATTATACGGATCATGCACATGTATTACACGTATTGTCTATGGGGCAAATCGGTTTCCCGCGTTCGGCCCCTGAACGATTTTTATTTTTCTTGAAATTTTGCAGGTACATGCTTCGAGGCAAAATGAAGAAACTCTCGAAGCCGGATTTTCAAAATCTATCAAGCGCTTCGTTTTAAACGCAATTTTATATCCTGCACAGTATTGTCTATGGAGGAAATCGGTTTCCCAATTCTGACCCCCTGAACGATCTTTATTTTTCTTGAAATTTGGCAGGTACATGCTTCGAGGCAAAATGAAGAAACTCTCGAAGCCGGATTTTCAAAATCTATCAAGCGCTTCGTTTTAAACGCTATATAGTGACAGGTACTTAACAGAGTCTGCAAATACAGACTAGCACGTAGACCCAAATATAGAATGACCTTCAACCCATGAGTCCATGACTCATGCCAGCTCAGTTCTACTTGTCTATCTCCACTATTCTAGATGCTACAGACTTCAAACAAATTTCTATAGGTAGTTTAAGTGATGCTCTTTATTTTACTGTTCAAGGAAATACAAAATACAGACGTCAATGCATGCACATCGTTCTGATACGATTGCAGTTCTAGTCTTCTTCTTCTTCTTCTTAGACCTCAGACCCCATTCGTTTTGCACAGGGTGTTTGTGAGCTCTGTCTAGGTCCTTTCCCCTTGTCCATTTCATTTCAAATTTCGTATGCATGTTCCTTGGCATCCCTTCTAACTTACTGAGGTCTTCGATTTCCGAATTCATTCATGCATGACCGTCCAGGCGCCATTTTGTCCGTTTTGGGGGCATTTTCATGTCTTTTGTTCTCCTTGCCTATCTCAGCTATCCTACATCCTACAGACTTCTAACAAATTCCTGTATATAGTCCAAGAGTTGCTCTGTACATTCTAATAAAAAAATTAATATGAAAAATGCCATCTTCACACTGTAAATTTAAGTCCGCAATCGGCCATATTGAAAAACGCTAAATTTCTTGTTATTTTCACTCCCGAATATTAAAAATTCCTATAACTTTGTCATATCAATTGATTTTTGTCTCAAACTTTTACCATGTCTTGGGCTTGGCGTTGCACACATTTCTGCCAGATTTCATGCATTTCCGATTACGCATTATATAAACAGCGCCCTCTAAAGTTTTCAAAATGGCTCTCTTCGTGTGGCCGTATCTCCGTCATGCTTGGGTAAACCCGTACCCTTTTTTGGATTTAGATACTTCAAGATATACCCTTTTCAGCCAAATAAAAAAATATATACCTCATCACTGACCGACTTTGAGAAAATTGCACTTGAAAATCACAATATTTGCATAAATGCCGAAATAAAGACAACTTGCTCTAATTTTGTGAACATTCATCATACGTCCTTGAAATTTAGTGGGTATGTGTATTTTCGTATTTGACAACTGTTAACCAAATTTGGTTGAAATCGATGACGTCATCGCAAAGATATTACGTAATAACCTTAATTTACTATGCATTACATAATATTGCATAATATGCTTATTTTAAATGGCGCGCAAGTTGCAGTTGGCTCACAATGACCGCAATGAAATTCCCTTGTCAGGGATGCAAAAAAAGATATATGGTCTCACAGAATATTTTGAGTAAATCGCGATTGAAGTCGGGTCATTATACGGATCCTGCACATGTATTACACGTATTGTCTATGGGGAAAATCGGTTTCCCAACTTTGACCCCCTGAACGATCTTTATTTTTCTTGAAATTTGGCAGGTACATGCTTCGAGGCAAAATGAAGAAACTCTCGAAGCCGGATTTTCAAAATCTATCAAGCGCTTCGTTTTAAACGCTATTTTATAAGCTATATGGATGTAGTGACAGGTACTTAACAGAGTCTGCAAATACAGACTAGCACGTAGACCCAAATATAGAATGACCTTCAACCCATGAGTCCATGACTCATGCCAGCTCAGTTCTACTTGTCTATCTCCACTATTCTAGATGCTACAGACTTCAAACAAATTGCTATAGGTAGCTTAAGAGATGCTCTTTATTTTACTGTTCAAGGAAATACAAAATACAGACGTCAATGCATGCACATCGTTCTGATACGATTGCAGTTCTAGTTAGATTGACGTAAGTCAATCTTCTGTTCTTGTTCACATTCTGCATTCTTATTCTTCTTCTTATTTTTCTTCTTAGACCTCAGACCCTATTTGTTTTGCACAGGGTGTTTGTGAGCTCTGTCTAGGTCCTTTCCCCTTGTCCATTTTATTTCAAATTTCGTATGCATGTTCCTTGGCATCCCTTCTAGGTCACTGAACTCTTCGTTTTCCGAAATCATTCATGCATGACCGTCCAGGCGCCATTTTGTCCGTTTTGGGGCCATTTTCATGCCTTTTGTTCTCCTGGCCTATCTCAGCTATCCTACATCCTACAGACTTCTAACAAATTCCTGTAGATAGTCCAAGAGTTGCTATTTACATTCTTTTTTTAAAGTGAATACCAAAAATGCCATCTTCACACTGTAAATTTAAGTCCGAAATCCGCCATGTTGAAAAACGCTAAATTTCTTGAAATTTTCCCTCCCGAATATTAAAAATTCCTATAACTTTGTCATATGAATTGATTTTTGTCCCAAACTTTTACCATGTGTTGGTCTTGTCGTTGCACACATTCATGTCTGCCAAATTACATGCATTTCTGATTACGCATTATATAAACAGCGCCCTCTAAAGTTTTCAAAACGGCTCCCTTCGTGTGGCCGTATCTCCGTCATGCCTGGGTAAACCCGTACCCTTTTTTTGATTTAGATACTTCAAGATATACCCTTTTCAGCCAAATAAAAAAATATATACCTCATCACTGACCGACTTTGAGAAAATTGCACTTGAAAATCACAATATTTGCATAAATGCCGAAATAAAGACAACTTGCTCTAATTTTGTGAACATTCATCGTACGTCTTTGAAATTTGGTGGGTATGTGTATTTACGTATTTGACAACTGTTAACCAAATTTGGTTGAAATCGATGACGTCATCGCGAAGATATTACGTAATAACCTTAATTTACTATGCATTACATAATATTGCATAATATGCTTATTTTAAATGGCGCGCAAGTTGCAGTTGGCTCACAATGACCGCAATGAAATTCCCTTGTCAGGGATGCAAAAAAAGATATATGGTCTCACAGAATATTTTGAGTAAATCGCGATTGAAGTCGGGTCATTATACGGATCCTGCACATGTATTACATGTATTGTCTATGGGGCAAATCGGTTTCCCGCATTTGGCCCCCTGAACGATTTTTATTTTTCTTGAAATTTTGCAGGTACATGCTTCGAGGCATAATGAAGAGACTCTCGAAGCCAGATTTTTAATATCTATCAAGCGCTTTGTTTTAATCGCAATTTTATATCCTGCACAGATGCCACTAGCAAGGAAATATGGCATGCCATCCGGGCCAGATTTCCATTGTGGCCAATTTGTTTTGCATGCAGTGGTTGTGATCACTGTCTATGTCCTTTCCCCTTATCCATTTCGATTCAAATTTCGTATGCATGTTCCTTGGCATGCCATGCAATGCACTGAACTCTTCATTTTCCAAAATCACTCATGCATGACCGTCCAGGCACCATTTTGTCCGTGTTTCGTACCTTTTGTTCGATTTTGCCTATCTCCACTATTCTAGATGCTACAGACTTCAAACAAATTGCTATAGATAGTTTAAGAGATGCTTTTTATTTTACTGTTCAATGACATGCAAAATACAGACGTCAATCTATGCACATCGTTCTGATACGATTGCAATTCTAGTTCTTCTTCTTTTTATTTTTCTTCTTAGACCTCAGACCCCATTTGTTTTGCACAGGGTGTTTGTGAGCTCTGTCTAGGTCCTTTCCCCTTGTCCATTTTATTTCAAATTTCGTATGCATGTTCCTTGGCATCCCTTCTAGGTCACTGAACTCTTCGTTTTCCGAAATCATTCATGCATGACCGTCCAGGCGCCATTTTGTCCGTTTTGGGGCCATTTTCATGCCTTTTGTTCTCCTGGCCTATCTCAGCTATCCTACATCCTACAGACTTCTAACAAATTCCTGTAGATAGTCCAAGAGTTGCTATTTACATTCTCTTTTTAAAGTGAATACCAAAAATGCCATCTTCACACTGTAAATTTAAGTCCGAAATCCGCCATGTTGAAAAACGCTAAATTTCTTGAAATTTTCCCTCCCGAATATTAAAAATTCCTATAACTTTGTCATATCAATTGATTTTTGTCCCTAACTTTTACCATGTGTTGGTCTTGCCATTGCACACATTTCTGCCAGATTTCATGCATTTCTGATTACGCATTATATAAACAGCGCCCTCTAAAGTTTTCAAAACGGCTCCCTTCATGTGGCCGTATCTCCGTCATGCCTGGGTAAACCCGTACCCTTTTTTGGATTTAGATACTTCAAGATATACCCTTTTCAGCCAAATAAAAATATATATACCTCATCGCTGACCGACTTTGAGAAAATTGCACTTGAAAATCACAATATTTGCATAAATGCCGAAATAAAGACAAATTGCTCTAATTTTGTGAAGGTTCAACGTACGTCTTTGAAATTTGGTGGGTATGTGTATTTATGTATTTGACAACTGTTAACCTAATTTGGTTGAAATCGATGACGTCATCGCGAAGATATTACGTAAAACCCTTAATTTACTATGCATTACATAATATTGCATAATATGCTTATTTTAAATGGCGCGCTAGTTGCAGTTGGCTCACAATGACTGCAATGAAATTCCCTTGTCAGGGATGCAAAAAAAGATATATGGTATCACAGAATATTTTGAGTAAATCGCGATTGAAGTCGGGTCATTATACGGATCCTGCACATGTATTACATGTATTGTCTATGGGGCAAATCGGTTTCCCGCATTTGGCCCCCTGAACGATTTTTATTTTTCTTGAAATTTTGCAGGTACATGCCTCGAGGCAAAATGAAGAGACTCTCAAAGCCAGATTTTTAATATCTATCAAGCGCTTTGTTTTAATCGCAATTTTATATCCTGCACAGATACAACTACCTAGGAACTATGGCATGCCATCCGGGCCAGATTTCCATTGTGGCCAATTTGTTTTGCATGCAGTGCTTGTGATCACTGTCTAGGTCCTTTCCCCTTGTCCATTTCGATTCAAATTTCGTATGTATGTTCCTTGGCATGCCATGTAATGCACAGAACTCTTCATCTTCCAAAATCACTCATGCATGACCGTCCAGGCGCCATTTTGTTCGTGTTTCGTACCTTATGTTCGATTATGCCTATCTCCACTATTCCAGATGCTACAGACTTCAAACAAATTGCTTTATATAGTTTAAGAGATGCTTTTTATTTTATTGTTCCAGGGCATGCAAAATACAGACGTCAATCTATGCACATCGTTCTGATACGATTGCAATTCTAGTTTTCTCCTTTTTCTTCTTCTTTGTTATCTTTCTTTTTTTTATTCAAGTATATCTCGAGGCGCTTCCAAATATCATGAACAGTAATTCGACACGATTTCAGGAATGTGAGAAATCAAGCGGTCACATTATTCACATTATCTATTCCAAAGTCGGTTTGTGCATTTCCCGCTTGAGTATCTTGTTTCTTCTTGTTTTTAAAGGTTTTTATAGGTACGAAGTCCTAGATTGGGTTCAAATCGTGGCGACATGCTGTCAAGGAAGACGTGATTGAGCTGAATACACATCACTTAAAGATCTGGGCTTTCATTCGCTGCTATAAAACATACTTTTTTTTCTCTACAATATCTTCTTATCATATTCCGTTTTTTTTTTCTCTCTCTCTCTCTCTCCCTCTCCTTCTCTCTCTACCCCTCTCTCTCTCTCTCTCTCTCTCTCACTCCCTGACACACATCCCATATCATCTCCTTTTCTCTCTTTCTCTATCTCTCTCTCTCCCCTGTCTAATCTGATATTTTTTACTATCTCCCTAATTTTCTCTCTCTCTTTCTTGCTTGTTTCCTGCCTGCTCATCCCACCCTTTCTCTCTCTCTCTCTCTCTCTCTCACACACACACACACCCACACATTCACATCTGAACACACATTGATTTGTGGGGAACTGTATTGTTTTCTCCTATTGTATTTTGTACCCCACAAGCATGACGGAATAAAAGAATAAATTGTGCTGTTTTGTTATCTGTACCCCACAACTGCATGTATGTAAGATCACTCTCACACCGTCTCACACACATGCACACACACGCCCACACACACACACCTCTACACTCGTTGATTTGTGGGGAACTTTGCTGTTTTCTCCTATTGTATTTTGTACCCCACAAGCATGACGGAATAAAGGCCATCATTGTGCTCTATGGTTCTCTGTACCACGGCGTAGACACGCATAATTATCTATTGTTAGTGGGGGATGATGATCTATTCCCCCCCCCCCCCCACTAACAATAGAAAGTGAGTTCGTATCTACGCCACTGCTCTTTACCCCACAAATGAATCTATGTAAACCCACATGCACACACACGCACACACACACGTTTACATGGCTTTACTTCCGAGGACAACTATTGTTCCTCTATTGTTACTCGTCCTCGGACAGTCGACGGAATAAGGCATAAATTCATTGTTCGACGTTCGAGGACTATTGTCCGGCTTCCGAGGACCATTGTTGTCATGATTTTTTTTTGTTCTCTGTCCGAAAATGTCCTCGGACATAATGCTAAACAAACGCACACACACACACACCCACACTCTCTCTCTCTCTCTCTCCGAGACTTTCTCATTCTCTCTCTCTCTCTCTCATTTTCAGTCAGGAAAATTACAGTCCAAATGCTATGCAAAAGAGGGTATTTTAAGCATTATTTTTAATATCTATCAAGCGCTTTGTTTTAATCGCAATTTTATATCCTGCACAGATACAACTACCTAGGAACTATGGCATGCCATCCGGGCCAGATTTCCATTGTGGCCAATTTGTTTTGCATGCAGTGCTTGTGATCACTGTCTAGGTCCTTTCCCCTTGTCCATTTCGATTCAAATTTCGTATGTATGTTCCTTGGCATGCCATGTAATGCACAGAACTCTTCATCTTCCAAAATCACTCATGCATGACCGTCCAGGCGCCATTTTGTTCGTGTTTCGTACCTTATGTTCGATTATGCCTATCTCCACTATTCCAGATGCTACAGACTTCAAACAAATTGCTTTATATAGTTTAAGAGATGCTTTTTATTTTATTGTTCCAGGGCATGCAAAATACAGACGTCAATCTATGCACATCGTTCTGATACGATTGCAATTCTAGTTTTCTCCTTTTTCTTCTTCTTTGTTATCTTTCTTTTTTTTATTCAAGTATATCTCGAGGCGCTTCCAAATATCATGAACAGTAATTCGACACGATTTCAGGAATGTGAGAAATCAAGCGGTCACATTATTCACATTATCTATTCCAAAGTCGGTTTGTGCATTTCCCGCTTGAGTATCTTGTTTCTTCTTGTTTTTAAAGGTTTTTATAGGTACGAAGTCCTAGATTGGGTTCAAATCGTGGCGACATGCTGTCAAGGAAGACGTGATTGAGCTGAATACACATCACTTAAAGATCTGGGCTTTCATTCGCTGCTATAAAACATACTTTTTTTTCTCTACAATATCTTCTTATCATATTCCCGTTTCTCTCTCTCTCTCTCTCTCTCTCTCCCTCTCCTTCTCTCTCTACCCCCTCTCTCTCTCTCTCTCTCTCTCACTCCCTGACACACATCCCATATCATCTCCTTTTCTCTCTTTCTCTATCTCTCTCTCTCCCCTGTCTAATCTGATATTTTTTACTATATCCCTAATTTTCTCTCTCTCTTTCTTGCTTGTTTCCTGCCTGCTCATCCCACCCTTTCTCTCTCTCTCTCTCTCTCTCTCACACACACACACACCCACACATTCACATCTGAACACACATTGATTTGTGGGGAACTGTATTGTTTTCTCCTATTGTATTTTGTACCCCACAAGCATGACGGAATAAAAGAATAAATTGTGCTGTTTTGTTATCTGTACCCCACAACTGCATGTATGTAAGATCACTCTCACACCGTCTCACACACATGCACACACACGCCCACACACACACACCTCTACACTCGTTGATTTGTGGGGAACTTTGCTGTTTTCTCCTATTGTATTTTGTACCCCACAAGCATGACGGAATAAAGGCCATCATTGTGCTCTATGGTTCTCTGTACCACGGGCGTAGACACGCATTATTATCTATTGTTAGTGGGGGGATGATCTATTCCCCCCCCCCCCCACTAACAATAGAAAGTGAGTTCGTATCTACGCCACTGCTCTGTACCCCACAAATGAATCTATGTAAACCCACATGCACACACACGCACACACACACGTTTACATGGCTTTACTTCCGAGGACAACTATTGTTCCTCTATTGTTACTCGTCCTCGGACAGTCGACGGAATAAGGCATAAATTCATTGTTCGACGTTCGAGGACTATTGTCCGGCTTCCGAGGACCATTGTTGTCATGATTTTTTTTTTGTTCTCTGTCCGAAAATGTCCTCGGACATAATGCTAAACAAACGCACACACACACACACACACACTCTCTCTCTCTCTCTCTCCGAGACTTTCTCATTCTCTCTCTCTCTCTCTCATTTTCAGTCAGGAAAATTACAGTCCAAATGCTATGCAAAAGAGGGTATTTTAAGCATTATTTTAGGGCTTTAAATGGATTCGACAGAATTAAGTCAAGTTCATAATTTATTCAAACATTCTAATCGACAACTGGTTCGATCGTAATCTACCGATGGCCAGACGGGGGAAAAGGTTGCTTTTTCTAACGGTTCTGAAAATGTAGGTCTCAGCCTATAAAATCAATTTTTTAGTTTTTAAGGTCTTGCAACCTAACAGAGTTCGTCAGATGGTCGTAAAGGTACGCCGTTGCTGTCGCTCTTGCACTTTCAGTGTGTTATACATGTAGATCTGAAAGCCGAGAACCTCTCGTTTCAGTGTTAATTTTGTTGCTGAAATGAAAATGAATTGCCGTGGAAAGTGGGTATAATGATAACCATGACATGAACTATATGTCTGATATATTCATACTGTATCGGAGTTTTTATAACATTCTTTGTTTACTAAATGGCAATCGCTTGAACCTATGTTTAATATATAAACAAAAAATTGAGAAAAGTAAAAAAAAAAGAGTATTGTGTTCTATTTTAGTTAAAGATACATATCAGTTCATTGAGTTGTAAAATGTTATTTTAACTGGGCTCTATAAAAAAGCATATGGATGGCTAAAAATTTGATTAAAAAAAGAAGTTTGATTTAAATTCATGTCCAAGGATGACTATAGCTTGATAACGTTAGCCTGTTCTTCCTTCTCGGCACGTTGAGCAAATTCATTCGTTCGTTTCCACATCCAACGTAACATGCCTTGTAGAGTTTGTAGAAAAATGTATTTGAGACATTCTAATTTATTATTGATTTATTTAAAAAGAAAGCACAATTACAGCAATATATTGTTCCCAGCGAGATTTTAAAAACCCCATTACATGTGGAGTTACACGTGGAACTGCAAGCTTGATTTGAATATAAATGACAAAAATGCATGTGCTAGGGAAAGAGAGCACAATAATGATCCGTGAGAGAAAGGGGATCAAGAGATACACAGACAGAAATGAAGAGTAGATTAAAGAGGAAGTAAAATTAGGGGATTTAGATTTATAGGCATTACAGGAGAATATTGGAGAAGGAGAAAGAGAGCTTTATCGAAAATATCTGCAATTTCCAAAAAACTGTTTCGAGTCTACTGTTTCAGCGACAACAAAAGCAGGAAGGATGGTGGATGATTTCAAACTTAATGCGTAGGAAAGAAACCCCCTTACCCTGCATATCCAGAAACATTTAGATAGGGTCGTACATCAAGCCTGCTGCACACTATATACGATCGAATGCGAGCCGATTTTTGAAATAGATTGTAAGAGTATTAAATATGGGCATTTAAACAAATAAAATCTACCTGATTCGCGGTCTTAACAATAATATCAATACTAAACAATATGATTTTGGTGTGCAAGGCGTTATTACCATGAGAGGCGTTGAAAGTCGGGAATTCTTCTTTGTGAAAAGGTTTTTTTTTTATAGTGAGAGCCTGAGAGGAAGGTATAAATGGAAAGCCATTTTGGATAGCAACTATTAGTGTATTAATTTTTGAATAACAAATTCCCTAATTATCAAGGTAGCTTGTGCAAACAAATGTTAATTAAACTCTAATCCATCTTGTCCAAAGCATGGCTTATCACTGTTATTCTTATGCATGGACTTCTTCTAAAGTAGTACAACTCAGTGAAACTTTTGCAGATTATCATAATGCTAGGATGCGATATCGAAGACAACATTGAGTGGAAAGTTAACAACATAAAAGATGGGAGGTTTTAATGTCACTGTACGCAACATATATATTCAAAATATTGTGTTTTTTATATAAATAATGAACAATGAATAATATTAGTAGACATTAATCAGAGAATTTAACTCGGTGATTTCGTCATTTCCCTCTTTTTTGTGATAAGATAAATAGTTATAATGAAGATCATGGTTCCAAAAAGGACTCCCTGTGGAACTCCACTGGTCGCTGTTTTCATAAAAGAATGTTTACTTCCTATTTAGAGATCTACTTCACGGGCTGTCCTCTGAAGTAATTAGAAGTCCTGGAAAATCAAAGAACATGCAAATTCTTTAAAGCAAATTGTATCAATGTTCCAGGCTTTTATTTTAACCAAAGTTGTATTCTGTACAATAAATGTTGCAATTACACAATCATCAAGTATAGCTGTTGTACAGCGGATATGTACAAAACGTTTTGTCAATGCTACTATAAAGTGTGCCTCGAAGTCCGAAGATAAATTTTGATCGCACTATATACTCCTAGCTCTCCCATGACTTTTTAAGGGGAAGACGTTGGATAGCCACGAATATTGAATTCCGTTGTTTTCTTGAGGCGATATGTTTCTTCCGAAGCCTTAAATTCCCGCCATTTTAATGATCGTCGGTATTCAAATTGGCAGTAACACAATCCCGGGTGCTCACTGATTGCAAGACCTATCTGACGGAAAATCAAATATGTTCGAGTTCTATTTGCAAATGCTGACACCCGATACTTAATTAAGACAGCAAGATTTCGATTGTTTGTGCAGACATCCCTTTATTGAGAGCGGTTGCGTTGTGTATTTTAGGAAAGCTTTCCCTGACAAGGTTTTGTGCGGAGGAATTAATCTCGGGGCGGTTTCGGGAAAGCAAATAGTTTGAAGAAGGTCCCCGTCTTACAACCGTCTTTTATTTCCTGTGTGTACCGTGAGAACCCATACATGCCGGCTTGAACATCCAGATACATGTCCGACCCCAATACTTGGTTATACGGTTGGCACCCGGAAAGGGTTGATGCCTTGATGGACATACACTTCATCAAGGAAGGGCACAGAATTTTAATCTTCTGACCAAGAAGTCTGTAACATGACCACATCAACCTAGACTGAACTTCACCCGTCTCGATCAGACCAAGTGACCACGTTTCCATTGAATCTGCTTCTTCGGTGTTCGTTCCAAATGTCGTCATGTCGGTGGTGCAATATAATATAGGCAATCGAAAATCTGAAACAAAAGACACTACAGAGAGATAAGAGAGAGAGAGAGAGAGAGAGAGATAAACATACAGACAGAAGAGGGTTGGGGGTGGTGGTGCTGCCAAGTAACCTTTAAACATGGACCTACTATAAATAGGTCCATGCTTTAAAACAGTACATGTAGTAAATATTGTGCCGTTCTAATTGCAAAAAAAAAGAAGTTGTTCTGCGCTAGTTCGGATAGTTGCAATAAGATGTTTAAAATTCAGTTTGAACTGAAAGGATATAGAATTGTACGTTTCCATATTGAATGGAAAATTATTATTATTAAAGTTATGAACAGATGATTCAACTGTGCCACGTGCACTCTTTCCTCGATGACCCCAATATACGGTACCTAATTGTCTTTTCAAGGTATTATTTTTTTCTAAAGTTTTAAGGTAATTCGATCCCTATTCGTATACTAAAGATAAATAACTTTTTTTTTGTTTACGTATACTATAAAGCACAAGCTATTGCTTTTAATATTCTGTGACCGAATTTCCTATTTCATTAACCTAGCAACTGTAAAATGCCAAGGGCGTGATTATGGTATATATTTCTAAGGACCTAATCTAAAATTGAATACAGTTATATTGTCAAAAGAATATGTTGGAGAAGAGTTGATATCGGCTTCTCGGGACTTGATTTCCTTTTTATATACTCAAACATTGATCACATTCCATCAAACTCGTTCGTACACTTCGGATAATTATTCTTCTGTATTATCTAGTTTCTTCTCTTTTTCGTACCATTTCTACACTATATCTCCTAGTTCATCATCAATCCATATGACGAACTGGCCCTGGAATTTTTACTATAATTGTATTGACTATTGATTTGCTCTGTCGGCGACTGGTGACTCTGGTAGTTCAAGAGTTGAAGGAGGAGAAAGAGAAGAAGAAGAAGAAGAACAAGAAGAAGAAGGAGAAGGAGAACAAGAACAAGAAGAGCAAGAAAAAGAAGAAGAAGAAGAAGAAGAAGGAGAAGGAGACGGAGAACAAGAACAAGAAGAGCAAGAAAAAGAAGAACAAGAAGAAGGATAAGAAGAACAAGAAGAAGAACAAAAAGAAGAACAAGAAGAACAAGAACAAGAACAAGAACAAAAACAAGAACAAGAACAAGAACAAGTTTTTTGCGGTTGGCAGAAAATCTTGAATGTGTCCCCCTCATGTCTTAAATATAATATTTGGTGAATGATAACACACTCGCCCCCTTTTAAAAACAGCTTCTGATGGGCCTGGTACATATTGACACCACCCTGATCGAGAGTGACAAAATAATGCCTTGCCGAAAGGACTCCACTAGACCATAGCGCCTCTACTTTGTAATTATGAATTCATGAAGTCATTAACTATTCAATGGTCTGTCTATTTGTTTTCTCCTCCCACCATCTTTATATTAGAGAGAGATGTTCAAATTCCGGACTATAATAACACCATCAAGTAGCTCACGTGACGAACAACCCTCATAAAGTCATCAGCTAAATTATGGGTATATTGCTCGCGTCCCATGCAACTCCCTGGGATGTTTTGAATGTCAACACGGAGAGGAGGTTGCAGAAAATATGCTGGAACGAGGCAACAAGGTGTTGTTTTGGTTTGACCCTTGCAGGCGAAAGTCTTTTTCAAACAAGAATTCAGTTCAAGATACAGACATAGCATACGAATATACATTCTGGAATGACGATCGAATGGTACTTCTGAGAAGTCAACAAAGATTGAACTTGGGTAATATTATAGTAACGTTTCCTTTTTTCTTAAGGGCTTAAGAAACATAAACCTTGTTGCATTATTTCCTACTAGAAACTATCCAGTAATTTAACAGCAAGAGGTTGGAAAAGGGAATCGTTTATTCTGTTATTTCATATAGAAGGACAATGTAGGATTTGGAAGCAGTCTGCACATTAAAGTGCCATGATAACCAACTCATTTGAGAAGACAAAACGGGGGTCCTCCTTGGACTGCAGGGGGAGGGGGTGGAGGCTGTTTAGGTTAGCAGCTCGAGCAGTATGTCTATTGTCATGATTGTAGGTTTTGTTGATTGTCTCTGGGTTTTCAAACCGGGGGAGGGACGGGGACGTGGGACGGGTTCATTGTAAACTGGATACGCCACTGATAGAATACCTTAATATGTGGAGAGTTCGGATGACAAATGTTTCTAGGCGGAAGATTACAAATATTTACAAATAATGGAGTATAAAAAAACCTTATTTCTCGTGTTTGATTATTCTTATTCCATTAATCTCAGTGAAATTCCTATTAACCCTTTGACATTGAATGGATCATACATCACACTAATTTCAATCGTGCAGGTATTTTGTGTATGAACTCATCCCGCTCATGACTCGATTTTTTTTATATCGAGCCACAGATCTGTCATCTACATCACGTGTTTATGTCATCATGGCGTTAGTAACAAGGTTAACGGTAAACATATAGCGGGTGGGATAGGTCAATCATTATCAGACAAATGTGATCATTGTGATTTCACACTACCTCCACGAATTTATTTTTCCATGGATTATTCAGGTTTTCATGGATAAAGAAAATACAAATTTACGTTGACAATCTGTTAATTGACTGTATTGTATTTCATCTTCAGGATGTTTTATACTTGAAAATTTATTTATCAGTTTTCTTTTACTGATTTTTCAGGTTTCCATCTAAACATTTTATCAACCTTCGTTTCATTATCGTCTCTCGCCCCCCTGTCAACATATCACTCCGTTTAATTTATGCATGTTATGCAACAAGTATGTAGAACAACACTCTCACTATTAATTCATCCTAATCCCCCCCCCCCCCCCCGATATGAATCAGAAATAGAATTGGTTCAAGGTTTATTTATTTCAGAAAATACAGAATACAACTAAAATTCACATGCTGCAGCCAGAAGGCTGAAATGTATGTGCTCACAATGGTAAAGGATACAAATGTAATATGTATAAAAGAATAACCATTCACAAAATAACCATTACAAAATTCATAAAACATATCAACATTATATATAGAAGTTAAACTGCTAGCCTGATTAAAAATAGATACTAAAACGTATAAAATACAGTTTATTTTAAATAAAAAAAGTATACCAAAGAAAAATTGATATTAAGTTTAAAACAAAGCTTTTAAAAATCAAAATTTATTAAGAAGATCACTGAAATATGGTATTGCACTTTGTTTGAAACGAGAGGTTTTACATTTGTATTGATTATACTTTTGTTCCGTAATGACATGCCAACAATTTTTCGTTCAGTTAACCAGCCTTTACAGTGTGTTTTTTTATTAAAAATTCAGCAAAATCAATACACAATTTTTCTCGCCTTATTTGCAGTCGTTCAAGTTGGCATCGTTTCAGGGCATCTTCATAGTCTATATACCTTTTTCCTAAAATAATTTTACATACTCTCTTCTGGATTCTTTCTAAACTTTGTATCTGATTTACAGTAAGACCTCGGTTAAAAACAGGTGTGCAATACTCCAAAACAGGACGAATATATCCAACATAGATTTGAATTAAGTCTGGAGTTGGTAGTTTATATTGCTTAACCATTCTAAACATATAGAGTTTTCTATTGCACTTTTTTAAAATTTCATTTATGTGAGTGTCCCATTTTAATTCTTGTTGGATGTAGACTCCCAGGATTTTTACGGTTTCTACATGTAACAATTGTGAATCACCAATGCTCAATATCTCAGGTGCAGATAGATTTTTCATAAATGTTATTCTCATTGCAGTGCATTTCTGAGGATTTAATTTCATGTGATTACTTTTTGTCCATTCCAATAATTGATTTAGTACATGTTGTAATATTGACTGTTTTTGTAAAGATCGATTTTCAAGCAGTGTAAGATCATCAACATCAACACAACACAAAAAGTAAGTTCCCCCTAAAGCAAAATGGCGTAACATTTTAACGAAAAGGTTTTAAGCAAAATAACTTGGCAGGAGTGTTTCTACACTTATTGACTAACTTCTGTGTGAAAATGAGATTGATCTGTCAAGTCATGCATGAGTTATTTTGTTCGAAACCTTTTCGTTAAAAAGTTATGCCATTTTGATTTAGGGGGAACTTACTTTTTGTATTGTGTTTATTCAAAATATGACCATGATTGATTTTGACATGCATCATTGAACATAACTAAAAATAAAATGGGACCTAACTTAGTACCTTGAGGAACGCCGGCATGGATGGTTGCATATTCTGAGAGTACGTTTTGATATTTCACACATTGCGATCGTTGTTCTAAGAAACTTACTATCCAATTAATAAAAAACGGTCTAACATTAAGAGCAATCAATTTCCTAATCATAATATTGTGGTCCAACCTGTCAAATGCTTTCGAAAAGTCTGTACAAACAAACGTTGACATAGATTTCGGTCTATCACAATTTTCAAAAATGTTATGCAATAGTCTAATAAGATAGTGAGATGTTGATAAACCAGGTCTGTTGCCATATTGATGAGGATCAATATACTTTGATATGTCTTCTAAAAGCCACTTGGCCGTAAATAATTCTGCTATTTTGGCGAGACGACTTGTTAATGCTATGGGGCGTAGTTGCTCAATCGCTGGTGGTTGAGATTTCGGGATGGGAACAATTTGACTTCTCTTCCACTGCCATGGAACTAAGCCCTGACGAAAAGATGCATTTAAAATATCTGTTACAGGTTGACTTAATTCGTAAGCAAATTCGCGAATAATACGTAGGTAGGTCTTCCTTCAATCCTGCTTTCTTACTTTTTTAAGCATGGTATAGACCTCATATGGCCGGACCACTGGGTATACTGATGGCGAAGGTAAGTACGCTGGCAATCTGCTCCTGTCCAAGGGTCGGAGGTCTGTCGTTATTGATATAAACTGCATATTAATAGCATCTGCCGTTTTCTCGTAGCATTTGGGGTCATCATTTGCAATACCTAGTACCTTTATGACTGGTAAGTCTAAAACCATAACATACTATAAACTTCACCATTTGTTAGCGAGAATTCTATGACCTGAGGTTGTTAGGACAGTTAGGTTGTAATTAGCACCCAGTGACGTCTTCACTACGCCAAGTCACACGACAGAACGAGTCGGCACAGCACAGAAAGTGTCCATATCCAAGTAGCGCGTAATTTGATTTCCCCGCCAAGAAAACTTTTGCAGCTGCGCGCTCACAAACGTCACGGTACTTCAGGTGAGCCTGAAGCAAGTCAAAAGAAGGAAAATGAAATTAAGTGGATTTAATTTTGTTTAAAAAGTGGACCATCTTTGAAAGTCACGATCCAGTTTTAAGGAGTTCAAATTGAAAATAAAGTGACAGGGCATTGCCGCACCATGGAGAGAACCTTTTCATTACTTAACTGGATCGCATTGATGAACCTAATTCGAAGAATTGATTTTTAAATGTCTTTATACTTAAGCATGCAGAACATGATTGACAAGAAGATAAGCAACCGGTGGGACTTGTGAGAGGTCACCCCGAACGTCTGTCAGATTTCATGCAATATCGACTAGCAGTGCTGACCGGAACCATTAGCAATATTTAACTGTACACTTTATGGAAGTGTTAGCATGGTTAGAGAATCGAAGAGGGAGCGCAAAAGGAGGTCGGGTGATCATAATGGGATTGAATCCTCTCCAGGGCCCCGTTGCATAAAACTTACCATTAACGGTAAGTTTGCCATCAATGGTAACTCCCATGGAAACCTTGATTTTGATTGGCTGTTGAGTGATGTTACCATGCTAGTTACCAATGATAAGCAGAGTTACCATTAATGATAAGTTTTATGCAACAGGGACCTGATCAGTGTGTGTATGTGTGTGTGTGTGTGTGTGTGGGGGGGGGGGGTGGGGCTATAGAGATATTAATGGACACACCGCGTGTGTATAATTAATGGTCTATTATTACTCGGGGGGGGGGTGGCTTTCAATGGGAGGGGTGCACATACGCCTAACTCTTCTGCTGGATAGGCCAGTTTGATAAGTGGATAAATACATGTACAGGACCAATCGAGGCATTATGGGAAAGGATGGCAGAAAAATCCAAACAGCTTGTCAGAAATCGACATCAAATCAAGTGGGATTTGGTGGGCGCTAAAAATGTGACCCTTGAGGGGGTGTTGGTGAGTTGTAGGGTCAGGAAAGAAGATGACGGAAGTTAGCCGATCAGGAAGCAAGGCTTTTATCGAGGCATGAATATTTCATAAGGTATGAAGGTCAAAGATTATAGGCCCCTGAGTGCTTTAACAATATTGACG
This sequence comes from Heliocidaris erythrogramma, assembly GCA_025617745.1. Classification (NCBI taxonomy): domain Eukaryota; kingdom Metazoa; phylum Echinodermata; class Echinoidea; order Camarodonta; family Echinometridae; genus Heliocidaris; species Heliocidaris erythrogramma. The sequence goes on from CM046853.1 coordinate 28,561,776, forward strand.
TGTCCTTCTTCTCTGAATCTGTCTGTCCCTATCCCTATATCTTTCCATCTACCGTCACATTTCTCTTTATATGCTTCTTATAGTCATCCCCTCCCCCTCTCTGGTTCCCTCTCATCCCGTCTCTCCCCTCCTCTCTCTCCCTCTCCCTCTCTCTCTCTCTCCATTCTCCTCCCTCCTCTCTCTTTATCTCTTTCTCTCTCTTTCCTCTCCCCATCCCTTCTCTCTCTCCCTCTCTCCTCCCCTCTCTTTCTCTCTCTTTGTGTCCCTTTCTCTCTCTCTCTCTCACACAAAACTGTTATTTCAAGGCACTAATAGCTTATCCACTTTTGCGGTAACAAAACCACCTTAATGTTCTTCTATGTAATCTTTAGAAAGCATAATTAAGTCCAAATGATCGGACTGTCTCACGTATAAAAATACACACAGAAAAACGTAAATAAAGCAGGCAAATGTTAATCAATTTTAAGAGGCAACGATTGCCATTTTCAAAATACGTGCCTAGGTCGGCTTTGTTCTGAAGAAAAAAAAACAAAAGCCGCTCTATGATAATTTTGTGACGAAGTACAACAAAGACACGGGCTTCCAAACTGTTTACTAGTTGATTGACGTGGCTCTATCGCTAGGTGATGAGTACATTTTTATTGCAATCAAATATTTTTCGATCACCTCACAGATGCTAGGTAACCATCAAACGTCACGTACTCATCTTCAGGGGGGTTTCGAGGCTTATCACTGTCTATGATGATGATGATGATGATGCTGATGCATCTTTTTTTTTATTGAAATAACTGGTGCTTTGAATTAAAAAAAAACTGTTGAATGTATGCACACTTTCCTAGATAGTATGAATCAAGATTGCACATAATGTGGAGGTCTTTGGGCCAAATATATAACATTTATAAGCATTTCTGAAAGGGAGATTTTATACTCTGATGTTAGAGAGAAAAGAAGGAGAGAGATAGGTGGGGGCGAGAGTGCGAGAAAGAGAAAGAGAGAGAGAGAGAGAGAGAGCGAGTAATGGGGAGAAAGAGGGAGAAGATGAAGAAAGAAAGAGAGAGAAAGGGTATAGTTTAATTGATAGATTTGGAGTCAAAATATATAACTAAAGATTTCATCTTCAGTAGATGTGAAAATTGCATGACAGTGAATGAACAAGAAAGACAGACAATGTAGAAAGAGAAAGAGAAAGAATGTTCGAAAGTGTGTGTGTGTGAGAGAGAGAGAGGGGGGGGGGGATAGTTGAAGCCATCCTTAGAGTCAACGCTTAATTTCATTTAATTTCAAGATCGTGCATTAGATGTGAAAACTTGTATGGCAATGGACGAAACAGGCAGAAAAATAACTGATAACGATGGCAGAAATCGAATGGTAAGAGTGGGAAATAGACAGACACATAGACTGCTCGATAATTGTGAATAATAGATGATTTAAAAGGATGTCTTAAAAAGTACATTGGATTCGATAATTCAAGATCTTTAGTACGGTAGATTTAACACAAATTTACCAGAGAAAAAATATAGAGGGAAAATCACGGTTACACAAAGAGAACAGAGAGATAGAGAGAAAGAGAGAGAGAGAGAAAGAGAGAAAGAGAGTGAGAGAGTGAGAGAAAGAAAATGAAAGAGATTGAGATTAACAGTTAGAATGACTAGAGTTTTAAGATTACCTATACGACTTTATAGTTCATAATCTTCAGTAGATGTGAACATGACGAATCACAATTTAGCCTTCAGACAGGACATTCAAACGAGCAATCGAACTGCATTCCTATATAGGAATATAATGATGAATTGCGGTCCATGTGCCTCAAACGTGTCTTTATGGTATGCAAATTGTATGCAATTTGCCAAGTACTATTACGATAATAAACATCTAGTTCAAGGCCGGTATCTGCTTTCTAAAGTTACACAACGCGTGACATTCATGACAGTTGCCTCTTTTTATCTTTCATCGAGATTTCACCGACCTCTTTCCCAAGAGCTAAATCAATTTACAGAACCACACTACCGTGTTAATAGGGGGTAAATTGATTCTCAGAAATTTGTTTCTACTTTCGAAGGAAGACCGCGTGTAATATTGAGGGCGTACAGAAGTAACAGAACAAAGGTGTTGTGATGGAAAGTCATTGTGAGAACATAAATACATGTATAGAAATACGATCGGAATTCTATGAAGATGTGTTAGAAATTGCTATTAGTCAAAACCCGAGCAGTAAATACATCACGTGACACCTTAATTTACATGGAAGAGAACATATTTCTAACCATGACTTGGCACATTTTCACATTTTCACCTCTTTGGGAGGCAGATATGATATTCGTTTACAAAACGAGTTTACCACTTGCTGTTATGTTAATATCATGTCTGCCTCTCAAACCGGATGATTAACTCTCTATTGTTAATATTTAAAATAGTTGGAAAGGTACAATTGCCTCTCTTTATCCTCCTCTCTTCATCCCTATTTCTCTCTGTATCTTCTTCTCTTTCTCTCTCTAATTATTTTATCATTATATTTTATCTCAAAGGGCTTTCATGCTGTCAAGCCTCGGCTTATTATGAAAACCCTCTTGTTTGATTTTTCTTTCTATAATCTTACTGTTAGCCTTGTAGTTTAAGATATATTAATGTCATGATGTTCCATTGTATTGTATATCACATAATTTGTATAACGTATGCATTCCGTTATTTGATGAATTGAGAAATCAAGCAGAAATAAATAAATCAAATCAAATCAAACTATGGTGACTCAGATAAAAGACTTTCTAATCTTGATAGACATTCCATGAAACAACCTCACTGAAGGCCCGAACATTTAAACATTTGTTCGCATATCAAATCGATGTTTTCACAAACTTTCATGCCAGTGAGTTTTCTCGCTGTTTATTTTTCTTCTTCCTCGTAATAATGTTAGAGCTCTCCTATTCCATTTTCAACATCAACTTTACTATGTTATCAAAAGTGACTGAAATAATAATTACGAGTATATGGAATGTTGTACTTTAATGAAGGACCATTAAACACGACAACCAACTTGAAATATGGCATTGTCCTTTGAACGTTATTTATATCATGCTGCAGTTGACAAAAAGAAATTCAATTAGATTAATGGACATTCTCATGTCACCTAATGTGGGGAAAAATTGAAATTCACCCTTTTTCTTTAATGTATCTCAATATTTTTTTTTCTACAGTTTTTTAGGTATAGTCGGTTCAATCGAACATCCGTTTTGCCAAAGTATTTTTACAATCATGATCATGAAATAACCTTATAATAATCTTTACAATCAGTCAAATAAACCTAAATATTCTCTTTTTTCACATCAAGTCAAATGAATGGATAAATAATTATGATAGTTACACTGGTTTGACATGCTAAAAATCCAGCCTTTAGAGATAAAAATTGGAATTCGTTTCGGCTCCCCCATATTGTCACTATTTCTAATAAGCACGTATGATTTAAAATTGAGTTAATGAATATTAATGATTTACAGCAGTTTAAACTTCATGATTTGCCTCTAGTTCATTTATTATTCAAGATAAGGTCATGAAATATATTATGAAATTCTTACTTCGTTTGTATTTGATGTTGACTTTAAGTAAAAGCTGCTCACCTTGAAACACTAACTTCTCGACATTCCCTTTAACATAATGATATTATCTACGTTTCGACTACTTTAAGATGACCTCACAAAACAGGCGGGGAGGAGAAGGTCGTGATTCACCCCCTGTCATACGGCGGATCGAAATTCAAAGAAAACTTAACGCTCGGGTAAATTCTATCGAAAACGTTTGGCGCGCAATCACAAATTGCCTGTTCGCCCAGAAACAATTAGCACACTCGTGGCGTTTAACCGCCGCCTTCCACACGAGATTGCCTGTGTGTACTCTTTGAAGGAAAAAAAAAGACAGACACGAAATTGTTTCTTCTTCTTTTAATTACAACGAATTTAAAAGTTGCATGTACGATAATCACGTGCGGCGATCGGGGGGGAGGGGGGGGGGTGTGCGGGGGCGCGTCCCCTCCCCCGGCCCTGACAAGAAATCGCCGCACATGACGATATACGGGTTATTTTTTTGGTTTAGTATATTTTGTATCAATGTGAATGTGTTATGATGTGTTTTGTTTTGTGTGTTTATAGGTAAGAGTCCTGCCTTCTCTCGTTCCTTGTCTCCCTTCCTTCCCTTCCACTTCTTTTATGTTCTGTTTATCCGTTGGATCTATTCGTACGTTCCCTTTTAATAGATACACTATTTTTGCAACTATGAGTTATAGGGGGCTACAATCTACAAGCCCAGCTTTTTAGCAGTCCTCTTCACGACCTACCTATATAGTTTATAATGTTTTTATGCCTATTGTACGCCGTAAACCAATTACATGTAATATTCTTAAAGGCCAAGTCCACCCTAACAAAAAGTTGATTTGAATAAATAGAGAAAAATCCAACAAGCATAACACTGAAAATTTCATCAAAATAGGATGTAAAATAAGAAAGTTATGGTATTTTAAAGTTTCGCTTAATTTCGCAAAACAGTTATATGCACATCCTGCTCAGTATGCAAATGAGGGAACCAGTGACATCACCCACTCACTATTTCTTTTGTATTTTATTATGTGAAATATAGAATATTTTAATTTCTGCAGATTTCACAATTAGGAAGCTCTCATTGAATTGTGTATAGGTTGCAACAATGGCAATTACACATGTTCAGCGAGGAATCAAACCTTGTTTCACATTATAACAAGAAAAAATTAAAATATTTCGTATTTCATGTAATAAAATACAAAAGAAATAGTGAGTGGGTGACGTCACTGGTTCCCTCATTTGCATACTGAGCAGGATGTGCATATAACTGTTTTGCGCAATTAAGCGAAACTTTAAAATACCATAACTTTCTTATTTTACATCCTATTTTGATGAAATTTTCAGTGTTATGTTTGTTGGATTTTTCTCTATCTATTCAAATCAACTTTTTGTTAGGGTGGACTTGGCCTTTAAGTTTCATTATTTTGCTATGTACATTGCAAACCCATGTATTTTATTTTGTGGAAATAAACGACATGGAATGAAATATGATGTAGGTCACCAAGCTCATTAATTTCTAAATGTAGAGCTCATTCTTGTTTTTTCTTCATAATTATGTTCCTTTTTATTTTTCCCCGGAAGCCTGTCTCGTTTAAGTTTTCCCCATTCAGGGACACTATCAGTAAGGAAGGAGTGATAAAAAACATTAATGAAATTCAATTATACTTTAAAAAAAACCTTTTTAAATCCAGTTGCGTGACACCGATATACATTATTACATAGCATGCAACTGGCACTTGCTTAACCAAAACATTTCTTTTTTGTTGCTATTTTTGTTGTAAATTAAAGGGTATTCAGGCAAATTCATCTTAAGTTAGTATATCACATGTATATAAGCAATGAAAAGGAGCTTTGCTGTTATCTTGTGTATCTCGTCTATTTTTGTTAAACCAATCTCATTAAGTCCTCAAATGGCAGGTGTTAGAATTTGATCAAGGTGATAAGTGACATAGTTTTTGTTTCTGTCTCATTTGATAATCCGTAACCCTTTGATACCCTTAGGCAAAATATTCACTTCTCACTCAACCAAGTATACAAGCTCCATCCATATGGATATAGCGTCTGCTAAAAACCAAAAGGGCGTTATGTGAAAAATGATGAAAGTTGCGTCCTGCTGGCCCTCAAAAGATCAATATCATTCATCCGTCCAGTTTGGAATATAAACTTTAACCTTTTCCTCCTGAAATGAATCGTGATAAATGAATAAATGAATGGGGAATATATAACTGACTGACGTAGACTTCCATCCTTACGTAGAATATTGAGAGGAAAACAATAGATGATGGCATGGTCTGTTTTAATCTCAGAGTTCCATCGATATGGGTGATAAAATACCCTCTGTCGAGCCGATTATCCACCTGTCATCTTGGTTTCCAGCTGGCGTTTGACAGACCATGGCGAGTTGACCATTCAGAAGAAAAACCTGTCTTTCCTAAACTGCAGTTTAGTGAGCAAATGTCCCTCTTTGCTTTATTCACACGGTTCTCTTTGATTTTGATATAATTCAGTTATTTAGGCAAAAAGCACGAAATCCACCGTAATGTTATCTATGACACTTAGAATAATAACAAAACAAAGAAAATCAGCTATCGTGTCACTTCAGAAGGGAATTGAGAAACTTGAAATGGATACAAAGCCGAAGGCGTCCTGATGTCAAACACTTACACCTCCTCATTTTAAAAATATTTTATATAATTATATAACTATAAAAAAGGACAGTTTTATGCAGTGTACGAGTTTAAGTCAGTGAAAAGGTCAAGCATTCGAATTATTGACAATTATTGAATAAAAGGATGAAGGTTATACTTTTATTTCTCCAATGGCCGATTTAAACGTATTCTGTCTCCCCCATAATCTATATAAATAACCACAATCAATGTTCATGGTGTTTTTGCGAAATAGAATATGTGGGAAACAAAATATCCAATAGTCCCACAGCTTTACTTTGAACACTGCTTTGCACCTTAATGATTCCTCTATAAGGTCACCCAATTAACGCTATAGGAGCTGGAATTGGAGGACAAGAGAAAAAAAAAACCTAGGAGAAATCTCATGGGACGCTGACCCACAAGAGTGCACTCTTGACCAAGAAAACCGGCATGATTGGACGCTAATTATTGATACAGGTTTGTAACTGTTTGTTTGCTTAGGGGAGGTAATGCTACAGGCTTTCTCCGGTTAGTCAATCTCAACCTTCAATTGGAGCAGGGGTGAGCGATGCTATATGCTTCTTTGAACATTCTATTCTCATCTCTTCAAAGTGACGCCATTTAAAGATAAGGTGTGAAAAGAATGTTTGAAAGATTTTATCATGTCAGGTTAATGTCATGTTTATTGGTATTTTTTTCATTTTAAAATGCTACTGATTTTTTTTAGTTTATTGATAGGTTATTAGTAGTTATGTCCCTTTATCTCACATCCTTATTCTGTTGCCAGAAGAATGAGGAATTTGTTATATTTCTTTAGACTAAATATGGCACAATAAATGTTTTATCTTAACGGAAAAACAATACAACCATTTTAGGAGTAGTACTTGTAAAACTTAAAACAGAAGTCCCACCCCTTTTTTTTAAAACAAATCATTATGTTAAATATCAGCCTTGTGGTTTTTAATCCCTTACAAACGAATAAATCCTTATCCATGGCAACTGACTGAATAAAATAATTGAAGTGGGTGTATTATATACAAGTTAATCACGTTTGTCAATTTGATATTTGAACAGAAATATGAAAGTCATTCGTGCATGCCTTGTTAGATTGTCCCCAAGGAGACATCTTACCACCTGGTATGTTCGTCTTGTGATCACATTCATCATATTGTCCTGTCATTAGCTATCCTTCGTGTTTACTGAACAAGATGCGATGTGGAGGTCTTCTAAAAGGTTACTCAAAATCCTCCACGCAACAATAACCTACATGCAATAATGTTATGACATTAATGTTATCCCACGCCCTGGGCATTTAAACGAGGAAGTATTGGGTTACAGCAGTCCTTGAAATGAAGTGATACAGCGAGGTTTTGTATCACATTTTGTCAAAGGAATCATTTCATATTTCTTCGAGCTCCTGAGTTCCCCTAAAAGTTATATCATTTAACATTTTAATATAGTCGTGCCAATTGCTGAATCGTTGTTTATTATTCATCTGTTGTTGGATGTTTGTTTGTTGATGTTTGTTATCCTTGGAGAAAAAAATATAGATGAAAATCATATTAGTAACGAGAAATGAATGATTCTAAATGGATCATTGACACATGGTTCAGCTTAAGGGATGATTGCAAAGAATTTCCGTGATATTGTCACCAGATCTATACTGTTTCCATACCATTTTCACCTCAATTTCCAACATATATTAACTTTTGAAATGGTACGTATGTATGTTCTGATCTATATTTCCTAGACGGTTTCTATCACGCTGTAATAATTGGTACAAACTCCTTTCGTTGACTATACACTTTAAAGAGAATCGGGTTTTCATGAAAATATACATTATTATTGCACAAGATGTGCAACTTATTGTACTTCAATATGTTGACGACCAGGTGTTTCAAACATCTTCGAAGCCGATCAGGAGTTGGCTTTATTCACCTATTTGGGGAAGGAGTAAAATTCAATGTTTCACTCAAGGATTCATGGTCATTTCCTCTCGACTGGTATGTCAGTGACAGTGACAGGTAATAACAAGGTAGTGGGCGCTCCTAACGAATCAAAACACATCTCCAGACGAGAAATGTTCAGTGATGCAATCCCAAGCATGTTCCGGTGAAAACAAACAAATTACCTTGATGTATATTTAAAAGAGTCTTCTAGGGCAAAGCAAGGTATTACATTGCTCTTTCACGAATTACGATGGACAAATTGCAGGGCGCAAGCATCTCCATGGATAATATTCAAAAATGAACAATGTCGAATACTGCAGTGTTATGAAATGTTGCAAGAAATTATCAATGAAAAACTAAAACATTCAACGCCATAACCATAATCAATACTGCAGCCGTTTTTGTAAACTATACTCTAAAAACGGACGCAGTGGTTGTATGCCAGACCTAGCCCACCCCAATATCAAGCAACAATTATTTTAAAGGAGGGGTATTGCGAGTACGTTGTCTTTCCGAAATGTCATTTCAATCAATCAATTCTTGGCCCATTAGTACTCATTACATGTATTTCTTCCCGTGGCCTCCAAGCTGGCATTTATACCAGTAGCCCACCGCAATGTTTTGCTTGACACTGTAATGTAGGACCTATAATAAAGCGAGACTCGATCTTTTGTCAGCTATTACCTCGGCTGCAAATTACCTCTATGTTTTTTTGTTTTTTTAACAAAGTTGTAAGTAAAAAAAAAATCCACACCATATAGGTCGGGGGTATAACACCCACATATCACCGTCTTCCACTTTCCCGCTTGGACTCTACCCTCCCTCGCATGACGAGAAATTACACTCGTTTTGGCACTTTCAATCTACATAAACCATTTCATTTCCAAGAATTGTTTCTCATTAGAACACTAGGGAATTATGGTTCTGCTGCGTCACCACGTAATGTTTGCCTGCCTTTCGGTTAACAGGCACACACTGATAGAAACGATGTGTTCAAATACTGATCAAAATTAGTGACCTTGAACAAAGAGGGGAGAGAAGGAGAAAGGGATGGAGAAAGAGAGAGGGGAGAGAGAGAAGTGATGAGAGAGAGAGAGAGAGAGAGGGGGGGGAGAAGGAGAGGGGGGGGGCAGAGAGAACACGAGAAATGAAATAACATTCAGCGTTCATCTCGTGATATACGTACTCCAAGAAATATCTCTATTAAAGCGCCAAAATGTTTCCACATTTCCACCTTTCCACATAACTAAAATGTAGTCAAAATATAATGACAAATGAACATGATGGTTTTGGTCTGTAATTCAACACAAGTGAACATGTTCGAGCTCGACACAATTGCGAAATTTTATTTTTTATCTTTCTTACTAATTGCTTTCCTACTTTCTTTGTAGTCAAATCAAGACTCGTGCTTTACAAAAACAAATATTAGCTACATAATGAGAATATAAATGATACAAATACAAACTGTTATAACAAGTATATTCATAGGATATCAGATTTTTGAAATTGGACGGCCACCAGCTTTGCCACAGGGTTTGCTTTCTCGTAAAACAAAGCACGAATGTCTTCGATATTTCCCCGTCGTTACCATTTTAATCTAATTCAGCTTCAGGCTAACTAGTTATTTTCTATCATTGTTCCAAAATGTCATAAATAACATAATAGGTAGATGATTTTTTTTTACCGGTTCCTAAATGATCGCTAAATTATTCCTATCAGTTCGGCACAGATAAGGCGCTGGATGCCATCCCAGTATTCAAAAACAAAGTTTTTGCCTGTCGCCTTTTCATAATTATGATTATCACATTGATAGCATTAATAATTTATATAATGTTTATTAATTATACTTATACTCGTTATCATCATCAGTGTTAAAATTTTGGTGTGGTCGTCATTTCAAATACTACAGTGTTTTTTTCTTTTTGTTTTCTTTTTCTCCTTTCTTCTTTTTGTTCCTCTTTTGTTCTTTTTTTTTCTTTCTTTTCTTTTTTCCTCCTCTTCTTCTTCTTCTTCTTCTTCTTCTTCTTCTATTGTCACCATAGTAACCAAATATGTGACATCATCTGCGAATGAGAATATGTCCATGGGCATGATTTGTTAACCTTTCCATTGCCAAGAGACAAACACCATCGTAGAAACTTTTATGTCAATAGCAGAATTAAAGCCACGGGATATTCCCTTTCGCCGGATGAATTATAAATATAACTTATTCATAGCTGAACTGGTAACACATTAATGCTTTCGGTGATGTCGAAATCAGACCTTTTGTCTGCATACAAATATTTATTGTCATGTTGATGGCAAACAAAATATGCCTGGAACATTTTTTACAACCAAGTGTGAAACGAGGGGTTTCCTTAAAGTGCTTCGAGACTTCTACGAAGTTAAATGAAGATGGAAGAGATGCTACACATGATGATTTCGTAATAGATGGCCAAGAAATATACCATGGATTCCATTCTTAAATGAATTACTGCAAATTGATGACGTGGTGTAATGTTGGATGTCAGTAAAGGACTGCTGGTACCTAGGAATCGTGTCATTAAGCCCGCCAAAAACGGAGCCGATGATAGATCGTGTGGGTTGTCCGATTGCCTGTGGAATACCAATTTGTAACCGTCGCCGTGTGCTACCAATTTGTACACGTGGAGGAATAAAGAACAGGCGATTATATTATACGGTTATTTATATCTCTCCCCAAGTATCGAGAGATGGAGTCGACATATATTTTCTTCTTGCTTATACATCAGGTACATGCAGTTATGACGTGTTTTAAATGCACTTTCATCGTCATAATAGTGTTTTAAGGAGCGTACAGGATTCTCCGTGCACCGACGTATCTCCTGTACGAGCGACGAATTATGCAACACTTGTGTAGTTTGGGCATATGGGCGCGGGTGTGGGTGTGTGCATGTGCGCGTCTGTTTGTGTGTGTGTGCGTGTACCAACAGAGGTATACTTGTGTGACTAATTGGACTGTCAAACACAATAGATGCCTTTATTCCGTCAGGCTTGTGTGGCTTTTTTGCTGCTTGTGTGGCTATTTGAACAATAGAGAGAACAAAGGGAAAGACGCACAAGTATACCTGTGTGAGTATGTGTGTGTGTGCGTGTGCGTGTGGATAAAAGTGCGAAAAGAAGTGAAGGTTTGATCATTATTTTTTTCATTTTTAAAGACCTCAGCCTGACCCAAAACAACCATATATTGACGTAAAGCTTAGTAAACAAAGAATATAATTACCCTGGTTATTCATAAATTTTCGTCTCCGTTTATCCATAAAAAATAAAAAAGATAATTTTTTTGGTCCGCCCCCCTCCCTATGACGTAACACTGCAGGGGGTCGCTAGACGTGTGACGACATGTCATGTATACAGCTCCGAATGCGTCTACACGATATGTCGTCATCAAATTTTCACCCCCCGCAAAGTAGCGTTCCTCAGAGACGGGGTCCAAACCACCGGGGCTCAACATTCGGGACGCTGTTACTCATTCCACAGGAAACGGAATCTCATGAAGTTGGTTTCAATTTGTTCAGAAAATATAAAGCTCCCCGTGGATGAATAAAGGGTATATTTCAAAATTCGGTCAGGCTGAGGTCTTTAAGTATTTATTTGATTTATTTATGCATACATGTTTTTTTATACTAATTTCATTGTCTGTATTCTGTCTTCGTTTCCTCCTTTTAAAATTTTGTATATATCTGTTTTTCTTGTTTGTTTATCTTCGTCTTTATTTTTAAGCTTTTGTTCGTCTTCTTTCTTCTTTCTCTTCTTCAAGAAAGTGAAAACATTTTGATTTTCCTCCTGTTTGTGCCTTGGGTTTGTGCATCGAGCCATTCCTGAAAGAATGTCATAATTGCAACATAGAGTTTGAACTTTCAACCCTTCACAGCTGTTTTAAAATGAACTAGAATAAATATCTGAATTATAAAAAAAAGAGCAAGCAATCCACGCTGTTCATTGTTCATCATTGACGTTTCCTGTCCAATTGACATGAGCAAGGGAAGCAATTAACCTGAAACTGTTGTACGAAGTGAACATGTGTTTTCAAACGGAGTGTGTATAGTCTGATATTCAGATTCAGTATATATATGAGATGTTTAATTGTACATGTGATGTTGAAAGTACACTTACGAGGGGGTTTCTTATCAGATATGAGAGTTTCTTAAAAACTGATTACAGTGATTATTCAACGTTGTTTATTTTTAGACCTTCGCATAATGTCTACCATTTATTCTTTGTCTAGCCACTCTTTCTACTGCCGTAGTGCTGGTGTCAAGTGTAATATCTGTCTGACATTCTTAAATGTCTCACTTCATAACTGCATTGATGCGCAAGAACATTGCTTCTTGTCACGCTAGCTCTTTAACAGGTTTGCTGTTATGCTGTGTAAATAATGATGATGGTTGGTGCTGCAGGCCTAGCTCGACTGTGAATGTTCTGTGTCGTCAAACATGTCTCCTAAAGACAACAATTATTATTGAAACACTGGCTGAAGGACCCTAAAGCTTTACATAACACCGGAAGAACCCTCTGTGTCAATACTATTGCAACAATGCTTGGTAACTTTAAAGAGGCGTTAACTATTCTTATACAGTTGGGGATAAAATCAGAGAAATTGGGATAGTTTGAACTTTGAAGTAAGCAAATACTTAGCTTTAGGGTCATGTCATAAGGGATCTCGAATGTCAATAATTCATCACTTTATTTTTTGTTCTGCTTTCTCTGATTCCTGCTTCCATTCATCCAAAAATTTAGCGTGGGTGATTCTCTTGAAATTACGACGGTGAGATCCCTGAAGGAAGATAAGCAGTCATTCTTGCAGTGTTGATTCAGTGCTGAAGTCATCGGTAATCGCCAAAACTACAGCTACAGATCGAGCATACGATCTTTAACACTGGGAGTATGCCTAAAAAAAAATAAAAAAATTTGGTTACAAAAAAAAAAAGAAAAAAAAAAGGAGCTCCTGCACTCCAGCGTGGGTTATGCAATTATAGGAATAGATAACAGATAGCTAGATAGATAGATAGATAGGGGATACAGAAACAGGACGACAGATGAGAGATGTGATAGAGCAGGATGTCACACCTCTCAGATAGCAAGAGAGAGAGAGAGAGAGAGAGAGAGGGGGGTGGAGACTAGAAAGTATGAATCGATTTCTGACGTTTACATGTCTCATTTTATACATTAAATGATCCATCATGTTCACTAAAATTAGATCAATGTGCCGTAGTACTGAATGCGAATAGAAATAAGAAGGGTAAAAATGGTATGATGAATGGTATGATGAACACGAGCAGCGCATGCAAAGAAAAAAAATCAAAGGTGCTCTCACACTATGAACATGGCGAACAAAGAAGCGGACAAAATATACAACTCCTCGTTGTACCTTCCACAATTGCAATGGTAGACTAAGAACATCCCTTCATTGCTATTATGTAAAAATATGTAGAGCAGGTGTTACATACATATTCACCTGTTCTACTTATTTTACATAGTAGCAATTGAGGGATGTTCTTTTGTCAACCAGAGCAATTGTGGAGGGTACAATGAGGAGCTGTATATTTTGTCCGCTCTTTTAATCAGGATGGCTACATTCTTGAACCCGTTTTATAAATATAAATGTATAATTTATTAATTTCTATTGTTATTCTTTATAGCGCAGATCAACTCACAAGAGACAAGGAGACAAAAGGATACCTGAGAGGCCTTGCCGAAAGCTAATTGCCTTTCACGTGAAAGGTGAACATTCACTATGAACACGATGACAAAGAGAGCGGAAAAACTATACAGCTCCTCATTGTACCCTCCACAATTGCTCTGGTAGACAAAGAACATCCCTCATTACTATTATGTAAAATAAGTAGAACAGGTGAATATGCATGCAACACCTGTTCTACATGCTTTTACATAATAGCAATCAAGGGATGTTCTTTTGTCTACCAGAGCAATTGTGGAAGGTACAAGAGGAGCTGTATATTTTGTCCGCTTCTTTGTTCGCCATGTTCATAGTGATTATGGTAGGGATACTCCCTTCATGCACTGGCGTAGGCAGGGGGCACCGGGGCCATGCCCCCCCCCCCTCCGCCTATTCAGCCACTAAAAAAAAACGAGAGCGAAAATGCGGGGGAAGTGAGAGAAAAAGGCCTAAAAGGCGCTACAAGCCGTTATCTGGCTCTCAAAATTTGCTAAACCGTCAAAGTTTTCGCGCTTCGCTCGCGAAGGGGTGAAATAACTCATCTCCCTGCACCCACCCCTGTTACCATGGGTGTCGATGCCGGGGGGGGGGGGGGATGGGGGTATATATATATATATTTAAAAATTGAGGTGAGGGATGGCCTGTATTATCACCCCCCCCCCCCCCCCCAATATTTTTGGATAAAATAAATAAGAATTATGATACATTAATTTAAAACTAATAATTATCCAAACTCAGTATGTTTGATCTTGAAATACCATCACAATCTTTAATGATTAGAAGTAAGGAAATAAGAAATGCCATAATTTCAATGCAAAAATATCGAAGAAAATTCGTTCGCTCGTCTTGTTATTCTCAATTAAGGGTTCCCTCCATTGGCGTAGATCCGTGCATTCCTTCTTTTCATTAAAACCATGTTGGGATGCTCTAAAATGCAAGTTTTATAGACAGATTTTTGCAAAATTCCCTGATGTAGGAGGGGGATACCTCCTCCCACCCCGCTCGGTCTCTTCGCTCAGTGGTGTATCTGGGGGGGGGGGGGGGGCAGTGCCCCGGGCAGCACTTGGAGGGGGCGCAAAAAACGCAAAGGAGAGAAAGAAAAATAGGGGTAACCTCGCTAGTCAGGCCGCTATTCATAAGGACCGCTATCCATAAAGCGTGACTGAATTAATAGCGTATTTGTTTGAATAGCGGTCCTTATGAATAGCGAGCAAACCATAGACAAATTACCTCCCTATTCATAAGGACCTCCGTTCATAAGGACAACTATTCATAACTATTCATAAGGACCGCTATTCATAACGCGTGTTAAATGAATACCGGTCCTTATGAATAGCGAGCGGACCCGGAAAAATAGGGAAATGAGGAAAAATCATAATCTTTACGGATCACGCGCCCCCAAATCCGCAGGGTAAATGCGCTAGAAATCTAGTTTTTGAAGGTTTGAAATGCGAAAATTTTCCAAAGTTCGGTCGCTTTCCTCCCTCGCATAATTATTTTCTTTCAGGATCTTGTAATTTCCCTCCACCAGTATATAGTTCTTATAAATGGCTTAAAGGATTCAAAAAGTTTGAAAAAATAAAGATGTAATTGTTGAATTTCTTGACTCTCGTTAGTTCTGCTCCCGATTGTAGAAGTGGGTGAATAGAAAACCGTTTATCAATGTATATCTTTCGAGCTTCTCTACCGCTTAACTGCGGTGGTCAAATGCAAAATTTCCTGGGTAAAATGCACAAGAAAATGCGTTTTTAGGGTTCAAAATTGAAAAATTTGCCGCTCGGTCGCTTTGTTCCCTCGCTTGTACAATAACATAAATAAGTTTGAGCACTGGGGGGGGGGGGGGGGTGCATAATTTCATTGTTTGCCCCGGGCGCCATAAACCCGAGATACGCCACTGGCTTCGCTCCCTCGCATGTGAAATGTTGTGTCCAAATAATTGAAAAGCAACCCGGGCGTCAAACTATAACTTTCCACCTAAAATATGGTTTCCTACAAGCCGTTATCTTTCTCTCAAATTTGCTAAAACGTCATAGCTTTCGCGCTTCGTGATATCAAGCTATTAAAGTATAAATGTCAATTATTATTATTATCACAATTAGCCATAGAATCAAATATATCTTATAAATCAACTTTTAAACTGATATCTCTGTGATAAACGGAAAGAATTTACAAACTGCACATGCATGGACTTATTTTTTCCTATGATTGACGAATGTTTTTTTTATGTGTTACGACATTCAAATATCTCTTTAATGCATCTGATTGCTCTCCAAATTTAAGTCCAGATGTTTTCCCCCATTTCTCTATTACATGTATGATGTTTTCCTCACGACGTCCTATCGACAATTAAAATTAAATATTTTGATGATTTGTGAATTTGTCTTGGGCCGGGAGATATGTTGAGCTACTTAAGGGCGGGACGTCCCCCGTTTAAGAACAGTTTTAACAGCTTGACGATCCTATTGGGCATAATCGCTGGAAACACACAATAGTCACTCTTCATTACCGCAATCCTTGCCAAATTAAAGTTAGAGTTCCCGGTATCACAAGCTTTTCAGGATCTGGGGTGTTTGTGAAGCGTTTAGTCAGCGATTTTTTTACCGACAACTGTTATAAGCTACTGAAATCCGTGCATCTGATTGGCTGAGAGTAAATTTGTCAGTATAATCCCCCCACTTTTTTCAGTAAACACGTGCAAACGTATATGGCAGTTCAAAAATGTGGTATACACGCACCCCCCCCCCCCCCCCCCCACTAAGCCTCCTCCACTTTCCAAGACGTTCCGAGGCGCCTGGAAAGAATGTTTTTCAAACACCCGATTTGATTCGTAAGATGTATCTTTTCCCTAAAAATTCCTAACCTTCAGAAATATAAGAATGTGATAGTGAAGTACATGAGGGATAAGTCCTATCCCTCATATAAAAAGATGTGATAAAGGATACTTGAAATTGAAATCATCATTTATTAACGATTAAGACCTAAAAATTATGTCTTTAAGTCATCCCGACGTAAAAAAAGAGTAGAGGAACACATCATAAAACCACTGATTGTTTAAAAAGACGAAACAAAAATAATGAACTAAATGTAATTAATAAAGGAATTATAGAACATTCAGAACTGCCTGCCAGTTACAAAATGTTCATGAAATTCGTTATTCAGAAAAAAAATTAGCGTTATTCTCATATAATTAACATAAATAACATAGACCCGTCTATTCAACGACAGACTCATCACACTTGAGCTTATTCTCGCCTCTATCAATCTTGCACAGTTCGCCTATACAAGGTGAGTCAATAAAAAGTAAATCCACATTCAAGCCCCAATATCTTAGAAGCCAAATGAAATCGCTGAAATGCATAATAATGGTATGATAGTTAATTTAATTTGATAGGCTCTTCACCAAAAGTACGATCATGGATGACTAAGCACTGGCCATTTTTGCACCAAAGAGCATGTCAAAATCGTCTTTTTCCAAAGTTTGGGTTGAATGGTGTTCATGATTATTTTCATTATTCGTGAGTGCATTAACTGCACTGGGGACCATTCAACCAACCTTGAGTTGACCATCGATTTCACTCAAAACTACGGAAGAGGCGAATGTGACAAGAATCAGGAAAAATGTTACTGTTCAGCTGTCCATGGTCGGATTTTATTGATAAATGTGTATAGGCTACAATGCATGTGAGTATATTTCTCCTTGATTAAACTGAAAAGGTATTCAGGGTTGAATCTGGGCTTCTTTTTATTGACTCACGCTGTATACTTTAAAGCCGACTCCAGACCATAATGTAATTTTGAGTAGCACAATAACACACAATACATTTATGAGTAATAGCACAATGACAAAGAAAGAGGGAGTCGTTATTATTTTCCCTTTGAATGTTTCACAATGAAACATAATTGTATACACTATGTGCTCTTCAAAGCAATGCGAATACACGTCATTGTCTATATAGCCACTGACCTTGAAGGTCATTGTTCAAACTCAGAGAGGCCTCTTGTGAAAATGTCCCCCTGTAATTCACTAGGAATCCATTCAAAATGTTGAAATAAAAGGCCTCACTTCGTATCAAATCAAAAGCAAATAAATGATGTACATGCATCAAGTCTTTGTCAAACCTAATAGACCAATTTGTTAGATTGTTCTTATGAAACAATAATTTCCGCCGTTGTTGCCTGAGGACCATCCATCAGACTGAAATCATAATAAGAGGGAGAGAGGAGAGAGAGAGAGAGAGAGAGAGATAGAGAGAGGGAGGGAGAGAGGTGGGGTGGGGTGGGGTGGGGTGGGGATAGAGAAAAGAGCATCAGAGAAAGAATATGAAAAAATGAGTGAGAAAGGAGAGAGATAGAGGGAGCGGGTAGCTAAAAAGTCACATGAAATTGAAAAGAACAGTGTCTGAAAGTGCGCATGTGAGAAAAAAAGAGGTAGGGAAGGAGGGGGAGAAGAGAGAGAGAGAGAGAAGGGAGAGAGAGAGAAGAGAGGAGAAATGAGAGAGGGGGGGGGGGGAGAGAAAAAGAAAGAGAGAGGGGAGAAAATGAGAGTGGGTTGATATGAAAGGGAGGCGGGTAAACATAAATCCATGTGTGAGAAAGAGAGAACGGCCCATGGGAAATTCTGTATAGTGCGATAAAATTTCAATTTGGAGAGAAACATGCGTTTTACAGCAAATTGAAAAGTCAGAGTCGAGTACTTCAATCTAAATTCAATTCTAAAGTGATCCATCTGGACAAAGCCACAGATCACATAGACGGACATTCATCCCAACTCCTGTCATGTGAGTTGTGAAAACATGACATTACCAAGCTACATCTAGCCTACAGGCATACACCACAACACAGTCGCAACACTTTGATAAACATGTATATTGCAATGTTTTGACACTCTTCCGAAGTCACTCATAGAATATCGACATAGTACTCCAAGGCATACAGGGAATGATGTTATTATTTTATTTTTTTACAGAAACGTCCTTTCCACACATCATGTACGATGGTCCCAATCCCACAATCTGTCCAGAGGAGAGAAATATGAAGTGTTGGATGCACATAGCACGTTGATGTTTTACTAAAGCACCGAGTTGTAATCATGACTCATTTTTCCACTGTTCATTTAAAACGGTTATTTCAAACTTCACGTAGATTCAAAAAGAATTTGTTCTTTAACACCACCTACAACTCTGTAAAGTTTAAAGGGTTTAAAAACAAGAAATCTCCCAATATCAATTTTGTCCATGGAAATATACATCAAAAGTACATTACACAGAAACATACATCAAGCAATCTTTAAACAATGGAAATCATTTCCATACCTTTAATGATAGGAACTGTGAAAGTACGGTAGCTAAAATAATCTAATTGCCTTATAAAATCATTTCTCCTGTGTGTTCATATTATATCAACTATAAGTATGACACAAATATCTTACTGGGAATAAAGGCACAAAGGGTCCAACTTCTATTTTTCTCTCAACCAATTTGGAAGCTATCAAGTGACATATTGCCTTTCCGAGTCTGCAATGATATCATAACCACATGCTCTATTCTTGTTGATTCAGTGAGCATCAAGCACTCATCAAAATCTACTTTGTCATATATTCTATGCTAAGAGCCAGAAGGACATTACCTCATATCATGTAACACATGGCTAATGCCCTTCTTGCTCTAAACACACTATATCTGATAACATAAGCAGATAAAAATAAACATTCCATTTCAAGGGGATCATCGACTGCATTTTATCCAATATCATACATGTATCACATAAAAAAAAATTGTGAACTCTCCCTCCTATAAAGAACATTCTTGAGAAATTGAATAGAGCTTGTGTCCTACCATCGCTTTCACATTCCTTTACAATGTAATATGATTGAATTCACAGAGTTCATGCTGCTAATAGATCTCATCTATGTCCGACAAGTACCTTTATGCTAAAGCGGAAACTGGAGCCTCTGGAGTTATGATTTGTGAGTTAATAACAGATATTGCAAATACATGTACATGTACATGTATATTTACATATACTAACACTTCCCCGCTTTATGATCACATATGCTATGTCTTCATTTATTAAAGTCCCCTGTTCTTCAGTTAGGTAAGGAATAATTATATCATCTAGGTATGGATTTGTGTTATGTCACCCACACCGTATTTCATTTTTCCGACACAACAGCATTTGTAAACACGTTAATACCTCAGTAATTTTCTAAAGCTGACAGTGGGAAAAATATGACCTTGTTCTCCTCAAATGATAAGGCAAGCTATACCACTAAAAAGCATGACCAAAAAGTGCTATGCAATTTAAATCACATAAATTACGCACCCTCTCCAGATTATACCAATTCCTAGAGCTGCACACCTAGTTTAACATCTTTAATTTCTCTCCGGGGTGATGACATCAAAAACATGTTATAGAAAACATAAGAGTGCAAAATTACAAATGGGATAAATTAAACAAAGTGAAATTGTTTTAGTAAACGAAGAAGCTTGACTGGGGAAGAATTTTTAATTTGTAAACAAATCTTTCGTCAAATTACTCCCAGTGTTAAAGATCGTATGCTCGATCTATAATGAAAAAACACAAGTCAGAAAAAATTGGAACCAGCGGGATTCGAACCTGTCATCTACTGCTTGCCGAAAGATTTGTTTACAAATTAAAAATTCCTCCCCAGTCAAGCTTCTTCGTTTACTAACCATTGTTCCACGGCGGACCGTTTGAATATTAATGAGTCAGAAAGAAGAGGATCTTGGGTATTTGATTCTAGTTCGTCGTGACTTGGCCGTGAACCAGAATAGCCTGGTGGTTAAGTCGCTGCCCGGCAAGCAGTAGATGACAGGTTCGAATCCCGCTGGTTCCAATTTTTTCTGACTTGTGTTTTTTCATTATAGATCGAGCATACGATCTTTAACACTGGGAGTAATATGCCGAAAGATTTGTTTACAAATTGAAATTGTTTTGTTTGACAATTATTTATGGTCCTCTTTAACCCATTGACTTCAGTGTTTTCTTAATCCCCATAGGTTTAACACAGGGACAACCCGGTGCCAGTAGGCAACAGGTTAATTGTGGTTTGCCCCTGAAATACAGTCGTTTTTATTTTATCACCTTTAATAAATATATATGGTCCAGCCATGATGCAAACTCATTTTTTTTTGCACTTGGCAAGAATTGAAATCTTAGATTTAACAAACACTCAACTCATGTAATAATCATACTTCTTTTGTATTGCAGTCATCATATAACTACATCGAGATGACACAAAATATTCAGCATATTCCTATGAGAAATATAACCATAACTGTAAGTTGAATGCTTCATCAGGAAAATATTGAATCCATTTATATACATTAATATACATGTACAATGTCTATGTTCATAGTAAATTCACATCATCACATTCAAATTTGCAAAAATATATCTTAGGGAGGAATTGTGATTTCGAGTCACTCACAAAGGCTTGTTTAAACACACACAAATATCATTTTATTGCAGGTGTATCGTTAATGTGAGCTTGGTGAAAAAAATAAAAACCTTCTGGATTTCATTACAAATTGTTACCATGAATGATAAAAATATTAGGATGGAGTACAATACAATAAGCCACTTCGGGGATGCAATCTGAGCATGAGCAGATAAAGGTCATCTGTACCAAATTCTAAAACCCACTGACACTAATATTCGATATGTGCTCATGAGTGTCATGTAATCATTATTCAATTATGCACTAATGGTGCATTCCATGATATCCAGGTGGAAGTATTCTTTTTAAAGGGGGAAACAAAAGCTATTCATGAGGCACCTCTATCATATCACTCCCAGAGTTATTTTTCTGAAGTGCACATAAAGGGACCCTCCACGTCTAAAATATCTGTGGATATTTGGGGTCATTTGTACCATGCGCTAACCCCGAACATATACAACTCATAAATACAACAGTCAAGTCAGCCAAAACACCCACACACCAAAGCAGGGCTTTTTTTTTTTCAGACAAAGCTTGAATATATAATACACTCGTATGATTGCCATCAAAATCTTGATCAGAGGAATAGTGATGCTTGTAGTTTCAACAACCACAAACAGCCTTCTAAAGGGACTATCTATGGAATAGACCGCTTCGGTAATGTATGCAAATTTTATGCATACCTTTCAAACAATGGTTGTTCTTGACAACCTGAAAGCTTGCCGGAGACATAGCTACAAATAATGTATGCAAACTGGATTCCAAGCATTGAGGCTCATTTATAAAAAGCAGGTTCATGGAATAGCTCGTCACTAGGTGCTCAGAGAATATAAATTTGTATACATTACAGAAGCGGTCTATTGATGAGTAAAGAAACAATGTGTTTTCCTGAAAAAAGGCATTTGTCAAGTGTAGAATTGACAGTTACTTATACCACACTACCAAACAATGTAATTTTTTGTTTGGTCTGGCATTGGTCTTCTTGGTGTGACAGTGGTATGAGCCAAGCATTAGATATTGCATGAAGTGGAAAACTCTGGGCTTAGCTTCTACTTTACATGTTCTAGGTTATAATAATATCCGCCAAATCCTGTATTCTGTAAAAATCCATACAAATAATGCACCTTAGAGTGAATATCCTTTTGATTCCTTTGTATGCTTTGTCAAGGACGCATCTTTTTTTTCTGTCAAGACTTGCACCACCGACAAGAGAGGGCAGTATTTGAGCGTCAAGAGCAGAGCCATTCATACATAGAGTTTGGCCAACCCGGTTTCAGTTGGGCACAACATGGCGTATATTCCTTTGTTACATGCTTGCCTTACAAAGCAACAGGCCGCCATATTGTTACCCACTGGAGCACAGTTGGCCAAACTCTATGTACGGATGGAACTGGTCAAGAGGCCCCGTTTTGAAGACTTTGAGAGAGACTACAACTTTAAGACTTACATTTTCCCTCAGTTTCACCTCATATTTATTTCAGCAAAAGAAAATTTTGTCAATGATGCATTCCTAAACCCTGACAAGACTCCAACTCGGGATATCTGCATGAAATGCACCACACAAAGAACTGTCAGTTTAGTTTGCTCATTTTATTATATCCCTACAATTTGTTTTTCATGAATATTCATGCAGACTAGTCTTGACGGAATAAACCGTATTGTCACCTCTTTTGTCGCTCAAATACTGCCCTCTTTCGTTGGTGGCGTAAGTCCTGACAGAAAAAAAAATAGCGTCCAGGACATTTTGAACATGATTTTTTATTTTTATTTTGTGCAAATAGATACAGTACAACCAAGTACCCATGATCAACACACAGCATTATTTTCCTACACAAAAATATATTAATAAATAATTATGAATTAGGACAGTGGCGTTCAAAGAAAGTTTTGCTTTGTGAAATAATTCTAATATTGTTTGAAAAATTTGAAATTAACCATTATCTCAACCACTGCACTGCAATAAAGATGTGTGTTCTATAAATATCAACATGGCATGTGTAGGATGGAGAAAATATATTCAACACATGATATAAATTAAAAACGACATCTCCTTTAAGAGAAGATCATACAGCATAAGCCTTCTGCTTCTCGTTCCCATCATAGTTATAAAATCATAGCAAACCAGTGAGGTCTCCTCTGTTTTCAATATGCGGACCTGTACACAAAACAATTGCTAGAACTTTCTCACATGAGAAACCAGCTAAATAACTCCTATCATCACAAACCATGAAACACAGTTATTTCAGCAATTTCTTCAAATAAATATTTCCAACCTTTTTCATTCAAATCTTTAACTTAAAATTTCAATAAAAATCAAAAGAAAACAAAACAAAAATATTGGCAAGCCCTCGTCAAAAAGGTGTGCTTTCGTCAATGGGAGATGGCGCTCTTCCGTTTTCCTTCTGATCCAGGGTGGAGTAATTGTTTGCATCATAATTCTTCTCATCCATATCAAAAGCATTTCCATTTCGTTGGTCAATCTGAATAAGAGATCAATGAATAATGACAATTTAATCACAGAGGTTTATAAAACAGAGAAATACAGTTAACCCCTAGCATAACTCGAATGTACATAAGTCAAACTTTACATAAGTTGAATGAATTTTTTGACACGCTATTTCAAAACGTGTTATTACATTTCCTAAGTCGAACTTTGCCTTAGTCGAACTATTTTTTGTGGTCCCAACAGATTCGACTTATGCAAAGTTAACTGTATATAGTATTAATATTCAAGTTTTTAGTAATGATCTCTTTCAATTATTCATTATCATGTATCCCTTACATGTAATATGTTTGGGGAAAAAACTCTGCTAGAGGAGGCAACTGCGAAAATGATCACATCTAAGCTCTTTTGTAAGCTTCTTTTTTTTGTAGTTGCCCCTTTCTATTTACATGAATTTCACATATCAAAGATGAAAATGGGTATGAGAAAAAATGATGTGGAGAAACAAATGTCAAGTCACTAAATCACTATTAATATATCTATTTAACCAGATTATGAAACAAATATTGAAATTACTGCATCACAAATATTTGCAAAAAAAAAGAAAAGAAAGGTAGTGCAACATAACGACATGCATTTTAATCACCATTCTTGCAATATATGTATCAGTACATACACCATCAGTTACTTATAAATGTCTCCAAATTTTTGTTCTCTGGCTTCACTGACTCGCAAGTATTACATCATAATTATCTTTCACCATATGCTCTCAGAAATGATTTGAAAAACAATGAATAATTATTATATCAAACAAGGGACAGATAAGGATGCAAATTATTCATGATAACATATTACTATACATGTATTAGGTATTTTGTGTACTGTGGCAACTCATGATTGGAACAAGGGTACTGCAACTTCTCTTCATCTGTCAAAATTAATGTCTAGTATTGACCACTCATTCACATGCTTCTCACACATTTCGAACAGTATTACCTCATCAAAGTTGACTCCACAATCCAGCTTCCTTGTACAGCTAGCAGGGAAGCAACAGAAGAGCTTCCTCGATATGGGACAGATCAACCTAGGATCCAGGTCACGTGGTCTGGTTGCACCTTGATAACAAGACAATCATCAAAGATCAAAGGTTGAAGATTGTCTGAAGATTGTCAAGGGCCTGTTGACAATTGTGCACTAGACATTTCAATGAATAACCAAACAGGCAGCTTTGAATAATAAGTAATAATGCCTCCGGCACCACCTTCGGTAGGCGGAGGCATAAAAATAATGACCCTTATTCTGAAGTATTCTGTAGGAAATTAGACATTTACCATACATGAAGTTGTGAGTGGCTCGGCCAGCAATACTGACTTTACTTTGTTGTACACTGTATAGCATGCTACATGGTACATGTAAACTGTTAAGTAGGTCTATTTTACATTTCAGCATGATGACATAATCAATATAAATATAAAGTAACATTATTAAGCCTTATTAACCTGCTTTTTATGTGGCTCTCTGATTTTAAGATTCATAAATGGTGGAAGAGAGTTGGTGGAAATGATAATGAACAACATGGGAGCTTTGATAAATCACAATTTGTATGAAAATCAATTTTGAATTTACCGAGTTTCATATTAATAAGCAAAATACTAATACATTACAGTGCTTGTGAAAGTAAATACCACTGAGCTCATCACAGAATTGCTCAACATTTTCATTAGTTTCTCAAAGTTACTGCAAATCATCGGTACATGTGTACTGCAGTCTCATTTAACTAGACCAAAGTACTCTGCACTGTGAGATTCTCATTATATGAAAGCTTACCTGTGAGGAAGCTGGTTAGCAGACCAACAAACAACACTACTCCCAAAGCAAGAAAGCTATACCATAGATAGGAGATACTGTAGAACTTGGCTATCCTAGGACTGACATTCCAGACAAAGACAGAGAAGAGAAATAGTAAAATATTTAAAATAAAACATACATGTATACAGAGAGCATAATTACTACTTGTATAAAATTGTTTTAGGTATCATTTTTGTATCAAAATCTGAATGTCTACTTACTGTAAAATAATGAGCTCTTGTTACTAAATTGCAATAAATTCTAGAACATCCTGAACCAGTAACTGATGTTTCCAGATCAGTATTAACCAAATGTTCTTTTCAGACAGAACAAAGAAACACATCAGCTTGTAATGTTTTTACAAATCAATTCAATATTTTAGAAACAAAACACATTTATGGTCACATATTGTAATCTAATAACTTTCTCATTAACTACTTCCATTTCAGCTTATCCCTATTCCCTTGAAATAAAATGATGATTACTTAGACTATACACTTTTAAGTATATAAAAGCACTAAATATAGAGCCAAATTTAGAGCTTCCATGATTGATTACACCCCCCCCCCCCCCCAATTAAAACCCAGGTGAATTTATTGTAGTATTAAAGTAGGACTAATCCAGCATTAAATACAGACAAAATAAAGGAAAGTGAAAGCCTCAATAAATAAATGATTCATCAGTCTGGAAAGTTTATACTTATATTTTAAAGAGTTGAAAATATAAAGAATTTAGGGGAATATACTTACTAAGGTTCTGGCGTGAGTATCATATCTGGAAGTGAGGTAACATTGTCCAGTACATAGTTAGGGATATCTGTTACATTGACATTGGATAAAAAGCAACCATCAACAGATGTAGGAAGCTTGTCAGCCAGAGAAGGGTAAATGTATGCTCCAATCCCAATCCAGAAGGAGAATGCAAAGCCAGTCAGACCACCGACGATAGCACCCTGTAATAAGGAGGAAAAATACATGTAATATTAAAGTATCAAAGACAGAGTTGAGTTCTGGTCATGCACTTTCAATGTGACAGAAGCTGTCTAAAGCAATTTTGTAAAGGCTGATCATATCTACAGAACAATTGGGGTATATTGTGAGGTTTGGATTCATCAAAATGACAAGAAATTGGCTCAATCTCGCTAAAAAGCGTGTGCACCGCACACACAGAAATGGGTATAGGGGACTACGCACACACATGTGGCATGAATGTTCAGCCCGAACACTTTTAATTAGCCGTTTCTCATCATATTTTAAATATGAGGGCATTTGAAGAACAATCCTTTTCAGGGGACATTTCTGCTATGAAATTCTTCCAAACTGACATAAAAAGAACAAGAGGGCTCACAAATTATTTTTAACCTTTCCCAGAACTCAACCTTCTCTTTAAATGGGACCAATTACTAAACACTATAGTTTGGATATTGTCAAAAGATATAAAAATCTCTCCCAAAGTACGTGAGACATTTGAATGGTTATTACGATAAAAGAGTACAAGAAGAAGAAATGATATGATATATTCATATCAACGCCTGCACTGATATTAACTAGGTGATAACCTCAGTGTGCATGTGTTAATTGGCATATGGGTGCTTTGGTCAGTACAGTCTTTAAGTTTTTGTTTTTTTCCTTTGCTTGATACAGGTATTTTTCTTAATACTCACAGAATCAGATGCCCTGAAAAGAAGTGCGGGTTGTGAAAAGAGTTTATTCAATAACCAAATAATCAAGCACAAAGATCTAATCATCTTCATCATAATCAACATCATCATCATCATGTAGAGTGACTAGAACTAAACAAATTTCCATCCCTATTGATAAACTCTACTCATATAGGTCTGAGCTATCTCTTTCTATTTTATTTCACTTATTTCCCTTGTTTGATACCATTATTCTTCTTACTCACAGAATAAGATGCCCTGAAAAGAACTGCAGGTTCTGAAACGAATTAATGTATTCAATAACTAAATCAAGCACAAAGATCTAATCATCATCACCACCATCATCATCATCATTATATAGAGTGCCTGGAACTAAAAAAATTTCCTACCCTAGTGATAAACTCTACACGTCTAGGTCTGAATGATCTCTTTCTTATACATTTCATTTTACTGCAAACTAACTTACTGCAAACCATATCTTTCTCATACTCACTATATTGTTTGTCCAGGGGAAGACAATGCCCAGTGTGAACATACCCAGCAACGGTCCTCCTATCATACCCATCAAACCAATAGCGACAGTGAGGAGAGGACCCAGCTTGGAAGCCACAAAGGCCATCCCGATCGCTAAGAGTCCATATAATATTGCTGTATACAAAATTTAACAAAAAATTAAAATATGTCTTATAAACTGTTTGTGTGGTTTTCTCAATTCAGTTAATTATGTTGCAATACGTACAAGGACTACACAGTACATGACACAGTACAGCAATGAATACGTAACGTGTCCAGGCACTACATGTAGCTATTTGGAACATTTGTGCGCATTAGTTTTAAAAAAATATTAAAAACAAACAAACAAAAAAACAAAAATGACTGGACATTAAAAAGTGTTCTTACAAAAAAACAAAAACAAAACAAAACAAGGCTAAGATTATTAAGGGTTCTTTTGGATTGAAATTTCTACTTATCAAGAGAATAAATTCAAAACTCAGCATATGATGTGTTTTTTTTCTGATGGAACACTCGTACTCTCGCAACTCTCGTGCTCTCGCAATACCCTCTTTAAAAGCTGAACTTACCTAAGATCTTGGATATTGTGGTCCTCTTAGCATCAGAAAGATCTTTCTTGACTGGTCTGATGATATCTTCAACTGTCACAGCAGCCAAGGAGTTTAGACCAGATGACACGGTGCTAGCATGGAACGATTAAAGTTATTTAAATCAATTAATCAATTTAAATATCTCAGTCACTCTTCTATATTGTATAGATATTAGGAGTTATTTTGTACATGGGACTTTTTTTAGGCCCACATTAAAATATAAGTATAACTATAACTATATAACTATTATTCTTTATCTAAATGAACAATGACTGTTGACCATATGAACCCAAAATTAAAAAACATTTTGTTTGTCCTGCATGAAAACTTAATTTGCACATACATATTTTTCTTTGTTGCTTCAATTTCAGTCTACATATTTGACACGCTATTATCCTCCTGCAGGACATTCCTAATACATGTACCTTTGGTGCATGGTCTCTATGTATTATAGCATGAACACTATAGCAAAAGGGCAAAATGACCTTCCTATTCTCACATCAACAAAAGAGACATAGGTAAAGCATTGGCCACAACCAGCCGTGCACCCCTCTGCATGTCGTCAATGACAGATTTCGCAGAAAATCCCTGCGCGGACGCACGTGTTGCTACGCAAGTGACATGTGCAGCCACCGTAGTTCTTGCAAACATCTCACACAGCCTGTGGCGTTGTACACGGATATAGAGAGCCATAACCTGTAACATGTTGCGTGTCAGTTGCACAGTACCTGTACAGAGCTGGAAGTTCCCCTAAAGAGTTCTTGCAGGTAAGGGGGAGGGGAGTATGTTTATGAGGAGGGTAAGACACCCAAGGGAAATCGTAAGGATGTACAAATCACAGGATTTGGCCTACAATTCCAACACGCAATAGAGTTCAGGTATTTTGACAAGTAGTCAAAATGACCTACATTTTTGTCAAGATACAATCTCAACTGTGTGCATGTGATTCATTAGACTGCCGGTAAGTGCAATTAATGAAGCTTACACAAGTACAGTAGAACAACCTAGGTAAACTCAAAAATGTGTAATACTGATTGTTTCGCAGCTGTTCTTACTAACCTTAGAGTTCCACTGAAGATAGCTGCAATAAAGAGCCCTGGTACTCCATGGAGGAAGCCAAGCTCAGTCACAACATAAAAAGGAAGAAGCTGTACGTTGAATAAACAAAAAGATGATTTCAATCAGAGAATGCATAATAAACAACTCTGTCTATGATAGGTTTCCTCTATTCAAAATTGATTTATTTCCCCCTATTCATTTTAATGAATGTCTTCAATTGATAAACCTCTGTATTGAAATACATTAACTTCACATGTGCATTCTCAGATTAAATACATATTCTCTCTCTATAAAAACCTATTTTTTTCTAAATCTCATCATCTGTAGTGACATAAAAACACAATATTTTTGAATATTTCAATATTTGATATAAATAATACAAAAGGAAAAGCTAAACGAAAGTGTATTTTTACACAATATACTTGCAATCTTTTTTTTCTTCTTAAAGCTTCTTCAAGCAAATATGAAAGGACATATAGGATTCACTACACTTCATATATCAGTCTTTATTAATGATGTTATTTCTAATTAGTAAAGACACCTCATCATGTTTTTAAATTTACAGCTTGGACAACAATACTTTCAACACATATAGCTTTGTCCTTCATACATTTAGCTGAAAAGCTTTAACTTACGTCACTCAGGTGTTTTATTTCACAAGTCTTCATGTAGCAATACCAGTACTTTTACAGGACATTGCAGGACATTAAAAGCTCTCGTCTTCCTGTCATTCTTCCCATGCTATTACCAATTATTTTCATAACCTGTCAATATCAAAGCTAATGGGACTGCAGACACAAAGTTTAATATGCCATTAGCAAAACCTGTACAGGAAATGGGGCAATTAACATTTAACATCTAGTATCTTGACGCTCCAAGATAAAGGGTAACGAAAGACAGTACCTGGAGGCAACAATGACAATGGGAGTTGAAGAAGATGGCATCTCCATCCAACATTTAGCAGAGAATGTATTCACTTTTTGCCAGGGAACTTCAATACTTCCAGACTTCATCCAGTGACCCCAAAAATGATTATAGGGAATTGTTAATTCGATGTATTCGTTTAATTATAATTCCCATAACAATGAAGTTGTCAAAACTTATTCAAATTGCCTTACATAGTTTATGTAGAACATTAACTACATTTCTATTTTGTTTTTGGAAAGAGGGAAGGTGGGGGGAGAGACTGAAGATATGAAGCTATTCTTTCTTCTACCATTCCACACCCAGGAACTTGCCACTGTTTTGTGTGTGGCAGATAATTCAATTATCAATGAATGGCAAAATAAATGCGACTAATATAATCAATTACACAAAAACGGCTTCAATTACTGAAAATTGTGATATGGTGTGATCACTTTAAGAATCTTTTTTTTTTTTCTTCAAAAGTTACAGACGGATATTCTTTTAAGTGCCTAAATCATCAAAAACAATTGATTGGATTTCATAAAAAGGCAAGACAATCCCCGTTTGAATTTTGACCAAGCGAATTATTCCTAATCCTCTTTAAGCTCGGTCGTGGAATTACCTGATCACCAGTTGTAATGAAGCCAGCTTTGATAGGGTCACAGTCCGCAAACACTGCAAACATGACTAGTCCACACATGAGACAGAGTGATACAAATATGAACAGCATTGGGCAGTTCAAGTAGATGGACCTGCAGAGAGATAGAGAGATGTAATTTTTCCAATGAAATTACTTTATTGCAGGTATGACCTCAATCAATATACAAAATGTGAAAGAATGAAGATATTGCAAAGCAAAGATGTGATAAATATATATATTGTTGAATAGGTCATGCAAGTAAAAATTATCTCTGACAAAAGACAAAAACATTACTGTTATATGTAGCACATGTGTTGGCACAATAACCCTTATGAAGGCATAAAAAATGACTCTGTGTCACAAAAAGATGAATAAAAAAATATCCAGTGAAAAAAACCCAGAAAATTGTCAAATAAGTATGTATATCGGATTTGAAGGTTTGCATGGTGAAGTTGTAATTCAGGAAAAGGTTTGCGGTACAACCATGTGAGTTGGAATAACTCACATGGTTGTACCGCAAACCTTTTCCTGAAGTATGTATATCATCATACAATAAGCCAGTTCGTAGATGCAATCTGAGCATGAGCAGATAAAGGTCATCTGTACCAAATTCTCAAACCCATTATTCAATTATGCACTAATGGTGCATTCCATGATATCCAGGTGGAAGTATTCTTTTTGAAGGGGGAAACAAAAGCTATTCATGAGGCACCTCTATCACTCCCAGAGTTATTTTTCTGAAGTGCACATAAAGGGACCCTCCATGTCTAAAATATCTGTGGATATTTGGGGTCATTTGTACCATGCGCTAACTACGAACTGGTGTACTGACAATTAAAGGTATTCATAGTCTTGCTGACAGACAGGACACATATTATTTATCATTCTGATTTCCTTCATTATTTCTAATCAATTACACCATTGGGTAGATGCGTCTGAACATCTGGCTTGGACAATGGATTTTTTTTGGGGGGGGGGGCCTTTTGTCTGGCAGAGCCCAACGTTCCAACCACTGTCCGAGCCCCAAGTTCTGACGCGGCCTCTGCCATTGGGAAGCTTCTGGAAGAAAATATTTTTTGTGTTGTATGGTTTCAATTTGCTTCAAAGGAAAACTTCCATACATAGTCAGTATTCTAGTAAATTCTACTTCCCGCATACCACTTAGCAGCTTTGAGGGTAGGGCAGCTAAGGTAGCGCTGGACGGAAGCCTGATTGCAACCAAAGATAGCCAACCAGTTGAAGGTAGCACCAAATACCAGAGACCAGACAGTGTGGCGTATGGTAGGGTTCACTCGTATACTAAAAGAAATCAAGAGAAAGACAAATTACATCATCATTTAGTGTTCTCTCTCTCTATTTAAATATATTGCTTCCATTCCAAAATGAGGAAATGTAAATCATTTTTCCCAGTAGCATCTAATAACCAACACATTCACGTTTGTATCACGTGATTTTAAGGTACTATTTGATATCAGTGATAAAAGTGAGCTTCATATGCGAAATAAATATGCATAAAAAAGGCAACTTATCAAAATGGTCTCTTCATATCTCGACCATGTTACAGAGTCAGCTACTTTCAGACTAAGATCCTTTCTTCACACATTCCTACATCATCAGATTTTCATAAAACAGTAAAAAAGAGCATTCATATCACTCACTTTCCTTTCTTCTTTCTTCAAAGTAAATAAAACTCTTCCTGGTTAAGAAATTGGACTTACTCATTGAAGACCACTCTACCGCCGTCATCATTGATGCGCCAAACATTGCCAAAGCCATTCATCTTGACTGATCCATGAATGATGACTGCTATGAGACAGGAGACCATGACAAGGGTCTGGAAGACATCAGTCCAGATTACTGCTTTCATCCCACCCTAGAAAAGAAATTGAGAATGCACAAACATCTAAGTTGTAACAATTTGAGGGTTAGAAACAAAACTATTTAGCTGCTAGAGGGAGTCCAACAGATATTCATCAAATGCTTGCTTTTGATTGGCTGATGCATGCTGCAGAAGCAGTGCGTCCAGCTTTAGGTTGTGTTGTCCACTTCTTGTCTCTTTGCTTACAGTGCATCTACATGTATGGATGATCGTCAACTTACTTAATAAGCTACATGAGATATTCATCAATATTCATCTTTATCTTCTTCATCCCTCATAATAGACAGCTATGAGAACGAATATATTTTAAAGACGACTGTTCCACAACTTTGTAAGTTCTTAACACAGAGAGCCTTAACATTCAATGGTAAATGAAGAGTGGAGCTAGTCAGTCATCAACAGTCGCAGCTACATACAACATGATACAGTCCTACTCTTATTTTCCTCCGACCAGCACATCGTTTGTATAATTTCAATCGATGTTTAAGTCACCTTTCAATAGCACTTTACACCATTCTTGACTAAGACACATTAGCTGATCACTAGGAGAACTCATAAACTTCGCCTGTACCGGAAGTAGGCATCATAACAAAAGTAATATACATGTGGCGCTGAATGTCTTACAGCTAATCTGCGTTCCGGACATCCGGGAACTTTCGTCGTAGCTGCTGGGTGAAGACAATAGCTTGGCAACACATAGCAACGCATTGACTTTGTACGCACTTTGAATTTGTGACAATGGTTTTTTCTCTTCTTCATTAAAATGCAGAGAATTTGCTGTGCCAGAGGTTGTCACAACCACAATATGATGCCGGGATAATCTGTTTCATTTTGTATTTTTCCTGATCGCGTTAAATACTGCAAAAGATGGGGAAAATGGGTAAACGTGATCAAAATCAGCAGGAAAAATCCAGATAACAACAAATGCTGGGAACCGACGAAATACGTTCCGATCATTTGTTCGGATTATTTCATAATAGGTACATATCTTGCTGATATTTAGCTTCTGAATCATTCTTAAATATATATAAATATATATAGACTTCAAAGACAGAAAATGTGTCATGGGAACCAAAAGCAAAAACTCGCTCATGCAGCTCTTCACAGTATCGTATTGTTACGGTATGCGACTTTGTACAGTCCCACCTACTCAGTTTGTGAAAGTTTTTAAAATATTTTTTTGAATTCCCAAAATATGACAACCACTCCTACAAGTATGAGGACATCCTGCCAGGAGAGAATTTCTGCTGATGATCGCTGTGCGAGAGTCGTTCTATTTGCATACAAATAAAATGCAATGGATTTACTGCACGCAAATGCTACGTGTGGGACTGAAGTCTAAGTGCGACGCTACAGCAGGCCATGTTTTCACCCACTGAGGCATTACTAGGGTAATAGTTAGGAAACTGACGTCATGCCGGAACGCAGAATTGTCAATACCTCAAATTTTTTAATAATAATAATAATAATAATGTGATTTATATAGCGCCAAATCCACTCTGTGGAGTGCTCAAGGCGCATTCAAGAAGAAAAGTAGCTAAGAAGAGAATAGCAAAGTTTTTAGAAGTTTTTTAAAGGACATTGAAGTCGAACAACTTTTTATGTCTTCAGGTAGGCTATTCCAAAAGGTCGGGCTTGTGTATGAATATGATCGTTCCCCCCATGTTTTAGATACTTTGGGTATATTGAGAAGGCCAGAAGAGGAAGAACGAAGTGATCTTGTTGGGGTGTAGCGCTTAATAAGTGAAATATTATATTGAGGAGCAGTGCCATGAATACAATGAAAGGTAAGCAGCAGAATCTTAAAGGTGATGCAGCATATACAAAAAAAAAAGGTTTTAAATAACAATGGACAGGAGTCATTGTCCAGGTATACCACTTACATGTACTCATATCTTGACAAATGTTAGACCATATTCCAACACTACACAAATTAGGAATTTAAAAAAAAATGTTGCACTATGACTGGCAGCAGATGAACCAGGTCAAATTGAATTCAACTTGCTGTCAAGTTTGAACAATGCAGCATTTATTTTACCTCCCCCCCCCAAAAAAAAAAATTAAAAAATTATGACCGAACTAAGTATATATATTTCAAATTCATATAGTAAACTGATACAGTATTTTGAAAGCACATTGTCAACAAATAGTGTATGTACAGTACATTGTTCAGAAGGACAGAAGATATTTTCTCCTCTTAAATAATATTTTTCTTTCTCTACTTGTTAGGGTTTCTCTCCCTTCAATACATTGAGACATTATAAATATTACATGTACATAGCTTTACTCTAAAGGCAGATTGAAACAAAAGAGTTAAAATTCCCAACACTGGTATATTGGCACTTTCTGCTCCTGGCACAGTGAAATAAATGGTTTGTCCTCAATTTATACTTTCTTTAACAACGTTAAAGAGTTTGACCCCTGACCCACTGATATGCTCTTAAAGAGAAGGTTGAGCTCTTGGAAAAAAAAATTTGCAAGCTTTTTCATTCCTTTAACATCAGTTTGGAATAACATCACAGTAGATATGTTCATTGAAAAGGATTGCTCTTCATATGTCCTCATATTAGAAATATGACGAGAAATAGATGAATTGTTCGGGCTGAACATTTGTGTGCAGTCCAATACACCCATTTCTGTGTGCAGTGCACATGCTTTTCTGGGAAATTGACTCAATATCTTATCATTTTAACAATTATAAAACCTCACAGTGCATACCAATTCTTATGTAGATATGATCAACCTTTCCCAATTGCTTTGAGATAGTTTCTTTCACAATGTACTAGTAATTGCATGATTCAGAACTCAGCTTTATCTTTAGAACCGCAAGTTAGCCACATTTGTCTCTTGATGAACAAGTCAAGAGAAGTCAATGGGTACCAGGTCAGGAAAGAAACGTGACTCGATACTCTGAGCTCTAAATACTGGCTGTTGAGTTTTAGTTAAATACAAAGCAATGACTTTATTTTAGAAATGCAACATAAATGTACAAAAGCTCTTTCTTGCTCTCCTTGTGAAAGCTATGTTTCTCATAATATAACAAAGGTCTGCTGGCACACACTTACTAATGAGGTATAGAATGCACACACCAGGCCGACAGTGAGCACAGACCCCCAAAGAGTAAAACCAGTCACTGAAAATAAAAGAAAGACATTAAACAATCAATATATACAAGATATAATTTCATTCATAAATTCATTCATTCATTCTCAGATTTGGAAGAAACAAAAAAATAAAACTGTCAAGTACCCAAATGAATGAGATAAATTATCTAATTATACATTACCGGTAGATAAACAGAGCTTTGTCATCCCTGGCTCATTTTTCCCCGATTGAGGTGTCATATGAAAGGGCAGAAAATGAACTTTCTGGAAATGAGATTATCTTTTTGAAATTCAGATATCGTTGGCCAAACAACCTTTTTGGTAGCCCTGCTTCATATTGTCTTTATTCACTCATACGTGCATCAAATGAAAGAAGAGGATCCAAGCTTTACAAATAGGTGTCATTTATTAATCATAACTGTGATTAAGATATGATTAAACATCGATAAATCTTGATTTCGTTTTTTCTGGGACGCACTGTATACATGTAGTTGATGTACCATTCATGAAAATTCAGATAAGCCATCACATTAACACATAAAAAAGGGGGGTGCTTTACAAGAGCTGCAATTGTGAAATGACCCTGTCATTCAGTATTTTATATGAATATAAACAAAAAAATTATTGATAATAAATAAATTTTAAAAATAATGAAATTACATACCTGCATTCACAGCAAGAGCAGGAGCATAGAGCACAATGGACATGTACATCACCTGATAACAGAAATTTGTACAAGTAAATATATCAGTCTACAATTATCATTATTTTTTTTTTTCAGAAACAAGCTAAGAGCACTGTAGCTTGTTATGTTAATTCAGGAAAAATGTTTTTCTCCTATATTTTGTCAATTAAGTCAATTTAAAGACCTCAGCCTGACCCAAAACAACCATATATTGATGTAAAGCTTAGTAAACAAAGAATATAATTACCCTGGGTATTCATAAATTTTCGTCTCCGTTTATCCATAAAAAATAAAAAAGATAATTTTTTTGGTCCGCCCCCTCCCTATTGCGTAACAAGAGAGGAAACTGCAGGGGGTCGCTAGACGTGTGACGACATGTCATGTATACAGCTCCGAGTGCATCTTCACGATATGTCGTCATCAAATTTTCACCCCCCGCAAAGTAGCGTTCCTCAGAGACGGGGGCCCTCGTCAGAAAAACCACTGGGGCTCAACATTCGGGACGCTGTTACTCATTCCACAGGAAACGGAATCTCATGAAGTTGGTTTCAGTTTGTTCAGAAAATATATAGCTCCCCGTGGATGAATAAAGTGTATATTTCAAAATTCGGTCAGGCTGAAGTCTTTAATACATATTACTGAAATGGAGTGACTCCCAATAAACAATAATGCAAACACCAGGCAAAGATTATGTACAAATTACTGATCTGATCATTTTTATGTCAAATATTATTACTGAAACAGACTTTTATCAGGGATGTGGAAGAGAAACACACATATGATGCATACAATGTACTTGTACATTCACTTGATTTGATGATTTACGAGAGAAGTAAATGTTCAGTTGTTGCATAAGAAAATACCATATCTTTCTTATATATTTCCATGCCTTAACATGGAGAATTCCTTCCGTAGGCTATTAGACCTTTGACAGTCCATAAAACACTTTTTTAGTAGACCAATGATAGTGACAATGACTTAATCTTTTCAGGTGTTTTTTCTTCAAATTTTTTCTGTTTTTAATGTAATTCTATTTGCATTATAAAGTTGGGTGGGAATATGGCTAGTAATTTGGGAAGATTTTTTACACTCACCATGTAAATAATAAAACCTGTAGTCCCAATAAGACGAGCTGCAACAGAGAATCGCAACTGAAGATACTGGAGTTTTAAAAAAAAGAAGAATATTTGTTTTAATCATGTATGATTGAAACTGGCAAATGGTTGAGATTGTCAGCAAGCATAAATTTCTGGTATGATTACTTTGAGAAGTGTGAGAGATACACTAAAAGGAACATAGATTTATAATCAAGGAAATAAGTACGAGTAAGATGGAGATGGTCAGAGAGACATATAGAAAGACATGCAAAAACAGAGAAAGAGAGAGAGAGAGGGGAGGGGAGAGAGTGATACAGACAGACAGAGCTGAGGTTGTGGGTTAGACAAACAAGGATGAAATCTAGTTACTCAGTAACTCCTTGATACAACACATCTCTATTGATCTTGAGAGCAGGTGAAACTATATTCAGCTTTCTTAGATCAATATCCCATCCTCTGTCTGCACTGCAGTTTAGGTTGAGCACAGCCTAGCTGGCAAGTACTCTCCCTCATGAAAACAATATGGGAAAGAGTACTACAAGAATAGCTCCATAATACTCCATAAAACTACAGAAATTTATTATTACAATCATTGTGAGATCAAGTAAACCAAACACTCTAATGTGATGGGACATGAGGGTCTATACTAGTCTTTTCTTTAAATCATCCTTTTACAATACTAGCTCATTGCTAATTCACAATCATTTTGCTATATACATGTAATAACAAAAAATCTTTGAATACCATTTTTGGCTTTGGAAATACTCAGTTATATAAATCAATACCACATCAATTGGTAGCTGGAAATCACACTGGAGTTGTTAAACTGTATTTGTAGTCCTTATCATTCCCTGGCACTATTTGCATTTTGATAAAACCAAATTGCCTCTTAAAAGGTGCAGTCCATAACACTGTTGACAAAGCATTTAAACAGTTTACAAAACAACTTACATAGCTTAATGAGTTTAATGTAAGAAGTTGCCTTGTCAATCTTTATGTTCTAGGCCCTTCAAGCTTCATTTACCATTAGCTATAAATGTTATGACAACTACTGACATACATGTAAGAGCTTTAGTGTAGAATGTTGATTTAAAGGGACACATTCAGGAGAAAAAAGGTTGCTTTAAACAAAAGCACAAAAATTAGAGAAATAGATCGGTGAAAGTTTGAGAAAAATCTCTGACAAAGAATAAGAGAGTTATGAATTTTTAAAATTCTACATGGAAATCTCAAATTGGCAACTCCGGGTCATGTGACTGTGATATCCTGTGATGTCATGAATTCACTACTCTACATTTGTTTTTGTAGACAAAAATGACCCCAAATATCCTCTTTCTTTTTTTTTTGGAAATAGGAAAGGAATAGAGTTAGTTTAAACAAGAGAACATGCCAAAACATTCCCTTAATAATGCCTCGAGCATTGGAATAAGGAAGATGTTATGCACAAAAAATGAAAATTAATAACTTAATAATTTTTTTAATATACAAATATAAATTTTCTTTTGGTCAAAGAATATGGTTATTTTTTACAAGATGATATACAAAAACATGTTACCTTCACTATACTTCGAGCACATTAGAATAAAACTGTTTTTTTGACGAAAAGTGTAAAATAATGACATTTCATGTACAGTAAACAAATTGGAAAGTAGTGAATCCATGACAGCACACGATATCACAGTCACATGACTCGGAGTTGCCAATTTGAGATATCCATAGAATTTTGAAAATTCATAACTCTCTTTATATTCTTTGTCGGATTTTTCTCGAACTTTCACTCATCTACATGTATTTCTCTAATTTTTGTGCTTTTATTTAAAGCAACTTTTTTCATGAATGCATGTGTCCCTTTAAGGTATTGCTGTTAACATATTCTTGTTGCCTTAAGGTACAAGTCAACATTTTCAGCCAAAATGTTGATTTATATCATATTTAATAAAAATTTAAAAAAAATTATGTACACAGTAGCTCTAATTTGATGTCCTCCCGTTACCAACCTCATTAATATGCAAATTTCATTGCTCTAACTCTTAAGCAACAACAAAAAAAAAAATGTGAAAATCAAAGGCAGTTGATCTAATCTTACAGCTCTGATGTTTGAAATGTTCTACCATTACAAGAAATTTTGTATAGTTACATTCTGAAGTTGGCAAACTATGTCTGAATGTCCTTCCGTTTCCATGGAATTTCCCAAATGTTAAAATTACTATGTAAAATGATGTACAATATTTTTGCCTGAATATGATATTAGGAAATAGTTAAGTTTAATACAACCATCATCATCATGCCCATCCAGTATTCAAATTACCTCATAAACACTAGTAAGGCGAAGTTTATAAAATGTTGGGATGAATACATTTGCAGTGATCACTGACATGAAGAATATGATATTAGGAAATAGTTAAAGGGAAATTAACCTCAGCGTATGAATTAGCTTATTTTGAATGGTGTAGTATATGCCTCTTATTTGATACATGCAATTTCATGTAAAAACACAGGATATAGATATAAATCACTATTTTCCAGCCAAGTTATCGTCTGCTAGCAATAATAAGGGGGCTGCCATTACTTTATGTGTACACGAACATATTTTTCATCCCAAGTAAAATTTCCTTCATCGTTAACTTGTAATTGATTTTTAGAGGACAAATATGTATTAGATAAAGTCACATATTCTGAAATGTAAGTTTAGTTTTATATATTTTTTAAAAGGTCTTAATTTGTTCATAAAAAATATACTTCATAAAAAATATACGTCAAGGACGGAGAATTGACGTCAAGGACGGAGACAATCGTAACAATACCAAAACAAAGCGAGGAATCTGCTTTACAGGATGGCTATTAGAACTCATGGGTCGTCAATTATCTAGGCCCATGGCCAATAACAATCGTAATACAATCAGAACAAAGCGACGTATCTGTTGTAAAGGTAGGCTATTATCAATGCATATGGTACCTAATGATCCGTGTCATGCACAAAATGGCAGCCTCCATGGAAAGACGTAGCAGACAATAGGTGCATCTAGAATATCACGTGGGGTTACTTGTCCTTTAAGTTACACCCATCATCATCATGCCCATCCAGTATTCAAATTACCTCATAAACACTAGTAAGGCGAAGTTTATAAAATGTTGGGATGAATACATTTGCAGTGATGACTGACATGAAGATGTAACTCCCACCGATATACCAGAACATGGTGCCATAAACATACGCCTCGGAAGGAGTTCCAAGAAGTGCGATTGCAGACATCCAGCTCGCAAGCAGGGAAAACCCTACAGGAACAAACTGCATCTTCCTGTCTGCCACAAAAAATTCTTGAGTGGTCTTTTGTCTTCCACCTGTACATGCATGATAAATGCCAATGGAAGCTGATATCACCAGCACCATCACGAACACCACATAGTCAACGACGGAGAGCTTGGCGGCCCCGCTAGGCTGACCGGTGAAACCATCTCCCGTATCGCTAGCAGCAGACATTTTGGGTTGTCTGGATCTTAACTGTTTGTACTACCTAATTCGTACTTCCAAGAGTCGAAGAGCTTGCCTCAAAAATTTCTTCCAGAAAACTTGAAAGTACCGTACTACTGGCAATCATGAGAAATTTTAACTTGATGTTGAGAGGGTGAGCATTCGATTCTCTCACGACTACATGCATACTTGCATACCACGCACTCAAGAAAATAACACATGCACAGTATGATCGTCAATGGAATACTAGTAGTGTGACGCAATAATACCGGCGCGGCTCGCTACATAAACACGTGCGGCGGATATACCGCCAGAACGTAGAAGCCTTTGTGCATCCATGGTGGTGATGGTGGTGGTGGTGGGGTGTGCGTGTGTGTGGGGGGGGGGGGGGGGGGGGGGGGGGGGGGAGGGGGGAGTGGGGTGCATTCATGGACACCCCTTTACAAAGGGAATAGTTGATTTCTTTTTAATATAGTTGTCTAATTTTTTTCTTGTTTATTTGGAAAACGTCATTGATTTGTCTTATATCACTTCGACAAGTTTAATGAGGTTGGAGTTTGTTTGCCTCAAACTATAAAATTATTTGTACTTGTTGTCTTTGTTTCTTATTTGTACTTGTTGTCTTTGTTTCTTTGGAAAACTTCGTCTGTGATTTGTCATTATAATGTATAATTTAATTTAGTTTGATGTGAACTCTGACCAAATCAAAGACAAATAAAGAAAGAAATCAGACAACTATGATTTTTTTTTTAAAGTCAACTATTCCTTTTTTCAAGTGTCAGTGCTAATTACTAATATATTAGCTTTTTTTAGAGCATAGTGTAATTTAGAGATGGATCAACTGAGTGACAAGCAGTGACATTAGTGTGTGTCCAGCCACTGAGGGCAGGCATGGGGGAAGGGGGTGGGGGCACTAGTGTTAATTATTTGTTGGAGTGAAATCATGATGCAAGGCCTAAATTTAGGGGTAGAGTTGGAGGGGGACCAATCGGGGTCCGCTCGCCATTCATAAAGACCACTATTCATTTAACCTGCTTTAGCGACCTGTATAGAAAGACCACCCGTCTGTAAAGACCACAATTTGTGTTTCCCTTGAACTTATTAAAATGAACCTGTCCATAAAGACCACCTGCTCATAAAGACCACTTTTCTTGTCTCCCTTGAGTGGTCTCTATCGACAGGTTTCACTGTACAAGGCAATACAGTGGAAACTCGGTATAAAGAGCTCTGGGGGTGTTTCACAAAGAGTTAAGTTTGACTTAAAGTTGCACTTAAATTCTTTGTTGCGTGCTGTATATTACGCATCACCGCATTGGTCAGATCATGCTCAGGGGACGCGCTATTGGGTAATCTATCATTGAGATTACGCGTTTAATACCGTATGCGCTTTGGCACTTACGTAGTTACCCTTTGTGAAACACCCCCCTGATAAACTAGATTCCAGATATAACAAGGCAATTTTGCTGGTCCCAAGTCTTTTTTTT
The DNA here is from genome assembly GCA_025617745.1 of Heliocidaris erythrogramma. Taxonomy (NCBI): domain Eukaryota; kingdom Metazoa; phylum Echinodermata; class Echinoidea; order Camarodonta; family Echinometridae; genus Heliocidaris; species Heliocidaris erythrogramma. The sequence goes on from CM046853.1 coordinate 28,604,494, forward strand.
TTTTTTAGACCTGATATAGGGAGATTCCTGTTGTAACAAGGTCATTTTGCTGGTCCCAAGGTCCTTGTTATACGAGATTTCCACTGTACAATCAGATATTCAAACTGCCTTTGAGATGATTTTTTTTATAAAGTCTTTGTGATCATGTTCCACATACACACCATCAAACACACCTCCATATGGACTCTTCATATTTTACTTCATGTCAGGACTGTTGCTAACTGAAAAATAGAAATAATGAAGACACTCAGTAAAAGAGGCAAAGAAAATGATCCAAATATGTTGCAAGTCTTTCATCATGTTTTATTATGTTCAAAGACCTACAGCATTTTAGCCTTGATACGTATGTATGAAGCCATATAAACAGCAGTTGAAAGGCTTTACATGCCACAATTAATACTTTCCATATTTGATCGTAGAAAATAGCATGATGCATTTGCTAAGCAATACACTACTCTTACATTAACTATTCAAACATACAATTTTAACTCTACGAAGATATATATCATTGATTGTTTATATTGTTGTTGTTTTTTAGTACAAGTCCATCACACAATACATGTTTTTTAATTATTTTTTTTACTTCATAAGAAAAAAATATACAAAGTGCTTCAACTCCTCACTTCAGAAATAGAATGTGCTTCACAAGCAACACAGATACATGTAATATGATTACTTTTCTTGTTTGTTCCTTTTAATAGTCATGTTTTGTCATGTGGTGCTAATGTAACAAACTTTTAACTGCAAAGTCTCTTCCACAAACTACAAAAATGGATCTTTCTGAATGAGTACAAAAAACTAATGCATGGCTCGAATTCCAAATTAAAAAAAAAAAATACATGCATAACTCCCTCTTCGTATGAAGAAGTGAAGACAAGAACAGGACCGTGACATGAATACATTTGAACGGTGAAGGGATGAGGGAAAAAAAGGCTATCTCTAATTTGGCCTATCTCTAATTTGGCCTATTTCTATTTTGGCCTATTTCTATTTTGTATGCTTTCTGCAATTTTGTCATTTTAAATATTTTAAAGTTAAGTTAAGACTTCTTATGGCTGAAAATGTCTAGGGAAGCTAATTAATATGTTGATTATTCAATTCATTTTGAAAATAGACTGTATTCATAACTCTAGAGGGGGTTATATTCTCTATTAAAGGAAGCTAATTTAATATGTTAATCAATAAATTTATTTTGAAAATAGACTGTATTCATAACTATAGAGGGGGTTATATTCTCTCAATATGGCGGGGAAACACTGATATACATGAGCCTTGTTGGTCTTGATGCAAAAGATCTGGCAGTTTACAGTATGGAATATTAAAATGCCCTTCTTTATCACATGAAATGATTATAAACTATTATCCATGTCCCAATACATGGAATTAAAAATTCAAGGAAGTAAAAAATTAATGCAAAAACAAAACAGAGAAGAGAGAAACTCCCTTCTCCAATCTACCTTTCAATAGTCATCAAACCCAATTCAGATAAAAAATCTATTTCAATGTTAGCATTCATCATGTTAGTGGTCTCTTCTAGCTGTTTAACATGTAACACCATATGTCAAAAAGTGGTTTGTTCTCGGTCCAAATCTAGACCTGATTAAAAGATCATTCAAATTATGAGTATATATGTCTACTGACCCATTTTCAAAGGAGAAACGCAGTGTTAGGGGTTTTTCATCGAAGGAAGCATGCAAAATATACCCGAAATATATCCAAACTGAGGTATCCAAATATATATAGTACATTTTCTGACTAACACATATTCTGTAATGAACATCTAAAATAAGCATCTTTGAATTCAAACTGGGGAAATTTTGTGGCAGCAATATCATTATTATCCCGCAATCACATGATTTAAATTGATTTATTTTTTTCTGAATCTAATATCAGGTAAATCATGAATAAAAATAATAGATGCCTTTTTCTTCTAACTAGAAAAATACATCTATATTGTTCATATTCTGAGTATGGAGGATGGACGAGAAGGCCTATAAGTCAGTATAGTCAATCCTAAGTCCAGGTAAATCATGAATAAAAATAATAGATGCCTTTTTCTTCTAACTAGAAAAATACATGTATATTGTTCATATTCTGAGTATGGAGGATTGACGAGAAGGCCTATAAGTCAGTATAGTCAAGACTGAAGAAGGTCTATCTACATATTACAGCAGCAAATTGTGATTACTATGTCAAGATATGCAGATAAATATAATGAAGAATCATGAATAAGGGACTTGGCTAATGGAAGTCAAATGATATTCAGTGTTAAAGCAATTCAATAAATAGTTATCACCTAATGAATGTATCTGCTCTAATTCTGGAAGAAAAGAAAACACTTACAAACACCGTGAAAGAATTTCTTGAATGACTCCTTTGTAAATTCAATGGAGATGGGCACAGCATTAAAAAAAAAATAAAGTTAACATGTGTGATTATTCATATCCTATCAAACTTTTTAATGTTTTATTCAATCTTCAAAACTGAATCGCCAAATTTGGAAGTCAATAAAATCTACAGATATACTCCTTACCCTCTTTTATGTTTACCAATACCATGCTCATATTTGGGGTAACCTCACTAGTCATAAGGGCCGTTATTCATAAGGACCGCTATCCATAACGTGTGACTAAATGAATAGCGGTTTTGTATGAATAGCGGTCCTTATGAATAGCGAGCAAACCATAGACAAATTACCTCGCTATTCATAAGGACCACTATTCATAACTATTCATAAGAACCGCTATTCATAACTATTCATAAGGACCGCTATTCATAACGTGTGTTAAATGAATAGCCGTTCTCTATGAATAGCGGTCCTTATGAATAGCGAGCGGACCCGCATTTTTTAACCCCTGCTTTTTATGCACTGCACTCAAAAATAGAATGCAGCAACGAACTTGAAAATAATCATGATCAGTTTGCATGTAATGCTATTCACAGTCATAAAAACATTTAACTCTTTCTCAATGTACAATTTCAGGTTCTTTTTTTTTTTTACCTGAACTGTGTGAGTAAATAACAATCATAGCATACTACTACTATTCTGGACTAAATATTGAAATGCCGCCAAAGAGCAGTTTCCTTCAACAATTTACACCAACCACAACCTCATAAACCCTTCCTCGATTCAATTTTGGCTGGAACCCAAAACATTTCACCAGGTCAAACAATTGTTTTCGTAAAATTAAAATTCCTTGTCCATATATTTTCCAAATTTTAATAAGGTATGATAAACATTTACCCTGTTGAATTATTAAATAACAAACACTGAACAAATGAGAGAAAAAAGATTAGTTGGTAAACTAGATAGCAATGATATCAAAGCCTACATGTATTACACAATGAATACTGATTTGATGGAAGGGAGAAAATTTATGTTACTATCCCATATAGAACACGATACATTACCTAATATGGCCACACAAATATTGTAGCTTTGGTCACGTTAAATAGTCTTATATTCCACTCAAATTATCCAAATAAAAAAATTGTTGCAAAGTGCTCATTGATCATGTGGTTGAATTATTAAGGTGGCCATGAATTCTCAAATATTTTTTTTTTTTTAAGTTGCATCATTTTTCAAAATGACCACAAAAAAACCCAAACGAAGGGATTCTACTTATCGCCAAAATTCTGTCATCACAATACATTACAAATACATAGTCATCTTTCAGAGCTTGATATGAATTACATTCCAATAAATATACCTTCGTGCCATTAAAATAAAATTTTTGAAATTTGATTTTGGCAAGCATTAAATTAATTTGTTAATTAATTAATTCATTATCCAGTGATGCGTTTTATAACTGTTTATGGTGTGTACTAACACAGAATCAATGGAACAAATGCTTCATACCTATTTAACGATGATGAATTACAAATATACATTCATACAGAAACCAAAGTCAGCTGATATTAATATTAAGTCAAGTCGTTTAAATCCACTGTAATTTGTTTGCCTACTGTAATGAGCTGTATATCACAGAATTGATAATGAAATTTCTCATTAAAACAATCATATTCATCTTTTTCTATTTTCAAAACTCTTTTCATGACTAGGTGAGCCTGGCTTGAAAACAAAGCTGCATGTACAAGTATATTCAATATAGAGTACCGAAGTGTGACGTCATCAAATTTTGATTTTGTATTTCAGTATTTTTATGACTCGGGGGCCCAATGAGCCAATTGCCATAAAATTTGGGATCTGGATGTTTTTCACCATGTTCCTTTGAGATATGGTATAAAAAATGTCAAAAATGAAAAAATAGCTTTTTGTGACGTCATCACTTCGGTACTCTATAACTGAGAAGCGTTATGAAAATATTACATATTTTGAGAATAGTTCCAGATTTTCCTTCCAATTTAACTCAACTGCTATTATAGTCATATTTGTTACACAGATTAACTAATCATTTTTCCAAAGGAAAAATGTGTCAACAGCTGTATGTTATTTCAATCTTTTTGTAGTACTCATAATACAACCACGTTTGCAAGACTTGAAGCTCGCTCTTTCACAAATATCAAAATATATGTTTACATAAGACTGTGCCAGCTTACAATTCCTCACAATTAACATTGTTAGTGGTCACGGACCATTAGTTATTTAAAGTTTTCATATCTTAGTACACATAGTAATTCAAGCATGCATTAATCGCACAAGTGTACATCAAGTATACTACTTATCTATGTACAAAGCAATCAAGAACCAACACCATCCCATGCAAGCAAATGACATCAGACGTTTCAAATGAAGATGGCATCTCGAGGTCTCCCATCTTAGATTAGAGTCAATGATCTTATGCTCCAGCGGTCATTCTTTCTTTGTTATCGAGTTTGTTGGAATTTGTTGTCATGGGAACAGCGCTGGCTCGGGATACGTCACGTGTCTCTCCTAGCACCGGTTCTGACTCCACCACCAACACTGCCACCACCTTTAGTATCATCTTCTCGCTTCGTCCTATCTTCTTTCTGTGAGCGGGGCTGATGGCGCTCCTCCTCTTTATGACGTGCTTGCGCTCCACCGAAGAAGATCCTCCATGATACCGGCTTGGGGGTCGTCGTAGTCTTCCAAGATTGGTAGTTCCTCCAGGGGGCTTCACAACAAGAGCAGCAGAAAAAATAAGGAGAAGAGAAAACATACAAAGAAAATATATCACTTATTATTTCATTTCAGAATGAAAGTGATTTGGTAAGTGGTTTTACAGAAAATCAATTCTGCACCCCCACAACATCTTTGAAAGAGTGACGGGCCAGTCCCATATCAATGAATCACAAAAGCTGTATCTACAAACTCAGTAGAAAAGGTATTGGATTTAATTAAAAAACAGGGCTGAAATCTCATGAGCACAAATCAGTGAGCAACATCTATATCCAATACATTTTCTACATAAAACTTATTGATGGTTAGTCATCATCATCACCATCATTCTCATTATCAGTGATATGGGAAAGGCCCCTATGGGCTTGGTTCATTGGTCTAAAATCTAATTTTTGACTTCCACTTGCCAATGTGGGGGTGATGGTAGGGTACATATCCACAATTATGCGGTATGTATGGAATTGTTTTCTGTCTTGTAAACCTCAAGGCATCCATTGCATGGATCGATTGGGGTAGGAAATGGCTGCCAAACCTTTCTGCCTTCTACCATATTAGCACAGAAACGAGAAGGAAATTATTATGTAGCAGATGGCTGTGTATGATATACAGATGAAAGGGGGGGGGGGGAGGCAATTTTATTTATTGGCTTCATTTTAGGATATTAGTTCTGGGGCCGGCCCATTTCATAAAAACTTGTTATCAATAACAATTGCAACAAATCTATGACAAATTTGCTCTCAGCCAATCAAAAGCTTTGATTTTAGTAGCTTATAAGAGTCATTGTGACTTGTTATTGATAACAAGTTTGTTATGAAACAGGGCCCAGGACATGGTGATATAATAACAACAAACATATGTTCCTGGCCATCCACTTGACAGAATACACTTCATATGATTGTGGCCATGGATATATGAAATACATTTTTCAAATTTCTTTTTACCTCTCCAAATAGAATGAACAATAATTTTTTAAAATACAGTTTTTCTCACGAACAAAAAACAGAATAAACAAACAAAAATTAACAAACAAAAATATAAAAAGTAATAAAGCATGGGAGAAGTTGTTAGAAATATAAATCTACATCTTTAAACATGAAACAAAAAAGGAACTTCAGCAAAGCAAAGAAAGATGGGGCTTGGGGCTTGAATTTTTCTTTTTCCGCTACCTTTCTTAACAATGAATATTCTTTTGAGCAGATCTTTATGGACTAAATAATACTTTGGATTATTTTTTTTTTAACTCAACAAAAACTTATTATCTTATGACCTTTCTCAACAATGAATACTCTTTTGAGCGTATTTTCATAGACTAAATAATACAATAATGGGGGGGGGGGGGGGGGGGGAGGGGGAATCAGAATATGTGGTTATCAATAAAATTCAGCAGCATTACACTGTAAAGCATATTTTAAGCATCACATATACATGGAAAAAGGACACAACAGACTACGGGTAGCTAGCTAGACAAAGAGTCTCCATCCCAACAGGCCTTCTTGCAGACAGGTTTCTCCCAGTGTGTGTTGTGCCCTTCTTCCGTACACAAGCCCCTCAGCAAAAGTATTGGTGGAACAAGCCCTTATAACCCCAACTCACCAAGAATAACACATGCTCCAGTGAGTTGGGCAGTAATCACTGACCTTCGCCCAGCCGTTTGGTCACTCTTTGAATCTCTAGCTAGAAGTCACCCGTTCTCCTGAAGGGGTGTCCATTCCACTCTCTCTGGTTTTTCTCGCCGCCCCCATTCTGGCTCAATGAGATTCTTCCAAAAGGTATTCTCTGCAGCCCTTTGGTCATGAGAGAGTTTGGACAGCTGCTTTTTGGAGTTGTGCAAACAGTCGTGGATGACTTTAAGGAGAATAGACTTGCCAAAATTGAAACTGAGATGTTTTGAGGTCGAAGGTGACAGAAGACCATGAAATGTGCCATGTACACACTTCATTCAACATCTTAAAAGTGCTTGAAATGAGGCAATAAGCAACTCTAGCATCAATGAGCGGTGAGTGACCTCTAGCTAGAGATCATAGGTCACCTTGCGGTCAAAGGTCGGAGCTTACTGAAAGCACTGGAGATGAAAAGACTTTATAAAAGGTTAGAGGCATAGCATTCTGTTTATAGACATATTCTAAGGCAACTATCTCTACATCTTTACTAGGTAAACATAAACTTCCTACAATTATCGACATGATATGAATACGCTTTAACATTTTCAAACCTTTCAGAAAATATACACTACCTGATGTCGTATCATTTTTATAGTTTATACAATTATAATACATGTACTTAAATTCATTGGTATTTCAGCCTTTCTTATTTAAAAAAAAGAAAAGTATTGGAGCTTCTTAATACGTGAGATATTTATGATCTACTCGATACAAAATATGAGCTTAAAAAAAAAAAAAATCCCTCCAAAAAATGAAAAAGAAAAAAAGAAAAAGGGAGAGTTGACAATGATTGTATAAGATCAAAACAGATAACACCTTTAAAATATTGGTTTGAAGCAATTTAATTCTTGCACAAAAAATAAAACTAGCATTTATAACAATGTCTAATCACAAGATGTAAAACAGATAAAATAAGTCAACTAAAATAAATCTGAAGATTTTCATACTGGTATATGAAAAAAAAATTATAGGGTTCTTATATTGTTCAGTCCCTCCCCCCCCCCCCCCCCCAAGACAGACACATCATTTAAAACTGCATTATGCCTTAGCTGAACAATTTAAATTGGGGAAAATTCCACTGTTAAATAACATTCATAGCAATACAGGGAGAAAAATGTAAAATTTACCAGCAGGAATGAACTAAAAAATATGCCTAACTTATCCTTACGTCCTAATCATAATGCTAAAGAATAAATTTCATAAAGGAGAAGTTTGAGGTACTGACAAACAACAAATCCAACAATATTACTGTTTTTTAAATTGTTTTTTATATTCATTAATTGATAAATTTATTCTACCTCTTTAAGAGGTGTAAAAAAAAAAAAAATGACATCGCACTATTGAATACATCTACATAGTAAATGAATATATCACTGATATTTCAAGATCTTTGAAGGTTCTCTAGATGTTAGCTGCATTTATCACTTATTGCAACATAAAAAAAATTGTTTAATAATATATGTGTTTAATATTTTTAAGCAAAATATTTTGAAATGCATTGTGAGCAAATCTGATCTTTCTTCATTCATTCTTGACTAGTAACATATATAGTGTGTGGTGGTTATAACTGATCAACTTTTTTTTCTAGAAAACTACATGACCAATAAAGCTTATAAAAATCCTAATAAACATATTTTTGTAAGTCTTCCAGAAACACCACATGGAAAACAAAATTTTCTTGCATATATTTTAAAGTGCATATCGTATTCCATCTTGTCCACATCAAGCAATTAATTCCATCAATCAGAAAACTATAAAATTAGATTTATATTCATTCTGTGTGCATTTTCCAAAAACAATAATAAAAACTATTTCATTACTTGAAAACATATAGAAAGCACAAATTACAGAACAATTTAGCACATACATGTACATATAGACAGCTAAAAGATAAAGTGGAATTATCTGCATCTGATATATATTTCTTTGTCATTTATTTCACTAAAGAGGTGACTTATAATCAGTAATCAGCTATTTTAGTATTTGGAATCATAATTCAAACATTATTATCATAATTTCTCATATTCTTTAATATAAGTGAAAGCAGTCTATACATCCATTTTGCAGCAATAAAATAGTATAAATTGCATCTGCTCAAAACAGCAATATTTAAAGCTTCCTTAAAATCAGTGGTAATTTACACTTTAACACAGAACAAATAATCGTAAATGCCAAAAAATATGTATCAAATTCCAACAACTGTTAGACAGCGAGATACATTGTAAATACGATTGAAGTTTTAAACTGCTCTTTTTTCTTACAGTTTTTAAGAGCTTTATCAAAATATTTCTGGCCTTCTAATTCAGCCTTCAAAAGTACAAATGAAAACTTTTTGTCATGTATTTAGTGAGCTTTTACAATAGAATTCCACTTCATCTTCACAGAAAATTCACAAGAACAATTACACAAGATGTACAAGAACAAACGAAACATACAATAATTCACATTTGGATAACAAACATATAGAATATTCAAGGCACTGTATAACATCTTAAGAAGCCTTACTTAATTTTGAAATGAATGTTTTATTTGGACAAAAATAAGCTAGGTCTCAAGACACACCTATTTCTATGATTTTTGTGAAGCCAGACAAGGACATCACTGCTATCTTTTGAAATGTAATCTCTATCCTTTGTTTCAACTTTTAAGGACAGCGTAGTGAAAAATGCTCAATATTCTACACAATCTTGACTACTAAAATGCAAGAACAGGACTATAATTTCTACCCTGTAGCTTCAAAGGAATCATAATGCAAGAAATTGGCAAAGAAACTATAAACAGGATTACTATATTTCAGACAGTTTGGCAAGCAAGGTGTTAAAGCAATATATTTCATCATATCTTCAGATCGCTATGCATAATAAATTCAATTGGTACACCATGCAAGAAAATTTGCACAAAGCACACTATATTTTTCTAAGCTAAAGAGGCAAGAATATTAGAAATATTTAATCTAGTTAATTATTTTCTCTATAGTTAATTGATCATTATGAGATTAAATGTAGAAATGCAATCACTAGTTAATTACTTTTGCTAAAAACCTACTTAAATATAATCAAACCTACATCTACTAGTTTAAATAGTCCACTACAGCATAATGAGAATAAATATACATCAATATCTTAACAGTTGTAAGATAAATAAATGTGTATAAAATCTGATTCTAATATATTTTTTTCACATAATATGTATCATCATATTTTGTAAATAATCTATTATTTAGTAGTAAGATATATCCTTTGGCATCATCACACATAAAAATACACAATATAACAATATTTTCTGCTGAAATCCAGAAGGGCATTAAAGGCCAAGTCCACCCTAACAAAAAGTTGATTTGAATAAATAGAGAAAAATCCAACAAGCATAACACTGAAATTTCATCAAAATAGGATGTAAAATAAGAAAGTTATGGTATTTTAAAGTTTCGCTTAATTTCGCAAAGCATTTATATGCACATCCTGCTCAGTATGCAAATGAGGAACCAGTGACGTCACCCACTCACTATTTCTTTTGTATTTTATTACATGAAATACGAAATATTTTATTTCTTCCTTGTTATAATGTGAAACAAGATTTGGTTCCTCGCTGAACATGTGTAATTGTCATTGTTGCAACCTAAACATTCAGTGAGAGCTTCCTACTTGTGAAATCTGCAGAAATTAAAATATTCTATATTTCACATAATAAAATACAAAAGAAATAGTGAGCGGGTGACGTCACTGGTTCCCTCATTTGCATACTGAGCAGGATGTGCATGTAACTGTTTTGCGAAATTAAGCGAAACTTTAAAATACCATAACTTTCTTATTTTACATCCTATTTTGATGAAATTTTCAGTGTTATGCTTGTTGGATTTTTCTCTATTTATTCAAATCAACTTTTTGTAAGGGTGGACTTGGCCTTAACTCAAAGAATTAAGGTCCTTATGGCTCTCAAAACATAATATATTCTTCAAATAATCCTGGGGAGTGTTTCATCAAGCATTTTGTCAGTGATTTTTACCGACAACTGTTATAAGCTACTGAAATCCTTGCATCGGATTGGCTGAGAGCAAATTTGTCAGTAAAAATCACTGACAAAATGCTTGATGAAACGCTCCCCTGAAGTTCACAAACTGGATATCCTAAAGTGGTTGGTGCAATAAATAAGTTAAACACACAAAAGTGTCTAAGTAAATGAATAGGATGGTGCTGCCCAGTAAATTTGCAAAAAAAACAAGGTTTTTAGATGAACATAAATTAATCAGATAATGCTTCATAAATTATTTTTCTAACAGTTATCATTGGTGAAAAGTATCGGTTATATTATCTACTCGAACACATCAACATTCAAATTTCACAAATTAAAGTCCACAGTCCGTATATGAGTGCATATAGGCCTGTTGTGTTGCATACATGAAACAGTGTGACCTGCTATAGTAAAATCGGTATTTTCACAAATTTCAGTAAAAGTTGGCAAGATCAAAACTGATTAAGATGAGTGAAAGCAATTTCAAACAGACGCAGGAAATACAGCATAGATTTGAGAAAGCTCTGATTTGCCAAGAATTAAAGAATTGTGAAAAAAGATTTTTAAATGTGACGCGCAATAAATATTATCTCGTAAAAACCGCTGCTTTTTACATTAGTGGTTAAGTAAAATTTTCCAGTATTTATTTTGAACATTCTGGTAACAAACAAACTTGCATGGCTACATATTCGCAAAATATGAACTTGATCCAAGGAAAATTGCTGGCAGTTCTTCGGAGGGAGTAGCATCACTGACATAGATATGGTGACACCTCAGGAGAACTGTACAAACGGACCTTCTACACTAACAACTCCTGCATCGATTACCATGCTTTTACATTTTAAAAATACATATTCTTCTTTCCTTGAATTGCTATAGCTCTGGTGGAGGACGGACAGGGGGCCTACTTACTCAAGGTTTTGGTCCATGGACGTGGTTCCTACCATACCATCACTGGATGACACCCTGAGAGCGGAGGAGGTCATCTGCTGCTGGGAGGGCGGCGACATGGGCTCACGGTTGCCCATCTCCTGGCTGTGATGCTGGGGTGGCCCACTGCATAAATGACAGAGGGCAAAAGACATTTTACCAAGATGTTTGGACTTACATGCACGTATCAATATTGCAAACAAGATCAAACTGTTTCCCTGTCACATGTCCTGCACGAATTAACATGGATTTCTATGATTGGTTGGGCAATATGTTTGGCAGGAATGTATTTGACGCACTCATTTGCAAAGTCTGAACAAATTGCCTTCATTTACCGGTAAACCAAAGATAGAAATAAATATTGTAATATAATAAATGCATAAATAATCAGCATGCAGCATAAGCTTTTTACAGTAAGATATTAAGACATTCAAATCTATTCCCAATTCTTTTTTAACATTATACAAAACATTGCAATCCAACATATAAATGATGTCTACAAAAGGTCTCAGGATGATTGAACTGAAGTAAAATGTTGAGAGACAAGAAACGAAAAAGTAACTATTCTGCTACAAAGTGAACTGATCTTCTTACCCAGGCATGTGTGGGATATGGCTGACTAGAGAGGTTGGTACATAACCCCCATCACCCTGTGGAGGTACCTCTGTGAATGGAATGAACAAGAAAATCTTGATAAATGAACAGCTTGTGACTTCACAAAAGAAAAAATACTATGTCATATACAATGACCACTCAATGTTGTATTGAACTGCAATATCGTGGCAAGACTTCAGTTCTAATGACTTTACATTCAATATATAAAATTCAAAATAACCTCATCTTTGAACAACATACTTTGAATCATGTATTTTGTCAACATATCACAAGTCAAATGTGAGGACATTCCCATAATGAGTTTTATTATCATTACTGCACTGATTTAAGAAGAATTAAAAGAACATACATAAATTACAACAAAATTTTTTTTTTAAATATATAAAAGAACAAGTAATCATTACAAGGGGCATAATACTGAAACTTTTCTTCAGAAGTATTTTTCAAAGTGCTTTTGTAAAAAAGTATAGTTTCAATTACATTCAGCAAAAAACAAAAGTAGGTCTCAGGAATATCTGAGCCCAAATTACACATCAACATTCCAAAACAACAGCAAGTACACACTAACAATACACCCTTGACAGTCGTAACTTTATACAAAGAAATGACAATAGGAACCTATGATCAGCAGTGTCCAAAATCTGCATCCTTTGGTTTGTCAGGTTTACTAGCCTGCAAAGACAGCATTAACCTTAAACAAAGAAATTACTTTGGGGGAACCTATGGTCAGTAGCTTCCACAGGTTTTGTCCTTTGGTTTGTCAGGGTAACCAGTCGGCACTGACAGTAATAACCTTATACAGTTGTGTACATAGAAACCTCTATGGGAACAGCTACAGTCAGTGGTGTAATACTGTCTAAAAGCTGTGTCCTTTGGGTTTGTTGGGGAAACTACCCTGCAAAGACAACATTAACCTTGTACAAAGAAATGACTCAATGGAACTTACGGTCAGTGGTGTAATACTGTCCAAAGGCTGCATCCTTTTGTTTGTCAGGATACAGGTGGGTCAGATGGCTCAAGTCATGGATACGGTCAGCCAGAGAACGGATGTTGAAGTCATCTGCTGTGAATGGCTGCAGGTTGTAGACCTGACGCTCTCCTATCCAGAGGAAGAATAAGAATATGACATTAAATCTTTCATTCTGGAGACAAGACAATGGCTCCATTAAAAACCCAAAGTGAAGCTCCACTTCCAGAATAAATTTTCAAGAATCTTAGTTAATTTATACCATGTAATCACAGGTTAAGGTACAGTCTAGGCTAACCAAATGTAAACAAAATAGCAAAAACTTGCTTTAAACCTTATACCCTACAAACAGACGTGTGAAACGGCCTGAATCAGACCAGGGCCCTGTTTCATAAAACATGTTATCAATAACATGCTGCAATAAATGTTATAAGCTACTGAAATCCTTCATCTGATTGGCTGAGAGCAAATTTGTCATAGAAATGTGGCAGTTGTTACTGATAACAAGTTTAATGAGACGGGACCCAGAGCCTGAAGTGACATACTTGTTCAAGTATGAGCTGTTATAAAGGCAACCTACTCTACTGCTTTTCAGTTTTTGCAAAATCATACTGTGCTGATTCCAAATTATGTTGTTTTTACTACCAACAGAAAACAACATCAATCAAATCAATGACTTTAAAATACCAATAATACACATGTACCTCACACAAAGCTCTACCACTCCTGCTCTTCGTATAACATTCTGTCATTGTACATTTAAAGAATTAAAAAAAAAAGGAATTCCTTACCTGTGTTGGCATCCTCTGCCAGCCAAGCAATGGTAATGCCTCCAATTTCCGAGTCACTGAAGCGCAACAAGAAGCACCCTACTTGCTGGGACAAGAGTAGATCATGAGCCATGCTACGAGACACAAAACCCATAATGGATCTGCGAATGGAAGGGAAAACAAGATGAAATGCAACATATTTCTTGCTTGAACATTAATGTAGTCAGGACATATGGGGGTGGGGTTTCCATTGTCTAAATCAGAAATATGTTTAAAAATATGTTTTAACTTTGATTAAAAATGATTTGAATCATCCTGAAGTTCAGCTAAACTTACAAGTTGGATAAAAAGTTAAGGGCACGTAACTTGTATCCTGAATAAATGATTTTTGACAGAATAAGTGAATTAGTTACATATATATAACACAGAAAATTAATGAAAATAGGGGCTAGAAGGTATTTGTGGATTTCTATGTGTAAACAGATTTTATTTACTACCCTCCTGAAAAACAAACACAGAACCTTGAGAATACTTCAACTTACCCATCATTCCAAGGTCCTCTCAAGTGTTTCCTGGTGAGTTCTAGTACACCGTGGAACCAGCGCCAGAAAGTAAAGGTGCGATTAGGCAAGGGGTCCTAACGAGAAATGATAATATTACACACTAAATATAGAATCAAAATATCTTATCTATGTTAAGATACTTCCATCCTATACGTACAAAGTAAAGAATACAAAATATTGTGGTATATACATAGGTGTTGGGTTAAGTTTTCAAAGAGAATTGCCATGGTGAACCAACATAATGAACACAAAAACACACAACATATTAACTGATGTTAATTGGAAATATGCATTAAGCATTATACATGTACTAACCAACTGTGAACTGAATGCAAAGAAAATGTATACCAACTATTTTTGTTATTTATATTGATTTTATGAAGATGCAGTGTTATGCACCAACAAAACTTAAAAAGTAGAATATAAAAACATCAATATCTTTTTTCCCCTAAATTTAAATGGCTACAACGAGCACTCAAAGCAGAAAAAAAAAGAAGTCTGCGACAGATATCAAAGTCAAGATCCAATACAAATTGCTTATCACTGCACTCTTTGACCAAACACTCATTCTTAAGTAACTTCTTAAAGGTTGGGTTAGAAATGATAATCTGCATTGTCACCATCTGATACTTGCATCGACTAGCACCATCAAGCCATCTTACCCTGTTGAAGATGCTCCAAGTGATGTAGACATTGCTGAAGTCTTCTGTTTGGCCTACATTGTGGTCTGCTTAAAAATGGGCAAGGACATGAAGAGAAGATGAATACATCACCTATGTATGTGCAAATATGTCATCCAACCCAAGAAACAAGTTATGGCTATTGTAGGAATGAAGAATTGTTCAGCAGCACCCTCAACTGTTGGAAAACACCACCCCAATTTCAATGCACATCAAGGGCTTAAATACTGCATCATCAGGTATAAAGACTGCAACTTCTCTTTGTTTCATGTACCTAAAAATATCTAATATAATTGAATTAATGCACATGGAACTCAACTTTTAAGGACCTATATTTATGAACATTATTATTTTTGTTTTAAGATCGAAGCGAACCTGTCCATTGTTCAACTTTCATTTCCAGGGTGTGAAAGGATTATACCTTGCTAGATTATTAAGGTTATTAAGGAATCCTGCATGACACTTACGACTGAAAGCCTTCTGAGCGAGATAGAGTAGATTGGCATCACTCAGACTGCGCCCATTGGCTAACATGAACTTGGAGTTGAGGGCTCGGCCCATGTCAGCGAAGGGAACGCCATCAGGGACCACAAATGGGACTCGTCCCTAACAAAACAATCAGAGAGAAAACATAGATTTCATCCAATTCATTCAAAGACATAGCTGGTGATTTCATAGGAATCAAAATATGGTAAACCCACTTTTTTAAACGGGCTGTTTTTAATGAAGAAAAAGAACTTCTCAAATTGCAAGAAAGCCAAGAATTCAACATTGTTTCTCAGTTTTTTTCAAGGAATGCAAGTTCTGTGAATCTGGACCTCCAAAAAAAGTTGTATGTGTCATACATACATAAGTTTTGGGTTGTATAATTTGAATATTTGACATTAAGGATCAGAAATAATTATATAACATAATAACATTTTTTTTTAAAACCCACAAATCCAATTACCATGTAGATGATTAAAAAACTGTGAATCAATAGCAAGAATTATATACTACAGCAAAGAATATCCAAAATGTACTACAGTTTGTAAACCGGGGATTGACGGCTTTGCTCCGGTCGAACACCAGTGCACCAATATATTAATGGACCAAGAATATTTTACATACGGTTTAGCATGTCCATTAAGATTTGCTATTTTTGACTACGGTACGTTGGTTATAATGTCTTGCATTTAATTTGACCATAAACTTGGCCATGTAAAAGTTGGTTAGACACTTCAAAAAATTGGCTTAAATTTCACTTTAATTGTAGCTCAAAGTTGAAAACTCATGCCACAATTCGATCTCCAGTAAAAGACATTTGTATTTTTTTTTTTCATTTGATTTTTTTATCGCCAAAAATGGTGAGGGGGGGCTAAATTAGCCCCCCCCCCCCCCAGGCTATTGAGGGTTACAAAAGTTGGTTTTGGTGTCAAAATATTGAATTTCTGCGAATATCCTTCCTTCTCAAACACATATTCTCATACCCTATTGTCACGTGACTCGCGTGACTCGCGATCGCAATAGCAGATTTTATGATTGCGATCATGAGTCATGTGACTAATATACATGTTTAAGAAGGAAGAATAATCAGAGAAATTCAATAATTTGACACCAAAAATAAATTATTGCAACAGGAATCCAATAGAAATCATATCAAATGAAAGAATATAAAAATCTTTTACTGAAGAATGCACTGAGGCATGAGATTTTAGCTTTGAGCTAGAATAAAAGTGAAAATACAAGCAAGTTTTCAAATGTCTTACCAACTTTTACTTAATAGAATTTATGTACATTCTAAGTGCTAGCAGCTATGATGAATGAAACGAGGTGATTATTGCAATCTGAAATCCTGTTTGCTCATGCTCCACTTTTTTTGGGCACATATTAGAATCAAGTGGCGATATTTTTCGCTAGCTGCTAAATTTGCGTCCCAACACCAACTCGCGAAATTCGCGCTCGCTACTTCTTTTCTTTGTATTATATCATACATAAATGTTATCGATGCACCGGTTTCGCCAAAACAGCACTGGGGATCAGTTTACAAACCGATATGACTCAGCCTTACTATCAACGCATCTTCATGCAATACAAAAAGAGGTCTATCATGGCTGTGGGAAAGACGCTGCACTTCAGTATGTATCCATTATATATTTCTATTTGTATTGTTCTTTTCACATACAACATAAAATTGATTTTGCTCCAAACATCCAAACACCCAAACTTAAGCAGATATATTTTTTTGTATTAGATGTCACTAACTAGACAAAGGACAGAGGAACATTGTAGAAGATAGGCAAAAATCACAAAGCTTCTGACTGACAAGATACATGATAAACTGTACTTACCTCTTGTTTATTCACAATATATATTCTTTCACATAAAAGGCACCATGCAACAGCTATTAAGAATTACATATAGTAACTTATTAATTAAAAAAAATGATAAAAATTCCTTTATATAATTGATGTGTAAATGTAAAATGTTGAAAGGATATATTCACTGCTAGAAAACGGACATTTACTTTTTCGAAGAAAGAAATAACTCTTGGCCTACATTTGACTAAAAAGATATTAGAAACACCAAAAAATGAATGAATAAAGGAATCTGCAAAAAAATTAATGTAGATCTGCAATGTCATTAATTCTTCCTACACATTACAACGAATACAAACTGACCACATGGCTCAATACTTACAGAGCTGCCAAACGCATTGTCCCACAAAACTGTGGCCAGCGCGTTTGATTCCTGGTTTCCGTGAACTATGACAACCACAGGCAGTGACATAGTCTGATCATGCACAGTGAAGAAACGGTTGCCATAGCGACACAATTAGCAGTGTAGATGGTGGTGGTCGTTTGGAAGGGCACGAAGGATGAAGTTGGGGCAAGGGGGATGGGAAGTGACAACAAAGTGTTAAAATACATCATGCACGGAACAAGAGGCAGGACCTGTCCCTCATTGTTTGCATCAAGATAGAAGTCGGTCTTCACTGGATTTACTATATATATAATGTTTCATGGTTATAGAATTAAGCTGATTGACATACATGTAGGACTCCATGCAATGGCAACAAAACGTATCGAATTGGGGTGGAATTTCTGGACTTGTTACTGAAAGGGTTAGTAGTAGATGCGTTTCTGCGCAAGTTATTCGTACTCGTGTGTTCCCAAAAATGACAAAGAAGAAGAAGTACAGGCTAGAAAGTGAAATAAAAGAAAATTTACACTGCAAATAAAAGCACCATGCATTTACAGCCAAAACTGTGATTAAGAAGGAGATAGAAAATAAAATACGAAAGGTTTGGAAATTATATGGATATGAAGAATGATCAAAGGATACATAGGTAATTAGATTTTGAAATGCCATACACCTACAAAAGCTATTTCTCATTGACACCACATATTCAGGTATGCTGCAGGTAGCAGAGCAACCTTTCGCATACCAGTCACAACAAACTGATATTAGTTGGGTAATAAATAAGTATAAGTAGAGTATTCAATCATTTGAACAATAAAGGAGAAAAGTTTTATTGGCTAGTGTGGCATTTCAATATCCAATTATTTTATGAATTACACATGCAGATGGGAGGGAAATGGTCCACTTCTACACTGTATGAATTGTAAAAACAAAAAGTAAAAGGAAACATGTAATGAAGAAAGACAATGAGACACATGCAAGATGTAAACACATCACACTTTTGATCCACAAATGTGTCACAGGCATACAAGGCCACAAGGTCACAAAACAAGCAAGGTCACATTCACGAGGTCACATATGCACAGGTCAATTGAGGTCATCCCCCTGAACTTACTGATTCACCAAATGCGTTATCCCAGAGAATAGTGGCAAGAGCATTACATTCCTGGTTGCCATGGGAAACGACAACAACTGGAAGCGACATGGTCTGATGATGTCATAGTGATACCGCGTATATGAAACAAAAGAGGCAGGTGTATGTTTGAAGATGTAAATGATAGGTAAATAAAAGTACACGGGTGAACCAAGGACAACCCATGTATGAATATATGGCCAGTATTGTCACAAATGGAAGGTACAAGGAATTTAACACCACAAATTGAAGAGAATGGACAATGGCATAACATGATTGACATCGGGGACATAATTCAAGCCAAATATACCATGGAACAAAATATATATATGGATTAGTACATTAGATAGAGGAAATAGCAACAAAAAGGGTAATAAACGGGTTAATTACAGGTAAAAAGGCAAGGGCCAACTCTCATACGATTGAGATCAAGGGATTTAAATGAATGACATGGATTAATAGCAGTCAAATGAAAACATGGAAGAGGGGAAGATGATGTTGTGGGGTAAGGGGAGAGAGAGGGTGGTGGGGAGAGAAGGCAAAGAGAAAAACCAAAACATAAGCCAGTGATGTTTGGTATAAAGGAAGCTTTCAAAATGAGAAAGGGCTTGTCAATTTTGACAGAAACTGGTCATTACTACGCGAGTGAAGAGCAATATAGCTTGCAATTCATCGTCAGTGGAAGGTAGAAAAGGTACTTCATTACAAGATGTGAAAAGAGATATTGCTTGTAGATTAGAGAAGATTAAATGTGCGAGAAAGACATAAAAAAGACCTTAATAAATTTTTGTGCAATGTTTGAGCTACATGTAATCTGGTTCCACAATAAAAATTTTAAAAATAAAAAAAATAAACTATAGATTCCACTAAAGTGATATAAAAATTATATCACCATGTAATTACCCAATTGCATGATTCACATTTCCTATTCTAATATTTTTTACCATTACTATACTTCATGTGGTAACAAAATAACATGACAGGTAATTTTCCAATTCATTAATGATTCAAAGAACTAACTGAAATACAGGGTGTCTAAAAAAAATGCTGCAAGATTTTGTTTGGTAATATCTTAAAAAGTAAGTAAACATCCTAAATGAAATTGTGTAGGTGATGTTCTAGTAGTATCTTATATTTCCTGTGAATTTCATCAGGATTAAAGCTAATTCCACAAAGTTATGATCATTTTTTCCAAATGTTATAAAGAGAGCGCGTTAAATAGCATCAGTGCACAATAAGTGTATACGGTACATGTCGCTTGTAGACATTTCACGGCAAGCTTTCAAATTAACTTTGATTCTTGTCTCAAAATGTCATTTACACAAATATGAAGGTAATGCACTGTTTTAGTACAGTATCTCAATACAAAGATACTTTTTATACATGTAGTAGACAAAGTCATAGTGGCCATATTGAATCAAATCAAAATATGAAGAGAAACCTACATGGCATGTAAAACCAACGTTTAGTGTTTGTTGCTTTACTTGAATTTGAAGTACTTGAAGTTGAAGAGGTGAATTAGCATTACAGTTGTTATTTTCATTCAAAACAATGTTTAGTTGTTTCCTACAGTTCATTGCTCATGCCACATTGACTGAAATATGAATGAATTGAAGAAGTAAATCACCAGTTACATCAAAAACTAATTGGAACATTTTCTTTTGTTTCTATTTCTTAAAATATAATTTGAATGCATATTTGTAACATTTTACTAATGAAATAAAAATTAACATGTGTCAGTGGTAATTTCATCAAGAAATGAACTGAAAGTCCAATGGAAAGGTTTGTCATGAAATGCAGAAGCAACAGGTATACATTTTATTGAAATAATGCTATTCAACACGCTCACCTTATAACATTTAAAAAATGCAACGTTTTCCAAAAATGATCACAACTTTGTAGTTTTAGCTTCAAATATAGGTGATACTATTACAACATCTCTTTAAAAATTTCATTAAGGATGATGATGGTTACATACTTTTTAAGATATTATCAATCAAAATCTCATTGCATTCTTTTATTAGACAATACGTATGTCTATTCATCAATTTTGTTTCTTTATGCATTTCACCTTATTCTGCACAAAGCAATATGTATCTTTTCCTAGAAAAAAAAAGAATGGTAAACAATTTTTTGTTTCGCTTCTACAGTAAAAAAACAAAAACAAACTTCCTGGTTGACCACTTCCTTCTCAATACTAGCAATATCAGTCTTCAAAAAAAAAAAAAAAAGTGGGAGACAGAACCCAAAATACCTCAACAAAGAAGGGAAACCCAAATAAAACAGGAAAGGGTTCTTCAAGCTACAGAGGAGGGATACACAACACTTCTTTCCTGAAGATACATCCAAAAACAAGTTTTAGTGAGGATGATTAATCATCAATGTTTGTTTAAAGTAGGAAACATGAAAGTCTTCCTTGAAATCTGACCAATATTACTATAGAAAGGATACAGATGCATTAATCTAAAATAAATAATCTTACACACAAGTATGCCCCTGAGAGTGTTAAGCTTTTAGAATAGTCAACCCACACCAAGAATTATATGTCATTTATTTTTCCTGCTCTTTTCCAATCAAAAGACAGGAAATGATTTTGCCATTGCATGGAGTCACTTTAGTACTTCAAATCTTTATTTCTATCAATTTAATGATAAAAACAGAATTGGACCATATGATCACTTTCAATCAAAAATTACAAGAATATTACAAATATTTCATTGATATGTCTCATTCTGTCTCATTTCACATGTTATATCATTTATAATTCATTGAAAATTGCATAATCAAACAACCAGCAGCATGATGTCCATCATTCGAATCCCTCAAAATTACTAATTTTTCACTATTATAAACAGGTTTATTGTTGTTCAAAGTAAAAAAAGCAACAATGAAGATGGTCTTCTTATTTCTACATTGTAAATATAAACAATTCTCTTGAGGAAAAAAAATGTCTTTAAAAAAAATATTCTCATATTTTGTAATACTAATAAATATAAAACTTTTAAAATGTGCACACTGTGAGTTTGAATGGCAGTTCACCACTTAAAAAAATTGAAAGATTGCTTTTTCAACTAACAAATTTTGTGCATGGGTTTCAAAGCTTTGTTTACTGAAGTATTAAATTGAAATGAGCGAAAATTTGCAAGTAGAATATTTGCTGGACCGATCTTAAACATGTACCAACTGGAGTGAACTGAAAGTACAGCCTTCGGTCTAATTAACAATGTGATGTTACAGAAATCAATTATGTGGAAGCCAACTTACCCTAACTTGGAAAACAAGTTCACCACTCGCCACAGAAAATTGAGACTGGAACAGAATTGTGAACTTCTCCTCAGTAACAAACTGTAAATAGGGAAGAAATATCAATATTATCAATCTTATTTATCCTGAATTGACAGATGAATTTCTAATTAAACGACGAAATGCTGAAATTAAGAGAGGTGATTTTCAAGATATCTCACTTTGGAAAAGGAGACCTTTGTAACACATGCTTATAGTTAGTGGCGATATTTTTTCTTAGAATACAAAAGCGAATTAATAATATATTTTTCACTATTTCATGATCATACTATAGGACCATGAAGCTGTCAAGTCAATGCACAGACTTATGCATTTCTATTTCTCTCTGAAGCAATATTCTTCATGATAAAAAAAGTTAGTGTGATTGAATGACAGTGCCCAATGCTGTTTGTCAAATACTGCATGCATCATTTACATCTTTATGTATTTATTTGGTCTCAATAAGAAACAGGAAGAGAGGCAAGGAAATAATAGGTTGTGAAAATCTTTTCTTACCTCAGATCCCCTTCGATCTGCTCTGCGAATTCTCTTCAGAGACTGCGGGAGGAAAAGTACACAGAACAACAGTCTATAATTCCATCCACATATATTACACAACTCTGTGTTCATACAATAATATTGTATAATTACAAGTGACAACCTACATGACAGCTCAAGTTCAATAAGCAAAGTTCCTAAAACGGCAATCAGCTGAAAGTTTAACGACTATGTAATGTTTTATGGATAAACTTTGGCTGAATGTTTTGTTTGAGACATGGATTTGGACATCTATTAAAACCATTAAATAACCAGTGTTAAACAGAGAAATACAATGTGCATTTTAATGATGTCTGTCTGTTAAACTACATCTTGATGTTGATGTTGAAATGACACATCTGCTGAATGAGTTACGTCTTACCATGTTCCTGAAGGTGACATTGAGAACACCAGTCTCTCTGTGATACTCCATGACACCGCAGTTGTTCAAGATGTCTCCGCTTGTCTCACTAGAATGAAATAGAATTGCAAATATCAGATACTAGTACTGCTAATCGTATAAAGCTAAGCATGTACCTTTCCCAAATTTTTCTCTTACCTGTCTTTTAACTGTCCAATAGATTGTTTTCGAACACCATTGCATTCTTTTCATTTCTGCAATAAAATTTCATGCATTAAGAGACTTTGAGACATTTCTACTAAAAAAAAACATTGGGCAATTTCATATTTGTATTCTAGCAGGTATCACTGAATTATCAAACATTTAACCGGTTGACTACTGAATTATTTCATTCCAATAGGCTTAGTATAGAGCTTACCCGTTTCCAGTAGGCAATGGTTTAAGAGCTACAGTTTCAAGTTTGGGATGTACCATGAAACCTGGTTATTAAGAACACTGTTATAACAAACTCCCATTATAACAAGGTGATTTTGCCAATCCCACCTCTTTGCATTCTATTGTGTCTTAGCCAATATAACAAGGTTTCGACATGAAGAGATAATTTCCTTCGTCCGATGGAGTTTGTTATAACGAGGTTCCACTTTACTTTGGATGTGTTTGTTTTTATGTAATCAATATATAAGCCAGTGCAAACTACTAATGCTATCTTTACCTAATACTTGCTACTCTATATGAGTTCTACTTACTTCCAGCTTGATGTCTCACTAGCTAGCACTGCCTTGGCTTGAGATTCACTGTAACATTTCATAAAAAGAAATTACATCATATAAGTCACATAAATAGCATAGGATAGCCATCAAATTGTCATTCAAAATGTTCTTGCATGCTGATCAACTTGAGCGGTCTTTTCTTTGCATACATAACAAGTATCCCTTCATGCACATACATGGCTTTCAATTACACATTAGTAACATGAGGAATGGCACAGTGTGCATTGAACTGAATGCCTGTGAGAGAACAACATACTGTACATACAATAATCACGCTATCAGATTGATAGAGCGCATTTCTTTGTACAAATATTGATAGTGAGAAAGGGAGGAAACCATGGTAGGCTACAGGTCACAAGAGGGGTCCAAAGATATGCACGAAAAGATATTAATCCTCAGTGAAGCCAAGAATTAACAAAAAGTGGGAGATAATATTGAACAAAGAAGTGTGAGCATCTAATTCTGGGCTAATACTTGAGAATGTTGATAGTACATTGCACGGGGATGTACACAAAGATGTATTTGTAATCCAGGGCTCCTTTTATGCATAATGTGCTACCATTCAATGATGGATTTAATGAGGAGGTCTCAGGGTTTCGAACAGGTTGACTGTCAGTCGCAAGGAGTGTTGACCACTGTCCAAACACCTACCTTCAAGGAAACTCTTTACTCTCACCTACTTTGATGAACTTCACTTAACAGTTATTCAATTTTTCCCCGAGAGAAGAAAAAAAGTGTGTGTTACCTGATGATAGTAGCCTTGACTTGAGGTGGGTTCATATGCACATTGAGCTTGCCTCCAACTAACAATCTGAAAACATAGATAAACATTGTCATTATATTGAAAGAGTACCAATCACAAACAAATATTTTGTTCTGTATGTTGGGGGTTCCATGTTGATATACTATATTCAAATTATGAGCTTCAAATGTTGATTCTATAAAGAGATATTGCTAGTTGAAATACACTGAATAAACAAAGCGTCTTGTGAGGAGACTAGTTGATGCACTCATACAATGCTCGCATTGAATAAGGGCCTGCGTGGAGCAGAACTTCGAGTTGGGTTCCGTGCGAAGGGATTTAACGTTTTCCTTCATTTTCTTCATACTCCTTAACTGTGAACCCACAGTAGGCTAGGTAAAGTGTTTTGAGGTTGATTTTATACATTCTGCCTGTACACAAATTATTTTTCTTAGGTGATTGGTACACTTTAATAACATTTAAGGAAACACTTTTAAGTGGTCTCTACAACTATTGTCATTAGTTATTGCCACTGCTGTAGCAAATGGCATAAGGGATACCACACACCTAACAACCCGACTATGACTGGATTTTGAAAGAAAGTGAAATGTGAATAGATATGGAATTTCAAAATTCTAAAGTGTTCCTGATTTAAGTTGCAGATTTTTCATATGAATTTTACTACTGAAATTGCAGTGTATTGTGAGCTTTACAGTTGGCAAAAATACTTGATCAGCTGTGAAAATACTAATGTCTCACAAGACACACAACATAACCATACGCCCGTACACTGACTGCGATATGTATGAGAACAAAAATTTGCGCCATGACCTTCCTTGACTTTATAGCCTACAGTCTTACCCATCTTTTAATACTAAATTTATAAATTTAAACTGTCAAGTACTGTAAACGTGGAATATTTTGCGGTGTGGAAATTTTCGCGCATTTTGCGCAGCATGAAATGTACGTAAAAATAAAAGCACGCGAATATTTTTGTTTATGTATTCTTTTGCCATGAGCCTAGTGCGTCGGCGAAAATAAAAACAAGCGAAATTCACTTTACTCAGCCAAGCGCGAAAAATTAATTGCGCGAAAATTTCCACTTTTACAGTACTGTGCAGCATTTGGCCTCTATATGGTTGAGACATCATGACGACAGAGAGAGAGAGAAAAAAGAAAATTCATCTTACCTGACAGATGCTGAAAATCTAGTTTCTTTCTTCAAAACCTGTGGGGGCTGCTTCTCAATAATAAATGTACTGAAAGAAAAAATCAAAGAAAACAAGGGAAAGTTTAAGAGAAGTCTTGAACAGTGCACACAACTTCTTCAACTGAATTTCTTGACTTACATGTATGTTCAAGAATAGTTATTGACAGTATTTTGTATTCTTTTCATTAAATTGCAAACTCATTTTTTTTTTAATTTTTTTTTTAAAATCTCAACATCCCAGTGTGATACATTAATTGTTAATAAATTTTCATCTTCACAAAAAAATTATACTTGAGCTTTGACTTTTCAAATTTATATCAAGCTGTTCCAGACTCGGTACACCATATATATTTCCATTGAGCAAGGAAAACCGAAATTACTTACAAGACATAATGGCTTGTATTCTGGAAAGGTGCCTAACTTTAAGTCCCCGCCTAAGTGTGTAGAGTTAGGCCACTGAATTATGGAGAGCCAAATGTAACCCACTTTTAATCCTACAAAATCACCAAAGACTCCCTTTAGTTTTGGAACTAAATGCAAATACAATAACCTCATGATAGAACTGATTTCTGATGCTAATTTCATGTCAGGAAATAAATTTTGTTTCTTTATTTTGTTACTTAAATAAATGGCCAAATGGCAAATGACAAATGGCCTTCCATAAATCAGTGACCTAAGTTAAGTCAGGCCTTAACTCGGCCACTTTCGAGAATATACGGGCCAATGTCAATTTCTTACCTGGTCACAAGCGTTGACAACTGAGCCATGAAGCAGCGATTGAGCTCAGGTAGAAGGTCTTGTCCATGAGGTACAGGTATTGGTAACTGCTGTCGAAGTAGTTCAACCTTCTTTACTTGTTGTCTGTTGTGCCAAATAAGCTCCGCAAGAGCCTCACACCTAACGTATCAATCACGAGAAAGATATCAATAGGGTATTACACTTGTTCCATTCTGGCAAGTCAGGTTTTCAATCACGGACATATGGCTTTAATTATGAATGTATATTGGGTATTACAGACACGTAACATAAAAACTGACCTATATCAGTTGACAAAAATCTATTACATGTATATCTCCATTCTTGCTACATTTAATTGTATCTTTATACAATAAATTATATATTTCTGTAAAATGCATTTGATGGTAAAATATATTTGATTGAAGGAGATACACTTTGTTCTGGGGAGTTACAATCTATTGTAACTCTTTATGTTACATGGCATTGATCAGATTAATTATGTCTAAGGACCGAACCTGAACATTATCATCTGATAATGACTTCGGATCAAACCCTGTAAACTGATAAAGCCAGATCAGAGAGTTGACCACTAGATCAACTGACATCGCTTAAAGCTAGCTGCAATTTTAAATGAATGCTGTTGTGATTATGACATTTACTTCCAAGAGACAAATGTCTTATTTTTTTCAATCAGATCTGGGCCCTGTTTCATAAAACTTGTTATCAATAACAACTGCCTCATTTCTATGACAAATTTGCTCTCAGCCAATCAGATGCAAGGATTTCAGTAGCTTACAACAGTTATTGCAACTTGTTATTGATAACAAGTTTTATGAAACAGTTTATATTTCAGCTTACTAGAGTTACTCTATTAATTGATATTACCACTGCCAGGCCTGCTACATGTATATGTGGAAGAGAGAAGAATAAGTCCCTTATTTCTTTCTGATACATGTACTTGTTATGATGCTATAAGCTTACCAGCACTGTTGTTGATCAAGGGAGCCCTCTGGAGGTCCGCCAATGCCAGCCAGCTGTTGCTGTCTCTTCCACCGAATGAGTTCGTCTTCCAAAACTCTGCTCTGCAGGATCTTCAAGCTGTACAGAGTTTTTCTGTGTTTTTCGGCTAGGTCCTGCCAGAAAACAAACGATATACATTTTCATTTTCTGTTAAAAAAAAAAAAAAGAAAGAAAACATCTGTGCCACTCGAAAAACAAATTTTTTTAAATATCAATTTACAATCCTAAATGCTTACCATTCTCATTCTGAGTAGTTCTTGTGCCTCTGTCTGCAGCATTTGTTCTACTTCAGCTTTCTTCTTGCGTAAAGTGGTTTCCTCTGCTCGTCGGTTAGGATCACCCTCTGGTAGGGACTGGGCCAACTGGTTCAAGCGACCTAAATCCGATGATACATTCTTACTTTAATATCATATAGCAACGATGCTCCAATTCCTGAAGAACAATTCTCCATTGGACAGTACTCGAAATAGAATTTGCTAAGAACAAGCGATTTGACGTTTATCTTCAGCCTACATGAACAAAATCAAGAGTTCATCAACTATGCTGGTTCATAGTGTAAATTGGTAATTAATATGGTTGTTTTTATTTATTTATCTTTCATTGGTTCGTTTTTTTAAAGAAAGTCATGTTCTTTTCATTAGGAAAAACTTGAATAATGTTCTCCCTCATCTACCCTAAAATATACAAAAATTATCTTCAAAAGAAAGAATTTTTTTTTCTTCAAAAAATGGGAAATATCAAGGGCCAAACACCATTTTACCTTTTATTGTTCGCAAGTATAAAACAGAGAAATATTATGGTAATAATACTGGAAACTTAAAATGCTGGTTGAATATTGGTACTGCTCTAATCCATTCATATTTTCTGATGAATATAACACTATTTATCTTCAAAGGGGCCATTTCAAAGAGAGAAATGCAATTTCAATTATTCTCTACATCTTACCCTGAAAGCGCAAATTTTCCTGATACTGAAAGACGAACATCTCCTGCTTCTGTTGCAGATTGCTCAGGTCTTCTTCTGTTTTCTGAAATAATCGAGTATAATTAATCCATTAAATACATGTATGCCACTTAAGGATGCTTGCTCAGACCTAAAATATATTTTGGCCACAATATAAAAAGTATAATTTCAAATATGGACTGATAGACATATAAGTGTTCCACTGATTTTTTTTTTTTGAGAGAGAAAGGCCATCATCTAATATACAGAGCTACAAGTTTGCCTTACTAAATTAGCCTGAAAAGTGACCATCACCCCAGATATGTTGGAGCCAAAAATGTTCCCTACAATATGGAAAAGCAAAATATGAGCAAAAACACCTGAAAAAGTCTGAAAACTGGCATTCCGAAGTATTTTACCTTGTTATACCTACTGTGTATATTTCAATATATGGTTTTGTACAAGTAACTTTCTGCTAGAAAGTACATGTAAGGATTTTAGAAGTTCTTTGACCCTTCTCATAACTTTATATGACCATTCACATATCCTGACTTTTAAGAGGTAAACACTTTTAAGAGGTAAACACTTTCTACAGGTAGACACTCGCAGTCAATTTTAACTATATAGCTTTTTGGTTTGGCAGCAAAGACAAAGGAATATTTATGGATAATTACAATACAAACAAGTTTAAAGAATGTATTGTTGAGCAAAAGGAAGTGAGGGAGGGGGGGGTGCTATCACAAGGCTGATAATAATAAGAAAAAGAAAAAAACTTACCTGTGTCATCATTCTTATGTTGGTAATGTTTTCTGTAATATCTTTGTTGCATGGTGGAGCCTGTGGGGATTCTACAGGTCTGTTTTGCTGCACAGTGATTGGGAAGAGATAAGTACATGTTTAAATCAGCAATTAAGATATTTTCCCCATTAATACAATAATGGTACTGAAGCTTGCCACATCAATTGAAATCCCCATCTCATACAACATTACTGTGACCTTTTTAGATGAGTATAGTGTTGTCACTTGGCTCGCCAGTTCTCCACAGCATCCAGAAACTACAATGTCTATCTTAAAAACGTATTTGTTTGTAGATCTAGATCTACATTGTACTTACCATGGAATTTTGCACCAGTCTCTCCTCGCTTTCTAAACAGTGGCAAATAAGTCTGACAAATCCGAAAGGATTGTTACTGAAACGTTTCTGTTAATAGAAGAGATATAAATAATAGACGTACATGTAGTTGGCGTTCAGTTTATAAACATTTATCTTATTTCACAAACGCTTAAAAAGAATGAGAAAAAAGTTACCAAAAATCATGGCTGGTCTCTTTAGTGTAATTAATGAAGTCATATGGGACATGTACACTAATCTGTACTGGACCAGGAATATTTGGAAAGGTGCATCGGACAAGCTGCGAGTATACATTACGAGTCAGACATGAAGAAGATTTTATCAAAGCCATTACGGCATACATCTATCCCTCTAGCAGAAGTGCCATAATGAGAAGCACATTAAATTTCTAAAGCATGCACTATGACTTCTATTTTTGCACATAGATAAATGGAAGTACGATAAAATACCTTAATTATAAACATCATCTTGTGTATTCATAACATGTAACCCACTGCACTCCCAGGTCAGTCAAAACAATGTTATGCCAGTAGTAATTACACAAAATGTATAGCTACTGATTGTTCCATATACAGACCTTTCCATCATCCAGGAACTTGTACATGTCATGCCTGTTAAAGCATTGCTACGTTTCCTTGCTTCTTCATTGATACATGTATGAATCAATAATTCATTAACGATGCCATACAGTACAACTCCTGCTAAATTTTGTATCCGACAGCCCCAAGGAATAGCAGTGTAATTTCACTTTATAGCATGCTTATTCCTTGTGCGTCATAATATTTCATGAATATTATAATCTCATACAGAATGTGCACCCCTGGCAGCAGTCAAATATGGGAGCACATATCCAGACAGTACATCATTACAGAAACATAAATACACTTGCATCTTTCTGGAATTTATCAATTCTTTCAATGAGAAGTAGAGAAGAAACGGCAAGTCAACTGTACATTGATGTATTTCGCAATGGGGAAGAAAAGTAAAACACATAAAGATATACAAAAATGGAACATCTTACAGTGAGAAATATCATTTTAAACAAACAAGTTTTGAGGGTAATATCAAACAATTCAAAAATGAAATATTACACGTCGAAAGATAGATAAGGTCTAGCATAGTGTGTAAATGATAAATTAGATAATCTTAAAGATAAAGTTGGGTTCTGGTCATGCAATTACACTGTCTTCATAAGCATTGTTTTATACTACATGTATGTTGTTTTGGAATCATTCAAAATAGATAAGAAATTGACCCAATCTCTCTGAAAAGCACATGTACTGCACACAAAATTGGGTATGGGACTACAGACACAAGTGGCATGAAAGTTTGGCCTGAAAGTTTGGCCCGAACGTTTCAGCTATTTCCATAATATTTTGAATATGAGGGCATTTGAAGAGCAATCCTTTTCAGAGGACATTTCTACTATGATGTTCTTCCAAACTGACATTTAAAGGAATGAGAAAGCTCACAAATTATTTTTCACCTTCCCCATAACTCAACCTTCCCTTTAAATGTCTGGAATAAGAATATATTTGTCTCTTGTATAAAAACACAAAAGAAATTCACAGTGAACAAATTGGTTGCATGAAAAACATAATTACACAGCAGGAATTATCAATACATAAAGAAAACAGCAAGTTTTAAAGTTTTAAAAAGAATAAAAATAATCAAATTTAAATAAATTTACTAACAGTGGTACCATGCAGCGAAAGAAAGGAGAGGAAGAAAATACCAGAGAAACAGAGAAATGAACGTTTAAAACAGCAGAGAAGGAAAGTGGAGTAAAAGTATGAGAAGACATAAATTGAGATCAGAATTGATAATAGTAAGAATAGAAGTGCAGGGGAAAGAGCAAAGCCAAAGAGAGATGAGACAGGAATGTATGTCCATGTAAGGGCGAAAAATCTTATTTTAACTTCTTTACGGAGTGTCTTCATTTATTGTTTGCGATTTACATTTCATCTCCATGCAGAACTTCTATTTTTGATCATGTAAGACTGTCCATGTACATGTATACATGGAAACGAGCAATAATGACATATACGGCAGATATGATATCTTACATTCAATTCTTGTGTGAAGTTGTTGAGCTTGAGCTTGATTGGGAACATCTCCTCATCCGAAAGTTCTTCAATCTTTGCTTGGACCTGCTTGATCATCCCGTGAAGGAGATCAATAGCATCAGGCTCACATACTGGATTATCAATGTCAATTGCACTCCTACATGAAAAATTTAAAATACAAGAGACTGGGGTAGGTAATAATTAGTAAGAATGCAAATAAAACATGAGAAAAAACATCTGCATGTACATGTATACTGTATGTCAATGGGAAAAAAAACATCAACACAATGAGAAAACAGATGATTCTCGACTGCGTGCAGTCAAAATTTAATGCCTCCGCCCTTGCCAGATCAAAAATATATTGCACATTCATGTTGATTTTTTTTAAATTTTGATTGAACCAGAACAAGGAGCCTATAATTACACATTACATGACCTTTACGTTTAATCATTTTATCTCCTAGTCATGAATACAAATACATGTAGTTGAGACATGGTGATAACAAAAGGTTAAAAAAATTCAGTTGATGGGTCAAACCTTTCTTGAAATATTGTGATAACCAGAGTAAAAAGCCTCTAATTACATGTTAATTGATCTCTTTGACATTTGACCTTAAACCTTATAACCCAAAAGACTGATCACTTTATCTCCACTGGTCATTAATAGTAATACAAAATAGTTGAGATATGGTGCTAACAAAGGTAAAAAAACAATGATTTCACATACACCTGTACCACTATGACCTGTCACCTTTGACCTATGTGAATAACAATCTAATCAGTTCGTCTCATTATGGTGATGCATACTACAATGTAGTTCCAAGTTTGAAGGTAATGGATCAATTGGTTCTTGAGATATCACGCTAAGGCTAAAACCTGCCATTTCAGAATTGACCCATATGGTTCTTGAGATATCGTGTTAACAAGGCTAACACCTGCAATTTCAGAAATTGACCTGTGACCTTTGACCTACATACCCCAAAATCTAATCAGATCGTCTTCCTACAGTGATACATACTACCACCAGGTTTAAATTTCATACCTCAAATGGTTCTTGAGTTATCGCTAGAACGAGGCTAACACCTGCTATTTCAGAAATTGGCCTCTGGGACCTTGACCTTTGACCTACATGTACGTATCCCAAAATCTAATCAGATCTTCTTATGGTGTTACATAATAGCACTAAGTTTGAAGTTCATACCTCATGTGGTTCTTGAGTTCTCGCTAGAAGGCGGCTAACACCTGAAATTTCAGAAATTGGCCTCTGTGACCTTGACCTTTGACCTACCTACCCCAAAATCTAATCAGATCGTCTTCCTATGGTGATACATACAGCACCAAGTTTGAAGTTCATACCTGATGTGGTTCTTTAGTTATCGCAAGAACAAGAAAGCGGGACGGAAGGACGGACGGACGGACAACCCGAAAACATAATGCCTCTGGCACCACCTTTGGTGTGTGTAAGCATAACAATGCACACAATCATGAACAAAATGAGCTGAATTTGTCCCATTATTTCCAAAAACTGATAACCTTCAAATGGTTTGCTGAAACTTGCCAATTCAAAAACGATTTGGACAGCAGTCTGTCTACATGTACTTCCGAATCTACATGTTAAGATGATTTTAATGAAGGGTACTACTTGTACACGTACATACATGTACATGTATGTAATAAAGGGAGAAAAGATAATTTGTAACTTGCCAATTGCTACATTGTAAAGTACACATTTCTTCATGAAAATGCATTTCTTCATCTGTCTCAATTATACTGAAAAACAGCTTGAAAGGAATCAAGATCCAAATTTTATCATGTCCAAAATATGTGAACAAGCTATAAGGAAGACAATGATTATAAAATAATGCCTCTATTATTCAGTGTTAGTACAATGTATACAATAAGTACAGTATGCAATGATATTTCAAAATAAAACCTTCATTACCAGTGATTAAATAGAGGCTACAATATGAGTATCTTTGATTAAATCTATAGTGTTAATTTGTTTATTGATTGAAATGGCATTTAGGGTTGAATCTGGCTTTCCTTTTTATTAACTCACATTTACATGACTTACAGTATATATGTATGTACAGTATGCAGACCAAGGTGATGCACAATAGCATTAAAGTAAAGTTGGAATAACCTTTAAAAGGAAATCCAACCTTAATAGCAAGTTGCTTTGAAAGAAAGAGGAAAAATCAGAGAAGCAGATTGGTGAAATTGGACAAGCAATAAGAAAGTTATGAAATTTTGAAAGTTGTAATCACTATGCATATGGGAATTTCCAATTGGCCGAATAGGTACATGTAATGTCACTGTGATGTAGCTGTGGACACCTCCTCCATTCGCTCTAACACACAAAATGACTAAAATGTCACTTTTTTTCAAAATGCATTACTCAGTAGGATCTTTTCGTTCATGACGACCTATAACAGTATGCTATCTCCAATACATTTTGAGTACTGCCCCGAGGGTAAAAGCGTCTCGAAGAAAGCCGCAAATTAATATTTTTGTGTATGACAAATGGGAGAGTTGTCCACAAAAATGTCACAAATGACTCACCAAATTGCCAATTTGAGATTCGCATAGATGTAGTGATCTCATTTTTCAAACATCCATAACTTTCTTAGTCCTTGTCCGATTTCATTCAAACTTTCACCATCCTGTTTTTCTTATTTTTCTGCTTACACACAAATCATCTTATTACCAAGGTTGGATTGCCCTTTAAACACAAAGCAGCTCACTATTGAAAATACTATAGGCTATATACCTAGTACTCAATTGCAAAAAAATGTTTTGGAAGCATTCTTAGAAACATTGACTTTAATGTTGTACAAGTATGCATTTACTACAAATCCCATACTCCTAAATAATGTACATGTATATTCATGAATCAATAATGATGAACATCTTTTTATTTGAATTTGGGTGGAGCATACATGTACTACACTCTGACCCAAATCTACATGTAATTGCTAGCCCACAGAACATCCTGTTAAGTTGGCTGACAATCCCCCAAACTGGTGCCAAATGCTGGCCCCTAAATGTTGACTTATAAATGGGATTTTCCCCAATGACCTACGCAGTTCCACGAATTCGACAAAACCAATGAGTATCGATTACACTATCAGCAGTATCCAATATTCCCAATGTTGCACACAAATGTAGGGCAATGCCATGTGGTACATGTACATGTACATGTAGCTTGAAATATTGGCCAACTTCCCTTTCCCTTAAACATGAAACCAGGAAAATAACAGAGCTGTAAACATCAAATCTTTCAAATGAAGGAAAATTAATCAATGACCTGCATTTGTGTATTTCCTCTACAGATATCATTTGCAGGTACATTTCTTATGAATTAGACCCAACACCCGTACACATATTTGTGAAATACACTATTACCATACATGTGTATTAGAATATGAAGCTCGATGCAGGTCTACACATGCACCCCATAAAATATGCACAGGATCACTTTGGGAGCTCCATTAAAATAATTGCTCCCTACTTATACTTGCTGGTAATGTAGTTTGCATTAAACTGCATTCTGCCATATTTGACGAAAACAAAGCAGTTAACTCACCAGTTCTGTGCCTCTATCCAGTGAGCACAGTAATATCTGATCTCCATAGGAAACTCTAAGCCCTGGTAGAGAACCTGGAGCTTCTCCAGGTCTCCGCCCTGGAGCTGCTGGAGCTTCATGATGAGAGACATGATGGCTCCTTGATACCTTCCTTCCTTCTTTGGGAAGTCAGTCTAGTTACGAAAAGTCAGAATTAACCTGAAGGAAGAGAAAAATAGAAATATTCTATTATTCAAATATTATTCACACAACAAAAACAGTTTCAACATACAAATGTATCTCTCGATAAATTAGTAGTTTTCATTTAACAAGCATTTTCAATGGGTTTCAACCAGTGTACATGTACCTACAAGTATTCTGGGCTTTATAATTTAAAAAACAGAATCAACAAAATACTTTGAAAGTCCAATGATGATGAATGGTGCAAAATGCAAAGAGGCTTTTCTTGACACAGACTTCAATAAGTCAAATACATACATGCACACTGGATAAATTATTACTCATGCTTCTGAAATATTCAATAAAGATTAAGTACAATGTACTTGCACATTGTACTCTTGAGTCAACAATTCTTGCTTTTATACCGGTAATATGAATTTCTTATCAACGTGTACATGCATGTGCACCTTGATAATAGAAATCTGTTCCGACAACAAAAAGAAAAAAAGAAAAATGTACGTGATTGTAGCTGATATTGAATTCAAAAGCGCACAATGTACATGTCATATAAAACATACCAACAAGAAGACAGGCACAAGTCAAGAAGCTACAGTCATGATTGAAATATCTATTCCATGTATACACAAATGAACATTTGGTTAAAAATCTGTCGTACATGAATTATATTATTATTCTATTTTTTTGACATGAGCATGGTAGATGTACATGTACCTGTATGTAGCTCCTGTTTGAATACATGTACATGTAGGCTATATCAAGTTATTTTCCATGTAAAATGTACATTGCCACAAATTCTAGTTTTCACGACAACCACTGAACATACTGATGCAAATGTATGTAATAACGACACGACTATACACATAGTTATGAAAGGTGTATGAAAGTTTTCACTTTCCATACCTTCTGGGTAAACCAAATACTTGTCAATACACATGGAATACACATGGAATATACATTTACACATGTACATTATACTGGCATGGAGGTAAATTTTCAAACCAACAGTACAATCGTTAAACTGCAACAAATGAAAGATGACTACAGTCATGCAGATAGAGCAGGATAGAAACCGGAACTGTCTTTAATAATTGAATACATGAAATCACATGCCATACACATAATGTACATCCCTGAATGTGATATGAACTGAAATTATTTCACATTTCAGTGCAGGCACATATGTACATGTGGAAACATATGAAGTATCGATTCAATTTAAAAAGACGGTATGTGTAAATGTAAATAATGACATATGAAAACACTTTACATTCAAAAAGATAAAAAAGAACATTGAAAGTGATGAATGCAAGTACATGTACATGTAGCTTTTCCACACCAACTACATAGTTGGAGGAAAACTGAAAGTGACATAGGCCACGCATGGCTTTGTATAGCATCCGGAGCAATAAACAGCTCATTAATAAATTACAAGTCAATCTAGTATCCATGCTTGAATTTTGTACAAATATGTAAATAAAAGAGAATAAACACTACAACAAAAGCCTACTGTACACAACATGCCTTAGGAGGCCTACATGTGTATAGCATTATTATTATAGGAATGGGGACTTCCATCCTGATTCATGTAGCAAATTAGTTGCAAGCAACAACAACAAAAAATCTGTAGATTTCTAAGAAAATCTGATGAAGGATAACAAAGTTACGGCTTCAAAAATGTTCTAAAATACGAATTGGCAAGTCTATGAATTCTCTTCATTTGTTTTGTACTGAGAATTATATCTAAAATAGGTCTCCCTTCTTTAATAATTGTTGATGAAGAAAGAGATCTAGCCGATTGAAGGTACATGTAAGTATAAAGCAGGTGTCCAATAATTTATCACTGGAATACTGTAATTTGTAGGCACAAACCATTATAGTCAGTCAAAATGTGTCATAGAGGGTCTGAACTTAGACTACTATAGACCCTGTCGTCTGGCTGTTTAAAATATACTGCAACAAAACTGACTAGAGGAGTTACAAAAAGAAAGGATAACATCAACTAAAATTCAGATTTAAATCATTTCTTATCTTCTATTCTTACAGATTCTGTAACATTCAAATTTGTATGAAAAAAAAGTGCCCCAATGGTATTTATTATATTCTAAAAATTATAAAATGCAGATTTTGACAATTTCAAGTGAGTACAGTACATAAGACAACATCCTTCACTTCCCAACAGCCAGAGTGTTGCAAAGTACAAGCTAAGACATTCGGACCATTCCATTCAACTCAACATACCTGAGCAACATTGGAAACTGCAGTCATTGTACAAATATAAGCTGTCGGTTGATAAACATGTACAAATGAATGAGCTCTGCATCAGTACTGAAACTGCACGTACATGTAAGCCTACATGACATGTACACATGTTTTACACTATGCCCAGTGAAAAAATAAATGAAAGAGAGTAGTTCAACTCTGGGAATCTCAAAAAGAACACTGATATACATGTAAAGATAAAAAAATGTAAAGAACTTTTTCAATGACAGCTCACTTTCTACAACAGAATCTTTATAAGGGCTTCCATAAATTATAAAGAGTAATTTTTAAACTGAACCACACATACATGCAGAGCACGAAAGCAGTGTCACTGATATGGTTTGACAGCTGTAGTAAACGTACAAAGAGCTCCATGGATTCATACAAAGCATTATACAATGTACACTATACATATTCACTTTAACAGGCTACCAGCAATTGTTTTGTTGAGGGTTTCCCTTGGGGATATTCCCTGTAATTATCTCAAGAGCATTGAGAGGTAGTGACCCAACTAGAGTTAATTTACCTAATGGACAAACTGGCTAGCAGTACCGAGCCTTCCTAAATGCATCACTGTGATCAGTCCTCGGTCAACTTGAACGACAAGGACAGGATTTCCTCCCCCCCCCGGAACAAAATACAAACTATGTCTGCATGTTGCGGGGAGTCAAAACTATGGAGTATACAAATACATCGATCTACTATTAGTATAGGCTTTGGGGAACCTGGAGTTTATTCATGGAGTTGCACTCTATGCATCTTCAGTTTCACTGACCGGAGAAAATGGACAAGGCTTGAAGTCAGGCTACATGTTGTGTGTATTCAGGCATAAAACATGATCAGAGTAAAAATATTTTTTTGTTCACAGGCACTCTTTTTTGATTTGTTGTTGAAAAAGTGTAATTTCATTGAGACTTTTATATATTGTACATATTTTTTTTTCATAAAAGAGCTCTCTTTCGGTTTTCTAGAGCTAAATATTGCTCATCGTTCCCAAGAAATTTTCACTGGTACATGGTGTACCAGTGTGTACCAACATTGAATGATAGGCTTCATTATAACCAATCCGACAACAACTACTGTACAACCAGGACACATACATGTATGTACAATGTAGTAACATTTTTCTTTAGCACTTACTATTATTTTTCTTTAGCACTTACTATTATTTTTCTTTTGGAAAGTTGGGCATTAGAAAGGTACAGCCCTGGAAAAAATTATAAGACCACCTGCATTTGGAGGCATACAATAAAGGTAGTGTTAAGTCCATTGTCTATGGAACTAGGAAAATGATTATTAACAGCTAATTCATTATTAATTGCATACTACTCCCAATAACAATTACCTTTGTGACAATAATTACCCCAGGACAATTACCCCTAGGACGACTAAGGCAAGGATAAACTGCCCCAGAAATTTAGCCCCCCCCTCCATTTTCCTATGAGAAAAGGTTTTTGACCACACACTATAGACAATAAGCCCCCCCCCCCCCCCCCCCCCCCCCCCCATGGCTGCTATCATGTACGTGTAGCAATTTTCCACAAAGAACTGAACAAACTGCCTCAAGAGAAGTGAACATTGCTTAACCAGACAATCAGGCATACATGTACATGTACCTCCCGGACGATTATCCTGAAGTCAAGACCATTACTGTCAGAACATTTTTTTCAAAACTTTCCTATCCCTGGAGAATATCTATAGTCCCCGGAAAATTTCCTCTACGATATTTTCATTCTGTTAGGTAATCTGAAGTATCCATCCTTTTGGGGGTGCATGCCTTTAGATCTAAATGTCCTTTTAGGAAAATGTGTCGGGGGAATTGTCTGAGGGCAGAGCTGCCAACCTTGTGCAACCAAAAAAAGGAATCATGATGGCCAAAAAAAGGAATTTACAGCAAAAAAAAGGAATACCTTCAAACAAAACTTAAAACCTCGCGCGACATACTTCCATTGCAGAAATGCTCATTTCTTATGCTGAAATGTCTTGTCACATTTTTCCCTTTGAGTTTGATGTGTGCTCACAGTCACGCATTACTTGGATCATATTCATAGGCCTACTTCATTACTTGCCAACATTTGAAATCGAAAAAGAGGGACAAATATGGCCGGGGGTCCAGGGGGCCACCAAGGCCCCCCGGGGGGGGGGGGGGGGGGGGGGGGGGGGGGGGGGGGGGGGGTTCAGGGGCAGCGCACTGATGGGAGTCTCAAGGGGGCAACGTCCCCTTAAAACTGAGAAAATAGCACTATGGAGGGCCATTAGAGGCCATTATTAAATCAGCATCTCCAACTCCAGAGACAGAGTCCAAGGTTGATTTTCAAAAACATAAATGTACATGTAGGCCTAATAGAACTAGAGAGTTTCAAAAACATATACATGTACATGTAATAGAACTAGAAGGAAAATTATACAAGTGTCAGGAATATTGCATGACCTGCTACACCGTACTGGTTTTGATAAAAATGCTTTAGATTTTGGATTTCATTTTTTTTTTTTTTCTTTTTTGTTGAAAATCTAATATTATAAATGAGAACTTACACATGCAAAATGCAAATTCAACGCCTTTTGTGCTTGGCTTTATGACAGGAAATCGTTGTTTGTACTCCTCTTTAAACTTCTGTGACCGTTTTCTACTAATTTTGATCAAATCCTCTCCAGTTTCGCGAAATAATTCCGTTAAATCCACGATCGTGTCAAAGCCTGTGCGCAGTTCAGCAAGCGGTAATACATTGTCCCACATATAGAGATCGGTGCTGTGCTTACATGCGTTTTGCATGGGTCGCACGCTACATGGGCACCGCTGCATGCGAATAAAACATGTTTTCGCAGTCACACGACCAGTCACACGAGGGAAGAGCGATCGAAACTTGCGTTATTTCAATGATATACTGTACATGTACGTACCATCGGTCAGTTTGGGGTCGGTTTCGTCGATGGGACTGTAACATTACGTGTATCGATAGCTCAAACCCGGAAGTCATAGACAACACTGTATTTTCGTATACTAGTACACAGAACACACGCAAACACTTTAAAAAAACCAAAAAACGTATTTCATGAAGAAAAAACGGAATGCCGTAATTTTGGTTAAAAAGTGGTAATAATTCTGTCAAAAACGGAATGGTTGGCAACTGTCTGAGGGGTTAGTTATTGTAGAGGGTAATTGAAAGTTTAATTACTGATGTAGGCAACCCTTCCTACATACGCCTTTAAAAGGAGCCGGTCTAATAACTTTTCCAGGCCTGTATATACAGACATACATCAATGTGATTTCATATATATTAATAAAGCACATTACATAAAAAGTTGAGGAAATTCGCATACAAACGTCGTTCATGCTTCTAGACATTATATGGCACATAAAACACTACATGCAAATGAAAGATGTGATAAAATGTGCATGCATAGTTTACCTGCATGTACATGTAGGTTGAATGCACAAAATGAGACATTCACTGCAACTCTTTGAGCAGTTTTCATTACATAATTTTTGATATTGCTAGTTAATTAAACAACAAGAAGCCACACATCTACATTTTATAAAATCAATAGTTGTAGATAGGAAATGATTATATTATGCTTCATATCAATTTTCACTGAAAACGGTTGAGTATTTTTTGAGATACGAATATATTTCTGTTTCAGAGGGCCGAGAAAAGAGGTTTTCTTTTTTTCCCCCGACACAAGTCTGGGACGAAATGAATATGCAAACAAATGACATATTGCTAAACTTTAAACTCCAGTCTCACTCCCTGGGCAGTTTCGAGTTTTCGCAGTTAGTAGTTTTGTGTAAAGAGGGTAGGGTTAACACATTGGGTGATCTGACATTGAACGACCCCATGTTCAAAATAAAATTTGGCTAGAACCCAGCCATGCATTTAAGCGCATAGAGACATGCTCCGCAAAGTGTAAATGCGCTATACATGTATAAGAATTGTTAATTATTATTATTATTATTATTTAAAAATATATCTCATGTTCACTATAGGGGTGCTGTAGCCTCTTGTTGAGGCCCTGGCGCTGTTGAAATCCTTGGCGATATGGAGGCAAAAACCGAGGCGCTTGCGCCGAGGGCCTCTTGACACCCGATCTGAATTTCTTTTGTATTTCATTGTTTTGACGAATATTCCGACCAAATTTTGGTCGGTGAAAATCATCCAATAAGCGCGAGCTACCATGACGTAATGTTAAATATTCATGACTCGACTGCACGCTATTTCTTACATATTAATTAATCGCAGCCCAAAATGGCATTCAACGTTTCTTCCACGACGAGTGATGACGATATTTGTAAGAGCTTAGAATATGCCGCTAGAATGTTGAAGATTGACAGATTCAAAGATTTGCAAGTTGATGCAATCAAATCTGCACTTAAAGGACAAGATGTTTTTGTGAATCTGCCTACTGGCTATGGAAAAAGTGTTATTTTTCACGCGCTACCGCTCTGTGCTGATTACCTCCGTGGGCCAGGGATGGAGAGTGAGACTGCTGCTGTTCGCGAGGGCCAGGCGGATCCCCCCGGGGCCTTGCCGGGCAGTGAAGTTGCTGGTAACTCCTTGGTTACATCAGAATTGATGGAGATGCATCTATTGTTGAACGGTGACTTTTATTGCCCATTCTTCATTATTTGTAAATAAATGATGATCTCTTGAGAAATATGTACATTTGTCTTATTTCAAATTACCATGGTTTGTAAGCTAGAGATCGAATTCTTCATAATGTGCTTGTCTGTGAATGTATTTTGAGCAAGAGATTTACGTAATCCCCCCAAAAAATAATAGACTAGTCCAGAACTGAAGTAAGAAATCCTTAAGATTTCATTGGCCAATTTGCTGGGCGATCGCCGCGGTTATCTAACTTTTCATGTTTTCATACATAATTCAGTAGGAAATCATGCCTCATGAATATATAATTCAGATCGGTTGTCAAGAGGCCCTCGGTAGGCACGCTCATCCAACACGAGAGGGCGCATTCTCCGTGTTCATTTCTGCTGTACAAAAATTGCGACACGCTAGATCGGTCACCTGTCCATTCGCTATCATGCACACCCCCTTCAAAGTTCTCATTCTAGGGGCTTTTATATAAATCAATGGTTAAAAGAAATATGACATCATTTTCCTTGCGACTTCAGCTTTACAATGCAAGTATTTTTCGCCGACGACATCATAATCCATACGCAAATTGCGTTTGAATATGTCTATAAGTACCACTTTTGCTTCAATTTGTCCGATTTCGTGAATATAATTTAAGTATCAGACACATTACATCAAAAGTACATATTCTACTATAAAATTTACATTGTAAGGATTGATTTGATACCAAATTCGTGACGGTTCCTTCTGCCACTAACTGCCAAGACGGCTCGAAAAACCCTTGTCAGCCAGTTTCGCGGTGAATTTTCCAACATGTAGTCCCGTATATTGACGAATTTGAACCGAATGCAACACGCGCATGCTCACTGATCAGCTGATCTCTCGGACATCAAAAATGCCGACGAATTTGC
This sequence comes from Heliocidaris erythrogramma, assembly GCA_025617745.1. Lineage (NCBI taxonomy): Eukaryota > Metazoa > Echinodermata > Echinoidea > Camarodonta > Echinometridae > Heliocidaris > Heliocidaris erythrogramma. Next base: position 28,647,931 of record CM046853.1, read on the forward strand.
CCTGACTGCCCATTGGCGAGGTTGTCGCATATAAAAAATCATAACTATAGTTATATTAAATTTTACGTCTAGATCAATACATTTTCGTGTTCTGTGACAAAATCTCTTCAATTTAAGGTAAGTTTCACTAGATTTTCATGAGCATTAAAAAATATGTGAGCGTGCCTACCCTCGGCGCAAGCGCCTCGGTTTTTCTGGCGAGCGAAGCGAGCCAGAAAAATTGCCTCCATATCGCCAAGGATTTCAACAGCGCCAGGGCCTCGACAAGAGGCTAGGGGTGCTGCCCCTCAGCCCCCTTGGGGGCAAGGTAGGCTGTTAAAATTTCGAAGTCTCCTTCCCCTAAGGATGATACCTACCAACTTTGCTTACAAATCTTGCACCAAGGCTTAAAGGAGCAGAAGCAAAAATGAATGTAACTATTGCCATTATTGGTGCTGTTTGGGGTGGTGTGCCTCTAAGATGTCCCCCCCACCATCTGTATTACTTTAGACCCTCCTTGCCTAAGGATGATCCTTGCCAATTTTGGTTGAAATCCAACATCACAGTTTTGGGAAGAAATCAAATGCATGTACCTATACAGTACATGTACATATGTAATGTATAGAGACAAAAAATTTTACCAAAAACTGAACAGAGTTAAATTGTAGTACATGTAGGTGACCTTTAATCTAAGATTTGGGTATTCATTTGAAAGAGGGTGACATAAAGACAATCCCTACCAAGATTGATACCAAGTTGAACAAATACTTTTTAAATAAAGTAAAAATTGAACACATTAGAACGCTTCTGTAATGTACATGTATACAAATTTATGCACACAAATTTATGCACACAAATTTATGCACATATATTCTCTGAGCGCCTAGTGATGAGCTATTCCATAAATCTGCTTTTTATAAATGAACCTCAATGCTTGGAATCCAGTTTGCATGCATTATTTGTTGCTATGTCCGGCAATATTTCAGTTTGTCAAGAACAACCTTTGTTTGAAAGGTAAGTATAAAATTTGCATACATTACCGAAGCGGTCTATTGAACTAAATTGACCTTAACTGACCTCTGACTTTTGACCTGAAATTTGTTCCGCATTATTTGTGATAATCTACAACCCTTGTGTGCAATTTTCATGGAAATTGAACAATAATCAATTGTCATTTTTTTAGTCTCGATGGAGGAATAGATTTGTTTCATGTACAGGTTTTGCTTAAAAACATGTAAGGTGCATGTATGATTGAATATTTTCTTTAGAGAAAATGGAAATTAATTATTTTAAAGTACTGGGCAAATGGGAGAGTAGCTCACAATATGCACATACTGCAAAAGTTCACAACTTTCTTATTTCTTATATTTTGCTCAAATCAAACCACTGATCTTTTTGCTTCTTTTAAAACCAACTTGTAATCAGGGTGGACTTCCCATACGTCTCCACAACCAGTGACAGGCGAGTGGAGTACAAGATTATCTAAAAGGGCAATCCAACCTTGGTAGATGATTTGTGTGTAACGCCAGGTTTATTTTGTGCACTCAAGGAATCAAGGAGGAAGGAACAAGTTATGTGATATTTTACAGCTATTTAATTATAATAAAAAAGCAACTGGCATAATATGGTATCAAGCTTTAAGAGTGAATATAAATTATAAAAATTAATATATCGCGGGGCCCAAGTTGTGATATAGTAAAGTATATGTTTCGCTCGCGGGATGATCCAAGATGATGAAGCCTGTCCTTTACTATGCCTTTACTCAGTTCCATGCGCTTCACGAGGATTTCTCCAATTTACACAACGTCAACGGTTTAGGGAAATATCAGCGTAGCGTTCGTTATCACAGGGTTCCGAAGTTAGGTCTCCTTCCTTTCTTTTTTTCATCAGACATACAAATGTGCGACCAAAATCCAGGAAAGCGTTCTTTATTGGGGCGGCAATGATAACGCGAAAAAGTCACAATGATAGTTGCTGCTATTCGAGAATACAAATTGGTGGGAAGAGACCACATACAATTCCAGTGCCTAAACAGGAGCCAGTACCAGCCAGTCACACCCACTTCTCTCCCTTCAAATGCAAGTAATGGCAAGAACTCTCAACAAATCTTACACAGGGACCAAACGGTCACCACAGATAATAATTTAATGTAGAGAGAGTGAGAGGGAGAGAGGGGGGAAGAGGGGAATTTGGGTGGGAGGAAAGGAACAGTTGGGTCAGTGTATGGGGATAGTCTTGGATTTCAGACTGGTCTAATTTAACCCATGGTTACACTCTCCCATTTTCAAACCTCCACCGTCTCGGTGGAGATAAGATAGATAGGATACTTTGGCGCAAGCATCAAATAGGATTTTCTACAAAGACTTGTCGTATTTTACAAAATAGGGATTTCCAGGAATGGACTGGTTCGGCTGAGTGAAGGAGGTTTGCGGCAGTGGGGCTTCCAGGACGGTCATATGTAAGACGGGTCGGCATGCGTGAATGCCTTGATGATCGCCTCATCTCTTGGATCACAGGTTCCCTGATCGCCTGATCACCCACATGTTCGTTCGCAGTGTCAGGAGATTGGGTTGCGGGTGTAAGAGTTATGTCCATTGAATCTCCAGGGTGTGTGTTGTTGACATTGGTGTCCAACGGTGAAGATTCTGGGGGGACTTTTAGTGTAGGAGAAGTTCCTCCCCCAATGTTTGTATCCTGGATTTGGATTCGCTCGCCAGGTACATTGACATCAGTTTGATTATCCTGAAAAACCTCTGAGCTTGGAATTACAGGCGGTGTGAATGTGGCAGCATCTGCCTCTGGCTCAGTAGTATCTTCAGAAGTGGAAAGATGTTGCGAAGGTGTAACTAGATCACCAGAAGGTGGCATATCTCCTGATATTAACACTGGAACGATTCCAATCGCCTCGTCATTGTTTACGGGTTGATCCCCAAACAGGTTATCTGGCGGTGCCCTCGTAACTTGGTCAAGGTCTGAGACGGTTGAACCTGTGTCTAGCTGGGGTTGAGTGCTTAATTTGTCAACGTTCTCTTGACTGTGAGGCTTCATAGCTTCTGGGATGGTGAGAGTAACTGTGTCATCACCTTCATCATCTGAGGATGGAAGAGATTGTTCATGGGGTCTCCGGAACCTTCTGACCTTTCTGCTTGCATTGGCTCTTTCCTCCTGAGCGGGAATATCCTCAGGAATAGGGAACCCAATAGGAAGTAGGAAGTCTCTGTGGAGTGTTTTGACTGGTCCATCAGCATGTTCTAGTCTTACTTGGTATACCGGTACATCTGGGTCCTTCTGGCCAACTATGAGGTAAGGTTCAGACCGCCACCTATCTGCCAGTTTGTGAGGGCCTTTCAATCCTACGTTTCTTAATAGGATTCTGTCTCCTACCTGGAGTGGACCTGCCTTGACTCGTTGGTCATATCTCCTTTTATTTCCAGCAGCTGATTTGTCAGAAGCTAAGTGGGCAAGTCGATAAGCCCTCTTAAGGCCCACGCGCAGACGAGAGACATACTTCACATGGTCGATGGCCGTATGACCATCAGGGCTGGTCCCCATCTCCACATCAATAGGTAGTCTGGCTTCACGTCCGAACATCAGGAAGTATGGGGAGTATCCAGTGCTCTCATTTTGTGAAGAGTTGTAGGCATGTACAAGGGAAGCAACGTATTGGCTCCAGGATGCCTTCTCTTCTACTCCAAGGGTTCCGAGCATGTTCAAAAGAGTTCTGTTGAACCTTTCAGGTTGAGGGTCGCCCTGGGGATGATATGGAGTAGTCCGAGTCTTCTTGATACCCAGGAGCTGGGCTAGTTCCTTGATAACACGACTCTCAAACTCTCTCCCTTGGTCCGAGTGCAGGCGCTCAGGCAGGCCGTAATGGACAAAGTATCTCTCCCAGAGGAGCTTGGCTACGGTTCTTGCCGTCTGGTCCTTCGAGGGGAAGGCCTGGGCGTATCGAGTGAAGTGGTCGGTAACAACAAGAATTGTCTTAAATCCACCCTTGTCCATTTCCAGACTGAGAAAGTCCATACAAACTAGCTCCATCGGCTGTGAAGTAGTGATGCTATGCAGGGGGGCACTTCGAGCTGGCAGTGTCTTTCTGGCAACACACCTTTGGCACCGCCTCACCCAGTCTTCCACATCCTTGGTCATCTTAGGCCAATAGAATCGGGCCTTCACCAATGCAAGGGTCTTGTCTACCCCGAGATGGCCATGTTGATCATGCAGGCTCCTTAGAGCGCCTGGGCGATGTTTCCTGGGAAGCACCAATTGCAGCTTTGGTTTTTCACCCATAAGCTTGGTGGCTCGATAGAGGACACCGTTTTTAAGCATGAGTTTTTTTCTTTCTCGCAGAAATATCTTTCTATCCTGACTGAAAATCGTCCTGGGACTTGGGTACCGGTTCTGCTTCACCCACGTCATTGCTGCACAGACGTCCTCGTCTTCCATCTGGTTAGATTGCCAGTCTACCGGGCTAGACACGTTGGTGACTTTGGGAAACTCGTAGTCATCTGGGATGGCCGAGGAAGCTTGGACACCGAGACAGTAAGCCTTGGGACTGTCGCAAATGGTGTGTACAACTTCTTTCGGGAACACAGCCTCCAAGGGGTCTGCACCGTTCAGCCTTGCCTGTAGTTGGTCTATCCTGTTCCTCTCATTCTCACCAAAAAGGTCTCTTTCCGCAGGGTTCTGTGGTTTCCTGGAGAGTGCATCTGCATCTTGGTTTGTTGAGCCAGGCTTGTAATGTATTGAGAAGTCGTAGTTTGTCAGGGCAGCAAGCCAGCGGTGGCCTGTGGCATCAAGCTTCGCACTCGTCAACACATACGTCAGAGGGTTGTTATCCGTCAGGATCTTGGTTCCCTTTGCATGATACAGGTAGTCTTTGAAGCGGTCAGTAACAGCCCACTTGAGGGCGAGGAACTCTAGCTTGTGCGCCGGGTAGTTCCGCTCGGCGGGGGTGAGACTCCTGCTAGCATATGCCACTGGTCTAAGGTGGCCCTCTTGATCCTGACAGAGAACTGCTCCAAGCCCTTCTCGGCTAGCATCCGTGTGAAGAACGAAGGGCTTCTCCAAATCTGCATATGCCAACACAGGAGTGCTTGTCATTTGTGTCTTCAATGTTTCGAAAGCCTTGTCGCATGACTCAGACCACAGTTCCGAAAATGGAATCGCTGATTTGCTGGGCGTAGGAGGGGAGCGTTTGTATTTCTTCCCTCGTTTGGGGGAGTATCCCTGCTGACTGCTCAGTTGATGAAGGGGTCTGGCAATCTTGGCATAGCCTTCCATGAACCTCCGGTAGTACCCGGTGAGTCCAAGGAAGCTGCGAAGCTCCTTGACGCAGGTTGGGCGAGGCCATGTCTCTACATCCCTTACTTTCTCTGGATCGGTCTTAATGCCGTCTCCACTGACTATGTGGCCTAAATACTTGGCTGTACGGCAGAAAAGCTGGCACTTCTCCGGAGAGACCTTTAACCCGTAGTCGTTGAGCCTGATTAAGACTCGTAGCAGGCGTTCCTTCATTTCTTCTTCATTGTGGGCAAAGACTATTATATCATCCATATACACCAGTACCTCGGTTCTGTTCAGGCCAGCCATGCAGTTTTCCATCAGCCTTTGAAAAGTTGCGGGGGCACCCTTTACTCCCTGGGGCATCCTCTCGAATTGATAGAAGCCGGTGGGGCACACGAACGCTGTCTTCTCTTTGTCCTCTTCCTTAACAGGAATTTGGTAAAACCCTGACTTGAGGTCGATCACCGAGAACCATGTGCACCCAGTCAGACAATCAAGGGCATCCTGGATGAGGGGAACCGTATATTGGTCTGGCACCGTTCGGGCGTTAAGCTTCCGGTAGTCAACACACATTCGCAGGCTGCCATTTTTCTTGCGGACAAGGACAACAGGAGATGCATAGGGACTCTTTGACTGTTTAATTATACCATGGTCCATTAGGTGCTTGAGGTGTTCCCTGAGGTCTTGAAGGTCGTGGGGGAAACCCTCCTAGGCCGCTCTCTGAATGGAGTTGTGTCTGTAAGCTTGATCTCATGCTGTGCCTGGTCTGTTAATCCAACATCCCACTCGTGGGTAGAGAAAACAGAAGATACTTTTCTAAGCTCTTCCAAGATCTCCTCTTTCATTTGCTTGGAAATAGGACCCCATTGGATTGGTAGGTCCTCCAATGCCATGCTCTCGCTGTCATCCAACACTTGGTAGATAGCAACACATTGAGCATCCACAGGAAGTGCTTCTATAAACCTCTCACCAGCCGCTTCTAAGCACGCTGCTCTGCAGTTTCGAAAGACGCCAGAGTTGGTTCCCAGAATAACATCATGCCCAGAGCTGTTGTCATCTGGGGTAACGAGCACAAGGGTGTGAAATGAGCGGTTGGTGCCGGCGAACGTCTCTTCCAAACTCATCCTCACTGTCGAGTATCCTAAATAGGGAATCACACCACCCCCACCATGCCACAATACGAGGTCCGACAAGGGATAGAGTTTCCGGTCCAGCTTACTGAATGATGACTCTTTCATTATAGTGACCTGGGAGCCACTATCCAGAAGGCCGATGAAAGGGTGACCATCTATCTGACATTTTTGGGTCATGCTTTCCCCAACCAGGCTGGCCGGGATGTCAGAGGGCTTTTCTTTGTTGTGGGGCAAAGGGACATTAGGGACTGCTTGGGCGGTTAGTCCCTCTTCTCTGGCACTCGAACGTCCCTTTTTGAGTGCCACTGGCCGTTTCCCGAAAAGTGAAAATCTATGAAGCGCTGGTTGACAGCCTCAGGATTGGATCTGTTCCTGCAGCGCCGCTTTGTGTGTCCATCTTCACCACATTTGAAGCAGAAACTAGGCTTGTCTTCTCGCTCCTGGGGGGTGGCCAAGGTTTGGTGGGTTGCCACTTCGACGCTATTTTCCACAAGAAGCTTCTCCAACCTCTCCAGTCTCTCCAGCAAGGGGTTTGATAGTTCATGTGCGTGTGTGGCAGCATGGCGGGCGGAGGACTTGTGGTTCCCTCTCACTTTGAGTTCTCTATTGCGGTGCTCCTCTTCCTGCTTCCGCAATAGATTAAGGAGTGTCAGGTATGATGGTGGGTTCTTAAGCTGTTCCCGGAGATGGAGGTCTATTAGCAGGATCTGATCGTACAGAGTTCCCTTCAGGAGTTGGCTTGTGAGGAGATGATTTGCCCTCTCTTCGGGTACCCCGCCCTTCTCAATCACACGCCGGAGCACCCCCTGCAGTCGGGTTAGGTACTCTGATGGCCTTTCGCTTTCCTGTTGGTTTAGTCCTGAGAATTTCAGGAAAAGCTCCTCTCCAGTTTCAACGGTGCCATAGGCCATTTCTAGTGCCTCCAGGTAATCATTAGCAGTCGCATGCGGGTTCTGGCGCCTCACATCTCCTATGATGTCCAGGGCAGGAGGCCTTAAGGATTCTCGAATTCTCCTCCTCCTCTCAGCGTCTGGTAGTTGGGGATCCCATTCCTCCATCTGGGCTCGAAGCTGTTTGGCCCATGTCTCATATTCGTCTTCCTCTCTCCCCACATTGCTGTTTCCTGAGAAGATCCTTAACTTTCGATGGGGACCAATCCCACTAAGGGAGAGAGCAGCAAGTGTCGACGTAAGCTCCAAGGGGGTCCTGCCTTCTTTTCCATCGACCAATTTGAGGACTTGGAAAGACAATGACCCCTCCCCCTCAACCTGGATATCAAGCGAGTCCGGAACACCCAAGTCACAGCTCTTAGTCAGGCACCTCACTAGGAGGGTCTTCTCCCACCCAAACCTGTCTACTTCTTCTGTTCTTTGAAGGTCCTCCACTGGGAGGGCCAAGCTTAGTCCTCTCAGTAGACGAGATGTGGGGCAGTGGGTCCTCGGGGTAATAAGAAGTAGGGTGCACTCTACTGGGGCCTTCACTCGCCTACACCAGTCCACTCCGTATGCTACAAACTCTGGCATAATTAATGTGGGGATATTATAGAATAATATGATACTGTGGTACTGACTCCTTTCTAATTTAAGGCACAATGATTTATATTAGTAATTATATATATCAACTGATAACAAGAGCACAATTATACAAGAGGTCCTGGCAGGGTCGCCAATGTAACGTCCGGTTTATTTTGTGCACTCAAGGAATCAAGGAGGCAGGAACAAGTTATGTGATATTTTACAGCTATTTAATTATAATAGAAAAGTAACTGGCATAATATGGTATCAAGCTTTAAGAGTGAATATAAATTATAAAAATTAATATATCGCGGGGCCCAAGTTGTGGTATAGTAAAGTATATGTTTCGCTCGCGGGATGATCCAAGATGATGAAGCCTGTCCTTTACTATGCCTTTACTCAGTTCCATGCGCTTCACGAGGATTTCTCCAATTTACACAACGTCAACGGTTTAGGGAAATATCAGCGTAGCGTTCGTTATCACAGGGTTCCGAAGTTAGGTCTCCTTCCTTTCTTTTTTTCATCAGACATACAAATGTGCGACCAAAATCCAGGAAAGCGTTCTTTATTGGGGCGGCAATGATAACGCGAAAAAGTCACAATGATAGTTGCTGCTATTCGAGAATACAAATTGGTGGGAAGAGACCACATACAATTCCAGTGCCTAAACAGGAGCCAGTACCAGCCAGTCACACCCACTTCTCTCCCTTCAAATGCAAGTAATGGCAAGAACTCTCAACAAATCTTACACAGGGACCAAACGGTCACCACAGATAATAATTTAATGTAGAGAGAGTGAGAGGGAGAGAGGGGGGAAGAGGGGAATTTGGGTGGGAGGAAAGGAACAGTTGGGTCAGTGTATGGGGATAGTCTTGGATTTCAGACTGGTCTAATTTAACCCATGGTTACATGTGTAAAAGCAGAAAAATAAGAAAAACAGGATGGTGAAAGTTTGAAAGAAATCGGACAAGGAATAATTATGGATGTTTGAAAAATGAGATCACTACATCTATGTGAATTTCAAATTGGCAATTTGGTGAGTCTATTGTGACACACTTGTGGACAACTCTCCCATTTGTCGTACACATAAATATCATTAATTTGCGGTTTTCTCCGAAGCGCCTTCACCCTCGGGGCAGTACTCAAAATATATTGAAGATAGCATATTGTTTAGATTTATAGGTCCACATGAAAGAAAAAAAATCCTACCGAGTACCGGTAATACATTTTGAAAAAAAAAACATTTTATAATTTTGTGTGTTGGAGTGAAAAGGGGAGTTGTCTGCAACTACATCATAGTGACATTAGCTGTTCGGCCAATTTGAAATTCCCATGTGTATAATAGAGTATTGAAGATAGCATGTACATGTATACTTAGGGTCGCGCGCCCGGTATTCGGTCATATTCCAGAATTCGGTCACGCAGCTCTTTGAACAGCTGTGAAGAACTCATGAATAATTTTTGAGGCTCGAAACCTGTACATAACAGACACATGAACAAGGTACCTCTAATGTTGAAAGCAATTCAGGTCGGACGCCCTGGAAAAGATCTCCAAATACCCTCGAAACTGGTCAGTGTTACCCAAGTTTCCGCACTTCCGGGTTCCGTTAGCGCGTGAGTTAACACGCATAGCCATATGTAGACGCCTATGGTGAAATAACTACGTGTGCAGGTGCAATGAATTTAGTATGTGTGTGAAGAGGAGCTTCCGGGTCTTCCATCTATCGCAGCGAATTTGCAAATGGCGATCTCAGCGATGAGCAAGAGAATATATACCTCACCCCTGCCAGTGAGATGGCGCTCTTCCAGTATTCGGTCAGGCAACATTGAGTGCCTTGCGCCAACGCGCTTTGTGTGCAACTTGTCGCTTTGCGCTTCGCCGACGCGCTTTGCTGACGCGCTTTGCTCTTTTTAGAAATACATTTTGTGCATTATTTCTGACCCTAGAGCTTCGATTTGTGGATTTTAATGGATAGAAATTCTCATACATTAAGTATGAATATATAGAAGCCACAGAAAATGCCTAAAAACGCAGAAATGTGACAAAAATGGTTATATAACTCTCCCGAGATGCAGCGCACTATCGCGTGACCGAATTGTGGGCGGCGCCGACCGAATACTGGGCGGAAAACTTCTCCTTCTTCTGTCGGCGATATTTTTTGGGGTAAGTTTCCATGTTTTAAATTATTTTGATAATTATTTAAAGGACAATTTTGCGGTTCTTTTGATGGTAGATTGTCAATTTAAAGAGATAGGTATTCATATCAGCGGCGATTTCTTTTTAAGTGACCGAATACCGGCGCGCGCACCCTAGTAGTGATTACATTTACAACTTTCAAAAAATCTTTTTTTTTGTCTACGTATCAGTTTTTTATCACCATGAATCATGATCACTGCTCTTGTCTGACATGTCTGATTGTTGATGAAGACAAGGCCATTAAATTATGGCATTAAGAGACATACTACTTGGTAGGACAGTCATGACAGTAAGCATGTAGGCCTAGGCCACTCACGGGTACATTACTGTAAAATAGTTGGTATTTTCTGTCGCATGTACTAAAGGTATGGGGGGGAAAATAAGATAAATATTTTAAATACTTGCTTTCAAATTCAGCCCTTAAAAATCTCACTCCTACCTCAAATGGCCGTTAGGAAGAACTTTTGATATTTACAGCAAAATCCAAAGTCAAAATCTTGTCCAAAACCGGAGAAATCCCCGCCGATTTGTTTCGCGATCGCGTGTTGTTTACAAACTGCCGATGTCTTAGACTAAAATCGGCCAATATAATTTTTGTCCACGAAGAAACTCGGGATCGCAAAGGCACATCGATCTTTACGATCGCGCACACAGAAAATCGGAACTTTTCCGTGTACGCCATAGGGACCGAATTTTTGAGGACAAAACTCTTTTGGGGAGATGTCAGCGCCCGCGGCGACCAGGAAATGTACACAATGACTCCGATAGCTCGTTTCGCGAGAATCAACAGTAAATTGCGGATTTCATTTTTGTAAATATCTTTTCCAACATTGGTGAGTTGAATTTATTGTATTTCTTGGATATTTTGGGGTCGGTTTTTGAAAATTAAATGCCGATTTTGAGTGAATATTGGTGACTTTTGTGCAGTGGTGTTTTAAAAAGATGAGGTGTATGACTGCCTACATTATACACACGAAGTATAGGAATGTACCTATGAGTGGCCTAGGCCTACTACTCAGTAGTAGTAGTATTACCCGTTGTTAGTAGTACTACTACTACATGTAGTAGTCACTAGTACTAGTAGTAGACAATGGTAGACATGTAGAGCATGACCATAAATATCACAACACTGACTGACAACACATGCACAGCGCACTCAAAATGTAGTAAGTCATGATGACCACTTACCGTCTACCGCGTCCGTCTTTTTCAGACAATCTAAATTTTACCAAGTCAAACTGGTAATGTTGAACCTAAGCATGTGTGATTCTTGCTCCATGAAAATCTATATCGAATAACAACCAAGTGTCGCTTATTCAGATGAATTGGCATCGTCTTTTGATCAATTTTCTCCGAATCTCATTTCGTAGAACACGGGAATTTACCGCCATTCGAGCGGCGCGCACTCAATTTCAGGTCTCATAAACAAGGTCACACATCGCGTACAGGCAGTGCATATGCAGCTAGCTAGCTTACTAGCGAGCTTACAAGGTACCGGTGCGGGCCCGTAGGTTTCTCACCTCAGCTCACCATGCATAGCTCGCGGAGTCTAGCTCGTCGCATCGCAGAAGTCAGTCGCGTCGCGTCGATATCGAGGTCCAGTTCATCAGTCACGTGACCTGACTATGGCAAGCGAAGAATAAGAATAACACAATACAATAATTTCATTTCTAAAGCTCTCTTACAAGTTTTACACTGTATAAGAATTATTCTATTTTTAATTACTAATCGAAAAGAAAAGTTTTGAGACATTTGTTGAAGACATCCAAAGATGGGGATAGACGAACGAATAATCCTGGAAGCTCGTTCCAGAGTCGATAGCGGTCTGTCGCTTTTAACGATGAAAATGAAGACTGGGGTTCTGCACAACTAAAAGTATTTCTGATAGATATAGGCTATAGGTTTTGATCACATAATTATAGGACAACCAAAATACATTTTCAACACGGCAACTTATAAAATGTATTGGCAATAAACTGCAAGAAAGATATAAGACATTGGCAGAGAACTCTCGACGAAAACAAGTTAGGTATTAGCAGACATAGAACATATAAGGACCTGAAATATACGTATAACCTAGAAAAATACTTATCAGATATATATAGACATATTAAAAAATATCTAAGAATAAAGAATAAGCAATATAGTAAATTAATGATTGAACATGCAGGGACGCCACAAAACTTTAGAAGTTAGTAAATGGTTATGTCCCACCTGTCAACCAGACGTAGAAACTGAATTTCATTTTATTATGCGATGTCCATCATACAAAGAACAAAAAGAAAAACTATATACCGGAGTAAAAGGCTTCATTTAAAGATATAGGCGAACTAAAAAGAGTTGAATGCATGCAGAGTGGAATCGTTAATATGTTTGTACAGTGAAAGAATACGAAATAATACAGGCTCAAAATAGGGAATTTTTTTTGTACGAAGAATTTGACAGGAGGCCCACATGTATATTGCATTTTCCTGGCTATAACATTGTACTTTCCTCTTCTTTTGTTACTTTTGTTTTGTTTTTGTTTTGCTCTGTTATTCTTTAATGATTGATGTTTCGTTTTGATATGTAACCTATTTTGAACCTTTCGCTGGATAATCCAAATATCCAATTGTGGAATTTAATTCAATAAATTGATTTTATTTTATTTGGTCTTTAGGAAGAGGGGGGACCCCCGATCAGTCAAAATTTTCTGTCGGCAAATATATTTTGTTTTGGGCAAATTCATAAGTTTTAAGACATTTTCACCCCATTTTATTTATGAGAGTTTGACCCCTTAAAGTTACTTAGACTATCCATGGCATTCCCCTAAGTCGAGTCGATTTCAAACCATCTAATATAATTGTGCGCCAAACTTTGTCAGAAGGAAAGTGTGTGTATGTATATCATGTATATATATATTTATATATGACTATAGCAGTGCGTCCCAGAAAAAGTACACAGATGAAAAAATTCTCCCCAAATAAATGTTTCAAAATATTTTAAGAAAATTTTTATAGCAGTGGATAGCTTAGGGCCTCTTCTATCAAATGACATGCACCAAAATATCTCTCAATATTTTACGCTTGAGTGAGCAGAGGCCAATAATGAGAAAGGTTGCAAAATCCAGTCTTGACAAGAATTGATATTGGCTCTGGCTGAGAGACATGTAAAGGCTTAGAAATTTCCATATTCTGATCAATTAAAGACAACTTTGCTTTTAAATAACAGGCTATGTTCTCTGTATATTCTTACACATCCCATCAATATTTATGCTCCATGCAATTAGTAATGAAATACTTTGCTGGGTGTTTCAATATGTTACTTTTTGGTGAGTCATTTAATTGCATCTGGCTTGCTTTTGATGGGATATATCAGGAAATACATTGAACAAGTCTGTTCTTTCATAAATAGTCTTTCAATGATCAGAATATAACATTTCGAAGTCTTTTCATGATTATCACCTTGGCTCATTCCAGCGAGAACAACAGCAAACATTTGTCGAGAATGGATTTTTCACCATTTCAAAAAAGTGGCTCTTGCTCACTGAAGCATAAAATATTATGAGATATTATTTTTAGTGTCATTTGATATAGAAGATATCATAAGCTAAGCACAGGTATGAAATTATCCTGAAAATATTCATTAAATATTTAACTGGGAAGACTTTTTCTTCCAACTGTCAATTTCAAACGGTTCTCAACTTTTTTGATATCATCCAAAACAAATACCAATTCTTGTCAAGTCCGAATTTTGCGCCCGCTTTCACAAAAGTGGTTTGAGATCACTCAGGTGTAATAACTCAGATTATTTTGTGTTATTGTATCGGAGGGACCCTCAGCTATCTACAAGAATTAAAATATATTGAAAATATTCAGAAATATTTATTTGGGGAGAATTTTTTCCAACTGTTTACTTTTGGGGGGACGCACGATATATTACCAAAACACAAAAACTGACAAAATTGTTCGAATATAATTCTTCATGGTTTTCATTAATCTTGCGCTCCTCCTATCCGATTATAGCATCAGCTTGAATAATATTTCAAAGTTTAAATCTGAAGAAGAAAAAAATCTAACGTTCGGTTGCTGTGCTTCTTTGTGATTTTTTCTTAGGGTATATGAAATTGTGTTTTTGATGGGATGGTTAAAATAATATTGATAACATTCTAACGCTCGATTGCTTCTTCGCTTCTATAAAAAGCTATGTATTTATCAAACTTAATTTGGCCGGTATTTGGCTTCCCATCTTTAAGTGTGGCTAAAATCATTTTCACGAAGCCGCTTTATCTAGGTTTTAATGGAAAGAATTTTATGCTGACGTGCCTTGAGCACTAGGAAGGGGCGCACTTCATGTTTTTGCCCTGGGCGCCATCATCCCCAGATACGCCCGCTTCATTGTTTTATTGACTTGATGTTCCGAGTACTACTGTGTTCCGTCATATTTATAGTCAGGAAAAGGGTGAACGGTAACTTTCATAAAACTGCAGTAAACTACATGTATATAGTCCTAACCATCGACATTTTCTCTGACAGTCTCTGCTCTTTTTTTAAATAGAACATGCATGTGGTTGCTAGTAGCGTATTTTATATGGTAACATGTCATGAATTCAGGGGTGTTTTCGCTCGTTTTTAAGCTTTCTGCAGGTACCTTGCTGGTATTTTTCCCCAACACCCCCTCAGTTCACAATGGTTTATCGCAACGATATACGCGAACAAGGTAATGCGAAACTTTGGTGCATGCGATTGAAAATAAATTAGCAGCGCACGCGCATGATGACTTGTAATGTTACAAATAGCGTTCCATAGTCAGTATGATGCCTTCCGATTCTTGGAAATGATTATCATATCGTGGCATTTCCCATTCGGAGAAACTCGCTATATACGCACGTCATGCACATCGACCAAAATATGTTTTGTTAGTCAAGCGGATATACTCCATAGTTCCATTAGGTTGACGTAGCGAGTGTGTTCAATTCCTAGAACTGTTTGACTATACGCTTAAATCTGGCAATATCAGAAAATAGGAATTTGATGAAAAATCCAGTTAAACTAAATCAGGGAGGCGGAAGAGTCTCTCTTCATCCAGTACCTCCCTCCGGCTAAATTTAGAATTGTAAGATAATTAATCGCAGGGGCGGATCCAGGATTGAGTAAAAGAGGGGGCACGAAAATGAGTTTTTGAAAAGGTAGACCAGTATTTTTTTGGTCTCGCCAGCTTCTCGAAAAGTCGCTCAGTGGGGGGGGGGGGGGGGACAAAAAATTTTTTTCGCCAAACCTTGAAAAACCTTCAAAAATCGCTAAGTAAGGGGTTATGGAGTCCTGTTTCCCCCTTTCTTCTTCTTTCCTTCCTCCTTTCTTCTTCTTCTTTTTCTTTTCCCCTCTTTTTTCTTTTTTTTTCGCCGCCAATAGGGGGGGGGGGGCCGCGGCCGATTTGCCCCCCCCCTGGATCCGCTAGTGTGATCGCAACAGAAAAACAAAAACAAACAAAAAACAAACAAAACAAAAACAAAACAAAAAAAGCAGCGTTATACAAAACAAAACTAAACAAAACAACTTAGGCTTTTTACACTGTCCCGTACGTACTAAATGAGGATTTACAGATAGTATGGGGCAAGCTTAATTAGGCCACTTTCTGTTCACATTGCATTTTACCAAAGTGCCACCATAGTACGGGATTATTTTGCTTAGCCTTTTGTCTTACTTAGCCCTGGAAAAAGCAGAGTATAGCCCACCAAGGTACGGCTAAATGTAAAAAGGTGGGGCTAAGCGCTCTGGTTAGGGAGATATATAATGTACATGTAGTACGAGATAAAACTGCAGAATAGTCCAGGGGTTAAGGATAGTACAGGGTTAAAAAATCAGGTATAAAAAGCCTAAATCAACTAATATTGTATACTTCACGCTCGAATTGCAGGAAAGTAGCCTATACGTTTTTCTGTCCAAAAAGGGGAAAAGAACGGGAAAAAGGAAGGGGGGGGGGGGTGAACAGATTCAACTGGAAAAATAAACTTTTCCGCAGCTAATATTGGAGGACCATGAGAAAATTATGATTATGCAAAGCGAACAAAAGAGGAAATGTATATACGTTCTATTAAGCCGGAAGTATACATAAAACATGAGCAGATTCACGTTTAAAACAAGGAAGGAGAAACTAAAAAAGCAAAACAGATTGATAAAGGAGAGGAGAGACAAATAAAATGAGAAAGGAGGATCAGAAGAAGACGACAAAAGATCGAAGAGAGAGGTGGGTGTGAGAGGGGGGCGAGATGAAGAAAGAGAACAAAGAGAAATAGGAAGGGAGGGCGGGAGAGAGAGAGAGAGAGAGAGAGAGAGAGAAAGTGAAAACATGCCATTTTGGTCAAATAAATGGATTTTCTATTTCTTGATGTTATGTCTAGATATACCCCGAGGGGTATTGCTTTCGGAAAGAAAGTATTACAAGAAAAAAAGGGGGAATAGTAGGCCGAGAGAGAGAGCGTGTGCGTGACGGAGGGAGGGGGGTGAGAGATTAGGGAGGAATAACGACAAGAATTGTCAAATAAAATTGATGAAAATACAAAGCTTCGCAAGATTACTATATCATTCTCCCTCCCTCCTTCCTTCCATCCTGCTCTTTCCCTTTCTCTGTCACATCATTTTTCTTTCTTTTTTTTTCTTTTCTTTGGGGGGGGGGGGGGGGTATCTTCGCCAGTTTAAGGTCCCAAAGGAAAGATAAAATACAATACAATATAAATCAGTGGATGAATATCGGAAATGAGATGGGTAAAATATGGCTAAACCGAGTTTTCAAGTTTTAACTTGATAATAACGGGACCTCTCCTTTGCTTTGTATCACATATAGACTAGCTCAATGAAAGATTGTAATTTTGTTTGCTATTGAAAATGAAAAAAAGAACTCTAAAATAAGACAATTTAGTAAGAGGTCTCTTGTGGATCCAGTCATTTATAGTTGCCGATTTCTTTCTCTCAATATTGCAATTTGATTTGGGGTGCACACCCTAACCACCCCCTCCCCCGCCCCCGATATCTTCGCCACTAAATTTGGCCATATACATTATATTATGTGGTGTTGAGCTGGATGAGAATTTTCACAAAATTATCATGTGATGATAAATATAACAAATTTCAGTTTGTCTGAAGAAGAAGACACTGCACTGATTTTTTCTATCCTTTTTTTAATAAATAATTTATAAGCTTAATCACTTCTTTTTCATCACACTAATTATCAATCATCTTCTCTTTGTGTGTGGACAGACCACCACCAAACACCTGGTGAGTGCTAGTCTTTTTATGTGCTATCCTTCATGTTCATAATTTTCTTTGGAAGACCGTTTTGTACATCAAAGACAACCTGGAAATATTAAAATTGTCTAAGATCAGTACCTCACCCAGGATTATTATTACTAGTTATTCAAAGGTACATTGAACATGTCACTAGAAAGTTCTGTTTTTCTTATGAACAACCACACTTCACCATCCAACATATCTCACAATTTTCTTGAGGGTTCTCACCATTTTACATATCAAAGCAATTCCACTTCCGGTAATAATTACACCTGATGCATATATTTTATCTTATTTATTAAGTGTATATTCATTTGCATTGACTATACCAAGATCTACATGTATTCTCAAGACACCTAACCGTTGTTAGGAAAAATATCATACATCACTCTAATTCATTCACATACTTTGGCAATTATTGGTGGGAATAATTAATGGACCGGGAGCTTTGGGGTTTTTAAAATGAAATCTATGCTTCTAAAAACATTAATACATCTAGGTGATCACAGTATAAAGATATTGAGCTTTGGTATAATGAGGTACATATATTGTTGCGCAGGTAGACACTGAATACAAGGGTTTACATGTTTTTCATACAAAAGAACCTGAAAGCTAGCTTGTCTAAATTGATCATAGTATGGGTACATGAATCATTATGAGTTGTTTCCAACACATACTTCTCTATCAAATTAAAAATCCACATTCTCAGCTTAACATTCCAAATCCTATATATTTTTTTCTCTATTTTCATTTCTTCTTCCTTATATGTTACTTAGAGGTGTTGTGGATCAGTGGATAAGTCCCCGGATGTGAACCACGAGGTCCGGGTTTGGATCCCACCGCAGCACTAGCGTCCTTTGGCAAGACGTTAATCTACATTTGCCACTCTCCACCCAGGTGTTAAATGGGTACCCGGTAGGATGCGAAAGTTAATGTCGTTTGTTTAGCAATTTGAGCGTCACTGTACTGCTCTTGCTGGAATACTCCCCAGGGAGCAGATAAAGTACACACTTTGTGTGCGGGCATGTCAGAATCCGATGACCAGGGTAATAATATCGTAATAGCGCCTTGAGCATCATATATGGTGGATATGAGCGCTATATAAATATCCAATATTATTATTATTATTTATTTATTATTAGTCATTCTTCAGTGAATACTTTTTTCATAAGACTTCCGAAACCTTGTTATGCCCTTTCTCATGTCAAAATCATGTTCAACAATTGATTAACTGATGGTGAACTTGCATCAACATGAAAAAGGCTTTTTGATATATTAAGTTTCCATACTAATCAAGTCAGAAATCTGCACAGAATTTGTATTAAGCTGTTGGTAAATGTTCTTTGTGTACTTGGCAAGTTCAAAATTATTGAGATATTTGTTAAGAGAGGTATAGTATGCCTGTCAAGAAATATATCTAATGTCTAATCATATACTAATGTTTAATTTTCTAGTCTCCTTATCAATTCATCTGTTATGAGTACGCATACAAAGGGCACATTTAAACAATTAGGCTATTTAATTTGGCAATGATTCTAATCAGTATGAAGAATTATGATATTATTTCTGTTATTTCTGTTATTATCTTTCTTTTATTTTCCTTATGTGCATTGTAATTGTTTCTTAATTTGCACTGTTTGTAATCGTGAAACTCAATAAAACATATGAATAAAAAAAAAGTATGAAGAATTGTTTATTCAATGTGGTATTCTTATGATATTGATAGATTTACCATATACAGGTAGCACTAGGAGTACATAATTATAAGGCAGTAGACCTAAAGATTAATGAGAACCCAAACACTTCACATGAAATCAATGTCAAGCTCCACTACGTCCCTGGAACAACTAAAATGGATCTATGATTTCTTGTAATTAAATTTATAAAATAATAAAATGATTCATGGGTTGAAACAGGTGACAAATTGATGCCTAAAATGTATTGTCGTGTGTTGAGAGCCAGAAGGGCGTTAACTCATATGTTTTAACACAGAGTTAACGCCCTTCTGGCTCTCAACACACGATGTCATAATCATTATAGAAGTAACTGGTTATCATCAGTAGGTAAATATACAAGCAAAAGACTTGGCCACTTTGTGAATATGAGTCATAATGCCATAGAAGGATGCTTTCCAATATCTATATTTTCAATAACACAAGTAACACAAGGCAGTTTAAATTTCCTTAATTCACAGATACTGAGTAAACCATGAAAAATATACACTTTTTTTTATAACGGTAAATCTAAAAATAATTTCTATCTGCAAGATGCAAAAAAATAGTAAAGAAATCATGATCAGATGCCCCTGAATCCAAATCATTGAGTTACCAGCCATAGCATGGGTTGGTATTCTGAAAGCTCACTTAGTGCTCAATTAGCAAATCGGTATTCCGAGAGCTCACGTAAGTCTCATTTCTAGTTGGCAGGGGAAGCTTTGAGCGTATGCCATAATGCATGCCTGTGGTGTGCGCACAGTAGTTAAATGAGTTAAAATATTTTTGGTACTCTCAAAACTCTGCTAACAGTCAATTAACTTCAAATAGACAAAAACACCTCGTAGACCTCCTCCGTTTTTTAATGACACAACACTCTTTTAAAGTATTTTTCATGAAAAACAATGGCCGTTCAATCGAAAGGATATGTTTGATTAAATGAGAATTACCTAATCTATAATGATACAATGGACCAGTCTCAATGATGGTTTTAAACATTTGGTAGATGTTTTAAATCAAGAAAGTCACATTATCACAGCCTTCTGATTTCATTTTACAGTTGCTCACTCAGTTGCCCAATGTGTACATTCATTTTTCTTTGTAAAAGTGCATCTGATTGGTGGAGGCTAAAAAGAGCATATTTTGACAATGCAGAACTTAACTGAGCACCAAATGAGCTCTCAGAATACTGATTTGGAACTAGAGAACTTAAGAGGAATACTGCCCAGGTACTTGAACACAAGTGCAAAAGACTTAAACAAAAAATTAACATAAGGCAATTATCATTAGTCTTGTCCATAAATTGGTGAGCATTAAAAAGACAGATTACATGATCTGGGAATAATCTCTATGGGATACAGAGTAGGGTACTGAAATTGCCCTTGAATTGATTTTTCAAAAGTCTTTGCAATTGCATTTTAAGATAACATACCCATAACTGTAAACATTTGATGAAATAAATATTTTGTCATTCAGATACACCTACATGGGGTTTTCCATATGTAATAATCAGAGTGAATAGATCCATATGTAATAATCAGAGTGAATAGATTCGTACATTTATTTATATTTGTTTATGAGAGCATCATAGTTATAATTATCTAGAAAGAATGAGGCATTAAACATTTTTTGAATGTTGAAACACAATGGTCTGGGTGGAATAAATCTGTTTGTAGAATATTGTAAAACCAGAAATTTTCAAGTGCATGAAACTTTCACAAATTAGACGAGTCGTCGAGATTCGCGAAAGTTTCATGCTGTGAAATAATAAAATCAACATAAACTTATTGCAATTCGCCAAATTTCTTGCTGCAAAATTGGCTGTCATTAACAAGTGCGAAAGTTTTTATGTTGCCAAAGTTTCTGGTGTTGCAGAAAGTATTTAAACTCCAAATGTTTGTCTAACTATGCCTGATTTGAGAGAGCAAAGTGTTTACATTAAAAAAAAAAGAAGCTGCCAAAGCACCAGTCACATTGGGCTTTTGTGTAGCCTACAAATATCAACCTCGCAGTGTTTGTGTGAGGCTAGATGTCGAGTAGATCAGTAAAGAGGGTATCACGGCAAGAACAGGACCATTAATTGAGCATTTTAAACGCAATGCTTTATCACCAAACCTCCCTGGATCAAATCCTGCACATTTCTTTTGAAATCAAAATTAAATGAACAACTAATAATCCTAACTTGGACTGAACACGATAAAACTACTTTCGAAAAATAAACTCAAGACAATTTCAATAGCCCTGTCTATCACCTTTAGAAATGTGCGAACATTACAATGGTGTATTACATAATCCGAACCCAATTTCTATGGGCAGTACAATAGGCCTTTGAAATTGCCCTTGAGTTTATTTTTCGAAAAGTACTTCTTAATGTGTTACTGTTCCTTTACATATCAGATGTGCTCTCATGCAATTCACTATAGGATACTGATAATTGACACTGAGAGAAGTTTTGGAGGTTGTGGTACATGTGTTTGACGAGAACAAAGTAATATTTCTGGAAATATACCGGTACTCAATATCAGGTTTCAGGATGTGCAGTGTCAAGCAGTCAAGTACTATGACTTAGACTTCACATGTGAGTGGCTTCAGTAATCAATACGTCATTATTCTGTGACAAGTCACCACAAACAGGGCTTAAAACTAAAAAGCTCCCGGGTCACATAGGCGCCCCAAATCTGAGTCAAGACCCCCCCCCCCCCCAATTTTTTTTTTGGGGGGGGGGGGGCTCATACTTAGAGACACAACAAAAAAGTTTGTGTGAAGCCTTGCAACAGATGAAAAATTAGAACATTCATTTCATACTATTACAATCATATTTTCCTATGGAATTATACAGTATTCAAAGCAGCATGAATATGGATTTCTTTTAAAAACATACGATTATATATTATAATTTGTATGAAGGTTTTGTAGCCCACCAGAAAAATCAGCATATTTTGTGCTTTGAGCAAAAGTGCCCAGATGACCAGATAGTAATTTTCAATATCTCATGGTTTAAGATGCCTGAACGCATAAAAAAAAGGAATATACAAAGGCTACTACAATGGCAATATGCGCGCAGCTCCCGCAATATGGTTCGGTTGGGACAAAATAATTATGTTTTTCTTTGTGTGTCTAATGGCAAGTTAATATATAAATGCAAGGATGCATTAATGAAAATTGAGGTATTAGGTTTCATACATTTGATAACAATAA
Source organism: Heliocidaris erythrogramma (assembly GCA_025617745.1). Taxonomy (NCBI): domain Eukaryota; kingdom Metazoa; phylum Echinodermata; class Echinoidea; order Camarodonta; family Echinometridae; genus Heliocidaris; species Heliocidaris erythrogramma. Next base: position 28,670,212 of record CM046853.1, read on the forward strand.
TACAAAAAGTCTTTTTTTTTTGCAGAACACGGGTCTATCGCAATCGCTTCGAAATTATTTCACTTGTCATGCAGACTCGGGAAATATGCTCATAGCTTGTGCGATATACCCTCATACGTATCCCACTCAAGGCCATTCAGCATTTCATATTAAATGTCTCTATCTTTGGCATGGATCATTGGAGCATTTTATGAACAGTTTCAATAAATTCATTTGTAGAAAGGGGATCTGGGGTAGATTGAGGAAACAGGTAACAAATAATATAAGCATCAGTGTTACTGCCATTGGATTTTTCAGCTACACACTGTGCACATACAAAAAAAGAATCAAACATTTGATGAATATTTGGCTCAAAACCCTTTCATAAATGTAGCAAATACTCAAAATACTAATATGAGTTTTGAAACTCTTCCAAATGTATTCGTTATACAAGATGATATTACTCCATAATATGAATGAATCCCTAAATAAGGGATATACAGACGAGAAGAAGTAGAGAAAATTCAGAGCATCCCATCAGATGAACTACACTGTAGATCAATTTCAGGTCGAAAAAATTTATCAAATTGTTATGCAATTGCAATCGTCATTATCTGTACAGGAGTATGTAGGTATCACAAAGCATTTCAGTCCAATAGAGGCAAGCCAACATCAGTACAGACCAACACATCAGTAACCGCAGAATCAGGTAAAACAGTCTACAAGTTACTGGGGACTCCAGATTATCAAAAATTCAGAATTTGCTAAGAACAAGCCTGGGATAATAGGACCAATCAATCAATAAATAATATGAAATAATATGAATGCCATATATTTGGTTTATTCAATGTTTGCAGTGATTTCCAAAAGGATTTGAAAAATGGTGAACTGGGAATAAAAGAAGCACAAATGCAGTTTAAGTGAAGAAAATGGAAGAGAGTATTTTGAATACCGGAACATTTTCCCCAACTCCTGCCCAAAATTTGCGATACATTGTTTTCATCAGTTTGACTGAATAGCCTACAGCTCAAGACTTAGGCCTATAAAAAATACTCAATTCTTTTTACAGCCTATCCCACATGTCTATCAAATTATGTTCTGCATCTTGATGACTCAAATTTCTAGTTATATTCTACATAATAACCATTTTCACAAGCATAATATAACTGTGCACCAACTAATGACTTTCTTACGATTTTAATCCTCTCGGACATGTCACAAACCATAAATAAATGTGTTGATGATGTCACAAACACAATTACAACCTTACAATAATATTCCCATATTGATCAAGTCAACCTATGTCTCCACATTGGGCTTCATTATGTACAAAAAACCTTGTTTCCTACGAAAAATCAAACATAAAATGCAAAAATCCGACGGAAATGCCAGACACGATTAACAGCACTGCAGTTGAGGCCACAACCCTCCACACGACTCCCTGAAGATATCGCATACCCCAGTCGTGTACATAGCCTGGGTTGCGACGAGACGCCAGGAAGTCTACCTGGTTGCGGTTGTTCTGGTAGCCCATACGGTACCATGGAGGGAGGTTGGAGTTGCCAGGCAGAGGGAAGGAGCGGTTTAGGGTGCGGCGCTCCATCTGGTGACGGTTCTCAAACTGGCGTGGGAAGAGCTGTTTGACAGCAGAGGTCAGTTCTATGAGTAGGACAAAAAACAAACCTATTAAAGTGAATAGTATTTTTTAAATACACTCAAACTCAAGTACACGAATGGTTGATCAAATTACCTGTGACAAACTTAAAATATTGAATTGGCTGTCTTTTCATTTGTATCTTCTTATTTTTCTTTGCATTTTACTCATATATGCATTTATATTCCTATCATGATGCTAACAAAAATCCTCAGAACTTTGTGTCGATAAATTTGATACATAAATTTGTCAAAGGCATACATTAAGTACTAATTAAAATTTAATCTTTTTCATGGATGCTCTCAAACAAGAATTTTCAACCACACCATGGATTTCTCACATAAAAATTTGTGAATAAAGCCATCGCAAGTCCCCAATACATGAACCCGATTGGTGAAAAGTCTAGTATTGAACTTTGTAGGAGCACTAAATAGCAACTTGACATCTTTGAGGCACAGACCATCAATGCTCTGTAATTATGTCAGAGAAAATACAAAATAGTTGAGATATGATGAAAACAAAGGTAATAAAAATACACCCGTATAATGACCTATATGAAATTTGACCCTTGACCTACATATCCCAAAATCTAATCAGATTCTCGTCTTTCTATGGTGATACATACTAGTACCAAGTTTGAAGTTCATACCTCAAATGGTTCTTAAGATATCGCGTTGACAAGGCTAACACCTGCAATTTCAGAAATTGACCTGTGCCCTTTGACCTACGTAGCCCAAAATCTAATCAGATCGTCTTCCTATGGTGATACAAACTAGCACCAAGTTTAATATTCATACCTCAAATGGTTCTTGAGTTATTGTGAGAACGAGGCCAACACCTGAAATTTCAGAAAGTGGCCTCTGTGACCTTGACCTTTGACATATGTACCCCAAAATCTAATCAGATCGTCTTCCAATGGTGATACATACTTGCACTATGTTTGAAGTTCATACCTCATGTGGTTCTTGAGTTATCTAGCTAGAACGAGAAAGCGGGACGGACGGACGGACGCACAACCCAAAAACATAATGCCTCTGGCACCACCTTCAGTGGTCGGAGGCATAAAACGCTAGGCTCAACAATTACAAGTACTCTGTGATCTGTGGGTTATAATACACAGATTTGTGACCTGCCCATTTTATTTCGCTGGGATGTTTCTTGTTAGGAGGTTTAAGGCGTCGTGTCTGAACAAAGCTTGAAGGAGAAACTCACGATCATGCAGCTTGACATTCCTAATGGTAGTACGGCAGAGTGGACAGGGTGTGACGACAGGGTGGAAACGTGCCACCTGTCGCAGGCAGGGCTCACAGAAGATGTGTTCACACGGGAAGCAAGTGTGGGGTTGGTAGTAGATATCCAGACACACGGAGCATGTGGTGACCTCCCGCAGTGAGCTACCAGCACAGCGTGGTCCAAGCAAAGAGTACAGGCCTGCTGCACTGATGTCCTGGATCAGAACAGATATCAGAGCATTGATAATACATAAAATTGGAAATATGCAACATAAAATCAAACAACATATTGTAAAATTATCTTTGATTGCAAAGGTGAATTATAATAGTATCATAAACAAAGCGTGTGTTTATTTTGGATTAATATCAAAATAGAATTCGTAAGCTAAGCATGTATTCTAACAGTTTGAAAACTAATCCTATTCAATAATAATAATAATAATAATACATGTGACTTGTATAGCGCACTTTTCCATCCTGATTAGATGCTCAAGGCGCTCAAGTCCCACTATGATTATCCACATATCATAGACTTCCACTTCAGTACTTTGAGCGGTATTCATTGCTTGTATATAGTTGCATACTTGGTACTGCATGGTAAACTAATTTTTCCAAACACTGAACATGATAACAATTTATGCTCTAATATCATAGCAATTTTCAAGAGTCCTCATATTCAATTATCTGGTGGCCATGCATCGGTCTGTACCTGAATAGCTGATTCTTCCTCTGCTCCCAGTGTTTGTCTCTCTAACCACCTTTCATATCTCCTCTGTTTCCTTCTCTCCTTCTTCTTCCTGTTCCTTTCTCTTCTCTGCTCTCTCGGACTTCTTTGCCTTGCACTGCTTGGTGTATGCTCACTCTGATGATCTCCAACCAGGATGTCATCATCATCATCTGAGTCTCTACCAAGTGTGCCCTGGGCAGAATGGGCAGCAAGAGGCATTTCTCTTGGTATGGGACTGGTTCTGTCAGGCTGTTCTGATGATGGAAGGAGCTGTGAATAAAGGCTTGGCGGTGAACTACCAGAACTGGTAGGACTCCTCGCTCTATCTGAAGAAAATGTACTGGTAATGAGTGGCCTCAGGAATGCCGGACTATTTTTAAAGATGTTAGCAGAAATATCTGTTGGTCTGGAGTGAGAAATGGTTGTAGAACTAGAGCTGCCGATCGTTGATGACTGAGTAGGGCAATATTGCAATCTTTCACCATGATCATCATCCTCAGGCTCGTCAGACCTGTTATCATATTGCCAAGTCTGCTCTTGCTGATTACGCCTTTGGTTTTGATTTCTATAAGGACTGAAATTATCACTAGACGTGCTTGGTTGGGATACTATAGGGTGCTTTTGAGCTTGAGCCATTCTATTTGTTACTCTGTTAGTGCCTGCAACATAGGCGACACTTCTCTCTCTGGGTGAATTATTCATTGCGGCATCAGAATCATTTCTTGCATGTCCACTTTCAATTCCGAATAGTACACACTTATCAACAGGAACAGTTCCTTTGTTTGCTCTACAACGAACACCATCCAAATCAACCGACTGAAAACTGTTTTGTATTGATGCTGCAGGAAGTCTTCCCATTCTACAACTAGAAGATGAGGTATGTTGGGGTTGTTCTGATGGACCTGTTGTGTTGCAGGTGACATAGTGTATCTGCTGTTCCAATGGCTGGGACACAGACATAGCTCTTTGGTAACTGGCTGAGATGGACACATTGGATATCGTCTCCTCATCTGATGCAGAGGAGAATGACTCTGGCAAGAATTGTCTTGAGGTCTGGTCTGAAAGTGAAGGCAAGAGCGATGCTGAACTGACGGGGACGGGTGGATCAATGTCTGAAGAATGGGGAAGACTCTCTGCTCCTCCTGCTGATGTTTCTGTGTACGCTGAAGAGGTTGCATCAGGGTCATTGCTCTGCCTGATTCCTTGAGGGTTTTGAGGCATGGGACGAATCCTAGCAACCATGGGTGAAGAAGACTCACAATCCACACGACTCCTCATGACGTGAATGCGAGATACTTTCTTGCTGCTGACATGTAGCTTGTAGGGTGTAACAAAGTCAAATGAACCAAGACGACCATGACATTTCGGGCATGACAGCTTTCCTTTTTTCCATTGAAACTGTAAGAAATAGAAATAAAATAGCAAAGTACAGTCATAATTCAACAAAGAAATACATCAATCTAACAGTAGTTCGCTATTAAATTCATATGTGATTTTGCAGGGGCTGTAAAAAAAGACAAATGAATAATGGTTGCATTTTGAGCAAAAAAGAAAGAAAAAAGAGAACATAAATAAGTTGAATAAAATCCAACATTGATCTTTTGTGGCACTGTCTAGGCACTCGGATACAGATATGTATGTATGTATGTAGAAGTAAGAAGTGATATTTTGCACCAACACACACTTCTTAAAGAAAAATACAAATATAACTTTACTACATGTATACTAATTTCCACATACCTTACAAATACTATATTTTGTCTGTTTGGAGCCAGAAAGGCGTTAACTCATATAAATTTTTAACAGAGTTAAATGCCCTTCTGGCTTCAAATAGACGATATAGATATGTACATTTGGGAAATTCCCCCTTTTTCCATTATTAATGTTATGGTGTAATGCACGCATGCATGGAGAGGAGTGTTTGGCACAGATGTACAAGTAATTGACCAAGGAAGCACATAGAGCACAAAGCCCATGTGAAAAAAAGCTGCCAAAGAACCCTCCTCCAGTGTGATTTGCTACTCATCTGGGAGGGGATATTATAGTTCGAAGTTAATGACATGTCATGGCTACAATAATTCGCTCATACTGGTACAATATTTTCTGCCTGAAATTTATTGGACGATATTGTTTGTTTCAAATTGTTTGTTTCACATTTTCTACACACCCAAGGCCAGTGAGTACCTTTAAAAAATTACGAAACATCTGAATATTTGCGACAATTGTTTTTATTTTTGTTATAAAATAGTTTCGCATTAAAAAAAGTTTTGCTTTGGATATATGTGGTGAGAAAAAGGGAGAACAAAGGTAAAATAAATTCATGTATATCTGTTTAGTGTCAGAAGGGCCTTAAGTCCCATTATTTGTTGAGAGTTAATGCCCTTCTGGCTCCAGAAGGATTTCAATAAATGTCCCTCCTAACAAAGGTTTAATTTTGACACTCAGTATTATTAAATCTACATAAAATTATTATCACTGAAAACAATACACACTAACTGACCAATTCATAAAAATTATTAAGTACTTCATATTTCACAAAATTACCATTTGATCTGATGGCAAATTCAAGAACATTCATACACTGTATGAAAGCAAAAATCTAAATGAAAATTCTATGCAAACTGCAAACATTTTCAGAAATGGACTGCAGCAGTAAAAGTCAAATGTACAGTAAACCATCCGACCACTGTCGTCTGCTGCGCACATGAACGATTTCGTTTTCAGGCCAGTTGTCCGCACCTATGTCATTCGATGCGGGGGGTCCACTGCAAATGGCGACCCCCATGTGCAGTAGACGACGGGTGAAAGAGGTGTTGGGGGGGGGGGTCTAAAAAATTCTATAAATTTCTTCACAAGCTGTCCAATTCTGGTAAATTTGGTGTTAAGTTAATCAGCAAATTACGCTTCATATAATATCAATAAAAAAAAAATTAAGGTTGGATTTCCCTTTAAGAACAAAGAGCTTTCTGGACATGTATACTTGACAAGACTGTCACCGAAAGCTCAGTCACAACTTCCCAATGTGCCATGGAGCATGTCCTTCAGCTTCTGCTTGTTGTATTGTGTGGTTTGCTCTCCAAATCATTCCAGACTATGTGGGGGCTAGTGGAGTACATGTAGCTTACATGAACATCCTCTTCTTTGATATCACAGAAGACCTGCAGACGCTCTAAAGAGGGCTTTGGGGAGGCATTGCGGGAAAATACACTGTCACTCCAAATGGTCTTTGAGCCTATGACAAGGTGTACAAATAATTTGTTGTAATCAGAAAATTTCCATATCTCTGAACGAATATAATATATGTTATTATCTTAGTTATTATAAAGGGCAATTTTTACCATGAACTATTTAAATCCATAAATTAAATCAATTTCTAACTAGTTATTGTCTCATGCTCATCCAAAGTGATATTTACATTATGTATGCAAATAATTGTCTGCTATATGGTACATGTACTTGTAGACTGCACATGTACATGGAAATGTAGTTTAAAAAAACACTACTTAGGCCAGTACATGTACACATGTACATCTGAGCCTAATACATGTATACAGCCCTGGAAAAATTATTAGACCAGCTGCATTTGGAGGCATACAGGTAGTGTTAAGTCCATTGTCTATGGGGCTAGGAAAATGATTATTAACAGCTAATTCATTATTAATGGAATACTACTCCCATTTACAATTCCCTTTGTGATAATTAACCCAGGACAATTACCCCTAGGAAGACTACGGCAAGGACAACCTACCCCAGGACAAATTTCCCCAGAAATAACCCCCCCCCCCCATTTTCCCACGAGAAAGGGTTTTTGACCACATAATCATGATAGACAATAAATGGCCGAGGATGAATTTCAAGTGTTACTTGTCTTGGTTTGAGCACTATGGCCTGCTCATGATTCTACTGAGAATATTTGAAGTGACATAAAAATTGAAGACTAATAGAAAATTGAAGTTATTGAAAAAGAAAATATTCTAGCTGCATGAATGAGCTGCTGAGAAGAGAAAAAAAATGCAACCAATTATGGACAGCATGCCACAAGGCATGTCTGCATCTTCAAAATGTACATGTAGCAATTTTTCACCGAGAACTGAACAAACAGCCTCTAGAGAAGTAAAAATGGCTTAACACGACAATCTGACATACCCCTGGACGATTATCCCAGATACATGTACCATTACTGTCAGAACATTTTTTCCAAAAACCTTCCTACCCCTGGAGAATATCCACAGGACATTATCCTCTAGATTTTTTTCATTCTGTTAGATAATCTGAAGTATCCATCTGCCTTTAGATCTAATTGTCTGGGGGGGGGGGGGGGGGGGGGAGGGTGGGGTTAATTGTCCCAGGGGTTAATTGTCCCAGGGGTTAATTGTCCCAGGGGTAACTGTCCTGGGGGTAATTGTCCCAGGGGTTAGTTATTGCAGAGGGTAATTGTCTTAGGGAGTAGTCATCAAATCATTATGACTTACATGTAGCTAGTAGAAATCAATTTCAAAGTACAATTACTAATGTAGCCAACACTTCCCAAATAAGCCTTTAAAAGAAGCTGGTCTAATAATTTTTTCCAGGGCTGTACATTAAATTTTTATTATTATTATTATTTATTCGGCAAAGACAAAAATCAAGAAATCAGAGGATACAAAACAGTAGGTTAGAAGAGAGTCACATGGATGCCGGGAAAAGAAAAAGATTAACCAAATAACTATGACCCGAAGGTCTTCTTTTCCAATCCATTTGACTTTACATAAAATGAAATAGAATAAAATAAGATAGAATAAAATAAGATACAATGAATGAATTACAGTTACAATTTTCAGAAAAATTAATCCTTAACGTAAAAAGAAAGTCCACACCGGTATTGAATTAACTGCAAGAAAAAGCAGAAAAAGCAGAAAAATAAGAAATAATAAAGCTATGAATTTTCAAAACTGCAAACAATCAAACACAAGCCGACAACTCCGCGACGCATCCCACGAGCCCCCTCTCCCAGTGCTCCGTACCTGAAAAATCAAAAACTTCTATGGCTCTAAAGAAAACATCCACTACACACTCACCATCGATACAACCACTACAAACACACCACACACAGAACAGCACAACAAAACCTGTTCAAAATAAAGGCACACATGTACACATAGAATTTAAATGCTGAAATACAATGTAGATAATACAAACCTTATCCAACGTTCTCTGAACCCAAGGTGGTGTGGAGTCTTCGTTGATAAACCAAAGAGGGTTGGGTCCGGCTGTGACCTGACCATACGGTGCAAGCACACCATTAGACGATCCACTCTGCCCCGTCTTCCCTTGGGTGAGGAGTGCAAAGCTCCTGGCTGAGTCCTGCACGCTGCTGGCGAAGGTCCATTTCGGGGAGGCCACCGCTGCGTCTGACGGGCCCAGTAGACATTCTGGTACAGTGCTGACTACATCTTGATGATGATGGGTGCTTGTGTTGAGGACACATGAACTATCAAACAACTGTTGCCTGCAGAGTCTACACCTGTACGTTACCCTCTCCCCAGCCCTCTCCATGATGCCTACATGTACCTGAAATGTAAACAAAGAGCAACACCGATAACCCCACTGCTCGCAAGACGCCTTCCACACACCAACATCCACACATATTTGGGGTGTAACAACAGAGTCGGGTGGCTCTACACAATGCAGGGCTTTCAGTAATTGGGTCAAGGCTCCCTACAGGAATGGTACACATAATCCATAGCTGAACTTTGTGAACTTGGCATTGCTTTAGGGCATAGAGTGTGAATCATCACAGGATACAGGGCAGTAAGAAGGCAAGCTTGGAGGAAACAGCAGCCATCCTTCATCTCTCTCAGTCATGTAAGACATCAAGTCATGGAAGGGATAGACTTGAAGAGGAAGGGCAGCAGGAGGGCATACTCTTGTACGTGGTATCCCCTCAAACCATCTCAATATGGTCTGGCAAAGCAAACTCAATTTTAAGAATCAATTCAATTCAATTCAGTTTATTCAAATTCCGATAAAAAGTATACAAACTTGATATAGATACATTAAAACAGTATAATATAGGGATTAAATATTCAATAAAATGCAATACAGGATTTTAACTATAAAAGGAATAGGGATGACCATTAAAAGACCAGGTGCTGGTCTTGTCGAGACAGCCAACCATGTGTAGATTAATAGTATTGCAGTCAATACACGTTTAACTCAATACAATATTGTAATACATATAGAACCTTAAACAGAAACAAACAAAACCTAACAAACCCTACACAAATGCAGTATATATATATATATATAAGATGACAGTAATAATCATTAAAAACTATTCAGATAATAAATATTTCTTCAATGTTCTTTTAAATATTGTTAAAGATTTCATTAATTGCATTTCTATGGGGAGATTGTTCCAAACAACTGGTGCATGATGACGAAATGAGAAGAGTACATAATTTCTATTGACAGGCCATAAGTGATATTTTTTACTACTTCTTGTGTTATGTTCATGTACATGTATATGTGAGTTTAAAGTTAACATGGCAGACATAGAATTATGGAGTAAGTTTTGCTTATGTTTAAACAATAATATTGCACTATAGTATACATTCAATTGATAGATATTAAGTAAATTTAGTTGAATAAACAATTCTTTAGTGTGTGCTAATTGGTATGATAATGTACAGATTCTAACAACTCTTTTTTGCAAAACAAATAATCGTTGTAATTTAGTAGGGTAGGTATTTGCCCAAACTGTATTACAATAAGTTAAATAAGGTAAAATTAAAGTATTATACAAGATTACAAGGATATGTTTTGGCAAGAAATGGCGAAGTTTACTGATAATACCAACATTCTTCGATATTTTATTTGAAATTTCTAAAATATGATTATTCCAAGATAACTTTTCATCTATTAATACTCCTAAAAATTTGGTGTGAGTTACACGCTTTATAATTTCATTATCCATTTTTATATGTAGGTCCATAAAATTATTTACATTTTTATTATAAAAATATATAAAATTTGATTTATCCATATTCAATAATAATTTATTACACTTAAACCACTTACATACTTTTCCTAATTCTAAATCCAAAGTGTTATTCAAAGATTGTATATTTTTATCTGAAGCAAGTATGTTGGTATCATCAGCAAAGAGTATAAATTTTAAAATATCAGAAGATCGAGGTAGATCATTAATAAAAATTAAAAACAACAAAGGTCCTAAAATAGACCCTTGGGGTACACCACATAAAATATCCAAGGGATCAGATAAAGTTTCATTAAAAGAGACATACTGTATGCGATTATGTAAATAGCTATTAAACCACATTAGAGGAAGCCCTCTTACTCCGTATATTTGCAATTTATTCAATAGGATAGGATAATCAATACAATCAAATGCCTTACTTAAGTCTAAGAAGATCCCAATTGTATGAAGTTTGTTATTTAAAGCATTAATAACATAATCATGTAAATTAATCAAGGCTATTTCAGTTGAAACATTTTTTAAAAATCCGTATTGAGTTTCGGTTAAAAGAGAATTGCATGATAAAAAATCATAAAATCGATTATAAATAATTCTTTCTAAAATTTTGGAAAAGTAAGGGAGTATAGAAATAGGGCGATAATTAGAAATATCATGTACATCACCCTTTTTATGAATGGGAATTACTTTAGCAATCTTTAAATTAAATGGGACTGTACCCAATGACAAGGATAAATTAAATATATGACATAATGGTTTCAAAATAAAATATATAACTTGCTTAATGACGGGGGGACTTAAATCATCTATACCACAACTATTTGTGCACTTTAATTTAAACAATATCGCATATTTCATTTTCAGTTACAGGATTAAAAAATACAGAACTAGAAAAGGGTTTAGGCAAGAAAATGGCATGAGCATTCTTATCTGAACAATTAGCGGCGTCATGTATAGAAAATCCTATTTTTACAAAAAAATCATTAAAACAGTCTGCTATATTTTTATCACCATGTACATCACTACCTTCAACATTAATATATTCTGGCAAACTTTTATTCTTATTACCAAGTATTTCCTTAATAACATTCCACGTTTTCTTCAAATTCCCATTAGATTCTTGAAATTTTCTTCCATAAAACCTTTTACGTGCTATTTTCAACAATTTATTTACTTCATTTCTTAATATAACATACCTTTTCTTATTTCTATCAATTGGATGTTCACGATATTTCTTAAAACTCCTATTTTTTTCCTTATCTTCCTTAACAAATCCGAATCAATCCAAGGCTTCTTGGGTTTACTTTTTTTCTTTTTAAAAACCTTTTTAAAAACATTTTCATATAACAAAGTAAATTTCATTAAAAATCTATTATAAGCATTATCAACATTTTCACAATATAATCTATCATTCCAATCAATTAATATTAATTTTTCTTTAAATAAATTTATCGTTTTATCGTTTATAATTCGTTTTTTAAGTACAATATTCTTCTTATCTAAATTATATTTCTGAGTGATTTGGAAAACTGGAAAATGGTCAGATATATCATTAAGAAATAAGCCAGAAGAAATATCTAAATCAAAATTGTTTGTAAATATATTATCAATAAGAGAAAAAGATGATTCTGTTACCCTAGATGGTTTATCAATAAGAGGTAAAAAGCTATATGAATATATTGCACCTAAAAATTGATTTACATTATTATTTGAATATTTAATTAAGTCAATATTAAAATCACCCATAATGTAAGATGGCTTTGATTCTAAATTAATCTTTTTAAGACAATTTTCAAATGCAATAATAAACTCATTCATATTTGCTTGTGGTTTTCTATATACAATGCCGACAATAATATTCTTTTGATTCAATAACATAATTTCAATAAACAATGACTCATAATTTTTAGAAATATCTAATAAATCACTTCTTATTCTAAAACGTAATAAATCTGAAATTAAAAGAGCAACACCTCCACCATTTCCATATTTACGATCAGAATGTATGAAGGTATAACCATCTACATTGAATAAAAGGGGTGTATGCTCATTAATCCATGTTTCTGAAAAACCATATATAGAAAACTTAAAAAGTAAGGTTGATAAAAAGTCTGATATTGCACTGAAATTTTTATTTAAACTACGGGAATTAAAATGTAATAAACTAAAATTATCTTGTACATTCTCAAATTTACTCTCAAAATGTTCATCTAAGTAATATTTACAATTAAAATTATTTTGTATTTGCAAATCAAAGTCATCAAATCTGTTTGAATCTGTATTTCTAAATACGTTGTTTAAATCATGAAGATAATTAAATTTGGAACGAGTGTCATGACGAAATGTGTTAACAAAATCATTATCATCAATATCATGAAATGGAAATAAACTATGTGAACATCTTGAGAACGAACATTTACATATCTTAGATTCATCATCCATTTGGTTGGTGACATTAGTACAATCGTTTTTGCACAAAGAACATGTAAGTAAATCGGTTTTTACTGCAAGTTTACAATCTACGCAAATTAACATTTAAAAGAAGAAGAAGAAGAAGAAACATATATACAGATATCCAAAAATAAAGTTCAGGTTAAATGGTGAATCAACCAAGAGTACACAAGTAAATCATGTAGCAATCATGTAATACGTGCTATGTCTTCACTGAAATGTATCAGTTTCTTTACACTTGTCGGGCTCTTTCCTATTGCAAAGATGCGGCCATCCAATGACCAAGCAGTTTTGACATTTTCGCTGTTTCTGGCTTTGCTTAGCAGTTCTGCATTAGGAGCGGTCAGGTCCTCCAGGATGGCTTTCCGTGTTCCTGCCAGCTTGCGACGCTTTTTCATAACTTCATCCCGTTTCCTGTATGATTTGAATTTCGCGATGATCGCTCTTGGTTTGTTTCCGCCAGGTTTTCCTAATCGATGCGTTCTCTCCAGGTCATACTTTGTGAGCTCAACCCCAAGGACGTCGGTTGATAATTTGATGATCAGATCATCTGTATCTTCGTTGGAAGACTCAGGTATGCCAAAGAACCTTAGACAATTCCTTCGAGAGTATTGCTCCTGTTCATTTAGGTGGCGCTGAAGGCGAGATATCGTGTTGGTATGCCTTTCTACCTTCACCTGCAATTGTTGTACTTCAGAAGTCTTTTTCTGGAGTGTTGTTTCCAGATCCAGGAGACGGGCCTCTTGTTTCTCAAGATCTTCTCTCATGTCGCCAAGAAGTTTTGTTACATGGGTTTCGATGAGTGCCAGGAAACGAGGGTCGTTAAGAATGTCTCTGATTGTAGCAGAGACAATCGCTGCATTTTTCTCCTTCCCCCTGGTGCTTGGTACTGATGATTCCTTTTCTGTCATGTTAAATACAGCTAGCTGTACTTGATAAAAGGGAATTCCAAGTTGTCCTTTTGAATTGTCCAATGGATGAGCTATAAACTGTTTAGGAATGACTCAAAGTTGAAAACTTAACGAAGATCAAAACTTGTAATCAGAATAAATGCACAAGTTCCAGATGAAGAAATGAAGGTATGTACTCCTGGTTGAAATAAAGTCTTCAAATATAAAGATCACATGAGTATTTCACAGAATTGTTAGGTTAAAAGAAGTAAAAAAGCATGAATTTTCGGAGGCACTCTAAGAGGTATGTTAACACAGCTGCAACGTCCATCAACAATATCCAACATATAATCATGTACCATACAATTATTTTTAACCAGAGTTAAATTTTCTAGTAGTTAATTCTAAAAGAGCTCCCCGAACAATCATGACTTTTTCACTGACTTACAACTACGTATGTCCATGTATCTACATGTACTACTATCTTCATGTACATGTAAGATGCATGTACAGCCTACATTGTATGTACTACCGTATTGCAATTTGTGAAAGTTTCTTGCTGCAGAATTGGCTGCTATTAACAATTCATGAAAGTTTTATGTCGCGAAAGATTCTAGTTTTACAGTCATGTCAATGTGAAATGTGAATACATGTTTTAAGATTCATGACACACACCTGTTCCACAGCATATTTTTATTTTTTCATTTTTTTTTTTACAGACATACCAATAAAACTAAAAGATGAATATGGTCATCAGTTGCTTCTCTTTGCTCAAAAAATATCTGCAGATCAAAATAAGAAAAATGTAACCCCCCGTTTCAAAATGTTGGAAATATTACACACAAAAGGTATGGCGGAAAAAAATGTCTTACATGTACAAATATACAATTTGTTTCTTTTCTTTCTCTTATTTTGGGGTTAGGCTTTGAATCAGATACTGTATAATACTAATATCTTTATTTTCAAGGAATTCAATTTTCAGAGACTATAAAGCAAACTTTTAAGAAACAAAGAAAATAAATTTTAAAAATTTATGTCTCCTTTGTGGTCCCATGAAGACATTTATTTGCATAATCTAGCAAGTATGTTCAATTTCATTAAATATTTATAATTCTATCAAGTTTGAAGGCCCAATATAAAAATGTAAAAAAATACATGTAAGTGTACATAATGTAAATTTTATTGTTTTGAATGAGATTTTACACTGTGATATCCCATAATTTATAAAATAAAAATCAAACCACATACAATTTAACAATTGATGAACAGTGATGGAATGACATCACAAACTCCTCAGTCATGACTTACACATTTACTCCATGAGTACATACCATACTGTATAAAGATCTAGTGTGATCTCCATATCATTAGTTGAGTTCAAGTAAACAAAATTCATAGAAAATATCAAGTTCGTAAAACATACAAAGTCATGTAAAGAGCCATGGTTCATCAAATCATCTCCATGACAGTCATAACTCTTGTCAGCGATCTACGGAAATGTCATGGACCTGACAAACCATTTCACAAAGACATGATCGACAACTCAATGACATTGACAGACATGCCAACTAGTACGATTTCCTCACCCAGTTTCGCTCCTATTACACTTGATAAGGGGGTACCAACATCTATGGATGTCTGGAATTAATTTGGAACACAACATTACCATAATGCATCGCACCTGTCTCCTCGAACAACCTTTTGTTGTCCAGTGGCATTAACTATTTATGGCTCTGGGTTACAAGAACTGTTCTAAATTTTTGTCTGTGATACACAATGCCATACCCCCTTATCAACCGTAAAAGGTAAGGAATACGATTTTAGGTTGGCAGCACTGCATTGATACTCATCGGCTAAAAAACATAGTCTCTATCACAGTCCATCAGATTCATCATCCATTACCCCAACAGATTTTAAAGGGAAGCTTGAGTTCTGGGAAAGGTAAAGGTATCAATTTACAAAGTTCTAATAACATTTCCTCTGATAATTCTTTTGACGACTATCTTAAACATCCAAATATCCACTCAATTTTCTTTAAACCAGTAAGTGAACATGAAATAGTAACATTAGTTGATAACATGAAAAATAATACAAGCGTAGGTATAGATAGTATCGATATAACAGTAGTAAAACGTGTTATCCATCTGATAAGTGAACCGTTAAGTTTTATATTCAATGAATGTATATCAAGTGGCACCTTTCCATCCAAAATGAAAATAGCTCGAGTAACTCCAATATACAAAAAGGGCAAACGTAATGATGTCAATAATTATAGACCAATTTCAGTGTTAACCATATTTTCTAAAATATTAGAAAAATGTATTTACAATAGACTCATAAATTTTATTAAAAGACATAATATTCTCATTAATAACCAATTTGGATTTAGACAGGGACATACCACAGCTACAGCAATACTGGATCTAATCAATAGTATAAACCAAGCCATTAATAATAAAGAATACGCTCTTACCATATTTATTGACCTAAAAAAGGCATTTGATGTCATAAATCATTCAATTTTATTACAAAAAATGTATTATTATGGTATTAGGGGTAGACCTTTACAACTTTTATCAAGTTATCTAACTGATCGTAAACAATTAACATTAATTAATGGAGTTGAATCCAAAGTAAAAACAATTAGTTGCGGAATACCACAAGGATCTATTCTCGGTCCCCTTTTGTTTCTGATTTATATTAATGACTTGCCACACCCAACCCAAAATTTGCGTTATATATTATTTGCAGATGATACCAGTGTTTTTTGTAAAGGTCCTGATCCTACAATTTTATTTGATTTAGTAAATACCCAATTACATAGAATAAGTAACTGGATGAATTCCAACAAGTTAATTTTAAATATTGATAAAACTAATTATATTATGTTTGGTACTAAAACTACAATTCCTTCTAATTTAGATTTATACTACAGAAATAAAGAAATAAGTCGAGTGACTAATACTAAATTTCTAGGAGTAATTGTTGATGAAAAATTATCTTGGAACTACCATGTAAATTATATATGTAACACTTTAGCTAAAAATATTGGGATTTTGTATAGATTGCAATTCTTGCCACAATCTGTTTTGAAAATGTTGTACCATTCTCTTGTTTCTTCCCATATAAACTATTGTAATATTGTTTGGGGTTTCACCTCTAATAGAAATATTGAACGAATTCATAAATTACAGAAACGTGGAATTCGCCTTATCACACATTCCCCGTATCTTTCATCCAGTTTACCTTTATTTAAGAAAATGCAAATCCTACCTATCCATGAATTATTAACTCTAGATACCGCAATTTTTATGTATAAACTATCTAACAACCTTCTCCCTTTGGTTTATAATGACTATTTCACTCTAAATTGTTTCATTCATAATTACAATACTAGGAATGCGCAAAATATCCATCTTCCTCTAAATCGCACATCGGTAACACAAAATTCAATCTTTTATAATGGCCCAATCCTTTGGAACAGCCTCCCAACTAAATTTAAGAATAGTATGACTGTAAAGCAATTTAAACGATCTTATAAGCGACATCTTCTTGATTCACAATGTTAAATGTACTAGATTATTGTATATGTTTCCCTCTCTTTTTTTTTCCTTTCTTTCTTTATAGTGTTATGAACTTCTGTACACTTGATATTCTATCATTTCTTATAATTCTGTTTTTATATACTCTGTATGAAGGGGTCATTTTTAACAAGCCTATATTTGAGCTTTCTATGATCCCGCCACTATTATTTATTATACTGATTTATATTGATTTTCTGTAATATGTTTTTATGGTGGAAATAAATGATTGATTGATTGATAATTTGTGAGCTTTCTCAATCTTATTACGTTAGTTTGGAAGATTGCCATGTAGTAGATATGTTCCCTGAAAAGGATTGGTCTTCAAATGCCCTCACTTTAAAATAATGACAAGAAACAGCTGAAAAGTTCTTATCGTTTTGGTGTTCTAAAACCTTACAGCATAAACCAATTCTTATGTGCTAAATAATCAACATTTCCCAATTGCTTTGGGACAGCTGCTTTCACAATTCAATCTTATGACCAGAACTTTATCTTTAAGACTCAGTTTTTCCCAAACTGTTCCAAAATGTGAAAAATGGCAGCAAAAATTGATACTGATAATGCAAACTGTTTATATGGAAAGATGTGTTAAATACTTATGTCATCTTAGCATTTATAAAATTGAGAAAACTTTTGTGATGCACGAATCTAGATTTAAAAGTAAGGGGATAAATAATTAACTAATTATGGAAAGAAGACCCAAATCGTGTTTATTTCAGGGAAAATAATTAAATAAAGATATTTTCTAACCCAATTTTTAATATCTATTCATAAAAAATACATGTAATATTATTTATATCAAAGCATTGCGTGAAAAGGGAAAATTTATATAGGGAAAAACCAAATTGTCTTTGTTCACATGGGTCTGTAGATACAGACTCTTCAGTTTACTATGCTGTGTTTATGGTAGACGAATGTGGGTATTTTTAATATTAATCTTATTTACTTGTTGGGGGGTCAAGAAGCCACAAGAACATATTGTCCATCGGTCTGTACAATATTATGATACAAACAAATTTCAAGTGTCAAGTTTATTGTATTCAAAACCTTCAAGAAAACAAGGTACATGAACTCATCAGTCATTACACAATATATGCAGACAGCATAACATATTTCAACATTTTTAATAGTAAAACTACATGTATCTCCACGTTCAGACTATCCCCCGGCAAATGCATAGTGTATATGCTCGCTGGGACTTCTCCCCGTCTCCCCCCAAACATGTTGGGTTTTTTGATGGGAGAGCGGGAGAGGCTCGTAATCCGATATCTCGCACCTGTTTTATATCATAAGTGCGCATGCGCGAAAAGTGGAGACGAAGAACTGTTTCCGCTGTGTCCCAACACAGTAAATGTAAACATTTACGTCACACGTGCATAGTTAGCTGATGTGTTTTATTTTGAGTAGATCTAGTGAGTTTCTCCGAAAGGTTGGTCATTTGCAAGGATTGGATTGACAAATTATACATCATTTTGAAGCTTAGGATCTGCTTTTTAAAGCAACGGCGCAAGTAGGCCACCAGGCGCTGTACACGGTGCCTTTGAAGCTGTAAAGTAGGTACCGCCTTTGCTGAAACATGTAACCCGTTTAAAGCCAAGAAATCCAATGAAATGGTCGTATCATCACAATCAAATTTGATCAAGAACAACGAAGTAATACTCCCACTTCACTTCTTGAAGAGAACAGTGTACCGGTACAGGCAGATCGTTTGCGTTTACAAATCGCATTTTGGCGCGCCCTACAGCGCCATGCACGGTGACCTAACGCACAGTCGTGATTTGTCCCCTGGCTAGCGGGGGATTCGAACATAGTATGGACGCTCGGTCGTAAAAAAGATAAAGGGGGGGGGGAATAGTCTGAATGTCGGGTTTTTGATAAAGGAATGTGCTTGGAGATCTACATGTATAGTAAATTTTCTCTAAATTTACATTTTGCATTTTTTTGCAGCACATACATGTACATGTATGTAGACCAACTAAAAGCTGACTTGTGATGGCATTCTAAAAAGATACATGTATGACAGGTTTTGGGTACCAACAAGAGCTACTCAGGGAAGAAGCTGTAAGACTCCTCCAAACAGACAGATTTTTCCATGAGGCATACATGTAGTTATTTATTTCTTGCCCAATTTCATTCAAACTTTCACCATCCTGCGGTTTCTTAATTTTCTGCTTTTACACAAAGCATCTTATTTACTAGACAGAAAAATCTGTCTGTTTGGAGGAGTTTTATAACATTTTTTGACTTTTGAGATGGAAGCCTTCCATAGTTACCGTAGGCGAGTACATGTACCTCTCCGCCTGCCTTAAGCATTGGGTCTATGGACAAAAAGTATGAGGTACATGTACCTCACCCCAACCCGTAATTTAAAGGGGTACTCCGGCCTGAAATTAATATGAACTGAATAAATAGAGTAAAATTAAACAAACAAATCACTGAAAATTTCATCGAAATCGGATGAAAAATAATGAAGTTATGGAATTTTTAAGTTTTGCATTATTTTGGTAAAACAGTGATATGCACGTCATCATGAATATGCAGTGAGTGAGCTGATGATGTCATATCCCCACTTTTTCTTTTGTATTTTATTATATGAAATTGCAATTATTCAAATTTTCTGCTCCAAGTCTATAACTAAAACATCTGACTCCTTATTTAATGTGTAAGTTTATCATTGCTGTAACTTATTTTGTTACAAGGGAGAAATTTTTTATAGACATGTATGAAAAAATGAAATAATGAAGATTTCATATAATATAGTTAAAAAGGGAAAGTGGGGACGTGACATCATCAGCTCACTCATTACATATTCATGATGACATGCATAGAACTGTTTCCCAAAATAATGCAAAACTTAAAAATTCAATAACTTTGTTATTTTTTATCGGATTTCAATGAAATTTTCATTGTTTTGGTTGTTTAATTTTACTCTATTCATTCAATTAATATTATTTTCAGGCCGGAGTACCCCTTTAAAATCCAAAGTCGTAAATGAAAAACAAATACACAGAATATAATGATCACCTCCTGATTTTTTTCAAAAATCCAAGATTTATCGGAAAATTAACCCCGTTTTGCCATGTTGTCAACGGGGTTAGCGCAAGTGAATCGGTGAACGGAATACATGTACTTGTACATTAACATACGCGTACGTACTAGTATGTAGGTCCCAGCTCAGCAGCGGAGCTCTGCACTCTGCAGTCAAAGCTGATAAGTTTGTTGTTTCACCATATTTCGGTAAAAATATCACAAATACCATGTAAGATAATCTCACAAACCTTACTTAAACTGCAATAGAAATTCATAAACTTGATTGAAGGAGGGTGAATTTTACGATTTGAATATTTTCTGATTAAATAAAAGCAAGAATATACATGTAATATCGCGAACGACGCGAACGATCTTTTCTCCCACGTTGAAGCACTACTGCGAGTGCACAATGGTGATTGGCACTCTGATTTTTCGAAATACCAGCACTGAGAAAGGAGTGTCTGTGACATTTTATAGCTTTTTTTGCCAAAAAATATTGAAAACATACAAATTATCACTCCTATTGCAAGTTTTTGATATTCATGTAAGTATGAGTAGAGTTGGTGGTGGTGATTTTATGGTATGTGGTTTGTGATATTTTCATCGAACTTTGGCCAAAGCAAAAGTAATTGCACATGAGTGTGTAGCTCCTCCGCGACGAGCCAAATATTTGTAGCACCATAGGGAAACCTGGGGTGGTGTACTGAGAATTTTATCTTGATTTTTTTAGTGAAAACATTTTAATTGTCATTTTACATTTCACTTGTGTTTGCACAAATGAATTCCGCTACGCATCCACTTTTGCACAATCATTAACCAATGATGCGCCATAAGTGTACATTTTGTATTTTTGTTATGACTAAAATCAAGATAAAACAAATCTCAGAATACCACCCCAGGGCTCGACCCTGGTCCGGAAGTCAAAGTCCACCAAAATGATGTGTTGGACCACACCACGAATAGTGGTCATATTGTCCACTATTTGATTTCGTACCACTTTATTGTCAATCTTCAATAAAGGAACATAGTATAAACATAATAAGAGTTGCACATTCATAAATATAGCGGTAAGAGTAGTCCAGGTCCTAGCACATTACTGCCAAGGCAGGACATACAATACAAAACATACAAAAGAATCATATGATATCATAAAACATGATTGGCGAGATAGATCTTATTATAGTTATTATTATTATTATTGTGTATATTCAGGTATATCAGTTTAAGTTTTATATTAAGGGAAATATTATAATTTAAGTATAATTTCAGTTACTCAATAGTATTTCTAAACGCTTGATTGTTACAAGGGCATAGACTTTCTTTTTACATCCACGTGAAGCGCCCAGACATGGACGACCCCACCCGCCCGCCACGAACAATCGCGCTCCGGCAGTCGGAACACGAATCACACATATATTAAGTGCTGCTAAGTCGGACAAATACTATGGCCTGTCCGTCCCAGCAGCACACAACTCACACAATTCGCACTCCAACCACCGAAGCACCACTATCCACAACAGGCGAATGGAATCATCCACATCAAGGGACCCATGCATGCAGCCTGGCTGCCCAATTATTACTATTATAATTGTTATTATTAGTATTATTAGTAGTAGTATTATTATTATCATTAGTAGTATTTAAGCCTGAGTCATATCGATTATTTCATAATCCGGGATTCGACGGCTCTGATCCGGTCGAATACCGGTGCATCGATAAATGATGGGCGGTGAAAACAGAGTTGCACACAGTTGCACGCAGTGCATGCACCATGCACTGGTGACCGGTCCGCTGGCATCGCGGGCATATGTATGGGGCTCTCGCTGCTCGACATTAACGATAGCCCGTTAGTAAAAATCACGGCAGACTAGCCAAAATCTTAAGTTTCTAGTCCGTATGGCTAGCCAAAATATCACTCTAGTGTCGCACGAAGCGATGCTCATTGTCGACACATCCGACAATGATTCAAATTCAAAGAACTAATAATCTTACTTTGTCTTTGGAGAGCTGAATGGAACACGTTTGTTCAATGCAAAAAAAAGAACAATACGAAATAAACTTTTCGTCGCTCATGACTTCATTCAGCTTCAGATCATTTCCAAGAAGTAATTGCCAATTTGATGAGAGTGTGATATAGTTATTGCGAAGTTGGAACACTCGTACTCATGCCCGTATTTATCATGTTCAATTATACAATTGTCAAATTGACAATGCAGAGAGAGTGCAAGAATATTATCGTAAACTTCAGTTCGTAACGACAAAAACAATTTTTTTTTTTCCATAGAGAAAGCACAGGTAAAGCAGGACGTCCTCCGCGAGCGAATTAGCGAAAGTTAGCCAACAGTTTGAAGTCGCCTTCACGTTCTGTGCTAGTATATATGCTGTACGTTACGGAGTTTCTTTTATTTGCTTTTTTCATGGTGGCTAGTCACAAATCGATGCACCGGTTTTGCCAAAACGAAATCGGGATTCGATGTCTTCGATCGAACACCGGCTAACCAATCGATTCGACTCAGGCTTAGTAGTATTATTATTATTATTATTATTATTATCATTTTTTTTATTATCATTATTTTTATTATTATTAGTTATACTTATATTATTATTATCACCCTTATCATTATTATCATCATCATTATCATTATTACTGGGTGCTTCAGTTACTGAGTTATAATTGAGTTATTACAAGTTATGACAGTCTTGCCAGGTGGGTTCGTCCTTCGTGCAATAAATGGCAAAAGACGAAATAAACGCCATTTTACTGAGTTTGTCCCGAAATTTGAGCGGCTTTGTGTTCCGTTCATGCAAGTAGCCCAAGATCTGTTTCAGTCTTTGGGTGTTGTTTGATGAAATGAATCCTCGTGAACCAACTTCAATTGCCAAAAACTTTACCTCATAGCTATTATTTCGAATGACTGTAACTAGGGACGACTATTTATCAACTTTGTATTGATGGTTTTTTTCTACTCCAAGTTCGAATGGGACTGTCAATTCCATGATCATATCTTTTTGCTATTTTCCGCATAGATCCAAAGATCAGGTTTTAGGTTTGTTTGCGTACAAGGCAGTGGGATTGTTGAGACGGGAGAGTAGCTGGTTATAAGGAATATCATGAAGGATTCTCTGTGATCGCTTCTACAAAGCATATTAGTACGGCGCCAAGTATAGCGTCCTTGAGATTGAAATACTGAACAACAATTGAGTACATGATTAAGTGTCTTAACACAATCGCAGTGCCTGTATTTGTTTGTTGTGGATCTGCCCCATCTCACTAAATTTGCTCTTGCATTAACCGTGTCGCTGATTGCATAAATTTACAGGAAATTTCAGAACCTTTACTGGCAAGTTGTACATGATGCACTTCCAAACCATACAGTCACTTTCCATTGACAGAAGATCTAAAAATCTCCCTTGAACTACCAACTCTTTAACGTGTGTATGCCAAATGGTAGAGACTTCATGAGTTAAGATTTTTTTGCTTTTTTTTCCTTTCGTTTCAGATTTGGTTGTACTACCTTAACAGATGAATAAACTTCGTCACTTTTCACAATAGTGGACTTTTTCCCAACCCACTTTGACTTGCGGTCTAATTTAAAGTCCAAACAATGATTAACCAAATCATATATGAATGCAAAAATAGTTGGTGTTTTCTGTCGCATGTACTAAAGGTTAGGGGGGGGGGGAATAAGATAAATATTTCAAATACTTCCTTTCAAATTCAGCCCTTAACTAGATTGATACTGTTTAGCAACAGTGAACCGCCGCGCCTGCGCGATGTAGTGTCCCACCTCAGCACCATTCAATAAGAACTAGAAATGTGCATTGCTGGGGCCGCGCAATGCTAAATGTATCCCCCGGCGCTGGCAGCGATTTGAAGGAAGGACAAAGACCCTCCCCCATCCCCTCCCTCAAACAAAAGGATGGTGTAGAAATTAGATGTGTAGGTTTCACTAAGACACATCTTCACATAAAATTTGAAAGAAATGTGTTGAGAGATATACCAAGATACATCTCCATACAAAATTTGAAAGAAATCCATCAAGAAATGTGGCCTGCAGAGTGCACTCATGCCATGCCCTGAAGTATGACCTTTGACCCTATAAAAGACGGAACACTGGTGGCAGCATCACCAAAAACTATAGGTTTTTAGATTACACCAAGAGACACCTTCATGCAAAATTTGAACGAAATCCGTCAAGAAATGCAGAAGAGTGCAAGAAATGGAAAAATGACCTTTGACCCTATAAAGGACGGAACAATGAGGGCAGCATCACCAAACAGTAAAGATGTGTAGATTATACCAAGATACATCTCCATACAAAATTTGAACAAAATCCGTCAAGAAATGCAGAAGTAAGAGTGCACAAAAGGGACAAATGAGCTTTGACCCTATAAAGGACGGAACAATGAGGGCAGCATCACCAAACAGTAAAGATGTGTAGATTATACCAAGATACATCTCCATACAAAATTTGAACAAAATCCGTTGAGAAATGTGGCCTTCAGAGTGCACTCACGCCATTCCCTGAAGTATGACCTTTGACCCTATAAAAGACGGAACACTGGTGGCAGCATCACCAAAAACTATAGGTTTTTAGACTACACCAAGAGACACCTTCATGCAAAATTTGAACGAAATCCGTCAAGAAATGCAGAAGTAAGAGTGCAAGAAATGGAAAAATGACCTTTGACCCTATAAAGGACGGAACAATGAGGGCAGCATCACCAAAAATTAAATATGTGTAGATTATACCAAGATACATCTCTATACAAAATTTGAATGAAATCCATCAAGAAATGCAGAAGTAAGAGTGCACAAAAGGGACAAATGAGCTTTGACCCTATAAAGGACGGAACAATGAGGGCAGCATCACCAAACATTAAACATGTGTAGATTCTACCAAGATACATCTCCATACAAAATTTGAACAAAATCCGTTGAGAAATGTGGCCTGCAGAGTGCACTCACGCCATGCCCTGAAGTATGACCTTTGACCCTATAAAAGACGGAACACTGGTGGCAGCATCACCAAACACTATACGTTTTTAAATTACACCAAGAGACACCTTCATGCAAAATTTGAACGAAATCCGTTGAGAAATGTGACCGCCAGAGCGCACACAAGAGTACACACAAGACATCTATCAAAATATGACCTTTGACCCTATAAAAGACGGAACACTGGGGGCAGCATCACCAAAATCTATAGGGTTCCAGATTTTACCAACAGACACCTTCATACAAAATTTGAACAAAATCCGTTGAGAAATGTGACCGCTAGAGCGCACACAACTATCCCCAAAAATATGGCCTTTTACCCTATAAAAGACGGAACACTGGGGGCAGCATCACCAGAAACTATAGGGGTCCAGATTTTACCAAGATACACGTCCACAGGAAGTCTGAAAAAAATGTGACCGCTAGAGCGCACACAAGAATGTGACGCGGCGGCGGCGGCGAAACGCTGCTGAATCCAAAGTATCCTCCGGCATACTGCCGGGGGATACAATTAACTGCGGATGCGCTGTTCTCGCCTTTCTCGCCTTTGGATCTGAGGGTCGCGGGTTCGAACCCTACTATGTCTGGTGTTTATGTCCTTGGGCAAGGCATTTTATCCGCTCGCTTTTTTTTACCCATGAGTGATGGGAACCTTAGTCGGGTGTTATCTGAGCCGTGAGCGTCATACCTCGGTAATGTATTCATTTTTATGATTTTCATTAATGAAAAGCTTTTCAGCGTCTCAAAAGTAAACTTATTAAATGCATTCCGTACAAATTCACATTTTGTATTCATGAACTAGACCTAAAAATCATCTTTGAAATGAAAGCTCCAAGTGCTCTGAGTGGTTAGCACTCGCATGAGCCTCTACTGAGACCTGCGGTAACGAACTACTGTCTGTACTGGGGATAGAATAAAAAAATATCAGAAATTGTTAAATAAATCCACAGAACAGACAGTTATTCCTGTCTAGGTCTAGATCTACTCGGCTGTAAGTTAGGTCCACTCAGGGCACCGTTACTAATCCTTGGCTGTGAAAAAAAATGTGTGGGACTACACACTAACGAGAGTCTACAGCGACTCCCTTAAATCATTGCTGGGGGCACAAATGCGCGCAGTTTTATCAGGTTTTACCCGTGTAATTTTTTTAGGTGTCTTACCTTATCATATCATATCATATCATAGAAAATGAAAATATCTGATTTTGGTTCTTGCTTCCTTTTTATCGTCTCACTCACGGTCACTGTCTATCACGTTTCCTTGATACACATTATTGCCATAGAGCTCTCGGCGATTGTTATGCAGATTACAAAAAAAATTACCATTGCTTGCTGATGTGGTAGGTCCCACTTATACATGTACATGTACAAGCTTATCTGAAGATAACCTTGTACTCCAGACTAGCTTTTACGAGTGAATAGGCTTCAATAGCTTTTGTGTGTATCAGCAGGCCCTTTTCCAGGCTAGATCATTCATACAGGAGAGGAAAATATTTATTTAAAATTTCACTTTCAAGTCTGAATCCCTACATTTGTGGCAAAGTAAGAGTTGAAGAGTCCCTGAATCAGGTAATCTAGCAAATTTAAGAAAATGAAATCTTGTTTAGAGCAATTTTGTTGTCTGCTTTTGACTGCTGCAACAGTGAATGTTGGACACAGTCCCACATAGGCAAGGGCCTATGAGTGGGTAGGTCCACATCAGCAAGCAATGGTCATATTGACCATTAGGAAATATACATGTGTGTTTACTGGGTATTGGGGATACAGATGTAATTTTGTTTGAAATGGAGGTTTTTGTGGGCAAACTGATACTTTAGTTTAAGTCTATACATATTAATTTATAAGTACGTTAAGATACAAAAAGTAGAAAGTTATAAAAACTTACATTTACAGCCTTCCTTTTCCAACTTGTCACAGAGACATTCATCCGTATGACGACTGCTCTCAATATGTTGCGCACTAGTGAAGCCGCACTATATGGTTACGCACCATAGATACGTACACAGAATGTTACGCACACAAGCTATACGGACAAGGTCATATTACAACGACGGGTGGCCGTTCTCTCCCAAAGACTTTTTCAATTATTGCTCCTCGCCGTTAAAGCACTCTGCTTAATATCCTTGCACCAGAAGGAATACAGCAGATTGTAGAGAATGCACGATGAGAAGCCTTATCGCTAGACTAAACTCATTAACAACCCCCAAGCTGTCTTAACAACAGGTAAACAACGAGGTGGAGATCGATGAACCGATCGCGCCGGTACCACTACGAGCGCTGAGGGCTCCCTTCATCATAATCGTGAAAAATACAAAATGGATGCTCTGACCGGATCTCGATAGATTTCGCAAAAAATTCCCCAAAATTTCAGGAAACCCTTTTCAAAAGTGACAAAACAAACTGGTAAGTTTTAATCATCTATTATTCACCATAATTAGCTATCTTTCAGTAGATTTCAATCTAAGGTTTTCACTTAAATATAGCCAAAACTGCACAGTGATGCAGTTTTAGGTATGGGATGTGTGTTGGCTGCATTCCTACACAGTCGGCAATGGCGTGTTCCTATGAGTGGGTAGGTCCACTACATATCGACCACCCTTTTTTAAACCGACCACCTTATTGCCATAGACTCATCACGTATGGGACTAAGCGCAATGCGCAACCCAATCGAACCAGACTCACTTGCTCAAGAAAAATGAGGAGGAAACGGGTAAAAAATTGATAAAATTCATAAAATATACGGTTATAATGTTATTATATTCGATTACCTTATAAAAAAAAAATCCTTGTTTGTGGTTTTTAGATTTTCGGACGATTTTCAGACAGTATCTACTAATATAATGATGACGTCATACAGCTTTCTGTATGTCGCCAGCTACGCTCATACGTCATGTCATACATAATCTGTATGCATATAAGCGGCAGTTTTCGGGAAAAACATGATGATGATGATAATGAGGACGATTATGATGTTTTTTATACCAATCATGGCTACATTACTGTAAAATAGTTGGTATTTTCTGTCGCATGTACTAAAGGTATGGGGGGAAAATGAGATAAATATTTTAAATACCTTGCTTTCAAATTCAGCCCTTAAAAATCTCACTCCTACCTCAAATGGCCGTTAGGAAGAACTTTTGATATTTTCAGCAAAATCCAACGTCAAAATCTTCTCCAAAACCGGAGAAATCCCTGCCGATTTGTTTCGTGATCGCGTGTTGTTTACATACTGCCGATGTCTTAAGACTAAAATCGGCCAATAAAATTTTTGTCCACGAAAAAACTCGGGGATGGCAAGCGCACATCGATCTTTACAATCGCGCACACAGAAAATCGGGACTTTTCCATGTACGCCATATAGGGACCAAATTTTTAAGGACAAAACTCTTTTGGGGAGATGTCAGCGCCCGCGGCGACAAGGAAATGTACACAATGACTCCGATAGCTCGTTTCGCGAGAATCGACAGTAAATTACGGATTTCATTTTTGGAAATATCTTTTCCAACATCGGTGAGTTGAATTTATTGTATTTTCTTGAATATTTTGGGGTCGGTTTTTGTAAATTAAATGCCGATTTTGAGTGAATGTTGGTGACTTTTGTGCAGTGGTGTTTTAAAAAGTTGAGGTGTATGACTGCCTACATTATACACACGAAGTATAGGAATGTAGCTATGAGTGTTTTATACTCATGATACTTAAATATAATAATATTTTAATTGTACAATTAACGAGAGAACATGGAAAATTATTTTTATATTATAAAAGCATGCTGGTGAGTGTGAGGGAAGAGTGTGCCAAGAACAGGGTGACGAATGTGTCGAGAACAGGGTGACGAAAAACAAGCACAAGAAGAAAGGGGGGGGGGGAGAAGAAAACGAATCCCGTTATTGTTGCATCCAGTGGATTCACTTTGCGTGCATAATCAGTAGAGGGCGGGTGGTCGGTTCATAAAAAGGGCTTATTTAGCGCACAGACAGAAAAAAACATGCGTTTGTCATGTTTGTTTACGTCGCGCGCGCGCCGCACTGGTACTGGTAGGACCCAACCCGTCATCATTGTGGAATGACGTGAATCTGCAGGATAGATCAATTGTAGGTAAATTTGACAAATAGTTTTGTAGATATCGTGATTTTAACATTAGGCCGTCGATAAGGCATGTAAGGGGTAGGTCCAACATGTCCAACCATACAGTTCACAACGTCAACAACGCACACTCACATGACTCAGACTAGCCCCGGGACGCTGCCACGAAGTGGCAGCGTCCTGAGTGAAACCAGTACGATTCGGTGGGTCTCACAATCTACCAATGTTCAAATGACCATTTAAAAAATGGCCATGTAATTATTATTTTTTAATTAAAGTATCATATATACGATGCCACTTACCTAAACAGACTTTACGCAAATCAGCTTTTCCTAAAAAATGTGTAGAATCGATGAATGTCACTTTTTACTCTCAATTTTCGAAACCAGTCCCATTCGCCATGTTGTTAAAGCCAAATTGAAAATAGGCACTTGCGCATGCGCCTATGAATGTTTATACAATGACGGCATAGTTTTCGTCAATGGAATAATGAATATTCATATACCCACTGTAATCCGCCGATCGCTAGCGTATAGATCTATAGTCTAGATTCTAGACCTTTATTTTATTACCCCCCCCCCCGACCGCCGCCCCCGCCCCCGCCCCACTAGCGTAGCGGCCCCAGTGATCACGACCGCCCGGTGAATCGCGCAACCCCGAGGAAAAAAGGGTCTAGACGTTTTGCGTGGAAAAGTGGGCGTGAACTTTTCACGTAAACATCGTACTTTGAACTTTCGTTGAACCTTCAAGCTAATTAATATTCAAGACGAAAGTTCGGCAATCTGATCAGCTGTTCTATTCGCACACATGGGTGAAATGGTTTATCAACATGAGATAAACGGTGTACTGTATTGTAGAATGTCTTCGTCAACGTTGTGTGTTATTGATAGGATTTGATAATCTTGTCAGCGAGAGTTTTGGAACTTTTTTGCCGTCCGAAAATTGTTTTCAAATTGTACCGTACAGTATTGCACAACATTTGAACAGTTCAACAAACTGTAATTGGATGTTTTTTGTACCTAACCTGTGAATTAGTTAAATCAATTTGGAATAGTGAAGTTTCCTTTTTATTTTATTATGGAATCGTTGGGATAGATCATTTCAAAAACGTGTATTGGATTATGTGCATAAAGGATGGCAAGCAAATTTCAGTTGAGATGGTGTATGATTTGCAATGTTGAGTTAGTTACTACCTGTCATTATATAAGACTGAATTCTGCTAAGATAGTGAGAACTGAACTGAAGAAAAAGATTGTGGACATTTGTGGACCCTTTCATGATGCCATTACCCGTCAAGAAATGTACATATGTCAGAAATGTGTGACCATCTATCTTATATGCATGCATATTCAGTGAGGGTATTTTGCGATCAGTGTTTATCTTTTTTTTTGTCATGTTTACACCATATTATCTTATGGTTTTTACTCAAACTTTTTGTGACATTATGGGATATTGTATAATGTCTCGTTCAGTAGTTCAGTGCACATCCGATGATGCAAAACAGAAAAAAAAAACGATAAAAATTGAAATGAAAATCTGACCTCTAAAATCTTTCATAGAAAAGAAGATGCATTTTATTAATGAGATGTAATTCATGTAGTGATTGAAGAATTTATAGAAACATTGCAGATTCAACGGTTACATACAGTAGTAATGTCGGTTGATCGAACAGGGTAAAAAATAGCACTACAAATGACCAAACTTATTAAACTGGCTCCATTTCATAAACATTTCAGACGTAAAAAGTTGTCAGATCTGACAACTTGGCAGATCTGACAATAATACCGTTTCACAAAGCCGTCTGACCTAGTGAATCCTAATGGACAAGCCTACTGACAAATTAGGACACGTCTACCAAAAAATTACCAAATGGCGGCTTTGTGAAACGGTATTTATGTCAGATATGACAAGTTGTTTATGATGACGTATTTGTCAGATCTGTAAGCTTTTTTTCGTCTGACATGTTCATGAAATGCTGCCCCGGTACCTGACTTTCATGTTGCACAAAATATCACCGATAGAATAATGCATGTGTCATGTGTGTAAAAGATTCATGAAAAAACTTGGAAATATTGTCAAAAGTAGGACAAATTTCAGTCTTTAAAACATGACTTGTATCCATGTGTACCAGTATTTATTACATGTTTCTTGTCGTCCAGTATTCTGTCCCGAAATTTGCATTTGTCGAAATCAGAGTCAGAAAGAAACGAGACTTTCTAATTTTTATTTTAATTTGTTGAGAAGATAGCGAAAATGCCGATCAATACATGTATAATATTAGTTCGATTCCAGCTAACTTTTTCTGGGCTCCACAAGACATTAACATTTGACAAAAGAATCCAGTGAAGAACGTTGTTGTGAATGCAGTTCAAAACCAATTTTACTCTGTGCATAGTCCAATGCACCTCTCACTTGCTCATCCCGTGGTGGCTGCATGTTGATGGATCCCTTTTGTGTGTACTGTGAAATGAACGGACGCGTACATCTGTTTAAGATAGTCTTTGTGTTGCGTAACATTTTAAAATGTTGTGAATAATTTTATTTTCTCAAAGGAACAAAAAATATTTCAACAAATTTTAAGCAAATATTAAATCAATATGAGTATTTTTCTTTGCTTAAATTCACATATATTTTTTGTAATATCATCTTAATACAAAATAATTGCTAAAAAAATACGAGATGGACTCGAAGTAGGCTAGTAATTATTCATTAGGTAATTCAATCAAAATTGCGTCATGAATTCAAACCACCAATCAGGATCATTTATGACATGTTTGTTTACATATGCTAATTACGGAGGTCTCAAAATACGAAGGAGATCTAGCAAATCGACTGGACGGTCTGACAACTCCAATTATCGTGTACAATATAGGCCCTCTATCGGCTGATGTCATATAATGTAGCTTCGTGGCTATTATCGTCAGACCGATCAGGCAGTGGACTAATAGATCTAGCGCTCTAGATCTCGCTCAAGCTCGTCTAATGAATATTCATAATCCTCCCTTCTTGTCTGTATTATAATTGGAGCTGCTGACGCATGCGCATTGCAAGCAAAACACCGACCTTCGGAAGTTTTTACTACAGCCTCTTGCAGATAAATATGCCTTTTTTGTATCATCCTCATTGAAAAGAAAGACGACAGTCAATCGTAAAGTATTGTAAGTACCTAAAATAGCCTAAAATCAACTGATTTCATGTTTCATGGCTATCATTTTGACAAACGACCTTGTAATTATGTGACATCCATGCGATCAAAGGACTGCGAAGCGCAGCCCGAACACTACGTGTTCGGGCTGCCGCAGTAAGACTCAGACATAACTCCAGGGAGCTCCCTGGAGTTAACTCAGACACAGCAACAACACTCTTTAATTTAAAATACAAAAGATGGTGGACTTACAAAATTATAAGGCAAAATGAGCTGAGAAGAGAGATACAGACAGATACCTAGCTAGCTGCAGTGACGAAGATTGTGTTATCAACAATGGAACCCAAAACATTGATACAGGTCAAAACTCAAAAGGCAAATCTTACTTCACTGTCTTCAGTTAGTCACTCACTCCGCTGCAATGTCTTCGCTGTCTATATATCACTAAACAAACTAACTCGACCAATAGACAACCCGACCCTGCTAGAGTTCGGCCCGGTAAATTTATCCAGGATACCGGGGTAGGTTAATTTTCTCTTTACGGGTAAGGTAGGCGAACTATGTTGCCAGAGTTGGCACTATTAGCATCTATAGCATTATGCTAGGCAGAATTTGGCTTTTTAAAACAGAATTCTAGCAGAATCTAGAAGAATTCTTAATTTATTTTTTATTTTATTTTTTGGGGTTGGGGTTGGGGGGTTTGCTCGTCAGAGAATTTTTAAAGGGAAAATGTACCTGAAAATGTGTGTTATTTATTTTTTTAAATTATTTTTTTGCTTATCAGAAAATTTTGTTAGGAAAAGTGTAGACCTACCTGAAAAGATGATGACTTTTTTTTTCGCTTGTCAGAGAATTTTGTCATGAAAAGCACCTTTTTTTAAGGAAAATGTGCCCCATTTCAACGGCAGAATTTTCGCTACTCCCAAGCAGAATCGTATTTTGTTCGCTGGCAACACTGTAGGCGAATGACATTAACTCAGTTAATTCATTCACTGCATCAAGAGTTTGTGTTGGCTGCAGTGGCGGATTTAGGGGGCGATCCCGGCCCGTGCCCCCTTTTTTTTTTGCTTGTCAGAGAAATAAAAAATGGACCCCTTCAAATCTGATACCCCATCCCACTGAGCGACTTTTGGAGGGCTGGCGAAAAGACAAATATAAGGATCTCCCCGCAGTTCCCCAAAGTTGACAGCCCTGCATTTGTGCCCCCCTTTACAATTTTCGCCACCCCCCCCCCCCCCCCCCCCCCACTGAGCGACTTTGGGAGGGCTGGCGAGAAGACAAAAATAAGGATCTCCCTCCAAGCAGTTCCCCAAAGTTGACAGCCCTGCATTTGTGCCCCCCCCCCCTTTACAAAATCCTGGATCCGCCCCTGGTTGGCTGTATTTGACTCATAATATTACAGAGCTACAGCCCCCCCCCCCCCCCCCCCCCCACCGGCGTGGCAGTTATATACACACCTCATACGTTATACCGGGATGTTCGCTCTATAAAATGGGTCTCTCTTTTGCAAATTAAAAATCTTAATATTAGGCTATATATAACTTTGTGTTGGAAACTCCCTCAATATGGCAACAATTTTAGATAATATTTGCCTTAAAACATGGGTTACCCATATTCTCGCTAAAGTGCAAATTTCAGATGCAAAAATAGTGGGAATCGTTGAGAGGGGATGGGGAGGGGGCGGCACGGACACATGGAGGTGCGTATTCCTTTTCCCCTTTTTCTTGCCCCTGATCCTGGCGGCTACCGTCTTCTTTTTCCCGTTTTGTTCCCCTCCCCTTTAAATTCCGGCTTTATTTTTTTCCTTTTCTTCTTTTTTCTTGATTTTCTGCCGTTTGCTTTGGAGTTTGGGACAAGTAGCTATTACTTGGGCTAGCTATACGCCATTGAATTTTACACTGCAATGAACAGAAGTTGCCTAAGGCTTTCATGAAGCAAGTGGCTTACGTTAACAAACGTTACTGGCGCGGCTGACCTGCCTTTTTTATCTAAAAGGAGCCCAGTGGAAATCCCATGGACCCATCATCCACGCGTGATGGCACAAGAGCAGGGGCGCCGATTATGATGACGGGAGGAGGGGGGGGGGGGGGTGGGTTACATGACATTCAAGGAAGCCAGCTAGAGGGACTCTGTGAAGGCATGTACCCACCCCATGCACCCCCCCCCCCACACACACACCCCATTTGAATTTGCACTAAAGAAAACTGCACTATATCGACGCCCTTGATAAATCGTATTTATTATTTTTCGAGCTCAATTAACAAAGCGAGACAATTTTGTACTTGACTATTGTTTGAATCTTTTTAATATACTTTTCACCAGAGGTGTCAATCTGTGTTCACGATTGGGGGGGGGGGTGACCGGCGAGCCCCCCCCCCCCCCCCCCCGAATGCCCAAACTTATCTACGTTAGCGAGGGAGCAAAGCGACCGAGCGTCAAATTTTTCAATTTTTAACCCTAAAAAACGCAATTTCTTGTGCATTTTACCCAGGAAATTTTGACCACAGCAATTTGGCGGTAGAGAAGCTCAAATTTTATACAATAAACGGTTTTCTTCACTCACTTCTACAATCGGGAGCAAAACTTACGAAAACCCTATATAGGCATGAGAAAGAGTTGAGAATTTCAGCAAGGCTACCTAAAGTTGAGATTTATATATATTGGGGGCGCAATATTTAGCAAGAGTCATATGAAACTTACATGATATAGCGAGCAAAGCAATAACATCTTTATTTTTTTCAAATTTGGAAACTTTTAAGCTATTTAAGAACTATATAGGCCTACTGGGGTGCGAAATTACGAGATCCTGAAAGAAAATAATTATGCGAGGGAGCAAAGCGACCGAACTTTGGAAAATTTTCGCATTTCAAACCATCAAAAACTAGATTTCTAGTACATTTACCCTGCGGATTGGCGCATAATCCGTAGGGATTATGGGTTTTCTTCATTTCCCCCTTTTTTCTACCCTGCGTTTCTTTCGCCCCCTCCAAGTGCCGTCCGGGGCACGTGCCCCTGCCCCTAGATACATCACTGAATGAAGCGACCGAGCGGGGGAGGGTGTTGGAGGGGTATCCACCTCCCATACCAGGGACTTTTAAAAAAATCTGTCTATAAAACTTGCAGTTTAGAGCATCTCAAAATTTTTAATGAAAAGAAGGAATGCACGGATCTATGCCAATGGACGGAACCCATCAATTAGAAAAACACTACGAGCAAACAAATTTTCTTTGCCATTATTTTCGCATTGAAATTATGGCATTTCTTATCAGAGTTTGATCTTGATTCCCACATCTTTTCTTTTTTCTTGAATATGGTAAGTCAGCATTTCGTCATTATTTTGACACATTTCTTTTTAAGGGGTGATGATTCTAAATTTCGGCAGGATACGACCCCCCCACAAGTTGAATAATTCAGGGAGAGGCATTCCCACCATATTCCCACGAGGCTCCTCCGCCTTGCCCCACTCGAGCAGTCCCCAGCTTTAATTCGTCAGTTTTCGCCGAGCATCGTTTTTGTCGAACTTCGGAAATTCATTGACAAGTTGAGGTGTGTGAAAGGTATCATAGAAACATGGTTATAAAGAAAATCTAAGAAAATTACTCTCTTTAAAATGCAGAGTAGCGGATCGTTTGGATCCAGTATGCTCAACTTATCACTGCTTATAGTGGAATCCACCCTCAAAACCAAAAGCGTCATTCAACCACTACTGTAGTGGATTTAATTATGATATGACTCCCGAACTAGTTGATGTTCACTTCTCGATAATAAGCGAGTAAGAATTTTGTAAGATGAGATCACAAGAAAGGGAGAAACTCTTATTGTTAATGGCATTCATTCGACTCAGTTGGCGTATTAGCTAGGCTAGTATTAGCGTATTGGAGGGTGGGGGACATTCCCATTGGATACCAAAATACAGCAGGTATCATTTCCATTTCTCTCCCGGCTATATAGCCGGGTAAATTTTCCAGGCGGGGCTGACCTGTCGTATGTTCTCAGTCGTGAAGTACAGTGTGTATATATGGCAACAATGACATTGGCAAGCACCGATATGATGTACGTATAATCATATCATCTGATTTTGTTTAAACTTGCAGGCTTGCAATAATCTATATGATTTATGTGATTCTATTCTGTGCAACCGAGGCCGCGCCCACTCCCGATTATCTTTGGAACGAAGTGGCGATCTTGTGACCGACGGAATAAGTTTTGGCCGATTCGTCGAGCCTACTATTACAAAACACAACAAGAAGCCGATCGACTTGTGTGCCAGCGACAGCGACACGACCGGGCCAGCTGGTCGGGCGATCGAGGGCCGCGTCGATAGGGCTGGGGAAAGCTACATGTAGCTAGCATGAGCTGTATATATGACACGCAACGTGAAGCGACACAGTGGTGAACTGGCACAGATTGCACCGTCAGTCACACGGAAGTGTTCTGGAAAATGGCTTTATTCAAGCAGTTATTCGGTTTTCGTGAGTTAAAATCCTTAATTAACATTTACAAAGTGTGTAGTTTTTCATTATTGTAGATCTACTTGAGATTGTATATAACAGAAGCTTGGATAAAAATGAATTGCATAATCAAATTTTGGCTCAGTCCCACGCTTTCTAATTTGCGTTAGTCAAATGAAGGGGGGGGGGTCCAATTCAGCGATGAATTCCCTTTTAACGCTACTGCGGTAGTTACTGCGGCAGCTACTGGTAGTGTAGACAGAAAAATCCGTCTGTTTGGAGGAGTCAGCGGTGCATATCCCAGAACGAACTGGTAGTGGTACTAGGGATGTAATTTCTCAGTTTTACTATGTACTGTTTGATGATGTTGATAATTAATCATGATTGTTGTTGTGATTGTGATTTTTCTGAAAATTGTTGTTATCCACTCAGGACTGCAGTAACTCCACTCCCGGGTACATTTCTGTAAAATAGTTGGTATTTTCTGTCGCATGTACTAAAGGTATGGGGGGAAAATAAGATAAATATTTTAAATACTTGCTTTCAAATTCAGCCCTTAAAAATCTCACTCCTACCTCAAATGGCCGTTAGGAAGAACTTTTGATATTTACAGCAAAATCCAAAGTCAAAATCTTGTCCAAAACCGGAGAAATCCCCGCCGATTTGTTTCGCGATCGCGTGTTGTTTACAAACTGCCGATGTCTTAGACTAAAATCGGCCAATATAATTTTTGTCCACGAAGAAACTCGGGATCGCAAGGGCACATCGATCTTTACGATCGCGCACACAGAAAATCGGAACTTTTCCGTGTACGCCATAGGGACCGAATTTTTGAGGACAAAACTCTTTTGGGGAGATGTCAGCGCCCGCGGCGACCAGGAAATGTACACAATGACTCCGATAGCTCGTTTCGCGAGAATCAACAGTAAATTGCGGATTTCATTTTTGTAAATATCTTTTCCAACATTGGTGAGTTGAATTTATTGTATTTCTTGGATATTTTGGGGTCGGTTTTTGAAAATTAAATGCCGATTTTGAGTGAATATTGGTGACTTTTGTGCAGTGGTGTTTTAAAAAGATGAGGTGTATGACTGCCTACATTATACACACGAAGTATAGGAATGTACCTATGAGTGAGTAACTCCAGGGCAGGTACAAATAACGATAGTGGTCCTCACTAGCCAGGATTAGCTTCGTGAATGTAGAAAAAAAAAATGGCTATACGCCTTCTACACACGAAGCTAGGCGTTATTACCCAGCAATCACATTCCGCACGGGGTAGTACGACATGAAAAATGCCCTGAAATCACACTTTTCTGATAGTTTCCGCGACCCACAGACCCTTCCCCACAGCGTTTCCTCCTAGGGAAACGTTTGTAATGACAATTATTTTTTGATTGACTCTAATTTTGGAAATATATCCATAAAAAGATGATAAAAATTACAGAAAACTCACCAGCGTTTGCGTATCCATGCCTCCGAGGTCATGCAGATCAAAATGGCGGCACGATCGCCGTAATCGAAATCATGAAAACTATTAGGCGCCGTTTGTAAATTTATTATTTAGCTCAATTATTTACATATAATTCACTATTTAGCTCTTTTCTACGATTATTATACGATAAAATGACATAAAGGATACAATGTTTTATAAATAATGAATTTTGCAATTTCCATAATATTTGATATATAATGAATTTGTTAAATCATTATTTATAAATAATGAAAACTTCAAAATTCATTATTTATATATGATGAATATTGTAAAATCATTATTTAAAAAAAATGGAAATTGCAAAATTCATTATTTATAAAACATTGTATCCTTTATGTCATTTTATCGTATAATAATCGTAGAAAAGAGCTAAATAGTGAATTATATGTAAATAATTGAGCTAAATAATAAATTTACAAACGGCGCCTAATAGTTTTCATGATTTCGATTACGGCGATCGTGCCGCCATTTTGATCTGCATGACCTCGGAGGCATGGATACGCAAACGCTGGTGAGTTTTCTGTAATTTTTATCATCTTTTTATGGATATATTTCCAAAATTAGAGTCAATCAAAAAATAATTGTCATTACAAACGTTTCCCTAGGAGGAAACGCTGTGGGGAAGGGTCTGTGGGTCGCGGAAACTATCAGAAAAGTGTGATTTCAGGGCATTTTTCATGTCGTACTACCCCGTGCGGAATGTGATTGCTGGGTAATAACGCCTAGCTTCGTGTGTAGAAGGCGTATAGCCATTTTTTTTTTTCTACATTCACGAAGCTAATCCTGGCTAGTCCTCACCCACTCATAGCTACATTCCTATACTTCGTGTGTATAATGTAGGCAGTCATACACCTCAACTTTTTAAAACACCACTGCACAAAAGTCACCAACATTCACTCAAAATCGGCATTTAATTTGCAAAAACCGACCCCAAAATATTCAAGAAATACAATAAATTCAACTCACCGATGTTGGAAAAGATATTTCCAAAAATGAAATCCGTAATTTACTGTCGATTCTCGCGAAACGAGCTATCGGAGTCATTGTGTACATTTCCTTGACGCCGCGGGCGCTGACATCTCCCCAAAAGAGTTTTGTCCTTAAAAATTCGGTCCCTATATGGCGTACGCGGAAAAGTCCCGATTTTCTGTGTGCGCGATCGTAAAGATCGATGTGCGCTTGCGATCCCGAGTTTTTCGTGGACAAAAATTTTATTGGCCGATTTTAGTCTAAGACATCGGCAGTATGTAAACAACACGCGATCGCGAAACAAATCGGCGGGGATTTTTCCGGTTTTGGACAAGATTTTGACTTTGGATTTTGCTGAAAATATGAAAAGTTCTTCCTAACGGCCATTTGAGGTAGGAGTGAGATTTTTAAGGGCTGAATTTGAAAGCAAGTATTTAAAATATTTATCTTATTTTTCCCCCCATACCTTTAGTACATGCGACAGAAAATACCAACTATTTTGCAGTAATGTAGCGTTGAGTGTCCTCACCCATCATCTATAGTTTGGCTAGTCACATCGGTTAATTTTCGGCAGGTAAGATAGAAATTTGTACTTACATTTCAAGAGAATTACTGTAACTATCCAGCAGGCTCTTTGATTTTACGGTTTGATGATTATTTCGAAAAAAAAATGGAATTTCCTCGCCGAGCCGATCCTTCCCCGTACTGTACCGTTTGACTCAAATGACTCGATCGCACGGTGCATTAATGTGTACGGTGCATCTGCACGGCGCATTAATGTGTACCATATACCATCGCTGACTCGATCGCATGGTGCGATTGAGTCATTTGAATCGACGGTACAGTACAGGGAAAGATCGGCTCGGCGAGGAAATTCCATTTTTTTAATCAAAATAATCGTAAAATCATAAAATCAAAGAGCATGCCGGATAGTTACAGTAATTCTCTTGTCTTGAAATGTAAGTACAAATATCTATCTTACCTGCAAAAATTAAGCTATATGCAACTAGCCAAACTAATGGGCGAGGACGACTTTGGTTATTTGTACCTGGCTCCAACTGCAGGAGTTTACTCCTGCAGCAGCAATGCCAATGCCAAAAAATTAGGATATATGCTTCGCTGAGACTGGCTTCACGGAATCCCTCTCCTATATACATCGATAGAAGTCTGCCCTCAGCTACAAATATTAAGTGCTGTGTGGTTATTGTTATAGTAGGATGGGGGGGGGTCATGTGTCCGTCCACTTAACTTCATGTATGCTGTGTTGGATTTCACGGAAAATATACATCAAATAGCACTAACAAGTAACAACCATGAATATTTGTCGTTTATAGTTGTCCAAGATACTCTTCAAACGATTAATAGAAGTTTGCATGCAAACTTGTTCGAATTGCCATTGAAAATCATCTGTCATGCAGGATCACCAACCTGTCCGGTCATACGCGTTGTGTAGGTATATTAATCTTTATTTTTTTACACCATTGTATTCAACATCTATTTACAAACCTCCATTTTGTAATGCAGGACCCAATGTGCTCCAGAGATGTGTTGGTGGTATGTTGCTACAGGATACAAGATCAATCTCCTCTACAGTATGTCACAGAGCTGATGCAAGTGAGCAGCAAATGGACAGGTAAGTTGCAGCCACTACTTTAATGAACAGTGCCTTAAAACTGTTTAAAATAGAATGGTGGGATGGTATTAAGGCAATATGAGATTTCTGTAAGTGCATGTAACATAATATTGGTAAGCAGTTTCCTTGACTCTTGGGCTCTGTATTATAAAGAGTTGTAATTGATTTGGTTCAGTTACAACTCTTTATAACACAGTCCTCCAATCAATCGGAAATTACACTCTCTGATCTCTTATGTACAGAGTTGCGATTGATATCAATCTCAAATTAATTTGAAATCAATCTCAACTCTGTACAAGACAGGGCTCTGTAACCTGTTCGTAATTGGAATACATTTATATTACTCATGAATTCTTGACCACTCAAGACCACTAATGCTAACTACATTGTGGCAGGGTTTGACAGAGTTTTGTTTACCCTTGCTTCAAATTTAGTGAAATTGCCTTGCAACATCCAGGATATTGTAAAGGGGGGGGGGGCACAAATCTCAGAAAATTTTCTGACAAGCCGCCGTCCCCCCCCCCCCCCCCAAAAAAAAAAAAAAAAAAAAAAAAAAAAAAAAAAAAAAAAAGATCACCAGATTTTCTTTGTCCCACTTTCATCCAAATTTCTCTGACAAGCAAAAATATAAAAGGTCATCACACATTTGGGGGGTCTGAAAAAGCAGGAGGAGGGGCACAATGTATACTTTGATTTAAAAAGGGGGGCACAGGGCCGGAAGTGTACCCCCTCAATCTGCCACTGCACGAGGGGCGAGGGTGGTTTCAGAGGACCATAGCATTTTTGCAGGTATAAAATACGCATTTACTTATCTAATAGTAAAACACTTGTTGGAGATAATGTACTTTTAAATACTTCTCTTTTTAAAAATTCTTTTTCTTTTTTATTAGCACCAATGGCATTATTGGTCACAATAGCGTGTTTATTTAAGTCGTCACTAGCTTCGGTCGGCCAATGGCACAAACAGAAGACTGCCACTGTGTACTTGTGTAATGTAGTCCAAACAGTGTGGCAGTCTAGGATAAAGAGTTAATATCAGCATTTTTTCAATCAATACCACAATTCAATAATCTTGGACATGCCTTAACATACATTTACTACTCAGCATTTACATTTTAAATTTGAATTTGGTATTAAAAAATCCTTCAAAGCTTGCAGGCAGGGCTTTTCCATTTTATTATCTCAAGATGTCTGAAGAAAGGACTATCAGAGCACCAAAATTTGATTAGATTTTGTCTTATAAAATTAATGTTATGTGTCATTTCCAAAATAGTTGAAGCATGCTTGTATTATGCACAAACAGTTTGTTATGCATGTATGCTATAGTTTAAACTACTTGATGGCCTTTAACAATTGTCTTCCATACATGTAGTAATGTTTTTAAAAATGTATTTGGAATTCTTCGTAGGAAACCCAAGACTGGTATCATGATGTTGAACATGGGTGGTCCAGAAACCACTGATGAAGTCCATGACTTCCTTCTTCGTCTCTTCATGGACAAGGATATCATTCCACTACCAGCTCAGAGGTAAGTTCACTCTGGTTGAGGATACTGTTACAAATCTTATGCATATTGAAATAATTTAATTTAAGTTCTTGCATTCGTGCGCAGTATGAGGCACCAGAGAAATCACAGTATATTGAAACAGAACCAACGTGGCTGTTGCAATGCTGAA
This sequence comes from Heliocidaris erythrogramma, assembly GCA_025617745.1. Lineage (NCBI taxonomy): Eukaryota > Metazoa > Echinodermata > Echinoidea > Camarodonta > Echinometridae > Heliocidaris > Heliocidaris erythrogramma. The sequence goes on from CM046853.1 coordinate 28,713,185, forward strand.
GAATGACAGAACTGATACAGAACTATGTGGAGCAAATTTTTGGATTAGATGTTGACCATTGACTTCCATACAATGAGGAAAAATGACCCCCCCCCCCAAAAAAAAATAAAAAATAAATAAATAAAAAATAAGTATTTGATAAGGAAAGTGTATTCCATTGATCCACATGGATATTTCGAGGGTAACAGTTGTCTTTAGAGGTAAAAGTTTAAGATTCATCTTGGAATATTTTTTCCAGTTGATAAGAATGCCCAATATCCCCTGATTATGTCAGATATAGGAATTCTTGGTTACAATAAAATTTTTATTTTGCTTGAAATAGCATATGGTCAATAGATTGGAGAGACCAGGTGTGTTCCATGAGAATGCTGCTGTGGTTATTATGGGGAATTTCAGCATATTTCCAACATTAAAAAAAATTGAATAATGTAGATTCAAGCTACATGTACTTCTTCAAACTTACTTCATGCAGCATACCTTTACTAATACAAAAGAATGGAATATAAGTTGCTTGCGATGTTATAGTAATTGATTTTATCTTAACTGTCTTCAATATCTTTGTTTCTCCAGCAAATTGGCACCCATCATAGCCAGACGTAGGACTCCAAAGATCCAAGCCCAGTACAAGAAGATTGGAGGAGGTTCTCCCATCAAAAAATGGACCAAGATACAAGGAGAAGGGCTTGTAAAACTACTGGACAAACTATCACCTGGAACAGGTATACCAATGTTCCCACCCCCCCCCCCCCCCCAAAAAAAAAGAAGAAAATACTGCCTTATGCATTTTTTGATCAAATTTATGACTAAACATTTTTCAGTGCAAGCCAAATTCTGTTCAATTTGCAATAATTGCTAGTGGTCATTCAAGCATAAAATGTTGCCAATACTCAGAGAGTTTTGATTGAAAAGACCCTAACACATGAATTTATTTAAGACAAAATAATCCTGATATTGTAAGATATCATTTTGCAGGGCTCGACACGGACATGTGCCCCCGACACATGGGTGCCCAAAATCTAGGTCTGGATGCCCCAAATTTCAAAATTTCAACACAGGGCCCTAAAATTTCAATCTGGACCCCCACTGACATAAGTCAATGTGGAGCCCTGCATTTTGGAGAACATTTCCATAGTTTACTTTATTGATACACTGTGTATAGGTTTTCATGGCTATTGTGTATTGATTTTCACAATTGTCCAGCTGTTTTTACAAATATTAACACACGACAGACTTGTTGGTGTCATATTTGGCAATTTCCAGAGACCATCTGATTATTAGCAATGTGTAGCTCTCTTGATGAGCTTCCAAAGCAAGCAGAAAATATAAAATGAAATATAGGTTTGCATGAATGTAATACATTTTGTGCCATATAATATTAACAGGCCCTCAGATATATAAACAAGTATGTTTTCTGATGTAAAGCGGGCAATAATATAATGATACGTTATCAAGCCCTTTTTTCATGCTGCACATTGTTACTAAGTAGGTAAATAGATTTGAATGTACTTTGATAATTCTTAGCAAATATATGTGTGCTTTTGAAAGTTTATTTGAATAAAAATAGCACAAAGGTGGAAACTCACATGCATTGCTCTTTCAAAGTAGATCAAGAATGACTCCCAAGAAATCCACCTCTTCTTAACAGAGAGAATTCTACAAACTGCTTTGACTTAAAAAAAAAAGAACTTACATATATATATGCTGTATGATTGATCATATGTGAAATCATTGTTCCTTTCCTTTACCTCAAACTTGGATTCAAAGCGTACAAACAAAAACTCTATATTTTAACATCATTTATACAGGAGCAAAAAAGTTGGGTGAGTGACATCGCCCACAGGATTGTATCTATTGATTTACAACAAAAGGAACCAGAAATGAACTTTACCCTAGACTTTCCACATGAATTCATCCTGGGCACAAAAGGCTTTTGTCATCGATATCCAGATCTTTTTGTGGGCTGAAATTATTGAATTTTTGTCTGGGTTTTGTTATTGTTGTTATTGTTGTTCCATTGAGATTTGACTGTCGGCCTTCTCACACAAGAGTAAAATTCATCGAATGGAAAGCTGATTTACTAATCAGCTCTAAAGCAACTTGTCCCTGTGTGAACATCGAACTATGCGATGTTCGGACAGATACGAACTCGCGATCTAAAGACGTGTCAGAGCAGCCTACAGATACGAAGTTCGTATAGAGGAGGCAAGAGAACGGATACACGTCTTTAACTGGGCAGAGCTAAGACCTGGCGCGCGCTTTGATTGACATGACCTACTATTATTATGCGCAATGGCCCTACTGCGCATTTAATCAGCAGTGAATCTCGAACGATCGCACCAAAATTTTCTTTGTGTGAATGCTATCCTATAAACTTTACAGCTGATTAGTTTAAAGCTCTTTAAACTTCAGCTTTTATAGCTGAATTTTACCCCTGTGTGAAAGCAGGGTGTATCATAGAACCCTGTTACACATGCGTCGGCTTTCAAAGGCGGCCCTGGAGCCGGCTTCACACCTGCAATTTGAAGCCGCCTCGAGACCATTAAAACCCCTGTTACACATACCTCGGGCCCGCAATTTTGTGTCTACACATAGGCCGGCTTCACGTCGCCTTTTCACAAGCTGACGTTGGGGCGCACTCCATGTTTAAAGCCTGCGCCGAGTCCACTTTGGTGTTACACATACTGATTGCGGGACTGAGTCCGGCGTGAGGCCGGCTTCAAACCACATCCAGAGGTGGACTAGGAGGGAGGTGGCTTCGAGGCGGCTTTTGTACAGCTAGAATGCATAAAATTAACCTCAAAAACTTTACCTGGTACTCTTTACATTAATAGTTTAAATGAGAAATAATGAAAAGGTCAAAGTTCAGTTCCGTGCGGCCCCTATTCTATGCGAACGTGTACAGGTGCGTCGACTAGTCTACTCACAAGTCGCTTTTATGTTTATTGAGAGTGTATTCTAACTTGCAATGTATATTTATAGAAGTAATATTATAAGCTTATATTTTGGAAAAGGTATTGCGACATGGAACCTTTAACATACAGAGCAAACTATTTTGGGGTGATTGGTACACTTTAGCCCTAAAAAGGCCGGGTTATTTTGGTGCTCTCTCACCCCCCCCCCCATCTCGGCCTTCGAGTGATGAAAAATTTTGCAACTTGGCACAAAGATAGAGTATCTTATAAAGAACAACCCTGTAAAGTTTCATATCTACATGTATATCCCAAATGGTTTTTTAATTATCACTAATTGATTATTTACATATTCGCGAATTGAAAATTCTGCATTGTGTACAATACATATGGAGAATGCACAGTGATTTTTTATGCTGCACTGTACCCGTTGGTCAAAAATTTATAAATTTCATATTAAAGGATGCTTAAGACTGTAGGCAATAAAGTCCTCAAAGCTCACGGCGCAAAAAAAATTATCCTCAAACATATCGTGGCAAACGTCCAGGGGCGGTTCACCCCCCCCGCCCTTTTAGGGTTTAAGGAAACATTATGTGGCAAGTGTTCCACATACTCAAATGTAAGATCATATACATTAAAATGTACATGTACCACTTTGAGATCAATTTTATGTTCATTTATCAGATGAAAGCATTGTGCATGTATTTAATTTCTTATGAATAAATTTTCCTATATTCTCTCAATCTCGCATAGCTCCACACAAGTACTACATCGGTTTCAGATATGTTAACCCACTTACGGAAGATACAATAGACCAAATGGAAAGGTAAGAAATGGATCCAGCATTTGCTTTGGCAACATGCTCTTGGCTTTATTTTGTGTAATGTTAGGGCTTGGGTTGTTATAGGGTTTAGGGTAAGTGTAGGGTTAGGGTTAGCAGGGGCGGATCCAGGATTTTGTAAGGGAGGCACACAAATGTCTGGCAGGCAAAAATAAGAAAAGGTTATCAGATTTCTTGGTACAGTTGTCCTCCAGAATTCTGTGACAAGAACACACAAAAAAAGGTTATCAGATTTCTTGGGTCTAATTGTCCTCCAGAATTTGGCCGATTCGGTCCCCCTCTGGACAGCCTTTGAATCATATAGATCACTTTATCAGGAGACAAAGATATCGGCAGCAGCGTAGTTTCTCTCTCTGTATCAACTAAATCAAATTGGTTAGTTCTTAACTGTGGTACATTTTTATCTAAAGTCACATGTTGAGCAAATCAGCAAAAAGTTTTTAGTAAGCCCATATTCAAAAAAAGTAATAATGTGCACACTATGTCAACATCACCTGGATCATAAATGGCAGTGCTGGTTGACGGTTGCTTATCATTAATCGCTTGTGATATTACTCTGCTCATTTCCTCTTTTCTGGTGTCACTAGTATTGCTGTAATGTCTCAAGGAGCTCTCTGACTTATGTCCAGTCACCGTCATTATGTCCCGTGCTTCGAACCGGCATCGTTACACGTTGTAACGGTCGTAGCCCTCAGGCTGTGGTTTGTGTAAGGAGTGACACATCCTGATTCAGCTGCCAAGTTCTTTAGTAACTTGCCAAGGGTATTCACTCCAAGTGGAACGGCATCGTACCATGGTCCATCTTTGGGAATGCGATATTTCGGTCTCTGCCAGAATGCTGGACATGAGGGATTCAACAATTGTTCTGTATTTCAAGAGGGTTTCAACAGAGCATCTTCGAGAATCCTTTTCTTCATAAATCCGTCCCCCGAATTCTTCGCTTTCATCTTCTCGTCTGTATTTTGTCAATGAGTTCCTCATCTCGAAATGTCGCTTTCCTTTGCTGTCTCTGCTGAGAATTTATTTGTCTGGCGTCATGGCTCTGAGTCTTTCCCTTTCTCTCTGTCCGAAGTAGACCATCACATCCAAGAATACCTTGTTCTGGACACCAATCAGTGACTCAGGGTCAACCAGTCCACTTTCACAGATTTTCCTCATGTCATTGTTGTTTACAGGAGGTTTATGTTTCACTGTAACTTTTCCATCTTTCTTCACTTGCTTGAACACAGCTTTGTACGTATTGTTGAATTTGTGAAACTCCTTTGCCGACGAGATGTCTATTTCTTTGGCTATGAACAACTTCCATACTCCAAATTTGATAGATTGTATAGACTTCTTTTTATACAACGTACCATCATCCTTTCTCAAACTACCAAAGAAACTACTCAGGAGGTTATCATGCTCTCACGTAGGGAGTTGATTCAAGGACTCGATAGATGTATCCATTCCAACTAAACTGCAAAGTCTTTCAATTTTGTGTTTGGCATATCGTTCAACATTTTTTGTGTTTTTACTATCAACACTATCCAAGAGTTTGTCCATTTCCTGATCAGTCAATAACACAAATCCCAATCCTCTGTGTTCATCCATCATGTATTTGTATATAAATCCAAACTATATCCAAAAATAGGAACACGAGAACAGAAAAAACAATAAAAAATTAACAACTAGGCTAATGAATTCACAGCTAGCAATGCAGTCTCACAATCTGTGAATGCACTTATGCATATGCATGCAACGTAGTGCAGTGCACAGAGCGCTGGCTAGAGCTGCGCTAGAGATGAAGAAATTAGGACGTAAGTGCTTAGCTAGCTTAGTACGCGCAGGGCTTTCCCTGAATTTGATTGGTTATCCGAACACCACTGCGCGTACACTTCGCGCAAACTTTGACACGCCCGGTCATTGCCACTTGCATTGTTGACGTGAATGACGTCATTCTGAGTGCAGAAAACGCACTATACCTGCACTCCGGTGAGTGCAGGTACAGTGTATTTGGTAGAGTACGTTTTCTGCACTCCAATGCAAATGGATGCTAGTACAGTCCGCTGAATGTCATGTGACACGATTTAAACCAATCAGAGATTACTGAACATTCTTGGAAGTTGTATAATAGTTAATATATCATTACTGAGTACTGACCCCTGCCTATAATTTCTTCCAAGACAGTTCACCTATCTTCTCTAAGATAGTTCACCAATTGTCATATATATTTTTCCTTCTTGCATTATTAATCTAGTGCTTTCTTTTTCCGTTAACAGAGATGGCATAGAGAGAGCTGTTGCATTCACACAGTACCCGCAGTACAGTTGCTCAACAACAGGCAGCAGTCTGAACGCAATCTACAGACACTATGCCAAGAACCCAGAGGTAGCAGCCAACAGTAACATGAGATGGAGTGTCATCGATAGGTGGCCAGTGAATGCAGGTCTTATTGAGGTTGGTAGGCTTGTAGAGGACTGTCCAGACATCCCAGTAGACCGACAGCCCACAAAACCGACAGCCCATGAAACTGACAGCCCATGAGACCGGTCGGTGTCGTGAAACCTCAGAACAGTTGTATTTCTCATGGGCTGTCAGTCTCTTGATCCCTCAGAAAGCTTTTCAGAAAGCCTACGAGACCAACAATATCATTCTGGTGGGCTATTGGATTCTTAAGCTGTCCGTCTTGTGGGCTGTAGATGGTAGAGAATAGGAAGTAGTATGCTAAGAGCCCAGAGGTAGCGGCTAACAGTGAGTTGATTGGTGGCCAGTGAATGCAGGTCTTGTTGAGGTTGGTAGGCTTGTAGAGGATATTAAGTTTTTCAGTAGTGTGCAAAGAATCCACAAGTAGCTCCATGACGTGAAGTGTGGTTATTGCTCAAGACACCAACAAAATGCCGGCTTTAGCCAAGCTGCCCCAAGGTGCTGAAGGAATTACTTTTCTTGCCAGGTACCCATTTACTATGCTTATGTTGACAATTTTAAATGTAGATTAATGTCTTGCCAAAGGACTTAAGTGCTTCAGCAAGGAAGAACCATGAATCATTTGATCCACAGTCTACCCAATGAAGATGGGCAATTAGTGCAAGTCTCGTTGAGGTTGGTAGACTTTTAGAAATATGAAGTAGTGTGCTGAGAACCCAGAGATTGCTTCATGAAATGGAGTGTCACTGACAGGTGGCCGGTGAATGCAAGTCTTGTTGAGGGTGGTAGCTTATAGATGATATGAAGCTTTAAGTACATTTAAGCACCCAGAGGTAGCTGCTTATGAGATGGAGTGTCAGTGGTGTCGGTGCTGGTCTTGTTAAGGTTGTTAGGCTTGTAGTGTATTGGAAGCTATACTTGTAGAGGAAAGAAATTACTTTTGTTACATGAATTTTGAAGATAATGTTTAACATTTTCATTGATTTCTATCATGATTCACTTATCATTTTCTGTCGTATTTATCTTTAATTATCAGGCCTTCAGTCAGCATGTTGCATCAGAAATTGCCAAGTTTCCAGCAGATGTACAGGACGATGTAGTTATTCTTTTCTCCGCACATTCACTTCCTATGTCAGTAAGTGTCAATCATGAGCCATTCAAATCATAAAGTCACATTTGAAACAAAGTGTTCTGGACATTGACTTGGGATTTTATATTTAATATCTAACATATGATCTTCCTTATTCCATAAAGGTAATGTCCTTTAAAAAATAATATAGATACATATATATATATATATATATATATATATATATAACTCTATATGGTACCTTAGCAGGACAGTGCTTTGTTAGGAGCATTGTCTGAATGTCCTGCTAATGTCCGCGAGTGTCCTGCTAATGTACAGCAATGTATTGTGACGGAATAAACCTCATTGTTCACTGTCCCGCTAACGTACCATCCAGTGATATATACATTTTACTAATTCCGGCCATAGGGGGAATCCTAACAATGCAGTTTATTCCGTCACAATAGAAATTCAACGTTACGGGGAAAGAAACCGTACGTTAAGGGGAATGCTAACAATAGGCTGAGATAAAAGGATTCCCCCTAACGCTGGAAAAAGAGTTATATATATATATATTTTTTTTTTGTGCAAATCAAAAAATTAACATTGTCTGCTGAGAACCAGAAGGGAATTAATGCTATGTTAAGATGTGACATTATGGCACTACTATAGATTTGAATTGAAAAAAGCTATTTCTTGTCTTCCTAAACCAGAGGCTTGTACATACATTGTGAAGATTTTTCATATGGAAGACATTTAAAGCAAAATTTGAACAATTGAAACAAATGATAAAAACTGAAATTTAATTTTTGAAAGTTATTTTTGTGATAATTATTTGTTAACCTAGTGGCATAGATGAAGTTTGAATTCACAAACTTCATCTGAGTGTAATTATGGCCTGTGATCAGTGTTTTCTTACCACTGACTCATGTCTTACCTTTTGAAACAGAGTTTGGGATTCTGTTTAAAAATATTTTGCTCCGTGTGTGTGAGGCTTCAAATAGTGCTTCTATAAAGACATATTGCAAAGAATAGGGCCCGCATGGAACCCAAGTTGGAGTTGGGTTACTTAACTGTTGACCTATTGAATGGCCCGATATCATGAAAGAGGTTTATTTTAAACCATAGTTTAAACCTCCATAAAGCGTAGAACACGCATGTCCTCTTGTCCAAGGCAGACAGTAATGCACTTATATACTCTTATTTATGCTTAATTTAGTCCATGGTAGAGGTTTAAACCATGGTTTAGACCATGGGTTAAGATTAAACCTCTTTCTTGAATTTGGGCTATTGAATGCCAGGTAAAATTCTTTCAGGTTGATTTTATACTTTCTAGCTGTACGCAGACTATTTTTTAAGGTGATTTGGGACACTGTATTTAATTTAGATATATAATTGTTCCCTTTAAAAATATCTGTTAATCTGTATTAGGTAGTAAATAGAGGCGATCCATATCCAGCAGAGGTTGGTGCAACAGTCCAAAGAGTGATGGAGAGACTTAATTTCTCGCACCCCTACAGACTAGTATGGCAATCTAAGGTGAGTTGATACAGTCATATAGAGAGTGGTGGAAAGACTCCTGCAGATTAGCAACAGACTAGTATTGTAAAACTAGGTGTGTTGATACAGTCATACTTTCAGTGTGTTTCTGCGGGATTGAAAAATATTGTTGCTTTTTTGTGGTTGTGGTTTACTCCACAATATCTGCACTTTTGCATGTTGTAGGAAACGTTTCAAATAATGGTCTTCAAGCTTTTGAATGTAGAGTACCGTATTTTCCGGAATATAAACCGCGGGTTTTTCCTTCTGGAAAATCTCCCAAAAAGGAGGGGCGGTTAGTACACGGACATAAGGAAATTAATCATTACAAAACCCAACATTTTGACCAGATTTCTCAGTCTAACGATTGTCAATCATTTTTTAATGTCGTCTCTACTTGTCTTTGTCAAAATGATGAAATAAAACTCACTTTTTTTGCATCATGTATCTCTCTTTGTCGTCGTTATTTGTCGCGTTATGCTTCAACAGAATCAGCGCGAGTAGCGGGCACACAGTCAGTGTCTCCGCCGCAGCAGCCGCATAGAAGAAGGCTGGGTACCGGCTGGTAATCACAACATTTTGCGTGCAAAATTTACGCCCCCTGACCTTACAAAGCCGCTGTGATTTTGTCCCTTTCATTATTAAAACAGCGAGGCAATACCCATGCCTATAGTTTTTAAGAAAACAAGTATTGTTTGCTGACCCAGATTTGTAACTTACGTAACTTCGCAGCTTGAACAATACTCAATAGGAAGCTTAGTAATTGAGCTGATGACGCACACTGAATAGGAGCCCTCTATTGTGCACTAGCTTACAGCCAATTGAATAGAAAATCAATATTTAAAGCCCTGGAGGATATTGTTTAGGCTGTGTATTTATTGAGTCACTTCGTATCCGAGTATGAGCTTTGTCTGATATTTGTACTTTTGTTGGATGACAAGATGTCTTTGATGATGCCGTTATGGCCAAGCTAGGATATAAAAAGTTATTTAACCACCCCCCCCCCCCCCCCCCCCCCCCCCCCCCCCCCCCCCCCCCCCCCCCCCCCCCCCCCCCCCCACCACCCCCCCCCCCCCCCCCCCCCCCCCCCCTCCCTATGAACATATCGATGAATTTCAAGAAATCACACTTGAAACATAATTCATAATTCTCTTTATTTTGTTGTGTTACTCTTTTTCTCTGTCTTTCTTCTCTTATTTGCCCCCTCCCTATGAACATATATCGATGAATTTCAAGAAATCACACATGTAACAGAAATTCATATTTCTTTTTATTCCCTTTTTTCTTCTTCACTCACATCTTTCTCTCGTTTTCACATTTAGAACCAAGTTAAAAAATGGTAGTCCTCCATTTTAAATATCAGGCTATAAGACCATGAATTTCTTCTGTATCCAATAATTTAACACAATAATTTATATTTAATATCAAGCTAACTCGCCCCTTTAAATTCCTCCTTAGAAGACCAGTGTTTGAAGATTTACGACACTCGTAAATTACACAATTGCCACTATAGTTGACCTCGAGAAAGAGAGGGAGAGAGCGTGGGAGAGAGTGCCAGACTCATGACCAGAGTAAACAAACACGAGGTCACTGTAGGGCATGCAGGCCATGTGCGTTTATCTCATGCATGAACTGGGTCACAACATGACGCCTCCAGGGCCGGGGAGCATTTCATCATGTGTCTTTGTCAGTTATTTTTACGGACAACTTTTATAAGTTACTGCAATCCTTGCATCTGATTGGCTGAGAACAAATTTGTGGATAAAAATCACTGACAAAACACTTGATGAAAAGCTCCCTCGGTCTATTTTTCTCCCCCCTCTCTCTCTCTCTCTCTCTCTTCCCTCTTTCCCTTCTAAACGCTATGCGCGCGCGGTTTAATTGGGTACGCTTGATAAAAGGAGGCCAGGGAGGGAAACAAAATTCCAACTTTTCTAGTGACCATTGATCGGGCCGTTGATTCTCTAATAAAAGTACTGTAATTTCTGTGGCATTTATTGGATATAAATAAAGAATATTTTCGGCGTATTTTCTACAGAAAACTGTAAATTGACACAAACAGGTACTTGGTCTGTTTTGTAATTTTTCAGACATTTTGTAGTTGACTGAGATACGAGTATGAACGTGTCATGAGTTCTGCTATTACATGTAGCTGCTGGCTGTATGACCAAGCCAGGAATACCTCCTTGGTATCAGTGGTATGACACTATGTTTGTGTGTGTGTGTGCGACGTGATTAGGAAGAATGTGAGCATTGGTTTCTTTCCCTAAATTAAAATTACAATTTATTTCTCTCGCTCCTTTTTCATGGAGCATTATCAAACAAAGCTGGCAAACTCTAGAAATCAGCGTGCAGTTGAAATCATTGTCTAAAATCTGCTTGTATTTTTTTCTTCTTTTTTTTCCTCTCGATTTTTTTTTTCCTCTCGATTTTTTTTTTTCCTCTCGATTTTTTTTTCCTCTGGATTTTTTTTTTCTCAATCAAGTGTCAAAAGTTGGGGATGCGGTTTATAATCGGCCGCGGTTAATAATGCGGAAAATACGGTACCTCCTTGATGTGATGTGATGTGTTGTTTACGTGTTTATTTGGAGTTTGTAATAGTTTTTTCTTTCTTTTCGTATTACTTGTAGTCGGTCATTTATTTTGAATAGCAGTGAACCGTTTCATTTCTCTCAATACGGACCAATAAATGTGTCAGAGCGTACTTTCAACCTGAAAAATTGCTTTAATCCTCTCGGATCACCCCCATGGGATTCAGCAAAGCTATATTTCTCTTAATTTAAACCATGCGTAAACAGTTTTCTGCCGAGAAACCCGTCAAATTGAAAACATTGAATTGCTGTGAAAGACTCAGCTCCAGTATTTTGAAGGCTGTGAAGCAATGTTTTTTGATGCATCTGATAATTGGAAACTCAAGTTTGATTGATGATATCTCTCTTGTTATAATCATTGCTTTCTTTAGTATCATTAGAAAGTGTGTTTCTCCCTCTTTAAAATGATACCATATCTGTTTGGAATTAGCAGTACGTCAGGAAAAGGGGCAGGGTCAAAAGGGAAAAGTCGCAAAATGCACTGGTAAGCACTGGTATTGTTATGCAGAGCACTCTTCTTTCTTTGACAAGAGTGGGTGTGATTTTTGTATATGACTGTTGGGCTCATGTTTCCAACTGGTCATACATGAATGCCAAATTCTGAAGAATCCTGAAAATGAAATTCATTCACTGTCTTAGTTTAAAACTTTAAAATAATCATTAAAAAAATCAATTTAAGCCTTGAAGTTTCTGTCGTGCTTGTGTTTCTTCTTTATTTTTTAACAGAGATGAATTGATGTGAAATGAAGTGTATTCCATGTTTGTTTGAATGCTCATGCATGTTTGTTTGAGTGGTAATGCATGATTGTTTTAGTGTTCGCATGTTTTGTTTGACTTCATGCATGTTGGTTACAGAACAGTGTGGATTTCGCTCATGGAAAAATATGTGAAAACACATCAACCCTACTACTCTTCAAAGAAAGAAGAAGGCACAGTCGAACAAAAGCAGTGCATTTTGCAACTTTTCACTTTTGACCTTGCCCCTTATTTTCATGTACTGCACATTCCATGACTGCAAAATCATAACAAATGGAGTGTTATTTTTAAAGAGCAATAAACACACTTTCTAATGATCCTAAACATAGCGATGTTTATGCCATGACAAGAGAGATATAGTCCATCATACTTGAGTTTACAAATTTTTTTTGAGGGGTTTATTTTAATATCCTTTTTTCAAATTGATACGTGTATAACTACAATGATGATTTTTTTTTTCAAACTCTAAATGTCCTTCTCTTCACACCATATCCTAATATACATTTTGTAGGCCAGTGATCTTACCAGGTATCTTATTTTGAATATACATGATGTAGGCAATAATGCTAAGTGTAACTGACGATTAATTGGATACATACATATAGTTAAAGGCATAATTTAGATGCAGTAACATTCCTTTCATGGTTTATGTCGTAGTGCTAGGTTGCAGCATTAAGAACTGTTAAACTTTGGCACCCTTCAATGAGTAGAATGTGTGCACTATTTCTGCAACCTCCCACTCAATTTTAGTCTCACTTCTGTTCTGTTTGTTTTGTCGTGATAATAGCTGTCAACATAGTTGTAACTTTGGGGAGAGATAGGAAATATGTTACAGGTACCATTAGAAATGTGAGGACCACTTCGCATGTAGTGTGCCTCTACTTGGTTTACATGAAACAATCTGTTGAGGGACAGTGTTGTATGTGTTGCGCCGGAGAATATGTGGTGTTTTATGGTTAAGCGCAATATAATATAGGCCCGTGGCCTGGGAAGCGTTTCATCAAGCGTTCTGTCAGTGATTTGTGCTGACAAATTTGCTCTCAGCCAACAAGATGCAAGGATTTCAGTAGCTTATAACAGTTGTCGGTAAAAATAACAGACAAACGCTTGATGAAACGCTCCCCAGATCTACTGGTACACTACAAAACTAGAAAAACTCGTGCACATGGAACTTTAACAAATTTCAGGAGTGGTGGAGATACTCAAAGGTTGAAGCCGTGAAATAATTAGAATTACATATGACCACAACATGAAGTATATTCCATTCACCACGAAAATGGTAGTTATTTGCGAAAGTTTGTTAACGTGAAACTTTTTGGTTTGTGGCCTGGTCTGTGTAAAGAGGGGTACTTTGATGCATGGAAGTTTGTAAAAGAAGATATTTGTAATGTGATTTTGATGGGATGTCACGTTATTGCAAATGCAAAAATATTTGCGGTACATCAATTTTCGCGGTATTTCGGCGGGTGCGAATTCTAGAACTCGCGAAAAATATTAGCCTGATTTCCTATGCAGGTTGAATTACGCGCTTCAGCACACGTGTGTGTAGTTGCGCATGTCGTATGCATTTGAATGACTGGGTGTGTGTAAATTAATAAATGGAATGGGTGTACATGTATATACGAGCGTGTAATTGTGCTGCGCGAATTTGACAACCTGCGAATGTGTTTTGGGGGCGCTCAGCGCAAAAATTTAATCTCGCAAAAAAAAAACAGCGTTTACAGTAACTATGCACTTTATTTACCCCCTTCATGTGAACATTTTGAGAAAAATGCAAAAACAGTTGAAATTATCATCATTGTATAAACTTAAAGGCCCAAATTCACAAAGATGGTATTTGTACCATGGTTTATGCAGATTTTGTGGTAAAGTGCGCTTGATTTCGCACGTACACTTAGAAAGATCCAATAATGAACGCGCATGATAAGCAAAGTGCGCAAATTTCACGCTAGTTGCCATGGTTTAGACCATGGTTTATGTAAATTAATTGAAATAATGAAATAGCACTCTTCAGTCAGGCCAGTTTGGAAAAAAATGGGATATTTTTTTTTCACCCTCCTCACTTTAAAAGCAGAGAATCTATTTTGCATGTTACCATCAGTGCATTTAAAGTGTCTCTTCATGTAAACAATTTCTCAAAGACACTGTATTGTAAAGTTTTTCCGCAGTCATGTTGATCAGGTCCCAAATACTGGAATTCTTTAAATCCCGAAATAAAAAGATCTGTAAGTATATTTGTATTTAAAAGAAAGTTAAAAAAGTATCTTTTGAGACCATATTGTAATTTGTAATACTGTACTCCCTGGTAATACTCTTGTACGATAATGCATTCGATACATTTATGATCTAACGTGGATGTGTACACTCACGATTACGTCACGGGGCATGACGTAATCGTGAGTCATGGCTTCTGTATATCTTGCTTCATTTATACAGTGTATACTATGCTGCGACGTAGTGTTAAAAAATCTTTACATTGAAATAACAGCTGCAGATCCCCTTGCAATAAAGTCTGTTATCCTTTCCTGTCTTGTAGAGTACCCGTGCGTCCCCGTTCGTGTGACAATGTTTGTCGACGTTCTGTAATGTTTTCGTTCTTCTGTTCAGTTCCTCCCTTCCTATAGCTTCCTTTAGCTTCTTTTCCCTTCCTTTCTTTAATTCCTTTTTTCTCCCTTCTACTATTATTTTCTTCTACATGTCTTAAATTATTTATTAATGGGGCCTATCCACAACAAGCCTAGCTTTACTTTAGACCCTCCACTGTATATACATGAACGTAAATTTTTGAATTACATGTACTCTCTTTATTTTCAAATTCTTTCACTATGTGACATATCTGTCATATCTGTCCTTGAATTATGTAACCGATTTCTATTATTCTAGAATGTATTTTAAAATGTATGATTTGTATTTTGATTGATTTGTGTGGAAATAAACTATGTTTACTTTGTCAGAAGCTAAATCAGCAGTGAAAAAAAATTACGTGTGGGGTGAGGGCAATTAAAAGATAAGTCCAGTCATCTAAACAAATAAAAAAAGTAAAGAAATTGTGCTAGCAGTAAGAGGAGAGAAAATATGTGTAAGCAAACGGAATATTAAAAAAAGGAAAGAAAGATTTCCATAGGTGAAGGGAAGAAGGAAGAAAAAGAGTTACTGGAGAGAGATGACATGCAGCAGTAGCTGATGTAAAGAGAGATGGCAGAGAGGAAGAATAGATTGCAAGGGAGAGAATTCCATTTAATGGTGATGAATTGTTTTTTCTGATGATTTTTTCCAGGGATCTACTCCATCAAAGATTTCTTTTCAAACTGTTACTTATCTGGAATTACACAGAAGTTATTATTTTTTTAATGCCTTATGCAAAGGTAAAGAGTAATATATCTTCTCAGAGTATAACAATAGGAATTTGAAATTATCTTGGAAATATTTTGTGATGATGATCTTCAAAAGAAAGAGTAAGTGAGATAATACTCAAATTTTTAATGATTGAAAACAAATGTTATGAAAACAAATGTTTTCAAGCAAGTAGTAAATCAGTTCCCTTTCAAACTTAAAAAAAAGGAAATAATACTTTGGAGAAAAGTAATGTTTGGTCATTAGTAAACTTTCATGAGGATTCTGATTAATTTGTCTGTTCTCTAAAGTCTAAAGGATAATGTGCAGTTTTGGTAAAGCCCTAAAAAATTTATTTGATTTTAGATGATAAATAGCAAGATATTAGCATAACTAAGCTGTAGTGAAGCTTTTTCCTTCTCAAGTTAAATATTAAACAAGTTAGAAGCAGCACAAGACTGAAGGCCCAAAAGAACAAAGTTCCATGAAAGCAAATTGTTTCTGTTTTGTAGGCATGCTGAAGATATGTTGAGAGCATCACAACTGAAAACCCCAAAAAGAACAATGGTCCATGAGAGTGAAAGTTTCTGTCTTGTAGACCTTCTGAATATAATAATTGTATAAACTTAAAGGCCCAAATTCACAAAGATGGTAATAGATTTGTACCATGGTTTATGCAGATTTTGTGGTATAAGTGCGCTTGATTTCGCACGTACACACTTAGAAAGATCCAATAATGAACGCGCATGATAAGCAAAGTGCGCAAATTTCACACTAGTTGCCATGGTTTAGAGCATGGTTTATGTAAATTAATTGAAATAAACTGCGTAAATTTTTTTTTCACCACCTCTGTGAATTCGGGCCAAAATGTTTTTCTTGACTATAGTAGATGAAAGTGCTACTGTTTGAAAAAAGGTTCCAGTAAATCTAAGACAGCCATTTGTAATGTGTACACTGGAATACTGTTATGAAACAGGATACACCAATAGTGTATATGTGTTGATTAATAGAGAAGAAAATCATATGGTCTGTATGTAGCCTGCATTATCAAATATACTAGTAGTTACTTAGAAATCTAGATCTACAGGATTATCAATAAGCCTCCAAATGTGAATTTGATATACCGGTACATGTATGTACATGTAAAATAAATCACTTGAATGCAATTTTAGATTTCTGTATATATTTACATGTAATGACGGTTACAGAAATTAAATCAATATGGGAGTTTGCTCTTCATATTCTTTCAAATGATGTGAAACTGTTAAATTGTATCTCACTACAAATCGTGTGCATCTGTAGTTGTGCACCTGATATCAAATTCAATTCAGTTCACAACCACTGCATAATTCCTTTTAACATTGCTCTTTCAATGAACACTGCCCTCTGGAGCATCAAATCTGATGCAGCAGAGCGTTGTGGGATCCACCTTGCCTCAATGATTCGAGACATCAGGGGCTATTAGAGATAGCCACTTTCGACAAGCAAGACTTTAGAGGAAGGGTGCGACTGTGTAAATCATGTATGAATGAATGAATTCCCTTTTTCAATGAGTATACATATAGCTTGTTCAAGCATTTAGCCATTGAATATCCAAGTACTCACTTGACATGAAAGATGGTTGTGTGGACCACTTTTTTTCTTTCAAGTGCTAGGCATAATTAGTAACATGGAATACAAATTCCAAATGCATTGGGTGACATCTATCTTTCACTTGCCCTGTTTATATACATGTATATACATGTATATCCACTGCAATATATGACTGAAAGTAACCATATATGCCTTGCAGTATTAAGTTAATCTTGATTGGTGGTTTTACTGAGTATTTTTTATTAGCAATATTCATTATATTCATTTCAATGGTAATTGGGTTTTACATACAACATTCACATAGATATGTGAATGTTTGTCCATTTTCCATAGATTTCAGCTGATTTAAGGTAGTTGATGATTTGACAAAAATCAGGGCTTTCATGGTTTTCAGCATTTCTAGCCCATTACACATATCGGAAGTTGTCCAAATTCAGACCTATCTGAAATGTAGGCATAAATAGCATGGTAAGTACTTCATCATCTTTCACCCATGACTTATGTCTACATGTACTTGATGGGTGGATAGACACCTGAATTTCAATTAATCTTGCATTTGTTTGTCATTCTGTAAACTCAAGCATTGTTCCAGATAAATTTGCGTCATATAAGTTACACTCCAAATCGCTTGCCGTAGACTTGGGATGAAATGTTAGTTGCATTTTTTCTTTTAAAAAAAGTCCATAGATTTAATTCTCATTACTCAAAGGAGCCAACATTCATGAAATCGCACTCTATGTTATTTAAAGATATTTTCACTCAGGCCAATTAGGAAAAGAAAATACTGGGAACTTTTTTTTCACCCTCCTCACTTTAAAAGCAGAGAATGTATTTTACGTGTTACGATCAGTGCAATAAAGTCTACATGTGTACAATTTTTCAGACACTGTATTTAGATTTACCTCATTCAAGTTGATCTTTACTTTGTCAATAGCTATAATCAGCAGTAAAAAAAAATTACATATCGGGTGAGGGCAATTCAGCTTGACAAAAAACAACAACCCCCCCCCCAAAAAAAAAAAAGAACAAACAAAACAAAACAAAACCAACAAAACCAAAGCTCTGGAGTAGAGATCATGATTATTAAAAAAAAAAATTAAAAGATAAGTCCAGTCACAAATACAAATAAAAAAAAGTAAAGAAATTATGCTGGTCAATGTTAGCAGTAAGAGGAGAGAAAATACAATGTATGTGTAATAATAATAATAATAATAATTGCATTTATATGGCGCTTTATACGGGCGTTTTTAAGCGCACTGGTTGTCTGTCTAAGTAAGTAAACTAGTAAAACACGATAACATAAAAACAATACAGTAACTACATGTATGCGCCTCCATAAAATTACAACTGCTTAAAAAGGTGGGTTTTTAAGAGGATTTTAAATGATTCGATAGATGTGGCATTCTGAATATGGGATGGGAGTTTGTTCCAAAGGGTGGGGCAATGGACGAAAAGGCTCGGTCGCCATACCTTTTTTTTGTACGTGGGCCATAAGATAATTGGAGAGAGGATGTGTAAACAGACGGAATATTTAAAAAAAGAAAAGAAAGATTTCCGTAGGTGAAGGGAAGAAGGAAGAAAAAGAGTTACTGCAGAGAGATGACATGCAGCAGTATACTGTTAATACATGGTTGGGAGTGTGTTAGTGCGATCCGGCAACACAAAGGTTTTTATTGTGGTGCACCTAATGCACGAGGCATAGCCGAGTGTGTTAGACACCACAATAAAAACCTGCGTGTTGCCGGATCGCACTAATGCACGACCTCACAACCATGTATTAATAGTTTTATAAAACGGGTCTACAATCTTTGTGCTTTCACTAACCTCAAACTGTCATGGCATGTCCCATGCGTGAATCCTGCTCATTAATAATAGTAGACTGTTGCAAACGTACAATGTTTATTTACAATGTTTAGGCCTAGCCTAGGCCGTAGATCTAGACGGTTGCGAACGTACTTATATGCCTACACATGTTTATTTACAATGTTTAGGCCTCGTCTTAGGCCTAGACCTATTTGTTAGTAATGTGAACCTGACACTTATGGAAGTGGTATTGAATCTGGTTCACCGATGTATTTTCACTTACTTGAGCTTGGCTGAGCATGTTCGAATTTGAAGCTTGAAGGTGAAGACAAGGTACCACCAATGGCACTAGGAGTATAGTACCAGTACTAGCACTCGTAGTAGGAACAGGACTAGTACTAGCACTAGTAGTAAGAGTAGGACTCGGAGTAGGAATCACTTGGCACTGTTGAGTTCTTTGTGTAGTCCATTCCATCCGCTTTTCTGATGCCTTAATTAACATTAACAGCGTATCTAACTCACGTTGCATGATGGTGGATAGGTCCGTGCGACTGAGTTTAGCGAAACTTCCAAGCTTTGAAAATCCAAATTTCACTGCTCGTTTCGTACTGTTGGAATCCTTCTCATTCAGTAGATCGTCGAGTTCTTCCTCCGTGAGAAGTGCAAAACTGAGATTCGAAGATACAGCCATTTTTTACACGCTTCTATTGTCAAAAATTAAACTTAAACTTTCATTTTCGGTACTGCACCGATCCGACCGCGGTATGTAGCGCTACAGCTGTAATTTTGTTGATTTGTTGATTTTTTTGTTTTTGTCTTGTTGACATTAGCGCGACGATAGCGTATACGGTATAGCAAAACATATAATAGCAAAATCGAGTCGTATCGTCTGCGCTACATAAATGTTTACATGTTTACATGTTTACATGTGCAACAGTTCCCTTTTGCTGTATGTTATCACTTTTTTTTTTGCACAGTCACGTGTTATTTGACCAATCAGGATGGCTACATTCTTGAACCCGTTTTATAATAGCTGATGTAAAGAGAGATGGCAGAGAGGAAGGATACATTTTAGATTGCAAGGGAGAGAACTCCATGTCATGGTGATAAATTGTTTTTTCTGATGATTTTTCCAGGGTTCTACTCCATCAAAGTTTCCTCTTCAACATGTTCCTTATCTGGAATTACACAAAAGTTATTAATTATTTCCTGCCTTATGCAAAGATAAAGAGTAATATATCTTCTCAGAGTATAAAAATAGGAATTTGAAATTATCTTGGAAATATTTTGTGATGTTGATCTTCAAATTAAAGAGTAAGTGAGATAATGCTCAAATTTTTTAATGATTAAAAACAAATGTTTTCAAGTCAGTCGTAAATCATGTCCCTGA
This sequence comes from Heliocidaris erythrogramma, assembly GCA_025617745.1. Taxonomy (NCBI): domain Eukaryota; kingdom Metazoa; phylum Echinodermata; class Echinoidea; order Camarodonta; family Echinometridae; genus Heliocidaris; species Heliocidaris erythrogramma. Next base: position 28,733,412 of record CM046853.1, read on the forward strand.
CAAACTTATTAAAAAAAGGAAATAATACTCTGGAGAAAAGTAATGTTTTGTCATTAGTAAACTTTCATGAGGACTCTGATAAATTTGTCTGTTCTCTAAAGTCTAAAGGATAATGTGCAGTTTTGGTAAAGCCCTTAAAAAACTTTCGATTTTAGATGATAAATAGCAAGATATTAGCTTTTTCCTTCTCAAGTTAAATATTAAACAAGTTAGAAGCAGCACAAGACTGAAGGCCCAAAAGAACAAAGTTCCATGATAGCAAATTGTTTCTGTCTTGTAGGCATTCTGAAGACATGTTGTGAGCATCACAAGACTGAAAACCCCCAAAAGAACAATGGTCCATGAGAGTGAAAGTTTCTGTCTTGTAGACCTTCTGAAGACTAGTCAGCAGAATCACTAGATGGACTGATTAATAGTAGGAGAGCAATGGGATGTCAGAAGCATCACTAGACTGAAAGCCCACAAGCTCAAATCACAATGAACATGGCGAACAAAGAAGCGGACAAAATATACAGCTCCTCATTGTACCTTCCACACTTGCTGTGATAGACAAAAGAACATCCCTTCATTGCTATTATGTAAAAATATGTAGAACAGGTGTCACATGCATATTCACCTGTTCTACTTATTTTACATAATAGCAATGAAGGGATGTTCTTTTGTCTACCAGAACAATTGTGGAGGGTACAATGAGGAGCTGTATATTTTGTCCGCTTTCTTTGTCATTGTGTTCATAGTGAATGTGCATGGCAGTGAAGGTTTCCTTCTTGTAGGCTTTCTGAAGACTAGTTAAAAATATCACAAATCTATAAGCTTCCTGAAGACGAGCAGAAGAATCACAAAGACTGACGTAACACAAGGACAAAGATCCATGATAGCGAAAGTTTCTGTTGTGTGGGCCTTCTGAAGACACATCGGAAGCATCACAAGACTGAAGGCCCAAGAGAACAAAGTTGCCTGATGGCGAAGGTTTCCATCTTGAAGACATTCTGAAGACACATTGGAAGCATCACAAGACTGAAAACCCAAAAGGTCCATGAGAGTGAAAGTTTCCAATTGTAGGACTACTGAAGACAAGCCAGAAGAATCAAAAGACTGAAAGCCCACAGGAACTAAGATCCATGAGAGCGAACGGTTCCATCTTGTAGGTATTCTGAAGCCATGTCGAAAGCATCAACAATTAAGACTCAAAGTCCATGAGAACAAAGATCCTTTAGAACAAGTGTTAATGCATTGTAAACCTTCTGATCTCTAGTTTACTAGACCGAGGACCCAACAGTCCAATGTTTTTGAAAGTTCATATGACAGTGACCCAACATTTGTTCTGGGCTATTTGTCAAAGATGTAAATGGTTAAGTCTCATCTGCTTAAGGTCTTGTAGACCTTTGTTCAACTCAACTTATAGCCATCTGATGCACTACTGTGAACATTCAGTTATTGTTATGATCATGACTCTTCCATGAATTTGTAAATGACTGATGCACCTTTAAAGCTTTTTTCGAGTTTTTACCGAAACCACTTACTGAGTTTTTTTAATCACTGCTGCGTCCTGGTGAACATAAATTACATGAGTAATATCAAAGTGACACAAAAGATAGCAGAATCATGAAAGTCATACATCAAAAATAGTGACGCAAGTAGCGAATGATTAGTTGTCGAGTGATGTCTTCCAATGTGATGATGAATGAGCTGTGAACATTCAGTTATTGAGGAGTTATTGAGGAGCTGTGAACATTCAGTTAATGAGGAGTGGGAGTTAAAGGACATTGTGATATGTGAATGGCCTTAGAATCATTCCCTCCTCAACCCCGTGGTCTGCACAATGAACTCCATGAAGCAATTTTAGGGTGAGAAAATAGGCACACGTAATGTGACCCTATGCCTGGCAGGAGGCTAGGTACATAATAATAATAATAATAATATTCCACTTTTATATAGCGCCTAATACATCGGCAATGTCTCTAAGCGCTAATTACAGATATATTATTACACCGTTCATCGGATTCTGGCTTGCCGGCACATTCTCAACTCCCTGGGGAGTATTCCAGCAATGGGCCGTGGCGCTCGCATTACTAAGCAAACAACATTAACTTTCGAATCCTACTGGGTCCCCATTTACCGTAACACCTGGGTGGAGAGTGGCAAATGGAGATTAACGTCTTGCCATAGGACACTTGTGCTGCAGTGGGATTCAAACCCCGGACCTTGTGGTTCACAGACCGGGGACTTATCCACTGATCCACAGCACCTCTACATATTATGAAAGAACTGATGTCTTCAGTCCTCCTTGAGCTTCTTTCAGACAATGTAGTGATAAATCAACTAAACATATGCTGCAGCAAATTGAAACCATTTTTTAATGTTTCAATGAAAGGCAAGTGTAAAGGTAACTGCAAGCTATGACTGTCCCTAAGCACACTCAAAACTATCTTTGTGTTATAAATACAGAAATGTAAAGCATGCTAGGTGCTTATGCTATTTTATTTTGCCGTGAAAGTGTTTTTCAAGGTGGTTTTCTGCACGCCAGGTGTGAACGAGGAATTACACTCTTTCTTTCTGTAATGAAGAGAGAATATATCTGTAGAATAATAATAATAATAATGGTAATAGTACCTTGCTTAGTAAACGCATAATACCACATGGTTCTCTATGCATTATAGAACATGACTCTAAAAATGTTACATAAACTCAGTTACACATTAAACCATTTCAACTCAGATTTAAGTCGATCCAACTGAGTGATATTCCTTAAATTCTGTGGAAGTTTATTAGAAAGTCATGTGCTATCTTTTGAAATACCCTGTCCCCATATTACTTGGGCTGCATGCACAGTTATTTGAGAGAGAATATTTTTTTGAATTTGAAGGAAGATTACATTTGGGTACATACATATACACTTGAATGAGTTCACAAAGGTAAACAGAGGTGATGCCATGTAAACAAATGCCAATCAGTGTACTTTTCAGGATTTGTAACATTGAGTAAATACCTTTAATATTCACATCGCCAAATCGACTCCATATCCCGACTCCGAACTGACCAATGGGGTGTTGCAAGAAAGTTGCGATTGATTGCAAGTTGCAACTGGTCGGTACTATCCAATCAAAATCATTGTTGCAAGCGCATCTTCTTGAATGGGCAGACCCTGAACCATTCAGAATGGTTGTTCTAATTTGCTGTACAATTTGCAATTGATTGCAACTTTCTTGCAACACCCCATAAATCTTGTCCATTTGGGGCAATGTAATTGTTTGTTCGGTCTGTTTTCGCTCTGGCATTGGCCTTGTTGGTGTGAGCGAGGTATAACTGAATGAACATGAAAGAAGTGAACGTGTCATGCAAACAAAAGAGTAATGTACTGCTTAACAGTAATACAAATACATATACGGAATTCTCTTTTTATAGACCTCTCGATACTCCTTTAAACCTGGAAAGTCCACCCTGATTACAAGTCAATATTAGAAGAAGCAGAAAAATTACAGAAACATCAGTGGAGGTTTTTAAGAAATGAGAAAATTACGAATTTTTAAAATTGTGATCAATCAAACACAAATTAGCAACTCAATAATGTATCCTGCAAGCTCCTCTCCCATTTGCTCAGTACAAAAAATCTCATGAATTTTCATTTTCTTGGTTTTTGATGAATGAATAGATTTGTTTCATGCGGGTTTTGTGTAAAAACATGAGCAATTGTTATATGTAAGGTGCATGTATGATTGAATATTTTCTTCAGAGAAAATAGAAATGAATTATTTTGTGGGTACAGGGTATATGGGAGAGGAGCTCGCAAGATACGTCCCGGAGTGGCCAATTTGTGTTTGATTGATTACAATTCAAAAATTAATAACTTTCTTACCGGTATTTCTTATTATTTAGGACAAAAAGAATAAGGTTGTTTATAGTGATCTCTTTTTTTTTTCTAATGGGACTTTTTTGTGTGTAATTTAATTTAATTTGTTGATATAGCTTGAAATCACCATTTGTGACGGTTCCCTTTGATCCGACAGCTACACTCTAAAAATATCATGCCTGCCATGATTCGTTCCAAGGCCACTAAAATAACTGTCCATTAATGATGCTCAATTGTCACAATTTGCTTCATTAAATCCCCCTGTTATGATGGTTGTTTGTCATACGCCATCATCAGCTTGTTACATCGTTAAAAAAAGGTCCACTTATTGATCAGCATGCCCCTAAATGTGTCAGGCTTCATTGCCTCCAGTGACTTCTATGTACAATGTATTTTCAGTATCACTCACTTATGCCGTAACTTTTTTGACTATTTCCATGATCCTCTTCAAATCAATTCTTCTCTTGGTTGTAAATATTGATGATAACCCTTTTGTGTCAAAACAGCATGAATGGAGTTGTATTGAAAAGTAATTTGTTTCTGGGTGCTCATTTTGTATGGACTCCAAGTTATTATTTTCTATTGAAGTAAGTGTCAGATGTCATTAACATGATGCGGTAAGATTGGGTCATATCTAATCATGTTCAGGAGCTGGAAGTTTTTTCCTCTTCAGAGTCATCTTGAATGTTTGTCTTTGAAGTCAATACCCATTGTATTTGACACCTCTTTCAAATGTACATAGCGTAATGTAGATAACAGAGTAATTATAGTTATGTTCACACGTAGTACATAGCATCGATGCTATGTTAGCATCGATGCTATGTAAGTTTCAAAAATATTTCCAGTACGTTCAGACAGGCCGTGATCAACTTGCTTCTATCACCAACTCGTGACTATTCATCGTTCACCCGCTGCCAAAACAATAATTACTGCGCCACACAGAGTGACCCGCGTATAATTGGTATGCATGGTCAAACGCGCGGAAGTTATATGTCTTCGTAAATCAACATAATAACACAATAACAATTCATTTGTAATATCGATAATACAATCAAGTAGCAAATACATGTGTTATAATACTTAATTTTAAATAAACCTTGTACATGTCAAAATTGACTGAACTCCAATCTTATGCCAAATTTAAACACATGCATGCACACTATATTCTCTGGTAAGCACATGTAAATCAATATCTAAAGACCACATCATACTTTAGTTAAAGGAGAATTAACCTCAAACAATAAAGACGATAGTGTTCAAAGGTGTTATTTATTCCTACTTGTTAGACTATATGGCTTCGCGTCAAAATATACGAGATCGATACGAATCAAGATTTTCTGAGCAAAATTTATCATCTGCTAGCAATATGTATCGTCTGCTAGCAGCACATGGGGGCTGCCATTTTGTTTATGTGTACAAGAAGATTTTCTTAATCCAAATGCCCAATTGCCCTTTTCAAAATTAAAAACCCATTTGAGATTGAAAATATAGAATAGATATGTCAATTTATTTTTAAACTGAAGATTTCCTTATATATTTCTGTTGAAAATCGACATTCGCTTAATAGAAATCTATTTTCTCGATACTGGACGTATGGGACGGAGCAAATTAATTCAAATTTTATGGATGCTTCTTCCCTGAGCATCTATAGCGGCAAACTATGCATTCACCTGCTTTCGGATAATGGACTTGAAAAGTCAGAATGCATGCTGCATATATTATGTTCTGCTCTGTTTGGCAAACCCAAGAAAATAGATTTTTGTTAAGCAAAACCAGACAATTTAAAAGTATCATTATAAAGATTTAATTTTTATAATACATGTAAACACCCACTTTATATTTTTCGTCACATATGGGATTTTAGGTAATGAAGAAAATCAATTTAGGTCTTGGATTCAAAATATCTTCCTGACTGGAACATTTCTCAGTGGTTCATGTACAACTCCAAATCAGCAAGAAAATGGCAGCCCCCATGAAAATGAGTAGGAGACGATACCGGGTGTTGGAATATCTTTATTTATACCCTTTTCTGATATATTATTAGAAAATGATTTAGGCCAATAAGTAGGAATATATTACACCTTCCAATATAAGTAAATTTGTAATCAGGGCTTAATTCTCCTTTAAGGTCTGATTCTGAAAGAGCAGATTCTCAGCTTTAAAATGATATATAACTCATTGGATGTTCATAACTCAATGTACAAAGAGAAGAATGCACAGTCCCTCATAATGTTACTTCTTAATAAGGGTTTAAAGTTTGCAGTCTATTGAAGCACTCTGACTTGCAAAGTGTTGTGCTAAGGTGACAAATGGAGGATTAGAATTTCTATGAAGGGATTATCAGATTGTCCTAAAACTTGGCATACTACATAGACATATCCTGTTTATCATAGTGCACAAGTATCAATGCAAGAACTTACTCCGGGAGATTTATGGGAGATTAAAATGAGACAAGTATTCAGGGTCGTGAAAAAGAAAAGTAATACAACAAAATCCAGAGAAGACACACATAAGTCTGATAAAAAGCTGGCCAAAATACCACTTCTAGATTGTTTGGTGCCTCCACATTTTAGATTACTTAGAAAAAAGTATACTCTTTCAGGAAATACCCAAAACTAAAATTTGACCATGCATGCCAACCAAAACACATTGATTGATCTCTAACTGAAAATCACACAGTGCCACTTTTGGGTGGTTTTGTGGTGCCTGGTCATATAAAAAAGAAAAAGATAAAAAGAAGGAACCCCCCCCCCCCCAAAAAAAAACCCTTCCTTACCACACAGTATACACATTACCCTACTATACCCCTATATACATCACATGAATACATGAATGAATGAATGAATGAATGAATGAATTTATTTCATAATACTGCAGAAATCTGCCATGAACATTACAATTGGTGAGCATACATCGTTCAAAAATTTCGAATCTATCATAATAACATTTCCAATGTACATGTACAGACAGTCAAAAGTGGAAAATTTACATTAGTCAATAGAAAAAAGCAGTATCATGGGAGAACCTAAGGAAAAGCACAGCTTGTTAAAACTAGGTTCCCCAATAACAGAGAGAATTAAGAAATACATTTATGCAATTATGTATACATATAGTAGTAAAGAGACGAGACAAGACGTGTGTAAAAGGGGAAAAAACAACAACAATACACACACAAACATCGCTACATACATTACATTACAGTACCAGATGAAACAGACAGAATGATAATAGAAAAAAAAGTAGGGAAGAGGGTACATCACATGAATACATACATTGCATTATATTATAGCACCACATGAAACAGATAGAATTATAATAGCAGCGAGTGAAGATAGCAGCGATTGCGCTCACACGACAAATAGTCACAAGCGCGGTGGGTGGTCTACCCCTAAGCGTCGATGCTTTGTCGCTGGATCCTGAGATTTACTCCTGCTAAACTCGCTGCAAGAATAGTTTGGAAACTCGCTTCTATCTCGTGACTATCTGCGTTCAGACAGCGTTTGGTCTCGACACTATCTGGTCTTCACCAAAATAGCATCGACACCTCGATAGCATCGATGCTATCGCTCTACGTGTGAACGTACCTTATGTTTTATGTGTTCTTTAGTATATAATTCCACCTACTTGGAGGACCTTCACTAGACTCACCAAAGCCTTGTTCATCCATAAAATAGTAAACCACTTTTAATTTTAAAAAAAAAGGACAATATTTGTACATGTAGGCTCTCAAATTCTGGTCACATTTGTCCGCTAACGATAACAAGATTTTCAATTATTGGTACACCATACTATGTTGAGCGTACATGTGCATATGCTTGTACAGTGAAACCTGTCTATAAAGACCGCTCAAGGGAGACAAGAAGAGAGGTCTTTATGAGCAGGTGGTCTTTATGTACAGGTTCCTTTAATACACGTTTCAATGAGAAACACTTTTCAAGGGAAACAAAAATTGTGGTCTTTATAGACAGGTGGTCTTTCTATACAGGTGGTCGCTAAAGCAGGTTTGACTCTATATATGTTAATAGCAGGAGAGGTGTAGGGTGGGCCTTTAATGAAATATCTCGTTATCGTTATCCTTATCTGTCAGATGTGACCAGCCTTTTACATCATGCGTCTGTGTGTTACAAGATGCAGAAATGTGAAGTGGAGTATAGAGCTTACCTGTACTGTATGTTGTTTTATTTCGCTGCAGTTTTTTTGAGCAGCTCACTGCGTCATGTGTGAACGAGGTCTTAAGTAGCTTTATAGGAACGCAAAATGAATGATCATTGAAAAGTCATAATTTTATGGATTTAATGTAGAAAATTATCACGAAGCCCTAGATTGGGTAAAAATATTTCTACTGCATGTACCTTGTTTAGGCTTGATATTACCAAAACTGTCATTACATACGTCAGATTACAACTTTTAATGCACCGCTATCACAAACAATTTGCCGTTTGCATAATAAACAGGTGTCTTTTCATGTCACTCCGTTTCGTTAAAGCTACCTTAGTTAATGACTCCAAGCCTTCTGTTCGTACTATTGTACCATTTTTCTTCTTCTTTGCTGTAATTATATTTATACCCTTTTTTTTTATATTAGTAGGAAAGAGGATTTACTTCCCTGATTTAGTTGGGTTATTTCCCATTTTTCTTCTTCATTATTGTTATTATATTTACCAGTATACCCTTTTTTTTTTTTTTGATATCAGTAGGAAAGAGCATTTACTTCCCAGATTTAGTTGGGTTACTTACCACTTTGACACATTAAAAATACTGCATTCCTTCTTCCATACAGGTTGGCCCATTGCCATGGCTAGGTCCACAGACAGATGATGCCATGAAAGGACTGTGTAAGAATGGCAAGAAGAACCTCCTCCTTGTTCCTATCGCATTTGTCAATGACCACATAGAGACCTTGCATGAGCTAGACCTGGAATACGCCACAGAGCTTGCTGAGGAGGTAAGAAAGCTTGACTTTATTGTCAAATTATACTCCAAACTACATGTACATGTATTGCTAACTTTGTACTCAATTGATTTTGCTAGGTGTTTGATAGCATTCAAATCAAGGTATGGGTGTTCTTGTCACTGCATGTAAATTTCAAAGCTGTTCTTAACTTTTCTTGTATATGTATATATATATATATATATATATACATGTATGTAAGCAGAAATTTCAAAACCTCAAGGAGAAAATGTTTTAAATTAGGAAATCTGATTCTCAGTGACTTCCAGCTCTTTCAATCAGAGAAGTGTTATGTGCAGAGTTGATTTGAAAGATCTTAAATATGAAATGATATAAAACTTAGATAAACATCTTGATGTATATTTTAGACAGGCCAGTGACAGATTCATGATTGTTTAACTAGTGCCGGAGGTGGGGGGGGGGGGGGGGTGGAGGAGGATATTCACCTTTTATAAATCCCTTAAAACTCATTTAGGTGAATAGAAGGGAGTTCTTTCTTGGCAGGGGCCTTGTCCCTTCCAGACATTGGTAATCATGGCTTTCCATCTATTTCTACCTCTGGTTATATTTAACAAGCTTGCACTTTGATCACTGAAAGTCATCCTTTTGTTACCAATGAGCCTGTTGAATGGATCCACGTATTTGATATGCTGTTTCCCTCGGCTTCTCTTTCCCTCAATTCTTCCAGTCAATATCCCATTTTCTGTGCCTTCTCTTCTCATTATGTGACCTACATACTGATGTTGTCTTTTCCTTGTGATGTTTAGAAGAGATCTATCAACGCACGCCTTGTTAATTAGTAAAGAGAATATCTTACAAGAAGTAAAACTTGACAGGAAGCATGTACGTGCCCCCACCCCCCCCCCCCCCCCTCCGGATTTCTCACTACAGGATATACTGTCAGCAGACTATGGCTTAGTTATCAATTGTCCTTGTCCTCTATGGTACATGTGCGTATTACATGAAATGAAAATTGCTTCTCATTAAATTCTAATCAAATGCTCATTATGGGAGATGTATTATTACAGGAAATATAAAAATATAGAAATAAACCCAGATCATTATGCAAATGTGTACTTTTCAAGTTCAGTTGTACTTGAAATTCTACTCATCTTTTTTAGAGGCAGTCTGCTAAATTCATGATTGCATTCAAGGACTCGATTTGAATAACCGTCTAAAGAAAAAGATCGGGATCGAGCTAGATATGCTCACCTAGTTGCACTTGTACAAAATATAATAGTCATTTGTAATTGATCAGACAAATTTATATCGTTTCTTCCTGCACGTCATTGTGATGAAAGGAATTTGAAATGAAATTACCAGGCTCTGAGTGATCACAAAACTGTGACCTTCCCTTTCTTTCTCACAATCCTAAGTCCCAGGGTCCAGTACGGCTACCAAATGAATACGCACAATTGCGAAATGAGCCTAAGTTCAAATTATACCTCGTATCCGATACAGGACAGAGCCGATTTAAAGTCTGCTTTGTCTGTTGGATTGTAAGAGATCCATGTAATGTGTGAAAAATACTTGTTAGGCTTGATTAAAATGAAGGCTGGTCCAGAATTACTCTTGCCTTGTTGTCTATCAAAATTGTTTATGAAAAAATTTGTGATATTCATTAGTGCTGAGAAAAAAAAACGTGTATAGACATTGCACGTGGTGAGTGGTGAATGAGATGTTGTATGATGCTCTGATCGAGATGACATAATTTACTTGTGGTGTGGATAAGAAAATTCTAATACTTATTTAAAGAGAGCAAGTAATTTCACTTAAAGGGAAAACCATTGATGTGTACTTGTATTGACCTTCTGCCTTCCCGTAAAATCTACTCATGAAATTAAAATTTTATTTACCTACATGTACGTACCAAGTTTCAAAATTTACTTCCTGAAATTATTGTTTTATGAAATCAAACACTATTAATAATTTGATATAAACTGCATGTAGGTAATTCAAATTAATAGTAGATCTTTACAATTCAAAGTTTCTGCATGCATTATCATTAGATTAAAAGGAGAGCTCATAAATTCCATATTTCATATCCCATATCATAATTTAGATAAGCTGTGAGTTTTGCATATTATTTGCATTTAAAATACATACATGTAGTACGTTCTTTAGGTTGCAAAATGTCAAATTCCTAACCCAGTTGTGAATCGTGAAATTCATGAAAATGACAGCTCATATGATAAATGATACAGGTCTTAATTTTGTATTTGCTTGATATTTCTTATGTCGAAATTGTTAAATTTCTTGGTTTGTATAATTTGCGTAAATTAATTTTCCTCGGTGCTGTAGAATGACATTTTAAAAGACACTAGTTTTCAGCTATGTTCCAGCATCAGCTAGTTAACTGCTTAAGAGCAGACCAACATTCAATTTATAAATGAAGAACACTTTTCAGGTAAATAAATGTTCTGGGTCTACATGTATCAGTATATTTCTTGATGCACTGCAGTTATCTCTGTTTATTTTACTATGAAGGCTTTTTTTAGTTGGTTTACAAATCTCCATTTGGGAAAAGCATGGTGCGAGATAACATTAAAGATTATTATGTTCATAACTTTATGGAGAAAATTAATGCACAATTGCCACTTTTAAGGAAATACATGTAGAAACAGAGCCCCCTCCCCTCCCATTTAATAATATTTATATCTTTAAAAGTTGTACATTTTCCTTAGGAAGAAAGAGGAATGTGGGATATTCAGTTTCAAAGGCTTTTACTTTTTGAGGCGGGGGATGATAAGCTATCTATTTTTTATGATTAGTTATCAGTTGATATGATGATTGGTTATGCATGGTAGATTTAAAAAAAAAACATCATGAAATCAGCAATCACTATAGAAAAATATAGTCCTACACTATAGGGTATTCCAGGGTATCATAGGATAAGTTACAAATGACTTCCCACTTCAAAATTTCCTATGTTTATTTGGAGTTTTTTTTTTGGTCATGAAATATTCACAAATTAAGACCCTTTGCATTTCATGATGACAAAAACGGGCAGTGAATTGTGGATTGAACACAGTAATATCAGCTTATGGATGTATTCCGTTATCTCTTTTTTCCTAGCTTTTTCCAACAAGCCATTGTCACCGTCCTTTGTTCCTTTGTTACCATCTAATATGATACAAAAGGGTGATGAACATCATGAATAATAACTAGAATTTAATTCGTCATGAGGACGAATTAGGTGGTCTGTCTTTCACTTTGTATGATCATGATTGTAAGCAGGATGATCATAATAATGGGGAAATACTAAACTGAAGATAGGAAGTCAAGAATGCCATGCATGGAGATGCTTCTTGAGGACAGGAATGTAGAAAAATGTGTGAAACGGTCATTGGAAGATGTGATGACGTTGATGATAATCATCATCATGAATATCATGACAGTGATGATAATGATGTTGATGATAATCATGATGATGATCATATCATGACAGTGATGATGATAATGATTTTAATGTTAATCATCATCATCATAAATATCATGACAGTGATGATGATAATGATGTTGATGATAATCATGAATATCATCATGACAGTGATGATGATAATGATGTTGATGATAATCATGATAGTGATATAATGATGATGATGGTGATGGTGATGGTGATGGTGATGATAATGGTGATGACCATGACTGCAATGACAGTGACCTCTACCATGCCAAATATGAAAGAGCAATCACATTTCGTTATGAAGATACGACCATAAGTTGATTTTTACAAAATGTCGCCTGGATGACGTCACGATAATCTGATGAGCTTGAAAAACATGCGCGAACTTGACCTTATTAGGACTGATGACTGCCGAAAATTTGAAGATAATTGAGTATGCCAATTTTGAGAAATTTCCATCTGGTTGTACACAAACTACTGCACACTACTTTCCAATAGACAAAACACGCAAAATAAGGCAGTTTAGTACATGGTTTGTGATTGTATATGATATAATAGTCGAAGAAGATGGTAAAATGAAAGGCAAAAAGAAGCAAAAAAAAAAAAATTTTTAATGGACCCACCGGGGATCGAACCTGGGTCACCGGAGTGAGAGGCAAGTGCTTTGACCAATATACCAAAATATTTCCCATAGAGATAACACGTAAACGAAAAACGGGATTCTCAAATCACATATTGTAGTGAAAAATTGGGCATGATCCCGACATCTGATCAAAAATTGGAGACCACATTTGTAAAAGCTTATAGTCTCAGCTATAACATACTAAAATCTGGAAGAAAATAGACCAAAAACAACTGAGATACAGCTCAGAGAACAATGTCATGTAGATTCATGATTCGAAAAAAAATCATCATCCATAGACATAACACGCAAATAGGGAAAATTCTGACATGGCATCTTTAATTGAAAATTTCACTGTGATGACGTCATCGAAATGAAAATGGTGATAACTGATCTTGTAGAGAATTGTCTCAGCTATGACATAGCAAAATCTGGGCGAAAAACGACCAATAATTACGAATCTAGAGCCAAATTTGCATAAATGTGATGACGTCAAAACATGAAAAATGGAAATTTTGACTTCTGGCGCCATTTTGATGACGTCATAATGTTTATAAGGGTCAAATGATACATGAAATGCCATCTACAATTCATACCCTACCTGATGATGACAAAAAATTTCGGGGTCAACGGACTATCTAACGAGCTACAGTGAATTTTGTATAGGCATGTTTTTGCCCATATATGGCCTATAGTGAGGGATCGCGCCCGCGCGTGCTGCAAACTTTGACGGACGATAATTTCCTTATTAATGGTCGTAGAAAGTTGAAAAGGGTATCAAATTGCTCAGAATGTTATGTTCTATGAGAGTACACAAGAAAAAACGGCGAGTTTAGGCTCCGTCATGGTGGAATACGGGAAAATGCGCGCGCACCCTTGTGTGCGCGCAAATTTTTGAAATGCTCAAAATGACCTGAAACGTGTGCAGACTTGATCCAACGTGATTGTGAGCATTTTTAAATTTTGACGCGCGCGTACGCGCACGTCCTGACCTCTAGATGACCTGTGAGGACATGACTTGATGACCCGTCAAGTGAAGTTTATGTGATGTGAATATAGTTGATTTTTGATGATCGATTATGAAGATATAATCGATCTTGTAAATTTACAAAATGGCGTCTTGATGACGTCACGATGACCTGATGACCTCCAAAAGCTTAATGGACCATGTCCATGATTGACATCATACATGACATGAAACTCGATGATATTGACCTGGCCGATTTTGAGATTTGGTGGCCACAACATTTTGTTATAAAAAGAAGAATAAAGAAAAATCTTGACAAAATTAAAAGGAGGTCTGTCATAAATGACAGACCACCTAATAATAACCCGATGTTTTAGTATAGCATCCTGCAACCTGTGCATAGATGATTGCACAAAATAGATTGCACTTAATGAAATTACATTTAAAATACATGGATAGATCAAGCTAGATCAGGCTGTTAGATGAAAAAGAATGCCTAATGGCATCAACAAAGGAGAGTTCGCAGAAGTAGAACAAATATCAATCGTTCATTTTTTTTCTTCATTTTTGCCCATAGAGTGCCTCTCCCACTTCGCAAACATGAATCTTTTACAGCATACATGCTAGATTTAACAGATCATTGACTTTATATCTGGTTCATGTGAATAAGTTATATCTTGTAGCCACAGAAAGACAAGTAAAAGAATTATAGCCTAGATTCTACTTACGTGAAATGATCTACTAGTAGTTCACAACTTTGACCTGTGAATGTGGTTGGATGGGGGGTACTCGTTTTTCAGAAGGTTCATAATTCCGAAACAAAAATTTCCCATAGAAGGGGGTTCATAATTCCGAAAAATGCAATAGGGTTCATAATTCTGAACATTTGATTCATTTCTCTGAAGGTTCATAATTACAAAAAGGAAATGGGTTAGTAATTCCGAAAATGAAAAAGGGTTCATAATTCAGAAAACGAAATAGGGTTCATAATTCAGAAAATGAAAAAGGTTTCATAATTTCGAAGGTTCGTAATTCTGAAAATGCAATAGAGGCCTTCATAACTTTTCAGAACTGAACCTATGGAAAAATGACATGTAACCAGTTGGATGTAAAGCTTCATTGTGAGAAGCAGAAATATATTCAGCTGAAAGCCTGAAAACATCAGTCAATTTTATTTTTTTCATTTTCAGGTATATAGGCAGAAATATTTTACTATTCACTTTGAGACATATTAACAGGCTATACTAAGGTTGCAATATGATCTACAAAAGTTTGAGACATGGTTTACAAATTTTACAGATTTTTATTACAGTGTGAGGCGGGCTAAGATGTTTATGAATGAGTGCCAGACGACTGAAAATATTTTTTAAAAAACCAATGAGTCATTGAATAATTCATTCCCTCTATACATCTTTACTCAGTATCTCAAAAGATAATTGTTCTGCATCCATTTTTCCTATAATAGAAATTACAATATATACAATATTAATTTAAATAGTAGTTTCAGTGTTTAAGATACTTCAGGAACTGCTCCCTCAAGTGTTAACATCGGGACGGGGAGATGATTATAGATTTAGAATAAAATGACTCTCTGGCCATCAGCAACCTTGTTTTACTGAAAACAAAGGTATTATTCAGCTTATTAAACAATTTCAAGTGAAATAAAGGAGCTTTATCTACTAAAAATTTATCTACTCAAAATTGCTTTTTAAAAGATTGTACAGTTTCTGGCAAAGTGATTGCTGTTCTTGTGTGTTGAAAGATAAATTTGGCCATTAGCACTATGAACATGACAAACAAATAAGCGGACAAAATATACAGCTCCTCATTGTACCTTCCACACTGGTTCTGGTAGACAAAAGAACATCCCTTCATTGCTATTATGTAAAAATATGTAGAACAGGTGTCACATGCATATTCACTTGTTCTACTTATTTTACAAAATAGCAATGAACGGATGTTCTTTTGTCTACCAGAATAATTGTGGAGGGTACAATGAGGAGCTGTATATTTTGTCCGCTCTCTTTTATCATCGTGTTCATAGTGTAAATTTCATTTGATTTGTACATTTGTTCAACAAACAAACACATACCAAAAGGTCCATAATGAGCTCCAAATTTCATTTCTAAAAGAAAAAAAAAATTGATTTTGCATCATTGTGCTGTTGCAATTTTTTTGTTGCAATTTTTTACCTCTTTATCCACCTTGCCTGTCAACGCCCAGCCCAACAAAACATTAAGGAATAATTAACACGATGTTGAATGCAGCAGCTCATATGATGTAATCCTCAAAACGTCATAGAAGTGTCTTAATTGGCAATTTTCAGAGTCCGTTTTGGGGTTGCCAGGCACGTAATGATGAGGGGTGAATGGCATGAAGTTGTCAGGATGCTACTAATTGCCTTGATTCGGATACATGTGTGTTGCATTGCCCAAATTGACCAAGTTTTATTGCTGTGGAACGAGTGAAGCGAGGGGAAAGTACATGTACATGTAATTTGTTCTTATGAAGTACCTGCATCTAATCATTATCGGCATTATCTCATTGTGCATGTAGATACTATGCTCATCATTTTATTTATGCCTCCGCCCACCGTACGTGGTGCCGGAGGCATTATATTTTTGGGTCGTCCGTCCGTCCGTCCCCTTTTCGTTCTTGCGATAACTTCAAAACCGGTTTTTTTGATCACTTTGTAACTTGGCCCATGTATGCATATGGGGGGGACGATGAACTGATTAGATTTTGGGGTGTCAAGGTCAAAGGTCATAGGTCATAGAGGTCATTATATACATAAAAATGGTTCGTTCTCGCAATAACTTCAGAACTGTTTGACGGATCAGCTTCTAACTTGGCCCATGTATTCATATGGGAGGGACGATGAACTGATTCGATTTTGGGGTCTCAAGGTCAAAGGTCATAGAGGTCATTACATAAAAATGGTTCGTTCTCGCAATAACTTCAGAACTGTTTGACGGATCAGCTTCTAACTTGGCCCATGTATGCATATGGGAGGGACGATGAACTGATTAGATTTTAGGGTGTCAAAGGTTAAATGTCACAGAGGTCATTATGTACATAAAAATGGTTAGTTCTCGCAATCACTGAAGAACTGTTTGACAGATCAGCTTCTAACCTGGCCCATGTTTGCATATGGGAGGGACGATGAACTGATTAGATTTTTGGGTCTCAAGGTCAAAGGTCAAAGGTCAGAGGTGTCATTATGTACATAAAAATGGTTCGTGATGTTCAAACGGACAGGGTCTATTTGCTATATTGGTGTATTTGATGATTGTAAGTCATCAATGGTAAGTTTTTTATTTGAAAATGAAATGAAATAAATTTTCTGTCTCCTGTGCTTTTTAAGTGAAAAGATTTGTAGTTTTGTTGGACCAATCCTATTTAGAGTGTACATGTATGCAATACATTTCCAATCTGGTGATGGCAGAGGCATAAATTCTGAGTTTTATGAAAATTTGAGCAGTGAGTGAGGTAATAGCTATATTTACAATTATGGATGAACAATTTGATGAAAATAGGTCACTATTAATTTGTCATTATTTTATTCAGACTTGGAATATATTGTATTTATTGTTTAAAATGTGCAACAAGATTCTTCATATCATGGTTGAATCTTGTCATTGGTTATTTTTCAAAGTTTTCATAATATTGACGAATAACTTTTCAACTCGAAACATAATTTCAGAAAGATTGATTTTCTGTATCTTATTTGATTTGTAGTGTGGTGCAGAGAATGTCAGAAGAGCACCATCTTTGAATGACAGTCCTATCTTCATTGAGGTAAGAAGATGATTTCCACTACCCTTTACCTTTGTGAAGAAACATGCTCAAAATCTGTTCCTCCCCATGCTCTCTCAAATAAAAATGCTAAACATCAGTGTTTATGTGATTTGTAGATTAATATTGAATTCTAATTAAATGCATTATATTTTTATCATATATCTATGTTGAATTGAATGTTCTGTGGGAACGTAGGACAGGAGGATTTTGAAATTACATATCAAAATATGTCGTTTTTGTTTGGTACTAGGTGCAGATTATTTCAATTGGCTGAGCAATCCCCAGAAATTTCCATTTATTTCCCTTTATTTCAATGTTTAAATTGAAAATACATGTAGCTCATATTTTATTTAAACAAGTATATTTATGACATTTGGGCATCGATCCGCCTACTCAACATTCGGTTCTACCCTTTCTAATTACTGACATTACCTGTAGGCTATGGCTCATCTAGTGAATGATCACCTCAAGTCGGGACAGGTGTGTTCACGTCAGCTACCCTTACGCTGCCCCATGTGTGTCAACGCGGTCTGCGGAAAGACCAAGGAGTTCTTTGCTTCTCAGAAGCTACAATGAGCAATGCGAGAGGATTACTCAGACTCTGCAAGGATGTAGTGAAGACTGGAATGTAGCTTAGGCTTCAGGATGAGGACTGAGAAAGTTCAACGTCTGTTTTTTGTTGTTTTTTTTATTAAAGAGATGGGATCAGCAGGACTGGATTGATGATGAGGTATTTGAGATGGAGGAAGGATCTTTTCCCTTCCGAATGTCCCAATGTTAACAAGAAAATAGATTCTTTTTGACAGAGGATTGCAGGAGATGAGAAAATGAATGTATAATGTGTTTACAATTTCAGGAGCATATATGAAGCAAGTGCAGTATGCTGCTTCCTATACAAGGTAGCCAGAGGCATAATGATTTGGGATGGCAGTTTGCCATTGATCAGCATGTAGATATTGCTTAGTCACTGCAAAAACTTAAGTACCGTTGAAGTGATTTTCACCAAACCAGGTTTTCATTTACATGGGTATAGAAGCATGAATGGATACGATTTGCCTTTGCCCCAGCATAAATTGTGCAATCGGGTAGCATGCAAGGCTGCGAGAAGCTTAAAGTGGCATTAAACTGGTAGAACTTGAACAATGCCATCTTTCAGTGATTGCTAAATTAAGATTATAATTTGAAATTTGATTGCATTTTATTTTGTATTTTGACAAACAGCTTGTCAGGATAATAGGCACATTTTATATTTCAAACTATTGTTTTGGACTTTGCAAATGTGGAAACTGCCTGCAGATACCTTTTAAGCTTCTACAAACTAGAATGAGGCATGATGGGAAAATGAGAAGTACAGACACTTTTCAAATCCTGTTAAAAGATGGCGCTATTTAGAAGCTTCAGTTTACTGTCACTTTAAGTGATCGTAACAACATTTGGTTGTCTTTGAGACAAAGAGAAAGCTTGCACGCTGTCAGAGGGGTTCGCTCGTTATTTATAAGGACCGCTATTCATAGAAAAACGATATTCATTTAGTCACACGTTATGAATAGCGGGCCTTATGAAAAGTTACGAATAGTGGGCCTTATGACTAGCGAGGTTACCCCCTGTCAGATTGTGAGGGTCATCAGGAGTAGATATGGTTATGGTAAGAGGCAGTGCATGGAACCAAATTGTTATAGATATTAAGATGATCAAAAGTAAGTAATTTAATGAGAGATTGGAAAAAAAGGGATCTCCTCCCCAAACGACTATATTTGTAGGTATTCATGTATGTCTTCATGCATTTTATAACTGCACTTAAAAACAAAATGAAACTAAGTATAATTCTCTTTTGATACTGCAACCCAAGATAAAACCATTCTTCATTTTTAAAGATCTTATCATAAATTACAGGGTAGTCATTTCTGAGTAGGAGTATGGTTTTTGTTTAGTTTTAATATCTTTATTTTTTACATATGATTCCAAGATTTATTTGTAACTGGGTTTGGTTTCTGAGGTACTGTCTTCAAATTTCGTTTTTTAGTACTATGGTGTAAATGGGTAATTAATTGTTCAATTCTCCAGTACTAATTTCTTTTGTATATGATAATCATGTACATGTTTGATTTTGCTCTTTTTTGTAGTTGGAAAACTGATGATTTCTATGCTGAATTAACTGCTGAAGTAACAGTGAATTTATTAGAAAAAGTGAATTGTTTTCCCAGAAGACTATTTAAAATTAAAATCACTAATAGGGACATTTGAATATTGGTTAGTCAGGAAAAAAAAGAGAAAAGTATTCAAGTACACATATTTTTTTATCAAAACAGTTTTCCAGCAATAACCATGCTGTATTGTGACTGCGTAATTAGCAATCAGTGGAAGTTGGTTCAATGACCCTATGATCCATTTGCAGATGGAGTATTTGCATTGACCATAAATTAATTAAGAAATTACTTTTCATTGAAAATTCATTTCCATTAGCTTATAACCCAATGAATACATGAGAGGAAAGAGGGCCCAACTCCGATAAAAGATTTTTTGTAGGTATTAAGAAAAAACTCTATTTTGATGAGTTTAAAGAGAAGGTTGAGTTCAGGTAAATGTGAAAAATAATTTGTGAGGTTTCTCAATCTTCGTATGTCAATTTGGAAAAATATCATAGTAGAAATGTCCCCTGATAAGAGCTGCTCTTCAAATACTCTCATATTCGAAATATAAAGAGAAATAGCTAAAGTGTTCAGGCTGAACATCCATGCCACATGTGTGTGTGTAGTCCTATATACTCACTTCTTTGTGCAGTGCATGTGCTTATCATGGAGATTGAGTCAATTTCTTTTCATTTTGATGATTCCAAAACCTCACAGTATACAAAAGTTATTGCTTTGCTACATCATCACCCTTTCCTAATCACTTCCATAAAGTTTACAATTTAACTCCATGACCAGAACTCAAGCTTATCTTTAATGTTAAGAGAAGACACAGAACATAATTTTTTGAGCAGGGGGGGGGGGGAGAAACAGAGAGACCCATTCAATAGGCTGACTGGTAAAAATAGTGCCAAAATGCTTCAAATAACCAGAGATGGAAGTGCATGTAAATGAAGAGCCATGATCCCCAATGTCTTGAACAGACAAGGCACCTAACAAGCACGAAAACAAGTAAACAAGCAAGGAAGAGACAGACTTGTTTTACCTTCATATACCAAATAATGTATGGTCTTGAATTAAAGGTTCCATGCACAGATTAAACATTCTGTCTCTTCACCTTATCAAATTATTAAAGGAGAATGAAACCCTGGGGAAAATTCATTTTAATGAAAAGATAGTAAAGAGAGAAGCAATTTAAAAAAAGTTCCATCAAAATCGGTTAAGAAATGAAAAAGTTGTGAAAGTTTGAAAAGTCTTGATTTACTTTCTATGGCGATCCTCAAATTGGCTATTTGCTTCAATGTGGCAGGTTTTTGTGGACAACTCTCCATATGTTTTGTACACAAAATTTCATATTTTCTCCATTATCTCTAAAGATGCTACTTGTCTCTTTGTGACCTCAACATATGTTGTGTAAAATACATTTTACCATGATATACATAGAGCTAAAAAAGAGACAAGCTGTACCTTGAGAGATAATGGAGAAAATCTGAAATTTTGTGTACAAAACATATGGAGAGTTGTCCACAAAAACCTGCCACATTGAAGCAAATAGCCAATTTGAGGATCGCCATAGAAAGTAAATCGAGACTTTTCAAACTTTCACAACTTTTTCATTTCTTAACCGATTTTGATGGAACTTTTTTTAAATTGCTTCTCTCTTTACTATCTTTTCATTAAAATGGATATTTCCCCAGGGTTTCATTCTCCTTTAAAAGTCTTTTCTTGATAACCAAGAAAACTTGTTGTGATGGAGTTCGGCTGATCTGTCTCTCATGTATTCACTGATTCTCAGGCTGAGTGATATAACAGGTTAGTGAGAGAGACAAGTCAGATGAGAATTCTCTTTCATGCTTTGTTATCAGACTTTAATAATGCAGATTTTCAGAGAAAATATGATATATATATTGTGTAATAAATGATGGAAAAGTCATCACGCATAGACTCTCTGTTGCTCATTGTGTTATCGAAAATATTGTCGGTAATGAGAAGAATGAAGTGAGGTATTTTCTAATTTCAATCTTCCAATTAGCTTTTTCTTGTTACAGAGGAGCAGAATCACTGACATTTCCTGGATCAATGAATTAATTGTTGTCTGAAGAATATGTTAATTCAATTCATGAAAACTTATATCAAAAAGAAAACATGAAAGGTTTTACCTGTTTTCTAAAGAAATCACAGATTTATTATTGATTTTTAGGATTCATCCACTGCTGATAGATATCTTGTGTTACCCATAATTCATTCAGTTATGAATTTCCAATGATGTCACATTTTAAAGACAAGGTCAGTACGTCCCAGAAAAAGGTAAACAGTTGGATAAAGTCTCCCCAAATATATATTTTAAAGTGTTTTTATTCTGATCATTAAAATACTATTTCTGAAATAGCAGGCTTTTTTCTCTGTAAGTCCTGACATACATGTATCTTATCAAAATTTAGGATTGAGTATCCAAGTCATTTGAAATTTAAGGTACTTCATTCCTTTTACAGCCCTTAATTTTGAAGTTATGTGAGTATGCGATAAATTACAAAATAATTACGATTGGAAATCATGTGCGAATAAGTAAGTAATAACAATTTAAAATTATTTTTTGACTGTTACTTGCCTTGATTTCTGAATAGCTCCCGCGATAAAAGCAAGATTTTCATTTCTTTTTTTTTGTATTTTTGTTTTTATTGAAAACAAAACAAACTTAACTACATAATATATTTACAATACATGTTATATCAAAAAGTATGCGTGAATACAGAAAAATACAAAACAACACAGCACAGCACAACACTACACATCACAACATAATGCCAATGCCCCAATTCTTTAAAATAGTGAAGCCTCGTCCTAATGAACATCAAGGATATAGAGAGACAACTATAAGGAATATTTAACTGAAGCTTATGTCATCAAAGTGAGGCTCCACTAATTACTAAACAGGGAAGAAAACCGTAATTACCAGATAAGATGTTTACATGTTCTTGACAATAGGGGGGGGGGGGGAGGGGATAAATTTCTACAAAAATGAAAGAGACCATTTCTTCAAATGGGAGTTCAATTTACCTTTCTTTTCTACTATTCTGTATTCAATTTTTTGTTTTAATTTTACAAAAGAAAGGAAACTATGAAAATCCAATTCTACCTCCTGATATTTACAGCGAATAATGTAAAACTTGAGGCACAAGAATAAGAAACTAATACATAAATCATGTTTTCCTCCAATATCGATACCAAATATATAAGCAAAGTCAGTGAACAGTGTTGTCTCCTTTGTCATTCGATCTCAAGATTTTCATTTCTTACAAAGGAGTTATAGAACTTGTGACCTTGATATTTAGGCAGTATCTGCATTATGTCTACTAAACCTGTGCAAGTTTCTGGAAAGGGGATGAAGCATCTTTAAAACTAACCAAAGAGTAATATTTAAAGTAGTTAATCGCTTTGTCGTGCATAAAATGTTGATGGGTTATCTAAGGATATACAGAGAAGACACACTGTGCTTTCATAGATTGTATTTTATCGATCAGAATGAACATTTCTAATCCTTTTCACGACTCTCAACTTTACTGATACCAGCCAGAGCAAATACCACTTCTTGTCAAGTCTGGATTTTGCACACTTTTACAAAAGTGGCTTTTGTTCACTCGAGCGTAAAATATTGACAGATTTTTTGTGTCATTTGAAAAAGAGACCCTAAGCTATCCACAGGAATGAAAATGGCCGGAAATATTTTGAAATTAATATTTAGTTGGAGAGACTTTTTCCACTTTTTTTTTTTGGGGGGGGGGGGGTAGTAATTAATCTTAAAATATCTTACAATTGAGAATTCTCATCGAAAAAACGGATTTGTGCAAATAACCCAGATCTCTTTTGCTTGTTGCTTGTCAGAGGTTTGGGTGAAT
The DNA here is from genome assembly GCA_025617745.1 of Heliocidaris erythrogramma. Lineage (NCBI taxonomy): Eukaryota > Metazoa > Echinodermata > Echinoidea > Camarodonta > Echinometridae > Heliocidaris > Heliocidaris erythrogramma. Next base: position 28,757,031 of record CM046853.1, read on the forward strand.
CTAACTCCATCTCTCATTCATTTTCTTTTCTTTTTTGCTTCTTATATTTTTTGGAAAATCATAGTAAATCCTTACCCCTTTTTTTTTGGAGGGGGGATGTAAGAACTTTTTGAATATTAAACCCCTTATCTTTTTTATGACACTCCCCTCCCCACCTCCCTTTTAAAACATCCTGGATCTGCCCCTGACCCTGACCCCCCCCCCCCCCCCCCCTCTTTCAAAGGTCTTCAGGAAAACGATCTAAGCACTGCCCTTGGTTGCCAGGTTATTGTACTTTTTAAAATACATTTTACGATGAAGGGCATCCTCTAAGGCATTGCTCTCCCACCTACTAACACACTGGTGACAAGAGCCTTTAAAAAACTTGTCAAAGATTTTCATTTAACCTTTTACTTTTAAAAGAAAATCGACACGAGAGGATACTAAAGTGTTTACATTATTGATTAAAACTATGGTTAGTAGGTATGGGCTGCTTATTGTAAAGGGGTATTTTTTGGGCGACACAATCCGGTCCGTGAATTGTAAAAAAAGGGGGTGTTTTTTATCTTTCACCCGGAGATTTCATTAAAAAGGGGGTGTTTTTCTTTCTCTCTCTCTCTCTCTCTCTCTCTCTTCGACACCTGAGAAATTACAAAAGGGGAGTTATGAAATATCTTGAAAAATTGATCAAATCCCAGGATCAAATTCCTGAAATCTCTCCTCTGGTCCAGGTTGTGATAATTGATTTATTATTGGGACACCCAGTACAGTATTGATTCAGTTCTAACCTCATGTGCAAGTGCCTCAGACAAATTAGATTTTATCCTGTTATTGATATTATCCCATTGAGATTCTGCATGGTTACAAGTGATCATGGAAAGTAACATAAGTTGAAACTGCTATTAACAGGACTTACCATTAAAAAAACTTTTATGTCATGAGATTTTCATTTTTGTTTGGTTTCTTATGACTGCATTGAGTTCTGAGATACCATTTTGAACATAAAACATCTCTTCCAAGGTATTGTAATGACAGCTTACTTGGGAGGGGGGTTGGTGTCTGTCCTGAGATATGGGGTTGGAATGAGAGCTCACCTGAGATAGGGGGGTACATTGAGCAGTGTTCTGAATTTAGGGGGTCTCCAAGGCAGGAAAAGCCCGCGCAAAGCCCGCAATAGGGGGTTCAGAAATTTTGGCAGGGTGTAGGGGGTGCTTTCAAAGGGAGGGAACAAGCATACGCGTACCCTAAATAATACTGAGTGGGGGGGGGGGCGGGGTAAAATGACAGTATGAAAATGGGTGCCATGACAAGGAGGGAGGGGGGTGCGTGAAGGGGGTGATTAGACCTGTGCCTCCTCTAAAATACTCTGGTGCCGCCCTCTCATCGATTAATTTTGGGATTATGCTGGCTTTTTTTTCTCCAACGGTATCGTTTAAAATTTTCATGTGAAGCTGTTAGTGTTTTGATAAAACATGAACATAGTGTGCCCGGATAGGTAATAAGAAAGTTTCAAACAAATCAATTAACGACTAGATTATCCAAAGAAAGTTTTTTTTTTTTTTTTTTTTTTTTTTTTTATTAGACGCACGAAAAAGTGGCTTTGAAAATATCTCATTTATATGATCATTTCACTCTTTGTTTGCTTTTCTCAGTTATCATACAAATTATTTGCGTCACAGTGCAAAATGTCCGTTAGTAACTTTAGTGGAGGCATCAGCAGAATTAATTAATTTGTCATTTGCAAGTGGCTTAATTTTTTTTTGTATTACGTGATAAGTTTGCCACGCAAAGCTACCTACTTTGCATTCGATCTGGCAGCGAAAGTGATCCCATTGTGTAAGTTTGTTTTGAGCGATGAAATCTTTATTTCCAATCCTGATAGTTCAATATTGACCGTTAGAAAACGTTAGCAGTTGATCTGCTCCAGTTATCCCCTCGAAGAGATCCGATGTAGAAATGCAAACTGTTAGCGCATCAACAATACCCATTTGGCGGGAAGTGCTTTCTAAAGTGGTAATCATTATTTGGTATCAAATAGTGGAGTTCTTTTTCACTTTCTGACTCCAGAAGGCTACTCTGATGTTACATATAGATCTGACAGGTGCTTCTGACAGTTCTGGATTAAGGCTTGGAGATGATCTCCAGCCGAATTCTCCTGGGTGACTAAATCCCCTTTCTCATTGTCTTTTTTCTCTCTCTCTATCCTTGTTCTCCACGTTTTTGAATCACACGCCCCATACTTTCTCTCACTCTCTCTCTCTCTCTATCGTTGTTTTCCTCTCCCCTCCCCTCTCCCCCCTCTGTCTTTCTCTACCCTCCGTCCCGCTCTCTCTCACTCTCTCCCTCACTACATACCCCTCCCTATCCTCAATCTCAATGTCTTTCTCCCATCTCCCTCCCTCCTCTTCTCTCTCTCTCTCTCTCTCTCTCGCTCTCTGTCTCTTTGTCTTTCTCTCCCCTACCTTCTTGTTTTCTCTCTGTATCTGGTATGCCTCTCCTCTGTCTCTGTCACCTTTCTCTCACTTTCTCTGCTCCCCGTCTCTCTCTGTCTCTGCGTACTTCTCGCTTTTTTTTCTCTCTCTCTTTCTCTCTCTCTCTCTCTTTCTGTCTTTCTCTCCCCCTCTCTCTCAGAGAGCCTAATCCCCGTAACTCCAGACATGCATGAATGATGTTGTTCTTGCTTTTAGCTCACAACTCCTTGATGATGATCTTTCACCTCGTTAGAGGTCCTAGTTTCATGATTAGATCGAAGCCACCCTCATAATGTAAATAATAGTAATTGACGGAAAGTAGATCCAGCTCCATGTAAATAAAATACTTAGATATCATAAGTCTGGGTATTTCGGCTAATGCAAAAGCAGCATCCATGAGATTTTAACAGGTTGAGAGAAAAAAAAGAGGAGCACGTATCCTCTCTAGTCTATTTTGATTGCATCGGTGATCATTGTATTTCAAAGGAGCGAGGTATAAGTATTACATTTTTTTGCCAGTGATCAGGGATGCTGTTTCTTGCTTTTAGCTCGCAAGTCCTTAAAGGCCAAGTCCACCCTAACAAAAAGTTGATTTGAATAAATAGAGAAAAATCCAACAAGCATAACACTGAAAATTTCATCAAAATAGGATGTAAAATAAGAAAGTTATGGTATTTTAAAGTTTCGCTTAATTTCACAAAACAGTTATAATTATGCACTTCCTGCTCAGTATGCAAATGAGGGAACCAGTGACGTCACCCACTCACTATTTCTTTTGTATTTTATTATGTGAAATATAGAATATCTTAATTTCTGCAGATTTCACAATTAGGAAGCTTTCATTGAATTTTGTATAGGTTGCAACAATGGCGATTACACATGTTCAGCGAGGAATCAAACCTTGTTTCACATTATAACAAGGAAAAAATAAAATATTTCGTATTTCATGTAATAAAATACAAAAGAAATAGTGAGTGGGTGACGTCACTGTTCCCTCATTTGCATACTGACCAGGATGTGCATATAACTGTTTTACGAAATTAAGCGAACTTTAAAATACCATAACTTTCTTATTTTACATCCTGTTTTGATGAAATTTTCAGTGTTATGCTTGTTGGATTTTTCTCTATTTATTCAAATCAACTTTTTGTTAGGGTGGACTTGGCCTTTAATGATGATCTTTCTCTTCGTTAGACGTCTTAGTTTCATGATTAGATCGAAAGTCACCCTCATAATGTAAATAGAGTAATTGATGGAAACTAGGTCCAGCTCCATTCAAACAAATTAACGCTTCAAATATTTTAAGTCTGGGCACTTCGGCAAATAAAAAAGCAGCATTCCTGATTTGTTGATAAATTCTTATGATATTAGAGAAAAATAGTAATCTTTTCTCTAATTTCACTGCATCGGTGATCCCTGTATTCCAAATATGAGATAAAGGTATTACATTTTTTTTCACTTTACATAATTATATTATATCATGATTTATAGTACTCGGAATGGCCAGGCAGTATTACTATGGCGTATCCAACAAAGATTGTACTAGCCAGCGTACGTCCCCAGTGCAATGGCCCTGCACATGGGCCTGCATAACAAAAATGTATATGTGTCACGGTGAGTCCCAGGTACAGCCCCCCTCCCGCCGACGATATTCTGCCCCAATTTATCAATTTCTGGATACGCCACGTGACAGTTATTTCGGAAAATAAACTTATGCCCTCTTTCTTTTATTCGTCGATAACGAAAACAATTCACCATTTTATTTACTTGAGCTACCTTTTTTAGTTGATCTATCAATTTCAGTATTAAAAGGGAGTGACAATGAAGTACACTATGACTAAAACTATTATAGTATAGTCGGGGAAATATTTGATAAAGGTCTTCTTTTATAGTCTAATTTCTATTATTGTCTTAAATAAATGATGTATATAGTAAAAGATTATGACCCAGCCAGTACAATTTTGATTCATTCCTGTTCCTCATCTGTTCATACATTATCCAAATTGTATTTGTTTTGTGTTTGTTTGCGGCAGTCGCATTACCTTGTTTATTCCATTTCTCTTTATTTCCTTCTTCTTCTCTCCGTCTCCCCTACCCTCCCCCACCCTCTCTCTCTCTCTCTCTCTCTCTCTCTCTCTATATATATATAATATCTATCTCTTTCTCTCCCGAGTCTACCTCTTATTCTCTCTTTCTCTCTTTCTCTCTTTATTTCTCCCACTTATTCTTGATATCCTCATTTTATTATTATTATTATTATTATTATTTATGTCAAATCAGCACAAATATACAATGTTTAACGAAAGAGTGATCTCGTCACTGTTGGACTAGGGCATTCAGCTCCCTATCTGTCTAATCCCCTCTCCCTTTCATATCTCTCCTTCGTGATTATTAGTTTCTTTTGTTTTTCATTTCATCAATTTATTTTCTATCCATTTAGGAGAAATAGAATTAAAAGTATTATCGGCGGTATGCATGCAAGCATTGAGGAGATAGATTCCCTCGAAACTTCAATTGCGCAGTCCAATGATATTTTGATTCAAAAGCTAAAAGGCCTGCCGAAGCATTCTCGCTCAAGTCATTTAAGGCAGTTATGTTGAAAGTTTCAGCCGCTAGAAAGGAATATTCTCTTGATGTGCGGGGGCTGAAATTTTTTTGTAACTATGTTCCTCCAGGCTTAATCAAGTTATTACTTGATATGATCATTTTCTGGGAAAGGCATTTCCATAAATAACTCGCCAGAAAAAACTTCTTTTATCATCTTAATCTCCTCAATGAATGATTTCCTGTTTCAGATTCCCGTTAATGTATACAGAGCCGGTTATCATCGATAACTTATTATGTTATATCTTGATTTTAAACTTGCCCCTGAACATCTTTCTAGTGTAAACTCCGTTTTGCATGCATACATGCATACATGCCGCAAGATTTTTTAGTTTACGTATTATTTTATTTGTTTTATTTTACTTTTCGTCCGTTGAATTTAAGCTTTTTTATGCAGAAAAAATATTTTGTATTAGACAAGCACATACTTCAAAAACATTATAAGGTTTGGACGTTTATTAATACCACGAATCGATAATCTATATCATCTTCTTTGTATATTCCCCTACACGAAGTCATATTCATCAAAATCACGTACATTGGAGGGAATATCGCTCCATCTGTACAGGTGAATGAAGGAAAAATGGTGAATGAAAGAAGTTTTGTTCCAGGCAACGATGTGTTTATGGTAATCTCTAATGCACTATAGGGCCAAAGAAAGCCTGGGAAGAAAAATTTGATGAAAATATGCATTTGGGCCATTTACCGTCATTAAACAGCACCAACTTACAATTTCTTCCACTGATTACGTGATAAGATTGCCATGGTTATTGATTCCACAGATACGTCAGCCCCTAGCTAAGGCTTGATATATATACACCAGATAAAAAGGCTTTGATGTTTTGTTTTGTAGCCTAATGTTTTGTTTGTTTTTGTTTTAAGATGGATGAATGATTTATTCTTACACAATGGTATATTACTTCTTTGCTTGGCCCTAATGATTTTTGAACGAATACAAAATTATGTGTTCTTCTTTGCACATTATGATTTTTCATTTTGCAACAATAAAACCGCTTCTAGTTGATGGTTGCATTAACTCGCTCTCATGTAATAAGCATATATCTTTTTTAAAAGTCATGAAATCCTTGCATCTTGAAATATCAGAGCAATATAATTTTCATACTTTCATCAACTAAAGACAGAAAACAATGCATTTCATCTTGTTTTCTTTGTGATTATTTTATTATTTTGTGGCTGGGATCCATAATTTTTTTTATTGTCAGAGAGTGTGAGGGGTAATAACACGGATAATACTTATGAAAACAGTTATTATTACTTTTTATGAATATCATAATTTTTTATGAATATAATTGTCATTATGATATGCACAATAGTAATAACAATGATAATGATGAGGATAATGATATCTCTAAAATGATGGTGATGCGGTAGAGGAGGATAATACTGATAATAATGATAATAATAACAATGATAGCACATGTAATAGACTTATGATACACAACTGCAATGTTTGAGACGTCACGATAACCATTTTCATTTTTCGCTCCGACATAGGTGTGTCTCGCAGTAAGAAAAGTAATCATTAGGAAATTCATGGCTGCAGGAATGATAGATGAGAAAGGATTACTTTTTTTTTTAATTGCAGGACAATAATGACTTCGTGAGAGATTTTTGCTTTTATCTTTATTTCTTTTCTTTCTATTTTTTATGTCCCTCTTTTTTTTTTCTTTTTTTTTTCTTTCTTTTTCTTTTTCTTCTTTTTCCGTTCCTTTTCTTTCTTTCTTTTTCTTTTTCTTTAGGGGGAGGGGGCAGAACATCGTTATGTGTCAGGGAGCATTAACCCCCCCCCCCCTCTCTCTCTCTCCTTATATTATTGGGCACTTTTTGTTTAACCAATGCAGTATCTCCATAATTACGTGGGGGGGGGGGGTGGGGGGTTCCTCTCTCTCTCTCTGTAGTACTCTTAAGCCTCCTCTCTGCCCATCTTTCCCGGTCCCTCCGTCTTTCCGTCTTTACAATCATTGGTATAGGACTGGTGTTCGTGTGCCCCCTCTCGCTAACACCTCTCTAACAACTGCAAGAAAATGCAAAGTGCTACGACTGTGACGAAGTCCTATAGTTATAAGAAAGGTGATCGACAGGTTAACACTCTTTGTTGTTGGGGTCTGTCACCTCCACGAATAAAGGAAAAACTGATGCTGTTTCTTGGTGCAATATTTGGGAAATTTAAGAAAATTGGTATTGATAAGCTACCATAATGGAAGTTCATAATGTTCGTTAATTATCAGTGCAGTCAGCAGGTAGTTTTGACACCAATGATTCACAGCCTGAAGAAGAAGTGGGAGGTGTAACCAGCAAACGTGAGATGGCGAAAGAGAGAAAGAGTAGAATCACCAGATGTAGATTGTGACGTCACAAGAAGACTGGATGGGTGCAATAAATGTTGATGGTGTAGAGAAAAATAAAAACCCGTAGAGAAATAACGTGAAGCAAAACGATGACCAAAACTGCAGAATGCAAATATCTGTTCAAAAATATGGGAGACAGACAATGAGCTTGAGGTTAGGGAGGGGTATGTAGGGAGGAAGAGAGAGAAAGAGAGAGGGAGGATATGGAGGGGAGAGGAGAGGAAAACATCGACGACAATGATGACGATGCAATTGCGCTTGTGTCAATGATGGTAAAAACTAAAGGAAAATCCAACCTCTGTAATAACTAGATTTGTTTGAAACCAGAAAAAAATCAGAGAAGCAGATTGATGAAAGTTTGAAAGAAATCAGACAAGTATAATACGAAAGTTATGATTGTTGTAATCACTATACATTTGAAATTGACCGAATCGGTACAGTCTCCTTTCCCATTCGCTTCGACACACAAAATAATTAAAGTGTCACTTTTAACATGTATAAATTTGTAGAATATTTTTCTTTTGGGAAGACCTGTAACAAAATGCTATCTACAATATAGGCCTATTTTGAGTACTGCCCCGAGGGTAAAATGTGCTCAGGAGAAAACCGGAATTTTATGATATTTTGGTGTACAACAAATGGGAGAGTTGATCGTATACCGTCACAGTTAATTCACCAAATTGCCAATTTGAGATTCGCATAGATGTAGTGATTTCATTTTTCAAATATTCATAACTGTCATATTCTTTGTCCGATTTCTTTCAAACTTTCATCATCCTGTTTCTGTTATTTTTCTCCTTTCACACTGTTTTTTTTTACAAATTGGATTGCCTTTTAAAGGGATACGCCATCAGGCGGCAGTGGGATTACGAGTCAGGATTTCGTAAGCCCCATTCACTCGTACACAAAGTTTGTGCGTCGAAAGCGTCCGTTGGACTAGGATTACATTTCGACTGGCTGCACGAAGCCGACCGAATCTCGCACGAAAGCTCGAGCTCAGGCGGAGCGTGCATGTTGTGCGGCGACCAGTCTGTCCGAGGTTTGCGCCCCGTGGGGCAACGGCATGATCAGGTAACGATCACGGTGCCCTCTCGCGGCATTAAAACGTCCACAATCTGCGGTTGAGTATCCATTTAAGGAGTATATAATGCTCGGGTCTATTATATACAATATAATAATGATATACGTGATATAATAGTGTCTTTGACGCTGAAGACCATGATGACGACAACAACGGCGACAATGATGACAATGACAATATTGTGCTTGTGGCAACGATGGTCAAAATAAAATCTTCTAAACAACTTTAGTCTATATACAGCATAGTCTACTATTAAAATAAAGACAATTTGGGGTACGTGCAGTAAAGATTTTCACTTTGAATGTTTTCTAGTTCTGCAAAGCAACGGTAAATTTCATTTGTGACGCATCTGATCAAAATACATCAGCAGAATTTCCACCCGGACTTAAGGATACTTATTCGTATGTGACTTTGGTGCTTCAGCGGATTTTCCCTTTAAAGATCACATTGCAAGAAAATTCCATCAAAATAAATATTGGCTTACTACTTATTATTGCATAGATGGCATAAATTATACAAGTTTATCCAAATTCAACGCTTGGAAACATTTGAATTAATGATTGTTATCAATTATAAAACGGTAAAATACAGCCCCCGATATAGCAGCTGAAGAGCTCCTTGAACGCTGCTGAGATGTGTGACGACACACGAAGGACCAGTCCTGTCTAAGCAGACGATGTCCCATAACATCTTACACATTTTTCAGTGCTTGTTTTGTCATCTCCTCTTCATTTATTTCTCTTACTTGACTAGCGTCAGTCTTAATGTTAGTCTGTTGCCTCACTCTTAACTTCGTGTATGGTATTATTTTGATGAAAAATGCAGCGTTAAAAAAATAAAGGAATCAGTCACTTGTAAACAAAATAAGATGCCATTGTATTTTCAGCTGTTTGCACCGGGGCATGTTCGGCGTTTCAAGAGGGAACGAATACAATCTGTGATATTATTCGGAGGGCTTTTCAATTTGAAAATGGGGTTTATTTCATTGATCATTGACCCTTCTCCTGTGTATTTACAATCAAACGGTTTTAGTTATCAGAATCAGTTTCACTTTCCCTTTTAGAATGGTGTGAAATAAGGTCATGTTAAATATACCAAACTCTTTATAATTTGATAAATAATTGCATTGCAATTACGTTCATTCATTATAGGACGTCGTCTGCTTAAGCAGGATCGATCCCTAGTGTGACGACATCAAAACATCGCTATATTTCTGGCGAATCCTCGGATATTCCAGATGCTTAGAAGAGCTTTTATTTATGTTGTTTTTATAATCATCAGATACGCAGTTGACATAAAACTTATACGATTGCCATCTGTAAGCTTCCCATTTTCTAGTGATACATTAATTGCCATATTTGTGATTTTCTTGCAATGTGATCTTTAAAGATTTTATGAAGTATACCGCGCCTGTAACTTTTCATTAGAGTCTTTATATGCTATATTGTCGGATTATGGAGTATGTTATAGGTCATCGAGAATGGATTTAATCCGTCTGATACTTTATATTTAAGTCACTGGATACTGAATACATTACAGAATGCATGTATGTCAAAGCGATGCCAATTTCTTGTGGGGTTGTCACTACAAATATCGCAATTACTTACCCTATATTGAACTGTTTGTAAAAGATGGAAATCAGCTACGAGCTCTGTGATAATTTATAGGTCACATCCAAATCACTCTGTTGATGAGAGTAATCTATAGCTTTCCAAATTGGAACTTCTTTTTAGTATCAAACCTTCCGGCGATTCTGATGAGTTCCAGCTAAAATTTTCTTACATCATGTCCTTCGGGATTGAAAGTACATTTGTATATGTAAATTGTCTAAATGTGCGAAATTTGTATAGAATGAGAAAATAGATATTGCCATAGAAGATTTTCGGGGTTCATTGATCTGTTGATGTTCAAATCCTAAGGATTGTATATCAAACCTTGATTGAAATATTGTGTATTTTGCATATAACTGGCGAACTTTTCCTTTTTTTTCTTCGTATGTCTGGTCAAAACTTAACACTTGCCACAATGGATTTTGTTGTAAATATCTTTTGAGAAGGAAAAAATATCTATGAAGGCGACAATTATCTTCTCATCATTCTATTTGACGACTTTTCCCACTATTTCAAATACGAAATTCCTCCTACTGAATAGCGATGTATAAATTGTATGGTGATAAAAGGGATGACTATAGAATTTCCTCTCGGGTATATAATGAAGTTTGAAGTTTGAAGTTTATTTGTTCCACAGTCCACATTTACATCAAAACAGTTTTTCAGAAGTTATTTTACAAGCATAATAATATTGTCAATTTCAAAAGAACTCAGATCAAGTATAATGTACAGTAAATAGGTAGAAAGTTTGAGAAATGTATAAACGACTGGCAAAAGAAGTAAGAAAAATGTAAAATGTGGGGAGCCTAAATAAAAAGCATTGCTTGTAAATGATTAGGCTCCCGTATAGAGTAATTCTCATTGGGATGCGATGAAAAGGGGAGACGGACTAGAAGTATCAGATTTATAAAACGTACAAGGAGAGCAAAGCTCACAATGTGGAGTAAAAAAAACGAAAAAGACGAAAGAAGAGAAGAAGAAAGAAAGAAAACAGAAAAGAAAATGAAGAAAAGAAACAGAGAAAATGAAGAAAAGCAGAAGAAGAAGAAAGAAGAAGAAGAAGAAGAAGAAGAAGAAGAAGAAGAAGAAAAAGGAAGAAGGAGAAGAAAAAATTGTAAAGACATGACAGTGTTACACGAGCATAGTCTATGTGACCACCTGTACGATCCAGCATGATAATATGAATATTCATACATAGTTGTACTTACTTAAAGTAGAACTTTAATGATTTTAAATATTGGCTTAATACTTATTATTGCATAGATGGCATAAATTAAACAAGGTTATCCAAATTCAACGCTTGGAAACATTTGAAGTAATGATTATTATCAATTAGAAAACGGTAAAATACAGCCCCCGATATAGCAGCTGAAGAGCTCCTCGAACGCTGCTGAGATGTGTGACGTCACACCAGGGACCAGTCCTGTCTAAGCAGACGATGTCCCATAACATCTTACACATTTTTCAGTGCCTGTTTTGTCATCTCCTCTTCACTTATTTCTCTTACTTGACTAGCGTCAGTCTTAATGTTAGTCTGTTGCCTCACTCTTAACTTCGTGTATGGTATTATTTTGATGAAAAATGCAGCGTTAAAAAAATAAAGGAATCAGTCACTTGTAAACAAAATAAGACGCCATTGTATGTTCAGCTGCTTGCACCGGGGTTTCAAGAGGGAACGAATACCATCCGTGCTATTATTCGGAGGGCTTTTCAATTTGAAAGTGGGGTTTATTTCATTGATCATTGACCCTTCTCCTATGTATTTACAATCAAACGGTTTCAGTTATCAGAATCAGTTTCACTTTCCCTTTTAGAATGGTGTGAAATAAGGTCATGTTTAAATATACCAAACTCTTTATAATTTGATAAATAATTGCATTGCAATTACGTTCATTCATTATAGGACGTCGTCTGCTTAAGCAGGATCGGTCCCTAGTGTGACGACATCAAAACATCGCTATATTTCTGGCGAATCCTCGGATATTCCAGATGCTTAGAAGAGCTTTTATTTATGTTGTTTTTATAATCATCAGATACGCAGTTGACATAAAACTTATACGATTGCCATCTGTAAGCTTCCCAGTTTCTAGTGATACATTAATTGCCATATTTGTGATTTTCTTTGAATAGCTACTTTAAGAGTTAAACACCTTAGCTTCCGTTTAAAAGAATTGCTGGAGGGGCTATCAACTAGTTCGTTATTCAGGATGTTTCAAAATTAGGTCCAGTAAAGGTGATTGTTTTGTTTGCGAAAACGGTGCGAGTTCGGGGGAGGTGGAAATGGTTTGTTTGTCTAGTTGGATAGGAATGTACAGCATTACTGCGTTGAAAAATATAGGGACGAACGCATCTGGTAAATTACCTTTCGAGAGTTCGTACATATTTGTGACGCTATTCAATGTAACGTCAATAATAATATCATATACATTTCATAATGTTAATACAGTTCATTTACAGTTAATAGTTACGTGTCCGTATTATCAAGAAACACGAACAATCTACGGGACTTCATTATTCATTATAGCTATATATTCCGAGGATATTGGATTTGGAATTAGTTACAAATAATTCATCAATGATAATAACATAAAATACTGCCCTTCCTTAGGGCACTGCAATTACGCAAGCATTGACAGGTCCAACCCATTTCGTGCACCTGGGTCGAGAGGGACCTTGTCCAAGGATGTAAGAATCAGGGGCCTGAGATAGAGACACAGGGAGAGTGAAAGAGAGAGAGAGAGAGAGATAACATGAGTAATATATAATTAACATGCAGTCCATGTTGGATCACCCTGTAGTTACCAGTCATCCTATTTAATGGGGCCATGACTTGTGTTTGATGAAGCTATCGCTCTCTCTGCTTCTCTTTCCCTCGATATCTCCAGTCAATGTCTTATTTTCTGTGCTTTCTCTTCTCGTTCTATGACCAACAAAATGAAGTGGTCTTTTTAAAACGATGTTTAGCATGTTTAGGGGGATCAATCGAACACATGCCTTGTCAAACACTTCCTCGGTTTCTTTTAAATAATTGTTATTCGAATCTGCATTTCGACAGATTCTTCTTTTGCCATCATATCAAGCAAAAGCAAGAGTTTGCATTTGAGGAACTGAGGTCGCTTTAAACATTTAAATTATTTCGGTAACACAGTATACACATACCTGCATTTTTCAAAAAGGTTTCCTTAGTCCTATTATGTCTCTCTCTCTTCTCTCCCCATCTCTCTCTTACTATCTCCCTTTCGGTCTTTTTTCTTTGTTTCTCTCTCTTTCTTTCTCTCTTTCTCTCTCTTTCTCTATCTCTTTCTCTCTCACTCTCTTCATCTTCCTTCCTCCCCCTCTCCCTCCCCTCGTAACCCCTCTAATCTCCCATTCCCTTACTCAAACCCTCTCCCTCCCTATCTCTCTTTCTCTTTTCTTTCTTCTCGAGGGAGAGAACACAGTGTCCCACAGTGTGTTCACACTATTAAATTCGAGCGTTTTAACATTGTGAATCACATCTTCACATTGTGAGGGAGTAAATTCACACTGTGTAAATTACACTTCCATCAGGGATTGTCCCCCAATCTTTCTCCATCCCTTCCCTCCTCCCTCGCCCTCTCTCTCGCTCTCTCTCTCTCTCTCCTCTCTCAACTCCACCCCCCCCCCTTCTATGTCTCCCTCTTTCTCTCTCACCTCAAGAGTGGCGTGAAAATACACTGGAGATCGCTCGCCTACAATAGATTTATTAAAAAGGAAAACACATTGATGGTGTAACCTTTCCCTTTCTTAATGTCCAGGCTGCCACTACTGATCTACCGCCTACATGAATCCGTCTCACTTTATTCCGTTATCCTCGCTTTGATGCCTACCAATTGACGCGAACAAAATGTTTTGTCCCTCGGGAAGGAGTTGACAAAAATGCAATTATTGCCAGGTTGCGAGTTCCATTTCGCTATAAGTACTTTATTATCAAACGTGAAAAATCAGTTTTCTTCTACTTCGTCCGCATATACTGCCCGTTTACTGCTCAGCACATAACAATGTACTAAAACAGCGGTTATATTCAACGCTTGCATTTGGTGGATGAAGCTTCGAAAAACAAAGCACCACGAAGCAGATTTAGGCTTTTGATGTAAAACTACAAACTCCACTAACTGCTTCACACGGTCAGGGAAACCGCTGAGTGACGTGCATGTGACGTATGTCACCCTCGTCACTTAATGCGTTGGGCGTGTTTTTGTATCTTATCATTTTTCCTTTAGATTTCCTTTATTACTTTTATAGGTATAATTTATGAGAAAGATTAATAAAAATAAATTGCAGCAAAGTGATATTAATTATTAAGGAGGGAAAACATTCCAAACATGACAAAGATTAATGTAATGACACAAATAATTCATGATTTATTATCCTAATAGTTATTACCAGGATAACCAGGGAAGAAAAAGAATCGTGGTCCGGCAGTAGTTTTAAAATGTATTTTGTGCAGAAAATGTAATTGGGATGATGGCGAGGGACAAATTGAAATATGCAGATGAAATGGCACCATGATGTGCGCATATGCCGGGAAAGGTCTTGCAAATGAGGGGCACTTCAACGTATTTATGTTCAGAGGGTTATACAGCGAAGTGTATTTATATTTTGTATTTTATTTGTTTAATCACGGCCAGAAGGCCGTGAACAAATTTCAACATGAATACAAATGATATACAAAAGAAATTACAAAATCATGACAAGAATTGGAAGAATAAAATGAATACGAAAAACAACATAAAGATAAATGGAATATGAAAAGCAACAATTGAAAGATAAAATGAAATCATAAAGAACATGTCGAATAAAACATGCAGTGATATTTCAACATCCGTTGTTTATCTGAATTGATACAAGTCTGTGAAAACCACATCACAGACACACACACACACACGCATACACTTTTTTTTTTCTTTTTCCAAATGTTTTTATTGATTTCATCAACATAAAATTAACAAAACATGTAAAATTTCTTTTTCTTATAACAATTTTCATTTATAAACATAACATGTATAATGTACTAACAAATATTTAAATAAGCAATGAAATCTTTTATAAAAGATGAGACCCCCACCCGTCTCCGAGAAAAGAGAATACAAAAATTTTAAAAGGGCAATTATCTGCTAGAACCACACACATTAAAACAAAAACAAAAACAAAAACGAAAAAAAGTATATAGAGTGAAATAAATCTTAACCTCCCCCCCCCCCCCAAAAAAAAAGGGGAAAATAGAGTAACTCCTTCTCGGACCCATCCCTCCATACATACACGCATACATACCCCCTCACCCACACAACACACACACACCCACATACCTCTACGCACACAATCGCACACATACAATTAGCATTAAGGTTAACCGTTCACAGTCACATTTACCTTAAGTCCCTCCCATTTACCTAGATGTAAGGCAATCTTGCCTGTTTTGATGGCTAACTGCTTTTCTTCCTCTATAAAATCCATAATTTTTTTCTGCATTTTTGTTTTTGAAGGTAGGTGTCCTTCTGCCCTTGATTTAAAAATTATCTGTTTCACCCAGATTATGATAGTATTCACACTTTTTATTCTATTCGAGTTACCTGAAAGACCTAAAAATATATCTTGCCATCTCATATCCTTAATTTCAACTAAACCAAAATGTTTAATGATGGATTCCCATAGTTCCCTCACCCTCTCACAATTTAAAAATAAGTGTAAGTATGTTTCTTTGTCTTTCTTGCATAAAGAACAAGAATCATTATCAACGAAACCAAACTTCATCAATTGAACTTTTGTGTAAATGACTCCGTGTAATAGCATGAATTGAAATTCCCTCTGTTTTCTAATAAGTGTTGTATTTTTTGCTGCTAGAAATAAATCTCTTAGTTCTTTATCTGTTAAATCAAAATTATTACTATCATATTTTACTTGTAAATTAAATGAACTCTGTAAATCTCTGACGAAACATTCATAGATTCTTTTCGATTTTGCAGCATGAAACATTGTAGTTTGACCAAAAATATTTAGATTTATATAAAAATTCGAGAAATCCACTTGTTGGAATTTAACCGCCGGGGTGGCACTCTTCCAACTGGAGGGTATGACATGTGCAATTTCTATTATTTGAAGTAATTGAGTTGAATTCAATCCCAGATTTGTAAAATGTGCTAGAGGTTTCATATGACCATTATCAAAAATGTGGTCTATATGGAATATACCTTTATCAAATAAATCTTTGTCAAATAGCATTTTACCATGAGTACATATATTACTATTATTAAATATCAGAGGATTCATTTCATTTTCAGAGTATTTGAATTTACTCATATCCTGCCAGACCCTCAGCATTTCTAAATAAAATGGAGGTATTTTCAGTAATAATTGCATAAAAACAAGAATCTTCCCCCTCTTGCTCTAACACAATAATCAAAGTATAATTTCCAACCAGCACTTTTTTCACCATATAATAAACGTTTCAACCACATTATACGTTGTGTCTTAACAAAAAGTCTGAAATTCATCATTCTTAGTCCCCCGTTGACATAGTCCTGATACATCACGTTCCTCTTTACGCGATCTTTTCCCGTCCATAAAAATTCAAAAGTAATTCTTTCAATCTCATCAAACACCCACTGGGGAACTACTATTAGGGACGAAACATAGTTTAATCTCGACAATGCATACGTTTTTAACAAATGTATTTTGCCCATGAGGGTTAAATCCCTCTCTTTCCACCACCCTAAACGTCTTTTTATTTTACTAAGTATTTCCTTGTAATTAAGATCTTCTTTTTTATTTGCGTCTAGAGAAAAATATATACCCAATATTTTAGCCTCTTGAACTAGGTTTCCAAACAAGTGAACGTGAGAACTTTGACTATCTTTAATTTTTAAACCACTAACTTTCCTAAATTCTTCAAGAACATTTTGGAGCCTATTTATTGAATTACTATCTTTTACAAAAAGTGAAATGTCATCAGCGTACAATATTTGTTTTATTTCATTGTTCCCAAAAGTAAATCCCTTTATGGTATTATCCCTCCTTATTTCCAAAGCTAAAACTTCAATAGCTAATACAAAGAGATATGGCGACATAGGATCTCCCTGTCTTACTCCTCTATTTAAACTAAAATAACCTGTAGAATAGCCTCCATTCATTATGCAACTAGAAATATCTGTGTAAAGCACCTTCACCCATGAACGAAACATTTGACCGAAACCAAATGATTCTAAGACATTAAATAAGAAATCGTGAGAAACTGAATCAAATGCTTTTTCAAAGTCAACTGTAACCAAAAAGCCCATATTTTGATACCGTGAATTAAACAACATGTCATCAATTAATCTTACCGCTTCTCCTATATTCCTTTCTTTGATATAACCAACTTGGTCGTAGTGAACGATCTCAGTTAACACTTCTTTTAATCGTTTTGCTAATACCTTAGATAATATCTTATAATCTACATTCAAAAGTGTAATGGGTCTATAATTTTGAACATACCTTTTATTTTTTCCTTCTCTTTCCAATAATGTAATTACACCTTGCTTTTGTGATGTTGACAATTTTCCCCCTATCATAAGCTTCGTTCAATGTTTCCACTAAAGTTTCTCCCAGAAATGAACAAAAAGTATAAAAAAATTCAACTGTAAAACCGTCATTTGCTGGAGATTTATTATATTTCATTTCTTTTAATACATTGAGACATTCATTTTCAGTTACTTTTCCTTCACAACTCTCCTTGTTTTCTTGACTTAATTTGGGGATATTATAAAAAAAAAATTACTATTCCTATCACCAGTCAATTCGTCGTTTGAGTATAACTTTTCATAAAATGATTTCATAATATGTAATATTTCTTTACGGTTCTCTGTTAACTCTTCATCTTGGTTATATAATTCTTTTATCACAATTTTTCTTTTATTGGACTTCAATAACTGTTCAAAGTATTTTGTTTTCTTCTCCCCTTCTTCAAAATATTCAGCTCTTGAGCGGATTTTTAAACCTTGTTGGGAATATTCAAAGAGTTTACTTAACTTAGATTTCTTTTCTTCTATTTCTGTGACTATATCTCTCGACGATACTGTCAAAAGCTGATTTTCCAAATGCTTTATTTCTTCTTCTAATTCATTAATTTGAAGTTTTCTGGTCTTTGCTTTTTTCTTTGAGAAATTGACAATATATTCCCTCATTTTCATTTTCAGGAAATCCCATCTTACTAGTTTATCTGATATTTGACACTCACATTCTTTTTTAAACTCAATTATTTTTTCTTTGAAACTATTTATAAATTCCTGGTCTGCACACAAACTATTATTGAATTTCCAATAGGATTTACCAAATTCAGGAGTTTCCGAAAAATTTCGAAGTCGCAAAAGTATAGTGTGTGTATACACACACACACCCACACAAATACACACGCCCACAACACCCCCACACACACACTCACACCTATCAATATCTGAATACGCCAGAAAATCCAGGAATTTATCAAGAGCGTTCAGCCGTATCAGTGTCAAGAAACGTTGCAATCACTCGCTATCATCAGAAAATTATTGCTACTGAGAAACCAAATTCTGAATAAATTTTATGACGTTGACAGTTGAATTCTAAACAATCTCGACATGCTGTGCTGCTTCGAAACACCCTTTAGATAATAATAATAAATCTATTACTTTTGAGGCCTACATGTATATAACGTAAATTGGGAGATGAGAGTTTCTCCCTGGTAATTTCAAACAAAAATAACTACTTGTTGTGTTTAAAGAGAAATTTAAGAACTGTTAAATCTGATGTTTGTTTTCCAATAATTTTATTGATGTCCATAACATTTGGGATTAATGCTTATCATAATCCAATAAAAATCAAAATGTACCTTTAAACCATCAAGATTATGATAGTGAGGCGTCGATCAAAGAGCGGATTAGAATAGGACTTTCTGCTGCTGTTCACTTATTTTCTCCCAGGGGAACCTTCAAAAATAGGACATGGAATATTTCATATCCTTTCTGTATTGTCATGATTGTTAAGACCGGTTTTATTGGCGTAGGTTCCATCGCATGTACGGTTGAATTCAATATTGAAAGACAGCGCACAGTGGATGTTTTACAGGAAGTAATAAATGCTCGTGCCATTTACCATTATTTACATACTTTAGAGTGAAACGTCTTGAGATATAATAGACACATGTAAAATGAAAGGGGGGATGAAAAAAATGATGTATGTTCAATTCCCCGGCTTGTTTTGTTGGTTTAAGTGTCATCGTGAACCTGATATTTAAAATTTGAAATGGTATATACTGTATGACGAAAAATACGCCAATAGTGTTATACATGTAGAAAACAATTAAGATAAGAAATGAAAGAAAATGCGAACAAACAAAATAACACGCAAATAATACGAATTGAACAATGAGGGTTTATAATGGATAGCTAAAGTAAATTCTTCCTTTTACAATCCAAACTGACTTTGTTTGTAAACGACTTTTTTCGTAGAGCATTCTCATCTCAAAAGGCCCTCTACTCTTCGCTCCAAACATCACCATCTAAAATCACTATGCTATGGGCGCAGTTGCCTCCTTCGACATATTAATCGCAATGTTAGTGAAATCGTGATGTTTCAATCATAATGAAAATGGACCTTCAGTATACATTTTAGATGACATTTTACGACTGTCAAGTCGAAGAGTGTAAGAAAGAAAGATCTAATAAAGTCTTTTGTGGCAACGAAATTATTAAGATGTGGTATTGGTGACAGCGAAAGAAAATTAAATACGTCTGTTCCATATTTGGATATTATTTAGATGATGTTTCGGAGAAATGAATATCTGTAAAATAAGATTTTAGATTCTCTGAATTAAAAAAAGATGTTCATTTCCAAAGTAAAAAAGAAATTGTTTTATTCTCTGATTTCTTGAAAGTCTTTAAAAATTCTCTTTCTCTTTTCTGCTTAAAATAATCCATGATGTTATTGTAACAATATACCGTCTTCAAAGACCTTCTGTCACAAATTTAATTATTTTATTTGTTATTTATATCTTTATTACTTGTCTGAATTTTAACTAAAAAATTATGATGTCTTTAAAGGATTTAAGACTGACAAATCATTGCTATCGTTAATTATGCAAATAAAACTCTTACTGGTCATTTACTTCTCAGGAATGTAATGCATTATACCCACCCTTCGTTGTGTTTCTCTTAAATCAACAAGCAGCATTAACCCTAGAAATTCATAACGAGGTAGAAAATGAATGTTGTCGCTCATATGTATTTACATATTTTAATAAGATTTTAATTTAGATTCTAATTTAGATTCTAATGTATTACCAATTGTATTTATATATGTATTTTATCTTGTATATTAAACAATGTCAGCTTTTAGCTGCATGTTTAATTATTATTTTTTATAACAATAAACCAAGAAACCAATTCAAAGTTGCAACAAAGTAACGACAAGACTTGTTGGATTCAGGACTGATATTGGTGTATATTACCATGTACAAACCTCAATTTCTAAGAGGAGGGGGGGGGGGGTGTTTGTTTACAAAATGGATCGTTAACCTACCTGAGTCATCCTACGCGAAAGATGACTGTCTCATTCCACACTAAAGGAAAAGAAAAGAAAATAAATCTTTTACGTTTACCACTTTCTAACACGTTTTGAATTCACGCGTAATTTTGTTTCTTTATATTGTGTTATCAACAATAATCATTCCAAGTGACAAGTTTACGTGAATAACGACCGATCAGGTTCCACGTATATGGGACATAAAAACGTTGTAACTCCGTAAATCATTTTGTCGTTCGTGACAAAATAGAAGCTGAGGGCAAGAGAATATATTACGTTAACGAAAGATACACTGTTTTTTTTGGTTTTTTTTGTAAACCTTACATTACGCAGTAATGGGCAGTTGACAGAATGTTTAATCTGTTTTATCCACCCTTCTGTAAACGTAAACATCGCCACATTTTGATCTCAAATTTAAAAAAAAATCCCAAATGCTATATGATTGATTTGATTTGATTTGAATTTATTCTCATATTTCTCATATCACAAAATAAGTAAATTATCAACATAATATAAGACAATACATTTGATTATAACAATACAGTGTAGCAAAGTAATTTCAGTATAGCAAAAATGGCAGTAGATTGTAACAATGACAATAAATGAGTTCGAAATATGAAGGAACCTGCATAAAAAGCAGAGCTTGTAAAGTCTGCAGGTTCCTTTAAAATATTATGAAATCAGCAATCAAGGAGAAGGAACGCAAAAAAACCCAGACTACATTGGAAGAGCCAAAGGTAAGTGAAAAGAAATTGTGGGGTAAAGAATGAGAAGAAAAACGGAGAAGCTATAAGAATAAGAGAGAGAGAGGGGGGAGGTAAGAAAAGAGAGAGGGGGGAGGTAAGAAAAGAGAGAGAGAAAATTCAATACTAACGCAGTAACGTACTTTAAAAAAAGATACAAGGGTAGAAAACATGGCAAATAATTCATATTTGTTCAGCCAGTGCGTCTTAACTGGGTCCATAACTGGACAAAAGAGAGCATTTTAATTTATATTTAAACGTATTTAAGGATAAACAGTTGATTATTTCGTTAGGAAGATGATTCCAAAACCTGGGTCCTTCGAATGCAATTGTTCTTTGAGCAAATAATGTACGAGTACGTGGAAGGTGGAATGAGTCCCTTTGGCGGGTAGGATAAGAATATGGATATCATGTCAAAGAGGAAAGCTTGGCAGTCGGAACTCGATTAAATGATTCCGATTTCTTAAAAAAACTGCGAATCTTATTTTTCATTGGCCAATAACTGGTTATCATGGTTTTATATATACAGTCAAACCTGTCTTAGTGGCCACCTGTCTATAGCGGTCACCTGTCTATAGTGGTCACTTATATTGCCTCCCTGTAGCAAGAAATATGTGCTTTAGAACCTGTCTATAAAGGCCACCTGTCTACAGTGGCCACTTTTTCTGTTTCCCTTGGGTGGCCTTAATAGACAGGTTTGACTGTATATCCGTATTGAATGATGTATTTTAGTGATTGAAACAAGGGAGTGGTGTAAAGTCGGAAAAGGAATGCATTTTACCTAATTTCCGACTATACATCCCCTTCAATAAAACTCTACCCTGAAAGTTTAATCGATATACAGCATCTTTCAAAACGGGCTAAGTCAAGTTCACTACAGTCAGAAACACCGTACCTAAAAGTCGATGGTTTCTTCTGATCTTGAAAATACCTCCAGTATGTCAGATAGGGTAAAATGGGGCAATGGTGGACGTGCCCCCCCCCCTCTCTCTCTCTCTTTAAATTCACCTGAGGTTTGACCAGTAGGTTTGATCTCAAGATTTTCATAATTAAAAGTTTAAAACGTATAGATTGCAAAACTGCTTAATAAAGAAATAAGGTAAACAATAATAAGCTATCGATTTCATTTTCTTTCGAAAGAGTATTAATAGACATGGTATCAAAATGGTCCCTTTTTTTTTGGCTTAACTCGGACTCGCCTCATTTGACGATGGAAAGACTATCTTTTAGCTTCATAGAAAGACGACGTGAGCAGAATGATAGCAGGAATAAGGTTAAGATAAGATAACATTCTTTAAAAGGCAATACCTGGAAAGCGCGTTTGTGTACCGTCGGGAGATTTCTTTGGGGGAGTTTTTGATTTCGCAGATGCTGTTGCCTCATCGGAAGATCTTTCTACTTAATGTTTTCTACAGCTATTTCTTCAAGCTATAGCATGTAATGTACGGTCCTCTGCTACGTATTTTTGCGCTTCTTTTTAATTGAAAATAACCGTACTTTAAAAATAGAATTTGGATACTTTTTTGCTGCTTTTGCAGGAAAACTCCTCCTTAATTAGCGTATTATTGTCATAATTCTTCCTCATAATAAAACGGGTTCATATTCTAAAAAATATAGCAGTCAAGTGAAGAGAAAAATGAAACAAAATAATTATGCTATAATCATGGTACTGTATCGAATAGCTGTCGTGATTTTTTTTATAGGATTCAAACCTAAAGCTTTCCAACTGAGGTACGAGTGATGTTTACAAAATAAGTGTGGTGATTAAGTCATCATCATTTTAGAGAGTGCTCATAATCCTGGGAACAACTTCACAATATAGGTGTTGTTGTCTATATAGGGGATAGGTCCTCGGACTGTGAACCACAAGGTATCGGGGTTCGAATCCCTGAAGTAGCACTAGCGTCTTTTGGCACACTCGACCCAGGTGAGGCAAATGGGTACCTGGCAGGAATCAATTCCTTGAAATGTAAAAGCAGTCATGCCGGGGTAACCTCGCTAGTCATAAGGACCGCTATTCATAAGGACCACTTATTCATAAGGACCGCTATCCATAACGCGTGACTAAATGAATAGCGGTTTTGTATGAATAGCGGTCCTTCTAAATAGTGAGGAAACCATAGACAAATTACCTCGCTATTCATAAGGACCTCCATTCATAAGGACCACTATTCATAAGGACCGCTATTCATTTAAGTCGCGTTATGAATAGCGGCCCTTATGAATAGCGAGCGGACCCCATGCTCACAGCCGGTGTAATAACTGTGGAGCGCCAGGATTGTCAAGTCTGACAGACATGTACGCTATACAAGAACCCACCTTTATTATTATTAAATGAATAATCGAATCTTTATTTTCCCACAAATTTTCATGAACTATTGATGTATTTGATTCAAATGAAAAGAAAAGAAAAATAATTACATTCATCGTCAAAGCCAGTTCGTGGTTCTCTTCGAAGGGTTAACATGTAAGCCTTTATGCTTAAGGAATCCATCCAACCTTACTTTCTTCTATTTGATGAGCCTTTTGAGATACTTCATTAAAATAACATTCAAACAAATTAAGTGGTTCAATAACCAAAACGCTCTCTCACTTAAAAATGAGACTGTGCTATAAAAACTTACATCTTTCCTAGATTTTGATTGAAGTATTCTTTCCGTTTGAGAACAGTTTTTAGGATTGTTACCGTCAAAACTTTGCTTCGTGTCTCTACTTCCACCCACGTTAGGTTGCACTCATCTTTGATTTACGAGCAGACGGGGTGCGAACTTGAGCTTCGATTCGTTTCTTTCTGTTCTATCCATACATTTTACGATTTCCGGCGGGAAATAGTACCGCGCTCCATTAAGCAAAGATCGTCTGACTAATCTCATAATTATTATAACACCTGTCTTTTTAGATTTCTGGACAAAAAAACTTAAATGGAGTAAAAGTCATTTATTCCAATCGTTCTAGCATTGTCTAGTTAACGGTTAAGCTAATTGAACAGTGAATAGCTTGTCGGGGATTTGGGTGGGTAAGGCATTGTTAAAGAATGCTTTCGTTTAGAACGGAAGTGGCGTAGCGTCAAGGGGGCACTAGTCTCTTTCGGTACCGATCTTAATATTACGTGGACAAAAATAATGGGAATTCACCAGGACATCGTGGGGGTACGTTGGGGGAGGAGGTCGTATCATCTTTTTTCACGTTCATTTACCCTTTCTCCGTCTCTCTCTCTCTCCTCCTCCATCTACAGGTGCCCGTCGCTACGCCACAGTAAAGGGTCATAATGTAAAACATGTTTACAGTGGATAGGTGATTAGCGTGACATCTTCATGATTTTCACAATCCATACACACACTGCACACATCAAATTAAACGGTTTGCCGGCACTGCTGATGATAAAACAAGACAACTTAGAATGGACACATTACTTGCCTCAGATTCTTTGCTAAGTTATCTCTTGATTCAAAGATGGTTGCTACCATGTACATGTTTATAATACATTTCAGGAGACAAACAGAGCAATCCATGTTCTTTTGAATTTTCGTTAATTTTCTTTTGAAATTTCGTTTGTCATTACATGAAATTATGGGAATGTCTTTAATGCTAATCCCTAGACGTCAAACATGTACCAAAGGGCATTAGACTCTAGGACATCCACTTTAAACCAAGTTTCCTTATGATGTCCAAACGGGGTTCACTCAATTACTGTCTGCTGTTTGGAAGACATGCATTTATAATTGAGGAAAATGCATATCTTCCAAAGACAAACCGCATTCTTTCTTTTAAAAGTCTTTTAAAAATCCATGCCAGGCAATGTGGATGTACTGAAACTGTAATACATCTAAAAGAAAAATCAATTTTCCTCGTTTTCCATCTGTCCGTTTTAAAGGAGGCAGGTGTTTTCCCCGCTTCCCCAAGCCTGTCAGAAAACATCTCTGACCAATCACTCATCATGTCCTTGGAGCCGAGAGATTACCGCCCTCAAGCGGTTTCTAGGCAACAGGTTCTCATCCATCTAAAGAAAAAAAATGATATCATATTTATTTCCTTTTTAGCCTAGGCCACATCAAAGCGGGAGTAATACAAACAAACTAGGATAACGAACTTTGATTTTTAGATGTCCGTCTTTGATTGGGTCACTCCGTGTCATTTTCTCCCCTATTCAGTCTTGATCTTCACAGTTTATGTTCGTCCATTATCCTTCAAGATGGATTTTGCGTCCTAGCATCCTAAAATAGCGTTACTAAACTACGACCAAGCGATTGGAAATTTGAAGAACTTAAGATTGTAATTGACAGAATCTTTGGGTTTTCATATTGATTAAACACATCTAGTTTGTCACAGCTAACATGATATTGTTGCGCTGATTGCCGATCCTTCCGGGAGTGCTTTTCGAAGTTCTATTAAAGATTCTCGCCTAGTTCTTTGCCATTTATCAAAATATGGCTTTAAGCATTTGAAGGAGAACTTATGAGTTCGGACCACAGTTTGAAGTTCACTCTCATGATGTATATCTCTGAATCAACAAGAAAATACGAACATGATAAATTCGATGCGTGGGAGCTTTTAGAATCTTGATATTCGCATTTGATATATTTACAACAAAAAAAAGTCTGTCTAAGCGAAGACTGAGGTATCATTTTTGTGAAATGTCCATTCAGGCGACGTTTAAATCGTTGTCCTATACATATTGTCATTTCAGTGTCACCGCAAATCCATGTGGGACAAACAGACAAAATCTTTTGAACTAAATAACATGTTTTTAGTAAAAAATAATTTTCAGCCAACATATTGAAGATTTATGAGAATAAGTTTCATTGAGAGATGAAGGACAAATATAAATCAGTGTTTTTTTTTGTTTTTGCTTTCTTACTTTTTTGTACTTCTGTTTTTGTTTTTGTTTTTGCTCCTTCCTTTTTCTGCGTAACTCCGTTACAATTAATACATCCTTATGGAATAGCCTAAACGATTGTAAATTTCTTGTTCTCCAGTATTTGAGTGAAAAGAGTAACGTAGTTATGTTGTGAAAAAGGGGTCAAGTTTTAAAGGAATACGGAAGCAAATGTATTTCCCACCCAACCCTGCCTTTCAGTAAAATTCCATGCATTATTCAATCGTGTAAGCGTTACCGTTTGCCTGTAGTAGTAGTAGTACTAGTAGTAGTGATGTTAGGGATGCTCGAGGCGCCTGACAGAAAAAAAATAGTCAAGAAAATTACATAAGACACAGAAAATAGGAAATTGTATAACATCAAACAATATATTATAGAAATTACAAAACCAAATTCATCTGACATGATAAGGTTTTCAAGTTTGTTTGTTTGTTTTGGGACAACTTTTGAGTTGGTGCCATTTTAACTGCGTGGGGTAGGGAGTTCCAAAGCCGGAGTGCAGCAGCAGTAAATGGTCCGTTACCCCGGTGACGTTTGTAAGTGGAAAAGTTCTCTACTTCATCTTCCATTACACACGATTTTAAACTCAATGTGCAAAATCTCACGCTTTTCATTGACTGACGACCCAAGCTACATGAAATACTCTTGTTGAAAAAACATTATCTCGAACATTAGTTTTGTATGAAATTTACAAAAACGGTGGTAATCATTTTCAAATGAGAATTTACGAGTGGGTCTGTTTGCATTGATATCTTGGGAAAAACTTGTATTCGGGTGTCAGATTGATACGATTCGCTTCCCAGTTGAATGCTGAGCTAGTTACCTCAGGCAACTTCTCTGTGTTTTATCTCTTTGTTATCTCCTTGCTGGGCATTACGTCAAGAAACGGGGAAAGGGGGAAGAACCATAACGTTGTCTTAATATGTCCATTGGAAATATGCGATCGTATGAAAACCTGGAGGATAATCTCTCACTCATCAGCCCCATCTCTTCTGCAACCGTCTTTCTTAAGGGATTCCTGTTTAACCCGAGGACCGAGTCCGTCCATCTATCTCCTTGTCTTTCATTGGCCTTACATGAACATGTCATTACCTGATTACGGCTATTACCTTTCTAAATGCGTCTTTTCTTCGTCCCTGCAGAGTCATGGCCGGTATACGATACACGGTGATCCCGTCACATCTCAATACGCCATCGTTGTGTTGTAAGAAATATCACAAAGGATTGTGGTGCAAAAAATATGCCCATTGACTTAAAGAGAGAGAGAGTGAAAGAGAAGAGAGAGAGAGAGAGAGAAAGAGAAGATAGAGAGAGAGGGGAGAGAGAGAGAGAGAGAGATAGAGAGGGGAGAGAAAGGGGCGCTTGGCACAAGCACAGGGATAAAAAGCAAGTATTAGAAAGATGAATAACACAGTATTCAGTTGAATAATGTGAATGTGAATACGTTATTAATACATTTCACCAAAATGTGTCTTATTTTGTAACCTAAGGTCCTCTTTTGTGAGAAAATTGTTGCAGCAGGCAGCAATTTGTTGTTAGAAAATAGTTCTCGTTGTTTAGATTAAACCTCGAGTAGAAAGCTATTATCGTTAGCTCACACGTGACAGACACGTAGTGGATGATGAATATAAATCATACGCCCACTGAATGTGTCTTCTTATCAATGTATTATTTTCAAATAAACAACTGAAGACAGAAAATGATTCATTTCTACCCCTCCAGCAAATATTGGCAGGTACAGACCGACGTAAAGCTGTGCTGTAGTTGCAAAACGAATTCTCTTTTTTTCCCCCGCTGAAATGAATATTCATCTGGTCATTTCTCTTTTATTACTTTCCGTCTGTTTTCTGCGGTTTACGTTTGTCTGCTCTAGTGTTTCAGCTGTCTAAATATTCAGAGTGCTACACTTCGAGAACCTACTCATTAATGCTTCCAGTTTTATATTATACGAGAAATGGACTCTGGATCCGTCACGGCCATGATCCTTTAGATCTGTCTTCGGCCTTCGACACCGTAGACCAAAACATACTTGTAAATACTCTCGCAAGTCTGGGTATCCAGGGCCAGGCTCTCGAATGGTTCAAATCATATCGTTCATGCCATTCACAGTATGTCCTTTTGATGGTCTCACATCCTCTTCCCGCCCGCTAGACTGCGGAGTCCCCCAAGGCTGTGTTGCCGGGCCCACCTTTTTTTCACTCTATTTGACCGGTCTTCGAAATATTTTTCAACTTCACTCTGTTCACTATCATTTATATGCAGATGGCAATCATCAAATTCAAGCTTTCCAAACCTTGTGCAATTTAGAAAATTGCATTGCTGATATTGATGCTTGGATGAAATAAAATTCTTTGCTGTTATATCATAAGTAAATGCGAGTTCATGCTTTTCGGTTCAAAATCTCAACTGAGCAAATTAGATGTAGACTCCATTTCTATTTCTCGTAACGACATTCCTTTGTCAAACTATAACGCAATTTTGGCGTTATGCTTGATTCTCAAATGTTGAATCAAATTACCAGCATTTGCAAATCAGTTCGCTATCAATTGCACAATATTGGCTCCATCCGAAAATATCTCACTCGCTCTGCTTCAAAGAAACTTTTCCACTCCCTCATTTCCTCACGCCTTGATTTCGGTAACGGTCTACTCAAATTCACAAACTGCCCAATTACAAAATCTTACAAAATCTCCACTGGTTGCCCGTAAACTAATGGAAAGTGTAATTTTTAAAATCATTATATTGGTCTATTACATTATCAACGGAACAGCCGCTGAATATAACAAGTCTTTGTTACGTCAGTATTAACCCACATGCTGCTGCCGCTGCTACTACTACTACTACTACTACTGCTACTGCTATCCATATAACTTGTATTTCTATTACTTCTGGTTAAGTATTCCCTTATCTAATTGTATTGTTTATAAACGGAAAAAATAAAGCGTACTTTGTAAAAATTCAGTATGTAAAGTGCAATGTTAGTCAGTGAGAATATACTTTTTTATAGATTGTTTAGGGGCTTGACGAGATTCAAAGATTATACACTCTTCAAATATCTGAAGGAGATGTTTTGTGACAGACGCACAGCTCATGATAGATGTATGTATGTTAATGGATATTCAGGTCCACTTTAAATATATATATATAATTATATGTTGCGACCCAGTCTCTTGCTTTATTAGACCAAAATAAGGGTCATAGTACAGATACCTCCAAAATGACACACTGCAAAAACCAAGGTGTTAATTTAACACCATCTCGGTATCTATATTGGGCTACACCAGATAAGTGTTAAAAAAACACCAGTTTCGAATCAAACTGGCGTTGTTTTAACACTAACTGGTGTTGTTTTGACACTTATCTGGTGTAGACCAATATCAAACTGGTGTTGTTTTAACACTAACTGGTTTTGTTTTGACACTTATCTGGTGTAGCCCAATATGGATACCGAGATGGTGTTAAATTAACACCCTGGTTTTTGCAGTGCAGCTATTGACATTTTAACGGTATGTATATATTTATATACTATAGGTTTTCCCGGCCAATTTCGCATTTTTTCAGTCAGTTTAATAAAACGCTCATTCAATTTTGCAAAAACATCGTTTACAGCATCTTCTGTCGTTCAAAAGTGTATTTAAGTCATTCAATTTAGCGTTTCGTGCAAGGATGTCGCTTTTGTATCATTTCCGTGCATTCAAATTAGCACGTATGCAAGAATCACTCAAATTCATCGACAACTCGGGCATTCAAATTCGCAAATGGGCAGTCAAATTCGGAACATGTTCATTTAATTTAACACGCAATTTATTAACCCCCTTGTTTTGTTAATAATTCCCCCTAAATAAGGCTGATTTCGAATTTAAATTCCTTTTTGAGTCCATAATATAGTAGACCTCACTGTCCTGTAGGCTAATTGTAAATTTTAAAGGATGGATTTTATTCTGTAGATTTCCCAAAGGCACGCAAGTTGAGGAATATACCTGAAGGGTTCATTGGAAAATATAGGCCAATAGTTTGAACGAGGAAATTTATGCACCTTAGCATAGGCGAAAATCTCCCCCGAGGAAGGAGTATAGACATCACAATGTCAGAAAACCAGCATTCCCTTATGTTTTGTTCTCATCGAACTATAGATAATTATAGGGTACCTTTTAAAACCCTTCTTTATATCTACTTAGAAGATGAGGTTACGTTTTCTTTATCATCTCCTGAATGAAATAGCGATATAAGAGCTTCATTTATATTCTTGTCTTCTAACATTTAGTGTGTCCCCAATTACAAAGAAATAATTATATTTGTAAGTTCTCTCTCGCGACCTATATATATATATATATATATATATATATAAATATATATATATATATATATACACACACACACACACACACACACACACACACCCACACACACAGGTACATGGCTTTACTTCCGAGGACAACTATTGTTCCTCTATTGTTACTCGTCCTCGGACAGTCGACGGAATAAGGCATAAATTCATTGTTCGACGTTCGAGGACTATTGTCCGCCTTCCGAGGACCATTGTTGTCATGATTTTTTTTTTGTTCTCTGTCCGAAAATGTCCTCGGACATAATGCTAAACAAACGCACACATCTATGTTTTCTATTGTTCGAATTTCAACCGATGACTCCACTATTGAATTGCGTCACAAAATTCATTGACGGAATGAACCTCACCTATTGAATTACTACCGATGACCCATTGTTCTCTTTGTTCGATGTCATCGGTTTGAATGCGTAAACATGTACACAAAGACTGCCGTTTGATATTTCAGGGGAAATGTAACAGCTACGACACACCCCTTTAAGCACACACAGAAGGAATCATAGCTCATCCATCTAAATAGATCCTCTTACAGACTGGCTTTACTAACAAGATGATTGGTGAATGACAAATGTGTAAAAAAACATGATATATATACAGCCCTGGAAAAAATTATTAGACCAAGCTTCTGTAATAAAGTTACCATAATATGCATTCAAACTAATGAAAATGATTTGTCTTTGTATTTAAATGGATGAATAACAAATTCCAGCAATTGTACCTTCATTTTATGATATTTTATTTCCTTCTTACGGTTCTTACCACAAATATAACACTTTCAGAAACCATTCTTGGTCTAATAATTTTTTCCATGGCTGTATATATATATATATATATATATATATTGATGACAATGTGAAGACCCTGAATATAGCAGACAGCGATCATTGGTAGCCCACTCGAAAGTCAATAGTCCGTGCCCTTTAAGATTACGACATGTAAATCTACTCTTATCGATTGAGAGGTTTATAGTGTCTTTTCATTCCAGTTATAGCAGTATAGTATGATGTCGCATATTAACAATGTTGACTGTTATGGCCCAAGACAGGCGCGTAGCCAGGGGGGCGGTGGGGGCGGTCGCCCCCCAAAAAAGCCTTATATTTTATGGGCCTTTAAACATGGTAGGCACGCGGACTCCACCCGACACTGGATACGCCACTGAGGTGGAATGATAGTCATGACAAATAATAATCCGACCTTGCCTAGCGCATAACACACAAAATCAAATATATTTCGGTAATACTGTAGCTCTTCGTGCTTAATGCATTACAATAAGGTATCTATATATCTATGGTTCAGAGAGAGAGAGAGAGAGAGGAACAGGGGAGGAGGAGATATCTGTTAAGTATTGTTCGTATGCATGCACAAGGATTTTAAAATCTCATAAGTTTGATTTACATTAAAGTGCATGAACCACTTTACCACGGTCAGTTACCTTTAAAAATTGACATCTATTGGGTTTTTTCAGAACATATATCGTGTTCCAAAGTCTTATTTTGACATTTTAAAATGAGATTAAACATTAAGGAACTTTATACCGGTGTTTATCGCCATTGTAGAACTCCCCATCCATCACTCTCCATCCATCACTCTCCACCCCATTCCCATTAACATGATTAAATGGAAGCTTGAGTTCTTGGAAAGGTAAATAATAATTTGTGAGCTTTCTCATTCTTTTTATGTTAGTTTGGAAGTTTATCATAGTAGATATGTCCTCTGAAAATGATTGCTCTTCAAATGCTCTTATATTCAAAATATGACAAGAAACAGCTGAAATTTTCGAGCCGAACATTAAATTTAGTAGTCCCATATACACATTTCTTTATGCAGTGCGTGCGACTCTCAGCAGGATTGAGCCAATTTCTTATCATTTTGGTGATTCCAAAACCTTACAGCATTGACCAGTTCTTATGTGATATATAATCAACATTTCCCAATTGTTCTGAGACAGTTTCATTCATAATTCAATCTCATGACCAGAACTCAACTTTATCTTTAAGGAAATAATAAATTGTTTTGTCCTTTTCCGCCTCATTTATTTATTTTTTTTTAATCTTCCCACCTTAGAGAAAAAATAATTAATAATTAATTTCTGATTTCTGATTTTAAAAAAATATATATTTTGGTTTCAGTCTCTGACTTTCACGAACAGAAACTGACCCTTGCTGCTCACATTATCTATCAAGTCTACGAATGAATAAGCAACCTAGCAATGATCGATATCCGGCATTGTTCCTTGCGATGAATTACACGTCTATCGATCTTCATTTGTCCGAAAATAATAACGATACGACAATACTCCGGGAGTCCGGGCGAAATGAAAAAAATACACAAAAAATTGCGCTTATGAAATTCCACCTACACGGTATTGCAAAGGCGGTAGATGTAGACACCAATAACTGGACAGAAGATACGGTGAATAACAAAATGATGTTAATATGTTTTTTGAGAATAAAGTATAAAGTTTTGATTGAATCAATAATTTTGTTTCTATCCAAAGATGTTATGATACTTCAAAGGTGCATAATTTGTATAAATATCGCAACCACCTTTTTTCTTTTCTGCATTTATATTTTATACACTGACTAAAAGCATGTATCATGAATATATTTGAAAGGACTAAGATGAGCCCGATAATGTTCATAAAGTGGAACATGATAAGTTATCAAAAATAATCCTCCTTAAATCTCTTATTATTTTGAATAAAAGGCTTAAGAATGTATCGCTCAGGTGTTATTCTCATTGTTACCACAGCTGATGTGAGCATTTAGTGCTAGAAAATAAGACCCTGATCAGAGTCATGATGGCTTTCGAATTTCCGACCATTTATGTATGATCATCTTCAGGAACTAAACCATATATGTGCATGACCGTCAGGAAGCTTGGCATTTATTAAATTAATTGAGTTCACTTGAAATCGAGCTTCCTGACTATATTATAAACAACTGATCTACACAGATGTTTATTTCCCTGAAGATGATCATAAGCAAATGGTCGAAAATTCGAAACTCATCACGACTCATCACGAATCTATCTCTATATATAATAATAAATCAGGAAAGTGACTACTGAATATTGGGTTACTATGTCTGAATGAATAGGGTATTATATATTAGTATATCTGTACATAGTATATAGAACAATGGGTTACCATGCCAAAATGAGTAGGATACTGGTATTTATTATATAGATATGATATATAACGAAAACAAGAAACCCAAGAAACAGACTGAGCAACAAAAATAGCAAGAAAACAAATAAATCGTATTAAGGTTATTCTAACTCCATTAACTTGATAATATATGCATGTGCAAAACAAAGAAATAAAGACAATAGAATACATCAGAAATGAATCCAAAACTGAAATACAAGAAAATTGATTTGAAATTTGAAATTTTGTCAATGCAATATATGATTCTCAGAGACCTTTTGAAAATGATTGACCTTCATGCTTGATTTTTAATGAATTATCAATAAGTCTTTTAACCCAACACCCCCCCCCCCCCCACACACACACGCACCAAGCATCTACATGTACTTTGCATAAACTATAATAGAATAGACCTAATGTAGAAAACCTGTTTTTTATCAAAAAGATTAAGCAGCCGCTGATGTCCATGTAAAATTCCGTGTCGATTTTACCTTCCATTGTTGAGCGGGAGGTGGTGGGGGGGGGGGGGGGGGGGTAAGGTCAAAGACCTCAATTTATGTATTCCATAGGAGTACTAGCTCTTAAAAAACCCCAGTTAGAAAAAGGATAAGGCTTACTTAAAACTGGATATTACTAATACATTTTTCTCTGATAATAACAATTTTTTACAACGGCGAGGTTCTTTTGACCCAAAATAGAAGATCTGGTCCATTAGATACACCTTTTGAAATTGAAATTGAAATTGAACTGCGCTTTGCATATACTGCCTGTTTATCCAATTTTATGAAAAGATCAGTTATCAATACCGCCTTTTGTTACAGGTTGGACGCACACCCATATAGAAACAATTACATGGAGCCAGATGCTGGCGATAGCAAAGTGATCTGTTGGATGAAAAGATAATGGTTTCCATCAAATTAAATGACAGTTTGAGTTTAATGTACTCGTTGGTACCGAAACACTATACATCCCTTCCTGAAAAAACGATTTCATAATCATGTACTGATTATATCTATATATATTCTTTTTGATAAGCCGCTAGAAGGCAATAATCTATTAAAACATGTTGTCCATTGTCGTGTTTTATTATATTTCCCTTACAAAACATTAACTTGATTACCTTATTAAATTTAGATGAGGACGAGCTGAAAATATAGCTATTTGGGTAGCCCAAAGTGTGCTGTGACATTTTAAACGGAGTTGAATGCCCGTAACTTAATTACTTATTTTTAATCCATTACACATATAACAATCCTATTAATGGATGACAACTGTATTGAAAGTATTTTTTTAAAGAGGAATTAGAATGTTATACATGTAAGGGCTAAAAAAGGACTGAATAGAATCAAGTGAGACATCTAAACATTAAATGATTAAAATATTGTCATTACAATGATCATCATGTTACTTGATACCTCATAAGCGCAATAATACTATTAAAGTTAAAGAGTTTGGTACTCAGTTAACACCACAGGCGTATTTGAAGGGGCAAGGAGGCAACAACCCCCCCCCCCCCCCCCGGACGCATTTCCGTCCGCGAAAATATAAAAAAGAAAGAACCACATTATTTGTAATTTGATTATTCAAAATAGCTTTTGTTTTTGTTTACTTCTAGGGCCAGCCTTTAACGTCAGTCACTGTCCGGAAGGCATAACTTCGATTCGAATCTGAGTCTATTCAAAAAGAGAACCGGAGAGCCGTCTGCACCATTTCACATCTATACTTATGATTATTCTTGTCCAATATATTATATCGTTTGCTGAGAGCCAGAAGGACTTTAACTCACATCCTTTTACACATGGGTAACTCCTTGCTTGCTCTCAGCACAGACGATATGTGATATCATCAAAATTGATACGACAATGCGAGCGACTGAGGATGACACGCAAGACAGAGAAAGCCAGACACGGGGAGACTTTTGTTGGTAGGGTGTTTTAGTATAATTAATTCCACATCACAGGTTTGTGAGTATTCTACACGAACCGGTATTGATCTTGCTATTTAGAGTCCTTTTTGTCACTTAATTTTGCCGCAGCAGAGTGTTATGATAGCGATTATATGCACCGTTTCAATCATTTGCAATCGAATGAACACATGCTTGTCTGCTCAATGTGCGCAAGTCTGGCCCGACTTCTAACCATTACTATGTTTACCCCCACAGAATATTCATCGACCTTATCAAAATTTGGGAAATCAAGAGTTTAACAATAAAATCACTGACTCCAGAGGATGCTGAGCGAATGAATTGTTTTTTTAGTATCACGTACCACGTACAAGAGCGGAGATCCTACGGTCCGATGAGATGATCTACTGACAAAAAATGAAACAACAATCTCCGTTAAGTTTTTTGTCTTACACGGGAAACTGTTACGTAACCCACAAACAAAATTGTGTGTACATTTCATACCTCTTTTTAAAACGAACTTCATATCAACAGATAGAGGTAGCTACAAACATAATACATGACAGATGCGTTTAGTGAATTTTCGACGTGAAGTCGGAATTGGGGAGACAGAAAGTGCAAGATTGAAATAAAAATGTGTGTTCTTTAGGCAAACAAGCCATCTTGAATTGTCAAATATGTACTGCGCGAGAAATAAGGAAAGAAGAGTACACTTTTAAAGGTCAAATACAGTTCTTAGATCATCCTTTTTTGTTGTATTTTCCTGGTAAACGAATAGCCGTAAGTATAGTCTAAATCGAATCAAGTAATTTTTGTCATATCATAACCATTAGCTATGGAACCCCATTCGAACATGAAGATAGGCACCATCACCCATTCAATATTTGCGTATGCTATACATCACAAAAGCCGAATTCGGAGTATGTCTCAGTATTTTAAACAAACACAAGTCTAGAGGCAGAAAACGATTGTGGGGGAGGGGAGGGGGAGGGGGCATGAACTTGCCGTGTCCCCACATTTGAAGAGTCTGCAAATATGAGAGTGCTCTTTGGAATCTTGAAAGTGATAATCTGGGCCCCGTTTCATAAAACTTGTTATCAGTAACAACTGCCAACAGCCAATCAGATGCAAGTATTTCAATAGCTTATAAGTGTTATTGTAACTTGTTATAGATATCAAGTTTCATGAAACGGGGCGCAGAGGGGAACCCACATCTCTAAAATGCTGCTGCGCCCAGCCCTTCTGGAAATCCTGGACCTGCCTTTTTAACCGCGATTTATATTGTAATTTAATTCAAGGATATAATTGGCAGTAAATTGCATTATTTTAAGATGCACATCATGAAGTAATTTGAAAATTCGAATATTTTATGTAATGTGATCAAAAGAAAGGTAGTTATTAACTCTTCGGCCAAACTTCATAATCTAAGGGAATACAATAGACATATTAAAGACCACCCCACCCACACACACATAAATGATTTCTGAATTATTGCCCTTTCGATTGAGATTAAGGAGCTTTTCCACATTTCTAATAGCTCTAGTGCGTCTTTAAGTTCAGGGACTTGACAGTTCAAATGTTGAATTATATTGAACTTGACGTAATACTAGTACCGTGTCACTCCCGGCATGTGTTTGGCTAGGCGGTGGGATGGGAGAGTGGTGGGGTTAGAAAGTGCACGGTGGAGAACAAATCTATCCTTTTTTTCAAGCGGGCCTCTGAAGAGTCGAAGATGTTTATTCAGTAAAGTGACACCAGGGTGACGTATAGCGCGCGGGGTTCCGCCATCGCAGACTTATCTAGCCAGTGTTGGAGTTAAAATAACCTTAATACGATTTTCAGGCAATATTTACGATTTGATTTTAGAGTTCTGAAATATCAATCAGACGTTGAAGAATTTTTGGAGGGTAGGCAAGATGTTTGGAAAGGGTCTTTATGGAAAGACGTATTTGAAGGATACTTTGTAAAAGCTTGGTTTACAACTTACAGCCCTGGGCAGAATCCATGGGCAACGTGAGGGATCTTTCACGTGAGTTGCATTTTTAACAGGGGCTCGGTGGACCTAACATATGCGTGGGTTCACGAAAGTGTGTGTGTGTGTGTGCGTATGGTGGTGGTGAATAAGAAAGAACGTCACAAAATACTTTTTTTTTCTTTCTGAGACCTGCTTATGTGCACAAGTGTATCTTCTCGCTTACCTAATACTTTTCTTCTTTTGTTATTCTCTAAGGACTTGAGATCATTGTGAATTCTATCGCATTACCTCTTATGACCTTTTTAACCCTCGGATTCTAATAAAGTAGATTAACATTTTCAATTTTATCCGCACATGTATTGGAAATTGCTGTATCGAAATTCGGAGGAAACCATTGATTTTAGGCCTTTAAGTCTGTGCCCTACATCTGAAATATCTTTATGTCGGCTTACTCACACGCTAATATGAAGGCTATATCATGAAAATTAAATTAATGTTTAGAGCTTGAAATATTACATCCATATTCGCTCCCCCCATTCTCTCTCTCTCTCTCTCTCTCTCTTCTCTATCTTATTATTTTCATCTTCTCTCAAACAATATACCCTATTCCTGTAATAGCTATGGGTGCTAGCTATTACAGGGAGAAACAAGATGAATGCGACTGCGTCTCCTATATGCCTCTGCCTAAATTCAGTTGATGGCTCAAACCGTTCTTGAAATATTGTGATAACCAGAATAAATAACCTACAATTTCATGTTAATTGACCTTTTTGACATTTGACCTTACACCTTGTGACCCAGAAGCCTGATCACTAATTTATCTCCTCTTGGTCATGAATACAAAATAGTTGAGATTTTGTGATAAAAAAAGCTAAAAGAAATCATTAATTTCACACATAATGACCTCTATGACCTGTCACCTTTGACCTACGTGAACAAAAATCTAATCAGTTCGTCTCACTATGGTGATGCATACTAGTTCCCAGTTTGAAGGTAATGGCACAAAATTTTTAAGAGTGTTGACAAGGCAAAAACCTGCAAGTTCAGAATGGACCTCTATGACCTTTGACCTTATACGCAATAGTTGAGATATGGTGCTAACAAAGCTTTAAAGAAAATTAATTTCACATATAATAACCTCTATGACCTGTCACATTTGACCTACATTTGCCAACATCCAATCAGATCATCTTCCTATGGTGATACATACCAGTACCAAGTTTGAAGTTGTAGTATTTTCCTCATCCTCACTTCATCTTTTTCTTTAGTTTCTCACTTTCACTTATTGTACAAAGTCATTTTGAGAGGACATTGCCCTTTAGACCAGAAGTCACTACCACTCCTATGTTATCACATTTATCTATCAACAAGTGGTCAGCTGCATAGCCCATTAATGACTCACCCTCAATTCAAGGATTTTCAACAATACTCCCTTTCTCTTTCATCCTGCTACACTAGCAAGGGATAAGAACAAACCCTTTTTCATCTCCATCTTTGCTAGACACACTTCTCAAAGTTTTCTCATCGAGTTAACACGATAATTTGAGGATGTCATCTCTTCACTTCTGAATTTGTTTCCTGCACTTCAATTGGAGCAATTTCTACAATTCTCTACTTTCCATATTATACTCCGTCATCTCGCCTGGAGAAATTTCATCATTTTATTCTCTGCAATTCACTCAGAGAACAATCCAAAATCTCGCTTGTGCTAGCCAAGTAGTTTTGTGATCATTTCTGTGGTGATATCTGTGTAAATATATATTTGAATCGGATTGTGCAATATTTGGAAACTTTTGGCATTTTGGAGGATCCATGTCCGGTTAACCCCTGCACGCATAAAGTCGGTAAAACCTAGGTCACAACCCGCCGTACTTGCAAGTGCGTGCTGTCTGCGTGCAAAAACGTGGGCAAAATTTGTGGATCCGTACGTGGTGAGTACTGCCTCCGTACGGATTTGGGGCACGCAGACAAGACGTAGAACGTGCAGGAGGAACTTTCGCTGCGTTCAGGCTGCGGGCGGCCTACGGATTAACCCCCAGTACGGGTGACGTGCGTTGACGTGCGTGCCCTCTGCTGCTAACGAGCGCACAACGCACGGACTCCGTGAGTTTTTGAAAAATTTTCCCATAGTTACTTGCTCTACGGACAACGCACCTAGCACGTGCGTGCTCCGCACGTGATAAGTGCGGGGTCCGTGCTATTCGGCGCTTCTCCAGTTCAATTGTCCAGTGAGCACGCAGAACTCACGTAAACCGCACCGAGGAAGTACGTGCTATGCACTTACAACGCACGTTGTGCGCGCTGATTTCTGCAGCACTTGCATCATCAGAACCCGGAGTCTCTGCGTTAAAAGGGCGGCATGTCTAGCAGCAGCAGCTTTGACTTCTAGTGAACGTCGAAAGTTCTCATAATGTGCCCAACTATATAGGGCGGGAAAAACTCACGTTTATCGCACTTGCACGCACTTACTCCCTGCAAGTCAGTAAGGACACCGTTCGTGAAAGTACGGCCTCCGTACGATAACGAGGCAACCGCACGGCGATCGTACGTTGTAAGCACGTTGTAAGCACGTACAACTCACTTACCAGGTGCGCAACGTACGATGCACGCAACCAAGCACGTCCAGGCGTGGCGTGCGGGCCATGTACTTACACCTTGCTTTGTAGTGCGTGTGAAGTGCGTTGACGTACTCCTTCCCTGCTCTTGCTACTCCCTCCCCACGTTTTCATAAAAACGTGGCGGACGTGGCCTCCGCAGAACACGTACGGACTAAAAACACGCACGGCGGGTTGTGACCTAGGCTTTAGTGGTGATTGCTTCTTATTCCCATCTCGCCTTATAAGTAGCGACCAACCCCTTCAAAGTTAATGGATTGACTGGTTCTTTAGATATCGCGTTAACAAAGCTAAAACCAGCACTATCAGAATTGACCTCTATGACCTCTATTGGCATACATTTGCCAAAATCTAATCAGATCATCTTCCTATGGTGATACATACCAGTACCAAGTTTGAAGTTAATGGATTGACTGGTTCTTTAGATATCGCGTTAACAAAGCTAAAACCTGCAATTTCAGAATTGATCGACCCCTATGATCCTTGACCTTTGGCCTCCGTATCCCAAATCTGATCATGTCATCTTCCTATGGTGATACGTACTAGCACCAAGTGTGAAGTCAATACCTCATGTGGTTCTTGAGTTATCGCGAGAACGAGAAAGTGGGACGGACGGACGGACGGACGGACGGACAACCCGAAACATAATGCCCCCTGCACCACCTTCGGTGGGCGGAGGCATAAAAAAGACCTTGTCAAGTCATACCACTAATGTTATTTCCATTATTGTTTTTGAAACACATAACCCACATATTACTTAAACTCACACCTTTATATTGAATTAACAGCGCATTCTCATTCACGTTTCATTTGGTTTTTAGACCCCTTGTCAGCTTCAAGTCACGGTCCAATCCTCTGTTTGGTTTCTCGGTGTCTGTTCGTGGCGCTTATTAGATGAATGCCTCAGGCTTTTGCCACCTAGAAGGGTTATAAAAAGCGAATCTGTGATACTTAAACTCAATTTGTCTATCACAAGTTCTCTGCTCTATTTGCCTCCCTCAAAGGAATGAATGTGCCCTCATACGCCTTCCTGGCACTGTACTATACTCTATCAGTTTCCACTAACTGCTTACCAGATAATAATTGACTATGAAGATCTGTTTCTTTCTATTCCCTCTTCTTTGCCATCTTTCATGCTCTCTTCCTCTTGTTTTCTCTCGACGTCTCCGAGACCTGCTGGAAACCAAGGAGACTGAGGAGACGTTGTGGCGAGGTTGCGGCGATGATGCGGCGACGTCACGGAGACGTCTCCGAGACCTGCTGGAGACTGGAAAAAGTCTCAAAACAAAAATAAACATGTTTTAATTTCCCGCAATTCCCCGGAGACCCGGTTAGTCTCCAGGAGACGTCGCGAAGACGTCGCGGAGACTCGAGTCGTCACCAGGTCGCCACCAAGTCTCCAGGCCAATGAGATACCCCCTTAAGTTTTTGAGTTTTTTTGTCTCCCGAGTCGCGACGACTGCCGCAACTGATCAGTCGCTGCGTTCGCGGCGATGTCTCCGCCAATGAGATCGGCCCTTAACGTGTATCTATTGACCAAACAGCAATGCCGTCAACAATCCTTCCTACACATCCGTGTGGACTCGTGAAATTGGGGTTGAGAATATTTATTTGACATACCTTCAGGTCTGGCAAATGAAGGAAAAGAAAGACACGAAAGACAGAAATGCATGATCTGTCATCCCAGCTAAGGGAATTAGCTTAAGCTGATAATAATTCAACATTTTTCG
The DNA here is from genome assembly GCA_025617745.1 of Heliocidaris erythrogramma. Lineage (NCBI taxonomy): Eukaryota > Metazoa > Echinodermata > Echinoidea > Camarodonta > Echinometridae > Heliocidaris > Heliocidaris erythrogramma. The sequence continues at coordinate 28,799,034 of CM046853.1, forward strand.
TTTTAGATGTATGTACGTGATTTTTTTTCTTTGTCAGTGCATAATCTACAGTTGTTAGCAAACTGATCATGTGGTGTCGTTGTTTTCTTGTTGTAACAAAAGACTTCAAATCAATTACTTTTTCTTTTCTTTCCATGAACATTTCAACCTAAATATAATGGTAATTTCTTCTCTTAGTTGGGTTATAAAATATAAGATCCTTGAATGAATTTAACGCAGTAATAAATCACAGGAGTCGTTTATATGAAGCATCTTTTATACTGCAGTCTTCTGCAGATAAAGAACATTAAAGACCTCCGTTCCCATCAATACCTTTCTATTTAGTAGGTTTTATAAATTTTTTCCTACGGTTTCCATTACAAGCGATTATTCTTATTTTTATACTAAAATCTTAAACAACAATACAGATTTCTTGTCCCTTAATGTGCTGAAAATGTTCTATTTTAGATCTGATAAGAATGATGTGAAAGTTTTCAGAATGTTTATGCTCACATCTTACAGAGGCCTTCCTGAAATCGCTTAAGATTCAAAAAGAGATTCTCGAATTCAAATAAACCCCATCAAGTAGTGCCCGCGTTTCCGGCAGACGATACGGCCACAGACCATCACAAATTTGCAGTGATTTCCCGCCAACTGGTTTGATTGATCCTAATTGACTTTTCTTCACACACTTTAACGCCTCTGATCTACATGTATTTGGAGAGTACTGACCGAACGTGGTAAGGAGACAGCTTGCGGATATCTTCATGTATCAATTATATCTTGCTGGGTTGAAGTCTTATAGCAGCATTCAAAGCCATATAGGTGTAAATCTGTCCTATTCAGAAGCAGCTAGGAAGATGCTTTATACAGACTGTACTGATTACACCCCTTCACAGAGCACATGCACAGAATTGTGTGTCTTCTGTAGCTAAAGAAAGCAACTGTGTCCAAAATACAATATCCAAATACAGAATTTGCGAAGCTTTTTCAATCTTATTTCTTCGACTCCTCAAAGACATAAATAAAGGAACCACAATGTTTCTACTTCTCCCCTGTCCTGATTTTCTTGAGGGTAGAATTTTATTAGAATCATGGGTCTGCTCCTTGGGGTCAGATTTTAATACTCTATGGTCAGACTACAGGATCATACCTCAGTCACACTGCCAGACCGACTCTAAACCGACTCCGAACCGACTGCTACCAGGCCATTCGGTGTAGTGTCATTTTGTGATCGGTCTGGTATCGGATTCGTTGGTGTGACTGGAGTATCAGTCTTCGATCGCAAGGGGTCACGTTCGACAAGAGCGCTTAGTCATTTTGGCTCATCGACATGATCGAGTTTTCAAATCACCAAGCTTGCTGTTTATTTACGAATTTGAAGTGAATAAGGTTGATGTAAAGTTATTTCCTTAGGCAGACATTACATGCATTATGCGAGAGGAATTTGTCAATTCTATGGTGGTCGTGTGGGATGTAAATAGGTTAGCAGGACGAAGATGTAACACGGAGCACGGGTAGTGAGAAAAAACATCAAGAGAAGTAGAAGAATAGAGAGCAAGAATATTTTTGAAAGAATCCTAAATGATTTTTTTTTAATGTGATAATGTAACATACAAAGAGAGAGGAAAATATAGGTAATGGGGAGATTATAAGTTGCCATTACCATAAATTACGAAATGTCATTACATGAATTTCAGCGACAACATTACCATTCGCCTGAAAAACCTTTTTTCCCAAAGATTTGCCATCAATACGTTGCAATGAGACGTGTCCTACGTAATGTATGAAGATTGAAAATGTAAAGTGCAAGGAATTCTTTAGTCAGATTTTAACTACTCATCAATTGGCATATTTCCTCGTAAATGCAAAGCCCAATCTGACGTATCGTTAAAAGGGTGACCGACATTACCATAGAACCCTTAATCTTGATTTGTGACCTACGATGTGCGACACGAATATCGCTCAGAAGCAAAGAGGCCTGTGGGGGCTTGAGAATCAAGAATCCAAGAAGAAAAACTTGGTGAGTGGCAAGGAAAGATTGCAAAATTATCATTTATGTTCTTAAAATGCAAATGAAATCATAAAATTGAGATGCAAAAGTCTCGTCATTCTGATATTGTTTTAAGCTTAAAGGGATACTCAACCGCTGATTGTGCACGTTTTTATGCCGCGAGAGGGCTCCGTGATCGTTACCTGACCATGCCTTTGCCCCGCAGGGCTCAAACTTCGGAGAGACTGGTCGCCGCACAATATGCACGCTCCGCCTGAGCTCGAGCTCTCGTGCGAGATTTGGACGGATTCGTGCAGTCCGAAATATAATCCTAGCAGTCCGACGGACGCGTTCGACGCACAAACTTTGTGTACGAGTGAATGGGGCTTACGCAATCCTGACTTTCCTCCACGGCCGCGTGGTGGCGTATCCCTTTAATGGCGGAGAGTACCCGCGCTACCTAGATGGTTTTGTAGAACATAAGCGATGAGAGGATGATGGATGTTATATGCAATGGTTATGTAAAGCTGGCTTAGAGCTGAGGTGATCCTTGAGATGGACCCGAGACCCTATTTGGGCCTTGGTGTGATCCATTATGGTTGAGAGAGAAAAAAAAAACGTGGAAATATTAAGGGAATAATCCTTATAATGCTTGCATAGTAATCCATAGATTGAAGTGATATTACCAGAATACGGTACGATAAAAAAAGTATACAATGCAAAGAGAAGTTTTTAGATTTCATAAGAGGGGTAAAAGGAGAAAGAGAGAAATATATATAATATTATACATAATAAGACCTTCTGCTCGGAGATGTAGTATATATGAATATATATTTATATATATGTGCAGAAATGAAAATACCCAAATGAAAGTCAATTTCAGGTGGCCAGACCTCAAGTCGACAACGGAACAGACAATTTTACAAGCAAAATAGTATCAGCCGCAATGTAGGGCTGCCTGTTCACTACAACATTTTCTAAGTTCCGTTATATATATATATATATATATATATATATATATATATATATATATATATATTATATATATATTATGTACAGAGTGAAGGGGATTGTAGGGGTAAATAGAAAGGGAGAAAGATAATTATTGCATATACCAACTGGTTTGATGTTGTATATAGAGTGAAATATAATTCAAGGCAAACGTAAACAAAAAGAGTTTAAAGGAGCCTGAGCAAAATACATGTAGATGAAAAGTTGGAAGAGAGAGAGAGAGACAGACAGACAGAAAGAGAGGGGAAGCGCATGGGAAGGCTAACCATTGTTATTTCAAACGATAAAGAATACAGATCTTTATAGTCATGAAGGGCCACAATGACATTTTAAAAAGTTTTAGATAAAAGGCTGAAATTCGTAAACAGAAAACAGCAAACATCTCGGAGAGTCAGTAGATCATAGTAAAGGATGGAAAAAGGGAGATTAACGATTTAAATCTTTTAATTTCACCTAGATTGTATTACTTGACTCTCAAGCCTTGTATTAGCATTGCATGTCACATGATAGTAAGGTACTATAAATGGTATCAGCGTGGGATGCTTCTAAGCCATGACCATCGTGCAATTCTGGAATTACAGATGTGAATACCATTCGTTAGGTTGACTATACTTTACTACCTTTTATTCTTCAAATGTTAATTTTTTCTATAAAAAAAATCTAAATGGCAGTCTGATTTTTTGTTGATGAGACAATCGGAAAGCAATCGATGAGATAAAACAGTTCTCGGTGTAATAAAGCTCGCCATTTTGTTTTCCGGTTGACCTGTTCTTATTCGGATGTGAAAATAGGTGCGGAAAATCTGACGTGTGTAATTGTTAAGGTGTGAATAGGGAGTTCTGGGTGTCCATTCAGTGAGAAGAATTAATCTGTTGCCTGTCGAAAACGTCTTGATAACATCTTGTTCAAACAGAAGCTTCTTTTCTCGTCTTTCCTTTCTTTTCCTACTGCCAAACTTACCTTCTTAGAAATCTTTTATTTCTTGCTTTCCAGTCGTAAGATTTACCTTATTTGCTTTTCTATTTTATTCTCCTAATTTCTACCATCACTTGATTTTTCCCATGTTACTCTACAGCCTCATAATCTGAAGCTCATTTTTTAAATTAAATCTTGGTGTTTTAGTGTGCTTTAAATTACAATGTCCGTAATCCTTGGAACTCTCTATCCGCCCCCTTCCCACTTCCAAGCAATCTGAAGATGAAAGAAAAGCTAATATTTTTTAAATGGACGTTTAACAATAGTCATACTGGCCTTGCAACAGTGATAATACCAAATCGGTAGATATTAGCCAAAAAGAGAAGTGATGACGGCAGCAACATTTCCTTCGTGCCCGTGCCTATATAAATGCTCAATTATATTGGTAGATAGGAATATTTCCACGAGTTTACCTTTTATATGAGTATGACGTAGGATAGATGTTTGGATATAAGTCTGAACACTTAAGACGCCGAATCATGATCGCTACACATTAATATGTCCACAAAGCTCTTGACGGTTTGACGTTCGTGAAGGCAAGTTCGTCTTTTGTCAAGACACCATGCCGTTAAATATAGCTAAATGCTCAGATCTAAGAATTAACGTTTATTGGAGATCAATCTGTATGCTTTAATATCGAGCTGTTTATTACCTATAGACCTTATTGATCCCCCACCTATTCAAGCACTGGAGGATTCCTTTTTTATTGCAATGGATTTCCAGTTCCTAGAATCGTCTTCAGAAGGCAAGACCAACCATGAAATCCACTTTGGTGTTATTATATTTTGGCTCTTTGAAATATCGAAGAGCACTGGTTGCTGTATCGGTATATTTTTATGACGTTGGTATTTGTCGGGGTGTATAATGGTAAGAGTGCGTATTAAGAAACATCAGTGCTTCACAATGAAAACAGGTTTGGAATGCTGTGATGTTATAGCTTGAACATAAGCTTCTTCACTCGGGTTATTTCTTTTTTTTTTTTGCCCTAAGTTATCCTTATCTTATTCTGATCAGGTCATCGTATTTATTTCTATTATTTCTATTATTTGTAGATGACATACCACAGTTTTATAATCACTATCCTCATCAGCATCATTACAATTCAGATACTAAAATTCCAGATCATCCATACAATGATGCAATGGGGACGAATCATCATGTTTTTTGTCCATGCAATCATCCTTTGATACCGGAAAGGAGAATATGTGATAATGTGTTTCCGACTCCCGTCATTATACCCGGTAGATATATAGGACAACTCTAGATCAATGAAGATATTTCATAGATACCTGTGGACGATCGTATCAACACCTTAGTTATCATCCTTATCATCTTTACGTCATCATAAATCAATAGAACACCGTGGTGAGCATCCTCTTCTCAATGTTACGGGTATGACGTCAAAGTAGAGATGAAACTGGGCTAGATCTCCCGGTGAATCAGAATACGTCACGTGGGAATTCTTCCACTTGGGATTCACAAAGACAGCGCGGGAAATCTTGGGCAACTTTTCTAAACATCATAAACCGAAAATAGTGCTACATCACGTCGCGTCATAGTGATTGCAAATGCTCGATTCACTAAGGGCAGAATGGGGTGCAAAGAAACTGATTTATTTCATTGATATAACAAACTTTCTGTAACAGTTTTTTACAGCCCAGAATGTCTTTTGTGCTTCACATTTTTTTTAAATGAATCGAGACAAATTTAAAAAGTCATTTTCCTTATATGATCAAATGTAAGTCGTCTCGTTATTTTTTATTTAAAAAAACGTCATGGAGAGGAATAAATAACTGAATTGCTAATACATGCTTCATAGTCTGCCGTTTTGTTGTCTTATTTTTATTCGATATTTTTCCCCAACCATTTTGTTTCCTATGGATAAAGAAACCTGAAAAAAGCTGTACCATGCAGACACATTAAAAAGTACAGTAACAGCACCTGTAACATAACTTTAAGAATTGAACATCAAATAGTGCAATCTTTCACCGTGGACGAGATGGGTGCATCATTTAATCTGCAGAGGTGAAAATGAGCACCTGTAAGGGTGTAGGATTTAAGAGCTGAACCAGGAAAGGTCCAATTTTGCACCCTCAGGGATGATTTTAATGTGCCGAGAAAGGGTAAAAAGTTGTGGCTTTACTTTTGAATATGAGGGAAATTCTGTGCAAAAATCGGAAATGTCTGTTACCTTCCCAGCAACGATTTAGTTATTTCTTTTACGGAACACAAGAACGACAGATTTTGATTAATTGCACTTATCCGTAGGTGTAGTAATATCCTAGTTCAACGCGCTTTAATTTGAATTGTAAATTTACGTAAAATTGGCAGATGCGGTGCTAGGTATTCTTCAAACGCCCTAAAAGCACTTAATCAGCATCATAATTTAAGAGCTATCATTCATAAAACTGCCAGAGATTACGGCGATTTTCTGCGAACTCTCGTCTTCGAGAACCGCTACCGTCATCCATGAACGGGACAAGGATGAACTCTTGAAAGAATGTGTTCTCTTAGAGAATCGTCATGAGAGAGTAGAAATGGTGAAATAAAAGAAGTGCTACCGGTCGTTAATCATCTTATTGAAACGTTTATAAGCATAGGGAGTTGCCGTTACTAGGTAACAGAGCAGCTTAAGCCTGTTGGCTCGAGTGCTGAAGAAGGTTTCTCTGAAGTACAGTCCGATTCACGACCGCTTACCTCCTAATTACCCTCAATTTGCCCAAATGGGAGCATTCCAATTGGATGAAGCTACCACACAGAGAAACATGGCTTTGCCTCGATCCACTTGAAGTTCTAAATCCGAGATACATTTTCTCATCTTTCACGAATGTCTGTCACACCCAATATGAGGCCAATATGACACAAAGGTACGGTCAAGTGGTGGATTAACATTTATCTTAATCTTGAGACATGTTTAAAGTGCATGTTCAGATCATATAGGTGGAGAAAATTATGCCCTCATATGTTTTATTAATACCTTAATAATTTCACGGCGATTATTCACCTTGAAGCTGTGAGAGTTACATCAATTTTAATAACGATGAGGTCACTAACAATAAAACAAAATCATTATTTAAAAAACACTTGTGTTCAAATACATATTTGATCATAATCTAACTCAAATGGATTAAGTGTAGCCTCATTTATTGCAGCAAATTTAGTTCTCACGATTTGAATAAAGTACCACTCTCGTTGATGCTACAAACTTCATAAAGCATATAGTTTTGGATCGCTTATCAAGCATGTGATGCATTGAATATTGGATAGATTGAACGAAATCTAAATTGCAATGCCCTATTCCAAATGAAGTTGGGTATGAATCGAGAACTCAATTGATACTACATTCGCAATTTTAAATGGACTATTCCATCCTCATTTTCGTACCCTAGCGTTTCAAAAAAGAAACCTTGATTAATGGAGACTATTCTGTGTATACGCCAGCTCAAACCCGAGTCGCAACTCATCGCCATACCATTACAGCGGTTTGATTGCCAATTTGGTGGGAAACTAGGTACGTGACAATCGACAAGTTTCCCCACATCCTTGTGAATGAGATAACACATTGGAAGGAAATGTCAGTGGAATGTAGCCGGTAGAAAGCGAATGATTTTTAATGATCAATCAAATCAAAGACTGCTACCGCCTCCCGTGGCATTGGCACTCGGTCATTGCCGCAGACGTTCTAAATTATTTGTACTGCGCATGTAGGAAGGCAATCGAGAACGAAATAGAATTGCATTAAGATTATTGTAAATGGTGTATTTCCTTAGTGAGAAAGGAATATTTGACGTTGTAATGCGTAAGACAATAAAATCTATCATTTTGAACTATTCACATATGCTTATTTAAACAAATACATATATCAAACCTGATATCGACCATTCCCGTCATATAGCGGTTTCATAAAGTAAGTCTCTCGAAAGAAATAAGCACGAATGGAATAGATATCCATCACTTCACTAGACAAGCTCGATGTAAGATCAAAGTTGTCCTCTGCGATAGCTTCCGCTTCTTCCTGCCTCTCAGCATTTCTCCATTCGTCACGATTATAATTAAAAATTCGTCAAATTTATCTTCACAATGTCGACGTCACGTATAACTGATTTAATATTTTTATGCGGCAAAATGTTTCATCCACCGCAGAGCTATCGATCGCAGCACTTGATACCAAACTTTCAACACAGAATTCTTTGATAACGTGCTTTAATCTTTTTTGTCCTCTCGAAAAATGACCACGTGCATGAAAATAATATGAAATTAAGAGAACAAAAAGTGTAATTAGTTTATGCAATCACCTAATGCCTGAGCGGGAAATATTCTGTGATAAGACGCACAACTTTGTAATTATTCCGTTATTTTATTTTTTATTTTGGGGGTATGGGCAGAACATCGTTAAAGTTTGACTTTTAGTATGTAACGCAATAAATATGAAGTAAAAAAAATTATACCCTTACTCCTTTAAGCCCAGCTCACACGAGGCGTCATTTCGTTTGTGCCATTACAGCGCTAATCAAGCTTGTAAAGACAATTAACCCAAACGCCAGTTATTACAAGAATTGTTTGCACTGTTTAATTTGCAATCACTTTTTTTAAAACGACATCCCTCTTACATGACACACAAAAATCAGTGACACAGTTCTAACGTCAGTAAATGACGCTTCATGTGGGCCGGGCTTTGATTATCGACCGTCAGTACGTCTACAAATAATAAATATGAATACTTTTCTAATATCTATGACATATGATTTAGGAAGTTAGAACAAAGAAAATACTCCATAAAGATATTTTTTAAAGGTGGGTCACTTCCTAGTAAATCTCATTTCTTTTCAAGAAGATCTAACGATACAGATTTCCTTTTCCATATCGAAGTTTCTCTTCTTTCCATCGAATATATTGGAGCTCCATAACCTTGATTTCCTTTTCTACTCGACGCCCATATTTCCTCGGGCTCTGTCACTGAACGCGGATCACATCTCACAAATGACAAAAGGTCCTTCTTTTTTATCGCAATTTGATGCTTTTGACTGTATTCTGTTATCCTTAGGGACATTTGAAGAATGAACTTGTTTACAAGGTCAACTCACGTCAACATATCAACATTATACTGAAAACGCCCCATTTTAATCAGTATTTTTTTAGGTCTCGTCCCTCATGGTCCCTGCAAGTTAGTTTGGCAATCAACGTTGATTTGACTGGCAAACCCAATAACCATGAGACGAGGACAAGGGGGAAAATTGGTCACTTGCAAACAAATATGTCTTCATATTCCTGGAGTTTATATTGCTGTATGTTTACACAAATCCAATGCGAAGTCAAACGGATTTCTGTTTTCAACATAGGGTTACAATTTTTTAAAATATATCTTCGCAAATAAAGCTGTAGGCCCTAATAAATCTGAAGTCAAGTTTTTTTCTTCATAAAAATAATTCCAATAAATTTAGATAAGAAAGCTTTTAAAAAGTTGGCACCAGCAATGATCCATTGAGAGATAACAACTGTGAAGACAAAACACTTCTACTATAGACGATTAATTATTGTACACCACCTGGAAATTACATAAATCTTGATAATCAACTATTCGTCGCCAACGGTTTATCGTGACGATGATATAAAGATGGAGAAGAAGATGATTAAAATCTATCCGACAAGATATACCTTCATCATGATCCCCACGCTTTGGGGTCATATTTTATACGTGTGACGTATTTTCCGGTTGTTAGTTTTGTCGCTTAAATCGATGCTGATATAAGCCTGATGTAATTAGGCTGACGTCTCCCACGAAATAAAGATGTCCGAAGTGGATGCACGATGTCTTTGATTAGTCCTGTATGGTGATCGCGAATTTCCGACCGAGGCGTCATCGTAATAATTTCGTGAGAAAGATCGCGATCACGTGGCCAGCAGGATGCATTCATGATCTCGATCGGGAGGTCCGACTCGTATACGCTTTGTACGTGCCTTTTGGAAGAATTATTACTACCTTACTTTATTTTATATCACACTTAATCTCATGAAGCGGTGTTTTCTTTTGCCAAGTACTAAGATATCACGCCACTACTGCCCCGAAAAGGAAAGAGGTTTAAAACGTAATACCGCTAGATGAATTCCCTCAGATTAAGCCAGATAAATATTATAGGTAGTACTAAAATATTCCAAATGTGGGTGAAATTATTTGGACTTTGCGTAAATAAAGATCTTGAAAAGATATGATTTTCATACAAAATCAATATCAGTACGCCCTACGGTGCTGACATATAAAGTTTACCCTATCGTTTTATTTTATTGTGTACGAAACGCATAAAGAAAACTGAAAATGTCGATATCGACAAATGCTATTTTAGACTTTTAAATGATATCTATTGTCCAGGTCATATTGCCATTTACAACACTTGTTATTGTATCTATGTCACCGTCGTAGCTAGAATGTATTTAATCAATTTAAACCGTTCTGATTTTGAAGGAACAGTATCTTATACGAAAATAAAATTTACGTGAAATCTTTTCAGAGCCAAGGAAGAGAAGACTCCATAGAACTTTTAGCCAACAACTTATTGGTGATAAAAATTAAAAAAAATTGAGTGGTGTTTATTTGGAACTAATACAGGATTTTATATCTCGTTTTGATTTGAGGTTGATTGTTCCACGTTGACATCAAAACATAATTCTGTTACAAAGTAAAATGGATTAATATATTGAATCAATTGCAATGTGTAAAATCAGTTACAATATACAGTTGTAATTTAGATTCGCAGGATATAAATATTACTTGCAAAAAAGCAATGCTTGTATAAAATAGGTCCTTTTAGAGAGTAGTATAAATGGTAACGTGAATATATATCTAACCGTATATAAAAATATATTTTCAATTTTTTTTTTTTAGTACATCTAATAAAAAAATTATATTTACTATATTAAATGAACTCATCGCCTTGCATACCAAGCGATACAATTCCTCTTTACATGTGACTCATCTTTCGCTATATATAAATGAAGATAAATTAAAATAAACCCAAAGTAATTTAGCAACATAAAAAGAATTGCCTGGGAATGGTCTTTCAGCTTTTGCATTCATGATGAAAGATAAAGATAGAACATTTTTTACCCAACCATAATTTCAATTATGCCATTATAAAGTAAATCCCTATATACTCATATATTGATTTCAGGTAGATTTCGTAGGTCAATAAATATACTGGCATCATCTGGAAAATAATTATATTGTCTTGTGCATTGAGGACATTACAACAAAATGCTAAAAAATACATAAGCAAGCCAAGACGTTGTATGTTTATCATGCTTAGACACGTAAGCAATCTCCGACTTTGATCCCGAGAAGCACAATAAAATGACACTATTCACCATTGATTACTGAAACATTTTACCTTGACATTTAAAGATAAAGACGACGAGGTATGTGCTCTACAGAAAAAAAGAAAATTCCTAAACGTATTCATTCTCTATATCATTCACTAAACTCAGGGGACCTTGCCGTGTGTTCCATAATAAATAGGTTCGTAATTTCATCTCGGCGCTTCGTGGTAAACCAGGTTTATCCATAATAATATTAATCATCTAGCTACATAGAGACGGCGTTCTGATGTCCCCATCTTTTGGCAGAGGTTTGGGGATGATAAGAAGTTCGCCCAAAGGGATTATATTGTAATACAATCTCATCAGGTATTGAAAATGAACAAGTTAAAGACAGAGGGTTAAGATTTAAAGATTTGATAATGGACATATTTACCCACTATAGCCTCATCAGTACTAATACTGCTATTCATGAGGACAATGTATTTACTATTACCCCACCATCGCTAGGTAGACATTCCGTACACCTGAGTCGAGATAGACAAAGGTTAGTAAAACACCTTGTCGAAGGATGTAGGCAACGGACAAGGATCGAACCCAAGACCTCCCGTGTGAGAGTCAAGGGCCTTTATTGATATACCACAGTGCTCCCACTAATTTTGTAGAAGCTATCGGGGTTTTTTTTCCAGAAAATGGAAGGGAGTTCATATCTGCAGTAGATTTCAAGTGATGATATAGTCTGCTAAGAGACAGAAAGGCACTAAATCAGTATTAAAAGAGTTAACGCCCTTTTCGCTCTTAGCAGACCATAATCCATAAAAGCTATAGAAACAGGACTGATATCATCATCTTCTGCTTTTGTTTTGTATTTTTTGTTATTGATGTAAAACGCTGTGAAACAACTTATTGTAAGAGCGCTATAAAACTGATATTATTGTATTGTATACCATCTTGACATATCCAATCGTTCCAGAGACTCAACAATCGCAATGACAATGACTTAGTTTTCTTTTCAAATCGGACTATTTCTAGGCTAAAGAGGCATTTGCATCGCAGACTTACAAATATAATTTCCCATTGTAGAAATCATGAAATGAATACTCCTTCACATGAGTTTTTTCCACCTGTTCATTTCGATTAAGAAGCACATCTATTTTCATTTCAATTGTATGACGAGGATTTTCTTTCTTGTTTGTTTCGTTTAATCAAATGAAGATAATTATATATTACATTAAAGAGCACACGTCAGATCGTACTAACTTTTATTGCAATCTAGCAGAAAATAAAGCTGTTCAAATTCTTATTAGAGCTCGTATTATGGGTACATAGTCTCAGATTAATCAATGTTGATTTATTTGTAATGGAGACTTCATGGAATCTAACAGAGGCTAAACCGGACTGACCTCGTTTTATTAGGAAAGTGAGCGGTACGTGCCACGTTTATAATTGACCGTGCGGTTTTCAGGAAGATTCAATAATATCAATGAACCAGTGGAAGTCGAAGAAACTAAAATTTTATTTAGATTATATTCGATTTTTTTATATAAATGTTTTCTTTTAAATGTTGTCTTTGACCAATAGACCACTTACTGAGAATTAACGGAAAAGCACCAGCACACCAACATTATACGATAAGGAGTGATTGTGGACTTAACGGAGACAGCTCTTTAAAAAAATGGGTATTCATAGTAAAGTTAATGAAAATTCTACCTACTGGATTGTGCGATAATGACTCTGAGGTCATTATCTATAATACTGACAGAATTCCTAACTTCAAGCCAGAATCTAACATTATACATAACCCCAATAAAGAGAAAGTTGAGTTCTGGGAGAGGTGAAAAATAATTTGTGAGCTTTCTCATTCTTTTTCATGTCAGTTTGGAAGAATATCATAATAGAAAAGTCTCTGAAAAGGATTTCTCTTTAAATGCCCTCATATTCGAAATATGACGAGAAATAGCTGAAATGTTCGGGCCGAACATTCATGCAACTTGTGTGTGCAGTCCCATATAACCATTTCTGTGTGCAGTACGTGTGATTTTCAGCGAGACTGGGTCAATTTCTTATCATTTTGATGATTCCAAAACCTCGCAGTATAAACTATTCTTATGTAGACATGATCAACCTTTCCCCATTGCTTTGAGACAGTTTCTTCCACAATGTAAATAGTGACCAGAACTCTACTTTATCTTTAACCCTAAATCTGACCTACAACATATAGTTCCGACCAACGAACCCTAACCATGTTATCTCCGACAAACTAAAAACTGGGAGCGAATGCCAGAAGGTGGAGCACATATCGAATAATCATGTTTTTATGATTTTGAAAATAATCAGTCATCTAGAGACAGTCACATGTGTTATTGACAGCATTCCCATAGTCATATCATGAGAGCACACATAATTTGATCCGTATTTCAAGCACTTATCGTATACTATTTTAATCCTCACCTGCCTTCACTGATCACTTAAAAGGGAAACTGGGCTTCCTGTTACATCAATTCATAAACGTTTCTCTGACGTCACGTCAGAGCCCTCCTATTAGGTGTTGTCTTTCATCATGCAATATAAACATTTTTCAGTTGATCTGTAGTAAACGAGTTTATGAACTATGCTATGAAATAGTAGATCACGTGATTGGACAAATGACGTGGCAAATTTGATCGTGTCTACAATCAATCGTTATTTTGCCATCTAATAAACTATTCCATACCTTTTCTTTTAACAGTGATCAGCGGTAACATCTAAAGCAAGCCTCAAACAAGAGAGTGTGTTATTATACATCTCATAAATGCGATCCAATCTGTGGATAATTAATTCATCTATCGCCAGGAAACGGGTGGAGTTATAAAACCGCTGAGCTCTGGGAAACTCTCCATCTGTCCCGCCTCCCTATCAGAAAAAACATAATTATAGATAATTACTAGGAAATAGAAAGGCTAGCATAAATTGGAGACGCTGCAATGATGTCTATTAAACAACCGTGGAAGATAAGTTGGTTAATAATGAAATTTCAAAAATGGTAAATCGTTAATAAATATAATTGGTAGCCCACATACCATTCGTTTGAGTTTGGACGAAGGCAGATCAAATTGGTTTAAAGCATATTATTGCAATATCTGGGTGAAATTGCATGGACAGGCTCATGAATTTCATCAATTGTACTGAGTTATTATACGCATTTGTGTAATAAAAACGATTAATCATCTAAAGACTACGTGTGGAACCGGATGGAAAATGTCATCAATTGTTATAAAGAAAATAATGAATCAAAAAAGTATTTTTGTTTTCTCTAAAGTTGTAATAGATCTTGCTTTCCAACAAAGAAATATATCGAAAATAAATTTCAGTATAATGGCAATTGCTTTAATGATAAACGAGAAAAAAAATAATGTCCGGTTTACCTTCTATTGCCCCACTGTAAATTTTCAAACAAACATATTCGTAAGATTAATCACTTGGCGCTTCAGTTATGACTGAAAAGTTTCTCTGAAAAAATAGAACACAAAAAGGAATAATCAATAAAACACTACTGAGTAGACGTTAAGTATGATAAAATGGTATAACGGCAAAATGAACTATGTAAATCAAGATCATTTTCACATGTGAATGTTAAATTTGATCAATCGGTTTTTACAGTTACCTTTGAAAGTTAAAAGAATGGATAACATCCGGTTTTTTCAATTATTGTTTGAAATTTCCCCCACGCATACTATGTTTTTAGCAAACAATTAAACAGTTATTCCTTCAAAATTTTCCACTTTCCAATCATTAAAAGGAAAAAGAAACACTAATTTGGTGGCTTTTGCATAATATCAATGTTATCAGACGAAACTGTATGCCCGCAAGAATATCGATTGATGCAAAACCTTGATTGTAAGAAAAGGAAGTAGGGTTTTTTTCTTGCATGGCGCATTTCGAACTGGACATGCCAGAGATGATATATTTAAACAAATAAAATTTAACTTCTGCTGATATAACAAGTGCTTCTACTTTACCTCCAAACGAAGTTTTCCAGACAATAGAAGAAATAACTGCATTCAAGATCAGGGCCCTGTTTCATAAAACTTGTTATCAATAACAACTGCCTCATTTCTATGACAAATTCGCTCTCAGCCAATCATATTCAAGGATTTCAGTAGCTTATAACGATTATTGTAACTTGTTATTGATAACAAGTTTTATGAAACGGGGCCCAGATCACAGTTGATTCAACAGAGATATTTCTTATTCAATTCAAACGGCTAAACATCCTCTACCGGTAACTCTAAACTATGGAGAAAGAGTAAGCCTCGCAAATTTCTCTAGATATATATCCCAATCTATTGAAACACCCACACAGGGAAATACTGACCGACGGGTCCACTTTTACGGATTGTGGGTGGGATAATTTTGTCTGCTCTGATATACAACGAAACTGTTCACATAATGGGTCAGTGGATAAGCAAGCGTGAAACATTTATATGGTCCTCTCCTTCCTGCTTTAGTGAGTTAACCCATCGAGGGCATGAGCTGTAAACAAGGTAACTTCGCCCCCCCCCCCCTTAAATTGACAAAACTTATATGTTTTCTGCTGCTGTCACATATACGGGTACATTTGTCGAAAGCCAGAATGATAATTTATGCCACTTTCTGAAGAATCATTTTATGTAGACTGGGTTAAAACTGTAGGGTGCCTTGTAAAGCATTTTTGCATGATATCTGAAAATATGCAGTATAAAATAAAGAAAACAAACAAAAAGACTAATTAACAAATATGTAAATAGAAGAAAACAGTGAATGGATGAACAAACGAATAATAAGTAGAGAAAGTAATTAGATGTATAAATAAGTAGATAAATAAATAAACAAACAAAGAAATGAATGAATAAATAGATAAATCAATCAATAAATGAATAAATAGAAAAAAATATATAAATAAATGTTTTGATATAAAGTGAAATAAAAACTAAAAATCTTGCCAAAATACTTTAACCAACTTTTCCTTCCTTCAGTTTCGGTCATGTTAAAGGCGGCAAATATCAATAGCAAAGCATGGTTTATTTTATGTGTGCATTATTTTGTCATGCGTTCGTCGGTTAGGTAATGGGCACGACTTTCCGGTTCCAATACAAAATAAGCATCTTCGTGAATTCTTGTATGGATTTGTTTTTCTCAGTCTCCGAACAGAATACAAAAGGGCGGCCTCAGCACCCAAGGGAACCGACTAAAAGCTCTAGATTATAAACAGATTTCATTGTTGTCTGGGTGCTTGAAATCGTATGTCTCTTATCATTTTTTTCAAGGATTTTTGAATTTTCTTTGAATTTAAAGGAAAATTATAGGGATTGCGTAGATTGTGTAATTTCAACGAAAATAATAAAAATGAAAGACTAAAGGATACACTGAAAAAATGAAGAACTTATCATGTGCAAAAAGGAGTTTCTACAGTCATGGTGCTAGTATTGGAATTTATTAGGACGTCGATCTGCCACAAAAAAATCTTCATTTTCTTTCAGTCTTTTTATCTCTGTCTCTCTTTGATTTCAAATACACGGGATCAACATGTAGAAGTACATTCGCGATATCAATGGCAACGTTAAGCTAGAGTGGAAAATGGATTTGCACTTTTAAAAACGCTAACTAATGGATATTCCTGGGGATTTCAGTAGGTTTACTTTGATATACGGCATACGTATATACACAGAGTTATTCTAGGAAATACAGAAAAATCTTTTTGATTTTGAAAGGAAGTGTAGAATGTTTTCTCTGTTTTCTCCATTGTTATTGGATGCGCGATATGTCAGTGGTTAGAACAGTCGTCTTAAAATCGGGAGGTCCCGGATTCGAAAACCAAATTGGTGTTTTACTGCCCTTTGGTAAACCATTGATCCTCAGTGGCGGCACCAGGATTGTTAAAGTGGGGGGGGGGCAAATGGGGGGCAAAAGAAAATGTTTGGAGGCAAGGGCGGACAAAAAGGCGCTATACCCTTTTATTTTTGTTCACTCCGAAAATTATTGGGGGGGGGGGGGCAACTGGGGGGGGGGGGCAAAGCTTCTGACTTGGGGGGGGGGGGGACAAATTCCCCCCATGCCCCCCCCCCCCACCTTGGTGCCGACACTGTTGATCCTCAATTACTAAACATCGCATTGTGCTACAATATATTTCTATTTTTAAAATTTTGAGAAAAACGACACTTTTTATTTGTTATGTAAAAGGATTTTGCCTTCTTTTATGACTTTGGTTCTGATATCCGTTTTGCAATTGAGAGCTAGTAGAAAACGAAGTTGTGGCAGTCCTCATTTTCGGGAGTTCGAGGGGGTCGGCGGTATTCCTGTGGAAAAATAATTGCCGGAGAAATAATTGGGATGTCTATTTTACTCCCCCCCCCCCCCCCCCCCCTCCCTCCTTCCATCCTCCCACTGGGATAGCTTGGAGAGGGCGGTCGCGATTCCCGAAATCTAGAGTACCTTTATATAGAGAGTAGCGACGTCTGACTTTTCGGGAAACAAAATGGCGTTTGAATTCTTTCTATTGAGAACACCCAGGTGCTCATCGGAATTGAATAGAAATGTTGCATAGTAGAGGAAACAAAATGGCGTTCAAATCATGAGTTGTCGCTACTCTCTCTATGTAGATACTCTACCGAAATCGTATTCCTGGTGAAAAAATACTGTCTGGAATATTTCACACCCTCCCCCTCGGTTAGAAAATCCTTGATTTGCCCATGTCAGATGTTTGTTTTCTTTGGCATCTTGCAGCTAATACCTCCTTAGAATAGAGTTATTTTGCCCCTTACTGTATTGCAAATAAGTACCTCTACAGTCGGCTCATCAGGAGTATTAAGATACGGCCTACATTTTATCCTCCTTCTGCACCAATCCCGGAAAAAGGGAGGGCGTTGATTCAAGTAACGCATCGTAGATTGTACTTTCCTTCATCCACAATTGATGTCTCGTGTCACTTCATAATGGACGAATGTCTCATCAAAAGGTCACTTTCACTTTGCCAAGTTGTTTGTTGCATACTAACGATACCCACTTTACCACCTTAAACGGGTAATTTCAACACACATCTTCCATCATACGCGGGAAAATATGACATATAATCAATCCGGAGAAAGATTATTAATAGGTTTGTCATATAAATGGAATATTCCGTTTCATTCTATGTGAAAGTGTGCAATCTGCTACTCTATTATACTTCAGGCATTTTCTGACAATTAATCTATGACGTCACAATAGGTCAGAAAAAAAACCGATGGGAAATATATTGCTATACATACACACATCAGTATTTCCGCTGAAGTTGTGACAAGTGTTTTTGGATCTATAACGTCAATTAAACTGTTTGAAATAAACAATTAAGTTGGTGAACTCAATTAAGTTTTATGATTGCTTTATTTTCATATTTCGAAATATACTGAACCAAAAAGTAAGTTCCCCTTGGCACCTTCGGTTTTGGATAGGTTATTCCTGAACAAATGAATATGTTTTCATAATTAAATTATGATATTTATTGTAGTTGGTACGAGAAGAAAAGTTGCACTATACACTAAAATGTTATGCAGTGCTTACATGTGTATACTCTTTTCAATTCTCTTGTAAAATGTGTAGGCACATAATTTTGTAAATAAATTCATGAAAATGCATTAGCAATCGTGATTTTTCAACGCAGTATTATGTGTTTGAATGACAAGTAATGCGACTGCAGCGCACATGAAAAAAAGATGACAATAAATGAAAATAGTATACACGTGTAAACACTGCATTGCATTACGAAACGCTAAGTGCAACTTTAAAAATAAATGAATTCTTTGAACAAACCTATTGTTTCAAAATACGCAATCAGAAAGTTCATAAGAATATTCTACATGTTCTATATACTTTGCTTTCTCAATAAGAGTAAGAGGGAACATACTTTTTTAGTAGAGTATTTTTTATTTCATTATTTCTATCTGATCTTGTTTTTCATATAACAGGGAGAATTATTGTTACAATTGTCTATAAAATTAAGATACCAGTTCTCGCTAATGCTCTCGATGAAGTATACTTGCCATGAGCGTCTCCTATCACAATATACACATTTGAGACTAGATTATTTACTATACAATTATAACTGGTAGATTTTATTATGTTTTATGACTGCTTTATACTGCTTCATTTTCATATTTCGAATATTTCAATTTCGTTATATTTATCTGATCTATTTTTTTCCTGTTGCATAACTATGATATAATGTTATAATTGTCTATCAAATTAAGGTATCGGTTCTCGGTTTTGCTCTTGATGAAGGAATTGTTCTCGGTGTTTCATCTCAAAAACACACTGAAGCCTAGATTATCAATCATTATAACAGGTGGATTTTCATTATGTTTTATGATTGCTTTGTTTTCATATTTCTATTATTTTACATTCTAGGCATTTTCTGTATACACTCGAGACACGAGTGTAGATCGGTGACCATCAAAGCGTTCCTTACACTTACTATTCGAGAACAGGGATTATAAAACGGGTTCAAGAATGTAGCCATCCTGATTGGTCAAATATCACCACGTGACTGTGCAAAAAAAAAGTGATAACATACGGCAATTGGGGTCTGATGCACATGTAAACATGTAAACATAAACATGTAAACATTTGTGTAGCGCAGACGATACGACTCGATTTTGCTATATGTTTTTACACGCTATACCGTATACGCTATCGATATCGCGATATCGATCGTCGCGCTGTCAACAAATCAACAAAAACAACAAATCAACAAAATTACAGCTGTAGCGCTACCGCAGTCGGATCGGTGAAGTGCAGTACCGTAAATGAAAGTTTAAGTTTAAACTTTTTAAGTTTAATTTTTGACGATAGCAGCGTGTAAAAATGGCTGTATCTTCGAATCTCAGGTTTGCACTTCTCACGGAGGAAGAACTCGACAATCAAATGAATGGGAAGGATTCCAACAGTACGAAAAGAGCACTGAAATTTGGATTTTCAAAGCTTGAAAGTTTCGCTAAACTCAGTCGCACGGACCTATCCACCATCACCCAACGTGAGTTACATGACTTGTGTTGGTTGCGCTGCGCTTCTGTGATGTCATCCAGGAAAGCAAATGGCAGCCTACATATGACTGTGCGACTCTTGGCGTTTCTATGGGGTTCGTAACCATTTTTATAGACTTCATAATCATTATTGCCGACCCGTTTTATAAAACTATTAATACATGGTTGTGAGTTCGTGCATTAGTGCGATCTGGCAACACGCAAGTTTTTATCGTTGTGTCAAACACACTCGGCTTGCGCCTCGTGCGTATAGTACACCACGATAAAAACCTTTGTGTTGCCAGATCGCACCAATGCACTCCCAACCATGTATTAATAGTATATTAACCTTCATAGAAAATTGAAACAGAACGCGGAAAACGTACAAGAAGAGAAACGTTGTAATAAAGTTTGGGATAATACGTTACACCTTTAAAAGTTTGTTTTTTCCGTGGAAAACAAAATGGAAGTTCTTAATTTTCATGGCCCCACTCTACCTACATGACCGCATTGAAGATAGATTCCCTTAATATGGCCAAATAGCACAAACGAAATTCCTGAAAGGTTTAGTGATCTGACGTTTTTTTTAATTCCTGCTCCCATTCAAGCCATCTTCCTTTGAAGAGATATTTTCCTTCAAGTTTCGTGAAGATCATCCTCAAATCACTGTCATGTGACTTTTTTTTTTGGTTTACCTGTTTCATTGACTCAGTTTGTAAACGAAGTAGCATAGATACGTCTTGATTTTCAATTCGTCGTGCCAATTCCGCCCGATTCTGTATCAGAATTAATTGCTTGGATCTCAAATGAGGTCATGCTTTAGTATAAAAAGCAGTTGAACTAGTTTAACGGTTCGGTTCTCTGATAAAGTCTTGATTTTCTATGCCATTACGACCAATGCAGACGCTTTTTGTGCATGCCATCACCAAAATAAGGATGGAGTTGTTTTTCAATATTTATTTGACAAGGTGCTAAAGGCAACGTATGTTGAAAGTAACAACATCTGTATCAAGATAATGGCAACAAAAATATCCGATGAAGATGTTTATTTCAATCTACTTTAGGGTTAAGAAAATCTAAAAATATTTTTTTTTTCCTCACTAGTATCAAATCTAAATTTTGATCATATATATTGCAATGCCCATCAGGTCCATCACTTAGTGAAATTGAAATACCTCATCAAAACGATGTTATTAGTGTTCCGTTTGAATACTAGCTAAGGTTTGTTTTTACATACTTTAATAAATTTGTTACCAATAATTATGCGAGGGTGGAAGGACAAATTTGTGAAATGGATATTTAGGCTCCCCACATTTTACATTATTCTTCTTTTTGCCAGTCGTTCATATATCTCTAAAACTTTCTACCTATTTACTGTACATTGTACTTTTTTAGGGGTGGGGGGGGGGGGGGGCAAATATCCGTGGATACTTGCCAGGGGGCAGTTGAGCGGGGATGGTTGTTATAGAGGTTGTAGTCCATGGTATTTGGCAGAGGTAGTTGTCCTAACCACATGAACCAGTAAACCTATTTTTTTCACCTAGTCCTGTTGACACTAAATCTCAATTGAAGCATGACAAAATTATTATTTTGGAAACTTGTCATTATACATTATAGGTTTAATATCTTGCAATAACGGGTCTTTTTGAAGTTTGAACACCAAAATGTAAATAAAGAAACAAAATCTTGCTGCACAATATCTTATCATATATAGCACTAATTGAGTCGGTCGGTATGAGTCGGTATGAATCGGTATAAGTCGGTATGAGTCGTTATGAGTCGGTCGGGCAGCAGGGGTGTCGATCCGTGTTCACGATTGGGGGGGGGGGGGGGGGGGGGGTGACCGGCGAGGGAGCGAAGCCAGTGGCGTATCTAGGGATTATGGCGCCCGGGGCAAAAAATGAATTTATGCCCCCGCCCCCACCCGAGTGCCAATATTTATCTACGTTCGCGTGGGAGCAAAGCGACAGAGCGGAAAAAAATTTAAAAACGTAATTTCTTGTGCATTTTACCCAGGAAATTTTGCAATTGACCACTGCAATTTAGCGGTAGAGAAGCTCGAATTTTATACATTGATAAACGGTTTTCTACTCACTCACTTCTACAATCGGGAGCAAAACTAACGAAAACCCTATATAGGCTTGAGAAAGAATCGAGATTTCTTTCAAAAGTTGAACTTTTGCAAATGCTTTTTATACACTTTATCCTATTTTGGGGGCGCAATATTTACCAGGAGTCATATGAAACTTACATGATATAGCGAGCAAAGCAATTACATCTTTTATTATTCAAATTTTGAACCCTTTAAGCTATTTAAAAAACTATATAGGCCTACCGGGGGCGCGAAATTATGAGATCCTGAAAGAAAATAATTATGGGAGGGAGCAAAGCGACCGAGCTTTGGAAAATTTTCGCATTTCAAACCTTCAAAAACTAGATTTCTAGTGCATTTACCCTGCGGATTTGGGGGCGCATAATCCATAATGCAGGCGTCACACCGTCCCGAACCTGAGCAAAGATGGACACACGATAAAGAAAATACTTAAATTCGGCTCTGATCGTATAAACATTGGACCATTCGTGAGGGCATCTTAAGCCATCGTATGACCGCCGTGTGCGGTGGCAAAATCTTTGGCATGCGAAAAATGCCCGAAGACCTTGCGACGGTTCATTTTCGTGTTGAATTCGTGTGTCCATTTTGCCCTTCGTAAGGCCATCATGAGGGCATCTTGTCAATTCGTGTCATCTTCGTCTTTACTTCGTGTGGTCATCGGTGCCATCGGGCATTTTTCGCCTCACGAAGACAATACGAAGGAAACAAGAAGCTGCCCGATTGTCATAGCAAGGCAACACGACTACGTGAAGCCCTCGCAATGCCGGCGTGTAGCCTTCGTGTGGCCTTCGTGTGTCATTCGGGTAAACTTCTTAATAAAATTTCACATCTTCGTGTAGCCTTCGTGTGTGGTTAGGGTGCCATCGTGTGACCTTCTGTAGGCATCGTATTTGCTTCAGCTGTTGACCAAGTTCGGGGCCAACTTCGCGCGAAATTGAAAATCCCATATTCGTATGGCCATCTTGTCGGGACAGTGTGTGCCAGCATTATGCTATTTCTTCATTTCCTCCTATTTTTTTTCTTTCTCTCCTCTGCGTTTTTTTTGCGCCTCCTCCAAGTGCCGCCCAGCGCACGTGCCCCCTGCCCCCTAGATACGCCACTGAGCGAAGCGACCGAGCAGGAGAGGCTGTGGGAGGGGGTATCCCCCTCCCACGCCAGGGACTTTTTCAAAAAAATCTGTCTATAAAACTTGCATTTTAGATCATCCCAAAATGTTTTTTTAATGAAAAGAAGGAATGCACGGATCTACGCCAATGGATGGAACTCCTCAATTGAGAATATTAATGCGAGCGAACGAATTTTCTTCGCTATTTTCGATTGAAATTATGGCATTTCTTATTTCCTTACTTCTGAGTAAAGAATGTGATGGTATTTCAATTTAAAAATACTGAGTTTGGATAATTATTAGTTTTAGTTTAATGTATCATAATTCTTATTTATTGTATCCAAAAATATTGGGGGGGGGGGGGGATGATAATACAGGCCACCCCCCACCTCAATTTTTTTTTATATACCCCCCCCCCCCCCCCTTGATCGACACCACCGACTCATATAATTCCTTGAAGATTTTATTATTTTCATTTATATCTTTATTTTAATTATCAATACTATAATTAGTATTATTTTTCAGTTATAATTATTACTATTTTTTTATTTCATTTTATTTTCATATTTTTAAAATTTATTTACATGTATTTATTTTTTTTTTGGGGGGGGGAGAGGGGTTAGAGTTAAGATGTCTGATATCATTACTGGTAAATTTAAGTACGACTTGTAAAATGTGGATGGATTCTGGAAGACCCAGGACTGCCTTTAATGGATCTTCCCTTATTATACAAATCAAACATCCACGCGATTCATTGCTAAATTCAATACTAGTATACCATTTCCAAATCATAGCGCAGATCAAGAAATCATTGCTCTGAATGAACCATTATGAATACGTGTCTAGTTACGTCAAATGCTTCATTCATTGAAAATGATAGCAGATTCAACCTAGTTTGCAGGCACAAACCCTGGTAAGTCGTAAAAGAGTGTCTGCACTGTAAGACTACCACATGCCCTGTACTTATAGCTGCTTCTGGCACATCTTGACACGACCAGTAGGTAGCCGGGTGAGGCTTCTCTCAAGACACAATGATTGTTTGATAAAGTGTCAAATTAGGGTCTGTGCTTGCAGACTAGATTCAACCAGCAAATGAGAGCTTTTAAGCGATACTCGACCTCCTAGGCGTATTTACAGGGGCCCGAAGTAGGCCTGGACATCGAGGTGTATGCGCTGTTTAAAGCCACTCACCAAATATCGCCATGATAATTTACAAGACCAGTTTTGAGTATAGTTCTGAGTCGTAGCATGGAATCAGGTGGAGTTGTTTTTCCCCTGCTGTCAATGAGATATTGCTACACTCACCTCTTCATGAAACTGTCGCACTGTGCGCACTGTAAGTAGACTAATAACCCTGCTATGTCTGTCTTACCGTGGATTAGTTTAATTATTCCAGACCTACAATTCAGTTTCATAGACAATATAAATAAAACAACAGCCGACCTGGAAGTTTGATAACAATACTCAGTTCTTTTATGGCTCATATCTCACATCGATGTCTCTATGCGCTTCAAAAGGGCTTTAGATCTTTACCCCCGGCTACGCCTAGCTGCCCTAATGAACGCGCTGATACTTCAAGGGATGGATTCCCACCGGTACCCATTTACTTCACCTGGGTCGAGTGTGGCAAATAAAGATTAATGTCTTGCCAAAGGACGTTAGTGATAACTGATGTGACCAGGATTCGAACCCTTGTGATCCTCAGCCAGGTGACCTATCCACTTGACCACAACGCCTGGAAGCAGGCTACGAATTTGATAGCTACTCCTCTTGAAACCTGGGAAAAGTTGCTTTCTGATTGCTAAAACAAATAAATGCTGAATATTGTTCTTCCCGATATCCCCCGGATCTACTCATGGAGAGAAATATAAAGAGAATGAATTAGCCTTCATCGTCCTGTTTCAAGTTCATCAGTCTTGCGCAAATCATAATTGAAATCAAAATTGTCTTTATACGTCGACTACCAATCACTCTTGTAAATTATCTTGAGTTCTTAATAAAATGTGAAATGTGAGGCATTACATCATAATTTAGGCGCATTGTCAAATCGAAAATTTATCGGATGAAGAGTCTACTTTTTCTCTGCTTGTTGTTTGAAAACAGAAACTCATATGTTATTAATTCTTCTCTTTCCCTGTTCTCAAAATGCTATTTTTCTGCAATGGTATTATTAGGCCTGCCAAACAAATAGTTAAAGTGTTCATTAGTCGAAGACTAGATGGCACTGAAGGAAAGATAACATGATTATGGTTAAATCATTATAATCCACAAAGAAAATACATTTAATATAGGCCTAATGCAACTTCTGGAAGGATAGTAAACTCCTGTGAGAGCGAACTAATAATTGTTATAGGGCCAACAAAGCTACTCCGGAGGCAAAAGTACAATATATAAATAGTAAGATTAAAATTTAAGAAAATCTTTAAAATTTTAGATACATAAACATCAATAATTCCCATGTTCATAGGCGCAAGCTTGCGCTGCATGTTCATGTGTCTGTTTCTTTGCTACATAATTTGAAAATGTTCTGCACAGCGCTAGAGCAGGGACAATTGATTTCATTTTGGGTTCGTTTTCAGATACGTCATTCTATTATGCCCTTTAGGAAGTTGTTTTCTTGTGAATAGTATCTATCTAGTCCATGCATAATGGCTTTGAGCGGCTAGATATGCACTTGATTGACTGAAATTGCAATTCCTTCTTTCCCATTTTTACCAATAATTGTATAAGACAAAGCGTTGTCCTGTGACATAGAAAGCTTTTTGAGGCATTGCATGGGAGTAAAAAGGAGTATATTCTTTCTTTTCTTTTTCTATTCAACAGATAAAAGTGAAAATTAAGTAGTTTCCCAAATTTTCTCTCCTTCTTAAGATGTGAGAAACGAAGGGTCTTATTAGCCAAGAAGTCATACAGGCACATTTTCGCGAGGGGGGGGGGGGGGGGGGGGCTGACGACTTTCCAGTTTCTAATTTTGGCGAACAAGCAAAAATTTTCACACTTCTTTATGGTGAAAATGACAGAAATTACAGATTCAGGCACATCACACCCTAAACACGAGTAATTTTGGGCACCTCGCTGCCCGAATATCGACAATTTCAAAATCCTCGTCTCGTACGCCTATGTACGAAGCCCTGTTCTATTTATAAGTATCAATGACAATTAAGACATAAATTGCAATACATTATTTATCCTTTAGAATAGTAAAAATGGTTAAGTTTTGATTTTTTTTCCTTCATATTTCATTGAGGCTCAACTAAACCTCAACTAGTTCGGCGCAATTACATTATAATGTAATTACCTTTTTTCCTGGGGTGCCGCGGCAGAAGGCAAGGCCCTTGAGCCCACCGTCAGGCAGTATATCGCAATCTTTGATCAAGCTATGTACATCTCTATCACTGTACTACCCACCCACTTTCTCAACACCCCCCCCCCCCTCTCTCTCTCTTTCTCTCTCTTCCGTCCTCCCCCTTTTATTAATCCCTCCCCTTTCCCTCTCTCTTGTAATCTGTATATTCTTTCCTCCAACATCCACATTATATCATTGGAATCATTCGTTCATGAATCAAACTAATATTCATATAATTTCATAAATCTCGAGTTCGGTTTACGATTAAGTTTCTAAATATAAACTATCATGATAATAATAATAATGATATACTAATAGCTACATTAATTTATATCGCTCATATATCCATCCCAGGCAGTGTAAAAAATACACGGGGGCGACGGGCGATTTCGCCCTTGGTGGAGCGCTAATCGCCCCCTAAAATCCTTAAAACCCAGTTCTTTGGGGCGACCATTTTATTTAAAGTCGCCCCCTTGCCTCAGCTCCGAAATTGTATATAAATTTATGAATAGTGAAATTCGTGATCTAAGAGCAGGACTCCGAGCAGGACACTTACGGCAAGCTTTCTTTTCAGAAGTCTA
This sequence comes from Heliocidaris erythrogramma, assembly GCA_025617745.1. NCBI lineage: Eukaryota > Metazoa > Echinodermata > Echinoidea > Camarodonta > Echinometridae > Heliocidaris > Heliocidaris erythrogramma. The sequence continues at coordinate 28,826,459 of CM046853.1, forward strand.
ACTACGGAAATCATGAACGAGATCGAACCGAGTTTATAACAGTACTAAAATTTTACTAAAAATTTTACTAAAATTGCATGTTCTATTTACTCATATTAATGCAAGTTGGAAATGAAAATACTCTCCTTTAATACCCTCCTCCACATGCATATGTAGCAGTAAAGGGGAGGTTTTAACATTGCCAATTCCGAAGAAGAAAAGGTAATTAAATTATTCATAAATATAATTCCTATCCTGAATGGGTTAATTGCTAAATGCTAAGTTGTTTTTCTAGTTGCCATTTTCTTGATGTTCATATATGTTATTTTGTTAAAATCTTTGTAACATGTTATATTCATTTGTACATATTGCATATGTTCGTACTCTCATACCCCGGAAGGGGGTCGATAGAGTCATTAAATTAAATTAAATTCAATTCAATTCAACAGTCTTAGCGTAAGTAAATGCGCAATGGATAGTGGGAAAAGGAATAAAGGTAGCGACTTTTACTCGGGCGTTACGTATCAGCGCTGTAGTAATCCAATAATGATAATCGCTTGCTTCAGTTTAAACTAGTGTTTACGCAATACTGTTTGCAAAAAAATATGAATGGTTTCCAGTTTTCCACGCATCATCACAGCGCAGCGCGGCGGTGTGCTGTTATTTACGTACATACGATCGATGTGAGACCGTTAGTGGGACTACTCGATATGAGCTCGCAACGGGTACGCGATCGTTTTTTTTTAATATTTTGTGCAAACTTGTAGAGGAAGATTGTTGAATGTTTGTGCAAGTTTGGTGACTCAAACCTCTTTCATCTTTGCCTAAACTTTATGGTTAATGAGGATAGACATGAATTTTCATATTCTTCCTAAGTTTTAAGGATGCTGGTTAGGCCTGATGCTGGTGTTTTTTGACCAACTAGCTATGGGACAATCATCCATTCAGAAAACAAAAGTCTGTGACTGTGTGTCTGATTGGCAGCATTTCACTGCAGAGTTAGGAACTGCTCAATTTTGATGTTTTATTCCTGAAAATAAACCAAAATTATGCAAAAATCAAAGCGTTTTTAATGATTTAATCACCAAACTTTGAAAGAAGGTTGTACTTGTCACCCTTCCTCTTTGTACTATCTAAATTTGAGTAGCATCCATGAATAGCCTACAGTGAAAAGATATTTCAGATGAAATGGAGCAAGCAAAAGTGTATTTTTTAAACCTAGTATATTTCATCTTTATTTTGCAACTTATAATGTACTATTTATTGCTATGCCATTTACAGACTTTAAAATTTTCATCCCTACTGCGAGACCAAAAACCTGAAACTCTATCTACTCATCTGTTCTCTCTATCCTTTCTGTCTCATCCCTCTCGCAAGTCTCAGTGATTCCTCTCTTTCTCTTTTCCACAACTAGTATTATTATATAATTATTGTTTATTTGTGTAAAGATATATTAGTAATTTTACTTTGTAAACTCCAGGTAATTCAGGTCCTTGAGGTTGAAGACTTGGGAAGTTGTGCTACATGTTCCATATGGACTTTAAAATAGATACCATTTCAATTTAATTCAGTGTCAACTTATAAAATAGTAAATCCTAATCCTGCAATCAAGATAAATGAATCTGAGACAACGAACAAATCACAAAACAAATTGAATTTACCTATTCAAATGTTGTACATTCTATTTAATTCTTCAAGGAATCTGCAACTCTATTATGACATGGTAGGAAATACATAAAAAGGATAAAATAATACATGTACAAAAGAAGAAAAGTCTATGTGGTAAAATGGTGATTCATGCATTTTTTTCAGTACTTTGCATACCTCTGCCAGTCTACTTGTATAGCCTAAAATAACAGTCATAGACTTCAGTAGACTGTCAAAACATAGTCTACAGGTCAAAACAGAGGAATGTATTAATCTGATTTGATTTAATGCATATTTCAACTTTCACTGTACATAAAAACTATATTCACTGTAGTATTCAATTCATTTTGTAATATTAAAATTTCACCCAGATCTTCTCATTACAGCTGATAGTGTGATATTGTGAGTTTATCCTATGTAACTCCAGTGTAATTGTATAGTTAAATTATGTGCTACCTCTGCAACCTCACAATAACAAAATCAGATGTATCTTAAGATGAAAGGAGGGGGGGTACTTGATAGTGAAAAAGGGATGATAATAAAACAACAACACACACATTAGTGCATATGAAATTATGAATACTGATACTCGTTACGCAGTGTTCGCAGGGAGAAAAATTGTGATATCAGCAATTCAAGATAGCCCCCTTGGGCCTAGAAATAGCCCCTGTAAAGTTGTCCACAGGGGCTACTTTTTTAGAAAGAATAGCCCTCATGAAAAAAAAAAGATTTTTTACCCTGATCCCAGGGGATGCTCCAGGAGCCTAGAAAGTACTTCTATTACCCTGGCTTTAACCCAGCTGCCCTAGGGCGCTGAAAGCATTCAAGGAATAAATTCCTACCAGGTACCCATTTACTATACCTGGGTGGAGAGTGGCAAATGTAGATGAATATCTTGTCAAAGGACATTAGTGCCGCGGCGGGGCTCAAACCGCGAACTATGTGATCTACGGTCCGGTGAGGTATCCACTAGACCACGACACCTCTTCTTTGTTCTCTGATACTCCGGTACGAGATATTTGGATAAATCATTGTCAGCCCACCACTTGGGTCGGCTACATATAAACATCAAGTCAGTATTCTTGTCAGCCTCTCTTTGACCTCTTTTGTTTTTTTCTGTATCAAGCGGCAAGCCTATGTTGTATTTTCGTCATCATCATAAAATGGATACACTTGAATACGCCTTATGATTTTCGAAATTAATTAATTCCATGAAAACTGCAGTCGTAAAACAAATGCATCAAATTGGTTTTATTTTCATCTCTCTCACTACTACGATTGTTCGCTTATAACGTTTTTATAGCATAAAATCGGTGAAATTGTACACCAGACTGTATTTTACAGCTAATGGTCTTTAATGACTGACTGGAAATAACAGACGGACTTAAGTCTGAAAGTACGAGAACTGTATTACCGTACACGCTAAACTTGCGTTTTAGTATGCGGGGGTGAGGGGAGAGTATTTGGTAGCAAATGGATACAAATAGGTTTTTATCATATACTCTATTGGAGTTGGAAGAGCAGAAAATGTCAAAAGTCGGTGAGTTTGATGCCCTTCGCTTCTAACGCCCTGAAGTCATTCAGGATGCCCTTCACTCCGACTGTCCATTAGAGATTAACAAGTCTTTTAGTTCTTCTAATGGATGGTCGACGCGAGGCATCTCGTCAACAGAAATCTGATGAAATCATGCTTATTCACAACACGACATCATCTCACGCAGTCATCTTCTATATAATAATTTCATGCCACGAGCATAAGACGTATAGGTCTTGGAAAAAAATCTTCAGTCAAGGGGATAATAGAATAGAAACACTAGTGATTTAAGGATTCATTCATTCACTGGAGTTCCTTTTACGGCGCGTATGTTCTTATATAATCTGCGTTCCATTCTCGATCTGCAGTCTTTCTCGATGCAGGTGTAAAAGCAGAAGTAAGTGGGTTACTGTTCCTAGCATGGTAAGAAATTATTCCTTGGTAGATAATCAATAGAAAGGCTTCATAATGGTCCTGCTGGGCCTCGACGTCAACAAAAATCCGATGAAATCATTTTTATTCACAACACGACATCATCTCACGCAGTCATCTTCTATATAATAATTTCATGCCACGAGCATAAGACGTATAGGTCTTGAAGGAAAAAAAAATCAGTCAAGGGGATAATAGAATAGAAACACTAGTGCTTTAAGGATTCATTCATTCACTGGAGTTCCTCGCACGGCGCGTATGTTCTTATATAATCTGCGTTCCATTCTCGATCTGCAGTCTTTCTCGATGCAGGTGTAAAAGCAGAAGTATGTGGGTTACTGTTCCTAGCATGGTAAGAAATTATTCCTTGGTAGATAATCAATAAAAGGGCTTCATGATGGTCTTGCTAGGCCCCGAAAAAAGGGTGTTGGGTTGTTGTGATTGCTGCAACACCCCTATAGTGCGCAGGACTCCAACATTTGCAAAAGCGTCAATACTGCACTTCAGATATCGAAAAGTTTTTAAAATTAATATTAAAAGCCTCACAATGTAATATTTTTTCATGGTAACGTTGAAGTAAACCCTTTCAAGCTTCTCATATTTCAACAACAGCAAGGGGGACATGTATCTTGCTACATTTATAATATCGGTCTAGCAGCTCCTGACTAACTCTTACCAAACAGGTTTTACAAACCCATTGTGCTATGAATCTTCTATAGAAGATGGGGAACCATATCTTCATCTTCAATTTCTCATTACCGATTAGGATGTCATGCGAGTCCTCATGCAATCACAATATTTCAAGAAATTGAAGAAAAAATTATAAATTCATTGTTGATAATAAAGATAATATATATCTTCATCTCCTTTAATTCAAATTCAAAATATAACCAACTCTCCCTTTTTTCCTAATCAAAGCAAGTAGAGTATCTTTTCGGTTGATGGAGAAAATTAAATGGATGCTGGCAAAAATGGAGCGTACCCGATTATGTAGAGAGTGGCAAGGAAGCAGGCCTTTGACCTTTCTGCTAATAGCCTGAGTACATTTTATTTGGAGAATACTCATTCTAGAGAGTGCGATATGTTTGGTATGTCCAAATTTACCCATGCTTATAATTGCTGGAAAGAAAATAACGTGCACTTGTCCAATTTTGTTTTCACTGTTGAAATTAGTGTTTTCGTGCATCGTTTGTCTAAAAGCTTTACCTCATTTTGTTCAAGAAGAGTATTCGATTGATTACTTACCCTAATTCACGGCTGATGTTAGGAAAATTTGTAGAAATTATTTCTAGTCAACATTTCGTGCAGGTCCATTTGCGATAAGTTTATTCTATAGAATCATGACGTAAAGAAGACTAACTGTAAAATACGTTAGTGCATTTTCCAACCGTAATTGGGGCCATGAAACATTTTAATTCAACTGTGATTGAAAATGTACAAGATTCCAGTTACATGCGGTTAGTATCTTTCATTTCAGATTTAGTTACTAAAATAAAGACGTCTAGTTATTCGAGGATTGACTGCAACGTGCTGAAAAATATTAGTAAGCTCAAAGATATATTGACGAACCATGAGTGGATTGAAATAAAACGATTATTCGACAAACATGCTTATTGTTTGCAAACGAGTACGGGTCAAAAGATATGTATTGCCGCGAATACGAACATGTGACAGCGATTTACAATTCAAAGGATGGTCGAGCAATCCATCATTTGTCTTTACGCCATCACGTTTGCAATACCATGTCTGAATGATTGGCCTGATTGCAAATTAGCAGTCCTGTAATAGGAGGAATTGTACTTTCATTATCGGATGAAATTCACATGAAATCATAATTTTGTTTGTGCAAATCAAATAAACTCGTGACGTCATCCGATGGACAAATTCAAGGATTAAAGAGAGAGGAAATGGCGTGATGATGGGAGGTACTGATAGACGATGCCAAGAATTCCACGACATATTACGGATTAATGGTATAGTTTCCATGAAAGCGCACATCCCATCGCATCCATCGAGATCGTTGTAGAAAAAAACCCAATATCTGTAAGAAGGAAGTATTAGGCCTATAAAAGATGCTTAATTTGTTTACATTCTAAAATCAGTTTTCCTGAAAATTCTAGGGGATATGGGCTATTTTATGTTATAAAATAAAACCTAAAATAGATTATGAAATGCTCCGGCAGTTGCTTGATAACAGATACTTATCGCCAATACATTGTTGAATAAAAATATTAGCTATATATATATATGATATATCTAATTGCGTGAACCATAGTAACATGCACTTTTAACTTGCAATTAATATTTTGTAATTCATATTGAAAGCCTCTTTTTCCTATTAGTTCATAACAAAGTTTGTTTTTGTTAAACTATTTATAAAGTTGCATGGTTGCCAAGTTTATCACTTTGCGAAGACTCCCTCGATCTATCAAATACATAAACAAGACTCTAACATTATATGAACTTTAACATACAGTTATACAGTATGTACCTAAATACACCGGTAAACAATTTCTAAAGCCGCTGATATGCGTCTTTTCGTTGACAAAAGCTTTGTATTTGTAGATGGCGACTGTTCTCGGATGGTGTTGAGCGCTTGAATGATGTTCTGTAAACTTATCTTACCGCCCCATCCTCATATTTATTCCATCAACGTAAAGTTCAAGGAAGAAGCTATGGTTCACCGTTCATCCGTATTGCACAGCATGCAGAGTGTGCTGCACAGGAAACTTTCTATATTGGGGAGTGGGTTAAAGAGACAGTTTGGGGACTAAACGAAGGTATGCCATCAAAGGGCTGGTGAGAAGAGTTAAAGATATGGCGAGGAAATGTTCGTACGTCCTCCGTCCATCATTAATGAATCACGGTAAACTTTCTTAAAAAGTTAGTAAAGTCGTTATTGGTCTCCACCATCATTTTAATCATCAGCACCACCATAATTATCCTTAACATCATCATCATCATCGTCGCCATCATTATCATCATCATCATCATCATCATCCCCCTCTAATGGTCATCATAGCATGCATTGACTTGACGGCATGTTCACGAGTGAGCAAATACTGTATATTTAAAGATATTTTTTGTCAAATGATAGCTACTGTTGCAATGTATATTGATATAGATTATTGTTATATTGTTTATTTATTTATATTTTTTTTTGGGGGGGAAGGGGTATTATAAAGCAAGATATGGTGCTTGGGGGTATTACGTCACTTATTGCCTCTGTTCATATGGGTTCATAATGATATCAAAAACCTTATAGAATAATGCGCCTGGTTTTCTCTTACTTCCATATTTGATCGGAAACCTATGCAGATATTCAATATTGGGGAATTAAAAACCGGCATCGTGGCCGAGTAGAAAAGTAATATCACAAAGAATCAATATACAATCTGATGAGTATGCTCAATATTTATTAAGGCTTATTAATGATACTGTAAACATTTTTTAATTTATAATCCATAAAACTACTTATCTTTACAACTATGAAAAGCTGTCGTGGAAAAAAGGTACAATAAGTGGGGAAAAGGGGAAAAATAAGACTTCTATTGTGTGTGGGCGTAGAAATGTGTGTGTGTGTATTGTGTTTATTACCACGTTAAATTATATTGTGTAATTAATGCTTTATTTGTAATATTCATTTTGAAATACTGAATCGAGGAATTAAAAAATTATGAAAAGTGCGTGCGTGTGTGTGTGTGTGTGTGTGTGTGTGTGTGTTGGGAGCTGATAAATAGACATGTTTTTAAACAGAAAATGGTAAACTAGTCTGTCTCTATGAGGTAAATATCCCAAATTATATGAAACACTTTTTGGCCAACCGAAAGCACCATTTTGCTCTCAGTAATAAAATGCTTGTTTGATTTAATTTGTATTTCACTGTAACACAGTAGGCCTATTCTTTAATTTACAGAGTGAATATATCGACTGAATGTGGTTGGGGAGAAGTGAGTCCAGACAAAGTTCGAAAAACTTTATCTAAATTTCATGCATCAATTTCAAAGTCTGTTATTCTAAAAAAATATCACAGTTTATTTTGATTAAGTACCATTATTACTAATTTGGGTCACTCGTTTTGAATTGTTATGATAAGAAATTCTTCCTAACTGGGTGAACTAAAGAATAATACCCATCTTAGAACCTATGAAAAATAGGGAATTTTTCTAATATTTTGGTAAAATTCTCCCAAGCAGGTGGACAGCAAGACGACCTTGATTCCGATCTAAAAATAAATCACAATCCTCTTCTTAGCCTATTGTGTTGACATCGGGAAGCGATCAATCAACAGGAGTGGGTTGACAGTGGTCGTCTACCCCGTGGCAGCCGGGTTGATCAGGGTCAGCCTCATCGCTCAGTTCTAGTGGCTGAAGACCTTAAGAGCGTTGGAACGTCAATTTGAGACGCAAATTGGGCTTGTCATTTTTCTTCGGCCGCCTACTCTCGGAATAAATATGCAGCAGCCTAACGACGACTCGCCAGGACTTCGCGAGGACACCCACTGATCTAATCACTGATGGCCCCCGTCACTCATTGACAGACCATGCACTGTCATCCGCAACGATCGCTAGAAGAACTCTCCCTCAACATCATGGTCGGTGCTCCGACATTTCCTCTGGCGATAATTGCGCCGGGGCTACATTTCATTAAAGACATAGGGTTAGGGTCAGGGTTGCAATTGGGTTTTTTGGTTAGTTTAAGCTTATAGGGTTAGGCATAATGTTTGGTCAGGGGGTGAAGTTAAGAATTCACTTAGTGTCGTAATCATATTGAGCAAAATGTCGCTGGAGATTGGTAAATCATCTTCCTTTTCATACCACGAGGGTGCTATTCCTTCAGCAGTGTTCACTTGAGTGTAATCACTTTAACACATGAACATAACAAAATTCAAACCTTTTTGGAAACCTTGTGCTTTTGCTTCAGCTGAATTTTAGTGCGGTCTAAAGTCAGGTTAAAAGGGCTGGTCTGACTTATCCGATAACGATAACGATATTTTTCATTAAATTATTTACCTAACATGATCAACATACAGTTACCTAAGTAGGCCTACTACCAGGAAATGTTAAATATTTGGTTTGATATGAATGCTTTTATTAAAAAGGATGCAACTAATAAAAGAAATGAAAATTTTTTCAATAGTAGGTGTATTCATAAGAAAGGAAAAACATATTTTCATGAAAATCTTTTCTTAAAAATATAAATTGTAACATATTACAGATGAAGAAGGAACACTGAAGTCAGGCACTTATTTCAGATGTATGGGACTAGATGAAGAGGAAATAGCATTGATTAAAGATTATGCAGATACACCTGAAGAATGTGTGTGTGTGTGTGTGTGTGTGTATGTGTGTGTGTGTGTGTATAATTGGGTTTTTACAGACGTGTATCAATCAGATATGATTATTTACGTCTGGGACCGACCTTTAACGTCACCATCCGAAAGACGTGACTCAGTCTCGAACCTGGGTCCGCTGAATCAGTTTATAACTTCCACTGGTAGCTGGATTACAGGCGCACGCCACAACGCCCAGAAAAGTATACTTTAGTTGACGGTCTAAAAATAGAATTTATGTTTTCAAAGAAAACTTTTCAATTTGAATCAGTTTGTTCAAAGAATTTGTATAGGGCGTGCATACAAAAGATGGCCGACATTCCTGTGTGTTTTCAGAATTTACAATTATATATATGTCGGTAAAAGAAATTGAAAAGGTTTTTTGTCGTCCTAGATTAAGCACATTGGATAATAAATTGAGAGAATTTCAATTTAAATTGCTCTATAATATTATTTTTGTGAACCATCACTTATACAAGTTTCACTTCATATCAAGCGATAAATGCTCATTTTGTGGTAAAGATGAGGAAACTTATAGTCATATATTTTTTGAATGTGAAATGGTAACAAAATTATGGGAACGGTGTAGTAATATCTTAGATCTTCCCATTCCTAAAGACATGATTTGGAAGGAAGTTCACATTGGATTAGAGGAAACAACTGAAGATAGGCAAATAATCAATCATGTTATTTTATTAATTAAATATTTGATATATCTTAGTCGGGAGAAAAAGCAGCCTCCAAGTATTGAAGAAATAGGAGAAAAAATAGGAAAAAAGTAAACAAGAAGAAAGAAAGATTGCTACCGAACGGAATATTTGACACTACACTATAAGAAATGGGAACATTTCAAAGTAACACACATAAGCATGAAACGAAAGCATACAATGGGCATGATGGGTGAGGAGTGGAGGGGTCCGTCTGACTAGCCCTTAACAATGGATGTTAGACCGAGGTTTAAGTTTTCCTTTTGTTTAGAACATGACTTTGATAGACCGAGCTTCGCGTTTAACGGAATTAGTAGCACATGGTCAAATGAATATAAATTTATATAGGTTTTCCAGGTCAAATGTCCACTGATTGAAACCAATCATCCATATAGGCAGTTCAAATGTCCATGTAGGTTAATAAATGTCCACATTAGAATGTGGATGTCCATGTAGGGAGTTCATATGTCCATGTAGGTTCGAAGTGTCCGTATGTACATGTGAAATATCCGATTAGGGAGACCAAAAGTCAAATAGGGAACTGAATGTCCATGTAGAAAGAGTAATATCCAACTTGTGAAAACAAAAGTCGAATAGTGATCTCAATGGTCCATAGTTTAGAACAGTGCTTTGTCGAACATCATACCCTCATCGTTCAAACAATATTTTTTTTTTTTTATATTGCAAGCAACACGGTACATCAAACACAGGACTACGGAATTTTTCTGCTTTCTCTTGAAAGTTGTGTGTATTTTAAACAAAATTTAAAGTATATTCTGTGAATATATATTTCTTTTCAAAAACATCACAAAAAATATCCATCAAAAATATACAGTATCGCGTTTGATGGCAAGAAGCCTTGCTACTTCCACATGGTCTTCTCCCTGCCTAAAGGCATCAAACAACCGCTGCTTATCTTCCTCTGATACAGGAGCCTGGGAGCCGGGGGGTGCTGCAGCACCCCCTGCAATTTGTTTTTTCTTTAAAAAGTTAAAAAGAGACCCTACAACGCTGAGGACCCCCCTTTTTTTTTTTTGCTTGTCAGAGCATTTTGGACAGAAAAGGAGACACTAAAATAATAAGGACCTTTTTTTTTGCTTGTCAGAGAATTTTGGACAAAAAAAGAGACAGTAAAATGCTGAGGACCTTTTTTTTTTTTTTTTGATTGTCAGAAATTTTTGGACTTAAAAAGAGACAATAAAATACTGAGGACCTTTTTTTTTTTTGTTCACAGCACCTCCAGTAACAAAATCGCTCCCAGGCGCCTGCTCTGGTATCTTTTCCGCTCACTTTGAACTGATAACTGTCAACTGACATATGAATTACATATACGACATTTGATTTACCTATGGAAGACTTACTGTTCTAATTTATGCAGGATTATGCAACAATTTTTATTGTGTGGACATTTGACTTCTCTATGGACATTTTCTTTACCTATTGGGACATTGGTTTTGCAAAGTTGACATTTGGTTTCCCTATTGAAAAGAATTTCTATTGTGCGGATATTTGACTTCTCTATGGACATCTTATGTACCTTTTGGGATATTGGTGTTGCTAAGGGGACATTTGATTTCCCTATTGACATTTGAATTACCTAATATGACACTTGCTCTGACACGGCGGACATTTGACCTGGAAAACCTATATCAATTTGGTGGACCTTCGGTCTCTATATTTGAACTGAGTTCATTGCCTTTATTGTTGTTCTATTAAAATTGTTATATATGATTTTCAAGAGCTAATCAAAACCAGAAAAAGAGAAGGGTAGGAAGATTATTCAAAATCACATATGCAATTGAAGGATTTAACACGTTTACTTTGATAACAAATTATTGGGTAAAAATAAAAGTCAGAGATACGAAACTCAGATTTTAGTTCACATGTCCCTTCCATTCCCTTGCAAATCATGATATTCGCGAATGATCCGCCGTATAAAAGGGCTCTCTTTCCGCCATTAGACATGCTAGAAGAGATTATTCATGTTACGCAGAATTCAGGTTTAGTTGGTTTTATGATTGCAGTTCTAATTATCTAGCAGATATTAGCATGCTAATGAATATAAATAGTCTGGTATTACTCTACCTACAATACTTTGATCGTGGAAGGTATTAGTGCAATATAGAGTTCTAATTTTGGAATTTGCTCTCATGCAACATTTCCATCCGATCGATACTGTGTAAGAAGAGGAACAATCAAGGAGATACTAGGCAAGCAATCCTAGCACCTCCTTGGAACAATCGTGACATCGTATTTCTCCACATGAATGTGCAGAGTGAATATTTGATTGTTTGATACTTGTTTGCAGTGTCTATTTTAATACCAAAAACTAAATGGGGCTGAATATCATTACGTTTCAAATTAAATTGTGGAGTGATTATACAACCTTAGTCAATTGGCAATGAAACTTATGGAGCGATGATAAGGAAATCAGAGAATGAAAAATTAGTTATTTGAAATCATGTCACTTGTTCGTTGGCACATGGTACGCCATATTAACGTTACACACTGAAAAATAAGGGTACAATTTGGAGCCTAAAGCGACACACCAATGGTGTACATTTGCAACCCCTGGGGTTAAGTTTCGTACCAGTGGTTGTTGGGTTTCGTCCAGAGTGCAAGTTGAATCATCGAGCATGGAGAATTGAAGCGTGGAAAGTTCAAAATCATAAGGAAGTTCCTTTCTGTACGGTTTTGGAGAGATTTCCATCTGTTTCCATCCATACAATACTATAACTAGGGTAATCACATGGACCGGTGATGACGTTAAACTAAGGGAGTTTGGTTATATTCCCTTAACATTACTCCCTCTTTGCGTCTCGTAGTACGTAGAAACCAAGTTCCTTCCTTTCGCCCACATTTTGTCTTCTTAGCAGAACATTGACCTGTTCTCAATTAATGTTAATAAATGGCGTTCCAATTTGATTTATATCGTAGTAAATCACCATTCCCTCCATTTTTGTAGCATGTTTATCTAAATTCGCTCACCTGAATATACATAAATCGTTCGTTTCCATTCTATATCGTGTCATAATTTGTGTCAGTACCATAATTTGTATTATTTGTGTGTTTGATGATTTGCAAATTTGTTGGTTCATAGCTCTATCTATTTCATCAACTACATTCTCTCCGCGCTAATCATCTCATTCTAGTCATTCCCCCCTCTGCCGTTGCAGGTCAAATCTTTGGTTACTCGTTTGTAATCTTAAGATGTTATCATTATCTTCCACCCACCTCTCCTCTTTCTCTCCTATCATCCCCGCTTTTCCTTTTTACCCCTCACTTTCAGTACTCGTCATCATCTCTTCTCATCAAACTTGTATTGAAATTCAGAAGGACATGACTATCCCGCCAAAAATCGACATTTAAGCGCAGAGAGAGTTCGATTGATCGCGATAAAGAGTTACTGGAATCCGGTTGGAGAATTCAATATGAAAAGACAGTAAGATACGGTCTCAACCCGAACGCATCTAGGGCTTTAGCCGGCTCCTTAATTTGATTTCAGTCCGGAATTCAATTAAATGAACGCAGAGCGCAAAACATTGCACAAAATTTAATCGGGTATCTCATATAGTGGAAATATGTCTGAATATGGTGCTAAATTTGGAAGAACAAATTGATAGACTGCTATCTGAATCTGTTCTTTGTAAATAAATGGAACATGTTGGCCTTGTCGGAGCATTGCAATCTGCAATGAATAAGCGATAAAGCGAATTTGTCGCCTGAATGGAAATTAGTCAGAGTAATTTTGTATATTTAAGAATAATCATAAGCATAAGTGGCCTCCTTTCATTTACCAAGATAACGTCATTGGAGGCTCATCGCCTTGAACGTTAAGAAGTGCTCTGGAAATGGTTGCTTATTTTTTAACCATTAGTTCTCTTTAAAATTATAAATAAAACCACTTCAAAATGCTATACAACCCCATAATCAAATAAAATAAGTAAATAAATAATTTATGATACATGTTTTAGTTAATTCAAATCAACATAACATAATTTCTAAGATTTTAGTACGATTTCGCTTTCATTGTAACAAGACTGTAGTGTTATATATTTCTGTGTTGAAGTTGATTGGCGTGAGGGGTTTGGCATTGCAGTGGATAGAGAACTATCTAAAGGAAATAAATCAATATGTTGTTTACAATGATGAAACTTCATTTGCAAAAGAACTGATATGTGGGGTACCCCAAGGGTCTATATTGGGCCCCCTGTTATTCCTTTTATATATAAATGATTTACCAAATGCTTTCTCAATATTATCATACATCCTTTTTGCAGATGATACAATTTTTTTTTGAGTGAGAAGAAACTAGATTTTCTTTTCCATAATATGAATAAGGAAATTCAACAGGTAAATACATGGTATAAAGTGAATGGTTAAGGGTTAACATTAAGAAGACAAATTTTCTTCATTTTGCTCCATTGAATAAGCAATATGATAAAAGTTTGTTTACTCTTAAGTTTACTGATTCATTAGAGCCCATCAAGCAAGTACATAGTACCAGTTTCTTGGGAGTTAATATCGATGATAAGTTATCATGGTCTTGACATATTAGTGACATTGCATTGAAAATCTCTAGAGTTACTGGAATTATGTCAAAGTTGAAATTTGTATTACCCTCAAAGGTACTCCTACTATATAATTCGTTAATCTTGCCTCACTTACAATATGGGAATATGATATGGATAGTGCCTCGAATACATTGTTAAAACGATTGCATTTGTTGCAAAAAAAAAAACCAAAAAAAAATCTCATTATTTAGCCCATACCGATACTGATACTGATATTGATACTGGGATTTTATTATCTTTCTCAATAATCATATGTACATTCATACTGAATTACAAGAGCATTGTTATATGCAGGTACATAGGATATTGATTAGATAAAAGGAATCAAAAAATAGCATAAATGCTAATCAAGTCTGATACCTTAGCTAAACTAGTATTATACATGCCAACAATCTATTTAAACAATATAGGGTATTAACTGTATATGAACTGAGTAAGTTACAAGTGGGATAATTTATGTATAAATCTGAGAAGGGACTGCTTCCAAACTCGCTTAAAAACTGGTATAGGTGTAACGACTAACCTAATGCCGTTTTACTCAAGCCAAAAAATTGAATGCTTTAAGCAATCATACAGATATGCTGCAATCAGGGCCTGGATCTCATTACCAACAAAACTTCAAAATTATCGTCCTTTTCATCATTTGAATGCTCATACAAGAATATAATAATATAATATTCCGTTTTTATATAGCGCCTAATACATCGATGATGTCTCTAAGCGCTTTACAGATATATATTATTACCCCGGTCATCGGATTCTGGCATGCCCGCACACAATGTATGCACATTCTCCGCTCCCTGGGGAGTATTCCAGCAATGGGCAATACAGTGACGCTCTCATTGCTAAGCAAACGACATTAACTTTCGCATCCTACCGGGTACCCATTTCACACCTGGGTGGAGAGTGGCAAATGTACTTTAAACCACATTAGAATAAGGCTAAGATTCATCGAGATGTCATCATCTTGATTGGTGGTGTTGTATTATGTAGTTATGTTTCTTCCACCCCCTTCCTCACTTCCACTTTTCCTGTTTTTCATTCTTTTCTTTTTTCAAAATTCAATCTCTTTACTTTCTGTTTGTCCTGTCTGTGCTTTCTTCTATACTTCCTCCTTTCTCCCCCTCTAATACCTCCCAATCCTGTCAATTTTGATGCTCTTTTTTTCCAAAAAGTACCTTAAGTTATATTCCATGTGTTGAATTTTGTTGTATGTTTTTATCGTTGTTTGTCCTTTAATTAACCCTCAATAGCCGGGGGGGGGGGGCTAATTTAGCCCCCCCCCCTCCACATTTTTGGCGATATTTTTTTTAACGCGAAAAGATTCGTGCTGAAATTTCATGACTTTTTTCTTTCACGTCTCGCGCACATTATAAGACCCTATTTGTGAAAATCGGGGGTACGGTTGCGGAGATATAGCACATAGTCATGACCAATGTCACAAAAAATGGCGGTTTCCAATAATTTTGTGTATACAATGTATGGCCTTTACAAGAAGCGTTGTCAGAAGAATTTTTTTTCCTGTTTTTCTTCAGATAACATCTCTTTTGGCTATCATCAACTATTCTATATAACAGAACAATGAAAAACAAAAGATTTAAAAACAAAGAAATGCATAAGAAATTAAAAACAAAGAAATACCTAAGAATTGGTCAACAAAGTGAAAAAAGAAAATCATCAATCTAAAAAAATGTCAATGGACAAATAATTTCACACATTTCATGTTTTGCATATTTGCATAATTAAATAAGAAAAACAATGTATATCATAAATTTGACTATGCATTCTTGCACAATACATGATGAGACACAAACACGCCAAGTTTGGTCGCAATCGGTCTATAAATGGCCGAGATCTGAGGGGGGGGGGCCAAATTAGCCCCCCCCCCCCCGGGCTATGCAGTTTCAAAATAGCCCGGGCTATATAGGGTTAATCAGGACCATGATTTAAAACTGCTTTTGCTGATTATGTTTTATCCTGAATAATTATGTTCCAATGAATGATTGAATAAAGAATAAATAATTCAAATTAAGAAGACTTCATTTTAAAGAGCCATCAGATTTGGAATTACCGTTGATAGACACTTCCATATGTGAACATAGGTTACAATAACAACAATTTGTAATGAGTAATGAAGAAGTAATTTTATAAGCTACAGAACTACCCCCTGTGGATCATAGAAAGAACCGAGGGAAATTTATTTTAGAATTCATTAGCTGACAGTAATTATCTCAGCGACCTATATACTGACGGCATTTTTAAAATTACTTTATAACAATTTCTCATCTCAAACTATAAATATATTTCTAGATTTTCCCTTGTGTAATAACGAGGATAGTAAAATCGTGAATCATTAACGGGAAGCAAATATCTTGAAGGTGTGCATTTCCTTCGAGATATATTTTCTACCTCATTCAAAAATCATGACGTCACTGTAAGGGACAGATTGAGAGGAAGTTCGATTTCTGACTGGGAAATGATAGCACAGTAATTTTAATCACTGGTTGTAAAGAACTATCATTTGTAAATATTATGTGTGCATTACGTCGATTTTACTTGTCATACCATAAGAATACGTACTAATTTGAATAGATGGGTAAATGCGATTATGTATAACCAGGAAAGATCGAGATGTCCTAGTCATGCTCTAAAGGGCATTTCGTATCAAAATAGTACTTAAGGCAAAAGAACACGAAAGGTAGAAGAAGAAGGTCGAGAGTGTATTAAGATAATGTTACTTAATCTAAAAATACTGGTCAATTATGAATTATTCTAAAAATGCTAAAAACTGAAATTAGTGATTTTAATAAAGAAATGCCAGCTGCAAATATCTGGAACATATGATTTCCTCCTGCCTCATCTATCGTTCAACTTGTCAGTAAACTTCGGGGTCAAACTTATTTTCTCAGCTTCCTCTATATTAGTTTTGTTTATTCATTCTTCTTTGTGTTTTGATTTGCCAAATAAATGCTGATGATAATGAAATTAATTTCCCCTCGGTAGCTCATTATGTAAGGCTATATGTGACCGGCCTGATACACAATGGTATTCTGAATAGGCAGTTGTCAAAATGAAGAAGTCGAATTTCTTGAGTCGAGTTGTAATTGTTTGAATATTCATCAATGAATCCAATGTATTTTTTTTCTAGATTCATGCAATTTCCCACTGGCATTTCTTTCAGATGTCAGATCAATGTTGGGTAGCTTTTAAAAGTGCTTAAAGTATTTTTTTAAACCTTGATTTTGATTATTTACTTCCAAATCCTGCTTATATAAATACTCATCAAACCACCATTAGATTAAAAATGATCTTTATCTCACAGAATCAAATGTACAGATATATGGTATGTGCACCCACACTGTAACTGTAGATTAACACACACAGAGAAATATTTACTTAATATTTCATTATGTAAACTTCCTTTTGTAAAATTTTTACTTAATATATGTAAAATTGTCTCAAATGAATGTTTTTATGTAGTATTTTACTAAATATTTGTAATGAATTACATTTCGCATATAATGTGTCATGCAAAATGTAAAATTTTATGTAACATTTACTTAGCACTATTTAAGTAAAATTCATTTTGCAAAAGAAATGCCTATTATGTAAAATGTGTTAAGTACAAGTATTTTTTAAAGGGAATTTTATCATGCAGATGTTATAAGTCATCATTAAGTGAAATGTTTTGTAAACTACTGTGTATAAAATACATTTTACGAATGTCAGTTGACATTAACATGATTTTGATACACAGTTATGTAAAACTGACTGAACAAATCTTGCAAAATAACGCTGTAAGATATTTCTTCATAAAGATTTTGCAATATTGCCCTTTTCGTTAAGTTTATTTGTTTGTTAGGTAAAATTTACACATGAATTTTAAGTACCTATATTTAACATGACATTTTACATAATTATCGTCGAATACTTTGTTAAGTAAATTTTACAAAAAAGTTATGGAGTTCCTATTTAACATAATTTTTTACATAATTTTTGTAAAAATATTTGTAATGAATTACATTTCGCATATAATGTGTCATGCAAAATGTAAAATTTTATGTAACATTTACTTAGCACTATTTAAGTAAAATTCATTTTGCAAAAGAAATGCCTATTATGTAAAATGTGTTAAGTACAAGTATTTTTTAAAGGGAATTTTATCATGCAGATGTTATAAGTCATCATTAAGTGAAATGTTTTGTAAACTATTGTGTATAAAATACATTTTACGAATGTCAGTTGACATTAACATGATTTTGATACACAGTTATGTAAAACTGACTGAACAAATCTTGCAAAATAACGCTGTAAGATATTTCTTCATAAAGATTTTGCAATATTGCCCTTTTCGTTAAGTTTATTTAACATGCACAATGTAATTTGTCGCCATTAAGTAAAATGTTTTGCAAACGGTTTTGTAAAAAATGCATTTTCGTATTTTTCCCTCAATATTGGGGAAACACTTATATGAATATTCATGAATTTTCAGTAGCGTATGGTTTGGGGTGGCCCGATTTTAATAACTGTCACCAAATGCATAAAAAAATTATAAGGGGTATTATAAGGATTGATAAGTTAACAAGCAGGTTTAATTTTTTTTTACCTAGGTTGGAGGAAAAGGAAACTGAATTGGGTGGGCAACTGAATTTGCCCAACATAATACATGTGTGGAATTGTTTGTTAGGTAAAATTTACACATGAATTTTAAGTACCTATATTTAACATGACATTTTACATAATTATCGTCGAATACTTTGTTAAGTAAATTTTACAAAAAAGTTATGGAGTTCCTATTTAACATAATTTTTTACATAATTTTTGTAAAACATTTTGTTAAGTAAATTTTACAAAAAAGTTATGGAGTTCCTATTTAACATAATTTTTTACATAATTTTTGTAAAACATTTTGTTAAGTAAATTTTACAAAAAAGTTATGGAGTTCCTATTTAACATAATTTTTTACATAATTTTTGTAAAAATTTCTCTGTGTGCAGGTTTTTTGACAAAATTACCAGTTTTGGCCGTTTTTTTCTGTTAATACGGTATTTTTCTTGTGAAATGGCAGGAAAATTGCTAATTTTCCTGCCATTTCACAAGAAAAATACCGTATTAACAGAAAACTTGTTACAAGTAAAAAAACCTGTTAAAACCTGTTAAAAAAACAGTTAATCTACAGTTATTTTTTACAGTGCATGTACCTTACAGATCAGATGATTTTTATTTTAATACAGCATGTTCGCTTGAAATTATGAATGGGAATGAATTTATATCAGATAACGGAAGATCAAGAGAAATAAAACGCAAGTGAATACCAGGATTATTTATTCAGACAAAACACTTGCATTGATTTATTTCAGTCCAATTCTTTTAAAGAACAAAACAGAAATAACTCAAGTTTATCAACTCAAATACATAGCAAGCAATGAATGTGTTTTGAATTTACAGACTACACTTTTTAGTTTCCATGATGTAAGAAACAATTTTGAATTTAAAATGAACGCGTATTTTTCTAAACTCTAAAAGCATCTCGGGGAAATTCAAGAACCCCCTCGCTTGAAAATAAAAAATTAGGAGAAAAATCAAGGCATAATAATAAAATTGCGTGGATAGATTTTTCGAATTACCAATTTTCTCTTAGAAATTAATCAGAATTTTATCGTTTAAGATCAGATGTTTGATCAGTAATGAAAAGTTATCTAGAAAAATCCCTCTTTTCCAATCGCAACCTAATTGACCTTTGTGTAGCAAATAGAAGAAGATATATATTACTAGAGACACTGGCCGATCGAACACACTGTTGGTTATCTCTAGAACGTTTTTGCTAAAATCATGGGGGAAATGGTATCAGCTAATTAATTCACTCTTTTCGGTCAATTGGGTTGAAATGATTGCAGTGACAAAGCGAGAAAGTGATAATTTACTGTTCTAATTTTCAACAACCGAGAGCGTCACCCTGGAACGCAAATAATAGATCCTGATGTTCCAATTCTGTAGTTTAGAAGTAATTTGATTAACCCTTCAATTTCACCATCTTCACTGATGGATGGAAAGGTTTAGTTATACGCGAGGTCGTTAACAGGATAAAATTTGGTATTTAATGAAATTGTATTGGCATCATGATCATATTCCTAATATTCTCAGGTATTGTCCATACCCTTATGAAAAATACAAGATATAAGGACAGTTATACATTTCTCATGGGTGAGTATTTTGATTTTGCAGGATATCTCGTATTTTCTTTGATTAATTTGGATCATATTCATTACGATAACGTAAAGTAAAATATGTGAAGACAATTTCATTCTAGTAAAGAGCATAACTGACTGGCAAAGAAATCTACTCTACCGCAGCTGAAAATCACATTCATTTATCATGATATTATTATACAATCAAAAAGATTACAATAGAATTAAAGCACATCGTCTGGCTTTTTTTTATCTTGAAAGCTTTGTACAAGATTTACATAAAATTGATTCATTTTCAACATTATCAATACTTACATGAGCAAAAATAAGAAATAGATACATTTCCCTATTTACAATCAATAGTGTGTGTGTAAATGTTCCTTTCGAACAAAATCGGGATACAATCTGGCTGTTTACTGATTGCATAATTAATCAAGTTTTATGGGTACATTTGCTTCGAATCTTTCATTGGAAGGAAGATTTCATAGACGTTTCTACTCCTTTAGTTTATATACCTTACATTTCCATTGTATAGTTTGATCATACTATATGTTACAAATGACAAAAGAAACCACACATTTCACAGCCAATTTGGTAAATGTGCAAGTCAAATCCATTTTATCATTTAAATTAAAGAAACAGGGAGTGTTTATTGTATTTGTTTTCTAAATGCCTCCAAATACCAGAGAGATTTACACATTTACCACATTATATTTTAAACACTACAGTGTTAAATCACCATTTAAAAAGGTACAGGAGTAACCACTTTTTCAAAATGGCAAATTAACTCTTTTAACATGCTGGATTCCGCCTTTATAATGTTGCATACATCATGTGAAAAGTGTTCATCTACCATTTAAAAAAAAGTGGTCACTCCTCGGCCCTTCTAAATGGTGATTTAACACTGTAGGTTTTAGAGTGCACCTAAATTTATGAAAAACGCACGTCTCCACAAAGCGTTAATATGTGCATAGTCACGTGATCACATACCATCCTTGGATCGTTGAATTCAGAATTGGCTTTTAACTTGGCTTTTACTTGATATTCATCAAAGAAGGTCAGCTCTTGCTTTTTTTCATGTTTAATTGTCTCAGTTTCTTTCTTTTTTTTGACTATTCGATAGGTTTCACTTTACCACAGTTACAGGATTTATAAAACTAATGACTTAATAAGCCATGATCTTTTTCGTATACCCCCCCCCCCCCTTCTGCAATAAATCTGGAAAATGTATGTAGAATTAAATACTTTTCCCCTCTACGGACGCCCTGGAGTACAAACCGTTGTTCAAGTTCCTCACATCTCTGTGCCTCGTCGCACATGTTGTATAGAGCTATACTTATAAGCAGTTGCTTATTTTTCTAATTCTGCCAATTATGTCTGCATTTGGTATTTGTTTAAAACAATTCAGAGATGGTTACAATCTGTTTTCATACGAGTTCACAATGTACTGCCCGAAGTAATCAATATTGAACGACCAAATCGTATCACAAAAACAACAATTAGGTATAGTGTTAGTGCAAACTCTTCTCTCCCCCAAACAATGACCTTTTGACGTTACCTATCAAAAATGGTGTCAAAGAACCTTGAATCATTATTTGCCTTTTCTCAGTTCTCTGGATAATTTAAACTTGATTACATTTGCTATGTCAGTTTCAATATAATTTAAGCATAAATATTTTGGGGTGCTCATTAAAAGGTGAAAAATAATATTTTCATGATTGCAAAGATGATGAAAGTGAACATTGAAATTTTTGAGAAATTCGATCGATTGGTTAGATAAAACTGAATAAGGATTTCCTAAACAAAGAAAACAACAAACGAACCCCAAACCCTTTCTGATACCACACAGTAATTAGAAATCAACAACCCATTTCTAAAGAAGACAGTTTAGGGAGAAGTTAGGTATTATACGAGATGTAACGATGTAGAGAATGATGTAACCACACCAAAGTAAAAAGGGCGGATGATCAGATGATCGCGCAGTTGTATCACTGGAATGCTATCCCAGAACTTCGCCTCCTCATAGATCTCTAGCTGTCAGAACTGTTGTTTAACAAGCCAGTATATCGCTGATGACAATCTGACATCTTCGCGTAACGAGACTCCTTCTCTCTGGCTCGATTTACTCTCCTCCCTGGAACAGGCAATATGAAGGATTTGGTCGAATCGATAAAAAAAGAAGATGTCGACAAAATGATGTCTGAGGGTACTCGCAATGTTTGCGAAGCAACAGCGACTGTGTAGTTAGATAAATAATTGTGACTCGATGATTATGATTTGAAATTAGTTGAAAAGGCTAAGGGCGACTCAGGGGACTTGTTGCAAGGCTTGGCAGAGAAGTATGACGAACTGCGCTTTTCCTTCTTTTCCCTTTTTAGATGTGATGACGCCATAGTAGTTTACTGTGTAGGTTAGGTTGGCATGAATGGGGCTGTGCGGTTTTCCTTTCTGAGAGATGAATCACGGTGGTCTAGTAGAAATAAACTTAGTCCTCGGGGAAGGGTAGCCCTGCAGAGACCAAGAGAAAAAGAAAAAGAAGGAACCTTATAGTATTTTGTCACCTTGGGAACATACGAAATCAATTAACGAATACGATACCGTAGATGCAAGGAATACGTACTCTCTCTCTCTCTCTCTCTCTGTTTCCCTGTCTCTCTTTGTCCCCCTGTCTCTCTCTACCTCTCTTTCACCTTATTTCTTTCTTTATCTCTTTCTTTCGACAATATATCCCATGTTGATCTGAGTATCCATTCCTTATCATTCTCCACGTCTGTCCTCCTTTCTCTCTGTCCTTTTCTGTCTCTCTGTTTATCACGTCCCCCCCTCTCTCTAGCTCTGTATCTCTGTGAATAACACGATAAAAACTACTTTCGAAAAATAAACCCAAGACAATTTCAATATCCCTGTCTATCACCTTTAGAAATGTGATTTCTACGGACAGTACAATAGGCCTTTGAAATTGCCCTTGAGTTTATTTTTCGAAAGTAGTTCTTATCGTGTTGAATCTGTATACAGGATAACAATAAACTTATTTAATTCATGATATTTCTCTTTAAATCCCGTTGCTCGGTAGCTCCCTTGTAATATATATCCTCCTGGATCTGTCCATAACTGGACCACATGCACTGCGCCGAAGTTTACAGATGTGCCCTAAGTTGTATTTTGGAAGTCCGCAAGTGGATGTCACCAAGATATGATCAACAAAATTCGGCGAACCCTGGAAGCCGCTGTGAGAAAAAAAGTGTCTTGCCACCTACTTTTTTCTTTGACAGTTTTACAAAACTGTGACCAAAAATGGGGCAATCAAGAACTCCAATTTCACGAAGACAAGATGCAAAATTGTAATACATATCATTGACTCTCCGTCTGTTCGAAAATATGTCTATAATTCAATCAGATGTTTGAAAACTTTGATCTCCTTTCTTAATTTTGGGGCAAATACTGCAAGAGTAATCTAGATTTGTATTATTATTAGAGTCATTACGGTAATCAAACTCAAATATTTGCACTCAAGATGTCATGACGGGATATACAATTACCTTTTATAATTGACAGTGCAAAGAAAATATTTGTGGAAGATTATGATATATGGAAAACTATACATTGATATTCTTGATTGAACTTTTGGAAAATCTTATCCATTGATGGTTTTTATTCCAATTAATTTTGAAACGCGTTCATACTCTCTCCAATAAAACAAACAGCATGATAGAAATGTCGGCAATATTGAAAGACATAACTTTTGTCTTTTTATGTAACACTTCAGTGAAAGTGAAGCCTCAGGTCTTCCTTCCCTTTTTCACCCTACTTCACATCATCTGATGATTATTGCAGCTGTGGAGGAAAAAGCGGAAAAAGGTAACCACGTAGGCGAAGAAAGCTAACATCCTACGGTCTATGAGTGATACATTACACTCAGGCCGTGTCAATAGAACATTTTCATGGCGGAAACTCTGAGACATGACATGGCTCCTTGAGAAAATACCACTAGCTTGGGGTGTCACCCGTCTCCTCCCCTCCTCCTCCTGACATTGTGATACACTGTCTATAGTTTTGTCCGAGGATATGTGAGATATGATGACAGATTAATCGACCAGCTTCCTTTCATATGTATACGTGAATACTTTGTGAGAAGCGGCTCGATTTGAAGTTGACTCTAGAGGCAGTTTAGGTTACACAATACCAACTTGTCTGTTTACTTTGAATATGGAGTAAGTATAAAAATCGCTCGCAATCTTTTTGTCTATGAGTCATTTCTAACGTAATTCGACTCGCATTTGCATTACACGATCTGTATTTGCTTTTACCTAGAACATGATCATTGTACCAATAGAGATTTGAATGAGTAATCATTTGTGTGTCGCCACTTGTAGAATACTAATTCCTACCATTTGGGAGAGACGGTAAATGCAGGTTGTAAAAGACATCGAGGGCGTGCTCAATCACCCTCGATTGCTGAACCTATTCAAGAGGCCCATGGCGTTAATCAATTCTGATTGGGGGCAAGTCACTGAGAATACCCTCAGTAAACATTTCAATAAATAACCTTTGATTAATAGGTCATACAAATGAATTTCTAGGATTGACATCTTACATCTCCTCTCAGGGGTTAACCAAGGTTTTGAAAAGAAGGGGGACACGATATAAAGAAATAGACAAGCATAAAGTAAACAAGGACGAAATAGGTTAATAAATATACAGGTATTAGGTGATGTTTTACAAAACGAATCTCTGGCAAGCAAAGAAAAATGTATTAAGAGTATTCCATTAAATGTATGCCACATTGATTTCAAAGAAGGAACAGGCCGGCTGTCCCCCCCCCCCCCCCCCACCAAATAATATATATCCGTCAGTGCCTCCTCCTTCTGAAATATCGTAAAGGTTTGTGGTAACATTACGTGAATAATGAAATGACGAAAAATGTTTTCAAGCCTCTTCCCATAATAGCTGTTGTATTTTGGTGCTTTTACTGAAAAAATAATAAGGGCGAGCCTCCTCATATATATATACGAGTGCACATATGAAACATGTTACACAGCAATATTCTTTTGAAAATTGAGCAGAAAGGCAATAAAAACTGCCACAAGCGGTGACCGGGTCATCCTATGTTTAACAAGCATTACCGAGTCCATCTATCTGTTTGATCCAAACTCTGGCGCTATAAGGAGTATTGTTTACCCATCTTGTTCGCACAATCATCTCAGGATATCTCAGAGTGTATATCCTTTATTTCTCGGGGGTGGCAAAATCATCCAGCTCGGTTCGATTGTGGAAATCCACACCGAGGTGTCTGCAGTAGACCAACACACGCACTCCCGGGTCCTAACGCCATCGATACTGAATCACACTGGCCTGGCATTTCACTGATAACATCAAGGGAACGTAGAGTCGTCTAAAGTACGACGTAATCGTACAGCAATCAAATCCTCACGCTCGATAGTTTAGCAAATGCACTTTTTCTCTAAGGGTTAATTCATAAACAAATCAATCATGGTGTAACTAAATGTTTCTGATTCATTAAATGGATATCATGGGCCTTGGGAACTCAAATACAGTAACAAAGAACTTTCCCTCCAATCACGGAAAATTGATTCCTTAAGGTGATACCTTTTCCATCTAGTAGCATTTTTGCATCAATAAACACAAAATTCTTCGCAGTGCACCATATGAAATTGCGTAGTTTATTTTTCGACAATGCAAACCTAAAAATAAAAATGTTAGCAATACTTTTGAGGTTACAGCTTGTATGGATAATTTAAAATAAAGCGAATTCTATAGGTTTTGGATGTGGGTGACGTCTGACGTTTCTCATAAAAAATACTGTCGTGTTCTCTGTATTCTTATTATGATAGATTGAATATGTTTACTTTATTCCCAGTTGCAATAGGCCTCTATAATTCTGACGTTGATAGCGATATTTGAAATTCCTCTAACAAGTACGAAATTGCCGTACTATACATTTTGAAATAAGTGAAATATCGCTATATTACCTAAGAGGCCCTAAGTATTGTATATTTCTCCCTCCAGAAAGATTACTTTAAACTGACTTACCAATACCAATATTTAAAACATATTCATTTTTTTAAAGGAACACATTACATAGGATGACAGAGCGTAAATGTTTGTTGAACTTATACCCCACAAATAATATGTCCAATATTAGTATTCATGTATATGAACAAAGTATAAGCACTTTTAAACATTATTTTGGCTAAATAAAAAAGACAAACAAGAAGAAAATGTCGGAGAAGGACGAATGAAAAATCTACCAAAAGGTTCCAATGGCCTTATCCAAGCAATATTTCATCTCTCAACTACCCGCGTAGTGTATTTGTTTTGATAAGCTGTTGGCGGATAAATCCCATCGATCGGTATAACGTTGGAGATGCTTGGAGGAGTATGGACATTGGGCTAAATTGGCAAATAGATCGCTGAGAATGGCGAAGATGCTGGATTGAAAGAACCCCTAATCGTTCTAGAAATTGAGAAAGCCCCCGAGGTGTACCAAGCATGATTAGTTATGAATATGGTGTCCTTTCCACATTTGCCATTGCTTCATTAGGATTCAACCGATGAGTTTATACCACGATCAGCGGAGAGTCCAAGAATAATTTGTAATTGCACATTACTTATCGAGGTTATTGTATTATCATTCTCTTTTTTATGACTTGAGGGAAAGTATATTTCAATTTATTTATCCTTGTCACTTTTGAAATCCAAAACTGTTTATTAAAATTACTGAATGATTGAAAACGGGATTCTTGACAACATAAAAGTCGCGCATGCCTAATTACCATTTTCGCGGAGAGATATAGGTTTTCACTAATTTCCAGTTTAATTGCTTGCCTTACTTAATATAAATAATAAATTCCCCATATTTATGCTCTTCTAAAAAATCTGTATCGAGTACACAGCTTTTACCTACAAACACCATATAGCTTTATTTTTATAAACCTCGTAGATTTTACTGCAAAATTTTCATTCAAAGTTTTTTTTTTAAATCTAAATGAACAAAGTATGAACATGGCATTTGATAATGATTTTATTTTTAAAGGTACATGGACTAATCTGTTAACCTCATCATGCTATATTGTAGCATTATAAATTCCAGTCTGTAACAGCCCAAACATCAAATAAACTTAAAATGTAAAACATCTAAAACGATTACATATAAAGGAGAAACATCGCCCTAAAATCGTACAAGCGATAGCTCGTAAACAGGGTGGGTTTTTTTTAAGGAGTACAGGTCTCAATTTTGCGGAAGCTTTATATGTCTCGGGAGGGGTCTGTCTAGCAAATTATAAGGGACAATCGCACCCCGTGCCGCTGCCCTTGCTTGTGAAATGTATGAGTCTTTAGAGGTTTCAGGCGAGAGATTAATGTACCACGCACATCACACCTGATGCCAGTGCTAATGCTACGTCACAATACCACAGGTGACACATTATATTAATCAGGAGGCGGGGGGGGGGGGGGGGGTCTATATGATGCTTTTTATTTGAGTGATAATAGACTGAACTGCAATATCATTACAATATGCATTTCTCACCAGAGCATAGAGCTAGCGAAGCAATTTTAAGTCAGGGCGATGATTGATTTTATTTCCTACTCACGTAGACGCCAATGCTTTCATTCGTGTTTATAATAGGCCATATAGGTGTATGAAAAATTATAAAAATATTTTTAGAACGCCTCGAGCTGTTAACATTAGGAAAAGAAAGAAGTGAGCTGGAGAAGAATATAAATTCTATGATACTACTCTTACAATATATCACAGAAAAGGGGTACAGTATATAGTCATCAATAACTATATTGCCCAAAACGTTTTGGCTATTCATGTTGGCATCATTCTGGCGCCATCTCCTAAAGTATTCACATTTTACATCTTGCGTGATGCTTTATTGTTTATAATTGGAGCAAATGATACATTGCCGCCAACCCAGTCCTTCATATCCTGTCTAAAAGTGCTCTTGTAATTTTTGTTGTCGTTGTTTAATGTGTCAGCTTTTAGTATCATGGTGTATGGATATAATATCTGATGAATATTTTTAATTTGTGGTATTATAAAAGGTTGTATGAAGTAGTGCAAATTATGTCGGTAGCAGTGAAATACCAAAATGATTGACGAAACTTATATATTAAGCTCATTACATGATCAACCTTTTTACCTTTGCCTGTAAGTCCTGATAAATTATTTGGAAGGTCGGTACATATTTTAGAACTTTTTCATGCACCTTTCTTATGCTTTTAGAGATTATTGATGAATGAAGCTTTAGATGTAACCCACGTTGTGCTCTTGCAAATAGTCCTGTGATTTACGTATCAAAGCAATAACTTTAAACTTTTAATAAACTACCCCTTCCACAAAAACTCACATGCGCATCTGCCCCACATACAAAGCTTCCCACCACCCCCACAGACGCACAAACATACGCACCCATACCGCTTTATCCTGGCGTGTATGTGAAAACACTGAATTCGAAACGTGCGTCATTTTATCATATCTCTAAATCTGATTCATTTGCACGTCCTTAAACTCTTCTCAGAATAGAACGTCATCAGTGATTTGGGAATGGAATGTACTTCCCACAATTCATTCAGTTTCATTATTGAGGTATAATATCACATTATCTCTTCAACATAAGGTAAGTATTAAAAAAAAAAAACTAACGCAAAACTTGCATTATAGCGGATTACAGCAGATTGACGTTCAAAATCCGTTTCTTTGTGTTTGCCGCACGATGCATTTTGCTTGATTTTAATTAATCAGAGACAAAGTAGACCTTTTTGAACGTCATCTACGGGAAGGTCATTGCTATAAGGAAAAAGATTCTTACAGATTACATATGACAAAATGAAAGGATAATTCCCAACTCTTACACAACATTAACTACAGGTACCATAAAAGTCTTTTAAGCATTTTAAACAAAAATAATAACAAAATTTGCTTTGCGGCTCTGAATGTGTATGTCACCTATTATCAGTTATTTAAAATTGTCACTTTCTACCGATCCTCAATTTAGAGACTTTCATTTTGTTTCACATCTTTATTTATAACGTATTTCCATCTTCTCATACACGGCTTTGGAAGAGTGCCCATTAGTATTATTAGTTTTTAACGCAATAACCAGACCTTATTTATAATTCTAAAATGACAAAATTTGACGTTACAATTACAACACCTAAAAACATATGCTGATAACGAAGAGATGTCAGATTCTGCAATTTTCATATGAATGTTATAATTGCAATTCTTGGAGTTGAAACACGTATTCTAATCTACTGACTGCCCTCGCCCACACCCACTTTCTTGAAATAGGACCGTTGGGAAACATCTTTCATCATGCTCCTCTGAGCATGAGATATTTTATTAATAAATTCATTTTCAAATAAATATTCCTTCCCACGAAAATACGGCAAAATTAGAGGAAAGGCACGTTCGCATCCTTTATTTTTATATTTCAAATTTAATAGCTCAGTCTATTTACCATACGAATAAGTATACAGAGGAAACAACACTGACAACACTGAGAATCAAACAGAATTATTTATGTTGTGAATTAATCAAAAATATAAGTGAATGTCACTGTTTGAAGTTGCCAGAGATGTGTCGAAGTACTATCATTTCATGGAGATCTTCATTTTATTTCCAGACAACGGGTCAAAACTACAATCATAATCATTTATGTCGATTTTTGTCTTCACATTTTGTAAATAAAATAAGTTTGCCTTGGATTTTTCTGCACGTGGCTATTCATTATTAGATGTTTTTAATCATATCGCTATAAAAAGAGATTCACAAGCAATACAGACATATATTCCGAAAACAAGAAATATATGTGAATCTATCCTATATCCTAACTAGATATCAAAATATCGATATTCTCTCAAAGCTTTCATTTCCGACAGAAGAACATTCTGACTTTGATTTTCTCATGGTGAGCATTTTACCACATTGTCTCAAAATATATCTCAAGGCCTTTTTGCTGACAGCATCTGATGTGCAAGATTGATTTTCGTTTATTTTATCTACGTGTACACTTTGTATTTGTTAACTTACCAGTTTCAAAGATTTAAGTTCCATTTCAATTTATCTAGGATTTCCGAAAGCTTTCTCCTCACTTCCTCATCTTCACTTGGAAATGGCGTCGAAGGTTCTGTGTTTCTATGTAAGAGTAGTTTAGCTGCATTCCTGTAAAAAATGAAAATAAAAAACAGGTAAATATCAATAGAAATAGAGAGCCCTGGTGATTATTTGAAGTGCATGGAATTGTCAGATATATGCATGTATGCGTTTATATTTTACTGGATGGTGTATTAGGGAGACACTCAACAATGAGGTTTATTCCGTCATGATAGGGACTGGTGTATTAGGGAGACACGAGGACAAATAAATAAGACAAAAAGTGTCTCCCAAATACACCGTACATGGGTGTGTGTGTGTGTGTTTACGCATTCAAACCGATGACATCGAACAAAGAGAACAATGGGTCATCGGTAGTAATTCAATAGGTCATCGGTTGTCAACAATTGGTGAGGTTTATTCCGTTTTGTGACGCAATTCAATAGTGGAGTCATCGGTTGAAATTCGAACAATAGAAAACATAGATGCGTGCGTGTGTGTGTGCGGTGTGTGTGTGTGTGTGTGTGTATACTGTATATATATATATATATATACATACAAAACTAGGGTTATGGGGACCTATAACAATGGGATTTATTCCGTCAGAGCGAAAACAACCAGATTACGGGGACATCGAGCAAGGTTATGGGGACATTGGGATGACGTATAACAATGCGAATGTCCCCATAAACATATATATATACAAGTATATATATTTTACTAAAGGGTACATTAGGTCGACACCTAACAATGCGGTTTATTCCGTCATAATAGCGACCCCTACATTAGGTAGACAGTTGGTGTCATTAGGTCGACAGTTGTCTATAGAAATGAGACAAAAACTGTCCTCCTAATGTACCCATTAGGGGTATGTATATATATGTATATATATAATTGTAAGGATTTGGCTAAAACACAACATTACGGGTCGTCTCGGTTATATATATATATATATATATATATATATATATATAGGCCTATTTGACTAACGGGTACATTAAGTCGACACCTAACAATGCCGTTTATTCCGTCATAATAGCGACCCCTACATTAGGTCGACAGTTGGTACATTAGGTCGACAGTTGAACAAAGAAAAAGAACAAAAACTGTCCTCCTAATGTACCCATTAGTCGTTTATATATATATATATATATATATATATATATATATATATATATATATATCTTTCTCTCTTCTCTCTTCTCCCTCCTTTTGCTTTTGTTTTTGTTGTGCATTGTTGCGCTTATCCTTTATCGCATTGCGCTTTGCTGATGCTGGATACATTTTTTAATAAAGTCACCATTCCTGATGAAGCCCTATGGGCGAAAATTTGAATTCTTTCATCTTTTAACGGTTGTCTCATTCATCATTGACTTTTGTGTATTTTTCATCAACCGACGCAGGACAATTATTATTTATTATTTATTATTATTTTATATATATATATATATATATATATATATATATATATATATATGTATATAGTTCAAAAAGTTCTCCGACGGAGATTAAAAATAGAGATAGACACCTTTTGTGTCTAACGGAGTCATTTATTCTGTGTGTCTCTCTCTCTTTATATATCTGTATGTAATGTGAAAGGAAATGAGAGAGTAATGGTTCCGTAGCTTAAATCAAAGTTCCCAAGAGCTTACCTCCCTTTTTTTTTTTTTTTGCAAATGTTGAAAAAAATGTCTCCGTCGGGAATCAAACCCGGGTCACTAGCTTAGAACGCCAATGCCCTTAACCACTAGACCACGGAGACGTGCCAGTGGTTTCGGCGACACCAGATTCAATTGACCGACTGATTGACAACATTATTAATTAATTCCTTTGTCGGAATATATATGTAAGAGAAAGAGAGAGAGAGAGAGGGGGGGGGGGGTAATGTAAATTTTCTTCCTCACTTAATTTTAAAACTCGTTTATTATTCCCAAAACTATTAGCATTCAACGTTTCTTTACGTCTATTATGGTGTAATCAAGATATGGAAGCATTGCTCCTTAGAACAGAAATAATTATGGCGGTCACTACAAGTTATCCAAATCTTGCTCATAGTAGAATGTCAATTTAGATATTTTCCCAAAAATATAATTTTAAAAAATGTATATTTTCTGTAATCACCTCTATGTACATAACAAATACATAAACCTGAAAATTG
Organism: Heliocidaris erythrogramma; assembly: GCA_025617745.1. Lineage (NCBI taxonomy): Eukaryota > Metazoa > Echinodermata > Echinoidea > Camarodonta > Echinometridae > Heliocidaris > Heliocidaris erythrogramma. The sequence continues at coordinate 28,859,133 of CM046853.1, forward strand.
GTAATAACGTATATATAGCGTAAATAAAGAAGTGTGTTGTGACGTAAAACGGTGCGATCGATCCCTGCCTCAATGGGGAGTATCGTCATGCATTATTTATTCAGTCTTCACTGATACATAATCTGATATTGTGTAAAACATGCTAATATATTGCGGAATTCAATTACAACTTTCATCATTTAAGGGGCCTCTTACATAAAATGTACCCGTATAAATGGTCAAAGAGGTTTGCATTTCAATACATATTTAACCACTACATTTGTCGTGCAATAATTCGCAATAACAACTGGCCATTGACCAGGTTGCAATATAAAAAATCAGAAATATAACTATTTTTTTTTTTAAACATAGATTCATCATTAATGCTATATTTCAATATTTTCAATACAGTCATAGCATGAATAATATAATACAAGAATGTCAATATTATTGCTTACAATTCTCATACTAATTAAAGCAATACGAATGACGTGCAGTTATTGTAATAACATTATTTATGGATGCAGGTAATAATAATACAGCTTGCAATATTCGTTATTGATGCAGGTAATAATAATACAGATTGCAATATTGGTTATGGATGCAGTTAATGATAATGCAGCTTACAGTATCATCATTGATTCTTTGAACATAATAACTAACAATATTTCCACACTTCATTAAGATATAATGTAAATGTGCCCAGGAATAGTTTAAGCTCCCGTTAGCATATACTTCCTCCGAAGAAACGGAAGGCAGCAAAATAGGAGAGATAGGATAGAAAATACAGATGGTGATCAAAGAGAGAGAGAGAGAGAGAGAGAGAGAGAGAGAGAGAGGGGCGGGAGGGGGGGGGGGGGGGGGAAGATACTAAACACGAGTCTGAGATAAGGCCAGGAGGAAAACACATCTTTGACTTCAAATGTTCACTCAAAAGGATTATACAGAATCATAAAGAATCGTGGTAAAATGGTAAATGCTGATCAAAAAAGAAGCGGAATTACATATTACGAAAGAATTGGCAAACCAGTAAAGGAATAAAAGTAAACACAAAGTAGGAAGTAGTCAAGACGAATTATACTGCAACTCTGATATACCTAAATAATCTGGCTGCCGGCAAACATGGTAGTTAGCTTAGATGTAGTGCATGAATTGATACCATCGTGTCTGACTTGTTTCCTTAATGCAATTGGTTAGCTGAAATCAATATCTATAGTTCCCTTTCACTAGCTTCACACATCCTCTACACTTTTCTTTTGCCCTCAACACGATCGTCCATAAATATCGATGTCAGACGTGATGAATCTGCGCTCTGGACTACCGTGAGTGTGTCGACACTTCTCTATTGTGCTAAATTCTGACCTCGGGCGCATCATAATACCACCATACAGAAAATATGACGTTCTGTGATAGATGGAGACTTGTCTTCGGCAACAAAGAAAGATAGATGAACGTTATAGAGATGAACAATAAGCCCGAGCCGCCTACATTATGCGGCCGTTCGGCCCGCTTCATGTTTTTGAAAAAAAACCATGTCCTTAAGCCCTTCGATTTACCTGCAATTCTCTCGAGGGCATTAAGAGGAAGAAGCATTTGGAGCCAATATCATGCGATTCGTATACGCCCGATTCGTACAACCTGAATGGTGACAATGCCGTCGTTATGTCCGATAATTGAATGAAGCATATTCGGCTAATGGACGAACATCCTTAATTAAATAATTGCACAGAGCGGCAACAAATTCATTTTTAAGTGTGCCATATAACATATATAAAGCAAGAAAGAAACATATTGTTACCATCTGATCATACCTTAGCATGTTGGTAGTATTCATATTTTGAAATGCAGTGAAAAGCATTCATACAAAAAGAATGATGTTAATCATTCTGCTGATAGTGTCCTTTTCATTCACCATTTTTATCAAATTGAATAAAAATTCAACAGTAGACCTGCTGCTGTTCTAAAAGCACGGTAAAATTTTCAATGCAAAATAAAATTTCTCACTTTAAGATCGTGACAAACATAGTCTAGAATACAGGGAAAGATCTTTATTGAGTATGGTGGCGTGAAAATTCAAATCAATACGACGCTTCTTTCGAGTGTTCGCTGTTCAAACGGTACTTGCGTTTAAGTGTCTTGTGAAAATTCTGGGAATATGATGTTTTCTGCCAGCATAATTCGATTATCCGCCAACTTGGTATTCCATCGTGGTTTTACAGTGACGTCGTCATGCTTGAATGAAAGAGTGGGCAGCTCTAGGACCTCCGTTTCATTCAAAATGAGAGTAATCTTATTTTCTCTCGAAAAACTATATATCTGTAGAGTTTACCCTATAATACATTACTCAAAGAGAACACAGAGAACGACACTCAGTTGCGATAATAGCTTTTTGAAAAGGGTGGTGCAACGCACCCCTCACTCCCTGCTGACGGGTCTGACATATAGAATGCCAACATAATTTATACATGGAGATGGTTAGAGACCATGCTAGAGACAAAAAGAAATGTGAAGATTCTTCAAGCATATCTACCTATTCCTGAGACAACCATCGTCATGATGGCCATTACTTAATTTGAGAATACTTACATCTTATACATTATACAAATTAGATATTTTTGGTATTAAAAAATACGTTTTTCTATGTCCGCTGACTAATTATTGATCTTGTTCTTGTAATTCCTGTTAATTTCAAGATTTATTAGTATTCTGTAAAGCTGCTCTGTGACATTTTAAAACCCATATATTCGTGGGAATAATCTGTCGAATGAATATATAATAAAAGAATATTCAATTGTTTAAAGGGGTATTATCGGTTGGCCACAGAGTAATTTTTATCTACTTTTATTATGCTTTGGTTTGTACGACAATTTTACAAACACCCAAAGAAGACCTGGGCCCTGTTTTATAAAACTTGTTATCAATAACAAATTGCAATGACCGATATAAGCTACTATAATCCTTGCATCTGATTGGCTGAGACCAAATTTGTTATAGAAATTGTTATAACAAGTTTTATGAAACGGAGCCCTGATCAGAATACAACGCGCATACATATACAGAGGACAAAGTTATGTACCATCTTTAATGGCCTGTTGGAAACTACAATATCCCCCTATGTTACTTGTTTAACTAATGGAATCCCATTATCACAAAAATATATCAAACCAAATCTAATTGAACTAAAATAGGTTTACTATAATAAAGTAAAGCTGCTATAAAATGTTGTGTGATATTTATTGTTCCCCTCACTCTGTTCAAGTTTTAGTTAGTCAAGTTTTTCTTTCCTGCTTTGTGCAGGTTTGTATTAGGATTTCTTTACACTTTACATGTACCCATCATTGAATTCAAATGAAAGTTTTCTAGCGTAAGCATTATGGACTGTTTTCGACATTTATACATCTGATGCCATATGAATGCAAAATTTAGGTTGCTAATTGCTTCCGTCAGATCATATTAGCCACAAAATATTGATGTACCTAATTCATAATAGAAATGCCAATCAATTATGATTAGTACCTAATTATATCTTTGTATATCGAGTTCTATAGGGAAAATCGAAGGTCAACATCACTAATTAACTGCATTATGAAAGTCATTTATATAAACTATGCGTGTAAAGGCTGTTCTACATTTTTCTTGACCCCCCCCCCCCCCCCCCCAATCCAAAATGGGAAGGGCGGGAAATTGAAAATAATACCAACTGCAAATACAGGTATTCCAAGGGTTCATGTGTATACAGGTGCAGGCTACATTTACGTGGAATGTTTACCTGCCATTTGGCCGCGTTGAAATAAATTTCAAGCACGTGTAGGGGGCGAAGGACAAATACTCGAGTAAGAGATGATTAGATTATTGGTCTGCCCTCATGTGCTCGCTCTAACCCTCTCGCATGATTAGTGATGATGCTGCTCCCAGGATAATCTCAATTAAAGAAATAGATGTCGATACAAAACATGAACTAGTTATTGATCCCTGGTTATTTTAAGCTGAGGGGGCTGCATGGTAAGAAAGATAGGACAGTAACGTCTCAGGGATGGGTCAGATCACGTGGTCACTTTTGTGCACTGGAGCCGAGCATTCGCCTTGAAACATAAATGGGTGTTTATTGATTTATTAAGGGTGGTGTGATCAAGGCAAACGGAAATATATATGCATGTTTTGAGCCACAATTAGACATTGTAATTTGTCATATTATTCATCGTACATGTTGTATGAAAGTAAAGTATGAGGAGGAGGATAATTATTGTATTCTAAATATTTTATTGTATTGTATTTACAATCTTTAATACTAAAAACAACAAATATGAACTAAATGTCCTATATTATTGTGGAAGATTATTAACTCCAAAATCACATTGATATATGTCAGGCAGTTCCGAAATGTTATATGTAGGGTGACTAATAAATGTTTATCATGAAGATATATATTTAAAAAAAAAGTTATACATTATACTAAACCAAGTATCCTGTGCTCACGAATCTTTCAGAATTAAAATATTTTTGTATGGAAAAAAGATGCAGATATGAATAAGACATGTCTTCTTCAATATGTTTAAGTACTCCCCGTAAGAAGTTAAAGGAAATGAAGCCCCTTTTTGTAAAGACGCCCAACCGTTCATCTCTCTCGAACAAATCCATTCACAAAATAATATATATGAGTGTGCATTCTTCAAAGAGGCATACATATTAAAATAATGCAGTAGTGAAAGTAAATGACATTATTTGCTACAAAAGGACACATTTTTTAATAACCACCACACCAATGACGATGGGAATATTCGGAACCATCAAATATTCATGTTCATTCCGATATTTAGTGTTTGCTTGATGCCAAAGTGCATACATCACAGATGACACTGCAAGGAGAGAGAGAGAGAGAGAGAGAAGGGCTGTTAGACAGTAGGTCCATGGTCGGACAAGGTTGGACATATTTGCAATGGCACCTTTCTGTCACCTGTTTAACCTATTTGACTGGCAGCACGGTTATTGGTTTCCTCAAAATATTGGCGTCCATATTGGTAATGGTGTTGGACATCATTTCACATCACTCATTAAGTGCAAATAGGCTTACCTTCATTATGGGGGAAGCCCTTTTAATATTGGAGGTATCAAATTAGATATATGGTCCCAGGTCTATGACATTTCGATTTTCTGAAGCCGCCCATCAGTAGTGTTGTGATCAGTCATATCTAAGCCAACCCTACAAGTACATTGTAAAACCCGTTAAAGGATTTGCTCTTGTAAAATATAATAAATCATTAATCTAGCCAAAACCAGTCTAAAACCTTGATGCAAAATATTTATGTAATAAATAACTAAAAAAGAAAATGTTAGCTGTCCATTCTTAACTTCAATAATTGGGTATAAGGAACTATAAAACCGGGAAAAATTTGAATGGAATAATTTCAGGCACTGAACGGTTTACTTTACAGTTTAACCTCTGGCATTATTCTCTCGTCTTTCGCCGCTACAATTCAATTACCTACTTTTGGATTAAGGCTACGTGTTTAGGTTAGACAACGAGAACAAAACTTATGTTTTTCGACTTTGAAGGTGCCGGAGATAAACCAACGAAGACAATATAGAATGTCCTCTGTTTGACCTGCTATTTGAAGAACGTTCGTAGATTTTCACACTATCACAGGACCTTTTTTCAAGTGCTCCTTGTAGGAACAAAAAATTTGCGCATGATCTTAGAGATTCTTCTCCCGCCTTCTTGCCTTCACGTCATAGTTCTATATTTAATCGAAAAATAAGTATATCGTATACAATACAAATAAAATATCGATTAACTTCATTGAAAGAAAAGATACTCTTAATATAAAAAGATTCAGTTGCAATATATTTAAATTCGTTTCAACAACCTGCTCAAAGTATATCCGAGTCTTGTCGCTGAACTTAAGTGAAAGAAGGCCAAAGAGGTAAACGGAATAGTTGAATGTTTCTGGGGGGAAGGAGTCTCTGTTAGTGACGTGTGAAATTTAAATAGTGTCTTTGAGGTTTATGTGTTCCGGCTAGGTCAAATTCAACACAATTCATTTTCCCTAACCTTTAGTGACATTTAAGATTGTGTCGATAAAGAAATCTGATCTGAATCATATTTCAATCATAGGGAACATGATCCGTATACCTTGTACATTCATATCTACCTCTGATCAGGAACGTTGTTTGCGTGGGTGCCTTTCACACTTCGGCTCTCGAGAAGTGAAACGAGTTAAAAGATTTTTATCTACAAGGTTGCTCCTTATTGCAATCAAAATCAGTGATGCCTTTTAAAGAAATTTGTAAAATGAACACGTCGAGGTGGCTGTGAATGTATATTGACTAGCCAGCCAGACAATTTGTCAAAATGTCAATAATTCGAGCGGCTGTCAGCATACCTAAGAAATGACAAAGAGTTGCACAGTCGGTGCCCTTAGAATTATAAAAACAGAAACATGCAGTTTTCGAAGAATGTTTCATTTCATGTTTCAAATCAATTTTGAAATTATCTACAAACTTAGATCAAAATCGTATATAAAGTGGTGTACGGAATAGATCTTCTAAGTCTCTCTCTCTGCCTCTGTTTCTTTCTCTCTCACAAACAAACAAACAATACATATATAAATATGTATAGACGTAATAATGATAAAAGAATCCCCCGTTACGGACAATAGTAAATTTATTAAAAAGATTCGGAATAAAAATTAGAAGATAGGAAAATTCAGTAAGGAGGAACAATGAATTTAGCTACGCAAATTATTTCTCTTATTCAATTCAATTGATTCAATCGATATTCAATTATATATATACACTAAAGGAAAAAAGAAACTTATAAAAGTTCAAGAGATCACCAAATTAAATTCTCTGCATGGAAATGTACCAAATTTGGATATAATGTTGATTCAATGCATGGCTTTAAATGACAGTCAATAACAAAAAGTTTTCTTCAATGCCACAAAAGAAATGTGCACTGAAGCAAAGGACTCTCTAATCCCCATATGCATATGGTGTACAAGGCTGCAGTTTGTCTTTGTGACTTGGGGATTAGAGAGTCCTTTGCTTCAGTGCACATTTCTTTTGTGGCATTGAAGAAAACTTTTTGTTATTGACTGTCATTTAAAGCCATGCATTGAATCAACATTATATCCAAATTTGGTACATTTCCATGCAGAGAATTTAATTTGGTGATCTCTTGAACTTTTATAAGTTTCTTTTTTCCTTTAGTGTATATATATATATATATATATACACACACACACACACACACACACACACACGTTTACATGGCTTTACTTCCGAGGACAACTATTGTTCCTCTATTGTTACTCGTCCTCGGACAGTCGACGGAATAAAGCACAAATTCATTGTTCGACGTTCGAGGACTATTGTCCGGCTTCCGAGGACCATTGTTGTCATGATTTTTTTTTGGTTCTCTGTCCGAAAATGTCCTCGGACATAATGCTAAACAAACGCACACACACACACACACACACACACACTTGGTGAATGCTAACCTCGTATAGAGTGATCGATGTTCGTAAGGAGGCAGAGCCCCAAATAATAATTTCAATTCACACAGGTGACATAAGGTTCATGTGATCTTTATTGTGCAAAAAAGATCAGATGAACTTTATGTCACCTGTGTGAATTGAAATCATTATCTTTATATATATATATATATATTATATGCAGCAATGGAAATACCCACATGAAAGTCGACTTGAGGTCTGGCCACCTCAAGTCGGCAGACGTCAATTCGACAACGGAACTTAGGAAATTTTACAAGCAAAATAGTATCAGCCGAATATGGCTGACTGTTCACTATAAAAATTAAGTTCCGTTGTCGACTTGAGGTGGCCAGACCTCAAGTCGATTTTCATGTGGGTATTTCCATTGCTGCATATATGTATATATATATATATATATGGCATTTCCGGGGAAAAAATAGGAATGACTTAGAAAATAAAGAGAGATACGAGGTGATGCAAAAGGAGCGGAAGAGGGGAATAAGATGAAAGTACTCTTTAAAAAAAGGGAAAAAGGTAGGAAGGACAAAACGTGACGTGGAATAATAGACAACACGCAAATAAAGAGACAAGCAAGAAACCAGGCAAAGAATAATACAAACTGCGCCCACATATTTTTTTATCTCAAAGAAACAATACGCTTTGATGTTGATGATACATGTTGGATAAATCTTCCTATGAATAATGCAAATTTGTACAAGGTGATATCTCTACACATCTGTCTAACTGTTTTCATTCATTTCTAACGCTCTACAGCTCCAGACGAGTGTACTATCAGTTGTATCTCGACTGGTCAAGCGATAAATTAGTCGAGTCGTAAAAACGCTCCTAACAATTTCTCGCTGCACTGATCGAGCATGCCAGCTCCGACTGGGGAAAAGGGATGTGAGATAAGGATTTTCTAGTTCAGATATCAAGAAGATTTCTTATACGTGTATGATAGCCGGAAGGGGATGAGTGTGGGGGCGAACCCCCTATCTGTTATATTTGGCCTTATTTCTTCATCGCGATGGATCTGTGACCGAATTCTATTGGGTGCAGTTATATGCTTGAATGTTTCAAGTCTACGTTTCAACTGTTCGATATAGTTTTCTTCTTACAGAAAGAACACAGTTGCCTCGTTTCACGATAAGCAAGACAGACAATATTCGTCTCGCAACTTCGTAAAATCATGAGAGGTCACGAGACCGACAGGCTAGGATATCGACATATTGGCCTCGTTGGCCTTCTGATAACTTTTCTAAGGGTTAATGAGACCAACTGTCGGTCACCTGGGCTGTCGGTTAAATGGAATTTTGTACACATCTACAATGCGTCGCCATGTTTTCCCATCAGATTGCATCACAGTATATTTGTGTGTTTCATAGAAAATATAAGATTTTTAACTCTGTGCTGAGATTTTTTCTCTCACATGAAGCTGAACTGTGCCATCGAGAATTTTGCGTATTGTTGTTTTGCGTACTGTCATCATGGTTATTTACATTGTTCAGAAAATTGTTTCTGTTAAAAAATAATGACAAGGATTTTCCATTTTCCATTTTCGATAAGTGAGGAAAAAAACGCTATTTGTAAGGAAAAAAATGAACTCGTGGGAAATCTGTGTAAGAAATGGTAGAATTCTATATAACACTTTCCTCCAAGCGGTTGTGAAACTATATGATATCGTCTCCCAAATTACCTCTGCTAATCTATCTATTATCGAAATTAGTGATCTCGCTAGGGGGTTTTATCATCGCCATCTTATTGGTATCATTTTATTGGTATCAATATCCTTTGAATTATCACTGCACCTCCAAGCTTAACGGAAAATCTACCTTTTATATCAGCTCAAATGGTCTTTATAGTACAATGAATCTCGTTTGGAAATGGTAATTCCAATAATCCGGTGAGATTGATTAGAGTGATGTAGGACAAAGTTCGGGGGTTTTATTCCCGCCGAAAGCATTTTCCAGTCGTACTTATCGTTGAAGTTGTGATATTTTCACACATACACCCCCACACACACACACAACACACCCACACCCACACATACACCTATACATGTATAGGGAGGACAGCTCTGGGGAACTTTGATTTAAGTTACGCAACCATTATTCTCTCATTTCCTTTCGCATTGTATATATATATATATATATATAATCAAATTAGCAAACTGGCAACTAATGCCATAATACACGGAAAATAATTAACAGGGCAATTTTCTAACCAAACCTTTTTTGTGTGTATACACACATAATTATATACATGCTATGTGTCTAGATGTTGAAGTAAGAAAAATCACTTCTGCATGAGTACTCACATCAAGAGAAATAAAGATTATCTGTTGGGACAATAAACTCTGTTTTCACTATATAAAGACACGTCTATTTAGAATTTTCTCTATTTCCGACAGTCATTGAATAGCTTTTTGCAAACATAATCGTGAACTTGGGCTTGAGTGACACAAGTGAATTGACTCCTTTCCGACTGCCAATGGCCACACTACTTTAACCTCAGATGGATTCCGTGGAAATCGCTTGAGAGCAAAATGATAAAGACGGGATTATCGTTACCCATTTGGTAACTTCTTCTGGCACTCAACAGCCCCTTCCTGCGGGGTTGGTAACGAGAAAGATCATAATGGCATATTAAGGAGACCAGTTGTACCGTATCCGTTTTGGGACGATAAAAAAGTAGGTTTGCTATATTATGCCTGCATGCTCCAAGTTCAGTGACTCCGGTGCATATAAGCATCCTCCTTTTTGCGCTCAGGCACCGTATACCTGAATAGCCACTAGAGAGCTTGGATGAAAATAAGTGGGCAAAGCCATGTGTGGGCGGCAGCGAAAAGGTTCAAAGAAAATTCCTCTAAAACATTGTCGAATATGGCCAATAAAGAGTAATATAAAGTTTTGTTTGAGAAGAATACTGATGAACAAAAGAAGCAAATAATTACGCCAGTTAAAAACACAATTTTCTTTGGTCTTCAAACGAAAATTTGTTTCACAACAAAGATGGGATTCGATATGGTAATCACATAGTACACAGAAAATGTGAAAAGGTTAGCTCGAAGCACGAAAAAAGGATGAGTACGAAAATTGTCATAGCTCACGTAGGGCAAGTTTGTAAGACAGCGATAACACTGCATATGATTGGCTAATAATACGCTACAAATGCACCCATTTTTTCGATCCATTGTTTATTATCGACTTTTCATTTTACGCATTCTTGCACGCATACCGCTCTAGATTCGCAATCAATGGCCACCGCCTATAGGGTGCTCCTCACTTTTTTTTCCTCCTCCGACCCTCATCTAAAAATGTTATCAAAATCCAATTTTGGGAGAGCTCCGCAAAGAAACGTATTCGCAGCATCCTTGAGACACAATTTACCGTAGATTTGGCATGTTTAATTTTCTAACCGAACCGTGTGTGTAGGTCTAATTTCTTCATTGTTTTCATCAAGAAAACGCAAAAAGGTCATGAGAATTTTGTCTTCTTCCAAAAAATAAAAAATAAAAAAAGACAATTTTACCGCATTAGTAGCATATAAGGATTGCAAAAGAACAGCATTTCAGAATATAGCTGATACAAATATTATGTATTCTTGATTCTCATCCAATATATGGGTTTGGATATGTGATCTGTCTGTCGGCAATGTATAGACCATCGTATTTTGAGAGGTATCACTTTCGCAGTTGACAAGTGTTTATATTGTAATATGATGATCAGGGATGTGTTTCTGAAAGATGAGCTTGAATATTGGTGTGAAAAGGATGCAAGAGGTTGCAGAGACGGCGGATCATACTTGGTATAGGAAAACTTTCAAAGTCTATTGGCTCTTAATCATCATAAGATGGCAACCAACATTATGAGTATCTCTGGGTCGATGTCTTACTGAAGTTTAGTCACGCTATCTGGTCGCCATGAGTAAAGTACAGTCTAATATGATGTTGTCCTTCTTTAAAAGGTCACCTCTTGAAGATGCGTTTACGTCCACCAAAATGTAAATTACATTATCGAAAATAGTAACCAATATATAAGTGGGCAGGGGCGAATCTTAATTTCAAAGCTGAGAGTTTTTCATCCGCTTAAAAAAGAAGGTTGCACAAGATGATTGTATGTACTGCGTTATAAACAACATTTTAAACAAAATAATGAATCATAAATTACTTTTTTTTTAAACGGTTTCCATTATCATGATTATACTTTTTTTACGTACTTCCTTAGCACTGTACTTTTTTACACAAACAGACATCGTAAATTAAACTCGGACAACATTATCTTCTTGAGCATTTAAATTATCTTATGGGGTGTTGCAAGAAAGTTGTAATCGATTGCAAATATGATACATTTATTTTAAATGGAACTTGCAATCAATTGCAAGACTTGCGACTGATTTGGGGGATGTGCAATTGATTGCAACTTTCTTGCAACACCCCTTTACACTCTTAGAAATGTTGGGTAAATGCCACTGGGTAAATGAAGATTGGGCATAGGTTGGTTAAATCTTGCTCAACTTTTACATGCATTTACCCAACATTGGTCAAAAATAAGAATGAAATTGGTAAAGTTTACCCAAAAGTTGGTCGGACTCATAAGGACCCTCATGTTGGGTAAAATTTGGGTAAAATTTTGCCCAATATTTCTAAGAGTGTAGTTAGATTATGGGTGAGGGGCAAAGGCGGATGTCGTTTTACAGCCATGGATGGCACATAATGTTTTTTTTTTTTTAAATCTTTGAACTAGTACATAATATATGAAAAAATACGAAGATGCCACTGCGATACCCTAACGCAAGGTGACAGTTGCCCGAATGTTGCAGTTTCAAAATTCTCAAGTGTTTCAGCTCCCAATCCCCCTTTCCTATATACGGATATATAATGACTGCTCTAAAATAAGGAATGACAATAATCTAAGTGGACACAAGTGTCTGTATACTCTTCAATATAAACAATGATTATGCTCGTTTTAAAAGCTTCTTTGTTTCACCAGCCAGCTTTAATTTGTAGACCTATTCGTTTTCTCTGCTTTCCATTAATGGGCGCATTTACACTATACGGTCCAGACTTTGCAATTTTACTGACATCGCGGTGTCAAGATGGATGTTGCTTAGTAGGCCATTTCTTACTTCCGCCGTAATATTGCAATGTATACAGGTGTCGTCGTCTAGTGGATACGTCACCGGCCTGTGGATTACATGGTTCGCGGTTCCAATCCGGCCGCAGCATTGGCAAAACATTAAGCTACATGGCCACTCTTAATGAGTAGACATTGGGTACCCATAAGGAATGGAGAGAGTGCACACTTGTGTGCGGGCTTGGAATCCAATGAACAGTGGTAATAATAGATAACACGTTTTACTTTTTACTTTTTGAAATAATCCCTGTTGCAGCTCACACTGGATGCTATACCGGGATGATTTTACTTGTTGAAATAATCCGGGCCGGTTAAGCGCATTGAAGGAGTCACATAATGCGCTATATAAAAGTAACATATCATTATTATTATTTTATTAATAGTGTGAGCAAAATAAAGATGTTTGGACCGCAGTGTAAACGGGCCTAAAAATAGAATCATCTACAGTAACAATAAATCGCATTTAAGAACTTCCAAACAAACAGTTGGATAAATAAAGAAGGGCAGACTGTTGTTAACAGCCGAATGTAAGTGCCTTCGGCAGAAGATCGAACATGGCATGCATGTGACGAGTCGTATTTTACAGAAATTCTCCTAAACTGCCACAAATCAAATCGATTAGGTCTGCATTTACAGGTCTTCTGTCGCCTCATTAGTCTGAACAGAGCGGAAAACAACAGAAGGTTAAATTAACAAGCGCATAGTTTCTTTCCAGGCCTACCATTAGCATGGCGAAAAGTGTATGTATCCGACGTGATCCAATAATAAAGCGTGCGTCTTCAGGTTATTTTCGCTGTAGTATTATCGTGGGTGAACTGTTGGTTTAAACTTTCAGAGTAGTGTTATCCTGTACTTCTCCTCATACTTATGTAAATCATCATCAATGGGATAATTGCATCTGAGAAAGGGTCCTTTAAATTGAGAGATAATACTTCGATTTAAACAACATCTGTGCAACTGTGAAAAACGACGGCTGTACTAGGATATTTCTGGGGGTCATCCTTGTTCGAAAAAATATATAAACTGACCGTTTAACACCTTTTCTTGTGGAGGCAAGAGCTGTAGATGTTACATAGGATGTGACAGCGTGGGGTCTTGTGTTTGCTGTTCAAAACAGGGCGGGATTGCACTTTCAGTGACCACATATAGAAATTGCGAAAAGATACACATCACCACGACTGCTAAATATTGCTGACCGATCAATGTTCGTTTTGCTGTATACAATACTAGGATAATAATTATGTATGCGACCAAAGGTGATCGTCACCGTGGGTACAAACCCTGCCCAAGTTCGACAAGGAAATGTCCAAAACTGGTAATAAACATTATTGCCCTCATGTTGGGACTTTTCCAAATGTTTTTAAGTGTGTAGAATGTATTTTGGTATGATAGAGGTGTTTGGGATACTCACAGCACCAAGGTATATACTGATCATTAGCTATATGCGAAGAAAGCATTTTCAGGTATAAGGAAGTTATACTATCGCCCCCAACCACATGAGGAATGTAATCATCTTTTCGCTTCAAAGACTCGGCAAAAGGTAATTCCATTATAGTATGGTACTTTGCCAGTAAACTTTGTAGCCTATTATGAAAGTCATAACGCCAAAGAGTTCGTTTTCTGTGTATGTGATTTTCGTTTACGTGTGCCCTTTCCAACGTGTCAATCAATGTGCTTGTATTAACAGAAAGTACTCCTCTGTAATCCTAAGGTAATCAAGCAATGAACATCTCATGATCTTCCTCAGGGAACCGTGACTCTTCGTAGATGTTTACTGTTATCTTTGCTAACCAAATGGTTTGTTATCTTTGATATTTAATCCCTCTCAATGGCCTTTATCTGCAACTTATTTTGAAAGAACATAGTCCTCTTATGGCTTTGGTTGTATCATTTCCCCTAATCGTATTCCGTTTAAACCATGCAGAGATCCGTCAATAAGTATCAACATGATCAATGTGGTATGTTGGCAAGCTATATGAGCTCTTCCAAGTGCCGTTTAGGTTTATTGCTGTAATCATTCACCACTATAGACGCTGTTGACAATCAAGACTCTGAGATTCTTTATTCACGTGACAATGCTTTCAGTGTTCGCTGCTGGATGTCTACTTTTGTGGAGATGTATGAGTTAATTGCAGTACCACGTTTGTTAATACGGGATAGAAGTGCCCCCAAACACTCAACGGCTGGTCAGAATGTCATCATACAATCATAAAACTTCCATAAACCAAACTACACAGCGTGGGCCACGAAGGTAGGCTGGCGCCTTCAGTAAAGTTGACCAACTCTCTGCTGGAAATTAATGTATTCGACGTTTAATATATACATTACGTGAAGTATTATTGATATTGCAGTATCTTAACGTCACATTTGGCGAACCCGGACTTTAAAACATTATCATAATTAACTCACTTCAAATCATAAATTGTCAAAAGAAAGATTATTTTAAAAATCACTTTATGAACAGTTGGTTTTTTTTACATTCAGATTTAGATTTTATCTCATTTCATTTTCATTTTTCAAAGTATATAACATTAACTATTATGCAATCAACAATATAAAGTGAGTCTATGATGGTGCAATACTGCAAATTGATGGGGTTTTTTTTTAATGGGATGGCATTTAATCATCTTTTTAGATATTGATTTTCTAAAGTTGGTTAATTACAGCGGAATCATGAGAGGTCAATCATTACCCGAGAAGATCTTTGATTAGTTACTTGTTACTACCGCAAGGTATCGTTCACAATACCTTATTTGGAACTCATTCAAGCCACGAATATTCTGTTTCATTTATGAAACCTAAATTTAAATTACCTGAAATGTTTTTTCCCCTTTCGTCCACTCAGGAAAATGTCCAATAAAATAGCTATTTACATCTTCCAATAGTGGTTCTACATCATAAACATGTTGGGAAATCCCCCACGATTGCAGTTCAGTGTTTACGGAAACATGAAAATCGTCAATGGAATCTGTGGTAAGACACTATGAACACGATGACAAAGAGAGCGGACAATTTATGCCGCTCCTCATTCTACCCTCCACAATAGCTCTAGTAGACAAAAGGACATCCCTTCACTGCTATTATGTGACACCTGTTCTACATATTTTTACAGGATAGCAATGAATGGATGTTCTTTTGTTAACCAGTGCAATTGTGAAGGGTACAATGAGGAGCTGCATAAATTGTCCGCTTCTTTGTTCGTCATGTTCATAGTGAGAGGGTCAGCTCAACCCGAATCTTCTTAAGATGTGAAAGTGTTCCTAGGGGCACCCATGATGTTACAGTCCGGTACTTATGGGGGGGGGTATTTGAAGAAACCGTCTATCGATGCAGGTGTAGCGTGTTTTTCCCTAACATTTAAGAATGAATTATGCAGAACTGAGTGACAGAAGAACACTTTCTAAGATGTTGCGAGTGCTTTCAAGAACAAAGGCAAACCCTGGATCGCCAAGGGAGAAGGGGGGGGGGGGGGGTCCGAAATATGCCCCGAAGGTGTTGCAGCATTTTGTCTCTGGAATCTAAAATGATTGGTACTTTAAGAACTTCTCATTAAGGAGGGAGCGGCTGTTGAATCACTTTTGTGAGAGGGGTAATGTGAAATAATAATGACCGTCCAATTTTTTTCCGATTAAGTGTAGAATGTAAAGATGACCTTTTAAAAGAAATAATATGTCATGTACCGTATTACTAACATGACCTGGTGACTGTGCACAGTTCTAAAAGCTGGCTTGATGTAGTGAAGGCGGGTGGGGTGGGGTTGGATGGAGAATGGTTTAGCGTTGGGTAACATGTTGAAGGTAAAAATATCCATCATGTCCAATGTGGACACATGGATACTTTAACGAGTCTAATAATTTTGACGACAACATTGATGAATTGTTGAATACAGGATTTATTTGACAATGTGAAAGATAGTAGAATCTAAAGTATAATGCAATATTTCTTAGAAATAATGAATTTCGAAATGATTTTAAGGGTTATTGTTATCATTGTAATTACAAGTGTTTCCAAAACCTGTGGAATTTGCTTTTCCAATTAATCACGTTAATGTGGATGAACATACCAAAAATATTCTTATTTTTTGACGAGTATACGGTAAAAAGACATTCATAATTTGTCAGTGATTATCAATGGTGTTTATTTTTTGAAGGCAATCAGATATTCGAACGTTACTCGCATGCGATACACTACGGTATAGGAATGAAGCCTGTGTTTTCAGTCATTTTGTTGCTCGCTAACTGAAATGGAGAAACTCCATGTTACACGTGTTGAATATCCATCTGTTGTTCAGAGCTCTTTTCAATCATTACAAATGTATCTTTTATCTCCGACTTCCGGATCCTAAGAATCCATCAACTCGCCGAAATCCGATTATTGAAAAAAAAATAATCCTCATCTGTATTGCATAGTTACTGATAAAAAGAAAGATGGGTATAGAAATGGATTTTTAACGTAGGCGTAAGAATGTCTTAGCGGCATATATATTACGGTATAGTACTTTACATTGATATAATGAAGAATATGGAAGTGTTATAGCTTACGTAGAGTTGAAATCAGGGTACGACAAGATGCCTTCAAGACGAAAAGGTTAACCTCCTATTACGTTGAATATTAATTGAAATATTATATTAAATTCTTGTTCAATTAACGATTTCATGTCTTTTTCATTCCTTCACTCTCTATTTTTGGTTATTGATCCATTTTGGATAGAAGAAAAATACAGGAAAATGTGTTCAGGTAGGATACAAAGAGGACCTCCATATGCATTTATATCATTTTTAAAGAAAGCCAAAGGGGAATACAAAAACGTGACGTAGTATTTCGTACTTCAAACGGAGCTTTTAAGGGGCGGAAATGATAATGACCTCCATCCCACTCTTTTGCATTTTGTCAATCTAGTAAGACCACCCCCCCCCCCCCCACCACCACCACATTGACAACCATGATGGCTAACGCCTCATCACCGACTAGGACCATTGTGAAACCACTGCTTTTGTGTCCATTGCACACAAGGCTGCGGGGAAAATATACAAAAATTACTCGTGTCAGGTAACATCGGGGGGGGGGGGGGGGGGTCCGCTCGCTATTCATAAGGACCGCTATTCATTTAACACACCTTATGAATAGCGGTCCTTATGAATCGTTATGAATAGTGGTCCTTATGAATGGAGGTCCTTATGACTAGCGAGGTAATTTGTCTATGGTTTGCTTGCTATTCATAAGGACCGCTATTCATACAAACCGTTTTTATTTAGCCTCGCGTTATGGATAACGGTCCTTATGAATAAGTGGTCCTTATGAATAGCGGTCCTTATGACTAGCGAGGTTACCCCACATCGGGACCTATGTTCAGACTTGACGTAAAATGCTCTTCAAATATGTTACAGATCTCTTACAGGTCATTTATATAACGCAACATCAGCTGGATCAGTCAAATGATATGACTAAGTCGAGTGAAAGTGAACAAAATGTGACACATGCAAGAAAGAGATGCACTTTTGATGTCACTATTTCACTGAGCATGATGCGGTCAGACAGCGTTAACTTGTTTTAGGAATTGACCTTATCACTCGCCCAACAAGACGACTGCTTAAAAAGTTGAATATATCTTATTCATGGCTCTCTCTATAAGTTCGCCATCCTTCCTGTACAGATTGATCCGACTTTGACATCTCTCCCGTAATGGAGACAGACATTTTGCAATATTATCTGGAGCAATACTGCCAGGAGAGATCAATGAATCCATAAAGTTTGTCTTGTGGTTGTCTCTCTTCATTGATGTATTACATTGTCGAGTCAAATGTTAACCAGTCGAATCAATACTCTGTCATTCAGGGTACCATACTGCGATAAGTTGCCTATTATAGCTTCTTGAATATATATTTATATATATATATATATATATATATATATATATATAAAGTTCAAAATAGAGAGAGACACAGAATAAATTACTCCGTTAGACACACACACGCACACATACACACACACCCTGTCTTGTATTGCTTTACTTCCGAGGACAAGTATTGTTCCTCTATTGTTCCTCCGTCCTCGGACAGTCAACGGAATGAGGCACAAATTCATTGTTCGACGTTCGAGGACTATTGTCCGGCTTCCGAGGACCATTGTTCTCACGATTTTTGTTTTGTTCTCTGTCCGAAAATGTCCTCGGACATACGGCTTAACACGCCCACACACACACACACACACACAGAGTCTTGTATTGCTTTACTTCCGAGGACAAGTATTGTTCCTTTATTGTTCCTCCGTCCTCGGACAGTCGACGGAATAAGGCACAAATTCATTGTTCGACGTTCGAGGACTATTGTCCGGCTTCCGAGGACCATTGTTCTCATGATATTTTTTTTTTGTTCTCTGTCCGAAAATGTCCTCGGACATACGGCTAAACACGCCCACAGACACACACACACACACACACATATATACAGTATATATATATATAATTGTGGGAGAAATGAATATGAGAGAATAGGCCATTTTCGTAATGTATTCAAATTAATGCTTACCTCTTTTTTTTTAAATCTTAGTCATGGACTATTACATTTACCTGTTACAAGTCCTTGTATTACAATATTAGGAATGCAGATTGCATACATTAAGTTTTGGTAGGTTGGGCAAGCAAAAATGTTTGTTCAACCTAAAAACACCTAATACATGCCATTCGCATTCTGACTATAACAAAAATTAAAAAGAATAGCTTTCTGCAGGTGAAATATAATAGTTTATCACTAGGCAAACTTGTATAAATTTGAATAAATTACGAAGATGACCCTTTTTTCTTACAAATGTTTATTCATTTCCACGAGAGTTGTCAAAGTTTTTTTGCATATTTTGTCAGATTATTTTCATGGCATTATGATATACATGATTAACTCCAATTGTTATTTTCTGGCGTATACATAATCTCAAAGATCTTTCTATTTTTGCTGCTTATTACTTGGAAATTTGTTATTAGTTTTTACTATTTCTACTTCGAAGAAAACACTTAACCGTCTTGAAACCTTCATAGGAGCCTATAGGGAAAACCAAAAATGAAATAGGATCGGCTATTATCTTCCAAGTTTTATGATATACAAGAAAATGTTTATCAAGAGGGGTTTTTCCACCAAATTTATGCAATGAAAATGTCGACAAGATGTATTTGTATATTCAGAGTGTGGCCTTTTGAAAGAATTTAACCATGTTCTACAATACAATGTCATACATCGGAAAATATTCATGCACGAGAATGCAGGAATATATTGGCCCCTAGAAACTTGTACAGCTTGCGGTTAATTGAATAATTCAAACCACGCGATTCCAATGTTACTATGAAAGAGTAATTCGCCAAACGTATGTAGATTGCAGGAAAACTGATTATGATATCAGTGATTCAAACCAGTCATGTAGCACGTTGTTAAAACTGTCACTCAAACTATGTCTCCAAACGGAAGAAAACACGTGAGGCCTAGTTACTTATTCAAGAATGGATTTTGACAGTGCTGCCATCCTCTCTTTATTAAACGTTTATGTCCATATCAAATGACTCTTAACAAACACACCATATTAAAAGTCATCTCTACAAAGCGCTCTGTCGAGTACGTCATGACAAACCAATTAATATTTGATATGATGTGTACCAAAGATTAGATGGTTCATGATGTTATGGGATCGAGAACATGGTTTTTTTTGCCAACTGTTCATGACTGTTTATAAATTATGATCTTTGTTAAATTGATAGTCTTAAATTAGAGATCAAAATGAGTTGACTGATAAAAATCTCACAGCTTTGCTTATTCATCGAAAGAAAACTGCACATTTTATAGATATTATATCATTACAAGGTATCCTCTAATCATTTTGTTCCCAAGGGATTTTCTGTTAGGTGGAATTTTGTGGTCTGCATGTTTATGGGGCTACGCCCCCAGCGGAGAACTCAAATTATTGCAAAGTTTATTTCCATAATAGGCTACCATGACATACGAGAGTGCAGAGTGGTAATAACAATTTTGAATAATATAATGATTACATTCAATCAAAGATGAGATTGTTTATGAGCCATTATCATACAACTGTTCACTTTCTCTTATCAATTTAACCTCGGTATGATGAATCATATTTCACGATTGCTTGTTTAGCGCATATTTGTTTGTTGAACTTTGTTCATATATACTTTTTATATTTTGGCTTGGACCCCTTTGAAAAAACAACTATTAGGTGACAAGGGCAATCCATTTCATGAGCGGAGTATGAATAAATGAAATTGAATCATAATGAGAGCGTGGCTAATTTACGCCAAAAAAGAGGAAAAGATGCTTTATACTTCTTCTCAGAAAATGACAACGCGCTGCATTGTGCGATTAATGATCCATCAACATAATGAAACCGTTAAAATTTGTCTTTATCCTCTCTCGAGAGTGGCTTCACTTAACCGAAGTCATCTGAAGAACACAACCTTTTCGTCATGTTTGTGCTTGGAAAATTGCACTTTGAGCATGTATAGTTAAGGGTGATTGTGCTTTTTTTCATTCAGCCCAAGTTATATCTTCAAACAATATGAACGGAATTGCCTTATTATATAGTGATTAATGACTCCATTGAGAGTGTTTGCAGGTCATATTACATTGTCGTGTTGCCATTGTAGCCATGGAAGAAGATGGTTTGGACGATGAACCACATAATTGCTCAACTAATTGATTCGATACGTCCTTCACATATCAGAAGAGAGTATCCTTTATGGACTAAAAATGATCATACCGTTCTCTCGTTCCTGCGATCGAGGGGACAATGACAAGGCCCTCTTAAACACAAGCGCAAACAATTAGTGTCGATTGAAACATGCGTGCTTGATTACGACGAGGGAAATCGACAAATCTCTTTGCCAGCATCCCTACCTAATCTGAAGTTCAGTCTTCAGGGTGGAAGGGTTGGGGTGGGGTGGGGTTATGGTATAGATCAGAGGCCACCCAGCGGTTTATGGTTTTGGTTTTTTATAATGCAATGGGGCATAATTATTTTTCTTCTTCAAGAAACGTGGTGGGGGAGGGGCTCGGTTCCATTGCACATGTAAATGACATTTTGACTAGCATTTTAAGCAGGTCTTCTTCGTCGATATCGAGACCTTAAAAAGCAAAATCCTTATTGTAGTAAGATGTTATTTTTAGCTCATCTCACAAGACACTAACGGATTATTTGTATTTCCATATCAATAGTATTACTACCATCAATAATTATTTATTAGATGCCTGAGAGGGGACAGGCTAAATCAATCGTTGTGACCCTCAAGCTTCTTGCACAAGAGTGACTGGGACGAACAAGCATGCGCAAGTGAACTACTCCCCCAGGGTTTCATATATACTACTCCATATGAGTGTATTGCCCGAATCATAATTTGTTTAATTGGTATGCCACCCGTCGAGAAGGGGAAAGAATGTGAATGAGAAATGGGGCAATGAGGATGAAACAGGATGCTATAAAGATAACGAAAAGCCAATAGTAATGGAAAGTACAGCACCGATGCCCTCATTAATGAATAGTGAAAACTGATCATAATTATTTACTGGTGCATTATATAGAGCGGGACGTGGCTGCCATCTATTTAAACCAGCAGCCATGCCCCTCCATATCGTATCCGATCAAGAGCATATAGATTACCCTCCCCTACTTCAATCCAAGGCCTGGATACGCCAATGATCATAATTATACAGCATAATTGAAGGGGGAAATGAATATCATCAATATCATCAAAACAGATTATATCCCTTGCCCTGCTTGTATCCGCAGTTTCAGACGTTTACTTATAGCTTTATTTCTTTTAAACTGTAGGAGCTTAATCATGTTTATAAAACCTAGATGAAATGCGACTGACCAGTACGCAAATAACATCCCGAGGTATACCAAAAATATGTTGATGGTGACGGTATAGCATGAATGACGAATGATGATGAGAGACGGAAAGTGTACGCTGAATAAATTGTTAAAATGCTCTTTGGGGATTTGCAATACATGTACTGCTCTCCTGACAAGATTATTTACTTTTGTCGGATGATTTAGACCATGGGGATTGGAGGACATCGTCAATGGGATAAATGAAAACATTATTTTGGGGGGACATGTTGGAGGCTGAAGTTTACCGGTGATAAGTAGGAGTTTGAGTGGTTAATATCTCAGGCCCGTAGCCAGGGTTTCTAAAGGGGTGGGTCGTTTTTGGCAAAAGCGGACCTTTGTCATAATCAATACGCTAGAGGGGTCCGGGGGCATGCTCCCCCCGGAAAATTTTAAAATCTAGATGCTTTCTGCTGCAATTTAAGGACCCCCGAGGAGAAATTTAGGGGTTGTGAATGATGATTTTGAACACACATTTTTGAAGTCGCAGAAACAAAATATTTATTAGAGTGTGTGTTACATTCACTTGTAACAGCTAGACCACTAGCAGATAGACCACAGTGACAGCATTTTGAGCAGCCACAATGACATACTCGTGACCCATGCCATGGTTTTCACATTTTCTTTTACAGAACGACGCCAGAGCTCTGACTACGTATTTCCAAGAGGTGTTATTGTGTTGACAATTTTTTTCTTCAAAAATGGCCCTATTAAAACGCACCAAATAGCATCAAAATTTCAAAATTTTCCAGAACCCCGTTACGACAGGGGATCACCCCCCCCCCTCTCGTGTTCTCCCCGCGCTGCCGCTCCGCCGCTCCGGAGCTATGTCCACCTCTTTTTAAAATCTACTTATTACTTTTTCCAAAATGTTGGCAACACTGCAACTCACTACACCAGCTTTGATGCTGTACAACTGACAGCGTGTGGGTAATTCTGGTAACAAAGATTAAAGGTGTGTGTTTTTATTTTCATGAAAAAGCGGACCTCAGCCCAAGAAGGGGGGGGGCGTCCGACCCCTCCGACCCCCCTCTGGCTACGGGCCTGTATCTTAAGGCATTTTACACACCAACAACCCCCCCCCCCCCCCGTGCTCCTCGTCTTCCTGCCCATCAAAATGAAAGGTCATCAATTGTATTCAGCAGAATTTCACCTTTCCGAGCATTCTATCAAAAATGAAATTTGATATGAGAAAATGATCACAAAATCTTTCATTTCATAAGATGAAAGAGGGTACGAGAGAGGGAGAGAAAGAGAGAGAGAGATAGAGAGAGAGAGAGGAGAGAAGAATCAACCTTACCTGATATGTTGTATGAGTACTGAATCTGATGTTGAGGAGGAGGTCGATGTGGATGATGATCTCTTGCCCCATCTCTGAGGATTGACCCTTCCTGGACACCCTATGGGCATTGGGGGACAGCCAGATTGTACACATGCCAACGATAAGAGCAGGATAAATAGACCCCCGAGTATCGTCATAGTAGCCATACTAAGTCAATATCAAAGAATGATATTTATATCTCGAATCAAAGAACAGATTAAGAATTGATATTCCCGGCCTTTGGTGATTGATCAGGCGCGCGTATCTTCTTTCTTTTCTATCGCGATTCTTCGTTTGAGCAGAAAATTCCTGTTTTCTCCGGGTGAGTGGATTGGTTAAGAGTTTTTACGTGGGAGCAGCTGAAGGGAAGGCTCTGCTCCAGCTTCCAGATTATATCCAGCAAAGAATACAGGAAGCAGTTGGCTCAGGATTCCTTTATTTTCTTATCCTCCTCCCTAGAATGCCTTTGACATCAATACGCTTGTGAAGTGAAAATATCCCCCTCTCTCTCTCTCTCTCCCTCTCTTTGCGATGGTCTCAAAACGTTACGTTTACAACTTGTTAAGAATAATCTTGAGCGATGTTTCGTCACTAAAAATGTCGACAAAAAGTAAACGCCTGGATTATAGATGCAAAATATTCAAAGTCCTATTAGTCACTCTAACAAACAATAATAATGTCAACGCTAACATAAATCATAGACGGAGTAAAAAAGAAAAAAATGCTATCTATTCTCGATTGCAAAACAGTTCTTGCATCAATCGGCTCGTTTGTGCTCGCGAGAAAACTTCCAGCAGAATGATAGATTAAAAACATCCATTGGTATAGAAATCCAGGATGCAACTGTCTGTTTGAGAGCCTTCTCCTTTATATCTCGCCTGCATGCATGGTTGTGATGGCCAACAAATAAAATAGGTAGTGATGATAATTATACTGGATAATACAACTCGAGTTTCGAAGTGCAAATGGAGCCTCGCGGTTTAACACACTACCCTCACTATGTACAAAATAAAAGTGCAACGCTTTGGGATGGAGCAGGGCCTCAGTTGAAGTCTGGCTGCAAAGTTAAGATGAAGTTGAACTAGGAATGATCATTGTATTTCTTGGAGTCCGTCTTAAATACAGGTTGGAGGGAAGTCTGACTGGTATCGCGCCAATTATTTTTGCGCCATGACGACATGGATGCGGGCGCTCTGGTGGTTATTCTACCATAAAATATGGCCGCACCGGAAGATAAAACCCAGATGAGGAGGGTTTCCAGGATTCATATCTGATGAATTAAAACAATGAACTGTCCTTAGTGCACTTGGAATGCATATTGCATACTCATGCATTATTTTCTAATGACACGTAAATGTAGCAAACACAAAGATACGTCATTATTACACCAAATTCAAAAGATAGCATATGTAAATTTTGTTCAGTAATCTATTTCATTTTGTGATTTAAAAAAGTGAGGTTGTTTATAATTACTAAATACTGTTTTAATATAGAAATTATCAAAAAAATAAAAATAATAAGAGGCAATTTCCCCCTGTCCTATACATATTAGCCATGAGGTCAATGGTGTGAGTTAATTGAGAGCAATAATTTGTCTTAAATAATTTAGGTGGAAAATCTGCAAGGAAGCGGGTATCCCACTCCCTCCGATGAAGAGAATTATATTCTCAAATTATTTGTATGTTTGTTTGTGTATTTGTTCGCGTATTTAATCGTTCTTTCTTTCCAAGACTGATTGTAAAGTTCTTTTTTTTCTAATGAAAATACTTGATGTAATAGATTTTGGTTGCTATAGTTCTACCTTTATAACTAAAAGTTCTACTTTTAATTATGAGGGGCAATTATAGCGAACCCCTGCTCCACCATTTCCAGTATAAAGTTTCTTGAATGATAATTTCACTTGACCTCTAAAAGAACCGTAATAAATATGCTTGTATGGAAGAAACCAGGGAACCCACGGCTTTAAGTCCCATCCGAGGCACTTAAAGGATTCATTAGGATCAATACATTGCCAATTTAATGACCACTGGTGCTGGTGCATCAACTTGGTTTCGAACCCGGGACCTCGTGGTACAAGACCACTGCTCTACCACTGAGCCATCACATTTATATGAAAACGGGATGGATTATTGTCCTTTCCACCTGAAAAGCCCTAAAACATTAAATGAGGGTGTATATATAAATGTTTACATAAATCATGTTTTTTATGAGTGGTTTCCATTAAAGGTTGCCGCTTCATTTTAATCATGAGTGAATTTCTAAATCCAAAAGACAAGTGAAACAGGTCTAGACTGTTGTCTCGACTACTAAAGTTTCCCATCGCAGCTGGCGCTCTCGTAGTTTTGATTTTCCACAAGATAGGATAAAATAGTAGAAAGGGGTGTATGCCATGAATGCATGTATATATTGGCGAGGTAGAAAGGACAATAATAATTGTTAACGGATTTGGGGAAGATTTACGAAAATTTGAACTTCTTAAAAACATGAGTCGATAAGAACCCTGATAGTCTTTTCACTGATATGTCCTAAAAGTTGAACGTTCTAAACGCAATCCGTACCGGTAATCCTCTGTGGACTCGAGCCCGACATCACAGGCGTCGGAAGCAGACACTCGAATCAGTCTCGCGATCGATAAAGGTGACGTTCTCTGTGGTCACCGGGGACACCCCTATATCCAGGACTGGCTAAATTTTATTGAGAGGAGCGGGTCATAGAAACCATTTGGTTCACATTTTCCATTTTCAAGAAGTACTTCGCTATTAATCTTTCTAACTGTATTTAGACATAAAAATAATTAGATTTGAAATTATTTGACTAACTGCTTTATTTCTCGTCGACAAGATTATATATTTGTTTAATACATTCATTGACATTTATGTAGTTTCTAAGTCATAATTATATCCATTCGTCATGTTTGTTAATAAAGTCATGCAAAGAAGGTTCTAATAACTGATATCTCAGAAAATGAATTAATTTAACGCAATAAATTATACTCGAGAAACGTCACTTGTTTATTTTTGTTGTATCAATTAACCTCTACTTATATATTTGGAAGACATTTTGTACATAAAAGTTTGTTTACCCCACTGAAACAGTTGTTAAATTGTCTGCTTTTTATCACTTTGTGTGAGTGCAAGATGTTATAGTTTATCGAGTCTATACCCAATATGTAGAAAAATAATTAGCAGAAACATTTATCACTCGCTTTTCAAAGCTTTTGTAATAATAACACGTGTACTGATAATACCAATTTCTACAACGCCTTTTCCACTGGATACAAAGCGCTGTATCGTCTATATCCAATTGTCATAAACTATTTCAATAAATAAAGATCCTGATAAAATCTTTGAATGTATATTATCTCATTGATGGGTATCCATGATATTTAACAACAAAAAATGTACATGTATATTTAACAGTGGTTTTTCGTCTCTTTAAGTGAAGTACAATCATTTAATCGTGACATTCTTTCTCACTAAAGGTGCGACATTTTTCAGTCTCCATGCTGTGCGGGCTCCAGAGCCCCCTTCCAGGTCTTTCTCAATATCGGTCAATAGTACATGAACTGTATACTTTACATCCCATGTGAGAAGATAGCCAGCTACTGTGTGCTGTTGGAAACTGTGATTAATATACCTGACTATCAACATGATCAAGGGGTAACTGGAGATGCACCCCCCCCCCCCGTGAAATGTTTTTTTTTTTCATAACCCAAACCCTGATGCTTGTCATATATTGGAATTAAGCTGTCTTTTTCTACAACAATGAAGGCTAAACGCCCTTAAGTCCACCCTGGTATTAAGTTGATTAGAATAAAAGAAGAAAAATGAGAGAAAAAGATAAGTGAAAGTTTGAGCAAAATCCGATAATATGTTAGAGAAAATAATGAATTGTTTAAGTTGTAATCAATCAAACACAAATTGGCAACTCTGTGACTTGCGAGCTCCTCTCCCATTTGCTCAGTATACAGAAAATTATATAAATTTTAATTTTCTTATAGTTTTTGACGAAGGAATAGATTTGTTTCATACAGTTAAAAAACTATCAGCAATGATTATATCCAAGGTCCATTTATGACTGAATATGTATTTAAAGAGAAAATTGAAATTAATGATTTTTGGGGTATATGGCAAATGGGAACCAATTCATATTTGATTGATTACAAATTCCAAAAGTCATAAATTTCTTATTTCTTATCGTACTTTGCTCAAACCTCAAATGA
This sequence comes from Heliocidaris erythrogramma, assembly GCA_025617745.1. Lineage (NCBI taxonomy): Eukaryota > Metazoa > Echinodermata > Echinoidea > Camarodonta > Echinometridae > Heliocidaris > Heliocidaris erythrogramma. Next base: position 28,887,165 of record CM046853.1, read on the forward strand.
TCTGTTTCTTTAATTTTTCTGCTCCTTTTTAAACCAACTTATAATCAGGGTGGACTTTCCCTTTAATAAACCCTCGATGTTTCCTCACGCCCCCCCCCCCCCCTATACAAAGTAGAAAGATCATGCACAATCAATGGTCTGTGGATCCAAAGTGGAGTTGGTGTTGTATAATATTGTCGGCGTTCATTCATCAATGATAAGAATATTTAGGTCTAATTTGTAGGAAGGTGTCTTCCCATTTATATTCAGAGGAATCAGACATTATCAGAGACTTTCGACACTTAATATATCACGCTTCATAAAAAGTGAGAACCTTTTTCTCAGCTGATGACCTCTGCCTCCCCTCCTCTACAGAATTCTCTGGAGCCGCCCCGGTGCCGATATCGTTTGTCTGCACTTTTGAACTGGTCTACAAAAACCTGCAAGGACCATGTCCCAGGGGCCCGTATACCTCCCGTGTCGCAAGATACATTCAACGTTTGCCAGCAAGAAGGGGAATATAATTTATTATTATCGGCCAATTTTTACATGGATCGTGCCCCACACCACGATCGCGTCATCATCTGGCTCAAAATGATTGCTCTGCCTATATAGACGCATGATGGCGTATTCAGGGGGGGGGGGGGGGGGGGCAATCGGCCTGTGTCCCCTGTTTTTTTTTTCAAACCCAAGTGGAAAGTAGCACATCTTGAGTATACTAAACCCCAAAGATGTGCCCCTTTTTCAAATTTTCGACCCAAATGGCATCTGAAAATGTGATAACTTTCTTCTTTCCTTTTTTCCGTTGTGCTTGTGAGAGATTTTTCAGAATATGACTGTGCCCCCACCACCGTCTACAAACTCATGGACCCATCCATACCTGCACGTATACTGATATATAGGCCCACATTTTAATCGGTTTCTCTTGACAAATGAATACAACTTATTTAATTCATAATTTATCCTTTCCAGCAAGAAATTAGCATCGTCAGTTTTTAAAATTTATCGATAAATTTGCCTTAACATAAGATCTTTTAGCCAAAATTGAACAATATCTATAGCTTTCTCCAGTTCTCCTTATACATGTATTTCGTGACTACTTTTATATTTGCATAATTATTGCCGATTCTCCTTTTAAAGCAATGCATACATTGAGTGCATTACTGACCGAAATGACGAAGGTGAACACATTTTATCACCAGGTGGGCGATGTCGGGGGGGGGGGGGGGTGGGCTTGAAAACATTTGGGTAATTGTCACCTCACTTTCGGCCAGGGAGCTGGTGTTTTTGTATTTAAATATTCTATTAATAATAAATTTACATTCCAAAATGGAAAGATATTTTGTTATGTCCTCACTAGTTTTACTTCGCTCGCGCACAAATTTAGAAACAACAAACTGTAAGAGCCCATTGGGGGCTTAGCCAGGGGACGGTAGCCCCCCCCCTCCCCCTCAAAAAAATCCACGCCAATTTAAAAAAAAAAAGCGAGAGCGAAAAAAAGGGGGAAAGAGAGAAAAAGGCTAAAAAGGCGCTACGAGCCGTTATTTCCTTCAAACTTTGCTAAAACTTCAAAGTTTTCGCGCTTCGCGTGGTAAGGGGGAAACCCCCCCCCCCCCTCCCTCCACCCATCCCAGTTACATACAGTGCAGTACTGCGTCCAAATAAATGGAAAGCAGACAGGGGGTCGAACTATAACTTTCCGCCTAAAAAAATGTTTGCTACGTGCCGTTATCTTTCTTTCAAATATGCTAAAACAGAAATGGTGCCCGCACCATTTTTAACTGTTCGCAATCTATCAAACGCTGTACTTTCTTCATTTTTTGTTGTTCTTAACTTGCATGTCTATTTGGTATATTGTGTAGGCCTAATTATTTCAATAAAATGTTCTGATGACATTTCCGTTGATTTATAACGCTATTATGTTTTTCAAGTCAACCCTACAACATAGATTATTGATTTGAAAAAAAAAGTTATTTTTGCCGATAAGGGTAAAGAAAGTGAGTTCCTCGTGCAGTTGTCATCCTCAGTAGCAGTAACAGCAGCATTATTTATTTATTTATTTTTTATTTTTTTAAATTTATTTCTTAATTTCTTTCTTTCTTTCTTTCTTTATCTATCTATCCACCTACCTATCTAATCTAGCTATCTATCTATATATATATCTATTCTATCGTTATTTTCTTTATGAGTACACGACAGTGGGATTAAAACATTTTAATTTGTCGAAAAGTGATAAAAGCCATTATGGACTTACGATAAAACTTTTTAGAGGGACAAGGTCCTCCCCTCCCACACACACACACACACATTCCCCCTCTGTGGAAGCAAATGAGCATCTCATTTTCATTGGAATATAGTTAATGATCTTTAGGATAATATTTATTTGGTGTTACAACAATTATAATCTTGGCAAGACAACTGGTCTATTATTCAAAACCTTCATTTTTAGTGGGGAAAAATCCCACTGAAGTACCAAGTACTAACTTGACGTTCATAAGGATGTTTATATTTAGGGTAAACCCCCTCCTGATCCTAATGGGGAATTCGGGGTACATCTAGACTGTAACACAGACTCTAATTCAACATTTTAACAAATGTTTAGCATGAATGCTGCTTTCTATTTAATAAATCTCTTTTATAATGCTTCATACAGGTTTTTGATATACATAATTACATTAAGAGACCTATAGGTTAAGTTTACAGTCTCAATTCAGATCATGAGTCACATTTTATTACTAATAAGGGTCTGTTTCTGCAAACTAGGCAATACCATTTGTTTACGATTGTTTGCTCGGCATAATTATGCCCTTGTAGTATTACTAGAGACACCACCAACTTGTGAGCACACTACACACAGAATGTCGCGAGCTGGATATGGGGTCTGGGCCATAGCAACGGGTGTAATCAATGGAGGGTGCGAACAATAGAGGACAACTCGGGGGAAGGGCCATGAATTGATTAGTTATTTGTTTCCTTGGTGTGAGGGTGTGTGTATATGAACACGTAGTGAGTGGAATTACTTTTGAAGAGGAAACCTATGTAATAAAGCAATAAGTTTGGATTTAGCGTATAATTTACGTCTAAAGACGTAAAGTTTAGCCAAGGAAATTGAAACTGGAGTGTATGAAGAAGGGATGGCTAGCGTGAAAGCAGACCCAGTCAACACAGGTCCATTGAAACTGGAACACGACAGTGAGTACTATCTAAAGTATAGCCTATACTATATAGTAAAGGCTAGTCCTATTCAGTTTGGTTTGTAACTTTCTGACTTTCTGTCTCATCTTATTCTCAGAATTAGATAGCCTTGTCATGCTTTTAGTTTTACATAAGTAATTCTTGCCAAGTGACTTTCTGTAGGCCTAGATCCTCCGGAAAAGTTAGAAAACTTAACTTAAGATCTGAAAGCTTGAGTCTGAAATCCAAATTTATCTTAAGTTAGTTAGGCCTAGATAACTTGTTGCAATGTTGGATTTATCAAGTTTAAAATTCTAGATTTTAGTTCTGTTAAAAAGTGTTGGTGTTGTAATTATGACGGGGAGCCCTATGTCTGTGTACTGTCCTAGGCCTAAGATTGGACTTGAAATTGAACAAGAATTGCTTTTACTTTCCTCTAATGCATAATCTTATAGGCCTATCTACATGTATTTCTAATATTCTAAAGTCAAGAATAAGTGTGTAAAAAATCTTGTTAAATTTGACCAAGAACAATGTCATTTTCAACAAAAAATGGGGAAATATCATTTTGAAGTTGAAAAAACCAATACGGTACGTCCCTGTCTGTGCACTAATATTCATTTTACACACAGATCAGGATTTTTGACAAGAAAAACAGTATTTCGAGACTTGTACATGTATCCAAAATGACTGAAATAACACCTTTTCTCAATATTTTCTCTTCCAATTTGCAGCATTATATATTTCTGTAATGAAGACAAACATTTTGTGTTTTTTGTTCCAGAATTGCGTGTGCAGTGACAGGGAGCGGCAGTGCAGACACACATTGTTGTAGGCACTCTAACTCTGACCAATACCCTATATTTGTCAACTATGTTTTTTCTAGTCTAGACTAGCAGCAGTAGAGTACTAAATATAGGTCTACCCAGACAGTTTGGTTATCCAGACAGGTCATATTTAAACAGTAAATTGAACAACTTTTCATGCAAATTTTCACAAATCTTTCACAGGATAGGTTGAAAATCATGTGAATCATGTGACTTGCAAATATTCTCTGATTTGAGTTACCTGATGCATATTTTCGTAAAATCTGATGGCAAATTGGACAGGCTAATTTTTTTTAAGCATCCAGACACACAACCCCCCCCCCCCCCCCATCCTACTAGATGTAACTTAAGTTAAAGACTAAAGTAAAGTGATATGGAAATTAATAATACATGTATGTCCAGTGCAAACGAAAGTCATTTACCCACACATTGTGTCCGGATAGGTTGGTTATCTGGATAGACCATTTTCAAACAGTAAATAAACAATTTTTCATGGAAGTTGTCAAAAATACAATTGTATAAATGGCAAATATTGTAATAGTCATCAACATATACCCACAAATTGTGTCCGGACAGTTTGGTTTTCTGGATAGACCATTTTCAAACAGTAAATAATTTTTCATGGAAGTTGTCAAAAATACAAATTGTATAAATGGCATATTATTCACAGTGTAATAGTGTTAAGTGTTAATTTGATGCATAATTTTTTTGTAAAATCCATCAGCAAAGGTAACAATTTAAGTTTTGTTACGTGTCCGGACACAACCCCCCCCCCCCCCCCCCCCCCCCCCTCCATTCTTGCATTAAGTTTGAATAAGACAAGTTTAGTCTTATACCGGTACATGTAGATATTCTCCTCAGGTCCAGATTTGTACCCTTACATGTACTTATAACATTAGATCTACCGTAAAAACGTGTGAATTGGAACAAAATTGGAATGGTATTTTGAATGAGTTTTTTTTAATCTCCAGAGGTGATGCTGACCGTTCACATGTATATTTCTTTTGTGCTTATAATTATAAATAAAATAATGAAAATGTTGTGTTGTAAACAAGTTAAATTAAGATTTCTTCTCCCATGAATAGATATTAAACTACCCCCAGAATATCATTTTATGAATACTTTATCAAAGAATACTTTTTTGTTGTTATCATGATACTCTATAATGTGAATGGACTATATAAATGTATTCAGAACTGCTCTGCATACAATAGGAGCTGGTAACATTCTTATAGGCTAATACAATTGTTAAAAGGTTTCTGTTATTTGTTTCCATTCAGACCCACACAGTACGTTCCTATAGTACAGGACTGCTTTTTATGGTCTCCATTGCGTTAGTAGATGCCAGGAAAACATCACTTACGGGGGTTCAAAATAGCGGAAAAAAAAATCGGCTCGCCGCTTTGCGGCTTGTGGACGATGCTCTGCATCGTCGTTGGGTCCATTGGCGGATCCAGGGGGGCACTTCCGGCCCGTGCTCCCCTTTTGGAAGAAAAGTATGCATTTTAGCGAATGTTGCAGGTGTGGCAAAAAAAAAAATTTGTCGACCCCCCCACTGAGCGACTTTTCGAGAAGCTGGCGAGACCAACAAAATACGTCCTTTTCCAAAAGTTGGGTCAAACCACCCCCTTGGAGAAAAGCTATATTCGCCCCTGCTGTATTGTACTATTGTGCGTAACAAGCCAATGGAAACTAAATTTTTATGTGTTGAATCATATAGACCTATAAAGATGAATCTGAATCGGAATCTGAATCATTTCTTTTGTAGTTACCCCGCGAGACCTTCATCATATCAACACAATCGGCCTGTCCAAATCTTATGAACTGAGTGACTCTCATAGATATAAAGGCTTCCCAGACTCAAATTTTACCCAGGGCAGAGATCCCCTTCGTGGTTCGCCCAAACCCATCCCCACTGTGTCGCATAAAAGAAACCAGCATTTTGTGAAAGGTAAGGTGTTTTTATGTGTACGTGATCATCAAATGTTCACTTGTGCAAATAATTTTCAGGTAGTAGAATGGGTATGAAAAAAACTTAAGAGAATTAATTTTCAGTATGATTGGCTTCGTAGTTCAGGGGAAGGCAAAACTTAAAAGAATAGCCAAGAAAAATGATTTCTGAGGTGACGGCTCTTGTTTCATCTTTCTACTTTGAAATAAAATAGCCTGTCATGCATATTTTTGCATTCAAGTACCGATGTACAATTTTAACTTTTTGTACCATAGACCTGTTGATCTCACATTCTGTTAATTCTCACTATTCGCCAAGAATTCTGTGTGTTTTGATATTTTTCCCATTCACACCCAAGTTTTATGAAACTGATTTTCACATATTAAAATGTCAATATGTACATATACATGTACTACTTTTTAAATAAATCTTCAGATTTCCTCTAACCCGTTATTTTTTAATGGAGTTCTCTACAAGCGATACCAAGAAGATGAATTCTTTTTCTTCAAACTGTAATTTCTCACTTCTTCATGTTGCATGTTAATACTGCTTGTATCAATCAAGTATTATTCCTTTAATTATTGTTTTACTTTGATTTGATTATCCACGTACTTTTAATAATTTACTTTTTTACTTTCCTTTAGTTTTGTAACCCAAGCCTTATTTTTCTTCAAAAATTACTAGGTATTCCTTTAGATCACAGACTACAAAACAATGTAGATAGCAGCGATGGGACATCCTGGCAAAATGGTAAAATGTCAGAATCATGCTCACCATTTGCATAGAAAGCACTGGGAATTATGGGTTATTTCTAATCCTCCTCCCTATGTTTAACATCGCTCTATATGCTGGCTCATTCTCATTGCTTAAATTGTTTTTTTCATTTGGACCCCTCCTCCCCCCCCCAAAAAAAAAAATTGATTCCGCGTACATGTTTGTAGACAAGTTTAATATGCGAGTGAAATTTTGCTTGCTTCATTAAACATTTATCTTTATGTGCTTATGTAAAGATATATATGTATATTTTCCATGATTCCTTGCAGTTTGCTTTTATTTTTATTATGATGATTGATGATAGATAGAAAGGTTAAAAATCTTTCAATATTCTTGTCGGTTACATATCACTCGTGTTTAAAATATTTACACCTACAGTGTACATATGCACATACAGTGGAGTGCTTTTTTTAATTTCTACAAGGGACATTATAGATCGAACACACTTTCTTTCTCTCTACACGTAATTTTTAAATTAGTTTTTTTTTTAAATCATGATTTGTGATGTCATCCCCAAGTAAATTAAATGATATTTTCATCAGGCTTAAGTATTGAGGAAACACAAGGGTCATTATAAAACTCTTTACATATTAATTGCACTCCACTCGAGGCTTCATATCAAAAGGGAATTAATGATTTTAATACTGAAATTGAGAAGTCCTCCTCTCATTTTAGTAATTATAAACCTACATGTAGTAGCTGATAACTCTTTCTGTTGTCATGGTTGCACTATGGAATGATCAATCAACATTGGGGCAGGATATTGGATTATTTTGTTCATCATCACCTGCACTCATCTGCGTATTCCTGGGCATGTAATTTTAATCACCTTCTCATTATATTATGGACCTCCAAATATGTAGTGCATTTGTTGATTAGTCATTTCTATACCTGTCGGTAATAGGGGTCTATTGGTGAACTAACAAGATCAATAGTGTGTATCTTTCTCTCAATGTCATCATCTCTTTCCATTATGATAATGAAATATTAAAGTTTGTATGGCCAGGTATATTTTTAGTGTGCATACTTTTGGTGAAATGTATACCATGGATGATGGAGCTGAACTACATTTATATGTTCTGTGCAAGTATGTGTGAACTATTTGTGAGCCATGTTAATATTCAGTGTAACGGACTGAGATTATTGGCCCACTGTCAGTGTAATAGGGATATTAAACTGGCCAGACAATTTCAGTAATTGTCGAAAATTTTAAAGTTTTATCATTTCATTATATTTGCAAAACACCTTGAGATGAATCCTAAAGTGGAACCTGATTGATGAGATTGTTAAAGAAGTCATTTAACAAATAAAGAGAGAAAATACATTAAACAAAATCTTAAACCTCATTTGAATGCATTGAAAAAGGTAATACTTTGTCATGTTGAATTTTTGAATGGGGTTCAGTAATCATCTCCATGTAAAGAGCCCTTTGAACAACCCATGTTGCGCCAGATCCTTGTAGGAAAAAAGTTTTGATGTGACAACTGAGCATTTTCCTTTAAGCACCTTCATGATTTTTAAATTTCTTTCTTGGTTCCTGTCCCGTTTTCTTTTGCTTTCCTCATTCACCGAATGCACCCTTCCAAAGAGCCCCGCCATCCCATGTGCTCTGCAATTCCTCAAAATTGATGATAAAAGTTTTGCTTGAATATAATTATCACATTGCTTGGGACATTGAAAAAGTGTGAGGAAGGGGGTTTGAAGCTATATAGTCTTACATAACTGCCTACGCTACATGTTTACAATGTACATGTAGATATTTGTAAATAAGTGATTGTTTCCATATGATACCAATATTTATTTATTGTTTTTTGCTGATGTCGTTTCATTTGATTGTCATGTTTTTATTTTTCAATTGGATTAAAAGTCCTAGCCTTCATGTACAGAGTATTGAATAGCAATGTATTATTATTTACAAATCTCTTTATGATTCACTTTTGAGCAAACAACTCAAAATAACAAAGGGTCGCATCTTGTTGTAGTACATGTAGTTGCAATTTTCCCCAGACATTTCACAAAAATATTAAGTTTTTATTTCAAATATAGCATGATCCTTTTAAATTTAAGATTGAAATTTAAATAAATTAAACAGAAATATGCTTCATAATGAAATGATTTGGCTATATATATAGTGAAGTCAGGTCACTGCATGGTATTTTAATCAAAACTGCTATGAATAAAGTAGATATAGTTAAGTATGTGGGAAAATTAAACACTCTGGAACTTAGCATTTTGGATGTAGGCAACCAAGAACTATTTTTCTTTATTGTCTTCAATTCATAATCTGTTCAGGGAGACCTAATGTGATTGCCAAGAATGGAGTTCAGTATGGTTCTGGAGAACATGAGAAGTCACAAATTGTGCCAGTGTCGGCCAAGAAGAAAACACCCTTCTGGAATGAAGATAGAACGTAAGTCCACTGCTTAATTCTTTTATGTTATATTGACAAATACTTGTATATCAACATTTGTGACCCTCCACCACAAAACGACCAATAAGTCGGAAATTTGGGTTTTTTAATTTCATCACAGTCTGAAAGCTTAGATTCTTAGCTTTAAAATGATATATAACTTGTCTTGTATAGACTAAGCAAACCCTTATAAATTACATTGAGAATGTCAGAGTGTCAGACGTGCTACTGACCAAAACAATAGAGAAAACGGGCTCTAAAGAAGAGTGACCATTTAAGAGCGCCTAATCTGTGTCCTGTTGTTTGTCGCACAAAAGGTTGAGTCAAAACTCCAAAGCCTACACTGTGAAGTACTAATTGGATTGGGTTGAAACTTTCCATACCATTAGAATAGATATATTTCTTTCTTTCTGTAGATTTTGAATATCAGACATTGCATAGTTTTTGAGCTACATTGTATACCAGAAAAGCAATGTGAAGTACGATCCCAGCAAGCTGACTCACAAAGTTTGAATGTCCAGGAAAAAATGGTCATTTTGAATGAGAGTTAAAACATATTTCAGCATGGTATCTTACCCCGAAATTTTCTCAGATGGTAGATTAATAAATTAAATTTCAGAAAATACCAAAAACTTAAAATAGAAATTTCCACCCCAAACAACCTTTTACAGCCGTTAACTCTAAAACTCCCATTGCGACTTATTGGTTGTTTTGTGGTTCAGGGTCACATTTGACCTCAATGCTTGCTGTCTGAACAGAATATAGATAGATCTACATGCCCATGTTTGACTTCATGGATCTGTTTTCCGAATGATATGAAATCATTTTTTTAATGCAAGTTGTATTCAATATGTTGTTATATTGTGTCCCCAGCAGGAAAACTGTAGAATAAAGAGCTATGATTGTTACGACACAAACTTGAAAGTTTTGAACAAAGACATACTGAAACTTTTTTTCTTGCCTTCAGAGTAAAACTGCAAATGACAATTATCGTAAATATGGTACAATTCAGATGTACTCACTATAATAGGCACAAAGACAGCTTCAATAGAAATCCTGATTGATATGATATGCAATTTGGATGATGTTGACACATTTTTGATGGATGAGAACTGCATTTCTCTTTCTTCATAGGTCTGCTGAGATGAGAAAGAAGACAAGACAGATGAGAGAGGCAGAGTGGGACCAAGAACAATGGAAGAGTCTCAAGAAAGAGCAGTTGAAAATAGATGTGGAGTCAAAGAAACAGGTACATCTCATAATTTCAGCATCTCTTAATTGATTATTGGTGTGACTGTATTGATTTAGAAAATTATAATACATACAGATGTAGCATTTTCATTTGTCAAAGTGGTATAGAGTCTACATACACTTTTCTTCTGTTTAATGTTGAGTTGTGTCTACTGCTAGATAATGTCCATTCACAACTTGCTAATGATAACCAAAATATTAGTGTAAAAATAAATCCCAAGGATATGTAAAAAGATCAAAAAGGCTACAGAATTACATGTAAGAAATGAGAGAGATTTGGCAGTAAGTATTTGATAATGAAGAATTTTAAGTTGATAATTACAAAAGGGCAGTTGAGACAAAGGAAAGGTTGAGACAAAGGAAAGGTAAAATAGGATTCCAGTTTTAGCTTCACTGTACTCTTTTTATATTGAATTTACTGCTAGAGATGTGTATTGAACATGGCTAATGATAAAGTATTTATGTAGGAATGAATTACAGAACTTTAATAATAATCAAAAAGCTATCAAAAGACATGTTTTGTGGAAGAAATAGGAGAGATGTGGTAGTTATCCTTTGGTAATGATATGTGACAATATTATATTTTTGATGTAGGATCTTCTGATGCTGATGGAGTACAAACCATTTGGAAGACCGGGAGCAGGAGCTCCAAGGAAAGAACAAGCAGCTTACAGAACTAAGGCGGTAAATGATGACCAACTTAACCAGGGACCTGAAATGGTAAGCATGTTATGTTTCTTATTTCCATCGTATTTTCAAATCTCTTTCATGAATTTGATTTATTGTGTCCTTGCCAAATTTACAGTATATTTGTCTTTTGTTCCCTTAAATAATTTACCCTTTATTACATTTTTTAAATAGTAATTTGTAACAATTGTATATAGATGATTTATTTTGTACTGGAAGCTTATGGTTAATAGCAATTTAAATTCTTTTATCGATTCTCTATAGAATAGGCAATATTAGCTAATTTTCATTTTTTTAAATTTGTAGTCTATGCTGTAAATAGACTGGGTGGCTGATTGTTCTTTTCTTTGAGTTGTTTTCTTTTGTTAGTAAATGATTAAAATAATAAAAATAGACATGTCAGTCATTTAAGTCAGTGAAAGGTATCACCAATCACAAATTTTCATTGCCTTCGACAGCTCAAATTCCTTCAGTTTGGTAAGCCCGGCCATGGTGCACCGATCCGCACAGACTCGGGCAATGTGAAGACGAGCATCCGGGCCAACAGCGATATCAGGTTCAGAGATGGGGTGGAGAACAACACACGTTATACTAACCCCAAGGAGTTTGGAGATAAAGTTAACACAGAGTTAGGTGAGAAACCACTTTGTCCAAGTGGTTCCATCTATAAGGCACCTAGATTATACTTGAAAACTTCATTAGCGATAAACTAACAAATATCTGAGTTTTTTTCCCCTCAATGTATAGAGGAAGTGCCACTTACCATATAAAGCCAAATATTGGATATTTTGAATAGTACTAAACTACTAATGCATATTTTGTCTCTATGAATGGTAAACTTCTTTATTAATGGTACCATTACCTGAGTAATTCCAGAAAATGGCTGCAGTATTTTTATGTACACATGTAAGTTTTTCTCATATTATTACACTGAAGTAAAATATTTTTTCCTGTAATAGGCATTAAAGCATTTGATATAATATTAATCATTTATCAAGATCATCAGTGCTTGGATAGATTTCAATGAGACATGGAATTAAAGAAGTTATTCCTCTTTAGGGAGTGTGTTTAAAAGCCTAAGTATAAAAGAAGATGCTAGAGTTACAAATACTGTTGTATAATTTGAGCAGGTTGTGTAGTGGAATCTTCTTAAATACTATTTCTGTTTTAATTTTGTTTTCTTTCTAAACTGAAATGGTAATAATTCTAATTTCTTCATCCCTTGTATCTTAATTAAGATCTTCAAACAAGCCAAGGTACATGTACCATTTATCATTGTTTATTTTGGTTTATTGCTGTAGGTGAATGGCATATATATATATATCTACTTTGAAGTGGTGGGATAAAAAAACATATTGAAATGTTTGAGCAAAATGACACTAGCGTTTTTAAAAGAGAAATGTGCCACTTTCGTTTTTTGTCTGTTTTTTATGAACATGCTGTGATTATCTATAAATTTGTTTAGTTTTTCAGAAAATGTTTCTTTTTGGTAATTTTCTTTTTTCTTGGTGACTTTACGAACTACAAGGCTATGGACTGATGTACATCATTGTCTTTAAAATGTTGAACAGTACCTTTCATACTGCATTTCTCTGTAAACTTTCATCCTTTTACCTACAAACTGGTGAGAATTTTGTGTTTCAGATTTTGTTTCATTAATGGTGGCAGCTAGGAGCTCTCCTTGCACTTTGCAAGGAATTCTGGGTGACTTTTACTTCTACATGTACTTTTACTGTAACCAGTGGATAAAGGTATCTATTGCTTTTGTTGTTGTTGTTCTGCCTTTGCTCTGCAGTACTTTTTCACTTGGATAATTTCTTTGCCATATTTTGATCTTTTAGGAAACATGGCATTGGAAAGGAGAACAGTAAAAGAGATGGAGAGGCAAATCGAGAAAGCAGAAGAGAGGAAAACGGTAAGTCTGATTTGTAAAGCATGATAGGGGAGTAAATTAATATTCCTTTCAATGCTATCTCTAGATTAGAATTGAAATTAGTTTGAACTTTGTATTTAAAAAAGGGATTAATCATAATCCTTTTTTATCATGAATTTACCTCGACATTCGTCGTCGGCATCCGTTCGTCTCGGGAGACGATGGTGTAGCGCTATGATATAGAGTAACATCGTCTATAGTGGCTGTGCAATCCCACTCTAGAGTGGCAGTCTCTGGAGCATTTGTTGCACACGTATGAGGTTGGCACTGAGGCAGAGACTGCCCTTGCCTTCCTCTTGGCTCTCATGTCTGCCAGCCGGACAGAGTCATGTCGCGCTTGCAGACATCTCTGTAGCGGAGCTGCGGCCTTCCAGTGGGGCGCGCCCCCTCGCACAGTTCCCCATACAACATGACCTTAGGGATGCGGCCAGTGACCATGCGGCGAACGTGGCCCAGCCATCTCAGGCGTCTCCTGCTGAGGAGGGCAAACAGGCTTGGGATGCCGGCACGCTGGAGAACTTCGGCGTTGGTTATCCTGTCCTGCCACCTGATGTGCAAGAGACGTCTAGACGTCTAAGGCAGCGGAGGTGGAAGCTGTTTAGCCGCTTCTCCTGCACAGCATATGTAGTCCAGGACTCGCTGCCGTACAGGAGAGTGCTGAGGACACAGGCCTGGTAGACTCGAAGCTTGGTGTTCTCAGTCAGCTGACTGTTGCTCCACACACGCTTGTTCAGCTTAGCCATGGTGGCGGTGGCCTTCCCGATCCTGGTGCTGATCTCTGTGTCCACGGAGAGGGAGTTGGAGATGGATGAACCGTGAAGGAGTCCACCACCTCAAGGTGCGTACCGTCGATGGAGATGTCCGGTGGGGAGGGGGTGTCTTGTGGCAGGATGTTGGTCTTCTTCAGACTAATAGTCAGGCCAAACTCCTTGCAGGCATGAGACAGGCGGTCGATTAGCTCCTGCAGTCCGGCTTCTGTGTGAGACGTCAGTGCTGCATCATCTGCGAACAGCATCTCACGGATCAGTACCTCCTGCACTTTGGTCTTGGCACGTAGACGGGCGATGTTAAAGAGCTTCCCGTCGGCTCTGGTGCGGATGTAGATGCCTTCCGTGCAGTCGTCAAAGGCGTACTGGAGCAGCATGGAGAAGAAGATCCCGAAGAGGGTTGGCGCGAGGACGCAGCCTTGCTTAACCCCACTGCTCACAGGAAAGGCGTTGGATGTGCTGCCATTGAAGCAGACTGTGCTGTGCATGTCCTCATGGAAGGACTTGACCATCTGGAGCAGTCTTGGGGGACATCCAATCTTCCTCAGGAGGCTGAAAAGTCTGCTTCTACTGACCAGGTCGAAGGCTTTGGTCAGGTCTATGAAGGCGATGTACAGGGGCTTCTGCTGTTCTCTGCACTTCTCCTGCAGCTGGCGTAATGAGAAGATCATGTCCACTGTAGATCGCCCAGCCCTGAAGCCACACTGGGACTCTGGGTATACTCGGGAGGCGAGACTCTGCAGGCGTGTCAGGAAAACGCGGGCGAAGACCTTGCCCACGATGCTGAGGAGGGAGATGCCACGGTAGTTGTTGCAATCACTGCGGTCCCCCTTGTTCTTATAGAGGGTGACGATGTTGGCATCGCGCATGTCTTGGGGGACGTGGCCTTTCTCCCAGCACAGGCACAGGAGCTCGTGGAGATTTTTGGAGGGATACCGTCTTTCCCAGGAGCCTTCCCGCTGGAGAGGCGGTCGATGGCTTTTCCGAGTTCTTCAATGGCGGGCAGGGCGTCCACCTCCTCCATGACTGCGAGGTCGGGTAGGGCGTCCAGGGTGGCGTCCGTCACCACGTTCTGGGTTGCATACAGCTCCAGGTAGTGTTCCACCCAGCGTTCGAGCTGCTTGCACTGGTCTGTGATGACTTCCCCTGTCTTGGACTTCAGCGGCGCGGTCTTGGTTGTAGTGGGGCCAGTAGCTGTCTTGATACAGTCGTACATGCTTCTTACATTTCCTGTGTCGGCGGCTATCTGGATCCTGCTGCACAAGTTCAGCCAATAGTCATTGGCGCAGCGGCGTGCGGTCTGCTGGGACTTGCTTCGTGCAGCTCGTGGATATTGCCTCATCCAGTACCTCGTAAAACTGGTCCTTGGCCTCTGGGGTGGAGCAGAGTGTCGGCGCATAAATGCTGAGGAGATTGGCAAAGCCTGCTGTTGTTGACAGTCGCAAGCTGAGGATTCTCTCCGATCCGCCAGTTGGTGGTTCAAAGGCTGCAGATAACGAGTTCTTCACAGCGAAGCCCACACCGTGCTGTCTGGGGCTGTCCTGTGGCAAGCCCTGCCAAAAGAAGGTGTAGTTGGCCTCCCTGACGGAACAGCTGTCAGCCAGGCGGGTCTCCTGCAGGCAGGCAATATCAATGTTCAGTCTTGCCAGTTCCTTGTCGATGACTGCAGTCCTGCGTGCGTCGTCAATCACTTGGAGGTCGTTGGTGAGTCCAGGGCACATGGTCCGGACGTTCCAGCTTGCTAGTCGAAGAGTTGGAGTCTTCTTGATTCTTTCTTTTTTGCCTGGTGCGGGGGTTTACAGCTCGCTTGTCAAGATTGACTCTTTAAGCCCTACGCACCCAGTAGGGCAGGCAAGCTGTGGTGGGACAGCACCTTACTGGCTGGGGGCTGCCCAGCTTGAGGCGGGCGGTAGCTGTCCAGTGAGACGCGATGATCTCTCCCACCGTCGGAAGTGACCCCAGGCGCTCGTTTCCTACGCCAATCGGAGTGAGCTTTTGACCGGTAACTGCCACTTCCCGTGTTGTGCCGATATCTTGCGACATCGCTGGAGTGTCCTCTCCAGGGCGCTACAAGCCTGGGCGGGTGATGTGGAGAACCTGGGCTGCCCAGACGACAGGTTCCCCCTCTCGGCGTTGCTGGTGAGTCCAACGGAAGGGACGAGCCGATACAGATGGCACCAGCGCAGCTGCAGGAGTTGCCGGAAGGTGGCGCAGGACGCCGTCCAACCGCCTTAGGGGCTCCACTCCGGATTAGTGTAGGGTTTACTCCTTAGCCTTTTCCTCTCCCGAAGATACCCACAAGGCAGTGGGACCATTTATCCATGGTTGGTGGTGCTAGATGGCCGCTGATGGCTCTCCTGAGCCGGCGCCCTTTGATAGGTTTTGTTTTTAATTCTACATGGTGTCTAGCCACCCACCTCACCAGTCCTCTTGCAAGAGCTAGTGGGGAGTCAGTTTAGTCGCCGACGACTTGACCCTGCGGCAGGTAGTACTGGGTTACAGGGTACCAGTAGCAGACCGAAGCAGACCGAAGCCTGACTGAAGCCTGACTCGACATTAGATCTCCATAATACAGCAAATTTCTATGCAAAATGATATGATAGCATCAACTCTTTATTGTAATGCTTCATGTACATGTATATGTATATTCCTATTTCAAAGTAACATTTGAGTGATATTAAATATCTTTAATTAATATAAATGAAAAAGTGATATAATTTTATACCTTTTCTTTTGGCAGTGGGAGTACAACCCCTATGGAAAATCTGGTGCTGGTGCTCCAATTAAGACAGAGTCAGGTAAGTCCATATGTGAGTGTGAAAGAAAAACACCTAATTATTGATTCAATTAATTAGTAGATGTAATTAGGGTCAATAAACAGGTATCAAGGTTGTTGGTTTGATTTATCTGGTGGAAAAGTGTTTTCTGCTGTTTTCTTATTGTAAACATACATTTTTTATAATGTATATGACAGCGTATAAAGTGAAAATCCACTGTCATTTGAAAACAAGGCAATCTAAAATAGATGTTTTGAAGTATGTTGATGAGGGAATGTTTTCATATCAGCAAAAGACGGGGCTTATATATAGTTTATAAGCAATCTCTCATTACCAGCTTGTTGACAAATATATATTTAAAAATACTTTAATTTACTTTTCAAAAGAGAACAAAGAAATGATACTTTATTTCTTTTTAAACAGTCCTTAAACCAAATTAAATAGTGTTTGGTGAGAAAGATAGTCATAATATCTACTGGGTTGTGGTATAAGTGGTTACGGAAGGTGATAACCAAGATGGAAGCCTCCAGTGAAGCTAGCTACAGAAAATCAATATCTGTGGTTAGGTAAACAAAATCATGACAATGGAGGTTCTTGGGATATTGATTGCTGGTGCAGCGTTGGCATATTTTCGAAGTCTTACATAATAGCGTGAGAGATATAAATACTACTGTGGGTAGAATCAGGAAGATATTTAGAAATGTTTGAATGAACATGGCATTTCTGCCACGTTTTATTTAGTGTAGATGAGCTAATTAGAAAAACAATGCTTGATTATGTTATAATGCATTATGACTGTGTTGAATAACTAATTGTGAATTTGATTGAATATAATACATTTCTTCAGAACAAGGAGCTTTATTCTGTTGGGTTCAGTTTTGTTACAATATTTAACTTCTGCATATTTTAAAAATAAGGTTTAGTATTGAAAAATTAAGAAAAAAGTATATTAAAGGTTTGCACTGTGCATTGTTTCCTTTAAACGGGAATGGTATGATTACAAATATACATTATTGGGACTTTATGAAGAAAATCCTCATGCTATTGGGTTTTTAAAAGTTGAAAAAGACTCTTATTGCAAAGAGAGAAAAGTTGCACTGATTATAGAAATATGTTAAATGTGGTCTCATTAAACTCTCATATATTCAATCAGTTGATTATGATATTGAATTTTGCCTGTCGGTAGAGATAAAGGCCCGAATTCACAAAGGATGTTTAAACCATGGGTAAAGTTTAAACCTCCTTAAGCATACTAAAATAAGCGTAAATAAGCGCACATTGCCCATGCACAAGCTTAAAGAAAATATATAATTGGTTGGATTCTGTGCGCAGGTACGCTTAAAAAACCCAGGAGGGGGTTTAAACCATGGTTTAATTAAAGTAAAACCTCCTTTGTGAAATCGGGCCTTAATGTACTAGATTTATGTAGTAACTCAAGCCCTCTTCCCCATAAATATTGTATAAATACATGGTGATTTACTCTTATATTGTTACCTGTAGGTAACGTTATTACAAGGAGAGCCAGGACTCTTGCCAAAGACCCGCTGGAACTGAAACAAATTGAAGGAAAACCCCACATGAAGAAACTTGGTAAGTCACTCAAATGGTTTATCTTTGGTCAGTGGTTGCTCTCAAGAACAAAATGTTAAGCTGGGAAAGAGTGTGCTGATTCCAGATTCATATGACCCAAAGTATATGATGGTTGATCTTTAGTTATTCCAAACTTTGTTACCTCGTTTGAACAAGGTAGACCAAAATATGTTCAGAATTGTATTAGTACTAGTTTAGTTTACTGTATTTCATCTACAACTTATATTTCTTTTCTGTAATAATTTACCTTTTCTTTTTCTTTTCCGTCTTTCTTGTCCACAGCACATGAAGACGGCAAGGTATGTAATATTCAAACTTAATTTCATAAATTAGTTTATAAATTTCATGCATTATTACCTCAAACATTATCATAGAGCTAGAAAAGAGGTTTCTGCAAAGAGTTCTGTAAATACTTTATCAATCACAGTGTTCAGGACACACTCAGCAGAAACACCAACAACTGTTGATCCACATCACTCTATCTGAGTAAATGTAAATAAACTTCACTCTTATGTTTTTATCTGGAGATTGTGGGAAAAGGTTACAGGGCATCAAAGACCCCGTTTACAGTAAGAGTAAGCCCGGGCCGAGGCCGGCCTAAACTTCACTGTAAACGCTCAAAAGGCCAAATGCGGTACCAAAAGCGGCCGCGCATTTGGACCAGCTCTGGAGGTAGTCTCGACCCGGCCTTCTTTCACTGTAAACACACGCGGGCCCAAATGCGGTACCAAATGCGATCCCGGAAGTGCAGCGATCATGACGTCATTTGCAAAGTTTGTCCGTGTAAATAAAAGTCGAGATACTAGTGTTTTTAATTCAATTATCATCGTTCATCTCTTGTGCTGTTTTGTTCGAAAGATTTCGTTGATCAACTTCGGTAAGATAATTTTAATTTGCTGATTCGACACCTGAACCGTTACGTTACCCGTGCGCGCACCCACCAAAATATACATTTGTTTACATGCACAGTAAACGCACTGTAAACGGGGTCAAAGAGGTAAACACTGGTTAACACAAAGAAGCTCAGAGGCAGTTGCAGAAACATTTATCTTTTCATTATATCCATCAAATCACTTTATTCATGTTGCTTTTCTCTGTAGACTGTAGCGTACAACCCATGGGGTAAAGGTTACGGGGTTGCGGAGAGGGACGCATTTGGCAACACGAAGAAGCTCCGTTGGTCTGATCCAAATACAGCTTCTGAAAACTTTGTACCTGTGTCCACGGTAAGAATCAACAAATCGTTTGAAGATAAAGATATTTTTTGATGTATTATGCAAACAGAGTTCAATAAACATTGTTTGATGCTTTATGAGATTATAATTTTACTTGTATAGTCAGATAAACATTAGTGTTATTTGCATATATGATAAGAATTTTGTTTATCTTTTCCTTTTCTTGTTGTGAACTTGTGTATTATAGTCTGTATTAGGTATTATAAATAAAGATACGGTTTGATATAGACAATTTAGTTTGATGTAGAAAATATTATGTGATGTATTATCCACATATATTTCTATTTGTTTCTCTAGTTGTTTGTGTTTTAATTTAGGGTTACTTCTGTTGAATGAATTTTCGCATACATATGTATAAATCTCAACTAATTCATGATATTCTCTCTCTCTTTCTCAAATGGATTATTAGGGGGTTGCCTTCGAAACAAAACCATTTGGAGGTGGGGGTCATCAGATTGACGAAAAGGGAGAGAAGAAAACTCGTTTTCATCAAACTCTACAAAACTCTTCTAATCCAGGAGGTCTGTATTGATTTTTTATGATCCCTTTCCACGAGGCTGTATTTTACACTCATGAATTGATAATTTTAAGGATGTTCTCCATGACTCCATGACTTTCTTTTTGTCATACTTGTTCAGCAATGCAAGTGTTATGAAAGACTAATTTCAATATATTTTCTCTTTATGCATTAACCAAAATAAATGTCTATGTATAATGGGAATCTATTTTTTCTTCTGTAAACATGTTTCCTTTCTAGTATTGCATTTGCATCAAAGGTTTCCGTATTTTCTTTTACCTTTACTTGATATTACATGTTCAAATATATATTCTGCAAAGTGAATTCTATAATTTTTCCTATCAATAAGGACCCTTCCGCTTTAAGTCATATTTTTCTGATGCATTTTCTCATTATGTTTTAATATTACAATACTGCTGTTTCATCTCATTTCAAATCACTCTCATACTACTACTCAAAGTTATGGTATTCTCTTGCAGTTTAGCATAATTGCTATCTTTTGTTTTATTATTATGCCTCCGCCCACCGAAGGTGGGTGCCGGAGGCATTATGTTTTCGGGTTGTGCGTGCGTGCGTGCGTGCGTGCGTCCGTCCGTCCCACTTCTCGTTACCGCGATATCTGAAGAATCATTTGAGGTAGGAACCTCAAACTTGGTACTAGTATGTATCCCCATACGAAGATGAACTGATTAGATTTTGGGGTAAGTAGGTGAAAGGTCAGAGGTCACAGAGGTCAATTTACATGAAATTACATGGAATTACTGGTTTTTAGCACCGTTACCGCGATATCTCAAGAACTGTTTGAGGTAAGAACTTCAAACTTGGTACTAGTATGTATCCCTATACGAAGATGAACTGATTAGATTTTGGGGTAAGGAGGTCAAAGGTCAAAGGTCACAGAGGTCAATTTACATGAAATTACATGAAATTCTTGGTTTTTAGCACCGTTACCGCGATTTTTGAAGAACTATCTGAGGTGAGAACTTCAAACTTGGTACCAGTATGTATCCCCATAGAAAGATGAACTGATTAGATTTTGGGGTAAGTAGGTCAAAGGTCAGAGGTCACAGAGGTCAATTTACATGAAATTACATGAAATTACATGAAATTACTGGTTTTTAGCCTCGTTACTGCGATATCTCAAGAACTGTTTGAGGTAAGAACTTCAAACTTGGTACTAGACTAAGTATGTATCCCCATATGAAGATGAACTGATTAGATTTTGGGATAAGGAGGTCACAGAGGTCAATTTACATGAAATTACATGAAATTCATGGTTTTTAGCACCGTTACCGCGATTTTTGAAGAACTGTTTGAGGTAAGAACTTCAAACTTGGTACCAGTATGTATCCCCATAGAAAGAGGAACTGATTAGATTTTGGGGTAGGTAGGTCAAAGTTCAGAGGTCACAGAGGTCAATTTACATGAAATTACATGGAATTACTGGTTTTTAGCACTGTTACCGCGATATCTGAAGAACTATCTGAGGTGAGAACTTCAAACTTGGTACCAGTATGTATCCCCATAGAAAGATGAACTGATTAGATTTTGGGGTAAGTAGGTCAAAGGTCAGAGGTCACAGAGGTCAATTTACATGAAATTACATGAAATTACATGAAATTACTGGTTTTTAGCCTCGTTACTGCGATATCTCAAGAACTGTTTGAGGTAAGAACTTCAAACTTGGTACTAGACTAAGTATGTATCCCCATATGAAGATGAACTGATTAGATTTTGGGATAAGGAGGTCACAGAGGTCAATTTACATGAAATTACATGAAATTCATGGTTTTTAGCACCGTTACCGCGATTTCTGAAGAACTGTTTGAGGTAAGAACTTCAAACTTGGTACCAGTATGTATCCCCATAGAAAGAGGAACTGATTAGATTTTGGGGTAGGTAGGTCAAAGTTCAGAGGTCACAGAGGTCAATTTACATGAAATTACATGGAATTACTGGTTTTTAGCACTGTTACCGCGATATCTCAAGAACTATCTGAGGTGAGAACTTCAAACTTGGTACCAGTATGTATCCCCATAGAAAGATGAACTGATTAGATTTTGGGGTAAGTAGGTCAGAGGTCAATTTACATGAAATTACATGAAATTACTGGTTTTTAGCCTCGTTACTGCGATATCTCAAGAACTGTTTGAGGTAAGAACATCAAACTTCGTACCAGCATGTACTACCATAGGAAAATGAACTGATTAGAATTTGGGGGTAAGTAGGTCAAAGGTCACAGGTTGCAGGTCTCAGCAGCCAATTTACATGATATTAATATAGTTTTTGGCTACATTTCCACGATATCTCAAGAACAACTGATTATATTGCTTTATAGTCAGAGGTCAATTAGTAATATAGGATTTTAGTGTTTTAAATCACAATTTTGCAATAACCATTTGATGAATGCGCATCAACTATATTATACTTGTAGGTGATCAGGAATTATCTGAATACAAGCGGAGGCATATTGAAGACGCAGCCGTATCTTTTGCTTGTTTTTCTTCTTAATTTCCTTCATTATTTTTTATTCAGTTTTATAAATTTTGCTTAGGTACTATTCCTCTTTATATGCTTTTCTACTTTTGTCCTCTTTACAACCAAACCTTTCCAAACTTTTCCATCAACTCTTCCATTTTATAGGAACTTTACGTGGCCCTCTACGGCAGACAGGTACCCTTATTGCCTGTAGTGAATATGTGTTTGCTTGAAAATTACACAATTGCTGTTCCGCCCTCTTGCTCTTTAATTCCTTGTTTTTCTGTTTTCTCTGCACATTGATCATATTAGGATGCTTTACTCCTTCATCCTTTCTTGTTTTGATATTGCACTCTTGCAGATTTTTTGAAACTCTTGAAGATTTATGAATAAGATGTGACGTAGGTTTGATTTTGCTGTGGTTTTTGCTCTATTTCTCTTTTACCTGTATTCCTCTTTGTCACAATCTTTCTTTCTTGCTCTCTCTCTCTTTCTCTCAAACCTGCAATCTTCCTCTTCCTCTCAAACCTGCAATCTTCCTCTTCCTGTCTCTCTCCCCCTTTCCCCCTTTCCCTTTTCCTTCCCCCCCCCCCCACACACACTCTCTTTCTCTCAAACCTACAATCTTCCTCTTCCTGCCTCTCTCCCTTCCCCCTTCCCCCTTCCCCCCCCCCCACACACTTTCTTTCTCTCTCTTTCTCTCAAACCTGCAATCTTCCTCTTCCTGCCTCTCTCCCCCTTTCCCCCTTTTCCCTCCCCCCACACACACTCTCTTTCCCTCTCTTTCTCTCAAACCTGTAATATTCCTCTTCCTGTCTCTCCCCCCCCCCCACACACTCTCTCTCTCTCTCTCTTTCAAACCTGCAATCTTCCTCTTCCTGTCTCTCCCCCTTTCCCCCTTTCCCTTTTCCCTCCCCCCACACACACTCTCTTTCCCTCTCTTTCTCTCAAACCTGTAATATTCCTCTTCCTGTCTCTCTCCCTTCCCCCTTCCCCCTTCCCCCCCCCCCCCCACACACACTTTCTTTCTCTCTCTTTCTCTCAAACCTGCAATCTTCCTCTTCCTGCCTCTCTCCCCCTTTCCCCCTTTTCCCTCCCCCCACACACACTCTCTTTCCCTCTCTTTCCCTCTCTTTCTCTCAAACCTGTAATATTCCTCTTCCTGTCTCCCCCCCCCCCCCCCCACACACTCTCTCTCTCTCTCTCTTTCAAACCTGCAATCTTCCTCTTCCTGTCTCTCTCCCTTCCCCCTCCCCCCCCCCCACACACTTTCTTTCTCTTTCTCTCAAACCTGCAATCTTCCTCTTCCTGTCTCTCTCCCCCTTTCCCCCTTTTCCCTCCCCCCACCCACACTCTCTTTCCCTCTCTTTCTCTCAAACCTGTAATATTCCTCTTCCTGTCTCTCTCCCTTCCCCCTTCCCCCCACACTCTCTCTCTCTTTCTCTCAAACCTGCAATCTTCCTCTTCCTGTCTCTCTCCCTCTTCCCCCTTTCCCCCCCCCCCCCACACTCTCTCTTTCTCTCTCTCTTTCTCTCTCTCTCTCTGTGTATGTGTGCCTCTCTTGTGTTCTCCTGTGGTCTTTGTGTGCTTCTCATCTTATCATCACAAATATGGTGCAGGTATCTATAGGGCTAAAGTATTTTTGACCCAAAGGATCTCACTGAATGCAAAGGGTAAAGGGGCAAGAATTTAAAATGCAAACAATTTATTTTAAAATAGATTTTAATTGATTCAAATACTGATTCTTTTCTACACTGTGGAAAGGCTGAAAGATATTTTGGGAATTTTTTTTTTGTATGAACTCCTTTGCGTCTTTTTGCTGGTAATTGAGAAATTGCTGTGGTTTTAAACAGAACTAGTCTCATGTACATTGTATCTTCCTAATTTCTGTTCTATCCACTATTAAACCAGATACACAAATTTGCCTTGTTTGTCATATTGCACACTTAATAAACATTGCTTTAGCGCTTTATGTGTTTCCATCATACATACACATACAAGTAATATGATAGATAGCTTCCCACAACATGAAATGTGCATTTTTAAAAAATTTTGCCAAAAACATTTTAGCATGTAAATTATTTAAAAAAAGAAAGTTGTCATTAATTACTCTCTGTACTGCCTGCTGACTTCATTGAATTGTATAACCCCTTCTGTGCCATGGACGGCAAATGTCACCCAAGAATGGCAATGATGAACTTCATGTTTTGGTTAAAAGCAAAGCTCTTTTGTCTAGAAACAAAAACAAATACTGTATGTTCATTCTGAAGAGTGTTCTCCAGAAGATATTTCATATCAAATCCAACTGTCACAAACTGAATTGAAATTAAAAAATATGCCTCTTCTAAAATGTTTTCACAAGAATTGTTAGTAAACTTTAAATGGTGGCAAAGAAGGGGTGAAGCTATCTGTATAATAAAAATGTGGGCTTATATTGCTGGTTGACTTCATTGTTCATAAGACAGAAAATGATGTCACTGTTGTTTTTGTTACTATTAGATTTCCTCATCGTGGATGAAGGCGGGGCGAAGCACGATACCAGTGAGCCATGGGGTAGACCTGGAGGTGGTGCCCCTGTCTTCTTACCTGACGGTAGGATTCATGCAGCTAATAGAGGTAAAGCCGTCATGGATCTGATGGGTATAGATCCACCAAAACAAGAGGAAGTGCATGCAAAGAAGCAGTACCTAGCAACCCTCAGTAAGTCTTAGTCCAGTTTAGTCATTTCTAGAATCACTTTTCTTGACTGTCACCTTCCGTTTTTATATTTTACTGTAACTTTCCTTTCCAAAAATGCCATGAAAATATACTCATGTTATGATTTGTTGTCTTTATAAAGTGTTGCTTTCCCCTACATGTACGTTCTGCATAACTTTCTCGCTTTCCTTTTCTATTTAGATTAACTCTCATTATTTGCATATATATGTACACTCATGTTTCTTGCAATATATCTTCAATTTATCATAATTCTGCTTCTTATATTCAAAGGCATCATCTAACTTTAAACATAAATGTTGAAGCATTAGTGAGAAATAATTGCAAGCAAGATAGTAATATGGATTCCTTCTCAAATATCCCCGTTAGTTATAATGGTACAAATAGAATTCTTGTAAATCTTACTGAAAATGAACCGCCTCACCTGCCATTATATTTTTACCTTATTTATCAATGATCATTTTCTTAACAACCTGTTGGAATTTTCTTTCTTGCATGGATATAAACAATTCAATTAATTTTGCAACCTTGTCAAGTATTGTACTTATGAGCGGTAAGACTCCACCTTCATTTACTCCCTTCTTTCATAACCTGTACCATTTTCTAGTGCGGTACTAAATATTCACAAGGATCTGTGAAGTGAACACTTAATATTTTCTGCTTGTCAGGGAGGCCAGTATACAGGCCCTGTCAAATATCTGTTTAAGGCTTTTTTCATTATTCATATAGTAAAGAACATACTCTGTACAGGGCTCCGAACATGTCTGCATGCATGCATGGGTCTCTTTTCAGGTTTATTGGCTAATATACTGTTAATACATGCGCCGAGTGTGCTGGACACCACGATAAAAACCTGCGTGTTGCCAGATCGCACTAATGCACAAAATCACAACCATGTATTAATAGTTTTATAAAACGGGTCGGCAATATGATTATGAATTCCATAAAAATGGTTTCAAACCCCATAGAAACGCCAAGAGTCGCACAGTCATGGAGGCTGCCATTTGCTTTCCTGGATGGCATCACATAAGCGCAGCCAACAGCGTTTCAATGCGCGCATATAATCCCTGTGCTAAAATGACAATTAAACTACGCGATTTCATTACGTTTTAAGTTTGCACGCACCAGAGGTACGCGTATGCGCAGCTCAGCCGTGCTTTAGAACCTTTTTGCCGTGCGTTATCACTTTTTTTTGCACGGTCACATGGTGTTATTTGACCAATCAGGAAGGCTACATTCTTGAACCTGTTTTATAAAACCAACTAATATCCATGTTCTCAACACTGTTTTGTTTTTGTTTTCCTCCAGAAAATGAGATTGATTACCAGAAGAACCAAAGACAGCTTGAGGCCAAGGAGGAGATGATGCCTGGTGGGGAGACAGCTAACTGGATCCGGAGCAAAGAGGTTGGGTACTCCAGCAGAGACCCAACCACAGGAACCGTTCTACCAGTCCACCACAAGGCTACATCCGACATTACAAGACATGTAAGTAGAGACATGAAGGCATGTTGTGCCCTTTCGGCATGAAGGAAATTATGTCATCTATTCAGAGCTAAAAGGATGTCGATGTGGATAATACTGTAAACGTGGAATATTTCGCGGTGTGTAAATTTTCGCGCATTTCGCGCAGCATGAAATGTGTGCGAAAATAAAAACACACAAATATTTTTGTTTATGTATTCTTTTGCCCATGAGCCTAGCGCATCGGCGAAATTAAAAACACGCGAAATTCACTTTACTCAGCCCAGCGCGAAAAATTAATCCCGCGAAAATTTCCACTTTTACAGTTTTACACAGGGTTAATGCCTCTATGGATCTCAACAAGCAGTATATTTATTTATTTATTTATTTATTTCTGATATTTATACAGGGTGACTCATTATCACCAATATTGGTGGTCTTCCATGAGGCCCTGATAGCAATAGTAAGTAACAATAATAGCCAACAAAATCATGAAAATAAACTCATAACCAAAAAAAAATAAGAACAAACATAAATATATATATATACATGTATATACAAAGAATATTCCAGGGCCCTGTTTCATAAAACTTGATATCATTCACATGTTACGATACTTTGTTATAAGCTACTGAAGTCAATGAATTTGATTGGCTTAGAGCGATTTTTTCATACATCTGTAGCAGTCGTTTCTGATAACAAGTTTTATGAAACAGCTAGGG
Organism: Heliocidaris erythrogramma; assembly: GCA_025617745.1. Lineage (NCBI taxonomy): Eukaryota > Metazoa > Echinodermata > Echinoidea > Camarodonta > Echinometridae > Heliocidaris > Heliocidaris erythrogramma. The sequence goes on from CM046853.1 coordinate 28,914,415, forward strand.
CCCTGATTGATATAAAAGGACTGCTATTTAAAAAGGGGATAGTGGTTTTATAAATGACTTTCATCAAACTGAAAAATCTATATGTATAAAAATCACACAAAAATATGTCTTGGTAATTGACAATGAAACAGCTATGTAGAAAAATTGTAAATGTTATCACAAAGGCCCATATATTAATCAAAAGTCATATTAAACATATATAACAACATTGCACTGTAGTGAAAATGTTATGTCTACATTTTTAGTTGCAAAGCGTCGGCTAATGGACTGTTGTGCACCGGCAGATACCTAAGTTAGGCTTTTGGTTTCAACATCTAGCGTATTAATTTTCCTTGATGTCTTCTTCATTGATCTTGGAACAGATGATGGACATCAGAAGACCAGGTCTAGATGCAAGGGACTATCGTACAGACTTGATTCAACAGGCTGAGCAGAGGGTCCGCCAGAAGGAACTAGAGCGAGAGGTTTCAAGGCAAGAAGTTGCACAGGTTCGTCAAACATATATTTGGTATCAAGAACATGCATACACATATCTCATAGACATAGATTGTATCTCATTACGGGGCAGGGTTGGGTTCTTATGTTTGTTTGTTTTTCTTCCTTTCTTGTCACAATTTAGATTTATTTACTGCATATTGTAGCTCTGGAAGTTACCTGGTGCATTATAACTGTAAATTTTTGGATGATGGAAATGTCCTTTCACATTTTGAGTTTGTATAAAAAGCTAATAATAAAAGCAGTACTTTGTTTACTGGGGTTTAACACAAAGATATATCAAAATGCCTAGTCGTTGTTACCTCAGCTATAATCGAGCATATGAAGGCAATAAGTGCATACACCATTAATTCAACTCAGTTTTTTTACTGCTCATTTATTTTTGGGTATTTTTGTGTACGATTTTACTCTCACATGGAGTGTCAAAGATCACAACAGTTTCTGACCTAGTGGGCATTTTATATATTGTGTGAAGATAAACAAAGAAACACATGAAAATACCTTAATTTTCATGAGCAATCTTGCTCTTTCATATCTAGTGAGCGCTATGAACTTGAGGAATCGATCAGTATTTCAGTATTACATACTTGAATGCATATTAATTGAAAATTATCTTGTCTTCTAAAATTCAGCATCATCAGGCCTTTAAGGAGAGCTGGGGTAGACCTGGCAATGGCGCCCCCTATGAACCAGCAATGAAGAGGCATGCTCTGGATCCAGACAAGTTACATCAGGTATGAACAAGATAGTGATTGCACAATAGTGACATTTGATATAATTGAATATGAAGAAAAAGGGGAAACATGCATTAAAAGCCAATTAAAAGATTATTTTCAGATTTTGCAAAAGGAAAAGTTTGTTTCATGCTTGAATTATGAAGGATAGGATAATTTCAGAATGAATGGTACATGCAAATTTATAACAGTCTGCTTTTGAAATTCACTGGGTATGAGCTAGAATTATTGAACAACTGAACAGGCATTTTAGCAATGTATTTATAGCTTGTGATGGATTAATGAAGATCCATACGCAAGGTTTACCGGTAAAGATTGAAACAAGTGTTTGGGTAAATGATTTTTGTTCCTAAAATTCCAAATCAAGCTGATTCAGGAATGAAAATATGTTTCAAATTTGTAGGGATTGTAGCCTTGAGTTAACACTTTTCTTTCTATCTTTTTTATATTTTAATTCCTATTGCATGATTTCCTCAGCCCTTTATGTCCTTCCCTTACACATGTATCTTTGTTCCTTAACCAGGTATATCATTTCTTCTTTGCATGCCCTCCACCTTTCCACTCACACAATATATACACTTTTATTGCATGGAATTTACATATAATTTACATAAAATTTGCATATAATTGCCTATATTTATCTGTTTTCATGCGTATAAATCCAAAAACCTATATGTCCATTGAACCTGTACACCTTCTTTATGCCAATATCAAATGTACCATTGAAATCCATGCATCATCCAATACATAATTGATACACACTCCAAAAACTACAATCCATCTTTTCACTCCGACCTGGCCATTCCTCGACACTTCACTACATCCATAATCACTTTGTCAATCAATTATACGCTGACATAATTCCACACCTATCAAATTACATGCTCAATGTGTATATTCACACAAACCCTCATCGTGGAAACCTATAGATGAAACGGGCATCGGAGCCAGCCAAGCCCAGGGCCCGTACCAAGGCCCTTGAGAGCAGGTTCCGAGACCCATCTTATCAGCCCAATGTGCCACACCAACAGCCCAGGGTAGAACCTACTACAGTTGTGGTGTGTATGCGGTGCAGTAGATCTGACCTGCTCCTATAATAATCTTCTTTACCCTTTTCTTGTCCAAAGGCCACCGCACTCCTTATGACCTAAGTACAACTGGATTTTTATACATATTGAAATCAGATTATATATGGAATTTCAAAAACATGAATTTGCCTGATTCAGGTCAGCCTTCTACTGTCATATGTGAATATTTATATAAAAAGGGTGTTGTTAACCTTTCAGGCAGGGATAAGGCCCGATTTTCTGTGAATTATAGTGAAATTGTAGCAGTTGCATGGCTGACCACTGACTGGTAGCCAATTTGACCTTTCCTCTGAGTAGAAAGCTTAAGATAAGACATTTTATTACTAGTATTCATATGACCTTTCGGAAGCTTAATAGTTGGACACAATTTACATTTTGGAAATTTCTTAACGCATCCACTTGCAATTTCTTTTTTAAAAATCCAGTTTTAGGGGGTCTATAAGCCGGTGTGTGATTGCCTTGACACTGTAGAATCTTATAGTGACCTGTACTGTATAAATATATCAAAAAATATATAGTTTTTCTCTCTTTTGCAGTTACCTTTGTTGGTACATGTACATGTGTAGTTTAGATCTTGACTTGTTTTTGACATCTTTGTGCTTTATATGTGCACACATTCTCTGATCTATTAATGGATGTGTGCTCTTATGTCAGTTTGATGCATGAAACATTTCATTATCTAATCGTTGAAGTCTTTCATATGTTTTGCACCATAAACCAAATAAGATATTTTGTATATTTTGGTTTGGATTTTGCAGTGCTCTAACTAATGTAGCATGGTCTTGAATTCCATCTTGCTAAGTATGTTATTTTTTTTATCAATTTGATACAGTATTGATAATCATAAAGCTTTTTTATTAGATAATTTGTGAACCATATTTACTGGATAATCTAGCAGCTCATCGTGTCTGCATTTCTTTTCTTACTTATCTCTCTTTCATTCATTAGAACGTATTGACTTCACCAAGCACCTGAAAAAATAATTTGTCTACCACTACAAAGTATAAAATCAACCTAAAAGAACTTTATCTGACATTCTATAGGTCAACAGTTTTGGATTGTGAAAGAAATAGAGAGAGTAATTAAACTTGCGAATCTATTTATAGAATTTATATTTGAAACCCATATTTTGCATATAGTATAATGACATGGCACCACCAACATCCAAAGCAAAATATTTTTTGGGTGATTGGTACCCCGTTAAGCAGTTTTAAATTGATTTTATCAGAATATTGTACATGCTATCCCAAGACTTTAATAATATATATTTAATATTGTATGTTTCTTTTTCATTTATTCTCTTTACAGAATGGACCATATCAACTCAGGGCTCCTTGGGGAGCTTACTCAGTGTAATCCTTACTCTGCGCAGAAAAAATATGCTTCCTAAAAACAATACATTCCAGCCAGCATTTTACATATTTGTAGTTTAGGAAAGTATTTGTTTTCAAAGCTGCTAAAAGAGCGGGATCATTTCCATTAATCTATTCTGAATTTATCGCAGTATATGCAAGTCATTGCCCAGTACTTTTTCTTTTACACTGAAAGTGTGAATCCCAAGTTTTTTGGGAAAAGACTACAAAGTACAAACTAAATTATGTATTTATTCCAATTATTTTGAAGATCAAAAACAAGCTGATGTAATATAATACAACAAATATGTTTCTATGCATATATATATATTTTTGTATATTACCTGTAAATATGCATTGTAAATATGAACATAGCAATTATTGTCTTCTGAAGTTATTTGTTTCTGTATGATATATGTATATGAGACAAATTGTGATAAATAAGATACATATACTAGTATCTTCCTTGGTGCCTCATAAGGGTGTACAATAAGAGATTCTAATTTATAAAGAGAAAAAAATTGTTTTCTCTAGCTATGAATGTGTTGGTGCAGAACAGAATATAATGAAGTGGTAAATGCTAAACGTAACATAATTACAATGAAGATAAAGTAACATTTTAATTGGCTATTTGAGTCTAAAGTGCTTTAATAATCTTCTGCAGAGTATCCATGTAGATGTAGATGGATGTGTGCTATAGTTGTAAATTTTAGCAACAGGGTCTTCATATTTTGTGTGCTTGATAAACAAGGGTAAATGTAGTATTATGAATATGATAGGATGTAGGGTATGAATTTATTTTAGCTGATTAAAATTGTGAATTGTAATTAGGCTTATGTTCCTAGTCTATCAGAATTCTTAATGGTGTGTCTTACCTATCAAGTAAAACGGATCATACTGCCTGAAGGTTGTGTATGCATGTACAGTATGTTTGTATATCGATTATTAAATGATAGCCGTCTTTTTGTTGTGCATGCTGTATATTGCCTGGTTAGAGAGGTTTTGTTATGTTAGCAATACATGTAGTTGTGCTGTATTATGTTGTCACTTGTCTTGCATTTTATATTTGTGAGCACAAGTTGCCTTTTTTATTGTGCTCTTTATGTATTAACAATTTGATTTTATGTGACTTGCCTGCACTGTAAGATAGTATAGATTAGAAAATTGATTTACAGATCATAATATGCTATTTCGTCAGTATAGTTATATTTTATCCTCTAATTATACTGTAGGCAATAGCATCTTGTATGGAAATAACCCCATGTTCCTCTATTGTGGGCATTAAAAACTCATCCTGGATGTTCTTTTGTAGGATTTTAAGCAAAATCTAAGAGAGGAATGGAATTGTACTATATAACTTCAGCATAATTACAATTAGAAAGTCAAAGCTGAATGCTCCTCACTTTTTCAGAGATGAATACTTAATTGGAATCACAAAGTAGTTAAAGATACATATATTTTGAAGGGGGAGGGGGTCATTACAAATCATTTCATTTTTATGTATGATTTCAGGGTCTCTGTTAAGGTAATAGATTAGATTGGAGATGAATTTGTGCAATAGCAAATTGCTTTGGGCTTTGGTTTCCTTTTATGTTAATTTCCACTGGCTTGTATTCTCCTCCCATTTCTGAACATATCTTTAAAGTTTTTTGTGCATATTTCCTATATCCTGTGATCCTTGTAGGCTTATATCTTCATGTTTGAAAGTTGTGCAGTTGATGCAGATTTTAGTTTTGGCTTTCTATTTATTTTGATACAAATGCTTCAAATAATGTGTTGTAATTAAGATTATTACTCTGTATTTTTTGTAGATATTGGAATTTATCGAATTATTCAATAGCACCTGTAAAATTTATGCAATAAATATTTCAAATACATCAAAATTTCTGTTTGAAATTGTTATCTATTCACTGATTTTGACTCACTGTCCCACATATGTACCTTTCGGAAAACCAGTGTTTAAGGTCCATGATTTGTGAAATGTGCTTAAAGATAGAATACACAAAATGTAATAACATTAGTCAATCATTCCATGTTTCACATATTTATTCATTACAATAAATGAATAAGAAACAACCTACAATAAATACTATCAAATTTGACTAATAAAGCTACTCAACAACAGGAACATTTTTTACATCTATCTAGACAAATTCGATGATCTTGAAGTACCTTCCTACAATGCACAATGTCCACATGCACAGTTTCCTCTTCTCAGATACGGTACAATTCTAAGACAGAAATCGTAACAAAAAAAGAATAGATGAAATTGTATATGACATGCCATCGGTACATCATAAAAACCTTGCATATCATACCTGTACTTGGGCAAGAAACTAGCAGTAATGTAGACAACCACAGTCCTCTTTAAAGAAGATGAATTAAAAGGTTGGAATGGTTTCAAACAGTAGCATACTGTTCTAGCCTGAAAAGGTATGAAACTATCGGGCACTCCTTGAGGTATCTAGCCCCTTTGTTTTTCTTTGGTCTACCATCATAACCAGATTTTTGTGACAGAAATCATATATAAAGCTCAAGCAGGTTGCTGCACCATAGGTGTGTAAGTGAAAATAAGGGAATGGCAGCGTTAACCCTTTCGAGACAATTGACCACATTTTGTGGTTTGGCTCAATAATTTTTGAATTAAGCGCTCTAAAATATACCAAATACATGAATAGAAAGAGCTAAAATTTCTGCACACACTGTGTCTATTTTTGTTGCATGACCGTATTGCGTTTGATGCCAGGAAATTTAAAAAGGAGAATAACCTCAAAGTCCTTAAATTGGCAACACATTGAGAGGTTCAAAATCATTTTTTTATCCAAATTGGCAAGTTTTTCTACTTTTCGACAAAGTGCCTCACCATGTATGTTGTTTTCAAAGGCATTACATTTTATTAGAACCATATAGCATGAAAAGAAAATTATCATTGCTGCCAATTTGAAGAACAAAATGTGATCAAATTTAGCTCTCAAATAATTCCTGTCCTGAAAGGGTTAAAATACGACATTGTTGTATCCATGCTCTTTTTTGGGGGGGGGGGGGGGGGGGGGGGGGAGGAGAGTGCCTGGTATACAAGTAAAACAAATAACCATACCAATCAAACTAGAGGAAATTCTGAACAATTTATCTGAATATAGTATTTGTGATTTTCCCTTACATACTACCATTCTATATAATGAATACCAAGGATTCAATTCAGTCCAAAGAAGATTTTGGCCCAAAGTATTAAATTAGCTATTAAAGACTAAGCCAAATAAGTACATGTGACAAAAGACCCACAAATCATTTACCACAGCATCAATCCTTGCACACCATGGCACTAAAATTCTCTTCCTAAAGCATATGGGATACCAGAGGAAGCTTGGGGAGGAATTGATGGCGATGATAAGCTAAAGAAAGAATGACACACACAAGAAAAAAATCTAAAACAAAAACAACAAAGTAATTGTGTAACACTAGTTGTGGCACCTTAGAACAGAAATGCAAAACATACACTGATGACACATTACCAAATAGCAGTAAAATTAGGGCCCCAAATCAAAATTATAAAATGATTAAAGCTTGGTAAGCCTCAGAATGATCGTCACTTATTATTTTTCTCACCCTTAAAAATTCCTCTTCATTTCCACAACAGTTTAATAAATGTGAGAAAGAAAAGCGAAAAACAAGTAGTGTGTGTATGAAAAAATTGTGCAAAGAAAATATGCAAACAATGCAATACATGTTAAGTGAACCGTGGCTAAATGTAACCAGGCAGTTAACCATCTATAAGTAAAACATTAATCTATTTTACAGTTTTGGTTCCATTTTCCCTTCCAATTGTCCTCATTTTTCTATAGAGGATATTGTGCATGTCTTTCAAAGGCATGAAACTTTATAAAGCTATTGTTACTATTAAAGACATCAATTCAAAGACTCCTTGGTACTACCATTGCACCTTTTACTTTCTTGTGATTAAAATTACCTTTTATACATTTATTTCATATCCATTTCATTTATTTATAAATTTTTTGTTGCATATTCATATGCACTGAATAAAGCTTGTGTTTAACTATTTTTTTAATCGGGTACATGTAGGACTTTATCGAGTTCCTCAAAAATATCTAGGGGGAAAGTCACAAAGTTTTGGGATATGTCAGAATGCATATTTATTTACTAAACTTATCCTTATATAGCAAATTTATTGTCCTCATTCATACAATTACTAGTATTGCAGCTTATGGTTGTATTTGAGCTTGCATATAAGACGAAGACAAACAGACTGCTAACCAGCACATTATTTGATCTCAGTAACGGGTAATTCTACATATGAAGCAACCATAATCAATATAACCTGAGCCTATGTAATAGTCTTTAGCTGAAAACAAGTCTGATGTCAACTACATGTATGTAGCACAATACAAATGGTTTTCAATACAGCAGTATGACTCACTTTTCTTTGCACAAGTGCAATATTAATATTACTCATGATATATCTTAAGGGCAACTTGTAAAAACAGCTCTGAGTACAAATCGTCTGTTGAGAGCCAGAAGGGCGTTAACTGTGTGTTAAAGTATATGAATTAACGCCCTTCTGGCTTCAAACAGACGAAATACTAGTTTCCAAGAGCAAACAAGTTCTCATCATAAGACAACAAAATATCAACAGGCCTACATGAAATTCAATTTTTAAATGTCCAAAAATGTTTGTTTTAAAACATTTTTTTTTAAATGTCCATATAGCTATCCATGTGTTACCTTCACACTTGAGTTTTCTTCCAAAATTTTGTTAGCATATTAACAATTTAACTTCTGTTCACAAGACCAATGGCATCCATGACACATGAATATTAATTTATATCACAAGAAAAAACTGTACACATGAATTATACAGTATAAAAAGACACACTGAAGGCAAGCCTCCTACATACTACTAGATGGAATTTCTGAACCATAGTTTGGCAGTTCTATTGAGTTTTAGCTGAGATTCAATTGCGCTGTGCTATCCAAACATTGCAATTATCCTACAGTTGTATCTGCTAGCTTTTCCGTTGTCTCTTTGAGAGTTTTGGTTTCAGTTGTTTGCGATTCCTCAGGATTTGGGCTGTCTTCTTTGTCCTCCGTGCCTGAAAAGTAAGGAAATTGAACAATTTGTAGAGTACCTAGCTGTATCAGCAATGCAACTTTATGTTCAAGTCCAGCTATGACATATCATGGTTGTAATGAGACCTTGTTTTGAAGAGTGAAATGGTTGTGTTTGATGGCTTAACTTTATTAACACTTTTATATTTAGTCCTAGATCATAATTGTGTTGAAAAAAAAATGAGGACTTCTAGGTGTTTTAAGTAGGTTTTGAATTGAAACACCCGATTAAGGCACTGAAGTTTCCTAGAATTAATCCCTGGAATAACAGAGAGAAGTCACTACCTGCTAACTGCTAGGACTCATTCTCCTTCCTTTTGTTGACAAAAACCAAATTACAAAAATGTCTCTAAGAAATTCAGTTCCACATAAGAAAACTGACAGTTTTTTTTAGAACAACACTTACAGAGCATCTCCAATCATTGCTACTATATTCTTTTTCTCTTCATTTACCCCATTTTGGTGTAAATTTCTGGTGTAAGCATTTCCACATAATTTCATCTAAGAAAGTGCTGATTTGATTGATGTGGCTGGTGTAGTGTCCTGAACACCATTGATGGGCTTTTTAATTGATTCAAATTCATCATGCTCACTAAACAATTAAAAAAAACCCCAACAAATACTAACCATTTGTCATTGCCTCTTTCTTTTCCTCTTCCGATTTTTTCTTTTCCTCTTCCAATCTCTGTCTCTCCTTCTCCTTCTGCATAGTCTCCAGTCTCAGTTTGTGTTCCTCAGCTAGTCTCTTGCACTGCTTCTTATGTGTGAACCATTCCAGCTTCTGACAGATTGCATCACAGTAGTTCACCTGGAGAATCATTGAGAAGTGGAGCAGGTTTAGTCATAACAATTGATCAACTTATACTTTAGCCTAAACTGTAACATAGAAGAGGACCCATATTCATAAAACCTTACCAAGCCTAGCTGTCCACTTACTACACCTCCTTGCATACATAGCTGTTTGTCAACTACATTCACTATTATATGTAGTATTAAATTTACAACTAACTAATTAGGGTTTTATGAATATAGCCAAGGCATCAAGTGCTGAAATAAAAAGCTGAAATAAAAAGAGGAAATCTCCTGAAAAGAAGTGCATCTGTATGCTGCCGTTCATCAAGAAATCTTGAGTTAAGAATTCTGTAAACCAAAGATAAGCCTTCAATTTTTATAATTAAACTTTTATTGTCAAAGTCATATACATTTCCAAAAGAAGGGGAGCACAATTGTGGACTACACTGCATTACCAAGAAGTTAACAATTGCTAACATTATATCACACATTCCGCTTCTTATACCTCTAGTGGTAATTTTCTAGAAATGTCCCTTCCTTGGCTCATTTTTTATCACTGTGCTTGAATACTGATATACATGTACAGAACTAAAAGCTTTTTTTAAAAAGTACAATTTGCAAGCTCAAGATGAATAAGGAGGCAAATTACCTGCTTACATGCAGAGCATTTCTTGCTGGCCTTTGCTTCTCCACAGGTTGAGCAGGGATTGGCCACCTCCAGACTCCTGGCTCCATTCACAGCCTGGGTTAAGATACCCAGAGCAGTTGGTTCGTCACCCTGAACAAAGGCCAGAATCATGTCATAATAAGGTCACCTAATACAGGTCATCTACAGGTAATACACAAGGTTGTACATGATACTCAGATACCACGCAGATGATAACAAGTATTAAGTATATGCAGGTCACATAAATTTGTTGCCATGATCAACCAAGACTCTTGCAACAACTATGGTAATGTTTTTTCTCAAAAAGAAGTCACAACAGATATCAATAACTCGTAGTTATTAAACTTTCTAAAATGACTATGGGATATTAAAAAATAGACTGCATTTACGAGGGTTGGCTGGATAACCAGTAACTAGAAAAGGTTATGTTACATATACAAAAAAAAAACATGACATTTGCACAATCTGAATTTAAAATGAGCATGACAAGCCAGAGATGCAATGTTGAAACAATACATCACACTAAACCTCACTGACATTGACCTTTATTGTCTTGGCATAGAAGTTGGAAGACTGAGCTATAACTGCAAAACAAAGAGAAACAAGATCAAGTATGGAGTACTCACAATTTTGACATCCGTTAAATTTCTGACAATTTGAATGAATAATTCACTCTCATGGAAGGGGAATTCCCTGATGATTTCTCTCAGTAACTTCTCTGTGTTCACTCTTGCACCATCATTTTCTCTTGCCCTCAGAAGACTGTAAGATAAGAAGGAAAAAAAAATTATCATGAAAATATGCTTCATGTGGAAGCATATTTTTTATCTTCTTTACATTTTGCTTTACCCCAAGTTTATCTTCCTGAGTTGAATATTCTACTGTCACATTTATCCTTACTAATACTTGTACCAGCTACACTAGATGACCCTTTAAAGATAAAGTTGAATTCTTGTCACGCAATTACATTGTGAAAGAAATTGTCTCAAAGTAATTGGGAAAGGTTGAGCATAGCTGCATAAGACTTGGTGTATACTGTGAGGTTTAGGAATCATTAAAATGATAAGAAATTGACACAAGCCAGCTAAAAGACATATGCACTGCACACATAAACGTGTATATGGGACAGCATACAAATTTGGCATGAATGTTCGGCCCAAACATTTCAGCTATTTCTAGTCATATTTCGAATATGAGGGCATTTGAAGAGCAATCCTTTTCAGGTGACATTTCTACTATGATGTTCTTCCGATCTGACATAAAAGGAATGAGAAAGCTCACAAATTATTGTTCACCTTTCCCAGAACTCAACCTACTCTAACAGGTTGTGAGGATAATTAAAAAAAATTGCTATACTTCATGCAGTAGAAACAAGTTTCTACAAATTTTGTGATTTTTAAACAAACTGTACAACATTCTGGACTCACAATTTAATAAATTCATCAACACCATTGTCTTTCTCCATATTCCATTTGTGGCACTGTCTGATCACATGGGATAGGTAGTGCATCTTCACAGCTAGCACATCGTTGGTAGATTTCGACTTCATCTCTTTCTCCGAGATCAGTTCGAGGACGGTGGCAATCTTGCAGGCCTCATTCAGCAGGTTTTCATTATTCTTGAGGTACTGTACCAGCTGCCATCAAAGATATTTGAAAGAAAAATGTACTTGTTCTAAAGGTTTCAACAAAGTGAATGGGAGGTTAGAAAGTTGAAAATACGACCATCCACATTACTAAAAGGTAAAGGAGATCACTTTAAGTTAAGAGCTGGCTAAAATCTGCACGGAGCTAGCTGTATAAAAGAATGAACTTTACAAATTAAGTACTAATGACCATTACAAAACAGAAGATAATCACTGGGTCATACTTATTACTTGGTCTACAGAAAACAGTGTGTTTCTTCAAAAAATTAAAAACAGTAATATTTGGGGTGACCTCTGACCAGTTATACTAGAGTGCATATTCCACCTTTCAGTCTAGTTTTTCTATTATACTTGTGTGTCTACAATTATGCTAAACCTGTAGTAAATTAGTAAACAAATTTTGGTAAATTGATCTAAAATTAACACGTTTAACTGTGCAAATCAGAATATAGGTCTAATGGTGTATCCAAGACCTTATAAGTTAATCATTACTTTAAAAAAAAAAAAAAAAAAAAAAGAAAAAAAAAAAAAGAAAGTTAATCATTACTTTATAACTCCATTACAATAAATATAATTAACCTAGCAAAATTAATCATTACTTTCAAATTCCATTAAAATGAACAAAATTTATCATTACCCTGACTGGACTGAGATTATGCATGAGGATCATCTTGTGCAGAATTGGAGCAAGAGTTGGTGGTAACTTGGGCTCTTTCTCAAAACCTGTAATGAAGCAATGGAAAAAGGGTAATGTGATGGAGAAAGATGAACAGTGGTCTGAAAGGTGATGACTGAAAAAAAAATGTATTGTCTGGCAATTTTAGTAGTAAACGAAGAAGAAGATACTTAATGGGAGGAATTTTTTAAATTTGTAAACAAATTTTTAGGCGTTACTCCCAGTGTTAAAGATCGTATGCTCGATCTGTAATGAAATCACAAGTCAGAAAAAATTGGAACCAGCGGGATTCGAACCTGTCATCTACTGCTTGCCGGGCAGCGACTTAACCACCAGGCTATTCTGGTTCACGGCCAAGTCACGATGAACTGGAATCAAATACCTAAGATCCTCTTCTTTCTGACTCATTAATATTCAAAGCTCCGCCGTGGACAATTGTTAGTAATCCTGATGAATTTCATGTTTGATACACTTGTAGACACACTCCTGTGTTCCGTCTTTCCGACACTGACTCATAAGTTTCAATTTTTTTTTAATATCCCCCAAACTGTATCTTCATGCAAGACTTTGAATTACACAAACCAAAATAGAAATGATTAAAAAAAATTATGGCGTGTCAAATTCAGATAATTAACCAAGCCTTTGCTCTGTGACTCTATAAGACTATGGCACCTTTTTTTTTTCTTTTAGAATTTATATAGAATCACATTCTATAAAACTGAATAAAGACAGTCTGGATAGTACTTAGCATACCTCTTGGAATAGCGTAATAGTCGAGCTGTTCTCTATCAAAGAAGTTGTTGATGATACTGACACAGGCATGCTGTCCCACAAAAGCAGCCATCTGAGCTGCAGTCCGACCTACGCTGTTGGTTGGTGATGTCTTTGCTCCAGACTGGAGCATCAAACGGGTCACTTCAGTATTCCCTACAAGTGTAAACGAGGAAAGATGAAATTTGTAATAATAATTCCATTTTAGCTTTTTGTGCCTCGGACAAATATGACTAATGCTATTCATTTCAAATTATGTCATAAAATTAACTAGGATGTATCTGCGTTACAGTGGACAATGAAGTAGGTTGTTGGTTCACAATCGAGCCTGTTGCATGTCCCTCGTCAGTTTTAAACATGTATATTTTAGGCATACCACCTAAAATTACATCTATTTAGTAGTTGCCCATGAAAAGAACACTAAATATTTGCCCATGAAAGGAACAGTAAATATTTACGGTACTGTGAATCTTAAGCTAAACAAATGGCTTGCGACAAAAAATCTTGACCCGTTACATTTCACTGTAAATTTTGCTGAAATTGCCAATCATACGCTTCAACACAAATGAATTCAGACTTTCCTGTTTACTATTCACAGCCAATCCGCAGGTCCCCTAAAAGCGCGCTATTTTATTTCCAGTACTGCCTGATTATGAATACATAATGAGCAAGAACAGCCAGGAACATCTCATTTGGAAACTATTGAATAGACTACTTATCATTCACCAATTGTCATGAGTTATACATCAAATAAAAGAAGAGGGATCAGAGATTTGTGACATGCTTTTATTGTGTTCAAAATAAAAGACGAAATTGGTAAAAAATGGTGTTCCTTTTATGACAAAAAATGGAAATGAAATGAAATATAAATCTGGCCAAAACTACCATAGTTTTATTGTGAGCCAGGACAAATTTGACATGAGCGTAAAGGGCATTTTCTGTACTTTCCAAAGATTGAAATAACATTAATGTGCACTTCATGACAGGGTCAGGATCCAGCAATATGTAACCAATGTACACACTTTGTCTTTAAAAAAAATAAATTCCAGCATTCCGATTGGTTAGCACCACGCAAGATGTTTTCTCACAGCTAGGCAACAGCTACATGTATGCGCATGTTTGCGCAAGGATGAAGCAACAGGTTGCGCATTGTTTCATTCAACGCGCACTTGGTTACAGTTGGCTCGCTTGCCAATCACAGGGCTAAGATTCTATGGTCTTGACCATGGTCTTGACAACGGATAATCTGCGGCTGAATATTGCTGGATCCTGACTCTGTCATAAATTTATGGATGTTTTGAATGTAACGATGAAAAACATGAGATTCCAGCGCTTCCATACATATGTGTCTTGATGGCAGCTCATATACTTTTTATATATGTCTTTTAACAACTTGAAATCTTGTGAAAAAAAGGCTTTTGTATGACTATTTCATCAGTTATTTTAAACAACTTATTTCTAAAATATCCCTGTGTTGGTAAACTATTCATTTATTTTTGCAGAAAGTCTAATGAGCACAGCATTAATATTTATTGAAGAACATAACTTTAAAGATGACCATGCGATACAGCCGACTGGGTGCAGGGAGAGAGTCCATTTCGGGCACTGGAAATAAAATGCGCGATTTTTGCTCATCTGCATAGGACCTGCGGTCTGACTGTTCATCACCCTGTACTTATCATAAAACGATGCTCAGTGACACAATTGATGAATGGCATGCCTTTGACAAAGTATTTAGTATAACAGTACATGTATTTACCGGATAATGCAGCAAACATGAGAGTTGTGTAGCCATTTTCATGGTGGTTTGCATTAACATCAGCTCCATGGGCAAGCAGCAGTTCACACAAAGGGGTGTTTCCTTTGAATGCAGCATTCTGCAGCGGCGTCATGCCATGCTGTAATACAATGAATATTCAAGTTCATTAAAACAAATATCTCTTCTACAAAGAAAGAGCATAACATATCAGAAGATTACAGCCATTCATAATTAAAATTGTTAAATTCTGATGCCCAAAGATTTTGTAGTACTTTTTGTGCCATTAATTGTTTCCATAAGCACAGTGCAAAGATTAGATTACCCCCCCCCCCCCCCCCCCAAAAAAAAAAAAAAAAAAAAAATCTTGTTACAATGTGTATTCCAATTATAATACAACCCTTACTTTCATTGTTAAAAAACTGACAATTTCATCTTACTTTAAATGGAATCATTTCAGTCTGCTAGGATAATAACATATAGCAGTGGTTACACATACAGGCTTGCCTATCATAATGACAAGCTGACAACTCATTAATAAGAGCAAAATGAATTTTGATCCATTGATCTTGGTTTTTTTGTTAAGCTGGATTTTATCAATTTCTGCCATTTCAAAGTGATCAATTTGTGATTGGAGTTGCACTCTAAAAGAAACAAATGTATGCAGAAATATTACAAAATTGGTATATAATCTAGTTGTGGATGTGTGATATACCTATGCAATACAGCTGGGGGATGTTTCATAAAGCTGTTCGTAAAGTTAGGCATGACTTTACGAACGACCTGAATATGAAGTGCCAGAGAGAATGCCCAAAGTTTTTCCTCATGTTTTAACAAAGTGTGACTGTATTTCCAAAAACCTCAGTTAAATTATGGCAAAAAAATATACTTTCCATTAAAAATGTTTGTTGTAATAAGAATGTTAATCTACAGTACATCTGCACAGTTCAACTTCGGTTGATGCAGTTAGAACTGACTGAGCAACTCATTTGGCTTGTCATATTAAAGTCATTCGTAAAGTCATGCGTAACTTTACGAACAGCTTTATGAAACACCCCCCAGGTATACTCATATCCTGGGATAACCTCTACATGTACATGAACAGATCATGGATCAAGAAGGCTTACCTCATCAACACAATTGACCGAAACGCCAGAGCTACCGATCAACTGCCTTACCAGTTCAGCATCTCCTACACAGAGGTGAAATAAGGAGAACAATTACTGCCTTAACTAGGACTGTAAACCATTTTAATGGGGTTTTATGGCTTTTATTTGGTAGAGAAATTAGGAATGTGTTTTCACTTTAGCTGTACTAAATAAAGACAGCAAAAATGGTAAATAAAATATAACAATAATAACCTTAATGCATATCACTGTACATCCACTATGCTTTATTTAATTCACAGAAGAATCATAATGAACACAGTGGGATGCTTTAAAGAAGCCATAAAGTACAACTTTCTGCACCCTTAATGCAAATTGCAGGAGAGAAATGCAGCGAACATTGTATTGCTTCAGCGAAAGATGTAAGAGGATTAGGAAGACTTGGATTTCATGATGACGGATTTTTCTTTTACCATGTCAGTCTCAGTATTGATCAAACTCAAAAACATTTACTGTACTTCAATTTCCTAGTTTTCACACAGTAAAATAATTTCCATCATCACTGTAACAGCATAATCATATCAAAAAGAGAAAGGGCACTTTCGGTAGGGGAGAGAATTCAATGTCAACGACAACTCTTACTTTCCAGAATATTCCTTTGCTTGGGTTTCTTTTCCTGTTTCTTTTTTTTTCTTCTTTTTAATCTTTATTCCACACCATTATTTTTCAAGAGGTTCTACTACAGCATAATACATAATGAAAAACACTTACATAAAATATTTTGTTGATAAAATTTCTCATTACTTCTGTTGATGCTTTAAAACTATGGCCCTATCAAATCCAAGTTCCAACATGTCCAAATATATGTATATTATCAAAATTGAATGGCATTTTTGTTTGCGCAATCAAAGCAAGCAGTTTTCAAAATATTGAAAATACATAAATCACACATCACGTCAGTACATTTAATACTGAACATCATAATTTATGAGTCAAAGAAAAAGAGCTTTTCCCATGTTATCAGGCTAACCAGGCCCCCTTCCTCTGCCCCAAGTATATTTCAATCATTAATTATAATCATGCCAGGCCAGAGGCAGAGGCGTTCCATTCAACGAAAAAACAAGAACTTATGCCTAGTTTACATTTGCCCCTGGCACCGTACGATAAATTTGTTTACAATTTTCGGTGCGATTTGGGGGCATCGTAGGTGGCTACGGGCTACGGTGTTTATGATTACATTATCTACTGTACGAGCATCGTGCAATTTCTTGTATTGCCCTCATGTTCACCGGAAACTTGTGCGTTTGCTGCACGATCAGTGCGAGGCCTCCGCGCGGGCAGGATACAGGCTTCGAAGACCAATCGCAGGCCAAATGTAAACTAGGCATTAAGGCTGGGTTCACATAGGAATATACTATTCGGGTATACGGTGCACGTGTTCGAGGGCACGCGAATAGCTTGAATCGAACAATAGGATTTCCTAATACCGGGTCACATAAGAGGGCATTATTCGAAAATGCCGTATAGCTGTGTATAGTATAGTATAGTGGGAATCGTGCTTGTTCGATTTTCGTGCAGCTTATACTGTACCATCCTGTTCGGATGTGGCAGCTGGTGTTCTGAATTTCCCTATAAACAATTTATTGCGTGCTTTCGTTTAATAAGGTAAGTTACAAATAAAAGGATTTCTTGGTACTCATTTTATTGGAATTTCATAGCACATGCCGTCATATTTAAGTTATCCAGCACTTCAGGGTTACTATGTCAAATGCCCCCCCTTTTTTTAACTGAAAGTACAATATCTCATGCACATTCTGTGTGATTTATGTGGGCTCTGCATTTTTCTTTCTTTCTTTTTTGACCTTGAAATGATTGAAGACACAAGGTCAAAATGGCTCAACTAACCCAGAGCACGGGTTAGTTGAGCCATGTTGTTGTGTATAGTTGAGCCATATTTAACTAATTACTTAATTGTTCTTATAATAAGTTGAAAATAATGTGGATTTAATTCAAAAAATATTGGTTATAAAATGATTTCTTTATTATTTCACTTTTGCTATGAGTTCACAGAGCTGGAATGGGGGAGTAGAATCAAGCCAAATCTTCTTCATCTGAACTTTGAAGTATTCATTTTGACGGCGCTAAAAGAATATTAAAGTAGGACACGCGTGCTACCTTATGTGACCCGCCATGCCCGTATAGCGTATAGCGAATAGCGAATACCGTATACTTCTATGTGAACCCAGCCTTAGAGTGAAGCTCGCGGATCTGCATCTGCCCTGATACACCAGGGCCGGTGTCACTCATCATAGTCGATTGGTTCCTGGTTCCGGTGGAACAAAACGACTACTCGATTCGTACGCCTACCCGGAAGCGTGTTTTGCTCATAATAGTAATACCGTTTATTCTGTCAGGATCGAGGCGGATCCAGTCGGCGGGTAAATATTCAGGCGATTGGTTCCAGAGGATCCAATCGCCTGCCCGGAACCAATCGCCTATGACACCGGCATCGCTTGGTGATGCCGATGTAGCTGTACGAGCTCCTTGGCTTATCAATCTGGTACTGGCCTACGGAGCTGTACACGGCTTGCTACTATGGCCTGTATCGGATCTTGTCAACACAGAAATACTATGCGTCATAATCACCCATTCCCACGCACGGTGAACCTTGCAAACAACCCTTGGTGTTTGCTGTGGTGGTTCTGGTCACATTTCAATGGTAAACTTAATAATCTATTCAAAATATGAAAAATTATCTACAAAAATTCGGTAGCGGGGATAGGATTCAGCTTACCTTCCGCATGTTGCTGTAAGAATTGTCATTATCATGACAAACCATGACCTCTAATTCTCTCGAGCAGCTGAGTCGGCGAGGGGTCAGCACTAGTCTAGTTCTAGACGTTTTTAATTATTTTGTCTGTAAAAACATGAAGCTATATATGAGCTATACAAACCCGAAGTTGTGGGGAGAGTGAATCGGTGGACTTCGCACCGTTCTACGCTGGGTGCGCACCTGTGCGCACACAGGGGGTTTGTATAGCTCATATAGCTTCATGGTTTTACGGACAAAATAATTAAAAACGTCTAGAACTAGACTAGTGCTGACCCCTCGCCGACTCAGCTGCTCGAGAGAATTAGAGGTCATGGTTTGTCATGATAATGACAATTCTTACAGCAACATGCGGAAGGTAAGCTGAATCCACTCCCGGGTACATTTCTGTAAAATAGTTGGTATTTTCTGTCGCATGTACTAAAGGTATGGGGGAAAAAATAAGATAAATATTTTAAATACTTGCTTTCAAATTCAGCCCTTAAAAATCTCACTCCTACCTCAAATGGCCGTTAGGAAGAACTTTTTATATTTTCAGCAAAATCCAAAGTCAAAATCTTGTCCAAAACCGGAGAAATCCCCGCCGATTTGTTTCGCGATCGCGTGTTGTTTACAAACTGCCGATGTCTTAGACTAAAATCGGCCAATACAATTTTTGTCCACGAAGAAACTCGGGATCGCAAGCGCACATCGATCTTTACGATCGCGCACACAGAAAATCGGAACTTTTCCGTGTACGCCATAGGGACCGAATTTTTGAGGACAAAACTCTTTTGGGGAGATGTCGGCGCCCGCGGCGACCAGGAAATGTACACAATGACTCCGATAGCTCGTTTCGCGAGAATCAACAGTAAATTACGGATTTGATTTTTGAAAATATCTTTTCCAACATTGGTGAGTTGAATTTATTGTATTTCTTGGATATTTTGGGGTCGGTTTTTGAAAATTAAATGCCGATTTTGAGTGAATATTGGTGACTTTTGTGCAGTGGTGTTTTAAAAAGATGAGGTGTATGACTGCCAACATTATACACACGAAGTATAGGAATGTAGCTATGAGTGGCTGAATCCTAGTATCCTCGCTGCCGAATTTTTGTAGATAATTTTTCATATTTTGAATACTAAGAATAGATTATTAAGTTTAACATTGAAATGTGACCAGAACCACCATGTGCAGCAAACACAGAGGGTGGTTTGCAAGGTTCACCGTGCATGGAAATGGGTGATTATTGTGTTGACAAGATCCGATACAGGCCATAGACATAGTAGCAAGCCGTGTACAGCTCCGTAGGCCAGTACCAGATTGATAAGCCAAGGAGCTCGTGCAGCTAATGCCGATGTGCCTGAGCTCACGGGCTCCAGCTCCCTCCAACATGCCCTCGCCTCGCCCTCGGCTCGCCAGATTTGGCGTTTGCTATAAAATCATACCTGCTTGAATTCTCTCAAAAAGCTCTTTCTTTGCGTCATAACCAGCATCATCACTTGACGGGGCCTGATTCTCCATCTTCTGTCTGAGATTTTCTTGAAGAAAAGTTAAATTTTCAAGGCATGGATTCCTCACAAATGAAAAAACCTCCACTTACTACATTACTAGAGTCTACCATAGAGTCTGTATGTAGAGATATAGTGCATGCCGGTACGATGTGGCGGCCGCTCCTGCCTTACCGCAAGTTTGTCCGGACAGACCTAAGCCTAAGGTGGCGAATTTTTGGCCATCAGAGTGGTGGCCCCCTAAGAGTGCCCCCCCCCCCAAAAAAAAAAGAGAGAGAGAGAGAGAGAGAGAGAGAGAGAGAGAGAGAGAGAGAGAGAGAGAGCAGAGTGGGTAACGGTGTGACACAGACCGACCCCAGTGGGCAGTGCCGTATCTACGGGGGGAGGGGGCCCCAGTTAAGGACAAATTGCTGTTGTTGTTGTTGTTGTTTTAAAATAGGCAAACCAGTCAATTCTGACTATTGTTGCCTTACTAAATTGCTGTTTTCACTTATACTTTGTTTGTTGATCCGTGTGTCTAACTTTTAGTTAGAATTAAAGGTACAGATTCTAGGATACCATGCAGGACCGCCACTCCTGCCCTGGTTTTACAACGTTATCCTGACAAGCCCGCTCGAGGTACATTTCGAGGGCGTCTTAGGAATACAAGTCTCTCAAACGTGAGTTAAGGACAAATTGCGTAAGAAATAGTGTTTCATATAGGGTTTGAAATCCGAAAATTTTCTAAAGCTCGGTCGCTTTGCTCCCTAGCATAATTATGTTTCAGGATCTAGCGATTTAATTCACGCACCCAATGGCGTTTTTAAAGTGTTAACCATTAATTGACTCTAGTTGCTTCCCCCCCCCCACCTAAGGCAGGAGCTTTTTAAATGTTGCGCCCCCATGCAGATGCATGGGTGCAAATCTAGGGGGCAGGGGGCATGTCCCCCACCTTTTTGAAGAACATTATTATTTTTATTTTTTAAGTTTTCTTTTTGCCTGTCAGAGAATTTTGGAAGAAAACTAGACCCCAAAAATGTGATAACCATTTTTTTAATGCTTGTCAGAGAATTTTGGAGGAAGACTAGACCCCCCCTAATGTTATAACCTTTTTTTTTCTGGTTGTCAGAAAATTTCAGACATTTCGGACAGTTGAATCATGTGGTGTCCCCCCCCCCCCCCCCCCCCCCCCCTATGTATTTCAAAATGGATTTGCGCCACTGTGCAGATGTGCGTAAAAAGCAAGTATAGAACATTCGAAAGAAATCATTTAATTCGCGCACCCAATGGCGTTTTTAAAGTGTTAACCATTAATTGACTCTAGTTGCTTCCCCCCCCCCCCCACCTAAGGCAGGAGCTTTTTAAATGTTGCGCCCCCATGCAGATGCATGGGTGC
Organism: Heliocidaris erythrogramma; assembly: GCA_025617745.1. NCBI lineage: Eukaryota > Metazoa > Echinodermata > Echinoidea > Camarodonta > Echinometridae > Heliocidaris > Heliocidaris erythrogramma. The sequence continues at coordinate 28,936,316 of CM046853.1, forward strand.
AAATCTAGGGGGCAAGGGGCATGTCCCCCACCTTTTTGAAGAACATTATTATTTTTATTTTTTAAGTTTTCTTTTTGCCTGTCAGAGAATTTTGGAGGAAAACTAGACCCCAAAAATGTGATAACCATTTTTTTAATGCTTGTCAGAGAATTTTGGAGGAAGACTAGACCCCCCCTAATGTTATAACCTTTTTTTTCTGGTTGTCAGAAAATTTCAGACATTTCGGACAGTTGAATCATGTGGTGTCCCCCCCCCCCCCCCCCCCCCCCCCTATGTATTTCAAAATGGATTTGCGCCACTGTGCAGATGTGCGTAAAAAGCAAGTATAGAACATTCGAAAGAAATCATTTAATTCGCGCACCCAATGGCGTTTTTAAAGTGTTAACCATTAATTGACTCTAGTTGCTCCCCCCCCCCCCCCCACCTAAGGCAGGAGCTTTTTAAATGTTGCGCCCCCATGCAGATGCATGGGTGCAAATCTAGGGGCAGGGGGCATGTCCCCCACCTTTTTGAAGAACATTATTATTTTTATTTTTTAAGTTTTCTTTTTGCCTGTCAGAGAATTTTGGAGGAAAACTAGACCCCAAAAATGTGATAACCATTTTTTTAATGCTTGTCAGAGAATTTTGGAGGAAGACTAGACCCCCCCCCCCTAATGTTATAACCTTTTTTTTCTGGTTGTCAGAAAATTTCAGACATTTCGGACAGTTGAATCATGTGGTGTCCCCCCCCCCCCCCTATGTATTTCAAAATGGATTTGCGCCACTGTGCAGATGTGCGTAAAAAGCAAGTATAGAACATTCGAAAGAAATCATAAATTTGCCTTGCAGTTGCCTTGCTAAATTCCTCAAATATATTTCTTCAGGGTTTTCATTCATTTTGCGCCCCCAAAATAGGAATGTTCAAAATTTCAACAAAAATCTATTGCTAGGTCGCTGTATCCCTTAGATTTTTTGTATGGGGTAAAAATTACATAAGAAATTTCAATTTGAGGGGTGAAAAGAAAAGAAAAAAATCTGTCGCTCGGCCGCGTTTCTCCCTCGCTTAATAATAATAATAATAATAATAATGGCCACTTATATAGCGCTCGTATCCGTTAGACATTATTACCCTGGTTATAGCCGAGCCGCCAAAGTAACTTATACAATAATTCATCAAATTTGGGCTAACAACCCCGGCTTATGTGCATCAAAACTCATTTTCACGTGGTGCCATCATTTCTAAATTAAAACGCTCATTAATCTGAGTTTGAGAATGGGGCGGGGGCGGGGGCGCAGATTTGATAGTTTGCCCCGGGCGCCAGAATACCTATAGATACGCCACTGGCCAGCACCCCCTACTCTGTTATCCCGTGACACATTTGACAAATGGGGGGCAAAAGAAAATGTTGGGGGGGGGGGGCAGGGGCGGATGCAGGAAAATGAAAGTGAAAATGTAGACCCGTATTTTTTTGGTCTCGCCAGCTTCTCAAAAAGTCGCTCAGTGGGGGGTGGGGGGGGGGGGTGTGGTTAGGGACAAAAAAAAATTCTCGCCAAACTTCAAAAAAAACGCTCAGTAAAGGGGTTATGGGGCCCAGTTTGCCTCCATAGTTCACTGACAAGCAAAAAAAAAAAAAAAACCCAGAAAGATGGCGCCCAAAAAAAAAAAAAAAAAAAAAAACCCTTTTATTTTTTTTCACTCCGAAAATTATTGGGGGGGGCAACTGGGGGGGGGGGGGCAAAGCTTCAAATGCCCCCCATGCCCCCCCCCCCCCTGGTGCCGTCACTGCTTACTTGATGTTTGTCACATACAACACCTAGATTTCGAACAGTTTCTAATGGGTGTAACTTGTGTTTTCTTTTCATTCAAAAGCAAGAAGTTGTTGTAAGACCACGTTTTAACGTCACGAAGACATCTTTGCACATAGGCTGATGATAAGGAGGATTCAATACATAAATGTTTTAACAAGCAATAAATCTGCAATCTCCATATAAAAATTTACTATAGATTGACCCCCCCCCCCAATAGAAATTTACGAATCCTTTATACAAGTTTTTAACTAAAGTAAATACATGCTACATTACAAATTGTGTATTGTTATTGAGCATCATAATGTTGCCAATTTTCTGTTTTTTGTTTGGGGGGGGGGGGGGGGGAGCAAGTAAGGCATGTGGCCATGCACATATAATGCACCCTTTCCCCCTATAGCTATCATACGAGCCAGTCGGTCTGGGTGATGAACACCCATTCCCATGAGTGTAATTTCAATTCAATTCAATTCAATTCAATTCATTTTTATTTCATTCTTCAACATAATACAATTTGGGGGGGGGGGGGGGTGGCAAGTGATAATATGTTTAGTGATAATACGGTTTATTCCGTCAAGACTATATAGTCGGCATGACTTTCACGAAAAAATGTGGAGCAATATAGGATTGTCGGTGCGCTTTCATGAAGAGATCCCGAGTTCGAATCTCGACAGGGGTATATTAGTGTTATGGGTAAGGTTAGATTTTTGCTGAATTAAAAATAAGGTGAAACTTTGAGAAAGTACAAGACTTGTTTATACTTGTAGGCTCTTTCAAAGTCTTCAAAACGGGGGTTCTAGCCTCGCTGTGGCACGGAAAAAAGACGCCTGCGGCCCACCCCCTGGCATATTTTCAACCCAAGAGGAAAAAAAGTAGACCGACTTTTCAGTCACAATGAAGAACTTATTTCAAGTTAATCTAATTTAATTATCCAATTGTTCCTAAAACCTCAAAGTTAAAGGGATACTCAACCGCAGATTGTGGACGTTTTAATGCCGCGAGAGGGCACCGTGATCGTTACCTGATCATGCCGTTGCCCCACGGGGCGCAAACTTCGGAAAGACTGGTCGCCGCGCAACATCACAGAACTCCTAAAGTCTTTAGGAGTTCTGTGCGCAACATGCACGCTCCGCCTGAGCCGAGCTCTTGTGCGAGATTCGGTCGGCTTCGTGCAACCCGAACTGTAATCCCAGCAGTCCGACGGACGCGTTCGACGCACAAACTTTTTGTACGGGTGAATGGGCTTACGCAATCCTGACTTTCCCCACGGCCGCCTGGTGGCGTATCCCTTTAATTATTGATAATTTGTCAGACTTTCTCGCTCAGTCGCAGTGCTCCCTCGCAAAAGAATATAGCATAATTATAAGTCTTGGAGCAAACTGTGAACATTGTTGGTCTATGTCAAACCAGAAAGAATCTATAATTATTATATTTTGCCTTAATGAAATAAGATTTGAAATGTCTTCGAACATAAAATTAATAACTTTCGCTCGCAAATAAATATGAAATTATGAAATTATGAATTCAATGTGATGATGCTATTAACGACACTACAATGAAATAAAAAATAAATCGAAATCATAATTTTGCATATTATTATGAAGAGCTGGTTTCAAGAAACAAAGTCAGCATTGACAGTCTAAAACACTGCAAATCTTGCCTCAAAACATAACTATTCAAGCAGGTGAGCGCATTTGAATGTTGTTAACAGAAATATGGCGCCATATGCTGTGAATCATCATCATCATCATCATCATCTTGCTTAACATTGCTTGGGGTCTTTCTTTTCCGATTGTTTCTTGATTATCTCTTCGTTTTCACCCTTCCATCGCCTTTTTTTTTTTGACGGTGCATGGGCTGCGGAACCGGGGGGGGGGGGGGGAGCTGCAGCCTGGGCCCACTTTTTCGTGAGTGAAATCAGATCAGGCCCCCCTCCCACTTTCAAAAACGCTCCGCGGCCCCTGAGAGGGGCGACCACTCCCATGGCTCCCCATTTAATCTAGTCACAATAATGTTATGATCACTAATTGGAAATTTTGATAATGTTTCCTATATCTTAATGAATTAAATATTATTTATCCAAGGGGGGTGTCAGTCTGGACAACGTACCTCCCCTCTCCTGATCCTTATCTCGCTTCATTACTGTTATCATTATTTTTATTGTTATTATTATGATTAACTGTTTTTGTGTGTGATCTTTCCTATTCTCTCTTCTCTATTCCACTTTACCCTTTTCTTTCCCAGTTTTCCTTTCTGGCTTCTGGTGAATCAAGCCACCGCCAGGCTTTTCTTCATTGGTATAGCCCCTATAGGTGTAAAATGCAAATTTTCCAAAAAATATATAATACTAAATTAAATTGTCATGCCATTTGTGTATTCTGGAGGTAATTATCTTTGAATCATAATTAAAAATTGATGAGCAACTGAGTTGGAAAATTCATATAAATCATCTCTGTAAGATATTGTCAAAAAACAGTGGTGTAATACATAAATTGAAATCATTTTTTCCTAAAGACATTCTTCTTATAATGTACTCAACATTAATTCTTCCGTATCTCAATTATGGTGTCCTTGCATGGGGTAATTCCCTTAAAACTCATCTTGAAAAATTATATTTGATTCAAAAGAGAGTCTTAAGAATTATTTGTAATGTCAGCTTTCGTACGCACACTAACCCACTTTTTATAGGCATAGAATTTTAAAGTTGCAAGATATTTATAACTTTCAACTAGGTGCTCTCATGTATGGCTTCAATTCTGGTGTCCTGCATGCCACTGGCTCTGGCCAGCATTTTTAAGAAAAATAGTCAAGTACATCACCATGATACACGAAATGCTTCTGCGTTTCACTTACCCCAAGTGAGGACAAAGTTTATTTTCAATACATTGGTTTGCACTGGTCCTAGGTTCTGGAACTCTCTTGATTCTAGCGTTAAGCAATCTGTTAGCCTCTCTGCATTTCAGCGTACACTTAAGTTTTTTCTTCTTGATAATTATTGTGACTCTTAGAGTATCGGTATACTATTGTAGTTATTTTGGTGCCTATTATTGTGAAGTTACTATGATGTGTAGTTTCCTTAAATTATTGATATCTTGTGTCTAACTGAATATTTTCAGATTGTCAGCTTATTATTCCTTTGTTCCCTATGTTTCTGTACTCGTCGTGTGATGTACCTATTGTTACTGTGTTGTACTCTTACTTTTATCATTTCTCATATTTTCTTTCTTCTCTCCCGTCTTGTTATGCATAACTCTATTTCTCCCTTTTTTGTATATAGCTCGTTTTGTCTTTTGTTTTGGGGGTTTTGTTTTCGGGTTTTTTGGTTTTTTTTTCTTACATACCCCATTCTTTTCATAATGTACGTATTCTTAAGTAGTTATTAATGTATATACTCCCTTTAAATGCATTTATTTCGTTGCTCATGTATGTACCAGCCAATTATTTTGGCGCTGAGGGGACCCTACATCTTACAAGCGTTGCTTCTACCAGGGTCTCCTTGTCTTTCTTTCAATTCACTTCATTATATTATTGTCATGCATGATTTTGTTTGCATTGTATGCGTAATAATTGAGTGTAATGTTCTATATGACTTGTAAAAAGGAAGAAAGATAAGTAAATATATCACATCATATCATAAAAATCAATTAATGAATGGTGAAGTATATACTTTCACAGTCAATTCTCAGTCCAGGGAAAAATATCGGGGAGGGTTAAAGGAGAACACCTCCCTCCCATTTCCCCCTTCTTCTCCTAGAGGAAGGACAGGAACCGCAGAGCACGAACCCAATCCGCGGTCCAAAAAATCTGTTGATTTAGTCCGCAAGGACGCAACCCGCGGTAGGGCAAATGCTGTTGTTACACTGGCCAGCGCTTGCAATCATAATATCGGCCCGTAACAGCTCGACCCATAAAAACTCGTTTGTTGAATATTTTGTGGGTATACTGGCTATAGTACACTATAATCCTGACTGTTTATCCTTCCTCTCTCATCGATGGGCTACCGTCCTTTTACAAATAAAAATAAAGTAGCCCAACTTTTGTTATGACGGAATTTCTAATAGGAGATGCTCCACATAATTATTATAGCAGCATAAGTGATATATAACACTTTCGAAAAATAAACTCAACGGCAATTTCAAAGGCCTATTCTACTGCCCATAGAAATCAGTTTCGGATTATGTAATACACCATTGCAATGTTCGGACATTTCTAAAGGTGATAGACAGGGCTATTGAAATTGTCTTGAGTTTATTTTTCGAAAGTAGTTTTTATCGTGTTATATCAACTTTTTAATATTTATAATACTCTTGATCTGTATTTGTCCTAATATAATAGAGGTGGTGGCAGCCTTTTTTTTTTTTTTTTTTTTTTTTTGTGGGGGGGGGGGGGGGGGGAGGGGGCGAGGAGCACAAATGACTCGTGTCCCCTTTTAAGCAGAGTGCCATGCCTTAATTGTGCTCATGTGCTCCTTCAAATTTTCGACCAAACACCACATAAAAAAGTGACCTATTAAAGGGAGCGACAAGTCGCAATCTATGGGCGGTTTTACTGTTGGCTGCTCCTTTCTCTGGATCAAAGTTCAAAGCGACTTCAATTTCCGTATTTGAATCTCATTGGTCGGTTACGTATAGTAGGGATTCGAGTTAACGACCAAGCGAGGAATTCGGCAATAACATTCCTTCGGTAGCGCACGATTGGACCTGATTGTATCCGAATTTCCCCGAGTCAGGCCAACTGGTCAGGCCCATGGATTACGACTTGCCAGTCCCTTTAAGGACTATATGAGATTTGGGGAGATAAGCACATTATACGGTATTGTGTCAGCAAGTATGCCTTTTTTGTGTTCTGGTTTCAGTTGAGTGAGGGGCAGTGGGGTAGCCAGGATTTTTCAGTGGGGGGGGGGGGGGGGGGCAGACGTGAAGGATCCAACTGCGTAGCCAGGATTTCATTTTAGGGGGGGGGGGGGGGGGTTGTGAGCACGCGAAGTGTGCGAAATTGGTGATGAGCACGCGAAGCTCCCCAAAGCGCGAAAGCTTTGACGTTTTATAGCAAATATGAGAGAAAGATAACGGCTCGTATAGCACCTTTTTTTAGGCGGAAATTTTCCCCTTCTTGTGCGAAGGGCGAAAACTCTGACGTTTTAGCAAATTTTGAGAGAAAGGTAACGGCTCACATCGCCTTTTTAAGCTTTTTTCTCTCACTTTCCCCGCTTTTTCGCTCTCGCTATTCTCTTTTTTAAAGGGGCTCCCCCTGTCTACGCCAATGGTGAGGGGTCTCAAAAGCATTTGCCAACCAGTATTCTGATCCTTTCCTACCCGGGGAAGAGGCCCGGAAGCTGGAATCGGGATGGCAATTAACAAAGCGACATTTTTATTTCTATATAGGTGCCCGAGATGAGGAAAAAGGGTTATGACACATAAAACTAATAACCGAACATACTCTTTAAACTGTCAATCACTAATTGTGTGGGGCCTGACAATCATTTCTAAAGAAAACCCGATAGCTATATATAGGGAGCCAGGTCGGCACCCCTGCATGAATCCACCAGATTAGAATTAAGAACACAATAAAAATTGATAGGTAGGGAGCCTATATGTCACGATGATGAAGAATATTTAAAGAATTAGAAATAGAAATAGTAGAGCAAAGATAGAATGAGGAGGAGCAGAAGAAAAAGAAGAAGAAGAAGAAGGATCGAAGAACAATATACTGAGAGAAAACAATACGAATCTGAACTTAATGCAAAGATGCTGAGAACGAATTTATAAGTCTGGGAGCCTATCCCGAAATAGTCACCCCATTTGAGATTTGACCCCTTAAAGTGCTTTTTAATAATTTACTACCATCCATGTCATTCACAAAAAAAACGTGTCATCTTGAACAAAGCCGCCGGGGATTGTCAAGTATCTTGGCTATATTATGTGGCTGCAGGGGCGGCGGATCGTTTTTCAAAGTGGGGGGGGGGGGGACCAACAAAAAGGAACACTTTTGGGGAAAAAGGGCACCTACAAAGGGTGAAAACAAGGCGGGAAATGCCACTTTGAGACATTAGTATACCGCTACATTCTGATTAATACACCATCGAGGATCAGTTTCGATACATTATTGTTTGTCTTAACATGGTTCTAGATTTAAAAAAAAACAACAAAAAACTACTTTGCAGTTGAGTGTAATGGTCTGATTATTCATTTGCGAGCGAGCAGAATATTGGAGATATTTTGAATAGCAGCGATTTTCCTAATATGATAAGAAGACAATGGTAAATGCGAGCGAGCGTAGCGAGCGAGCTTTGGAAAAAACTTTGAAAAAATTGTCCTCCTTTCCTATGATTTAGGAGCACTGCTCATTCTTGTATAATTTAGGGAATTGTGCTCCTCCTACCCCTGCTCCACTGCCTCTCATTGTGCTGATATCATTAGGGGAAACTATTATTATGAAGCCTCCGGATTACTTGGAGCTAGGTTTATGGCTCTTTTGTGGACTTTTTGTAAGCGACATCGGAGTATATAGGTACAATATATAAATATATATACATGTAGGTACATGCATATAGGTGGGCACTTATCAGAAGACAAAAGGGGCACTTATCAATAGGGAAAATAATGCTATTATAAGAAAAAGGGGCACTTAAAAAGAGGAATTTATCAGAGGTGAAAAGGGGACACTTATCCTAGATTAAAAGGGGCACTTATCAGAAGGTGAAAAGGGCACGTATTAGAAAGAAGAAGGGGCAGTCATACGAAGAAAAAGGGTCACTTATCAGACGTGAAAAGGGCACTTATAAGAAGGGAAAATTGTACTATTAGAACGGAAAATGAGCACTAATCAGACGAAAAACAAAGGGACATATTTCAAAAGGGGCAGTAATGTCTGATAAGTGTATCAGAAGGTGAAAAGGGCATATATCACAAAGAATAAGAGGCGCAGGGGGTCAAATCTCATATCGGATATGTAAATGGGGTGACTATTTCCGGACAGGCTCCTGCACCAATGTCATGATTTAGTAAATTATTGGCCCATGCGACCACCATGCGCGCTGTGTTTACCATTCTGTTTGATATCACGTGACATTCTGCGCTAATAATCTCATTCATATTCTCGATCTCAATATCCTCACTCGGCTCGTGTTGACGTCGCATTCCACGAAGTCTTGACTTTGTCTTTGGAATTTGCCTGTTGTAACTGTAAGTATGATCGAAATAATTATGAAAGCAATGAGGTATTTTGAATTAGGAAATCACCTAATTCGTGCTTCATGCTTGCCATTGCCATTGCACATGTTGCATGGCCATCAATGAATAAGGCATCATTGGACATTGACATGTCATTGGTCATTGCATCGCATCGCATCGCCATCGGTCGGTCCCCGCCGGTATGGTAAAAAAATTGGCAATGGTATGTCTGCGCATCTAAGGTTTTGATCTGAAAATGGAACAAGGATTTCTTTAATATTCCTCTAAACTAAAGCTTAATTTTATATTATTCCTGATATTCGAAAGAGTAAGTCTGCAAAAAATCTCATCAAATTTAGAGCAAGAACAATGCCATTTTCACAAGAAACGGTGGTCGTGTCATTTCAACATTGAAAAAAACAATGGTGCCCATGTCTGTGCACTCATTCATTTTACACGCAGTTCGGGAGTTTTGACGTGAAAGACAACATTTTAAGGCTTGTGAATAAAATGTCTGAAATAGGACCCTTTTTAATTATTTTGACCCGTTATTTACATGAATACCTATCGCTATGATAAAGATGAAAAGTTTGTGTTCGTTGCGTGTTTTGTTTTATCAGAATCGCGCAGTTACGTGTGTGCGCAGACATGGGCACTGAGCAGACTTGGGCACTCTAGCCATACATGGTATACGGTACGGTACGGTCTGCGTCCACCATGTCCACCTCCATTCATGTCCCCAAGTCAGACTCAAAGTCGAGTCTTACTCTGACGTCAGGGGGTCGTTTCATCAAATCAACTCCATGACAGTCATAACTGATGTCGGCGATCTACGGAAATGTCGTGGACCTGAAAAACTGTTTCACAAAGACATGATAAACGACAACTCAATCGGCGAAAAAACATAGTCTAGTATTTTTATTTTATATAATATTAATATTATAATAAGACTAGGCCTATATCACAGTCCATTGGAATTATCGTCAATTACCCAAACAGATTTCGAGGCTCAGTTTTCCCCAAACTAAAAATGTAAACAATGGCAGCGAAGATGAATTCTTGTGATACAAACATCCCGTTTACATGAACAGATGTTTTTCTTATGCTTATGGCATCTTAGAATTTATAAAATTGAGAAAACTTGAGGAGGCTTTTGCGATGTACGAATCTAGATTTGTAGGTAAGAGGATACCGTAATTGACTAATTACGGAAAGAAGACCCAAATCGTGTTTTTAACTATTTTGTCCGTAAAACCATGAAGCTATATGAGCTATACAAACCCTGTGTGTACGTGTGTCTGCGCACCAGCGTTGAACGGTGCATGCGAAGTCCACCGATTCACTCTCCCCACAACTTCGGGTTTGTATAGCTCATATAGCTTCATGGTTTTACGGACAAAATAATTAAAAACGTCTAGAACCTAGACTAGTGCTGAGTCTGCTGACGCCTGGCTTCGTGATGTAAAAGGCGTGCATGTATAGCCAATTTTTTTTTTACACTCACAAAGCTAATCCTGGCTAGATACAGCCACATGCCAGCATTAGCACGTATTGTATATCACCACGTATTGTATATCACTGTCATCACAATCAAAATAACGTCATTTTTTCTTTAAATTCTTACATTCTACTCCACTTTAATTTCCTTGAATCGTTTCAATTTCATTCTCACCGTCTTCTCTCCAGGATTTTCTAGTCTTGTTACAAAGGTTCGTCTGTTTAACAGCAAATTTTCACACTTTTCTACTTACGGTATGTCATGTCCATGCTGGCTTGCTTTCGTGATGGCTCATGTACATTATGTGATTACTGATTAGAATTACCAATCAATCAAACCGCGGGGCCGCAGGCCACAGTCTGCACTGCTGCGTTGTTTTTGTTGTTGTTATGTATACACACGTAAGTCAGATTTTCTTCCGCACAAGTCCGCACAAGTCGAAAATTGCCTTAGTAGGCGCATTTCACTCAGTCCCGTCATGAACGACTATGGGGAGATTGACTGTACATAAATTCTACTACGTAAAAGTTGGTTAGACATTTCAAAACTTGGCTTGAATTTCATTTTTATTTATTCTAGCTTAAGGCTATAATCTCATGCCTCAATTCATTCTCCAGTAAAAGGTATTATTCTTTTATTTAATATGATTTTTTTATTGGATTCCTGTTGTAATAATTCAGTTTTGATGTCAAATTATTGAATTTCTCTGATTATTCTTACTTCTCAAATAGTCACGATCGCGATTGTAAAATCTGCTATCGCGATCGCATAGATCAGGTTGGATATTTAAAAGGGAGATATATTGGTGAGGCAATTAGATTGATAGATGATATGATTTTTCACACTACACATAATAATTTACAGGCTTTTTTGTTGACGGTAGATTTCGAAAAGGCTTTTGATTCCATTTTGCATAATTTTCTGCAAAATGTTTTGACATTTGGTAATGGATCACCATTCTGTATTGGGTTAGGACTCTCTATAATAAGGCTCAAAGTTGTGTATTTAACGGAAATATGTCAATGGGGTATTTTAGTATCAGTAGAGGAGTAAGGCAGGGAGATTCCCTCTCTCCTTATCTTTTCATATTATGTATTGAGACTCTCACTCATTCAATTCGTCAGGATCAAGAAATTCATGGAATCAATTTGGAAGATACACATTTTTGTCAAAGATCTTGAATCGATTAAAAAGCTAGATTTATTTAAATGTTTTGCTCGATTATCTGGACTAAAAATGAATAGAGACAAAACTTTCATTTTATTATTGGGACCTCACAGTAGTTCGAATATTGTAACTCCTTTTGGTAAAATAGTGCCATTGATAAGATATGGATATTGAAAGTCAAAAACAATTGAACTACAAAGAGATTCTGAGTAAAATTCTGTTGTGGGGGGGGGGGGGGTTACAACACTCCACTTTCCTTTCTCATTTTTTCCCCTTTTCTTTATTTTTCTTTATTTTTTCCTCTTTTTTTCTTCTTTCTTTTCCCTTATAATTCTTTTCACTCTAGACAGAAGTATACGTTATATACATATTTCCCTTGATTACTGCATTATTATTATGCAATCATTACCCACGCCGATAAAATCGGCAGGGTTATGTAAAGGGCTCTGTATGTTTGTTTCTTTGTTTGTTTGTGTACAAGATAACTAGAGAACGGGTGAACGGATAGTGACAGGAAAGAATCGATAAGATTTTGGTGATGATTGGTTGACCCCTGCAAATTCTGTGTGACCTTGTAGTTTTGACCCCATAGTAAAGTATATGAACTTCAGTTCGGATAGTGACAGGAAAGAATCTATTAGGGAAAGAATCGGTTAGATTTTGGTGATGATCGGTTGACGCCTGCAAATTTTGTGTAACCTTGTAGTTTTGACCCCATAGTTAGTATGGTATTGCAACTACTCTATAGCGCCGCTGAGGCGTGGGTCTGCTGCCTTTGACGGCCTTTCTAGTTTATTATGTTAACGTATAACTTATAAATATTTGTTTGCAATTCTGTTAATGAGAAAATTTATCATAATTTTGTATGAAATATGAAACCATTACTTGCAGTTATGTTAATGTGAAGATTTATTTGCACTTGTAATGAAATGTGAAACTACTTGTGATTTGGTTTATGTCAAAAATTTATTTGTAATTTTGTATGAAATGTTAAACTTTATTTGTAATTTTGTTTGAGAGAAAAGAATTTAAAAAAACTTGTAAAAACCCCCAAAAGTGTGTCACGTGACAATAGGGTTGAGAATACGTGTTTGAGAAGGAAGGATATTCAGAGAAAATTGAAATTCAATATTTTGACACCAAAACCAACTTTTTTAAACAGGAATCCAACAAACAAATGAAATAAAAGAATACAAATGTCTTTTACAGGAGATTAAATTGTGGCATGAGTTTCCAGCTTTGAGTTACAATGAAAGTGAAATTTAAGCCAATTTTTTGAAGTGTCTAACTAACTTTTACATGGCCAAGTTTATGTTCAAATTAAATGCTAGTCTTCGTACCGCAATTAAAAATAGCAAATCAAATAGATGTGCTAACCTTTTTTATTCTTGGTCCATCATTTTATCGGTGCACCTGTGTTTATAGACCGGAGCAAAGCCGTTGATCCCCGGTTTACAAAATAACCAGTACATGTATGAGCTAATAAATTGTATATCTTATGGTTCACAACTTTAATACAGAAGACAGACTGATGGGGCAAGACTGATGACAGATAGCGACACCAGCCTTCATGGACATCCCTGGATCATCAACAGAATCTGCAGGTGGTGATGAGAAGGTGAACTTTATCATAGGAGAAATTCCAAGTGATGCAAAGTCCCAGGTAGGTCTACATGTAGATACATGCAGAACTTGTATCTAGTGAGCCTTCAGCTATGTCCAAGATTTGTACTGAATTATCATTTAGCTTGAAGGATACATGTATTGAAGCACATTTCTTTAGTTATCAGTCTCTTTGAAAATGTAGTTATTCTATTTCAGTGTAAATTACATTTGTATGTGTTCATCTTTATAATGATCATTCATATTAGGTAAGATTTTAGGTTCATATACATTCTGTATGAAGTATTTAACAAAATAAAGGGCAATCTAACCTTTGTGACAAGTTGAGTTTTATGAAAGCAAAAAAGAAAATCAGAGAAATAGGTTGGTGACAGTTTGGCCCAAAAATGTTTGAAAAATGAGATCATTAAATGTATTGTATGTGAATCCCAAATTTGCATTTTCAGTCAACTGTGGCTTATCCAGGGACAGTTCTGCAATTTGTTATATCCAACATAAAATTCCATTTTTCTTTTAAAGAATTTTTTGCTCAGGGCTGTTATCAAGATATATTATGGATGGCATGTTGTTACGTGTCCCTAAATTATATTTATTTCTATTTAAACAGGGGACTTGTTCGACATCACAGTGACAACACCAGTTAGTCCGTTTGAAATTTGAATAGTGATCTCTACTTTTAAGAATTCCTGATTCTCTTTGTTTATTGTTTATTCGATTTTGTTCAAACTTAAATTCTCCTGATACTTCTGCTATCACTTACAGCAACTTGTGATTATGGTTGGAATTTCCTTTATATGAATGCTGGTAACACATGTGCATGTACTGTATGTATGACAAATTGAAACAAGTTTCCTGCAGCTTGTATGTTCTTGAGTAACTTGTGTCTGTTGCTTTTTTGCATATCAAATTTTGAAAATCTATTACATCTAAATGTAATTTAATTTTTATTTCTAGAGGATCTAAAAGGTTAACCAGCAATATGCCAAAGGTAACTATGATAACACTCTTTTTGGAGCTTTATGGGCCTGCATGAAGACAAGTAATTTGTCATGTATGCTACACAGTGGAAACTGACCCCGCTCACAGCAATTTGGATGTCAGAATTTTGTTAAAAATTTTTTTTTTAAATTCACACCTAAAATTAAATTATCGAACATATAAATGTACATACATTTGGAAATTCGCATTGTAAGAAATTCCGCTTTGCACTTCATTATGCATATTTAAATAAAATAAAGAAAATCAACAGATAAATCATAATAGGAAAACTGCAGACTGTTTGTAGTGAAATATAGAATCTTGGAAAATAATGAAGTACATGTACCTCTTAATAATTGGAAACGTGTACCTTTACACAAAATGAAGGGGATAAAACTATCAAAAATAGTTGTCCATGAGATGATTTGAGGCCATACACAGAATACATATGTAGGTAATTTGTCCTCTTATTAAAGGAATATTTGTCCAAATTCATGTGAGCAGTATTCTACTAAATTTTATTTTCGGATGATGATTATTACTATAGCAAAATATGTCTCTTACTCTCTTTTTACTTTTCCTTTTAAGTATTTAAACTTCATACGGGCAAGTCTTAGTACAATCCCATGTAATGTATGTAATGTAGTGTATAATGTTTGGTATCATAAGAAATGATAATAAATTTCCTACAAGTTTCGTACACAATATTTTGTGAAATAATAGATGGTTAATGAAGTGCTGACATTTGAAAAGTAAGCATTGATCACATGTTGTTAAATTTTTTTTTTTTTTTTTAAACTTTGCGTGAAATCACATTTATGCAAACATTTTGCAATAGAAAAATATAAGAAATAGATGTGCTAATTTACATGAGCCACTTTTTGTCTTCACTTTGAACATTTACAATAAATTACCCCACTGCAGAAAAATAGATTTGTGAGCATTCAGCTGTTTAATGTGATTATTAGGTACTTAAGAAAGGATGGATTCAGCAGATGTACTTGTGAAAGATACATGTAATACTACATTAGTGCATTCCCATGCAAAGCTATGCCAATACAGCTCAGGAGCTTTTAATTTGAGCAGTTAAAGGGTAAGTCCACCCTGATATAAAGTTGGTTTTAAAAGAGAGGAGAAATATTAAAGAAGAAGATCAATGAAAGTTTGAGTAAAATCGGATTAAGAAATAAGAAAGCTATGAATTTTTGAAGTTGTAATTAATCAAACACAAATTGGCAACTCCATGACCTACATATTGTACATGTATCTTGTAAGCTCCTTTCCCATTTGCCCTATACCATAAAAAATCGTAAATTTCCTCTTTATCTATTGAAGATAATATTTAAGCATACATACAAGCTAGATATAATCATTGCACAACATATGTTTTTACACACAACCTGTATGAAACTAAAGTACATGTATTCTTTCATCAACAACTAAAAAAATGAAAATTATGCAATTTTCTGTACAAACCAAATGGGAGAGGAGCTCGCAAGGTACATATACATGTACGTCACCAAGTTGCCAGTTTGTGTTTGATTGATTACAACTTTGAAAATTCTTTTCTCAAAACATTCACTAATCTGTTTCTCTCATTTTCTGCTTTTAATCAAATCAACTAAATACCAGAGTGGACTTCCCCTTTAAAGCACATCTGGGGAGCGTTTCATCAAGTGTTTTGTCAGTGATTTTTACTGACAAATTTACTCTCAGCCTATCAGATGCAAGGATTTCAGTAGTTTATAACAGTTGTTGGTAAATATCACTGACAAAACGCTTCATGGTACTTGGTGCTCTGGATTCTAACCAATGTTCTTACTGTATGATATTCCTCTCTATATTCTGTCTTTTATTTGGATGTCTGTGACACTGTGCTTTTTTGGTGTAACTGTTTATCATATATTCTTTCTTTGTATTTTGTTAGACCTTTCTATTATAATGTGTTATATTGTATGTTACTTGAAAGCATGCCCTTTTGTTTCTTTGCTGGATTAAGTTAAATCACTCAAAGCTACATGTATTAAACCTAGATGCACACATTCAATCAGAGCTGCATATGGATACTTACATTGCTCATGTCCTTCCAAATATTTACTTTCCTTATTTTTGCACCTGTTGATTATGTTAAGTCCAAGTTTAAATTATATTTATTTCAGTTACATTGTACATGTACAATGAATTTAAACAAACTTTCATTTTTTGACAGTTTTCCTTTCATAATTTAAAGTGAATGTCAAACTTTTAAATCACCGGTAACCACAGGTCTCCATACATGTATAACTGTCACTAATATTATCGCACACAAATTCCTTTATATATTAGGGCTAAATGTTCAGTTTGTTTCCATGGACCATGATCGCATACATGTATGTAACGTGTATGCAGGCGCTATGGATTGATGGCTGTAATGTAAGAGCTCTGTGTGATGTAGAGATAATAGTACTAATGCACGTAAATGTAGCTAGTATGCATATTAGATAACACTTAGAATTGTGCAAGAATTGTGCTAGGTCAGGGAGCTGGTGCTATTTAGAATTTTAGAAAATGTGCATACCGTCAAACATGTATTTTGCATGCTTCTACATACATGTACATTACATGTACATGAATCAGTTTTTGTAATTTCAATATGGTTGTAATTTCAATATGGTTGTAAATCAATATGGTTGTAAACATCATGCAAGTATGGTTTTTCTTCTTGTACATGTATCCGTTCTTATATATATTTGTTTGTTATGGTGGTGAAAAATAAAAATGGATCAGCAAGAAATCTTAAATCCCAAGCCAGTGAAGAGTGAAAATAATACCACTTTTGGTCTAATTTTAGTTGGAAGGTACATGTACATGATTCTTTTCTTTTATTTTGTAGTGGAGATACTAGATACTAAAGAAGAATTTACTGGTATGGATTTTCGGCTCATTTTATATACATGTAAACTACTTTCTTCACAAGGAAGACAGGCTAGGTCCATATTCAACACTGACAGGAGTACCATAAAAGATTGACCATTTACATCTTTGGGAACTTACTGCTGATTAACATTGAGTATGAATGTTTTTCTCCCCTTATCCCACAGGCAAATGCCAACAATGGTCTCAGCACATCACCCTCTGCTGTATCAGGCCTCTCTCGTTGGGAAGCAATGGAGATCAAACCCAAGGTCGTCGTCGGTATCTGCTGCATGGGCAAGAAGGCCAGCTCAAGACCGATGCGGGAGATCCTCCACCGACTGGAAAAATTTGAATACATATCCTTGGACATCTTTGACGAGGATATGATCTTGAACGACCCCGTAGAGAGCTGGCCGCCTTGCGATGCCCTCATCTCGTTCTTCTCTACGGGCTTTCCGTTGCATAAAGCCATCGAGTATGCCAAGCTACGCAAGCCACTGGTCATCAATGATCTGGAATCGCAGTACAATCTGCATGACAGGTATAAATGAATGGCTTTAGAGCAAAATATTAGTTTTCAAAATGCAGATTATTGTTATTATATTATTATAACTACTTAGGAAGGTATGATATAGATGGGATCAATAAGCACCACTGGAGGACAAATTTACAAAGATTAATGAAATACAAGGTTGCATATTCATGTAGATCATAACCAATGGCACTAATGTACTTTGGCAAGATCCAAACCGCCTTTGTAAATAGGTACTTTTCTTGAATGCTGTGAACACCAAAGTCTCCAGCGTAAGTAAAGCAGGAGTAATATTAGAGTGCCTTTAGCCCCTTCCATGGTGGATAAGAGCACACGAAGCCAACATTATTCGTATATATATTTGAATACATTTTGCGAGGCAGCTATTTACGATGTTGTGTATGCTGTTATTTCAGGAGGAAAGTGTTTGAGATTCTTTCTCAGGAGGATATTCCAGTACCCAGGCATGGTATTCATGATAGAGATTGTGATCCAGATGGTATGTATGTGACTCAGCAAGTTCACAGATATTTGGTCAATATGGATGAACTTTAAAGAGCAGTATTGACACACACCTCCTTCATTCATTGTATGGTGAATAAAGGAAACTAAAAGGGTCTGTGTCATTAAGGGGGGGGGGGGAATGTTTTTTAAAAATGTTACAATTTTTGCTCCAGTTCACCCCTAAGAATTCATCTATCTTACAGTATTTACATTCATATCAGATGATGGGAGTGGGGTGGGTTTGGGGGTGAGTTATTCTCTTAAGGGGGGTATGAATATTTTGGACCACAAATCATGCGGTTCTAGGTTTTTCGCTCTGCTCGAATCTAATCTCGAGCAAATTGCAAGATATTTGGTGGCAAATGATTTTCTTGAGGCAGACAAACTTTATTTATAATTTTAGATGTCTGGTCTGTAATGGAGGTGAAAATACGAAACTTGTATGTTGAGTTAAAGGAGAATTAACCTCAAACAATAAAGACGATAGTGTTCAAAGGTGTTATTTATTCCTACTTGTTAGACTAAATGGCTTCGCGTCAAAATATAGGAGATCGATACGAATCAAGATTTTCTGAGCAAAATTTATCATCTGCTAGCAATATGTATCGTCTGCTAGCAATACATGGGGGCTGCCATTTTTTTTATGTGTACAAGAAGATTTTTTTAATCCAAATGCCCAATTGCCTTTTTCAAAATTAAAACCCATTTGAGATTAAAAATACAGAATAGATATGTCAATTTATTTTTAAACTGAAGATTTCCTTATATATTTCTGTTGAAAAGCGATATTCGCTTAATAGAAATCTATTTTCTCGATACTGGACGTATGGGACGGAGCAAATTAATTCAAATTTTATGGATGCTTCTTCCCTGAGCATCTATAGCGGCAAACTATGCATTCACCTGCTTTCGGATAATGGGACTTGAAAAGTCAGAATGCATGCTGCATATATTATGTTCTGCTCTGTTTGGCAAACCCAAGAAAATAGATTTTTGTTAAGCAAAACCAGACAATTTAAAAGTAGCATTATAAAGATTTAATTTTTATAATACATGTAAACACCCACTTTATATTTTTCGTCATAGATGGGATTTTAGGTAATGAAGAAAATCAATTTAGGTCTTGGATTCAAAATATCTTCCTGACTGGAACATTTCTCAATGGTTCATGTACAACTCCAAATCAGCAAGAAAATGGCAGCCCCCATGTAAATGAGTAGGAGACGATACCGGGTGTTGGAATATCTTTATTTATACCCTTTTCTGATATCGTATTAGAAAATGATTTAGGCCAATAAGTAGGAATATATTACACCTTCAAATATAAGTAAATTTGTAATCAGGGGTTAATTCTGGCTTGTAGGTCTACATTTTATTTACTGATATTTCTTGATCACTTTACTGATCTGTCTGTCTATCAAATTGATGCGGGAGACACTGATTTTTGTGGAATGAACCCATTCGCTTTACTATTACAGGAAAGATGTGATGTGATTTGATCTTTGGGTAATTAGGTCCAAAGGTCATCGTAATATCTATTTCATGTATACAATTATGTTTATTTGTTTTGTTATTATTTTAATATATTAGATTTCTTCCTGGTTGAGAATGATGATGAGTTGGAAATTAATGACGCCATCTTCCGCAAGCCGTTTGTAGAGAAGCCTGTATCAGCAGAGGATCATAATGTCTATATCTACTACCCATCTTCAGCTGGGGGAGGCAGTCAGAGGCTCTTCAGGAAGGTAGAGAAATATTTTCCATCTTGATCGTACTGTCCAAATTGTCAATCAACCATTTGCAAACTGCACTGAAGACTGAAATTTAGAGTTAACTTTATCGATGATAGATTTTAATGCAAGAGAACCTTAAAAGTGTGGATCAAGCATTCTACATGTAGTCTTTGTTCTACTTGTAGGAGAATCAGACAGGAAAACATACATACCGGTAGTACATAGTTAAATCGACCTGGAGGAGAAAACGTGAGAGGCTCTTTGTGCATATCTCTCTCTCTGACCAGCATTTGTGTATTTGGTGAATAATTTGATTTACAAGTATCAATTAAGGGTTTGTAAATTCTTGATTTGGTCATTTGTGTTGAGCTTAATCAGAGAATAGAAAAATGGAAGATAAAAAAAATGATTTAAAAAATGAGAAATTCATAAATAGTTTATTGATGGTACAGTGTGTGATTCACTGAGAGAAAGAATTAGCTGTTAGTGTCCATGGACCTATGATTTTTATACAATAAAGGCTCGTTCACATATGCAGCGATAAACCGCCTCCAAAAAGCATCACCGTTTTTTTGTGTATTAGATGGATGGCGAGTGGGAGTATAATTATGACGCAACAAAGGTATTTACAGTTAATCACTTGACTGCATGTTATAAAATACAGAAATGTAAAGTGCAGTATTTAAAAAAAAGCCCATTTTTTTTTTTTAGGCAGTTTACCACTTCACATTTGAACAAGTCTCGTGGATGTTTTTGTCCCAGTACTGCACTTGATATTTCCTATAAAGCTTCTACCTTGTTCTTTGACAGATGCGCAATAGGAGTAGCATCTATTCTCCAGAGAGTCGTATCAGGAGAGCCGGCTCCTACATGTATGAAGAATTCATGCCTACGGATGGTACTGATGTTAAGGTAAGGATCAAGGTCTCGATAGCGTTCATACCTGTACATTTTTGAGATAATTGTTAATTTTGGACTGTATTTCATAAATTTTAGATATCAATTGTAGGGAATTGAAGGTGTTTCTCTCCAATAGTTTTTTGTAAGACATGGTAAAAATAGAGGAGAATTTTCATATTTCTTAGACAATAAATTCATGTTTGTTGGAATGTAGCTTTATTTCTGGCGAATCCCCTCCCTCCCCCAAAACAACAACAAAAGATAAACAAAATGTTAATCGAATTAAAGAGATCATGTCAAACATATGGATAATAAATAAGGCATGGATCATACTAAACTGAAGTACATTGTATATGGTCAGTGTAGTAACCACACAGTCCAGCAAATATAATCACAGAAGCTTGATATTTCAAATGGAATAAGTGTTCATCTGCTAATGATTTGGAAGGTAGGTTGTTACTTCTTAAATTTTAGTTCCAAACTCTCTAGGCTATATATGTACATGATGATAATAATAATACATATGATTTATAATGTGCCAAACCCACTCTGTAGAGTGCTCTAGGCATAGTGTAGAATAAACAAGTAAGAGATTAAAAGATTTAAATACAAGAGAAGAATGTAATAATTATTGGGAAGCATTAAACAAGTAAGTTTTTAGATTGCTTTTGAATGGATCTGGAGAATTGCAACATCTAATATAACTATAGGTAGATTATTCCTTAGAGCAGGATCAGCATAGGCAAAAGCTCGCTCCCCCTTGTCTTTGCAGATTTTGGAACAACAAGAGAACCAGAGTTGGATGAACATAAAGATCTGACAGGAGTGTATTTACGAACATGCACTTCTTGATTTCTGAATTAACCTTTCATATTACTTCCCTGATGTTGAATCTTGCAGGTATACACCGTAGGACCAGACTATGCCCACGCAGAAGCTAGGAAATCTCCTGCACTAGATGGTAAGGTAGAGAGGGACAGTCAAGGAAAGGAGGTCCGTTATCCAGTCATACTCACCAACACGGAGAAGATGATTGCAAGGAAAGTCTGCTTGGCATTCAAGGTATGACTTCCAGCAAGTACCGTATAGTCGCGTGTATACGGCGCACTTTTTTTCATGGCAGAGAATGTCAAAAGTCGGGGTGCGCCATATAAACGAGTACAAGGAAATGACAACGAAATGCAGCTCTTACTGGGTCTTGCCCGCCAGCGCTACCCGCCGCCCCAGGCCCCCGGCGCGGCCGGACATATCACATGTAACACTAGGCCTATGTCATTGCACTGTATCGGGGTAGTGTGCAGTTGAACGACAATTGTCCGATTTTTATATTAAAAACTCCGCTTTATAAAACAATTATCGAAATTCTACATACATGGCCAGTATAATCCTAGTCTAAGCTTCACTTTCATAACTGTAATGACGAAAACCAGATTGAATTCGCGGCTATAATGATGAAAATAGATCGTCTTTTTCATTTGTTCGCAAGGTGGCTGTAGATGACTGTACGTGGTATGACTAAGAGGTGGCGCGCGCGCGATAAACGGCATGAGCTAGCTACAGAGAGTATCTACACTGATCCGCCATGTTTTACACAAAGACAGCATACGTGCAGGATTATTATGCGCGTGTTACAACTCTCTTTATAAACGGCCTCTGGCATCTTCCTTTTTCTATTTTACATGTGACCTACGGGCGCCATTTTTTTTTTCTTCGATTCTAACGAACAATGATTTTTCTTCCGATTGGTAGCCTAGTTTGAATTATTATTTTGTACCGTCACTGTGGTATGAATAATATTTGTTTCCTCAAATTTTGGAGGGGTTTTCCTTTATAGTTCTTCAATGTCTTATATTTTTAAGTGAGGGGCAGGCTTAATTGTTGACCATTGCTTTTGATATTTGATCTAGGTTTTTTCTTCGTAAATTCCCTCTTTCGGTAGGCCTACTTTTAAAGAAAATTATTACTATTCCTTATCTTAATATTTCTTAATTCTGATGTACTCTAACAATGAATAAATTTGTGCTTCGAATTTTTCTAAAGACCTGAAAGCTATCTTTTCATTTTATATTTTCTTCTCAGACTTTTTCTTTTTCCGTGATTTATTTATTTTTTATTTTTTGGTGTGTTTGTGTGTGTGGTGTTGTTAGTTTTTCAAACGCCGAGTTTCCATTCCGGAGTAAATTTCGTTGATTTGTTTCATTAATTTTTATATTATTACACCGGATTTAGATATGCAAACCAGCAATGATATATTATGTTCTGTCACTAGCCATGCCCCCTAAATATTCATCTCGCTCCCTCGCTCACGCTCTCTCTCTTCCAAGCTCTCCCGCGTGAGTTTCCCTGTGAAGTGTGCGCTATTAACGGCGTTTTACACACACATACCCCTACGTATACACACACTGTATACATATGTACTGATAGATTTTTGCGGAGCTAAGTTGCGGAGCTAAGTAGCGGCGCTGATATGACTGGAAGTTCAAACTTTCACTCATTCTGGGGCCGATTCCGAGCCTCGTATGTATTATCACGCGATAGAATCACGCCATGTGCAAAGACGGCAATATTTTTTTTTTTTAATACAGAGAGTCGAAAGTATGGATGCGCCTTATATACGTGTGCGCCGTGTACACGCGACTATACGGTAGACAGGAATGTACAGCGGAACCTGAATACTGACTGCTCAGGAGAGACAAAATTTGGTCTCTGTACATATATTTGGTTAGCCTTTGTGTACAGGTTGCCCTAATACAGATGCCAACAAGAAACAACAATCTTCAGATGTTTATCTTGGACAGGGGAACTTTCTGTATATGTGGATGCAAAAGCAGGTTTCACCATATTGATTTTGGACCTTTCCCTATTTCAAAGGGGAATTAATCCTCGATAAGTCACTTTTGAAAGAAAGGAGAAACACCCAGGAAGGGGATTAAATCATCAATTTGAGAAAAATCAGACAAAATAAATAAGATCATACAAATACTATATGTCAACTGATATAATCAGAGAATAATTTTGTTGCTGCTTTTGTTTTCTCATTTCAGCAAACCGTATGTGGGTTTGATCTCCTGAGGGCGAGTGGAAGATCCTATGTTTGTGATGTCAATGGATTCAGTTTTGTCAAGAACTCAAAGAAGTATTATGATGACTGTGCCAAAATCTTGGGGTAAGGTCATACCATAATTAAAGCTTATCTTGTATTCAATTGGGGTAATGCAAATACACAGATTTTTGAAATATCAAAAATCCATTATGTCATATAGTAGGAACAAAGCGTTGAGGAAGGATGCAGTGTTGTATTATTACACATTATTATTTAGATGTAGGGTTTTAGAGGCAACATTATTTTTGCATGTCCATCGCCATCAAGGATATTGAATATGAATTTTTACGTGTAAGTGTATGTATGGAGATTACGTCATCAAAAAATATATTGGACGGTTTTACAAAAAATATTTTGCCCCACCCATAAAATTATCATCGGTCCATAAATGATTGTGCGCATGCAGCTAGCGTGACGTCACAATGAAATTGCACTGCGTTTGTGACCGGATATGGTTATGTTGCCCCTGTAAAGGAATAAAGACATGATAATCTATAGTAAGTTTACTCTGCTTTGAAAAGTCACTATTTATTTGTACTGCAAATAATTCATACTGCAATGTTCTCGTTTTCTGTATTAGTGTATAGTACCATAACCACCTCACCTACAGTAATTAAAAATAACTTGTTGCTTCTGTATCAAGTTGAATTTCATAGATGTACAGTGTCAGACAATAAACCCATATTTCAGACCGAATATCTTGAAAAAGAAAGTGAAACTGCTAGAATATATTATAGTAGTTTAATACAGTAAAACCTGTCTATAAAGACCACTTAAGGGAGACAAGAAAAGCGGTCTTTATGAGCAAGTGGTCTTTATGGACAGGCTCCTTTAATACACATTTCAATGAGAAACGTTCAAGGGAAACAAAAATTGTGGTCTTTATAGACAGGTGGTCTTTCTATATAGGTGGTCGCTATTAAAAGCAGGTTTGACTGTAGTTGATAATGTCTTCTTTAATTTGATACCATGCTCACCCAAACGTGATCATGGATGGCTGACCACAGGCCATTTTTTAAAAGCATGTCAAATTCGCATCTGCCCAAGTTCGGGATAAATGATGATCAAGAGTTCCTTTCATAATGTATGAGTGCATTTAACTGGAATGGAAACCATTCTAAAGCTAAACCTTGGGTTGACCATCCATTTCATCCGAAACTTTATAGAATATAGACAGAGGCAAGTTTGACATGAATCAGGAGAAATGCTACTGTTCAGCTGTACAGATATTACTGATCAGGGTGTCAAATTAAAGAAAACATGATAGGTTACAATTCAAGTATCTGAGTCTAAATCTATATGTACTGATTACAACAATGTTAAGGGTCGAATCTGGGTTTTTTTTTTATTGACTCACACTGTATATCTGAATTGAAATTGTTTTTAATAGTCAGTAACAATTGAATACTTCAACTCTTTTCAGTTTGATTGTTTCACATAAATGTATATAATATATGCTTTCACTTTCCATTTTCTATTTGTTACCTGTATGTATTTAGGAATATGATCATGAGAGAGTTGGCTCCCAAATATAACATCCCGTGGCAGATGTTTACCTTAGATGAAGAGATACCCTACATGCCTACCACCTCAGGAACCATGTAAGTCCCTTTCAGGACATGAATTATTCAAGGTCTAAATTGATCACATTTTGTTCTTCAAATTGGCAACAATAATATTTTTCTTTAAGCGCTGCATGGTTCTAAAGCAAGCTTCTTCGTTTACTAACCATTGTCTACGGCGGACCGTTAAAAATGAATATTAATGAGTCAGAAAGAAGAGGATCTTGGGTATTTGATTCTAGTTCATCGTGACTTGGCCGTGAACCAGAATAGCCTGGTGGTTAAGTCGCTGCCCGGCAAGCAGTAGATGACAGGTTCGAATCCCGCTGGTTCCAATTTTTTCTGACTTGTGTTTTTCATTACAGATCGAGCATACGATCTTTAACACTGGGAGTAAAAATGCCTAAAGATTTGTTTACAAATTAAAAATTCCTCCCCAGTCAAGCTTCTTGGTTTACTAAGGTGTAATGTCTTTGAAAAAATATACATGGTTGGTCATTTTGTTAAAAAGTTGGAAAAATTGCCAGTTTTTGTAAAAAAAAAATGATTTTGAACCTCAGAATCAATGTGTGGCCAATTGAAGGATTTTAAAGCTTATTCTCATTTCTAAAATTCCTGGCATCGAAGGCAATAAGGTCATGCAACAAAAATGGACATAGTGTGTACAGAAATTTTTGCTCTTTCTACTCGTGCATCTGGTATATTTGTCCGAGCTCTGAATCAAAAGTTAATGAGCCAAACCACAATTGTCTCGAAAGGGTTAATGAACACCTACCTATCAATCCTCCACCGGATTAGTATGCAAGCGCAGACTATAAAGAGAAGGTTGAATTCTGGGAAAGGTGAAAAATAATTTGTGAGCTTTCTCATTCCTTCTATGTCAGTTTGGAAGAACATTACTGTAGAAATGTCCCCTGAAAAGGATTGCTCTGCAAATGCGATCATATTCAAAATATGACAAGAAAAAGCTGAAGCATTCAGGCTGAATACCCATTTCTGTGTGCAGTGCATGTGCTGTTCAGCGAGATTGGGTCAATTTCCTATAATTTTGATAATTTCAAAACCTTACAGTGTACACCAATTCTTACGTAGATATGATCAACCTTTCCCCCCAATTGCTTTGAGACAGTTTCTTTCACAATGTTATCGCATGACTAGAACTCAACTTTATCTTTAAAATCACATATGACATACATCATACAAATGAAAGCTTTAGAGTCAAGCCTCTATCAACATTTGATTTGTTTCAATGTCAGTCATTATTGTTTTGAACATGGAGGGACTGAATAACTGAGCTTAACTTCCACATGGAAAATGGTGTAAAAATACAGTTACATGTAATTCACTAGCATTTAAAATGTATGGGGGAGATAGCATACATGTCACTGTGGCAAAGAATGATTTTATATTCCACACACTGTTGATTAATAAATTTTGAGGCATTTTCTGTTCATTGTTATTGATTTTCAGAAAAAAGTTTGGCTTCTTTGTGTGTTTGTTTTTTTGTTGTTGCTGTTTTTCCTGCCAATTTTGGTATTGATTACTTTTGCCTGTGATGTAGTTTCTGTTCCTTTTGAAGTCCATCATTCAACTGCTGTTCTGAATCCTGAACATTTCTTGTAATTTTTTCCTTTTTTTCACTTCTCCAAATGATGATCTTTTCTGGCAGGATGGAGCTACGCTGTGTGATTGCTATCATCAGGCATGGAGACAGAACACCAAAACAGAAAATGAAAATGGAGGTCAAGCATCCAAAGTAAGACATCTTACCAATTATTTTGTGCATCTTTTCAATCAGTCTTCTGCGCATTAAAAAGAAAAGGTTATTGGATTATCGTCTCTCTACAAAATTAAGTCATTAGGAAATCAAGTACATTTTTTAAGTAATCCCAAAAATATGAATACCGTATTCGCCGGCGGAAAGGCCGCGGTATTTTCACTCAAAATATGATCCCAAAGTCGGGGTGCGGCCTATGGGCAGCAACAGACAAAAATGAACCGCCTCCAAAATCACCACACGTATTGGAATGGACGGGACAAACGTTAGATCTAACACTACAGTAAGCCTGTGCTCTATCTTTAACGATGTAGATCTACTTATCTTTCAAGTACTGAAATATTTTCAGTAATAAATATAATTCAGAACTAATAACTACATATCTTATCAATATAGTTACAAACACGGCCTCGTATGGTCTTCCGAGGTTGACAGAGCACTCGTACGAAGCTCTCTATTGAGCTCGAGTAAAGTGCTGAAATCAGCCACCCCGGTAGATGTTTTCTGTTCTGTGAGCTATTGTAATGGGTACGTACATGTAGGCGCTTTGTAAGTTTTAATTTGTCTTTTGAGCACACCCTTTGTATGTGTTGAGATCGATGGCACCCCCTCAACCTCCGCGCTATTTCAGCGCGGTTGTATCCTTGCAGGATCCTTCACGGAGATGTGTGTATTTTGTATGGAGAACGGACATTATCGCAGAGGATTTTTCATAGCGCACGTGGCGTGCGCGTTACCCTGCATTGTAAGCATAGACATTGTAAGTCATGGCAAAGATCTTAAAAGGTAAGATAGGGCATTCCCGTCTCCCCCTAATTTTATGTAACGTAAGTGGCCTCATATGGGGAAGGCCAAGGGCGCCCTTCCCTTGGCCGTTACATCGGACCCTTTACACAATCGGGAGAGTGTCCTATCTTTCTTTTCACGATCTTTGGTCATGGCAAGCACATGTTTCAGCTTGCAAATCGTCGTGACGACGTTTTCAATTTCCTCTTCGAAACCATCATGCTGTATTATGTATTTTTCTGTCTTTGGATGTCACATAGGGAACCTTTGATGGAATATGCACCTATGTAAGATATCTCTTCACGATTTTTTAGAGTGGTGGAAACATTTCCTTTCCAATTTCATTTGTGATTGTGCCTCAATTTGCGAGTTGCATTCACGGTCGTATTTGTTGTCGAACTTTTAGGGAGACGGCATGTACCGTATACTTTATAGTACTAACGTTAGTCTACAAAGATGTACGTGTTTGCGAGTACTAGTACTAATACTACTAGCGGCTTCGTCAGATTCTCTTCAACTAAAGTTCAACTTTTTAAATTCTTAATGACATAAAGCAAAGACATCTAGGAATAATCGTCTTCAAATGATGCACCACGCGGTACCCCGGTGTAGCGTTGTACCCCGGGGTACCGCGTGGTGCATCATTTGAAGACGATTATTCCTAGATGTCTTTGCTTTATGTCATTAAGAATTTAAAAAGTTGAACTGTGTAGCGCCATCTCACGTCCACTCGAGTACAACCCCAGAGTTATGAATGCAGTGCGTGTACGTAGTCACAATGCATGTTAACAGTGCATTGTTATTATGCATGGTGTGCATGCGCGCATTGTACTGCTGCTTGCGCGCATTTTACTGCTGCTCGCGCGCTAGCTGCTAGCAGCCCTCACAAGCGCAGTGGCTATAGCGTAATAGCTCCCGCGGCTTTAGAACTTGATTTTATTTCACTTCTTTCTAAAAAACATCACTTCATCATTACTGTATTTTAGCTGTCAAACTTTCAAACTTAGACAATGGTGGAAGGTAATGGTGGATACGGAAATTTACTGTAAGGGAAAGGACGTAAAAGACGGAAGATTCCAAGGACCGAGAAAGTTGAAAGAGCATGATATCGTGCAATACAGAAGTTGGGGGACGAGCAGGCCGCTGATCTGTGTACATGGTAGCGGTTTTTAGGAAGGCGAGTGACGGGGCCGGGGGAGACAAGGAGCAGGCTGATGGTGTTATTATGACACTGCTGGCCCAATCCCTCTCTCAAATCGAAGAAATAGAAATCAATAATAGAATAATTACTCACAACAACAATGAATTTGAGAAAAATACATGACACAATTGAATGTTGAAAAACTCACACCAAAATAATTTCCCACTTTTTGGTAACCCAGGGTACAGCCCTCAAAAAAAATTAAATAATTCAAAAAAATGGCCGATTTTGTTTTGGTACCCCAGGGTACCATTTATGTCATCAAATGTCAATACAATAAAAAGTTTGGCCCTTGTTTTTTTGTTGTATGATATTTGGGGGGCAAAATTTCTTATGCTTGTGATTTTCCCCATATTTTTTTTTTTTTCAAATGAGTTGTCAAAGTTTATCTTATTCAATGGAAAAATATGGAAATGCAATTTGTGTTCAGTGAAGTTTGACAGATCGATGCATTTCATTGGAATCAACGCAAAAAGACATAAATATCTAATAGTCTTATGAATATGAGATGTTTATCGCAAGTCATTTAAACAAAATCCAGCACACAGTCCTGTTTATCTAGTTTGAAAAATAGCCGACGTACGTTAAATCCTTTAAAAAGTATAGACATATAATTGTGCTTTAGATTAGGCAATAGGCAATGAGACAAAGCCTGTCACACAGTTCTATCTATATACTCTGAAGAAGAGTTAGTTATGCCTCCGCCCACCGAAGGTGGGTGCCGGAGGCATTGTTTTCGGGTTGTCCGTCCGTCCGACTTCTCGTTACCGCGATATCTGAAGAATCATTTGAGGTAGGAACCTCAAACTTGGTACTAGTATGTATCCCCATACGAAGATGAACTGATTAGATTTTGGGGTAAGTAGGTCAAAGGTCAGAGGTCACAGAGGTCAATTTACATGAAATTCTTGGTTTTTAGCACCGTTACCTTGATATCTCAAGAACTGTTTGAGGTAAGAACTTCAAACTTGGTACTAGTATGTATCCCTATACGAAGATGAACTGATTAGATTTTGGGGTAAGGAGGTCAAAGGTCAGAGGTCAATTTACATGAAATTACATGAAATTCTTGGTTTTTAGCACCGTTACCGCGATTTTTGAAGAACTATTTGAGGTAAGAACTTCAAACTTGGTACCAGTATGTATCCCCATAGAAAGAGGAACTGATTAGATTTTGGGGTAGGTAGGTCAAAGTTCAGAGGTCAATTTACATGAAATTACATGGAATTACTGGTTTTTAGCACCGTTACCTTGATATCTCAAGAACTGTTGAGGTAAGAACTTCAAACTTGGTACTAGTATGTATCCCTATACGAAGATGAACTGATTAGATTTTGGGGTAGTTTTACATTGTTATCACCATATCTCAACTAATTTGTATTCATGACTAGGAGGAGATAAGTTGGGTTATAAGGTGTAAGGTCAAATGTCAAAGAGGTCAGTTAACATGTAATTAGAGGCTTTTATTCTGGTTATCACAATATTTCAAGAGCAGTTTGAGCCATCAACTGAATTTAGGCGGAGGCATATAGGAGACGCAGTCGCATTCATCTTGTTTTACCTTGTGTTCTTTAAAAACAATTATTGTGATGTGGACTACTTGATAGCCTATCTTTGATTACTTTATTGTACATTTCAGATTCTTCCGAATCTTTGAGAGGTATGGTGGACGCTCCAAGGGTAAGGTTAAGCTTAAGAGACCCGATCAACTACAGAAGATTCTAGATGTCTCAAGATATCTGCTAGGAGAACTCAAGGTATGCATTTCGGAGTGCCAGGAATTGCTACGGTGTGGCTATAGTAGACATTGAGTTTGATTTATTGTGCTCTTTGAGTAAAAGATAATGAGAAATTTATAATTTGCCAAAATAACAGCAGAAAATCTTGAATATGTTTTTTCATGATGAGAAATTATTCGGCTTCCAAAAGAAATTCAAATTGCAAAATTGGACAAGAACGTGTATAATTTGTATTCCTTTAACCTAAAATGCATCTAGAGTAGTTTGACTAGTTTGCTTTCCTTTAATAGAAAAAGTGGAAAGTGTATTCATGGTAGCCAGGTCTCTATGAAGTTTTTCAGCTAATAGCTTTTATTTGTTGTGAGTTGTAGAACACATGGTCATTGTCACACAAGGCATGGCTTGAGGAATCGTGTCTTATGAGTGTCTAACTTCTTTGTATGCTTGCCCAAATCACATTGACTATGATCCCAAGCATTTTGAGAGATGGTCAAGTCATCCTTCCTTCATTTTTTTTCCACCCTCAGTGGCAGAAGCACAGGAGTCAGCCTGAGATTGAAGAGAGGGAGTCTAAGCTGGAACAGCTGAAAGCAGTCCTGGAGATGTACGGCCATTTCTCAGGGATTAACCGCAAGGTGCAGCTCAAGTACCTTCCTAAGG
Source organism: Heliocidaris erythrogramma (assembly GCA_025617745.1). Classification (NCBI taxonomy): domain Eukaryota; kingdom Metazoa; phylum Echinodermata; class Echinoidea; order Camarodonta; family Echinometridae; genus Heliocidaris; species Heliocidaris erythrogramma. The sequence continues at coordinate 28,967,933 of CM046853.1, forward strand.
GCATCATGAAGCACTCCAGCAGTGAAGAAGGTAGTATTGTGTTTTCACACTTTTTGCAGTCATTTCCATAAAGCATCTATTTGTCCTCATCTGCCTAACTTGCATTGTGCTTAGATAATAATAGATAATAAATAATAATAATAATGTATTTATATAACGCATTTTCCATATATTATGTTCCCATAGTCTGAAAACTTTGTCTCTTGGTTATGTTGAGAGGTATTTAATTGTCATGACTAATGTAAGTTACAATGGGTCATTGGTTAAAGGGATATTTCACCCTGATTACAAGTTGATTTTAAAAGGAGCAGAGAAATTAAAGAAACAGATCAGTGAAGGTTTGAGCAAAATCCGATAAGAAATAAGAAAGTTATGAATTTTTGAAGTGGTAATCAATCAGACACAAATTGGCAACTCTGTGACGTATCTTGCGAGCTCCTCTCCCATTTGCCCTGTACCCCCGAAATCATAAATTTCCATTTTCTCTAAAGGAAATATTCGACCATACATGCATCTTAGATATAATCATTGCTCATATGTTTTTACACAAAACCTGTATGAAACAAATATATTTTTTCATCAAAAACTAAGAAAATGAAAATTTATGAAATTTTCTGTATTGAGTAAATGGGAGAGGAACTCGCAAGATACGTCACAGAGTTGCCAATTTGTGTCTGATTGATACAAAATTCATAACTTTCTTATTTCTTATCGGATTTTGCTCAAACTTTCACCGATCTGTTTCTTTAATTTTTCTGCTTCTTTTAAAGCCAACTTGTAATCAGGGTGGACTATCCCTTTAATGTCACATGATCAATCATTTCACTTACGTGGTTTTCAGAAGTGCAAGTATGTATTTTACCTACCCCTGCATGTCTTGCGTGCATTTCTAGTACCTGATCAACTTGATCTTAAGGATCGGTGCTTTGAGAGAACTTTTCCACCCTCTTCAATACAAATATGACATAGAATTATAAAAATTATTCAAAATCTGTGTAAATACGCAAACTTTGACATAATAATTAACTATGTTGTGCTATAGAAGGATGTAAATTCGGTTGGAATGGTCCTTTTATTGACCATAAAAAGAAAAGATATTTATCCTTAAATGATAAATACTTGCAAGTTCTCACAGAAGAGGGTATCATAACGTTCATCTCTTCATTTTCCGTAATAATATGTTTATGACTTTGAATTTGTTTATGATTATGGCTTTATCATTTATAACTTGTATTAACTAGGTTTCTGAGTTTTACGTTTCTTTGTTGTTGCTTTTCAGTGGCATTATTAGACACTTGCAGACACAGGGGAATTTTGATTTAAGAATATCTTATTACTATCTCTCACACTAAAAAAAAAAAGAAGAAAAATACACATAAGATATGATATATTGCCGTAAATTTCTTTGCTCATCCTCTTTTGTATATGAGATTTGATGATCCCTGCAAATGACTTATATAATTATGGTTATCTACATGTAATAATAATAGATGACTTTTATCTAATTGTACTTTTTACCATTCATTATTATTTTTTTGTCAGTTCTTTGGTGGGGCATTGCTTTTCTTTGATTGCCATGTAACAATAGACTTAGTACAGAAAGATTATTATATGTTGATTGGACTTTCTGTAGTAATTTGGTCAATGGCCACTGACCAGTTTCAATTTACATACTGAAAGAGATGCGCCAATCTATTCTCCATATTTTACTTCATTCAAATTTAGTATATTATTGTAGATAAGTGAATCAATTTAGGCTTTGTTGGACAGTAATGAAAGGTTATCTACGATGTCCAACTTTTCTAAATATAAATTCAAAAGCCAAAGTAAATTAGCAACACGTTCAATTTCATCTATGTACATACATGTATATAGTTATTATTGTTGGTTTGAGATTACGTTCTCTGAAATCACATTATAAGCACATGACAACATGTATTGCCTTTTGCATTTTATAAATGCAGATACATAATACGGTGTAATAAATGTAGAATTGAGATTTTGACAAGTTGATACCTTTGAAGATTATCAACGTTCTTTCTCGGGTTTAAATGTAATGCAGTTTTGGTGAGGGGTTTCAGAGCGTAAGAACTGGACATATCTTTTTCCATATTCATGGTGTGAGTGCTTTAGTACACTAAAACATGAGCATGAATTTTCCACTCACCCAAAAGCCACAGTGAAACCTGTCGATAAAGACCACTCAAGGGATACAAGAAAAGCTGTCTTTATGAGCAGGTGGTCTTTAAGTACAGGTTCATTTAATACACATTTCAATGAGAAGCACTTTTCAAGGAAAACAAAAATTGTGGTCTTTATAGACAGGTGGTCTTGCTATACAGGTGGTCGCTAAAGCAGGTTTGACTGTAATACCAATGTTTTACATAATAAAAGTTATGTGTTATAGTAAAGATAAAAAGGGAGATTTTTATCATTAAGGCATGCAAGATTCTTGCTAAATACTTCGCTCTGAAGCACAGCAGCAAATCGATACAAAGCAGTTTGTCCTACGTGTACGAAGCAGTTTGTCCTACGTGTACCGGTAGATGAATTATAGAGCGACTTCTAGAAGGGTGTAGGTTAACCCAAGTCACGTTCAGCAAAACTTAGCATTTTATCCCCCCAATTATGTATGCATTTGAGAGCATACCTGTTTGGTGGTTGGTTTCTTTTTATTGGAAATTAACAGAACTTCGCCAACACACTGCATTACGTTTATAATCTAACAGCTTTGAACTTTCTTTGCCAGTTGACTTTACTTTGAACATTGCATTGAGCAAGCAGATTTTGTTCTGTATTTCATTGACAAAATTTGTTTCTTACCTTGTGTTATTGTTCTTTTTATCCTTTTCTTGCCCTCTTTTGTTTCATAGCCTCTCACTCAGGTAATCGATAGTGTTAGCTTGTTATCTTGGGTGTTTCAGTTCCCTAAACACTGTTGGAGCTAAGTATCGTGTACCTTGTACGGTTCATTCACATGTGGCACGGGAAACCGCTGCGATTTACAGTGGCTATGTTTTTTTTTGTGTGTGTAAACGAATGGCATGTGGGGATGAAAAAATGTAGCTGCATGCAACAAAGGTCCTAGTACGCACTAATATGCATGTAATAAGATACAGAACTGTTCAGTGCATTATGCTTAAAAAAATCATATGTGAACTAGCCTTAAGAGGTATCCCAAGTTCTGGTAATGACTGAAAATCAATTTTCACAGAAACAAACAAAATTGATGCAGAGTATTCATAACTACAAATGACCAATATCTGCTAAATAAATTTAGTTGAAAATATGATGAGCAATGGAAGATAAGAAAATCAATTGGGTCATCCTGACACACTTGTAGAACACATACACAAGTATATTTATGTGCAAATGTAAGTTGTGCTTTTCAGTGAATGAGATTTCCAGCAAGTTTTGGCGCGTTCGCTTATAAATTGCTGGTCTGAATGACCCACCAACTGCATAAAAAACGAAAAATGCTTGTATCCACTTTCTCTTAAAATTGAATACCATTACCATTACTCAATATTTGCTTCAACATGTAATCCAGTCCCGAATTTGTGAGAGATCGGTCATGTAGAATGTAATTAGCTCTAGTTATTTTGTAGTATTTTTAAAAATGAATGAATAGAACTCATTGTTATAGTCTTGTGGGCACTACATGTATATGGTAGCTGAAATGACTAAAAACAACATTTCTTGCCATCAATAGCACATTTGAAATTTGGCCTAATAATAATCTGACCCAAATTCTGCAAATATGTAGAAAATGTCTTTGTAAAAATCCTGCACTGCACCCTGCTTAAAGAATTGCTACTGCAGCTGTTCATTTGATTATTTTGCTCTCTTTGTTGTAACATTCATACATAATTTCATTTTGTAGATTCACTTGCATTCACTGCATGTTTGACTAGTATACCGTGACAAATAAAATCTCCCAAAACAAAAACAACTCACAATTTGTTAGAAAATGAATCTGGCAAATACTTGTGTCATCAAAATTTATTTTAATGTTGTAAAATGTGGGATGATCAAAAAACGAAATCTTTCAAGTTCTTTTACTGCATTAAAGACCCCGGCCGGAGCAGAAAATAAATAAGACAAATTATATATCAATGTAGAGCATTCGACTTATGGAACAACAAAATCCAAACCGATTGAGATGTCAATGACTGTGAAAGGAGTAACAACATCAGAAATCTTTGAAGCGGGGGCTTGGTAAATGGCCACCGGAGAAATTTGTTTTTCGAGTCCGCATTCCGTGAGCTAGTGATGACGTCACATTGTGTAGAATTATCGCTCTCCCCAGTCTGCATGCAAGTACGGTATGTAATCTATTGTATTTTTATACTATCAAAATAGGGAATAAATCTAGTTCTAGTTTGTTTTTAAATGCATTTCTTTAGTAAAAGGATGTTCACTATTTAAATTCACTTCACGCTGTGATAGAAATAATAACAACATGATATTAATGCCGAATTCTGACTGAAATAAATTCACAGACCGTGCGTCTGGCCCCGCGTCTGCACCACCTACTCTATGCTGTTCTTGCTTTGAGATCGAGGTTGCTGTTAGTAGCGGTCGGGACAGGGCCGGCTGGCTGTACTGAGCGTCGCGCCTTGCCGCCAGCTCTGCCTCTGGCATTGGTTTACATTCATCATTCATGGCGATCTATTATAAAGTTTGGGTTTTAAATATCGAGTTGCAATTCCCTCATATTGGGAGTTGATATTGTTCCTGTGAAATTATCGACCAGATATTCAAAATCAGTAATTAGGACAATTAGTCTCTGTTCTGCTTATATAGGCCTCATGACATGTATGTTTATATATGTTAATGTCATGACATGTTTTATTGTTATTGTTACTGTGATGTGTTTTGTACTTTTACTTTTGTTGTGTGATACGTGCACTACAGACAGAGTGCCTGGCTGTCACATCATGTTAATGTCATAGGCCTATGGCTTAGAGCAAAAAAGCTTTATTCTCTGTCATTTCCGTACCGTTGGTTGTTCCACTGACTATGTTGTCTCCACCTAATTTTTGGTCAATATTAATTTCATATTTGTTCCTATTTAAATTGACTTGAATGTACTAAGAGTAAGAGTTGATCAATGGTATATTATTATTCTCTTATAGATCGCAAATATGTCTAAATGTGATAAAGGAGAGGATGTTCCTGGAGGGTCAGGACATGTGCCCATTGGAATGAGAACTGAGATAGATCACAAGCTACCAGTGAAGGGAATCCAGTGTACAAGATGAAGTATCCACGCTCTAAGGAAGGAGGTTATACTGTGGAGAGAGTCCTCACTGCTTGCACATATGGTAAGTGGCTGTGTGTCCAGTGAAAATTTTCATTTTTTAGCCATAATATGCTCTGGCATATAAATCTTTTAAGATTTCTTTAAAATTCCAGCTAATAGTAATATGACATTATGACCGATTAGTCATAAATTTATTTATTAGTTACGAATAACTTTGATAACTTGAATACAGATTGCCAGATGGAATGCGCAAAGTTTCCTCAAGCTTTGAACCTAATTTATTACTTCAAAGAGGCAAAAATATGCTTTGAATTAGGAGTACATGTACATGTATTTGCTCTACTGAAAAGGCAGTGCATTTCTGTCTGTTTTGTGGCTTTTCATATTCAAGTCATTGTAAAATGAAGCATAACTTGCAGCTTGAAATCCCCCCCCCCCCCCACTCTTTAGTAGAAAAAATTACAAAACTTTTTATGTAGAAATCATGCACACTGGAATGTTTTTAGTAGACAGCACAATAATGTACATACAACTGTATATTTGTTGTATACCTTCTGAATCACAGGGATGCCAACCAATACGATTAATATTAAAATAATGAAATATGATAATACCACATAGGGTCATGAAATTATGTATATAATACAATGGAAATTAAAATAATCTGTGAAATCACAAAGAAATATTTAAACTTCCACAAACCTTCCAAAATCATTGAATAGCAAGCAATAATTGGCACACTAGGTATTCTCATGATTGTGGGTGAACAATTGCGACCGGAATCAACTTGTTGATTACGATCGCTCAACAGGAAGAAGTATGTATTGAGCTATGGTCAGTGCGCTAGTTAGCTATCCAGCACAGACCATGTGCATGCCATTGACATTATATGAAGATTGTTCACCCACAACCATGAGAATACATAGTGTGCTTGGTATTCTTTTTTTTTCCTATCCTCTCTTTTTTTTCTTTTGGTAAAAACGTTGGCATCTGTGGAATAAGTTTCAAGCTATAGTTTTGTATTTTATCATATCTTGCAGATTATGTGATAGCTCTAATGAGAGTTGTTCTAGATCTGGTGGAGAACAAGCAACAGATCAGAGATGACATGGAAGAGCTGCAGCCCAAACCATCTCGAAGTGCGTCGTATCAGCACCCCAACAAGGATAAAGCTGTCCAGGCTTTTGAGGAACACCATTTTGAATGTGAACACATCACCATCAATACATGTAGATGATAACTCATTGAACAAGATTTTCTTTCAGAATAATATATGTTTTTCATAGACCCTAAGACTTTTCTATCATTACGCATTGGATCATTTATAATTATGCAAGTAAACAAAGCAGGTGAGTGTAGAGTACTAGTAACTTGAGAACTTCATGCATGCTAGCATAACAAAAACTACATGGTACACAAAAAATAAGTTGATCAGGTAAATACATGTACTTGTACTTTATATTTTTTGAAAAAAATTTGCCTGATAAAGAATTTCTGCAACATTTGAACTATGAAAAGTGTCTAGATATTTTACGATATGATTGTAGAATGTTTATTTAGTACCTTTTTTTTACTTTGATAAATCAGACTTCTGATACATAAATAGGTTATAAAACAGTGAAATGTGTGGGTTCTGAAACTCACATTTGAAGAGAAATCTCAGGTTACTTAGCTATCCAGAAAAGTACAGTGATTTTTTTTAAATTCTATCAATGTAACCATAGTTTGAGTAAAGAGGAAAAATCAGGAATGGACACCCAAAAGAATTACACTGTATGTGCGTTTCTTTTTCTATGTCTAGTAGAAAGCTTATCTTTAGGATGGAAATTGATGTGAAACAAGAGATAGAGAAAGAAAGAGAGATAAAGCAGTGGGAAACTAGGAAGGAGAAAGATGAATGGGGGAGATAGAGGCAGGAAGGGGGAGGATGGAAGAGGGAGAAAGAGAAATGGGAGGGGAAGGTGGAAGAGGGAGAAAGAAATAGGAAGAGAGGGCCAGGGTGGAAGAGGGAGCAAGAGAAATAGAGAGATAGAAGGAAAGTTAGGGTGGAAGAGGGGAGAAAGAGAAATGGGATAGACAGAAGGAAAGTTAGGGTGGAAGAGGGAGAAAGAGAGCAAGATGGGAAGTGAGGGAGAGAAACAGAAGGAACATTTCACTTTCCTGGGTCATATCTCGTTGGTCCACAGAAATCCGTTTCTAGACAGATTTATGTTGTATTTTTTCCCCAAATGTATTTTTTATTGTGATATTAGAGTCTGCATAAGTCAAATAATCTCCAAATTCGAAGCATTTTTTTTTCAGACCAGAATATGTAAAATGTGTTATTTACATTTCCCAAGTCCAATTTCTTCCAAGTCGAACTGATTTCTGTGCTCTCGAGAGATTTGAATTGTGCAGATTCAACTGTACATGTATTTTGTATATTGGTCAAGTTTAAGTAGACAATTGCCTTTTCAATTTGGAAGGCGGGAATTCTGTGAAAAGAAATTGATTGCTTTGATTTTATTATGAGTAATATAAATCATACACACCCAATTTTACGATCAGAAAATTCCTTATCTTACTCTCTGTATCTTTGTTGTCTCCAAACTTTTATCTTTCTCTACCCCTGTCTCTTTCTACCAATTGCCCTTTCTATTTCTACAACTGTATCTCCCTTTCTCAACATTCCATTTGTCTTTCTCAACCTTTCCATTTCTCTTGCTCTTTCCACTCACTACTACTCTACAATTTTCTCAAGTTCATATTATAAAAAAATATATATATACAACATCTCTTTACCTATGCTCAAACTTCTAAAAATAATGCCGGTCTTGTAACATTAAAACAACTGGTATTACAGGGTACACATAAAGAGGAGACATGACAATTTCTTTTTAGGCTTGCTAGTTTATATACATGCAGATTCAAACATTCTTCCTCACATGCAAAGTTCACATGTTTGGCTGATCAAGAAATTACTTTTAGATGTTGAATATAATTGTGTTATACTCAGGTTGAAATTCAAACATGTACAATAAGCATCAAATTCATATACCTGTGCCCAGACTTTTGTTCTTGATTAAATGTTAGTTACTTTTGTAGACTTCACTATCAGTATACATCAGTAGTGTCACAGATGGACATTTTTCATCAATAATCTTTCCTATGATGAGCTAAACCTATTTATAGAACAATCATTACTTCCAAATGTCTCAATTTTTGCGCTCATGTACAGAATATGTGAATGAAAACAATTCCATTCAACATTGCAATGACTTTATGCAATCAGTCAATCACATACATGTACAGTGAAACCTGTCTGTAAAGACCACTCAAGGGAGACAAGAAAAGTGGTCTTTATGAGCAGGTGGCCTTTCTATACAGGTGGTCGCTAAAGCAGGTTTGACTGTACTAGTTTCAGAAGATATAATGCTGATAACATTACACATCATATTGTGGCTCAAGTTTTCAGGAGGAAATGTCTGCTAAAATAAATAATCCAGTTCATTCATTGATAAGCAAGCTAAACTAGTTTTTGTTCTGGCGATTATCCTTATCTTAATCGACGTAGGATGGTGCCTTTGTATCGATCCCCTCCATCTGGATATGCTTCCATAATTGTAGTGTGGATGCATACAGGCAGTTGCACCCTTACAGCTTTGCCAAGCCAGCTCCAGCACCACCTCACCACTTTCCTGTACTTCCTGTAAATCAAAACAAAACAAAAACAATTTTTGGTAAGATTGATATTTACAATGATTTCGTGTGAAACCAATAATTTATTACAATTTATTTATAATTTTTTTTAAAATGATTCATAAATCCATCTGAACAAAGTTGGTCATTGTCAGTAGGGTCAGATTCAGGGAATCATTTCCAAAATTATAATCAACGTTTGCTATAGTAAAATTTAATTTTATCTTATTTTTAAATTTATTTTTCTTCATCTTTATTTTTGATTTCTACTTTTTTAAATTTTGAATTGTTGAATTTGTTACAATGGAATAAACGCTGTCATGAACAATTCATAGCCGAAAAAATATCAGTCAAGAAGAGCGGGAATCGAACCCGTGCCCTTACGTCAGTGCAGTTCAGAATTAAAATACTCTAACCACACATCTTTACCACTAGACCACTGACGGCAAAGCGTGCACTAAAGGCTTTATACCTCCACTCGTATGCCAATAAGGATTACTGGGCATATTAGCCAATATAGCCAATACTTTATTAGTGATTACAGTGCAGTGAAATTGAGGCAAAAATATTGAATGACTTGCGAGTTGAACTTTGAAGGCTACAATACAACAACTTCTATTTCTAACTAACTCTGAGTCTGATTGTCAGTCAGGACTGAGTGAGTCTTTCTGAAAATGAAATTTTTGTAATAGGCCTAGGCTAGAATAGAATGCACAAAAAAATGGACAATAAGTCTTACCAATCATCGACATTTTCATGCAGTCGATTTTCGTGGGCTGGCCCTGCAATCGCCAATATTTTGTCCAGGCTCACAGTCACACCACGGGGTAAGGGCTCGTAATCCCATTCGACGAGACGCCGGTGTTCTCCGCAGTACTGGCCTCGCTGTCGTCTGTATCGCTACTACGATTGCTCTGGCTGTCGCTGACTGACACTGTCATTTTCACTGTCAATTTCAACTCTTTCAGTTTCAAATTCCATAACCAAGTCGTCTTGATCAGGTTCACCTTCTTCCCTGACAACTGAGGCAGCCATCCCTGTAACTATTTCTAAAAACAAAAATGCAAACAACTTCTCCGAACTTATAACAACAAACTTCAGTAGTCACACAGTATACCGGTGGGGAAAACAGGAAGTGTGATTGCGACACTGCTCTTTCTACACAGTATGACGTCATCATTTCCAGGCGATGTGGGGCTGGTCGATCCCGACGGATTTGGGAGGGGCGGTCAGTTTTGATTTTAATTTCAGTTTTTCGATAAAATGGAAGGATATATATCATATATTTTTGTATATTTGTATTCTATGAACCAGCAGCTTTCTATGCATGTATGGTTGTATTCACTCCTTTCAGGGTCTTTAAAGTAGAACGTTAATGATTTTAAATATTGGCTTAATACTTATTATTGCATAGATGGCATAAATTAAACAAGGTTATCCAAATTCAACGCTTGGAAACATTTGAAGTAATGATTATTATCAATTATAAAACGGTAAAATACAGCCCCCGATATAGCAGCTGAAGAGCTCCTCGAACGCTGCTGAGATATGTGACGACACACCCTGGACCAGTCCTGTCTAAGCAGACGATGTCCCATAACATCTTACACATTTTTCAGAGCCTATTTTGTCATCTCCTCTTCACTTATTTCTCTTCCTTCACTAGCGTCAGTCTTAATGTTAGTCTGTTGCCTCACTCTTAACTTCGTGTATGGTATTATTTTGATGAAAAATGCAGCGTTAAAAAAATAAAGGAATCAGTCACTTGTAAACGAAATAAGACGCCATTGTATTTTCAGCTGCTTGCACCAGGGCATGTTCGGCGTTTCGAGAGGGAATGAATACCATCCTGCTATTATTCGGAGGGCTTTTCAATTTGAAAGTGGGGTTTATTTCATTGATCATTGACCCTTCTCCTATGTATTTACAATCAAACGGTTTTAGCTATCAGAATCAGTTTCACTTTCCCTTTATAATGGTGTGAAATAAGGTCATGTTTAAATACACCAAACTCTTTATAATTGTATCCCCCGGCAGTATGCCGGAGGATACTTTGGATTCAGCAGCGTTTCGCCGCCGCCACCGCCGCCGCCGCGTCACATTCTTGTGTGCGCTCTAGCGGTCACATTTCTCGACGAATTTCTTTCAGACTTCCTATGGACGTGTATCTTGGTAAAATCTGGACCCCTATAGTTTCTGGTGATGCTGCCCCCAGTGTTCCGTCTTTTATAGGGTAAAAGGCCATATTTTGGGGGAAAGTTTGTGTGCGCTCTAGCGGTCACATTTCTCAACGGATTTTGTTCAAATTTTGTATGAAGCTGTCTCTTGGTAAAATCTGGAACCCTATAGATTTTGGTGATGCTGCCCCCAGTGTTCCGTCTTTTATAGGGTCAAAGGTCATATTTTGATAGATGTCTTGTGTGTACTCTTGTGTGCGCTCTGGCGGTCACATTTCTCAACGGATTTTGTTCAAATTTTACATGAAGGTGTCTCTTGGTGTAATTTAAAAACCTATAGTGTTTGGTGATGCTGCCACCAGTGTCCCGTCTTTTATAGGGTCAAAGGTCATACTTCAGGACATGTCGTGAGTGCACTCTGCAGGCCACATTTCTCAATGGATTTTGTTCAAATTTTGTATGGAGATGTATCTTGGTATAATCTACACATGTTTAATTTTTCGTGATGCTGCCCTCATTGTTCCGTCCTTTATAGGATCAAAGGTTGTTTTTCCATTTCTTGCACTCTTACTTCTGCATTTCTTGACGGATTTCGTTCAAATTTTGCATGAAGGTGTCCCTTGGTGTAATCTAAAAACCTGTAGTTTTTGGTGATGCTGCCACCAGTGTCCCGTCTTTTATAGGGTCAAAGGTCATACTTCAAGGGATGGCGTGAGTTCACTCTGCAGGCCACATTTCTTGATGGATTTCTTTCAAATTTTGTATGGAGATGTATCTTGGTATAATCTACACATCTTTACTGTTTGGTGATGCTGCCCTCATTGTTCCGTCCTTTATAGGGTCAAAGCTCATTTGTCCCTTTTGTGCACTCTTACTTCTGCATTTCTTGACGGATTTCATTCAAATTTTGTATGGAGATGTATCTTGGTATAATCTACACATATTTAATTTTTGGTGATGCTGCCCTCATTGTTCCGTCCTTTATAGGGTCAAAGGTCATTTTTCCATTTCTTGCACTCTTACTTCTGCATTTCTTGACGGATTTCGTTCAAATTTTGCATGAAGGTGTCCCTTGGTGTAATCTAAAAACCTGTAGTTTTTGGTGATGCTGCCACCAGTGTCCCGTCTTTTATAGGGTCAAAGGTCATACTTCAAGGGATGGCGTGAGTTCACTCTGCAGGCTACATTTCTTGATGGATTTCTTTCAAATTTTGTATGGACATGTATCTTGGTATAATCTACACATCTTTACTGTTTGGTGATGCTGCCCTCATTGTTCCGTCCTTTATAGGGTCAAAGCTCATTTGTCCCTTTTGTGCACTCTTACTTCTGCATTTCTTGATGGATTTCATTCAAATTTTGTATGTAGGTCCATTATAGATTACACCTCTACAGTTTTTGGTGATGCTGCCTCTAGTGTTCCGTCTTTCATAGGATCAAAGGTCATATTTTAGTGGATGTCTTATGTGCGCTCTGAGGTCATATTTCTTCCGAATTTTCTATAAATGCATTATACTCTAATCTACACAAATCGTTTTGGTAATGCTGCTCCTGGTGTTGACAATATTCTGGGCCACTGGCGGCAATTTCTACACCATCCTTTTGTTTGAGGGAGGGGATGGGGGAGGGTCTTTGTCCCTCCTTCAAATCGCTGCCAGCGCCGGGGGATACATTTCGCATTGCGCGGCACGAGGAATGCACATTTCTAGTTTGATAAATAATTGCATTGCAATTACGTTCATTCATTATAGGACGTCGTCTGCTTAAGCAGGATCGATCCCGAGTGTGACGACATCAAAACATCGCTATATTTCTGGCGAATCCTCGGATATTCCAGATGCTGAGAAGAGCTTTTATTTGTGTTGTTTTTATAATCACCAGATACGCAGTTGACATAAAACTTATACGATTGCCATCTGTAAGCTTCCCAGTTTCTAGTGATACATTAATTGCCATATTTGTGATTTTCTTTGAATATCTACTTTAAAAGTATTCTTATTTGGGAGGGAAAAATAAGGTTCTGGAAAGTGGCAAGATGGGTTGATGAATTTATAACATAGAGTGCTCTCTATGCATGCAGTACATGGAACAGATAACTTTTTATTTGGGCCCTGTTGGTTCTTACATATACAGGTGTATGTGCCTTTTCTTCTTTTGCCAGAACTGCTTCTGTGTTTTGCACTACCTGTGTTGTACAGTGTGGGTAAAAAAAAAAAAAGGGGGGGGGGGAACCCATATCCAAACTCCAATATCTATAAGAGAAAGAAAATGAAAGTGCTGAAAAGTTCGTTCTTGTGTCTTGTTATTAATTTTGCATTATCTGTGTTATACAGTGTGAGTAAAAAAAGAAAAAAAGGGAAACCCATATCCAACTCCAATATCTAACAAACAAATAAACGTGCTGAAAATTATTGTAATGGTAATGTTTCCTGCAAAAAAAAAGTGATAACATACGGCAAAAAGGCTGTAAACCACGGATGAGCTGCGCGTACGCGTACCTCTGGTGCGTGCAAACTTAAAACGCAATGAAATCGCGTACTTTAATTGTCATTTTAGCGCAGGGATTACATACGCGCACTGAAACGCGCATGACTTTTGTTGGCTGCGCTTCTGTGATGTCATCCAGGAAAGCAAATGGCAGCCTCCATGACTGTGGGACTCTTGGCGTTTCTATGGGGTTCGTAACCATTTTTATAGACTTCATAATCATATTGCCGACCCGTTTTATAAAACTATTAATACATGGTTGTGAGTTCGTGCGTTGGTGCGATCTGGCAACACGCAGGTTTTTGTCGTGGTGTCAAACACCCTCGGCTTGCGTCTCGTGCCTATAGTACACCACGATAAAAACATTTGTGTTGCCAGATCGCACCAACGCACTCCCAACCATGTATTAATAGTAGCACTGTCTGTTTTCTAAAAACATGTCAAAATTGCCTTTGTCCCAGCTCATGTGGAATGGTGTTTCACAGTTCCATTAACTTTCATTATCTTTCATTATATGAGAATGCATTCAAGTTGAATAGAGACCATCGAGAAAAAAAACGTGGTTTGATCATCAATTTCATTCAACACTTCAGCAGATGCAAATTTGACATGAACAAGTAAAAAATACTGCTCATCCCATGCCAGAATTTATTGATCATGGTGTCAAATTGAAGAAAACATGATAGGCTGAATCAGGGTTTCCTTTTTATTGTATCCCCCGGCAGAATGCCGGAGGATGCTTTGGATTCAGCAGCGTTCCGCCGCTGCCCCCGCCGCCGCCGCCGCTGCCGCCGCTGCCGCAGTGTCACATTCTTGTGTGCACTCTAGCGGTCACATTTCTCGACGGATTTCTTTCAAACTTTGTATGGAGGTGTATCATGATAAAATCTGGACACCTAAAATTTCTGGTGATGCTGCCCCCAGTGTTCATCTTTTATAGGGTATTAAAAAGGCCATATTTTTTGGGATAGATTGTGTGCGCTCTAGCGGTCACATTTCTCGACAGATTTTGTTCAAATTTTGCATGAATGTATTTCTTGGTATAATCTAGAAATCTATAGATTTTGGTGATGCTGCCTCCAGTGTTCCGTCTTTTATAGGGTCAAAGGTCATATTTTGATGGATGTCTTGTGTGCACTCTTGTGTGCGCTCTGGCGGTCACATTTCTCAACGTATTTCATCCAAATTTTGCATGAAGGTGTCTCTTGGTTTAATCTAAATACCTATAGTTTTTGGTGATGCTGCCATCAGTGTCCTGTCTTTTATAGGGTCAAAGGTCATACTTCAGGGGATGGCGTGAGTGCACTCTGCAGGCCACATTTCTAGATGGATTTCTTTCAAATTTTGTATGGAGATGTAACTTGGTAGAATCTACACCTCTTTACTTTTTGGTGATGCTGCCCTCATTGTTCCGTCCTTTATAGGGTCAAAGGTCATATGTCTTTTGTGCACTCTAACTTCCACATTTCTTGACGGATTTCTTTCAAATTTTATATGGAGCTGTGTCTTAGTGAAATCTACACATCTTTAGTGTTTGCTGATGCTGCCCCCAGTGTTCCACTTTTTATAGGGTCAAATGTCATATTTTGTTATATATTGCATGCATTCTGAAGGACACATTTGTTGACTGATTTCTTTCAGATTTTGTATGGAGGTCTACAATTTTTGGTGATGCTGCCCTCAGTGTTCCGTCTTTAATAGGGACAAAGGTCATATTTTAGTAGATATCTTGCATGCGCTCTGAGGTCACATTTCTTGACAGATTTCTTTCGAATTTTCTATAGAGATGCATTATACTCTAATCTACACACATTGTTTTGGTGATGCAGCTCCTAGTGTTGACAATAGTCCGGGCCACTGGCAGCAATCTCTACGCCATCCTTTTGATTGAGGGAGGGGAGGGGTGAGGTTCTTTGTCCCTCCTTCGAATCGCTGCCAGTGCCGGGGGATACATTCGCATTGCGCGGCAATGGACATTTCTAGTTTTTACTCACATTCTGTACTTGGTCTAATTTGCATGAGTAATACTTCGAAACACCCTTCCTTCCATCTCCCTGCCACTACTCTTGTGAAGGATAATTTCACAATCTGAATAATTGCTGTGCGGAGCTAACAACCATTATTTAATTCACTAACTCTCCAAAATTATTTGCACTTTGATTTTATGGTTGAAGTTTACATTCCTGGGTTAAGGAAATTGTGATTCTAGCTCAAACAAGTGGACTAAATTTAACATTTAATTTTCCTCTTTTTAGGGACTTTTTGTCATCTAACAATAGAATTGTACTTTCACTTTAATGCATGTAGAAATTTGTTGTTTTCTTTTGTTTTCTTTTATGTGAGCATGTTTTATTTTTATTTCAATCTGTATTTATATTTTTGTGCAGTGGGTGAAAGTTGTTTTTTTTTCCATGTAAATGTTCATACTATTTGTTTGTAAACTTAATTCTTTTGAAAATCATCATTTTCATCAATTCTGAGGAGCAAGAATGCTATCTTTCTAGCAACTGAATTTACATGTAGAATTGTTATCTTAGCTGTTATCAAATCAGTCATACAATTCAGTAATACATCTTCAGTATTCTTGACCGTGTGAACCAGTGCATGCACGATGAACAGTTGTACATATACATGTAGACAAATTCATAGATTTATTGGAAACAGTCATGTACTTTGTTCTTGCGTGAGGCAGATTGAAATTCATCCTATGAATGATTGTATTTCAGTTTTAAAAAACTAACATCCAAAGCTGGATTTGACAATTTTAACATTTAGGATTGATATTGAGTCCGGTTAAAATATATTTCTTTTCAAAATAAATGCTTCAACATTTAATTTTGATTGTTAAAGAGAGAAATTGTTTCCATAGAAGTGACCAGAAGTATTGATAAAACTGTAATTTGAGTCGCTCTTTAGAAATCCTTTCTTTTGTTGTTGTAGACTCGAAAGGAGAACCATCTCTGTTGCTGATTTTGAAATGGGGAGGAGAACTAACACCAGCGGGTCGTGTTCAGGCGGAGGAGTTGGGCCGTGCCTTCAGATGCATCTACCCTGGAGGGCAAGGTAAGTTCTTCAAAAAGAATAAAAAGAAAGTATCATCTTTTAGATTATTTTAAGCAATCTGTTTGAGGAATCTTGTCATATTAAAGACCTGGTCCGGTGACTGAACAACTATACATCAATGGAAAGCTTATTGGACGTAGAATACAAAAATATATGATTAAGACCAATGAGACATTTCGTAATTGCACAATAAGCAAAACAAAAAATTATTTTCAGCCTCCCCGCCATTTACGGGTGAGCCGGTCCGAAATAAATCGCAAACCTATGACGTCATGTTATGAAGACCCGCTAGAACTTGAACTTAGTATTTGTACATAAACAACACAAGTTGAGCGGGGAGAAGTCCATTGAACGCTGAATAATAAAGTTTTTTTACAAAAGTTTTGAGTTGTCATGGCGTCAGTTGTGATCGAAGAAGATAAGGATGATTTGCTGATGGACTGTGAATACGAGGAGGTAGAGGATGGTGAGGAGAAGATGAGGGAAACTATGAAAGTGAATCGAGTTCTGGCAGCGGCAGTAGTGACAGTGACGAGGACAATAGTGATCTGGCCGGTGATAAAGACGGGGATGCTGCCGCATGTGAAGGGGCAAGGTTAGGGGTATTAGCGTGGGAGTATGAGCCACTGCCAAGGCAAGAGGAGGACCGGGAGAAAATGTAGGACTGAGATAGAGATTTGCAAAACCGTGACAACAGAATGCATGGAAATGTAGAAGATTGGTAAGTTTTGTGATTTCTTATTGATGATTTCAATAATGATCTGAAACTATAGCAGAATGTTTAGAATCAGCAAACTCTCTCACCATGTTCACCTAGAGCAAGACTAAAATTTGATCGACGTTCAGTACTACTAGGCCTACTATCACAAAATAAAGCAAGAAACTTTACTAAACTTGATCTGGCGGATATAAATGGCGACTGGGCTTAGCGAATTTGGCCATTTGTGATTTATATATAAAGTATTAATTTCTTCAAAATGAACCAATATTTTGAGCTTGGTTGTTAGTTTAACGCGAGGACATCGTCGACTGTCAACTTTGACAACTGCGGCCATAGCTATAGTATACCTACTAACCTAGCGTTCGCGGCAGCTCCCGGTAGGTAGGTTACCCGCAGCGCGGGCGGCATAGACATGCTATGATAGCCCTGATGCAGGCCAGCCACGTATGCAGTCCATGCATCCGAAAATGCAATTTCAAGATTCCTGCAATAAATATTTTACAAAGAATCGAAGAATCTCGTCTAAATATATGGTAAGAATGATTCCTTTCGCATTTTGATGGCTATAATTTTGCTAAATCTAGACTAAACCAAATCTAAAGTTTAACAAACATGACAAAGTTAAAACCTAACACAAGCAATGCACTCATTATTGTGCGAGACATGCCTACAAACGTGAAGAGCATAATCGACTCATAACAGCCCCAAAATTAAATGGAACGACGATTAATCCCCATTCATATCTATTCTATTCAGTTTTAATTAAAATAATCATTTTAATTAGTAAATTAAGGCACAAAGTCTCATCGAGTTACGTAGCATTCCGTATTGACATCGCCTACTGTGTGCAGAAAGGCTCGCGATCGCTACATAACATGACGTCATCCGCTCGAAGGCTCTTATTCGCGATGTAACTTCAGGGTTTTGAAGCACTTGAATTCCACCGGAATTCCGGATTTCAAACCACTATTTCTCATCCGCATGGCAATTTCTGGATAAATAGTGGTGATTTTCCTCTTCTGTGTCCCCTAAGCTTCAGATTGATATATAATTCACCTATTTGATTTATCGCTTCGGACCAGGTCTTTAAGGCTACTAGCTTGTTTGATATACAACGTGAGACTGTTGATACAAGGGAGATTTATTCACATGATGTCAGTTGTAGATGGGAGTTTTATTTCTAGAAGAGAATTACCACTCAATTGGTGAGATAAAGTGAAGGAGTAGTGCTTTATGATTTCTATGAAGTAGACTTTGTTCTCACGTATTCAAAGGTTGCTATGCCATGCACTCAATTCATAGCTTACATATCACTTGATGCTGGTACATCTTTTGAAAGTCGAATCACAGCAATATCTAGTAGTCAAGAAATATACATACATGTACATCTTGATTGTCTGAATAGAGATGTCTTCATGTGGAATGTATGCATTGTGACTTTTGCTGGGTCGAAACATTTATTCCGTCGTGTATGCACTCGTGCTATATGTGTACATGTATGTCTTTTTCAGTTGGGATTTTTAAGGGCAATTCCGAGTTTAGATAGCAAAAGGACATTTTGACAACAAAAGCTTAACAACTAGACAAATATTTAAAGATAATTTATGTTAGCTATCAAGTGATTTTTTTCATTTATGGGTGAAGTGAATGGAAATTAGGTATACGGTGTACTGTACACACGGATGTCCCATATGGCATATACTTAATTTCCATTTCTGTTACACAAAGATGATGAATCAATCAAAGTAACCCAAATTTTAAGATTATTGAAATTTCCAAAGATACTTGTAAAAAAAATATTTACATATTTAATCATCCTCATTCATGTGCCCACTTAAGCGCCAAACCTTATTTTGCAATACATACATGTATATATAGACCATATCATGCTTGAAATAATTTAATGTGTGATTATATGATGCTACATATATATCTATATTCAATTATTCATCAAGAAATATTACAATTTCATGAATCATATAAAGGGACTCATGAAAGCATTTTATGAGTGATGTAATAAGTGCCAGCCTTATTTGGGATTACATAATACGGCTACATTGTATAAAACTATATGATGTTAATAGGTATCAATGTAAAATATCAAATATATATTTTTTAAAAATCTAAACAAGAATTGTTTCGACCTACATGTAGCAGCAGTAATCTTGTCATTAACACTCATAGCAGACATCAAAGATTAACTGCATGATATACTAAAATGAATATACATTATTCATGTAGTATCTACTACTTTTGAAATATGGAATATCTTCATTTCCTTCTTCCCTACCCCTATTTCATTTCCGTCTATTATTTAATGAGTTGATGATGTTACATGTAGGCAGTCCTATCCTGTAGGAGCTTTAGAATTAAGCAGGGCTCCACATTTTGTTTGTAGGGGGTCAAGACTGAAAGGAGTACCAATCACCTAAAAAAAATTTGTGTACATCTAGAATGTATAAAATTAACCTCAAAACTCTTTACCTGGCCTTCTATGGGTTAACCGTTAAGGAGTATGAAGAAAATGAAGGAAAACATAAAACCCCCTCGCATAGAATAATGGACCGCGCGGAACATTATTCTATGCAAGCATGTACGGGTGCGTCACTAGTGTCCTCACAAGTCGCTGTTTTGTTTATTGGGAGTGTAATTCCGTTGGCAATATCTCTTTATAGAATCAACATTTAAAGCTCATATTTTGATTATAATATAGTGACATGGAACCCCTAATATTCAAAGCAAAATATTTTTTGATGATTGGTACACTTTAAGGTCTGTACACTTTGAGCCCTATGTTAAAATTTATAAATTTTAGGGGTCCAGACCGACATTTTTTGGCACCCACCCGGGCACCTGTTGGTGCCAAGCCACGAATTAATTTCTTAAATCTCTTCAACTTTGGACGATCAGCACACAATAAATAGGGTACAATTTTATGAAACCATTTATGATTCTGCTTTAATGAAGATTTCTGCAATTGGAGATGTTCAAACCATAGTTCACCATGTGATCTAGATTACTCCGAAGTTGGTGAGTCAGTTTGCCACCCATTTCATCGTTGGTGTTCATGCTTGCTAGACATAAATCCAAATATAGGTTCAGGCTTTTTTTTTTGTCAGGCTAATACCTTTGCTATTAAGAGTTAGCAAGATTTGAAGTGTTGTTTTTTTACATCCCTTCGTTGTAATTCACTCATACAGCTATTAATCTGGTAAAATGAATTCTCTCTAAATTGCAGACACAGCTCCCCCCCCCGCCTCAATTAAATGTGTACACTTAAATGTGGACTTATTAAGACAAACCCTTTGTAATCTTGATAGGTCTAAACTTTAATAATTCAATATATTCCTTTGAAATGCCTATAACACTAGGCTACCAGTTTATTTTGATTTCAAATTAGAATCACAGCTGTTCAAATGGGATGGTATTGTCAAATACATGCAAGTCTCTAGCAGCTACTCAAGTTAAACACTTTTCCTTTTCAGTATGAACTTTATGAAGTAGTCAAAATCATACTCGACAGTGCAAATCCAAATAAAGTTTGAAACCATTAAAAAAATTGTAGATCCCATATATTTCCTCTTCTTTGATACGTTCGAAAAAGGGGGGGGGGGCACCTTGGTACAGAACAGACGGATAATTCAGATTGATCTTTTGCTTACAGACTTATACCGACAATAAAAATTATTGTAATGGAATATATTGTATTGCGTAGTCCACAATTCATGGAAATCCATCTTCATTTATTTTCATGTGATCATGCCAACATGGATAGCATAGCTTTTAAAGAATGATGAATGGCAACATGTTCTCTGTATAGACCACTGGAAAAGGTTTATGTAACAATATTACATCATCAAATACTAGAACTGTACATCTTGTAAATTGCACAATGGACACCTTTTTTTGTGACAGAATTTGTTTGTATAACTTTTCATTGATAGCAGGTATTCTAAGTTAATCTCAGTGTGAATTTTACATTCAGAGGTTTGTAGGAGGGACAGATCTCGAGTGCCTGAATTAACAGTGAGGTCTGATGTTAATTGAAATTATATTATAGAGTATTAGCAGAGGTGATTCTAATAATCCTGAGTACTGTGTGATATAATTGCATGTGTTATGCAGTTCATTAATTTTTCTTTTCTTTTTTGTTCTGTAACATTTATCATATCTAGAGGTATTCCTGATATTTTATGCAACGCACAAACGTGGTTTTATCCCAAGCTTTGATTAGAATCTACACTTATTATCACCTTTTTTTAATAGAAAATATACTTTTATAATATTTTTTTAATAAAGCCTGAAAAAATCGTAGCGCCCCGAACGGGAATCGAACCCGGGCCACTGGCCTAACGTACCAATGCTCTACCACTGAGCTATCGTGACACGGCCGGACGGTACAATCATTTCAGGCTTATAGTCACTTGTTTCTACCATACTATACAGGGAAGGCATCCACCATTCATTCTTGACCGTATAGCAGGCCTCCTCCAATTTAAGTGACGGCCACATAGAAGCGGTGAAATCCATCACCTTTATACCCCTATGCAGCAACTTTATAATTACAAAATGTACTTTCTTCTCTTGTTCAGTGTATAACCATGTACACTGTATCGTATTTTGTATCATGTTCCATTTTAGAATGTGAAATTCATCATGTGATTACATTGCTAAAAAGTCATCACAATGTTAAATGTATGGCAGATGTTGGAAAGACCAAGTATGCTTTATATGAATTGTACAAAAACTAAGTCATTGCAGGATATCTGTATTGAGAGCTTGAAAGCTGGAGTAATGTGTTACTAACAAAGAGGTTTTTTTATGCATGCTTCCTGAATGTGTGATTAATTGAGTGATGTCACATTGCTCTCATGAATATATCTCCTTTCTTTTTTATACATCAAAGTTAAAACAGAAATCAGAAATGTCTTATCCAGTGCTAACAAACTAGCCAGAGAATAAAGAATGAAATACAAATGTGGGAGTTTAAGTCACTGTTTTGAAGATTACTGATCTTTTTGGTGCTCCTTGAAGATAATAACTTAAATTGAATTTGAATATACGGAGAGAAATTGTTTCCTGTTTTGCCTAATACTGGAAGAAGTTTTTCTTGTAGTCCCATGTGATGCATTGATGGTTTGAAGCATTGGATGGAGTGTATATCTTCTTATCAGTGATGAAATAATCAATGCAGTTATTAGAGCTGAAGGGAAATAAGCTGGCTACTATTAGAATCCAATGACAGCCTGATTTCACCCTTTGCCGACAGAACTACCTGAAATCATACCAATTAGGTTCTACGCATAAATATTCTTATTATCAAGCCTTTTAAATATATCAACAGTCTTTGAGAATCCATTGGACAAATGGAGATAAGGGCACAGGGGAAAGGGAAAAGAGCAAAAGACTGTTGATGACAGGTTTCCCATTCCTAACTATATCCTTGGTTTATTCCTTAACTACATACATCATATTAGCCTTTAATTATGGCGGCATGCTAGGTCTTTTCTTTGCTGCTGTACTACTAGCTCTGTCGATTCTCGAAACGCGCGGAACAGTCCTCTGATTTTGAGAAGGCGACACACGCATGCAGGCCGCCCTTTACTCACCCGCCAACGTGACTTGTTGTTTTCTTATTTTTAACTTTGAAATCTTTCGTCAATTTCGTACGAAAGATTTTCATGAATAAATCAGTTCTAGTAGAGAAAATAAACCAATCAGAAGCTTTTAGGACACGGAGGCAAGAGACTATTCAGCCCATTCTAGCCGTGGGGAATTATGTTACGGCAAATATGATAACATATTTTCCACACACATGTACATGTATGTAACAAAACTGCTGACCAATTTTTTTTTTTATTGAGAAAAAATATATTTGTGTCTGGACTTTTTTTTTGTCAAGAAAATAAAAATTATAAGTACTTTCAGTTTTCTCCCACCAGCTACCCTTGTTTGTCCGCATCAAATAATGGACAAGCTCAGTCTTTTTCATTATGGTTCCTTTTATTTGATTGGTCAAACGCACTGAACCGTAAAGTTCAGTGTGGTTTACATGAAACGAGTTGTACTGCCGTGTTTGGTAAGGTGGTTGAATGAATCATTACCTCTTGGTCGTCTTGATATATGAATATTGATTACGTTGACGCGTGCGAAAAGGCGGCGTGCAGCAAGCTGCACGCGTGTGTCGACTTCTCGCAATCAGGGGACTTCCGTGCGTTTCGAGGATCGACAGAGCTAAGAGTAGAGCAGCGAAGAAAAGACCTAGCATGCCGCCTTGATGAAAGGCTAACATCATACATGTATAATCTAGAAACCCTCTATACTACATGTATGATGTAAGACTGCTGTTCAAGGTTTTAAATGTTTGAAAGAAAAGAAAAAGTGGGCGAAAGTGGCATCACTCTGGTTCTTGCCTGTAGAATTTAAGTTAGCCCTGTACATCAAAGCCCCATTTGTCTTCATATTCATTTAGTTTGCAAATCTTTATTCCAGCTCTGTTCAAGCTTTAGTTGACTTCCTTGTGTAATAAGGAGACCATTCTTTGTTCTTGAAACTGTGCTGTAAAAAATCTGAAGATGAAGTGTACAGTAGACTTATTATCTTTCCAGCATTATGCCCATTTACTCCTTGCCCGTTACAATGCAGTTTCAATGGAATTCAGGAAATATTCTTGTAAAAAACTTGCATCTTGCGCAGGACCTAATGTATAACTATAATTCTAGTCATCATGTTTCCTGGTCTCATACTAAGAGTTGTATTGAGTCATGTACTCTTCTGTATATGTACTATTGCTTGTAAACAAAGCAAATTTCCAAACGTCGACATGGAAAATAAAGGCATTGAATTGAAATGGAATTGAAATCTATTACCAACATTTGTAAATCAGACTTCTGTACATTGTCTCCCCAGCCTATTGTTTCACTTATCAGTCCGACATCTAACATGGCAGTATGTTGTTTCTTGTTTTGTATTGTTTGTCAGGTGACTATGCTGGTTTTCCTGGGTGCGGACTTCTTCGTCTCCATAGCACCTACAGACATGACCTCAAGATTTACGCTTCAGATGAGGGGCGTGTTCAGATGACGGCTGCTGCTTTTACAAAGGTATGGAAATACATTGATGTAGTTCGTTTTATTGTTGACAAAACTAAACACATCTAATTTATTCAGTTGTTATAATATCTTGTCATAAGTTTACTGGTGAACGGTACACCCAAATATAATTACCAATGCGAAAAGTGAAATTGTAAGTGTTGTAAGGTATAGAATTTGTTTGCATAGTCATTTCAGTTTTCTGATTTACAGAAGGAATCTTCAAACATGATCAAATAAATGCATATAAAATGATATAATTTTGTTTTGTTTCTGGCCTGTGATTTGGAGATTGTTATTGAACTGGTTTTGTCTGATAACATGTCCAGGGGGGTGTTTCATAAAGCTGTTCGTAAGTTATGCACGACTTTACGCACGACTGGTGATCAGTTCTTGTGCTAAATGATGGAGAATCTGATTAGTATAGCACCCAAGAACATGCCCCAGTCGTTCGTAAAATCGTGTGTAACTTACAAACAGCTTTATGAAACACCTCCCCGCTATGATAGGCTTTTAAGTTTTAAGTTTGTTGCAGAAGATCAATATAACTTTGTGTTTTAAAACTACATTCTTGCAAGTACTCCTGAAGTGGTTTAATAGGTTTCTTTATCTGGTGGGTTTAATCAAGACCCTCTGCAGTAGCTATCAAAGTTTTGATCGAACTTGGCAGTTTATGAGCACACTATGCCACCCATACATTTGAAGAGTTTCTTTACTTGTAACTTTTACCTGGATTTCTTGTAATCATAAAACATTGTTCTCATTGTGATCAAGGGTATGCTAGCTCTGGAAGGTGAGCTGACTCCCATCTTAGTCCAGATGGTCAAGAGTGCTAATACATCAGGTCTGCTGGACCATGAGAAAGAATCGGTCACCATCCAAGGAAGGTCAGTTCACCAAGATGAAACGAATGGCACAGCTCGGCACTATCAGGCTATCAGGCACTCAGGCACTCGGTGCATATGGCTGCCCAAATTTTTAAACTTTTGACACGTGCCCTGTGCCCTAAGACCTTAAAAATTTCATTGTGGACCCCTTGTGAATTTTTGTTAGTGTGGAGCCCTTCGTCAGGTTTGGTTCATGTTCCTCTTGCAAGTTTGTTTTGAGTCAAATAAAAGCTGTATGTCATTTTTGGAAGCATTTATGAAGTACTAAATAGTAAAGGATGATGATTAGCAGTGACTTCATTTAGTCATATTATAAGGTTTGTCAACAACATCAAAATATCTCAAAAGAAGTATAAGTACTATATTTGGAATGCAAAAACCCCTTTTTATGCCTCCGCCCACCGAAGGTGGGTGCCGGAGGCATTATGTTTTCGGGTTGTCCGTCCGTCCGTCCGTCCGTCCGTCCGTCCGTCCGTCCCACTTCTCGTTACCGCAATATCTGAAGAATCATTTGAGGTAGGAATCTCAAACTTGGTACTAGTATGTATCCCCATACGAAGATGAACTGATTAGATTTTGGGGTAAGTAGGTCAAAGGTCAGAGGTCACAGAGGTCAATTTACATGAAATTACATGAAATTCTTGGTTTTTAGCACCGTTACCGCGATATCTCAAGAACTGTTTGAGGTAAGAGCTTCAAACTTGGTACTAGTATGTATCCCCATACGAAGATGAACTGATTAGATTTTGGGGTAAGTAGGTCAAAGGTCAGAGGTCACAGAGGTCAATTTACATGAAATTACATGAAATTCTTGGTTTTTAGCACCGTTACCGCGATATCTCAAGAACTGTTTGAGGTAAGAGCTTCAAACTTGGTACTAGTATGTATCCCCATACGAAGATGAACTGATTAGATTTTGGGGTAAGTAGGTCAAAGGTCAGAGGTCACAGAGGTCAATTTACATGAAATTACATGAAATTCTTGGTTTTTAGCACCGTTACCGCGATATCTCAAGAACTGTTTGAGGTGAGAACTTCAAACTTGGTACCAGTATGTATCCCCATAGAAAGATGAACTGATTAGATTTTGGTGTAAGTAGGTCAAAGGTCAGAGGCCACAGAGGTCAATTTACATGAAATTACATGAAATTCTTGGTTTTTAGCACCGTTACCGCGATATCTCAAGAACTGTTTGAGGTAAGAACTTCAAACTTGGTACTAGTATGTATCCCCATACGAAAATGAACTGATTAGATTTTGGGGTAAGTAGGTCAAAGGTCAGAGGTCACAGAGGTCAATTTACATGAAATTACATGAAATTCTTGGTTTTTAGCACCGTTACTGCAATATCTCAAGAACTGTTTGAGTTAAGAACTTCAAACTTGGTACTAGTACGTATCCCCATACGAAGATGAGCTGATTAGATTTTGGGGTAAGTAGGTCAAAGGTCAGAGGTCACAGAGGTCAATTTACATGAAATTACATGAAATTCTTGGTTTTTAGCACCGTTACCGCGATATCTCAAGAACTGTTTGAGGTAAGAACTTCAAACTTGGTACTAGTATGTATCCCCATACGAAGATGAACTGATTAGATTTTGGGGTAAGTAGGTCAAAGGTCAGAGGTCACAGAGGTCAATTTACATGAAATTACATGAAATTCTTGGTTTTTAGCACCGTTACTGCAATATCTCAAGAACTGTTTGAGTTAAGAACTTCAAACTTGGTACTAGTACGTATCCCCATACGAAGATGAGCTGATTAGATTTTGGTGTAAGTAGGTCAAAGGTCAGAGGTCACAGAGGTCAATTTACATGAAATTACATGAAATTCTTGGTTTTTAGCACCGTTACCGCGATATCTCAAGAACTGTTTGAGGTGAGAACTTCAAACTTGGTACTAGTATGTATCCCCATACGAAGATGAACTGATTAGATTTTGGGGTAAGTAGGTCAAAGGTCAGAGGTCACAGAGGTCAATTTACATGAAATTACATGACTTTACTGGTTTTTAGCCTCGTTTGAAAATGAAATGAAATAAATTTTTGTCTCCTGTGCATTTTAAGTGAAATGATTTGTAATTTTGTTGGACCAATCCTTTTTAGAGTGTACATGTATGCCATACATTTCCGATCTGGTGATGGCGGAGGCATAAATTCCGACCGCGCGCGGTCGAATATTCATCTATTTAAAAAATGCATTGTTGTCACCAAGTAACTTACACTTACTCGCGATGTTTGCCAAAGTCATATACTATGATGTATAATGATTAGATAAATCGATGTGAATTTAAATCAATTCTGAGGCTGCAATATTGACCAAAAATTGCTCAAAAAGCACCCCTTGAGGATAATAGTATTTTGATATTACCTGTATCTTGTTCATTGATCTTTGTACACAGACTAGATCAGTGTCCAAGTGCAAGCTTGTGCAGGATGGAAACTGCACTACAGCATGCAAAGCACATAACTACATTGTGGAGGACCACAATTGACATGTAAAATACATTTGCAGTGTGTGTTGATGTTTCAGTTAGGTGCATATTAGCTAATTGAATGAAGAACAAAAATCAAATACACACTTTCCAGGAAGGATCATTTGATGTTTGTAGTTTGTTTTGCAAAATGATGACAGATATTTTGATATTTGGTGCTGTCTTTGGGGGGGGGGGGCATTTATAGATGAGCCTTGGACTTTGATAATGTTGTGTGCAGTTTTATTTCTTTAGAGTTTTCATATCCTAAACATCTTCTTTTTTGTATTAAGAAAAAAAAAATTGTTTATCATACTTCCAGGAAAAGAAAATCAGTCTCCAAATCGTCTAATGGGTAAATTAAGTTTTATATTTTTGACAGTGATAACTTTTTGGCTGTAGAGTGAAATTAACTCAGAAATATATACACCAGTATCAGTTGAAGAGAAATGTTCATTGCCGGATGATAAATTTATGTCGTAATCCTGCGTGTGTATTAAACAGGAACAAACACATCACACCATGCTTGCAGGTAGCACCATGAAGCACAACACAATGCTTCAGGCCTGTTGGCTGTGTTGACTTTGGTCTGAAACTTTTGCGATACAAATTTGTTTGTCAAGAGTTCTCTTGTTATGCACAGAACGATATGTTTTGAAACATTTCTGGGGTTAGAGCTACTTGGCATGATAGAACAAATATACCTTTCTTGATAGAATTGCAGACTTGCTGTTGTTTGTTCCATTAACATGCAATATTATTGAAATAATAATGATAATAATAATAATAATAATGATATAGATAAAGAGAAATGACATTATCTATGTTCTACCTTTACAGGGTAAAAGAACGACTCTGTGAATTCTTCAGTAGAGACAAAACATTTGGTTCTAAGGACCTAAATGAGGTGAGATCTATCTTCTAGTTTGGTTTTTCATCACTTCACACATTGAGCATTACGGTAGTGTGCTGAAATCAATGTGAGCTTGTCAGCTCTTCTTTAAATAGTTTTTACAAAGATAAGTCTTATTTTCAGTAATTAGCATGATATAATACGAATTGATATTCTGATCAAAATATCAACTTTTCTGGATTCTTTTTCCTTATGGTAGTTGTATTTTTTCTTGTAGCTGTCAATGTTTATAAATAATTCTGGATTTGATTGGGACTCTCCCATGACTCTCTCATAAGAATGATGAAAATTTCCCTCTTTGTTCTAAAATTGTTGTATCCATCCAGCTGCTAAAGAGAAATTATTATCTACTCTACAGTTTATATTTCTGTTTCTTTCTTTTATCTTTCAATCACTTGAATGTTGTTGTTAAGGAACATAAGATATTCTTTCAAATGATCCATATGTATGTTGCACTGTGTCATACACTGCAGCTACAAGGTAAGGTAACATATACCTAGGTAGTCATGACCTGTTCTGTTTCTCCTTTCCTAGTTGGCCCCTACTGGGAGCAAGTCTCTGCTTGACTCGTTGACCTTCATCAAGAACCCTGTACGTATGTGTGAGAAGGTCCACCGTGTCATCAAGAACCACACCAAGATGATCAAAGACACCATGGAGAACCCTGAAGCCAAAGGTACTATCTTCTCTTCAAGAGGCAGAGTTCTGGTAACAGGGAAAACATCATATTGAGCATTGCACCAAATTTGGTTTCGTGGGAAAGAATTTCACATTTCAAAGCATATGTAGTGTTCAGTAGGCCTCAAGACAATGTGGACCTTGCATGAAAAGTGAATCTCCAATGCTGTCTGCCATTTGATAAAAGGCAGTATCTTTAATATTGATTTAGCCTTTGTTTTGTAGCATTGTGCTTTCTAATCCAATATTACCCTGCAGCAAATTTTCCTTGCATAGTATTTATATTGAAATTCACATTATGATTATATTAAAAAAAATAGAAATTGTATAATAAAATATTTCTTTAATTCCAGATCTTTCCCTGTATCATCATGAGACATTAGAGTCGATGCTGAGAAATATAAAATTTACTGTATTTTGTAATTAAAGGTAACATAAATTGTGATAAGGTATATGTTTGTCATCCCAGATCTCGTCCTGTATCATCTTGAGACATTGGAATTGATGCTGAGACGCTGGGTGAAGCTAGAGAAAGATTTTAAGCTAAAGAACGGTCGTTTTGATATCACCAAGGTGCCTGATATCTACGACTGCATCAAGTACGACATGCAACACAACTTCATCCTCAAGACGCTAGGATTCTCTCACATGGATGAGCTCTACAACTCTGCAGAGATGCTGGCTGATTTTGTTATACCACAGGTAGATTAACTTCCACTTTTGAGTTGATTATAAAAGCTATTAAGTTGATTTGGAGGCCAGCTCTTTATCTTCACTTATAAACTGATTCTAACAGATGCAGGTTCAAAGCCTAGTCACCTCTTTCGGATCTTGACGTTAAAGGACAGTCCCCAGACATAAATGTAAAGACCTGATTGATACACATCTATGAAAACCTTGTTGTACTTGGAGTGGATGCTCGGTATAACAGAGAAGCATTGTACATTACCGTTGGTGTTGACCGTCTAGAAGAAAGGTGGAGAAAATCATCTATTATCATTTCTGAAGCAATAAATAAATTATTACCTGACTCTCTAAATGTTTGTGTTGCACTAAGGGTTACTCGGTATCAATTAAGAAACAGAGAAAGATTTATTCTGCTGCCAAAACCCCATACAAATTTTTTGAAATGGAGCCCATTATATCGTGCCTCTAATTACTTCAACTCATTGCCTCAAGAAATCAGATCAATTGCTAATTTAGATGCCTTTGCCCAAATGTTATAATTGTTTTGTCAAATGATTCATCTTTCTTTTTCTTTTATTCTTTTATTTTTTATTTTTTAGTTGTGTTTTTCCCCAATTATTTTGTTGTTTATTTTGTACAATACTATTTTGTTAATATGTTTGATGTTTTTAAATTTGTATTTCATACTTTGTGAATCACGGCCTTGCTGAAAAGCAGCCACTCGGCTGAATGCATGCTTTTTAATATTTCCGTGAATAAATAAATCAAACTCAAACTCAAACTTCACATGCACACAAGACAGATACTGCTTCTAAACCTACAGGTGCTTTTTCAAATCTTTCAGTTCCAGGAGATTCTTTCGCAACAGATTTTTGCTATCAAAGTTTTTTTTCCACCTACTTGACAGGAATATTGGTTTATCCGAGTGGGGAGTCATGCAATTTTTTTTTCAAGGAGATGAAGTTTGTGATGTCAGAATGAATCTACATGTGTAAATTCACAACGGCAGTTTTCAGCTAGACATCATCTTCATTCCCTTAAAGGGATACGCCACCAGGCGGCCGTGGGGAAAGTCAGGATTGTGTAAGCCCCATTCACTCGTACACAAAGTTTGTGCATCGAACGCGTCCGTTGGACTACTGGAATTACATTAATTTTCGAACTGCACGAAGCCGACCAAATCTCGCACGAGAGCTCGAGCTCAGGTGGAGCGTGCATGTTGCGCGGTGAACAGCCAGTTCGAAGTTTGCTCCCGCGGGGCAACGGCATGATCAGGTAACGATTACGGTGCACAATCTGCGGTTGGGTATCCCTTTAAAGGTGTAAGCATTCTTAGTAGGAATAAATGCCCTAATATTCCCCTTGTTTCTCCTTACAGGAGTACGGCATAACAACCAGTGAGAAGCTGGAGATTGGGACAGGCATATGCACCCCTCTCCTGAAGAAGATTCGCTCAGACCTTCACCGCATCAACAGCTCTGATGAGACCACCTACCGCCTCAATCCTCTCTACTCACGAGGTGTCATGTCACCAGACAGACAAGTGCGGACTAGACTCTACTTCACCAGCGAGAGCCATATTCACTCTCTTCTCTCCTGCCTACGCTATGGGGGACTCTGTGATGTAAGTATATGTTAATTTGCTACCAGGAAATTCTTATGGTATTCTTCAGATCTGGTAATGATGGAAAATTTCAATTCACACCTAATCAAGTAGAAGTTACATGTATACAGAATGTTTAAGTCTACAAATATATGATATCTGCCAAATGATTTTGATAGAAAGTGCATTTTATATGTGTAATGAACAAAGAAAGATAAATAATTCTAGCTAGTGAATTTCAGATTCCAGAAGATTTAAAGCCCAAGCTGAATATATTTCCGAGTCTGAGTTGTGATCAAAGAAAGATAAGGATTCTAGCAAGTGAATGTCCAATGCCAGAATGTTTAGAGAAAGAGCTAAATGTATATTTCCTTAATGACATAGATGGACCTCTTTCTATTACATTTCTCCTCTACAGGAGTCTGACCCCAATTGGCAGAACTCCTGTGAGTACCTAGGTGGAATCCGGGAGTTGAACTACATGACCCAGATAGTTCTGATGTTGTACGAGGATCCAAGCAAGGATCCTATGTCTGATGACCGGTTCCGTGTGGAGCTCCATTTTAGTCCTGGAGCCAAGGATTGTGAGGATGATGAGAACACCCCTGGATGCTGTCCGTTCAGATCCGTCCATAACTCGGTAAGTGGAGGAAACTGTGTCTTGATGTAGGATGAACACTTGCCTGATGGCAAGGTTCTGGGGTTTTGAAGAGATATTGCAAATCTTGTGCTTCAATATATGTAGCAAGCAGTAAAATTATGGACATCTGGCAAGCTTAAGTTGAAATGGACCTCATGTTTCAATTTGTGTGGAGTGATTTCAGTCATTCTGCATATTTCATCATTTATAAGTACGGTTTCCATCAATTTAGTAAAATTCATCCTTGGCATTGGAAATACATGCTTTGGTTTTTGTTCTTGGGTTTTATTAATTAAGTACAGTGTCCTTCAGATAAGATTCAAAGCCATCTGGCTCCCCTGGTTACTTCATAACCAGCCTATACATGGTAATATCCTGATAAGGTAAAGTTAAAAACACCCACTAAAATTCCATTTCAAACCATATGTTATTTTTACAAGCTGACACAAGTGTACCTGGTTCTGTTACCATATACATGTAAACTGTAGTTGTAAACCCAATCCCATCCGTTGACTTGATGATTCCATTGGTTTCTAGGAAAATGCATCGCCCTATGAGAACAACTCTGAGGAGGATGAACCCTCAAGCTGCATTGATTCATCAGAAGATGATTGCTTTGAGAACAAGTCTTACAAGGGGGAAGGACAGGACAAGGTCACACCTCTTCCCAAGGTCACGACCAAGGACAAAAAGGTACATGTAACTGATTGCATGGCATGCTATGACAGGCAGTCTCCTAGATATCGTCAAGGCTGAGTTTCTCCGGTTCTATGAAGCATGCTTTGTTGACAGTCAATTTCCTACAGTGACCAAATTCCTTACCTCAACCATGGACCAAACACTATACCTGGGGCCCCAATCCCAAACGTAACCCCATTGCCGCTATAACCTTCACCCCAGTTGCTAGTGCTGATCTCGTGTCATTGCTTCACTCCATACTGTAATAGTTTTTGAGAATCTAGCAATAATAATTTTTTGCTCTTATTTAGTGCAGTACCAGTTAGATGGGTATGAGAAAAGGGCTGGTCACATTTTAACCATTTGACAATGATAAAGATAGAAATAAAATTAGTATACTGTTTAGAAAATGTTCTAGACCTGAGAAAACTTTCAGCTCCAAGTTTAACCCATTGCGTGTGGAAACTGGTGGCCCCTGTATTAAGCTTATGGGAATGAGAGGTTTCAGTAGTCAGAGGGTTAAAGGATGTATATTTCGGTGTTTGTGTACATTATCGGTCGTTCAAACAGACATTGATGAGAATTTGTGATCTGGTTAATGCTCTAATTATTGCATGATGTGATACTGCTGTAGTTTGGTGGAGGAGCTGCTCTAGCACCAGAGCCCCGTTTCATAAAACTTGTTATCAAGAAGAAGTTACAGTTATTGTTATAAGCTACTGAAATTCTTGGATCTGATTGACTGAGAGCAAATTTGTCATAGAAATGTAGCAGTTGTTACTGATAACATGTTTTATGAACAGGGCCTTGGATGTGGCAGCAAACCGTTCCTTCGTATCCAGCCGATCAAGATGCCCACCGAGCACAGAGCAGCTGAGCAGAGCAAGCCAGTAGGAACCCCACCTGCATCCTATCTTTCTGCCGGCATGGACGATATGATGGGAGGAGTTGCCATGTCAAGTAACACAGGTAAATGCTTGTTATGCCTCCGCCCACCAAAGGTGGTGCCGGAGGGCTTATGTTTTCATGTTGTCCATCCGTCCCGCTTTCTCGTTCTCGCGATAACTCAAGAACCACATGAGGTATGAACTTCAAACTTGGTGCTAGTATGTATCACCATATGAAGACAATCTGATTAGATTTTAGGATTCAAGGTCAAAGGTCATAGAGGCCAATTCTGAAGTTGCAGGTTTTGGCCTTGTTAACGTGATATCTCAAGAACCATTTGATCCATTATCTTCAAACTTGGAACTAGTATGCATCACCATAGTGAGACAAACTGATTAGATTTTGTTCACGTAGGTCATTTGTGACAGGTGTATGTGAAATTAATGTTTTTTATACCCCCCAAACTAAGTTTGAAGGGGGTATATAGGAATCAGTCGACGGTCGGTCGGTCGGTCGGTCGGTCGGTCAGTCGGTCGGTCGCAAATCTTGCGGATCGAACTGCTTCCTCAGTTTTTGACCGAAAGAAATTTGGTACACACATCGGTCTTGATGGGGAGATGTGCCAGACATATTTTTTGGATGAGTCGGAATCTGCGTTGCCATGGTAACGGCATATTTATGGCAGAAAATCAAGGAAACACCTTGCGGATCGAACTACTTCCTCAGTTTTTGACCGAAAGTCATGAAATTTGGTACACACATTGGTCTTGATG
The DNA here is from genome assembly GCA_025617745.1 of Heliocidaris erythrogramma. Taxonomy (NCBI): domain Eukaryota; kingdom Metazoa; phylum Echinodermata; class Echinoidea; order Camarodonta; family Echinometridae; genus Heliocidaris; species Heliocidaris erythrogramma. Next base: position 29,002,633 of record CM046853.1, read on the forward strand.
GGGAGATGTGCAAGACATATTTTTTTGATGAGTCGGAATCTGCGTTGCCATGGTAACGGCATATTTATGGCAGAAAATCAAGGAAACACCTTGCGGATCGAACTACATGTACTACTTCAGTTTTTTACCGAAAGTCATGAAATTTAGTACACACATTGGTCTTGATGGGGAGATGTGCAAGACATATTTTTCGGATGAGTCGGAATCTGCGTTGCCATGGTAACGGCATATTTATGGCAGAAAATCAAGGAAACACCTTGCGGATCGAACTACTTCCTCAGTTTTTGACCGAAAGTCATGAAATTTGGTACACACATTGGTCTTACTGGGAAGATGTGTACACAACATATTTTTTTAATGTGTCGGAAGCTGCATTGCCATGGAAACGGCATATCTATGGCAGTAAATCAGGGAAAAATCTTGCGGATCGAACTACTTCCTCAGTTTTCGACCAAAAGTCAAGAAATTTGGTACACACATTGGTCTTGGTGGGAAGATGTGCAAGACATTTTTTGGATGTGTCGGAAGCTGCGCTGCCATGGAAATGGCATATCTATGGCAGTACATTCAGGGAAAAATCTTGTGGATCAAACTACTTCCTCAGTTTTCGACCAAAAGTCAAGAAAGGCTGTTGTCACGGGGCGGGGGTATTAATCATCATCTTCAGTGATATTTCTATTTTACCTTTGTTATCACCATATCTCGGCTATTTTGTATTCATGACTAGGAGGAGATAAAGTGATCAGACTTTTGGGTTATAAGGTGTAAGGTCAAATGTCAAAGAGGTCAATTAACATGAATCAACTGAATTTAGGTGGAGGCTTATAGGAGACGCAGTCACATTCATCTTGTTTGAAATATTAAATCCTTTGTTAGCGAGACATTTTACACCAAGTGCTCATCGGTTCACAATTGACATACTGTCTTTCTATTGAACAAGTATTGTGACCAAGAGACTTGCATGAAAGTGTATTTGATTTCAAGAGATTTACACCAAGCATTTATCCCTTCCCACTCTATTGTCCTAGATTTCTATCTTTGTTTTAAACTCCCGTCAAGGAAGCTTCAGAGCTGTCGAACAAAAAGACTGCCAACAATGTCATAGATAGTTATAAAAACAAATATGATTAGAGGTACCAGTAAGAAAGAAAATCAATATTTCATCAGTTGTTAAATGTGACATCAGCTTCCTAACATTTTTACATGGTGATCTCATTGTGTTCACACATTGTGTATGCCATGTGTTGATCTTTGTCCAGGGCCCGTTTCATGAAACTTTGATATCTATGACAAGATACAATAACAGTTATAAGCTACTGAAATACTTGCATCTGATTGGCTGAGAGCAAATTTATCATAGATATGTGGCAGTTGTTATTGATAATAAGTTTTATGAAATGGGGCCCCGTTATAATACCTTTTTTTTTCATGGTGATTGTCCAAATTTGTATCGATGTTGTGTTTAGACGATGATCATCTAAAGGTACCTGATCAGCCTAACCTGCCCGGTGTGAAAAGTGCCCCAGAGCTTCATGATCCTAACTGGTACTTCAATGATGATATCCTCATGAGAAGAGCTTCTACATACTCAGCTGCACACCAAGGTATATCCCTGTGTAACCTGTGTATAAAGACCGCTCATGGGAGACAAGAAATATGGTCTTTACAAGCAGTTGGTCTTTATGTACAGGTTTATACTTTAGTACAGATTTTAATGAAAAAGACTGTTCAAGGGGGGAAAAATAATGCGGTCTGTATAGACAGGTGGTCTTTCTATACAGGTGGCTGCTAACGTATGTTTCTCTGTATTAAAGGACCATTATGAAAAGTGTTGAGCATGTAAGGACATTCGTAATATGGTTTCATAACTTGGCTGATAATTCTCCACTGTAGATTATCCCAATAAAAACTGCAAACAGTGAATTTCTTAAAATCTGAAAATTTATTTATGGCTGCAAACTAGAAATTTTCTGATGAAAATTAATTTGCTTTTTTTTTCTCATTGGTTGTTAGAGGTGAGGTGAAAATTTGCAGTACATGTAAATGAAGAAAACATTTTAAGTTTCAGTTGGTTTCATTCTTAATACTATCCAAGACACTGACTCTTATTTGAACATGCTAACTTGTTGACAATTTTTAATTTAATATGCAGGTCTAGAGCATCACATACAAGTGACATCCATCAGACCCCTAGAGACACTGCACAACTCTCTGTCTCTCCGTCAGGTTGATGACTTCTTAGCACGAATCACCCGTGATGGTGCCGCAACCCCTGAATGGCAGACACCACGCAGTAGCATCCATCTCAACACCTACACACCACAGCGTGTCAAACCTCTCTCTCTAGTCAATCGTGAATCGGATGGATCCTCCTACTACAGTCGCTCGGCCAGTAACCCTTCCTCCAACGTCTCCAGTGCGTTGCCGTCCCCTACGGAGAGTTCCCAGAAAAACTTTGACTTCTCGCTATTCTTAGAGAGCATCCAATCACAGCGGGTTTGTCCCGAATCAGAATCTGGACAAGAAGAGGCCGACAGGCCCGAGGATTACTTCGCCAGCGACGAAGCGCATCATGACGATCATAAGGACGAAATCAATCTCCTTCCCATGTCTAGCTTGGACGATGACCTTGTCATAGGCCCGGTATCCTGCTGCTGTAAATCAAAAGCATATACAAGCACCACAGCGTCCAGCATCATGGTTTCCTGCACCACGGTGGAGACAAACTCAAAGTGGAAAGGGTCTGAGATACAGATCGTCCAGAAGACTGACGAGGATGAGGGGTCTTCCGTTGACCCTCAGGAGGAGACATTGTGTCCAGCAGGTGATGGGAATGGGGAGGTGGTGACTGAAGAAGAGGTATCCACACCTTGTGCAAGTACCTGTAGCAATGCTAGCCAACCTGGGACAACGGCTTTCGATTTCCCTGCAGAGAACACTGTGGAGGACCCAAGGAAGGGACAGGACACATAATAGTATCTTATGCCATCTGTTTTTTGCATCCATATATATATACTAGCAGAAGCAGCCCATGGACATCCACGGGCACTAGCTGTGTTTATGAAGTCGGGTAAAGTTATTTTTTACCAAGAAGTATTTACAACATGTGAGTATGTGTTATTTATCCAAAGCTTACATGAGTTCTGAAGAAAATACATTTTCATCTTGATGAAGACTAAATGATATGGATATAATTATGTTCGAGTAGAATATCCTTGCATAGACTTAGAGGGAGCGATTTGATCTTGCCATGTTTCTGTGGTTTAATACTCAGAGAAATTAAGGTCATGAAAACATAACATGCATAATTAGCGGTACGTCGCTTGTAAAGGATGCGAAAATGAGGAAAAAATAGAATTTATTATCATTTTCTTTTCAGGGGGATTATGGCCCCCTTATATGGGTCTTGGGAGGACCGACGGATTGACTTTTCCCTACTACCTTCCAGTCACCCCCAGCGCGAGGGGAGATTGGAGTAATATGCTATACGTATCCATATCATAGTGGAAATATTTTCGAAGGAAATTTTGGTTGGTTTGGTTGTGGGGTAGGGGCTCCTTCTTTACACCGTGGCAACCAATATTCAAAAGTGACGTGATCTCCTACACCTCCCCTCCCCCGAATGATGTCTACAGATCGGTTTAGTCTGTCATAAGGGAATGAATAATACATTTGAGGCGATATACAATAACATGTTTCCAACGGTATGAAGGCCATTTTTCCCATTCATGTCAATTTAGTTGTTGATAATAGGAATGACTTATGCGACAGCCACCCAAGTGTGCGGTTACGTACACCCTAAACTCTAAACCCTAACCCCAACCCTAACTCTATATATTGTTTTCATTTCGGGAGGCTGTCACAAAAGGAAGTTTACCCTAGTATATATGCTTCCATGATATTAGTAAAAAGTAGAAATAAATTAAATTGAAATAAAGAGTCCTAAAATATGAAGTGGCAGAAATTCCCCCCCCCCTTTTTTTTTTTTTTTTACATTTAACAGTTAACAGATACATGTTCCTCCCCTTCGCCCTGTCTCATCGAACATCAACCCCCACATAAAAGAAGTTCAATTAAGAAACAGTCCCCCCCCCTGAAAAAAAAACTGTTCAAAGTTCAATTTAGAAAGAAATGGCATGCTTACATAAATGGACTCTCTGGAGCCGAATTTTCACAAATAAGAGGCAGAAAAGTTTAAGGGCCACCGGATTCGATCCCAATCGATCGCGATGACCGTTCCCCTCCCCCCCCCCCCACCCCCCGGGGGGGTTGTCTCATTGAGACCTGTACATTATCTGCGTAAACCACTTGCTGAATTACAAAGCACATTGAAGTAGGGGCAGATTTTGATACCCTAAACAGGGAAACCCATCTATCCCCTATTTTTATACTATTAACAGCGCTTTTATATCTTGCTTGGTATTTTACATCCTATTTAGGCCTACATCATCATCATAGACCTCTTTTTAGCCAAAAACGAACTATAAAAAAATTTAACCTAATTTGGAACACATTACCGAACTATTCCCCCCCCCTTCTCCTTCCGCGGATCATCTTCTTATCAGTCTCTGAAATTGATACCCTTTTTCTTATGTTTTTTTTTTTGTTGATACCCTAAACGCGTAACCCGGGTTATGCGCCTATTGCTGAAAAGGTATATTTTATCCATTTTCACGTGGAAGATGTACCGTACCGGCCTCAATGAGACATCCCCCCAGCGACTGCCGTGAAACCATAGAGTTAAATTCAATGTTTAGAAATGAATTTATGAAATATGGACGGCACGTCAGCCCTTAAAAAGTGCCTCCCAACCCTCTACGAACCATTCCCCGCCTGAAAGAGCCAGGGGTGGCGCCTATTCGAGCAAAAAAAGGCCCAAAATCCGTAGCGTAATATATATATAGATTTTTATGGTATGTTATGATGCAAGATTGCATGTATGATTATGAAGTAAGTTTGTATAAGAGTGCAACAAGTGCAAACATTTAACAAATTTTTTTTTTTGTTTATCACCCTTGTAATGTACATGATCCTGGTATTCACAAGTATTTAAATATCCATTACCTCTTTACAATGTACTGTAAACGTGGAATATTTCGCGATGTGGAAATTTTTGCACATTTCGCGCAGCATGAAATGTTTATGTATTCTTTTGCCCATTGAGCCTAGCGCGTCGGCGAAATTAAATATACGTGAAATTCACTTTACTCAGACGAGCGCGAAAAATTATTTGGGCGAAAATTTCCATTACAGTATATTGAAACTCACTTTTTGTTCCCCACCATGAAGAGTATCAATCGATAGCTTATTTATTTCAGTGATTGAGTTAATTTACCTTGAATTTTTGAAGTGCTATTTTCGCAATAACAGGTGTGACGTATTCGAATGCATGGTACTAAAATAGTTTACAAATATCAACTTGTACTTTTAATTTTATATGAATAGTACTCTCATACCCCTGCATCAGTTATTTAGTTCACTATTTGCATTCTGTAAATGAGCCTCAAATCTTTGTGTTGTCTGTCGGTCTGCCGTCACCATCTCTCATATATTTTTATATCAAGAATCATTTAAAGTTTTTAAACATTTAAATTTTATAAACATAATGACGCTACGAAGCCAACTGAACTTCCGGGTACGAGCGCCACCTCTTTGCGTCTGGTGAATAACTGCTATATCATGATTACAACTGTGATGAAAAAGGGAAAGAAATGATGATCTATTTTGCTTTATTTTACCTTTATTTTTATTTAGTCTTCATGAAAGTAGGTAGGAGGAGATAATCTGCATTGCTCTGAATTTTAGAACCAACACTGATCGTTTTATACTTGTTTAATGTTAACATTTTTGTACGGAAATCGTACATTAGTTATGGTTGTTGCACAGGCTGTTTAGGACTGTTTCATGGCTTGATGCTGGTGCTCCGGCCTAGAAAAGTTGCGGGCTGTGGGGCCGGAGCGGTCGGCCTGGTTTATTGGCAAAATCATCATACCGGGTAGTCGATTACTCGTCCGAAAAAATGTCTATGTAAGCGACTACCGAAAATGGCCTTTCAGAACGGGCTTAGTGCTTCATCTGGTCAAAGGTTGGGCTGGTCATTGAATCATTCCCAACTTACTGGAGCATTATTATTGATTGAAAATTTTAGCGACGTTGCTGTTTACTGTTCAAAGACGAGTGAAATTACTCAAAAGATGTTAAACCATTGTATGTATTGTCATGCAATTGAAATCTTGCATGCTTTCAAGGCTTCTAGGTTTGACAGGATTTGGAACATTGGTGAAAAGTAGGAAATGATAATTAAGATCATTTGAATGGTTATTGCAAAATGAACAGGTTGATTGTAGGGTCATATCAATGGTCATATCATTGGACATATCATTGGACAAGGTTGTAAGCAGCTAGTTCTTCATTGGCATCTATGGCATGTTGGTGGGGGCATATTGACATTGCCATATTGGCGATGAATGTGTACCCTTATTTTTAATGGGAGTGGGGGAGAAGGAGTCATTGTTTATGGAGGACATGATCGTGGGGTTTTACTTTGTTTATACAGTTCTTAATGCCTTTCAGATTAACATACAGGCATTAGGAGCATAGATTTATTCATATGCATTGTGTCCTTTATTTGTAAATATCCTTAAGACTATTTAGAAGTGTTATTTTTTGCAACATTATTGTTGAAAACAAGAAAGAAATGGACTTAAAATACTTTTGTTTACATAATTATCTGTGAAAATCTGTGAAAAAATAACAACATTCACGCAAATCATCTTTTACTATAAATATGAAGAAAAAAGACAAAACAGGTGCAATTTGGTAATATAGGTCTTCATAGCTTAACACAATTGCACAAAGTAAACTTTCTACATGAGAACAGTATATTTCATTGGTATTTTCAGCCAGTACCAAAAAGTCATTTCAGGTAATTATGCTAAGTTTTAACAAGTAGTGGTTCATTATTCAGCCAATACCAAAAATTCATTTGAACTTTGTAATTCAATCAATTCTGGTATATATATTTGTAGTATCTACTCTACTAAAATTGCCATTACCTCATGGTCTTATACAAGTATTTTGAACAGTAATTATTGTTCTAGCAAAATATTTTTATGATGTGAAAATAAAGTGATATTAAATCAACAGCTTTTGTTATGATGCAGATGCAAGCTCTTTCAGACAATTTGAAAATGGGCCCTTTTATTTTAGATTGGACATGCTGAAGAAGTTTTTGACCAGTGTTCAATGTAAGTAATTATTGATACGTTGACTGTATTAAGAGTTAATTCAAGAGGGAATTAGCTATTGCAAATTTCATAAAGTAAAGAGTTTAAAATTTTATATCAATTTCTGCCCAAAGTATTTTCTAATATTACATGAAGAATTTAAAATATCACCTTCGTGTATCTATGTAAATCAACCAAGTTTTATAGATATTTCCTTAAATTCCTTCAAATCTTTACTACAAAATTGCAGAGAAATGGTTTGTAGTATATAAATGCTTTACTTTCCAGACTGAAAGACATCTTAAATGTTGAGTTAACTTGTAATTTTGGAAAAGATTTTCAGAATTTGCTCCTTTTTGCAGGGAAAATAGAATTATGGATGTGAATATCACAGGGTGAAAAATCAGTGCAACCTTTTCATGTGTTAAAACTAATCGATTGGTCTTGCCTTTGAATGTTGATTCATTCATAATAAATGAAATACTGTTGAATATATTTTAAGAATATTATGTGTGTTGAAAAGGTGGAAATAAAAGTTGCTTTTTTTCAATACAATGAAATTCTTTGAGTTTGTTATGAATGGGGTAGTTGTGTACGAGGTTGTATGGTCCTGGAAAATGAAAGCTATATAAACTCTATACCTTCCCTTCTATGGTCCAAAGTTTAGGGTCACAAAATTAAAGGAGAATTTAACACTAGAATATAAATGTACCTATGTTCAAAGATGTAATCTATTCCTTCTTGTTGCCCTACGTAGTTTTGCATTAAAATATACGAGATGGGTATAAATCAGGATTTTCTCGGCAAGATTTATTGTCTGCTAGCGATACCAGGGGGCTGCCATTTTCTAGATAAAGATATTTTTAATCCGAATGCAAAATTGTCTTTCTTCCTGATACAAAATTCCATCTGATATATACATATATTCTAAAAACAAATGTTTTATATTTCTTTGAAAATTATGATTTTACTAAATATCAGTCTATTTTCTTGATACTATGACGTAGGTGACGGAGCGAATTAATTCAAATTTATGGATGATGACTTTCCCCGAGCGTCAGTGACAAACTATGCATTCACCTGCTTTGAGATAATGGACTTCAAAAGTAAGAATGCGCGTTATATAAATTATGTTCTGCTCTGCCAGGCAAGACCGAGAAATCGATTTCTAGTTAGCAAAACCAGAGAATTTAAAAAGAAATCTCTAAGTTTCAAAATTTAAAATAAATGTATACACCTGTTATGTATTTTCCATCATATATGGGGCTTTTTTAAATAATGAATAGAAGCAATTTAGCTCCTGGATTAAAAACATCTTCCTGACCGGAATGGTCTCCAATGGTTCATGTACAACTCCATGTCATCAAGAAAATGGCAGCCCCCATGAAGTGTTAGCAGATGATACCGTGTGCTAGAATGTCTTGATTTAAACCCTTTTCTGATATTTTATTTCTAAAGTGATACAGGTCAATGATTAAGAATATATTACACCTTTGAACATAAGTACATTTATATTCTAGTGTTAATTCTCCTTTAAGTTCTGCAAAACCAGAAACTTTAGCGTACATGCAGCTTCGGGAATTTTTAGAGCTGTTCAAATTCGCAAATGTTTCATGCTCTGAAATAAATATAATTTATCATTTTAAAGTTTTAACTATAAATTTTTGCACTTCACAAAAGTTTCATGTGGCAAAGATTTATGATTTTACAGTAATTCTATTGTTTTTTTTTTCAGTCAACACCTTGATCCAAGGGATGATGTTGTACCATGGGATTCCATACCATGGACTGAAGAGAATTTTGATACATACCCATAGTCGTGCAATAGACCTGGGGGTCGTTTCATCAAACCGTCATAACGACAAGATCAGCGACATCTCGACACTGTCGCTCAACTTGTCCGCTAAGTGTTTCACAAAGCCGTCTTTGCCAAGACCAGCGACAACTTCGCTGACAAGTGACTTGTCGGTACTCCAGACCTGTCATATCTTTTTAGAACGCCATCACAAGCCAGCTTTTAGTTAGTCTATGGGCTGCGAAAAAATAACAAATGTAAATTAAGAGAACATTTATTTCCTGATCTCCAAGCACTATCCTTTATCATTCCTTTACCAGATAGTATTACTAATGTCCGTATTATAATATTGTACAGACGAACAATATGATCTTATGGCATCTTGACCCCCCAACAAGTAAATGAGTTTAATATTAAAAATACCCACATCCGTCTTCCATAGAATCAGCATCGAAAACGGAACAGTCTGTATATACAGACCCATGTGAACGACGACAATTTATCATGTATGTATTTTCGCTTTTTATTTCGTTTTCACCCAATGCTTTGATATTAATGATATTATATGTATCTTTTAATGAATAAATATTTAAAATTGGGCCATAAGATATCTTAATTTAATCACTTTTCTCTAAAATGAACACGATTTGGGTCTTCTTTCCGTAATTAGTCAATTACGGTATCCTCTTACCTACAAATCTAGATTCGTACATGGCAAAAGCCTCCTCGAGTTTTCTCAATTTTATAAATTCTAAGATGCCATAATAAACACATCTTTTCATGTAAACGGGATGTTTGTATCACAAGCATTTATCTTCGCTGCCATTTTTTACATTTTGGAATAGTTTGGGGAAAACTGAGCCTCAAAATCTGTTTGGGTAATTGACGATAATTCCAATGGATTGTGATATAGACTATGTTTTTTCGCCGATGAGTATCGATATCACTGAGTTGTCGTTTATCATGTCTTCGTGAAACAGTTTTTCAGGTCCATGACATTTCCGTAGATCGCCGACAACAGTTATGACTGTCATGGAGTTGATTTGATGAAACGACCCCCTGTTTACTAAGTGATTCAAATTTATGGATGTTTCTTGCCTGGGGACCTAGTAACGAGGTATCCATTAACCCGTTATTAATGAATGAACTACAATACTTGGAATCCAGTTTGCATACATTACTTGTTGCTATGTCTGACAAGCCTCTGGCAAGCTTTCAGGTTGTCAAGAAAAACCTTTGTTTCAAAAGTATGCATAAAATCTATTTGACCTCTTTTGTGAGGTTGCAAGATAGGTATTGCGCAAGGTCTGAAGCTCTAGCCTACTTTCAATTGGAGTAGGGGTTTCTACTATTTCTATCTTTCCATACGTTAATACAGGGGGAAACTCACTATAACGAGGACCTTTGGACCATAGAAATTACCTTATGTCAGGTATATCCTTATATCAGGGTAAAAAAACAAAAGAACATAAAAAACAAGGGAACAGAAAGTTGCCTTGTTATATATCAGGAATCGGGAATATCGGAAAGTTATTTATAGCGAGTTTCCACTCTAGTTGACTTGTACCAGAGTCGGTAGCATTTGATTTCATCATCACCAATGAGAATCCACTCTACTCTGCCTGAAGCAAGCTATAAAATTGGTGTTGTGACCCTGCCAAATCAGGCAAGTGGCATTAGTTCAGCAACGACAGTAATCACATTGGGAAAGTATCCGCCCTGCCCCCCTCTTTCCTTTATTCCAACTCATGGTTATCAATTTAATCTCCTCTCTACTCTCCTTTCCTTTTTCATCTTGTTTGATGATAAACAAACATATGCTGAAAAACCCCATTTTGATCTTGATATAGTTCCTACTAGATTACATTTTTATGAATACATGTATCATTCAGAGTAAATTCAACCCCCCCCCCAGATTCTCCATTAAATTCTATTGATATCTCTTTTCTATCCCTTTGCCCCCCTTTATCTCAACTTACATTCTCCACTTCTCTGTTTTACTATAACTATTCTTCACTCTTCTATATATACATGTAGCATTCATAGGCTTTCCTGTAAACTTGTTGATGACGAGCTCAAATGAAAAGGGCACTAATCTCTCTCTCTTGATTTCTACCTATCTGTAGACTAAGACTACAAAATAAAGACTTAAGACTGGAATATACAGGTTAAAATTCTTTATGAAAGCAATAGTTTCAAATCGGAAGATAGTCCCCTCGTCTGTACTTTGCACCATTGAAATAATTAACCCCAACAGGATCATGAGGGGTGAACAAATTTACAATTAGATAAAACCCCAAAATGATCCTTTGAGTACTGACTGAACAAAACTTTCATCACAGGAAATTTCCCTATGCTAAGCTCAATACTACTAATGTAGAAAGTACAAGTCATTTTATTACATTAGACAGACATAACTGTCTGGTATGGGGAATCCTTCATAGAACTTTGTCAAACAACCCATACACAGAAAGTACTCCATAATACCAGAACAATAGGGTGGTTATTGCGCCTGCAATGCAAACTGTCAGTCTCCGCCCCTCCAATTTTTCTAATAGCCAATCAGAGCATTCTTTTGAGATTGGGTTTATGAGTATTCTAATATCAATGGACTATAAACCCAGTAACTGCACAGCTTGTGTATGAACATTCATTACATTCGGTTCAAGATGTCTGACAGCAATTCCTGCGACGATCAGCCTTTTTAGAAGATAAATATCAATTTTGGATCTGAGTACCTACAGTACTTTGAAATTTCCTATAGTAGTGAAGTGTTAAATCAATATGAAATTGTAGCGAATGCATGTTGGCAGTACTACGGCGCTGTGAGGCTTTGTGTCTCTATGTTGAGGTGGTAACTGGAGCCAGACGTATTCTCAGCGGAACAACCATCGATACAAAGAGACTGAAGCTTTCAGTCTAGTAGTACATGTACTTTATGGTGCCTTGAGCATCCCCTGGGATAGATATGTGCATTATATAAATGTGGCTATTAATACCAATACAAAAATATTGGAAAAGTATTGATCATAATAAGGGCAGTTTGAATAGGCCAATTGTTCCCTACATCTACCAAGACTTTTACCCTTGTTTACTCAAAACATGCTATGGCAGGAAAATCACTGGAATGGAACATCACGGATTCAAATTTGAATGAGAAAATCTGATGTTACTCATTCACTGAGAAGGTTAACAATATGTTTCCACATGACATTAGTCCTTTACAACATTTTCAATATCTCCTTCCATTTATCTGGAGCATATTCTCAGTTTATTTCTTATCCCTAGAAGACACTTCAAAACAATGTCCTTGAAAAGAAAACCATCCTGTTTTCCGGAACAGCATACTGTAAGGCAAGTGCTTATCAGGTGCAACTATATCAACAAGTCCTTCTTAACTACATGTACCTCGCTTAACCTGGAAATGTTGACTGTGGGCCCATCTCATCCCCTTGATTTAAATAGACCTTGAGCAACTATCTGACTTGTTAGGTGAGAGTTGGTACCTTTACGTGAGTAACTATAAAGACATAGTCCCTCTCCAACACATTATCATGGAAATATATATATATATATATATATACATATATATATATACTATGGAACCATCTCAGTCCCTTGGTTTGCACAGATGATAAGCTACTATCTGACATGTTAGGTGAGAGTCTCATTTTCAACAGAGATGGCTATCCTTATCATGAGTAACTATAAAGATATAGTCCCTCTCCAACACATTATCATGGAAATATTGAAAACTATGGAACCATCTCAGTCCCTTGGTTTGCACAGATGATAAGCTACTATCTGACATGTTAGGTGAGAGTCTCATTTTCAACAGAGATGGTTATCCTTATCGTGAGTAACCATAAAGACATAGTCCCTCTCCAACACATTATCATGGAAATGTTTAAAACTATGGAACCATCTCAGTCCCTTGGTTTGCACAGATGATAAGCTACATGTACTATCTGACATGGTAGGTGAGGGTCTCATTCTCAATAGAAATGGTTACCACCAGTGACCGCATCTCTTTCCTGTCTTTCTTGCAGGAGATCTTGCCAGAGAGGGTGTCACCTGAAAAAGATAAAGTGAGAAATGAAACGAAATTTGCGAGGTAGATTCATGAAAATGTACACAGACATTCTCAAAAGAAGTGGTGACATACATCCTTACAGAATTGAACATGTTTCATGCAGGATATGTATGAACAAACTATTGTTCTAATGTGTTAGAATATTTTGATCATTCAGCGTAATTTAGAAACAGGTAGTCCACACGCATGATTAAAATACCTTCTTGCAATTGCTTCCTAACAACTGTTTTTATGCCTTCTAATTAGTAACACCTCATCATATTTGTGTATGTTAACAAAATAATGTAAACCTGTGGCATGAAGGTCAATGGTGCGCCTGCAGTAGGATTTTTAAAGAAAGAATCAATTTGTTGGGTTCTGAGTCAGACCTACCCTTCTTCATGTGGAATGGCTTCCTTAAAGGAAAGATGGTCTGTTTCCAGTGGGTTTTGGGGGCTGAAGGACCAGTAGAGAACATCACCTGTGATTGAAGAGGAATAAGAATATCACATTAAAGTCAGCAATAAGAATATCACATCAAATTCTAACATCTAATGATGGCCATGGTGGCATGGCATAACAATTCCATTATTAGTCAAAGGAGAATTTGAAACAAAAGTGCAATTTATGTTACTGAATAGATTTGTAGAGTCTGTGCATTCTTCCTAATGTGGCATATTTAATACAGACTTTGACTTATGTCAACAAGCCCCCATTGAAGCTCCAAACTACAAAAAGATTACACTTCCAGTATTCGATCCCTTCAACTTTGTCTATGCAAAATAGGTTCGGCATCAGCTATTAACTTTAATTGCTTGACCTAAAACAATTGTCTAAATGGACATGAGTATGGAAAGTCAAGATGAAAGGTTCTACCAAGAATGAGATGTTTGCAATCATCCTCCTTAACTGAAGGAGCATGTATTTCACAGTACATTTTTATTTGATTTGTTTTTAAAACAGGGTAGCTTATTGTACTAATAAAATAATAGAAACAATCATTAATTAAGCATTTATAGAAAAAAGAAACTTACTGCTTTGTGGCAATTCTTTTCAAATATGACATCAAAGAATCCAACGAGACCCTGGAAATTAAAAGAAAAAAAATATTTGAATTTGTAAACTGATCATAAAGAGAACAAACAACATTTTGAATACAATAACAAACAAAAATAAGGCAATTCACTGAAAATTAAAACAATTCATCTGCTCCATTGCCTATGACCATACAGCATGAGATCATAAACTCAAAAAGTAATTGTTGCATTGGCATAATACTCACTGTGCACAGGCCATCATTGAGTACCTCCATCTGAAAGTCTGTAATGAAGTCTAAATCCCGGACCTGAACTGTAGAAATATCCAAGCACTGAAAGAACAAAGTGAATAGAGTCCTGTGAATCTATCCATATCTAAGAACAGTTGGCTCAAAATACCCAACAGAATGAACAGGAGTTGGGCAATTGCTGAGGAAATCAATGAAATCCTTGACCCTATAGATAAATAAGTAAGTAACCATAAATTTAATCAACCTACAACTGTATATAAGAATGATCACACATCGCACAAAAGAAGACAAAGCAAAGTTTCATATTATACTTTCATCATAATAGTATATAATGGATACACATATTTCTGGGGAGCGTTTCATCAAGTGTTTTGTCAGTGATTTTTACCGACAACTGTTATAAGCTACTGAAATCCTTGCATCTGATTGGCTGAGAGCAAATTTGTCAGTAAAAGTCACTGATAAAACGCTTACGCTCACCAGGACTCAAATTCACATAATTTCTCATCTGATCTAATCTGAACATATCTTTTATTTGTACTGCAGTAAATCACATCATCATGACAAAGTGATATCGAGAGAGCGGTAGTTGTTAGAAACTCACTTTGATCATGCATGACTTTGACATGACCGTGTCTGGATCGACATAGTCTACTGTACTCTCCTCTAGGACACAGGACTTCATGCACGACATCTTGAAGCCGTAGACATCATCCCAGAATGCAATGCGTGATGCATATCCCTTCTGATCACTTACCGCTACCAGGCTCAAGGTACACAGATCAGGATACACTGTCAAAATAGTTCAAATAAAGAGAGACTTAGTATTTATCACAACTAGAAATCGGCAACATATCTACTGTACACTTTAAGCATTAGTCATTCAGCTTAACCTGTACTTGGGAGGGGAAAGGCAAACTTTGTCAATGTTACTACCGTCAGGTCTCTCCTCCCGGAATAACTGATCAGGTATACCACTACACTGGGATTTCCCCTACTCTGTTAGAGAGTGCAGGGGCTTCCCATGTAAACATCCCATATGAGTTCTATGTTGAATCAGGAAGTTTAGTTCACAAGAAATATTTTCAGTGTTACTTTCTGATAAAATCATTTTCAGGTCATCAACATAACACTGACGGTTGATCATTTAGTAACACTTGGAAAAGGATATTTTTTTGCACTCAGATGTGAGCTGAAAATTAGAATTTGTGTTATTACAAACACATTCCACTTTAAATCAAAAGATCTGGCAAAACAAGAAATCAAAGAATACGTTCTTACCCATTCCACCTTCCTTCAAGTACTTGGATCTAGCATAGAGGACTGTATCCAACATGGACTCAAAGAGAAGGAAATAACCCATCCACTCCGATATGATGACATCAACCTTAACAGAGAATAATTGTATGGAAGAGCATGGTTTCATAGAGTTTCTACATAATGACTGATGAGCAATCCAACCTTGCAAACAAGTGATTTTCAGTATCAAACAGCAGGAAAATTAGCAATTAGTTAGTGAAAGTTGGACAACTTTGATAAAATGATAAGAACAACTTAATAAATTAATATTTTAAAAGGGCAAGTTGGTCACATGAATACATTCTTGACAACCTTTATTTTCATACATAAAATAGCAAATAATGCATTCCCCTTTTATCTTTTTTTAAAAATTTTCATGATGGAAATGATCATTTTAATAAGAAAACATGCAATAATACTGTTGACAATAACATACATCTAGATTCTAGCACAGGTACGGGGGTAAAAATTCCTTGGAAGAAAATGAAAATTTTATGACATTTTAGGTTTCTATTAATCTGAACTAAGTATTAAAATTATTGATCAAATTGACTTTATACCTTCTCAACAGGAATGTCTACATCTTCTAACCTTCCCTTCTTTAGAGTAATGATACCATCCAAGCCATTCTGCCTGAAACACAACAGAACACAACACGCATTTAATCATCACATACAGCCATATGATACCCTCATACAATATACAATGGAAACTCGTGATAAAGAGCTCCGATATAACGAGATTCCTGATATACTGTAACAATGTAATTTTAGTGGTTCCAGGTCTTCATGTTCTTTTTTTTTCTTACCCTGATATAAGGAGATTCCTGATATACAAGGTAATTTTCATGGTCCCAAGGTCCTCGTTATAGTAAGTTTTCCACTGTAGTATGAAGGACTTACTCCTTATACCAAAACAATCAAAGTTGATGTTAGAACATTCTGTCAGTAAATATTTTTTGAAGAAACATGGCTCAGAACTACTAGATAAGCCAGATATCTATCAATCATGCATAGCTCTTTGACCAAATTCTTAATAAAATGTGAACAAATTCTAATGTACAAGGTTATATATACGCTCACAATCTTCTTTTCGTCCGCCTTTTCCTTGGTCTTTGTTCTTCCATTCTTAGGTCTATTATCTATTGCCTATTTCATCCGACTCTGTGAGCTCCTTTTTGACCCTTTTCGCTTTACCATCCTCTTTCTCCTCCTCCTCTCCTTATCCTCCTCCTCCTCCTCTTCTTCTTTTTCTTCCCCCTCCTTCTTCTTATTCTCCTCCTCTTCCTACTTCTTCTTCTTCTCCTTCATTCAATCCTTCTTCTTTGGACGAACTTGATATAAGTAGAGGTGAAATATATCGTCACCTAAGTGTAGTCACAATCACCTTTACCATTGTCAATTTGCTTTATTATTAATGTTCTATGCATATTTATTCTCATGATTATGTTGTTGTAATTTATGTCTGTTCTTCTTGAATGCATTTCCTTTTTATTTGTAAAAATTTGTACAATTCAGCCTACTAGCTGCCATACAGATTTTCAATAAATATACCATTATATATATAAAATACTGTTCAATATATTGGTAGTATCTCAGTAAAAAGTATCAGTATAAACTGTACACAAAACATTCATCTGCAATAGAGGATCACAGACGTGTTACACACATGAATAATTTTTATTTCATCCTATATATAGTTTATTAGTAGTTTCTACTATAGATCACTTATGTTTTAGTTTATCATCTAAAGGGCCATTCTTTGTAAAGTGAAACCTACTTTTCACATTTGAAAGAAAACGATGTACTCTCATTTGAAATCACTACCCTCCATCTGTTGGGGTAAGATTGTTATTCAAATATCCAAAATGAGAGACTTCTACTACAAGACAAATACTGAAAAATTAGGTTTAAATGAACAATTTTTCAGGATTTTTGAGTATGACCTAAAATAAAATAAACGTAAATGTAGTAGCACGGCAACTGACCTTACAATGTCCATTGCTTGGTACACAATATCCGATTGGTCGACAGCAATGACCTTCCTGGCTCCAGCCTTAGCAGCAAACATAGACAGAATTCCAGTGCCACATCCAACATCTAATACAACCTGAAATCATAATCATAAACAAATAATAAAAGCTACATCAAAATACATGTACTTTGTCCCTTTAACCATTTCCCCTTTCTCTAGTGTTATCTACTTGTGTTCCATAAATAGAATTCTATTATACAGTGGAACCTCTTTTAACAAACTCCTAGGGACCAAGGAAATAACCTCTTTATATTGAAACCTTGTTACATCAGGGCTAAAAAACAATAGTGGGACCGGCAAATTTACCTTGTTATAACAGGAGTTTGTTATAACAGTGTTCTTTATAATGAGATTCCACTGTACACTCAGTTATCATCAAAAGCTTGAATGGCAAACGTACCATTAAATAACATTTCTCCCATTTAAAACACATGAGGGAAGAGTGTGCAGTGTAAGTGCGAACAGTAGTTGAATCCAAAGACTGGGCTAATGACACACTGTAAAGTGCTTTGATCAGTTCCGTGTAACTGAAAATGTGCTATACAGTGGAAACTTGCTATAAAGAGCTCCGATATAACAAAATTCCTGATATAACAAGGTAATTTTAGTGGTCCCAGGTTTTTATGTTCTTTTTTTTCTTACCCTGATATAACAAGGTAATTTTCATGGTCCCAAGGTGCTCGTTATAGTGAGTTTCCAATGTATTCTCTCAAATCATATCAATTTAAACCTGATTATAGCAAGAGATCTTGGCCAATGTCTCTTGAAAGTCATATGTCTATAAAAACATCATGGACATCCAACTGAAATGTGTTACAAAATTAGCATGCATTTTAAGGAGAGGAGTAAGAACTGCGACCGATGATGGGTTCATGAAACTGGCCCCCAGAATAACTGTCATAATCACCTTATCCTTGAAGATGTACTGATTATCATAGATGAAATCCATGTAAGCCCGAGTCCTCACTTTATCCTTCAACATCTCCTCATGTATACCATAGTGACCATAGGAATCAAAGTAAGCTTCATCTTCTTCTTCTGTCAATCTCTGCCCAACTGATGCATTCCGTTGACTCTTACTACTACCGGGCGAGTCTGTGGCTGATGCTATGAGACCATGTGCAAATTCCCTGTATAATGACATGGGGAAAACATACTAGCACCAAGTTTGAAGTTCATACCTCATGCGGTCCTTGATCGCGAGAACAAGAAAGTGGGACAGACAGACGGACAAACCCGCAAACATAACAGAGGCATAAAATTTTTTTTACTGACATGCAGATTATAACAACCATGAATTGCTGATGACTAGGAACACATCGGTAAAATCTGAAGTTAACCCGATGATTACTGAATTCTCTAATCCCCATAGGCTTAATACAGGGACCACCTGGTTCCCGTAGGCAATGGGTTAACCTAATGCCAACGGGTGGTTCCTGAATTATAACTTGCAGGAAGAGAGAATACAACAGTCAAAGGGCAAGTACACACTTAAAAATCCAACCAACTGTAACACACACTATCTAGTAAGCTTTTCACTACTGTTGATGTTCGAGTGATAATTAGTCAGACGTTAGCAGGATACTTCCTCACTTCTCATGATAATGTCACATTGCAAATTCCAGATAGCAAGGGAAATTTTCTGTTTCAAGTGATGGAAAATAATTAACTGAATCTTCACAGTCACAAATGCTTTGTGCCAGAGATAATCTATGACAAAGGGTAAAACAATTTGGACAATGCTCTTTTCAAGGCAGTATCTCAATTAAATTCAGTAAAACAATATGAAGATTCTTGAAAGAATAATTTACCTTGCTGATGCCATGTCCTGCATGGCCCGGGACAGAGCTTCTTCTGTCAGACCAAGTCTCTCTTCCAGACAGCGGACTTTTCTCCTTAATTCTACCAGTTCCTTTGCAGGAATGTTGACTGTTTCACTGGAATCTTGGATGTCATTCTGTGAGACAGCTCCTACATCTAACCTGTTAGTCTGATCTTCAAGGTAGGACTCTATATCTGTTGTATACCAAAACCAGAGAGGACCACACTGTAGCATCAGCCTTCTATATAACATGTTAAACAACATCAAATCATGGTTCTGACACATGCTCCAGCTGCAAGTGCTCTTTTGGTCAAGTTCCTGCACTCACTGAATTCCTATCCACAACTCTGTACTAAAACACTCTATGGAACTCTTACCTTAACCCTCAGCCTAAACCTAACCTACATCCTAATAAGCCAGTTCGTAATTACGCATGTGCAGATAAAGGTCATTTTTACCAAGGAAAATTGACTTTTATACGCTGTCATTTTGTGAGCACACCAGTATGATCTTTCAAGACAATTAACCACATTTTGCGGTTTGGCTCAATAACTTTTGATACAGAGCTCTAAAAAATATACCAGATGCATGAGTAGAAAGAGCAAAATTTTTTGCACACTCTGTGTCCATTATTGTTGTATGACCATATTACGTTTGATGCCAGGAATTTAACAAACGAGAATAAGCTTTGAAATCCTTAAATTGGCAACACATTGAGAGGCTCAAAATCATTGTTTTTTTTAAATCAAAATTGGCAAGTGTTTAAACTTTGACATATTTCTAACCATGTATGTTGTTTTCAAAGACATTACACCTTATTAGAACCATGCAGTACTAAAAGAAGAATATCGGCGTTGCCAATTTGAAGTGTGATCAATTTAGCCCTTACATAATTCCTGTCCTGAAAGGGTTAAACAAGTAGTGAGTTCACCAAAACATGTGAACAGGATATATGTGGACTCTGAATATTGGGGTCATTTCAGGGTCATCTGTACCATGCACTAATTAGAAACTGGCTTATTGCAACCCTATCCCTAAAAAAATGGCCCCATTCCACATAACGGAGACCACTGAAAGACCCAAAAGTGGCAAGACCTCTCAGGAGTCTCCAAGACCAGATAAAAATAGTGTCTATGTGGAATGGCTCTAAAAACCCTTGAAAGATCATTAAAAGACCAAAAAGTAATTTTCCAGCAAATTTCTCAGAGATCTCTGTGGGACCTTGAAGATTGCCGAACGTTCACTGAGAGACCAATAAGACTATTGAGAGATCATCTGACATACTCCCTGAGATCTTCGAGAGATTAATCAAGATCTCTGAGAGACTGATCGAGACCTCTGAGAGAACAACTGAGATCTCTGAGATAACAACCAAGATCTGTGCAAGACCATTTAACATAAAAATCTTGCTGATCTTACAGTAGTCCTCCAGCGATCTCTCAACAGTTTTTCAGTGATCTTTCATGCAAATTATGGTCTCTCGGCGATATTCATGTAAGTCTTTCACTGGTTTCTATAGGTTTTGCTTAGTCTTTCAATGATCCCTCAATGATCTCTCAATAATCTTTCAGTGATCTTCTCAAAAAAAGTGGCAATTCTTGAGAGACTGTCGAAAGATAATTGAAAGACTAGTAAGACCCTTGAGCACTCATTGAGAGATCGCTGAAAGACTGCTGAAAGACCATTTTCAAGGAAGAATGCCGAAAGACTATTTTGAACTGTTTCAAAAAATTTTGGAGACCATGGAGACCATGAAATTCACTGAAAGATCACTGAAAATTCAGTCAATTTTTACAATTTTTCAGTGGTCTTTCAGAGGTCTTGCCCTATGTGGAATGGCCCCTTAACCCTAATAGGACCGGGGGGGGCGGATTCCGCCCCCCCCTCGACGTTTCGCATAATATGTTCGCATCGCGAAAAGCAGTCACCACGCCGCTTCACTACTTTTTTCTTTCAAGTCTTGCGCAACTTTTGAGACCAAATTTGTGATGTCCGCGCGTGCGGTTCCGGACTTACGCAACATTTCGTAAGTGCATGTCAGACCCAAAATTGCTCAAAAACGTGATTTTGTGTACAAATCCAATGCAAATTGTGTTTCCAGCTAAAATTCATAAATGTTTCATTATTTTTACTTTTACTGTTTAAAAACAATTAATTTTATGTTGTTTATGATTAAAATAGTGTCGCCGACGAATTCCATCGAAAAAACAATAAAAAACAAAAAGTCGAAAAACAAAGAAATACATAAGAAATTAAAAAAACAATAAAATACATAAGAAAAAAAAGGATTTTACCCAATTTTTTTTTTGGTTTATTTGATCAGAATCTGACAAAGAGTCTCTATACAAAAAATTAGCAGTTTTGGGGCTTTATTTAATTAATTAGAGCAAACCATTAATTTTATGCATAAATTAGCATAATTAATTAGTTATGACATTTTTCGGAGAAATTGACTATACAGTTTTGTAGATTACGTGGTCGGCGACGTGTGTGCCGATTTTCGTTGCGAATGTGCGTTGGACGGCCGAGATCTTAGGGGGGGGCGGAATCAGCCCCCCCCCCCGGCTGTGAGATGGGTCTAAATAACCCGGCTCTATTAGGGTTAATCCTTCAAACTTGATGAAAAAAGCCTGCAGCAAAATGCCACAACAAATGTTGGATCCTCTGAATGAAAGCAAATACATCATCACATCACACAATTACAAATCTCAAGGGTATCATGGGCACAGCATATTATTGTACTGTATTGGAGAATATATAGCATGGTCACATGTAAGATTCTGGATTTTCTATCAGAAGATTTATATTATTTTCATTGTCATTTTCATACCAAACTGAAGCATCGGATCTTCCATATCTACTGGTTTCATGTAGCAGTCATCAGCCCATGGCACTTCTGATTTGTGAACGGACTCCAAAATGGCTGCCCCAGTTGTTTTCTGAAAAGAAATGAACACAAAATGGTAACTTATCCATGAAATGTCAGACGCAGGACTATGCAGAACCAATAACAAAAATAGGATGATTTAGTGTATGATAGTTTGTTATCTCTTGGAGATAATTAGCATATGTTTCATTTTCACTATAGGGTGTTTTTTTTTATCAACCTTCACCTTAATCATCTATGTCCCACATGAAATACTTACAGTGGATCTGATGTAGTTGACTAGTTTGATGAAACTTATGCAATCAAGATCTGGAAAATAAGCAGAAAAATACAAGACGACATTAATGCCCAGTGTGCAGTTTGACAATAGGCAAAGTGACAACTGTATAGCGTGTAATCAGATTTACATTTCAGCCAAGATGCATTTACTGACAAAGATTTATAAAATTTTAATTTAATAAAGTGTTTGTCAGGAAGAAATATGAGCTGCACAATGACAGGAAATGCAAGGTACTGCATGAGATATATTCTCTATTAGATAGGACCTGCACAGTATATTATTTGAACAACAGTTGATTGAGCCCTGCTTATGAATTATGTTTTAGGAATATCTTTCTGTTTATTTTCATGTTTACCTATGTGAGTTGAAATCTGGACAAGATTGAAACTATGGCTTTCTCTGCAGTGAGCCAAAACTAAGGTTGAAGATGAGAAGACTTCATCACAGAAAAGACATTTGACTGGAGCAGATTCCTGGATAACTTCTTCATCTTCATCATCATCCCACATATCCTCCTCCTCCTCCTCCTCCATCTGATGTATCACTGACTCTGGCTTGTTCTCAACTTCATCCATTGTTAAACTCTAAATCAAGGAAGACTGAATACAATAACATAAAAGAGCTTTAATCATAATTGCAGATTTTATGTCTTCTAGTTTTAAAAAACCTACATGTATTTGAAAATTCAAATTAAATAATTTCTTTTTTTTATTGATTCTGTCACTTTCTGATAGGATGTAATAACGTTTACCATTTTGTCGTCTAACATTAGTCTGAAATCTGCCATGTTGTCAGATTTCACAATTTTGAATTAGTCCAAAAATGAGCTAGCTTCTACAAAATGTTAGATTTTCAGATAAGAATTACTCAGCTCAGCTCTGACACTTGGGTTCAGCATGCTCAGCTCAGAGTATCATAGACTACAAGCAAGTACTTAACTAAGAGACTAAAAATAAAATCAAAATAAATTAACAATAACAGGGATGCCAAGATTTATTTTGAACAAATTCATAACAGGGATGCCAAGGGATGACTAGCAATGTGTGAGATTTTCCACGCATCAGCGCCAGATAGGGGAGGAACTGTGCGCTTGCAGCACAGTATGTATAATATACATTGTATATGGAGCTGTGACTAGTGTGAGGTCAGGCGTGAGTAAGACAATTTTGGGCGTGAGTAAATAAGAGCCATGTGACCGTCACGCCTAAAATTGTGTGAGACTTAGTAGGTCTGCAATTACAACATTAGGGCATTATCAGTAGACGCGCACAGCTGATATCGGAGACTCTCACCCATTTGGGAGACTGTCTCCCATATTGGAGACTTAGCTTACAAATGGATAAAAGAAACAACATACATGTAGCAAGGCAATTTATCCCAGCCAAATTTTTGCCTCATCTAGGTCAGAAACCCATTTGTTTTGTGTGTGGGTCATAACAAAAACTGTTATGAATGATCTCCAAAACATTACTGGACTTGATCGTTTTAAATCAGGCCTCAAAACTTACCTATTTCAGCAAGTGTGTGACAAGTAACTTTTTTATGGAGCAAGCCCCTTTGAATGTTTTTTTAAACAGATATATGGGGCTATACAAGTGCTGTGCATCATCATCATCATCATCATGAAAACAAGAGTAGATGGTGAATCTTTGAAATAGACGGTCAAAAAGGCATGAAAGGGTAATTTCTCACGAGGAATCTGCTTATCATACTTTCATTTTGCGCTGAGGTAATCCCTTTGCAGCAAATGTAAACAAAGCAAATCGATCTCCCAAATCAGAGACCAAAATTGAGACCAAAATTATTTACAGAAGTCTCTGATATCAGAGACAATCTCCCAAATGGAAGAGAGTCCCTGATATCGGTCGTGCGCCTCTACTGATTATCGTGAAATCTGTCACTAGTCCATTCACTGCCGTTTATTTTGTCAGTGCTGGTGACTACATACTACTGCCTGGTGACAGCATTCCACTCGCATGACTCGCATAGAATTTGTGCACAACGCGAGCGCACATGCGGGAATTGATGTCTAATGCAGGAAGTAGGGTGACAGATTTCACGATTTATTACTTAGGCCAACAAGGCAACATTTGTAATAAAACCACATCATCAGCAACAAAGAAAACAAATCATGACATCACCATTCATCATCAGTTTAACTTTGTCTTTGACTTTGGCTTTGCATGTTTTATTTTTTAAATCAATATTTAACTCATTTAAATTTAAAAATTTAAGTTAATCATGTATAAACATTAACTCATATTATCATAACTGATTAAGTTAGATCTCTAACAAAGTCTAACTCTAGTCTAAGTCAATACTCATTACTCATTTACTGTTATGTTAGTCATCATGCCATGTTAGTCATGTTAGTCTAACTTTAACGTTAGACATGTTCATGTTAGACGAATCAAAATGGGCAGTAAAAGCCAGTAGTGAATAGAAAATATAATTTCACGAACTTGACGTTCACAATTCATAGATCCTCGTTCTGTCCTCGCTCTCCAATGCACACAGACCGTCAAGTAGATGCAAGCCAAGGCTTTCCCAAGCCACTACTCCACTAGCACTGGCTAGGCATGCAGGCAACAGTCACAGCAACAACGTACAAAATACACGTGTTCGCGGTGCCATTGCTCCAAAGAGCTTATATTTCAAAGAAGGCTTAGTTAATCAGCTAACCAAGCAGTGCCGTCGATGTACCGGCGCGGGTACCCCTTTTTTGTAGACAGATGGCAGCATATGGTGGCGATAGGAACCATGCCGTGTCACTAACGTTTTGAATTTACTGTAAATCACATTTTACAATGAAATGAAATTTTACAATGAAATCGTTATCGAATTCGTCGTTTTAATGTCTCACCTATTAAAAGCCGAAGGTAAAAAAAAAAAATCAAAAAAAAAAAAAATCAAATTGCCGCCCCCTTTCCCAAGTTTTGTCTGAAGAAACATAATTGATAAGTGTTTCATGTGGGGTTTTTTTTTGTTTACTTTCTTTGCTCGCTTGTGAGATGTTTTCTTCTTTCATTGTAAATTAGCACCGAAAATATGGACAACCCTCCATTAAAAAAAAAACAAATCTTGACTGTGCCTATATGATCCGCCCCATCCACCCTGACTCGGGCCCTGACTTTGGTGGTCACGGTCGGGCTTATCAATGAAGAAAAATAGTTCTTAAAATGGTTTTACTAACTGCTGATGTATCCACCCTTGTTCTTTTTAAAAATAAGACTTGAAAAAGTTGAAATAAGATATGAAATAACGGCATGGATTCACGCAAACAAACTGTTTAGGAAACTAACTACATGCTATTTAGTAATTCAATCGTAACACTGCCAGGTGACATCTCTTTCGATAGTGTATTGATAGACAGAGTAGTTTCAACCAAGTTTCTAGGGCTTTATATTGATGAGAATTTAAATTGGAAAACTCATAATTTATGCAAGTCGTTGTCAAAGAATACGGGTGTGCTCAATAGGCTTAAATTGTACCTCCCAACATGTATTTTGAAGATTCTTATTCAACCCTTATTTTACCTTATGTTATTTATGGTATCCCTGCATGGGGAAACTCTCTCAAGACACAATTAAATAAATTATATTTGGTTCAAAAGAGAGCTATAAGAACTGTTTGCAATACTGACTTTCGAGCCCATACGTCCCCTCTTTTTTATGAACATAGTATTTTGAAGCTAGAAGATGTTTATCTTCTCCAATAGTATCATTTTCATACAGGAATTTTGCCCCTGACATTAACCAAACTGTTTCACCGGAACAACCAAATTCATTCAACAAGAAATGCTACTGCTCTTCATACCCCCCATGCAAGGACAATGTTTGCACAGAAAACACTGATCTGTACAGGACCAAAGTTATGGAATTCTTTGAACTCTACTGTAACCAGTTCTGTCAGTATTTCTGTCTTAAACGAAAAATGAAAGTTTATATCTTTTGAATAAATACCTTTATGACAATTAGCGATAGTTGATGCTAGTAATGTATTATGCAATTATGAAATTATGAAATTAAGAAAGAACATTTTGTAGATAAAGTATTTCATGCTCCCCTCGATCTCTCTATCTTCGCCTCCAACCTTTAACCTATCCATTTTTTGTGTTGAATAGTTTATTTTCTATAACCTTACAATTTGTTTAATAGTTAGCACAGTCTTAGACAGTCAGATTAGCTGGAATGAAGTTGTGTTTACCATTCATTGTTTACAAACATTGTTATATTTTGTTTTAATATTGAGGGACCTAA
Organism: Heliocidaris erythrogramma; assembly: GCA_025617745.1. Classification (NCBI taxonomy): domain Eukaryota; kingdom Metazoa; phylum Echinodermata; class Echinoidea; order Camarodonta; family Echinometridae; genus Heliocidaris; species Heliocidaris erythrogramma. Next base: position 29,029,595 of record CM046853.1, read on the forward strand.
TTTACAAGCCCAGCTCAGGTCTCCTCGTCTTCCTCATTATTAAATAGTTCGTTTAACTTTATTTGATATTATTACTTTAGTTTGTTTAACTTTGTTTGATATGTTTGCTTTTGTAATTGGTATGTTACGAATATATGTTGATTTTGTAAAGCAAAGGAAGATCAATAAATTCATTCATTCATTCATTCATTCAAATGTCAACAAAATTAGACATACGGTACATCTAGGCCTCTGAACTTTTCGGACATGCAATGGTCGCAAGCTTCAAGCCTTTTCTCGACGTACTACGGAAGTACTTTGGAATTGAATCTCTTAAAAAGTTCAGCCCTCTGGCCTATCTACGGTATCTGCAAAAACTAAATATTATTTTCAAGATGGCAGCGCCCATGGTGAGCAGTGTGGTGAGACCTGCGAGATCATTTTTTGCTAAAGTTTTGTGTTATCCACGTTTATTCAGACCAAATGGTGTTTCCACTACGAGAAACCTATGTTTGTCAGCGAAGAGAGTTACTTCGGATAAATCCAAAAGCAGCGTCTTGTCGATGGATGCAACTACAAATGGTAAAAATGATCACACGCAAATTAATTGGTGGTTGCACTACCGCAATCAGTCCTATCGGAGCCCCGGCACGCCGGCCGCGCCGCTGGCTGGCCGACAGCTCGGCTTGAGCATGTTGAGAGGTCGAGCTGCGGTAGTATACGCGCATCACCATAGGCGGAGATGTGTCGAGGACAACTACCCCCTGGACAATTATCCCCCAGGACAGGGCCAGCATGGCCAGGGCAGGGGTACCCTGGATTACCTTGTACCTTGTACCTTGTAGATGTAGCCCCTGAAGTCCTCCTCTAGGAAGGGTAACTCAGGGCCGACGAGAGTGGTTTAGTTTATTCCATTTTACTAGTTTGGTGCTTAAAAGTGTTCATTTTGCTTTTAAAACTATCCATGGATTTGGATTCTACGAGTTCTTGTGGAAGGGTGTTCCAAAGGGGTATGGTCTCCGGGAAAAACGAGTTTGCCATTTGTGTTGTGGAAATGAATTTTGATTTAACATCGTACTGCTGGTCATGGGTCCTTCGCAGTCTGGATATTTTTCTGGCGGTGTACTTGTCTAGATCCAGTTGGAGCTCTCCATGTACTATCTTATAGAAACTGATCAGTCGTAGGTTTTTTCTTCTTTCTTCGAGGGTACTCCAGCCTAGGGTTGTCATCATGTTGGTTACACTGGCTTCGCTTGTGTACACTCCGGTAACAAATCTGACAGCCCGTCTTTGTACCATTTCCAGAATCTGTGTGTTCTTAAATGTACCAGGTTGCCATGCCATGGAGGCATATTCCAAATGAGGTCTGACTAACGTATGATACAGGCGTTCCTTAACTGTTTTGGAACAGTTGTTGAAATTTCGTCTAATGAAGTTTAACGCCCTCGTTCCCTTAGCAGTTGCGTGTTTGGTCTGTTTATCCCACTTGAGGTTATTTTCTATGTGTATTCCTAGGTATTGATGACTCTTGACTTCTTGGAGCTGTTCACCCAGAAGAGTGTAGTTGGTAAGGCGTGGGTCTCTCTTTCTGGAGATCCTCATCACTGAGCATTTAGATACATTAAACTGCATGCCCCATGTATCTGTCCAGGTAACTAAGTTGTCCAGGTCGTTTTGAAGTAAGTTCTCGTCCATGGTGCTGGATATTGGTCGATAAAGTATGCAGTCATCTGCGAAAAGCCTTGCTGTACTGCATACTGCATCCGTGAGGTCGTTAATAAATAAGATGAAAAGGTGGGGCCCTAAAACTGTGCCTTGCGGTATTCCACTCAGGACCGGAAGCCAACTGGATGTTTTTCCATTAACTAATGTCCTTTGTTTCCGGCATGTCAGAAATGATTTTATCCACTCAAAGTTTTTGTTGCGAATACCATACATGTGGAGTTTCTGTAATAGTTTTTGATGAGGTACTACGTCAAATGCTTTCCTGAAGTCGAGGGTGACGATGTCACATGTCTGTTTGTTGTTATGGTTTGTGACGAGATCATGGATTGTAGCTGTTAGTTGCGTATCACAGGATCTACCTTGTCTGAAGGCATGCTGGTAATCAGTCAAGACTGAATTTGTGGCAAGATATTTCATTAATTGGCTGTCTATGATGTGTTCCATTAGTTTACAGCATACACAGGTTAAAGATATAGGGCGGTAGTTAGATGGTTCAGTTTTTTCTCCCTTTTTGTAGATAGCAGCAATGTTTGCCTTACGCCAGTCGTCGGGTAGCAATCCTTGGTTATATGATTGACTGAAGATAAAATGTAGAACTGGAGCTATTTGTTCAGCTGTAGTCTTTAGGATACGGTTTGGTAAGTTATCTGGACCTGCAGCTTTAGAGACATCTAATTTTTTCAACAATTTTACAATGCCATCAACTGAGATATTAATTTCCGGCATTTCAGGGTATGTACTAGGTGGTAGATTAGGCACCTGGTCATCATTCTTAGTGAAGACACTTTGGAATTGGTTGGCCAGGGCATCTGCTTTCCCTTGGTCATCAGTGACTGTTTGGCCTTCGATCTTGAGACTATGGATTCCTACATTATCTTTCCGCCGGGTTTTAATGTATTTCCAGAACTGTTTGTTGCCCGCTTCCGAAAGGTCAGATATGAATGCTCTTTGTGCTTTTCTGAGTTCCTTGTTAACCTTTCGTTTAATCTGTTTGTACTTGTCCCATTTGGCTTGTCCTCCATGATTCTTTGCCTTCGAGTAGCTTCTCTCCTTCTTGCGACAGAGTCTCTGCAGCTTGGATGTTAACCAGGGAGCCCGAGGTTTACCGGATACGTTTTTTGATGGTACATGTTGTTCCATCAAGTCATGTATTTTGTCTCTGAAATTGCACCAGTTTTCTTCGACTGTGTTTTTACCTGGGTTGGAGTTTAAGAAGTGTTTACAATATTCCTGAGCGTCCCCTTTGAGCTTGTCTTCGTCCATCTTATTCCACTGATGAATTTTCCTTGGTGGTCTAGTTGGTAGGGGTGCTTTAATATTGATTTCTACCATAACTACACAGTGATCCGAGAATCCTGGGTGAGGGGTAGTGTACTTTACTAAGGATGGGTGTGTGGTAAAGCATAAGTCCAGTATATTTTCGGTGCCGTTTGCATTCCTGCGAGTTGGGAAGTTAACTAATTGCTCAAGGCTGTTCTCATCAGCAATATCCAGTATTTCTTGTTGTAGTGAGTTGGTTACTTCGGTTGAGGACCAAGACATGTTCGGAATATTAAAATCTCCTCCCAGAATGATGTATGGCGATTTGGATTCTTTTTGAATTTTATTCAGACTTTTACGAAAATTAATCAAATCGTTGTTATCATTTGGTGGTCTGTAGTAGGATCCAAGGTAAACATTGCTACCAGCTTGTACAAGTAGTTGGCACCATACTAATTCACTATCTTTCTCAGTGAGATCTGGTCTCTCTATCAGCGGGATTGTTTTATCTACGGCAATAAAAACTCCACCCCCTTTGGTGGTTTTGCGGTCGTTGCGTGTGACTTGCAAATTAGCTGGGAATATTTCTGCTGATGAAACAGCTCCGTCTAACCAAGATTCACTTCCTAGGATAATATCGGGATCAGTTACTGTGCAGAATGCATTAAATTCTGCCAGGATTAGCTTCGTGAGTGTAAAAAAAAGAAAGAAATTGGCTATAGGCCTAGGCCTATGCCTTTTAGTTTTACATCACGAAGCCAGGCGTTTTCCCCCAGCAATCTAAATCAGTAAATGCGCACAGGTTAGCAGCCAGCAGGACATGAAAATGCCCTGAAATAATTAACACTTTTGTGATAACTCCCGCGACCGACAGGCCCTTCCCCACAGCGTTTCCTCCTAGGGAAACGTTTTGTATTATATTAGTCGTTAGTAGGCCTAGGCCTATGTCTTTTTGATCGTACATATTTTTACAAAAAAATCCAAAAAAAGATCATAAGAAATTTCCGAGATCTCACCAGTGTTTGTGTATCCATTCCTCCTCTTGTCATGCAGATGTGAAATGGCGGCTGCGTGCGACGGCACGCGCTGTCGGAGACGTATAGTTTCAATTATGGTTGTAAACCCCAGGGGGGGCCACTCAGATATATGGGTGTACACATGCGTGTCCATGGGTTTTCAAAATACCGGTACCCCCTAAACAGGTTTTATACTTGGATGAAAAAAGACCCCTAAACGAGGATATTTGCGCGGTTTTTCATCATCCAACCCCCCTAAACAGGTTTGACTTAGTGGAAGCTAGCGCGCGCTAATTATAAGCAACAACACATTTTTTTTTGCATTCAGTGCATGCACTGCCGCGCCACTCCCTGAACTGAAATCGGGCTGTAAATCCCCGTGAAAATCCCTGAAAATATCAGAAAAATGTCCCATTTACATATTGGTGCCAAAGTGAAAAATATACCCCCTAAATGCGTTCGGCCAGATAAGTCAAAATCACCCTTTTTGGTTGAAAATCAGCGTTTTTGGACCCCTTAACGCGCGTTACGCGTTCCACCTGAAAAAAATACCCCTTTTTACGGCGTTTTCTTGGACGCGCATGTGTACACCCATATATCTGAGTGGCCCCCCCGGGGAGTAAAACGCCTGGCTTCGTGATGTAAAAGGCGTATAGCCAATTTTTTTACACTCACGAAGCTAATCCTGGCTAGGCAGGGGCAGATCCTGGATTTTGTATAAGCATCATAAGGGGGGGGGGGGGCACACAAATGCAGGTTTGTCATGTTTGTCAACTTTTGGAAAAGGTAGACCCATATTTTTTTTGTCTTGTCAGCTGTCGAAAAGTCGGGGGGGGGGGGGAACAAATTTGTTTTCTTCACTATACCTCCAAAATTCGCTCAGTGGGGGGGGGGGGGGCGGTTATGGGGGTCAAGTTTCCCTTCATAATTCTCTGACAAGCAAAAAAAAAAGGGGGGGCACAATGCATATTTTTTAGCCAAAAGGGGGGGCAGGCCGCAAATGCCCCTCCCCCCCCCCCCCCGATTCGCCACTGCCCCAGGACATTACCCCCCGAACAACTACCAGATTCTGGGGTGGTTTGTGGGGGCGGGGGGGCGGGGTGGGAGATGGGGGTATTGGGGTGATCGTCATATTTTTTGGGGTAATTGTCCTCGGGGTAGGTAGTTGTCCTAGAATCGTGTTATGCAATTCTGTACATCGGGGACAAAACAAATGTGTCGTCCCCCCGATGAATATAATTTCCTGCATATTATTTTCACCCATGATCACTCATCATCAGTGCAGTGAAAGTTTGACATGTTTGAGCAAAATCCAAAATAGCAGTAGAGGCGCATAGCCGATTCGGGAGACTCGAGACTCTCCCACTAGTAGTAGTAGGAGACTAGACAAAAAATTCTGTCTCTCGTTTGTTAGCCTCTTACTTTGATAGGGTCGGCTCTTCAGTTACGAGACAAAAGCGGGCCTATCGATCTGCTGTCGTGTAGTTGGAAAAATTGCTATAATTTTATTTTTTTCATGCATATGATTGATGTGATAAAACTGATTAGGCCTAGGCACTCATACCAAAAATACTACATATTTTCTATCGCATGTACTAAAAGTATTGGGGGGGAATAAGATCTCACTCCTACCTTCTGGATTTTTTTAAAGTACTGAGAAAATGGGAGGGGACCTCCCAGCTCCAAAAATATGTCACAGAGTTGCCAATTGAATTATTAATAACTTTAAAAAGTTTAAAATCACCTATTTGCTCCTCTTTGAGGAAATGAAATGATATTAATTCATACAGAACTTTGCTTTCATAAATTACTAGCCTCAGTTATGGATTTATTAAGGATGATGGCTAAAGTGAAAATAAGATTTAATTGATCATGCCATCTCTGCCATTCATACTCTCTTATTATTTTCCAGACACTTCTAATAATCTGTCCAGTGCATTCAAAGATACAATGCAAATGAGATCATCACAGGCTTCTCGGAGTCTCTTGGTGAGGCTGTCCAATAATACCACAGTCGAAAGCCTCCTGCAGTACTGCAATAGTCAGGGGAAGGTAGAACATTACTTCACCTATTTCCAAAAGGTAAGAGGTCCTGTGTTTCTTTGCTGTTCTTATGAATTTACGGAGTATCTTTATGACAGCTCAATTTAACCTCACATCTTAACACCACTCTATAAGGGTAGGTAAAGAGACTTACAATGGTATGAAGTAATTTGAGAAAAAAACTAATGAAGGTGATAGGAAACGTTTTCACTGAAAAGCACTTCCTACTGGTTTTCCACATGAGAGAACATACTTTTAAGCATTAATTAGTATTAATGTTACTCCTGTCTCCGAGCCTTAGCATTGAAAGAGAATCAAATACATACTCTTCATATTATTGTTTGAAATACTGGTACTATACAATGTATGAAATTTCAACTTTATTTGCTTCAAAGATCGTATTATTCACATAATGTGGGCCCAGATAAAGAGATATCAAATATCTACATAGTACATACCATGTTTGGAATATTGGAACGTAGAGTCGGAAGGTATGACTTCATGGGTCATTGAGCCACTGTCAAAACATCTAGTAAATTCAAAAATATTTTTAATGTAGGTGAGACTCAGAGTACAAAAATACTGAGCATAAAAAATCTCTTCTTTCTTGCAGGCCCATTATGTGGTTGTAGAATTCAGCAAAGCAGAAACAATTAAGCAGATCACCTCTAAAGCCCATTCAACAGAGAGCAAGACAAGCAAACAGCAAGACAAAGCCCAGGTTGAATCTCGCTTTCTCAGCTTCTCAAGACCTTCAAAGCAGAAGGAGACTCTTGCTCCGAAACGCAAACCCGATGTCGTCATCTTGAATAAAGATCTGAGCAACATGGAGCTCCTACGATCACTGGCCAATGCTCAAAATGTAAAAATTACTGTTTTATTTTACTGAAGTGCATGTGTCTACTTAATCTCCTTTTATTCTGTATATTCCTTTTTTTGTTCTGTATTACTCTCACATAACATTTCCCTCTCCCTCTTTCTCGTTCGCGCGCTCTCTCTCTCTCTCACACACACACTCTCTGCCCTCTCACTTGCTCCCTCTCCCTTTCTCTCTCCCTCCCTCCCTCTCTATCACACACATGCTAGCTGGCTCTCTCTCTCTCTAGCAATGTCACCCTTTTACTCCTCAGTTTTCTAACTTACTTTGTGACTCATCATTACTTATTTTATGAATTGTGAGGCCACATTTCAGTTGTTCATTTTATAGCTGTTGTTATCTGTTTGTTTTCTCTCACTTCTACCAGGTGGATGCACAGCTTGAGCTGCTGTTGCAGGAGCAGGAACTGAGAGAGTCCGAGATCAGGCTACGTTTCCTAGCCTGCTCCCTGATGGAAGAAGCCTTCCAGTGTATCCTCCCTGATGCTACCCTTCATCCCTTCGGCTCGTCCATCAATAGCTTTGGGAGGCGAAGTTGTGACGTGGATATGTACCTGGATAGAGGCACAGCACACGGTGTCATTCCACTCAAACAGGTGAGAGATTTTTTGGTAATAAAACAATTTTCCTTGTGTTTAGAGGTTCAAAATGTCAACTATGTCACTTGTGTTATAGAATTGTTCAGAAACATATTAGTATAGAGTTAGACTTGATGTTTACTGTACAATGTTGATTCACAGGCTCAAATATGCAATATAATGATTTGATTGAAGAAAATGCATTTGCTCATTGCTCCTTTTAACAACATTAACTCTTTCAGTGCCGATGACACGTATACGTGACATATCTCGTCATTTTCATTCACCAATTGCTCGACCACAGAAAAGGTATATGGTGGTCAATGTATATCAAACTTTTTGGCATAAATCAAGCATTCTAAATATATGATTATAATTATATGCTTCCATAGAAATTTTCAGAAAAAATTGCAGATTTAAAAAAAGATATTACCTTATTTCAACATTAAACAATAGTAAACAAATGAGAAACCAAAAAGTAATTGACAAAAAAAACTCTAATGTAATATTCAATAATTCTCATGCACAAAGCTGGGTAAATTAATAATGTTTCATAAGAAATGGTAATAAATTTCCCACAAGTTATGTACACAATATTTTGCGAAATAATAGATAGTTAATGAAGTGGAGACATTTGAAAAGTAAGCATTGATCACATTTTGGTAAAATTTTGAAGAGACCTAAATCCCGTGGCACAGTAAGAGTTAAGAGAAAATCTTGATTGTATAGACTGCATATTTGCTATTTGTATATTAAAACAACCAAATTGTCTGGACACATCAATAATGTCAACCACAAAGAATATGCAATTTTACTACTGTTTTACCCCCCTGATAGATGAATACAAATATTTTCCCTACTGCTCACCCAAGTGACAAACAGGTTTACCAGTAGCTGATGCAGTGCTGTTGCAAATCTTTTCTCTCAAAATAATCCATTTTCAAAGTAGTTCTTGCTTCAGAATCCTGTTCTAAATGTGTAGATCTCTTTATCTTTGTTTTGCTTTTAATAGGGAAGAAATAAATACAAGCTTGGCTATGACAGGCAGTCTGCTAATAGTGAGCGTGTGGCCACCCAGTCAACTCTCTTCACTTTAGCAGAATTTCTAGAAAGGCATGTCCCTCAATGCAGTTCTGTCAACAGGATACTCAATGCTAGGTGCCCATTGGTCAAATTCAAGCACCAAGCAACCGGGCTTTCTTGTGATCTTACTGGTGACAACAGGTATTTTGCGCATCAAAACTTTTAAAATATATTCATATTGAATTTGTTGTTCATATGAAATGCATTTTTCAGGAGCTTTTGGTTTCAAAATAGAAAGGAGTTTCTGTGACTTGTCAGAGATTTTTATAATTTTGGTTGTGTTGACAGGTTTGATATTTCATATTTTGTTTTGCACTACAATTAGTATCAAATCCAATATTCCCAAATATATGACATCTGCAGCTTCCATCAGAGAGCTTTTGTATATCCAGCACCATTTACAATCACAGAATTTCCATTATTGTAACTAGGGAGGTGAGTGTGGGGGGAGAGGGTGCTTCCTCTGCCTGTTTCAGACTTTTTATGCCTCCGCCCACCAAAGGTGGTGCCGGAGGCATTATGTTTTCGGGTTGTCCGTCCGTCCGTCCCGCTTTCTCCTTCTCGTGGTAACTCATGAGGTATGAACTTCAAATGTGGTGCTAGTATGTATCACTATAGGAAGACAATCTGATTAGATTTTGGGGTACGTAGGTCAAAGGTCAAAGGTCACAGGTCAATTTCTGAAATTGCAGGTGTTAGCCTCGTTCTCGCGATAACTCAAGAACTATTTGAGGTATGAACTTTAAACTTGGTGCTAGTATGTATCACCATAGAATGACGATCTGATTAGATTTTGGGATAGGTAGGTCAAAGGTCAAAAGTCATAGAGGTCAATTCTGTAATTGCAGGTTTTAGCCTTGTTCTCGCGATAACTCAAGAACCATTTGAGGTATGAACTTTAAACTTGGTGCTAGTATGTATCACCATAGAATGACGATCTGATTAGATTTTGGGATAGGTAGGTCAAAGGTCAAAAGTCATAGAGGTCAATTCTGTAATTGCAGGTTTTAGCCTTGTTAACATGATATCTCAAGAACCATTTGATCCATTAACTTCAGACTTGGAACTAATATGCATCACCACAGTGAGACGAACTGATTAGATTTTTGTTCATGTACATGTAGGTCAAAGGTGACAGGTCATAGAGGTCATTATACAGGTGTATGTGAAATTAATGTTTTTTTACCTTTGTTATCATATCTCAACTATTTTGTATTCATGACTAGGAGAAGATAAAGTGATCAGACTTTGGGGTTATAAGGTGTAAGGTCAAATGTCCAAGAGGTCAATTAACATGTAATTAGAGGCTTTTTATTCTGGTTATCACAATATTTCAAGAACAGTTTGAGCCATCAACTGAATTTAGGCAGAGGCATATAGGAGACGCAGCAGTCACATTCATCTTGTTTCAGACTTTCTGTCAGACTTTCTGTCAGGCTTACACTCACACCCTTGGATTATTTCTTCTTTTTTTCCTCAACAGAATAGCGATCAAAAGCTCAGAAATGCTCTACATATTCGGCCGCTTGGATCCTAGAGTGCGCCCTCTGGTGTTCATGGTGAGGCACTGGGCACGGCTGAATGGGATCACAAACAGCAATCCAGGATACTGGATTACCAACTATCCCCTCACCCTGCTCGTATTATTCTTCTTGCAGACCAGACCACAACCAGTGCTTCCTGCTCTCAATAAGATTGCTATGTTTGGTGAGTTTGGTTGTTGCTACTGTAGAAAATACACTATGCATGGTCAATGATTATCCATTAAAGTTATTGCATCCATGTCAAAATCCAAAATAATGAAGATGGCTAAGTATTGATAATTACTATCTCAAAGGAATTTCAAAGACATCTAATATTGACATTAATTCTGGGGAAAAATAATGGTTTATAAAATGTAGGAGCTGACATTTGCAATTCAAAATTGTATTGGACAGTTTAATGTTATTATGAAATTTAAAGGCATTATATTGATTGATGCAAATCATTGATCCTCCAGTAGGGTAGACTCAACATCTAACTCACATACCTATTTGCTTTTGATCAAGGCAACTACTCTTGTGGCATGCTAGAACATGATACCAAAATCTAGATAATGTGTTTATATTTGGCTTTTCTTTTCTCAGAATACCATATAAGTTTATGACATTACTTATTCCTTTTCCACTATGCAACAGAACCATTATCTGAAGGTACGGAAGATGAGGAGAAGGACGTTGACCTTGTTTTCACTGACGAAGCCTGCATCAAGGTCTCTGCAAATAAAGAAACACTAAGTGAGTGTACATTTTATTTATATGATATTGACCTGCACTTGATGGAGATACATGTACATGTATGTACGATGTATGGGATTATAATGCACTTGTCTTGAGACCTTTGCATGGTAGTTATACAGAAGATATTTCTCATATTGATCACTAAAAATACAGTTAGACAATATATGTTTCTTTACTGACTTCAGACTAGTGACACAACTTTCCAGATTTCAGAGGAGGGGGATATAGACCTCTGGTATGGCATGGTAGATGCATGATAAATAATTTGATATTACTACCATGCATAGATACATGTAGGTTACTTACTTCATTAAAAATATCAATGTGGTACAAAAGTAGAAGTTGATGAGGACCTTAGTCAAACAAGCTTTGTTTTAATACATTTCTTCCTAAATTTGCATGTGAAATGTCTTTTGTTTTACTACTTTTGTTGGAATTTTTGCTCTATGATGTCAAAAATACATTTATTCATTGGAGCATTAAATCAAATGAGATCTATCATTTTTGAGAAACTGAATAAAAATTTGTATTTTTAGAAATTGATAGGTGGTACCCGTATTTTACCATGTGGATAACTACAACATACAGGGTTCAGGGAATTCTTATTGATGCTTTATTTCTAAATTGTTATCCACAGCTGAGCTTTTACAAGAGTTCTTCCTCTTCTGCACCACATTTGACTTCAAGAAATATGCTCTCTCCGTCCATCATGGCTCCACGTATCTCATGCCAAACACGGATAAAATCTTCCCTATGTACATTGAAAACCCTCTTGAGCCTGAACTGAACTGTAGCAAGAACGTCAGCCATGATCTCGTAGACAGGTTACGCAGGCTCTCACAAGAAGCTGTAAGGACCATGGAGAGGCTAGATTTCTATCGGGCGGAGGCGGGTCGCGATGCCATGCACTCATGGGGGTTGGGGGCACTGTTAATGGGCTCCGTCCAGGGAAAGGGAAAGCGGCGTTCGGTTGCGATGGAGAGAAAGTTGGGAGCCATGTTTCAGTCACTGAACCGTAGAGAGTTTTCAACGTCTTGCAAGAGGACTTGTCAGGTAGCACAGGATTACGAGAACATTGTACAACATACATGTAGTTGTCGTCAAGCCAGAGTCACAAACACATGTTCTTCAACACTGTCATGTCAGTCAACAATTTCATGTATGGAATGTGCAAATGATGCAAATAGACTCTACTCAGACACAAGACAGCCAAGATATTCAGAGGAACATGGTCACAACAGAAATAGATAGTATATGAACTTGTTAAATTAATGAACTATCAATAATAGTGCCTATTTGTTTCAAGGCTGTCAAAGAACCCGAAGGCATGTGCAAATGGCAATAATTATATTATCTTTAGAAAATAAGGTGCTGACAAGGAATATGACTCAAGCCTCGGGCATACATGACATGGTAAACCAACTAAAAAACACACCACCTTTTGCGATGCAAAATAAAGACCACTCCAAGTGTGAATTAATGGCAAGTGGGATGAAAAAAGTGGCTGCATTAAACAGAGGGCCCCAAAGTGTACTTTACTTATCTGTCTGTTATAAGTTACAGAAATGTAGAGCCCTCTGTGCTTGCGCCATTTTAGGACGTTTTCTACTTCGTGTTTGAATAAGGCTTAAAAGACTGTAGTACTCCTTAAGGAACTGCTGGAAGTCTTTTGGGATTGTCTGTTGCTGCATTTTTAAGTCAGAGTTTATTATGAACATGATAAGTTGGCCCATTAGATGGACATTTATTTTCATTCAGTATCCATTTTAATTTGCATACACCATGAAGATTTTTTGAAAAATGATAAGTTTGGAACCTAATAATACGTTTGGAATAAGTTATTCTTGGACAAGTATGAATGTATTGAGGCAGAGAATTGTCATGTTTATTTAGCCTTGTATATTTTTTATTATGACTATATTTACATCGCATGTATACGCATGGTGAAATGTCAACTACCTCCTGATTCACTAAATTCACCACAGAATCACTCAATCCAGAAAACAATGTTACGACGGACATTTTACGGGGTATATTTGAAAATAGCATAATTACAATAGGCATTTAGTTCCTTAACTTTGTTTTTCTGTAATGTCCATTGCACAATTATGTCTTAGAGTTAAAAATGAATTTTCCCTTTTTCATGGCACAATATATCAGAGAATGTTTGAAAATCAGTTGTTGCCAATATTCATCAGAATCTTCTCAAATGCAGTACATGGTATTTCCCTCACCTTTTTAATTGTTATAGATGGCCTGGAGTTGGGATATGAATCTTAAAATAAACAATTTTATGCAAAGGCCAGCTATCAGAGATTTGATTTAATCTATTGGTAATTAATGTCATGCATTCAAGAGCATCCAGTGTTATCTGTTTCATGTAAAGCATAACTATTCAGTTTAATCCTCCTTTTGTCCCTCTGCATGATATCTCACTAGTTAAAATTGCATCAATAGACTCCAAACTTTCTGAAAAGAATTGAAATGGATATTCCTTTTCTTCTTTCAGTAGGTTAGGAAGATCCCATTCTACCCTTTCAGAAACAGACAACTAAAAAATCATATTCGATGACTTTTTTTGTGGTTTTGTGGTGCTGGTACACATTTGGGAAAGTCTGTGAAGTTATTATTTTTGAAGGTTTTTGAAGGTTGTGATGTCATTTGCAAGCTCATACTGTCAATCTGCTTTGTCCAATGGATGTCACAATTGTGCTTTTTTTTACTCTGAAGAATTTTGCTTTCATTCCTGTACCCAATACATATGATTGGAAGTAGTATGGATTTACTGTAAGAATGTTATCAACGATCAATGAAAAGATATTTAGGAAAATTTTCAGTACAAAACAAATGGTAGATGTAGCTCAAACCCGACATCCCTGTAGCAGGACTAACGTCAAATTCGTGTTCGATATGACTCTTCAAATTTCATATTTTTTCTTCATCAGATTAAAGCAGTGTTGTCAATGATTATCCCATTGTAGGGCATTCTTGCAAGCTGTGATTGTGGGAGTGATTTAGGGTTTGGATGTAATAGTGGTATCTAACTGTCTCTGTTGGGTATTCTGATTGAGGTTTACATGCAAGTGCCATTGCCAATAAAGTATTTCAAATTTACATACTGATTGTACCTGCAATCTTTTTCTCGAGTTATTTAGCTTGTATTTCAAAGATAGGACACGAGTTCTCTGTAATTGAGAAGATCAGAGGGAATACTTATGCAGTGTAACACTGGATGAAGATTGTATAATTGAAGAAAAAAAAATATAACCACTTTACCCTTTTGAAAATGAATTAGCAATAGAGAAAGTAGGATAAAAGAGATAGGGGGAGAGAGAGAGACAAACAGAGAGAGAGAGAGAGAGAGAGAGAGATAGATAGACAGAAGAAGGGGACAGGATGAATAGTATAAAGAAAAAGAGAGAGATCAACTGAGAAAAAGAAAAAGAGAATTCACAGGGCATTCCAAGACCAGGTGGCAAGGTGTTCATTACATTGCCTTGTGTGTCAATTTCTAAAGGTATTTCCTGAAACATACTTCTGAGCAATTTCACCTATTGTTTGCTCCCTGATATTTACCAAGAGCAATGTAAGGAAATCTACAAGCAAGATGATTAATTTATGTAAATCTCCATAGCCTTTTGACCAACATCACCTATTTCAATGTCACCTTGACAGGCCTGTAATGTAGTAACTCCTCGTCTTGGCTAAGGACTTCAGGAGGAAAAGCAATGAAATTTTTGGCCTAATCGTGGAATAAGTCTCCTCTCAATCAGTGTGTATGCACACACTTGCGTATTGTGTGTATTGGGTGACATATTTCACGATAATGCCAAATATTTAATGATGCTGATAATTTGGTCATACATGTAACACTCTTTCTAAATCATAACTTTTTAAGCAGTCAACTCAAACTCGGTAATCAAGATGGTTTGTTCTCTAGTATTCTTCCCTTTCAACCTTCTCTGTTTAATACACTGTTCCTATAATATCAAACCAAACAGTTACCGGTATCAGAGATCAAACATATTCGCCTACACTTCACACACACACACACACACACACACACACCCTCCCCCACACACACACACACACACACACACACACACACACGTTTACATGGCTTTACTTCCGAGGACAACTATTGTTCCTCTATTGTTACTCGTCCTCGGACAGTCGACGGAATAAGGCATAAATTCATTGTTCGACGTTCGAGGACTATTGTCCGCCTTCCGAGGACCATTGTTGTCATGATTTTTTTTTTGTTCTCTGTCCGAAAATGTCCTCGGACATAATGCTAAACAAACGCACCCACACACACACACACACACACACACACACACGCACGTTTACATGGCTTTACTTCCGAGGACAACTATTGTTCCTCTATTGTTACTCGTCCTCGGACAGTCGACGGAATAAGGCATAAATTCATTGTTCGACGTTCGAGGACTATTGTCCGCCTTCCGAGGACCATTGTTGTCATGATTTTTTTTTTGTTCTCTGTCCGAAAATGTCCTCGGACATAATGCTAAACAAACGCACACACACACACACACACACACACACACACACACACACACACACTCACGTTTACATGGCTTTACTTCCGAGGACAACTATTGTTCCTCTATTGTTACTCGTCCTCGGACAGTCGACGGAATAAGGCATAAATTCATTGTTCGACGTTCGAGGACTATTGTCCGGCTTCCGAGGACCATTGTTGTCATGATTTTTTTTTTGTTCTCTGTCCGAAAATGTCCTCGGACATAATGCTAAACAAACGCACACACACACACACCCTCCCCCAGTTAATGCCAGTGGATAACAAAAGGTTGTTCGAGTAGACAGGTGCGATGCATTAAGGTAATGTTGTATTCCAAATTAATTCCAGACATCCATAGATGTTGGTACCCCCTTATCAAGTGTAATAGGAGCGAAACTGGGTGAGGAATCCGTACTAGTTGGCATGTCTGACACACACGCAAGAAACAGAGAGGAAGAGGGCAAAATAATACATGCATAAACAAATACCTTTCTTTCTTCCATTTAATGGCAATAATTACCACACAAAATACTGTCTGATAGAGTGCCTATACATCAATACAATACAACATACACAGTAACACATATCATTTCCATACACAATACTAGTAGTTCTTTGTACAAGCAAGCATGGATCTACAGTGTGAATCTTACAAACTGCTATTTAAAGGAGCAGTGGGTTGCCCACCAAAAATTTGAAGGGGCACAAGAGCCCCAAATGATCAAGAATACACAACTGCAAAGTGAAAAGATGCACTAATCCAGTACAACACTTCAGAATTTACAGATAATTAAGTCTGCTACATGTACATGTGTGTTTCCCCAACATGTGGTAAAGAAATACGTATGCATGTAGCATATATTCGTGTAAACTACAGAGCCATACATATGCAATGAGAGTTACAGTCGTGTAAGTGGTTATTTCTTACTGTTCATAATTTAACTACAGAAAAATAGGCATACATGGATTTGTACAAAGATAATTCTACAGTGTATATATACATGTACAAGCAGGTTTGACATTTTTTGACTACTCAAAAACATTATCACAGTCATGTACCTAACCTCAAGTCATCTTTCTTCACCCATCATCACATAACATACAATGTACATGTCAAAAACACCTTTTCTTGTATACATGCATTTCATCGTTTTTAAACTGAAAATGTAGTTCATATTCAAATACTATGATGGCTTCAATGATGAATTTATTCAACACCTATTCAGTTGAGTGACTTTACATTTCATCAATTATTATTTAAGGTGTTTTCTTTAAAAGTCAAATTTTTAGAAAAATACACCTTCAACAAAGAATTACAACTTTTGATTAGAAATTATCTACACACTTCCTCAGTGATTAATGGACATTTTAAGACATATTAAGAATTCAAGGTGTGCATAATTCATGAAAATATACATGTATTATGGATTGAATATGTTGACTTCATTGCTTTCCTGCTATTAATTGCAACACCTTTAATTTGTAGATTAAAAACAAGAGGGAAACCCATCTAAAAATCACAAATTCTGAATATCACTCAGAACATAACACATATGTTAAGAGATTTCTCATTATCATGAATGTGTCTATGAATAGGTGCAGTATGACCAAAATGATGCATACATTCCTTTCCAAAAAGTTAGTATCTTTTATTCTGTGACAACCTACATTGGATGAAGTCAAATTAAATACAAATGTAGATAGATTCCTTTTCACTGACAATGCTCACAATTTTACCTGTTATATAAAACATATTTCTTTATTGTCAGTAGCTCAAAACATAAACAATGTTTACTTTTTACAAGCCTCTACAATGAAAAATGGCAGCTTGCTATGCTTCATCATGTGCCAGAGAATACAGAGCTAATATCGACAATACATTGTGTTTTAAGCCGGATCCATTCTTTGTACAGTTCATATTTCTTCCAACTCCTCATCATGCACAATTTCATTGTTTCTTGCAGCAAAAAAGAAAAATCCTAAAATCTCAATGAACGTTTTAAATAAAAAAATCTATGTACATTTAGCTTTTATTGTACTATGGTACAGAGTGTTTGATATTATACTATTAATACATGGTTGGGAGTGCGTTGGTGCGATCTAGCAACACAAAGGTTTTTATCGTGGTGTACTATACGCACGAGGCGCAATAAAAACCTGCGTGTTGCCGGATCGCACTAACTCACAACCATGTATTAATAGTTTTATAAAACGGGTCGGCAATATGATTATGAAGTCTATAAAAACGGTTATGAACCCCACAGAAACGCCAAGAGTTGCAGAGTCATGGAGGCTGCCATTTGCTGGATGACATCACATAAGCGCAGCCAACAAAAGTCATGCGCGTTTCAGTGCGCGCATGTAATCCCTGCGCTAAAATGACAATTAAACTACGCGATTTTGTTGTGTTCTAAGTTTGCACGCACCAGAGGTACGCGTACGCGCAGCTCAGTCATGCGGTAGTACCTTCTTGCCGTGCGTTAGTGCATTTTTTTGCACGGTCACATGGTGTTATTTGACCAATCAGGATCGCTACATTCTTGAACCCGTTTTATAAAACAGACTAAACAGTGTTCTTTTTAATGAGGTTCCATTGTAATTAAACATCTCCAATATACCCCCCCCCCCTCAACAAAATATTTGTTTAAAAATGTAAAAAATCTCTTTGTCCTGATGAACATAAATATTTCAACAAATTGGAATACATTGATACTATAAAAAGTGAAGGGGAAAGAAACTAATCTGTACATTATCAACTACATGAAATCAGTCAAATTAAGAAGAGCACTGAATCAAATAGGGGTGTTGGGTTGAACATTTCCATGGATAAAATTATTGTTCTGCTGTTGACAATGGTCAATTGAAAGTTGTTAAAAACAAAGAAGTAAAATTTCATGATTTATGATTCAATTAGTCATTACCTTTGAAGAAAATTGTTGGATTTCATTTAGAATACAACCATATGGACTTTAAAAAAAAATGGTTATATCTATCCCCAGTTTTTCATAAAAATGTAAGGACCTTTTGCAAGAGATGATGACTCATGATAAAACATCACAGCCACAAAATACATGGAAATCATTTGATATTAAAGTTGAGTCATTATGAGATAAATGTAAAAATAGAAATATTAACAATTTGTAAAACAATATGAACAAAGTAAGTACATTACTAAATTCACATTTTATAATGCTAGAAAAGTAAACAAAACTATAAAAACCATAAATGAACACATTAAGTACATTTTTGTATTGAAACATAATACTACTGCAATGAATCATTTATATATAAATTTTATATTTCTTATGGACATATTTACAGTGACATGGACTGTTTTGTAAAGATGCAATAAAAAATCATACAAAAACAAAACAAACAAGTACTACTAGAAAACATTCATCATTTAGGGTTACTAAATGTCAAATTCATAATTAATAAAAAAAAGTTGAATAATGAAAACATAAATAATACACATGAAAGGAGATGATGGGGGTAATTTTGGGGAAACACAAACTGACAGAAAGAAAACAACATACATGTAACCTAATATCCTCTATTAGTTGTCCATTTCTACCATGTAACATGTAGAAAATGAGATGTAGTAAATGTGTGTATGTGTGATTGGGTTTGTACACATGTGCATCAATCAGATATGATAATTTACATCTAGATACCTTTAAAAGATACCATTTACATCTACATACCTTTTAGTTGATTTGAATAAAAGCAGATCAATAAGAGAAACAGATAACTGAAAGTTTGAGAAAAATTCGACAAGAAATAAGAAAGTTATGAGTTTGTAATCAATGTAACACAAATTGGCAACTTGGTGACGTATCTTCTGAGCTCCTTTCCCATTTGATTTGTAAAGGAAATTTCATAAATTTTAATTTTTACTCGTTGCTGATGCAGGAATACATTTGTTTCATACAGGTCTTGTGTAAAAACCTACGTGCAATGATTACATGCAGCAGTAGGTTGCATGTACGATTAAATACTTTTGTTAGAAAAAGTGGAATTTTATGATTTTATTACAGGGCAAAGGGGAGAGAAGATCGCAAGATATGTCACCAAGTCAATTTGTGCTTGATTGATCAAAACTTCAAAAACTCATTTTTCTTACCTCTTGTCAGATCTTGCTCAAACTTTCATTGATCTTTTTCTTTAATTTTTTTTTTTTTTTTTTAAACCAACTTGATATCAGGGTAGACTTCCCCTTTGATGTCACCACCTGAAAGATGTGACTCGGTTTCGAACCTGGGTCCGATCAGAGTCAGTTTGTAGGCGACTGTGGATGTTATCGCTAGACCAACTCACATCTCCATGATAAAAAAAAGTTTTTTGATTAGTCTACCTCCTAGGAAACCGGTACATTTGACAAAAATCTGTTAATACCAATAATTGCTAAATAAATGATCATATGAAAACACTGGCTATTTAGCACACCGACAAGAAACCAATGGATACATCACCATGAATAAGACATACAATATACACCATAAAATGGCATAAAGAAAGTTCTAAGCTAAGATTTTGAAAACTGACGCGAATCCCAGATAGAGCAGAGCCCTTTTAAATACAAGCATAAAATGTGCAATGCACACTTCATCCAATATCACCTCTTCCCCCTCCACATACATCTCAATAATAATAACAACAACATATATCACAGATTTCAGTAAATACATTGAGTAAATACTACATATACAATTATCCCAGTAATTGATGAATTGCTAATAATCAAAGATTTCATAATTTCATTGTTTTAGTAACACTTGCAAAAGCTTATTTACAAAAGTACTATATGCAATGCAAAAGCTGTATATTTATCACTGCAAAAAAGCTTGCTCTTTGTTATGCCAAAAAATCAAATTCATACACAACTGAATATCCACAATGTCCAAGCATATTTTAAAAATATGGACAGTTTTCAATGAGAACTGAAGTTGGCTAAATGACATAAGTACAAGCATACCATTAGAAGTTTTTTATACAGCTGTATGTCCATGCTTGTCAATCAGACGCATTCTAATTCAAAATTGGCTTGAAGCTTTGCACCGCCATTGGCTATTTTGCCATTTAATGGATAGGCATCGCCATTAAGGCTCACACCAGCATGTCCATTGCTCATATCAGAGCATACAACCGAGTCACTCCCACTACCATTTCCTAGTGTCTGAGGAGCCATGTCCCTTGCATTGTTGTTCACATTAAGTTCTACGGGAATCTGATTATTCACTCCATTGCAATCAGTATGATCCTTGGGCTCTTTCTTATCCTTGCTTTTGTGGACTGACAGTTTCTCGCTGATGAGTCGGAAAGGAGTACCCTTCCGTTTGCCACTATCTGACTTTGCTAAACACGACGCTGAGCCTGAACACGCATTGCCATTTTTGCGATCAATCTCTCGTGAATGATCACTCCCAGATGAACTATCGCAAGCCCATGAGCGAGGGCGCTCTGCTTCTGGTTCTAGATTCCGCACGTGTCCATTCCGTAGCTTGTCAACTGTGCTGTGAGTTGGCTGCTGTTTGTGGGTGTTAGCAGCCATTTTGACCTGGTGGCAGGAGGGTGCGACACTGCCCATCTTAGCGATCCCTGTCTGGACTTTGGTGGTAGGACCTGCATTTGGGATGTATACAGCCATCAACTTCTTCTTGGAACCCCTGTGACTGGACTGAAGGGGCAGGCTGTTGGGACGTATGTTCATGTTAGGGGATACCCTACTCGCACTAGCCCCTTCACTGCTGGCTCCAGAACTTTCAGATGCTTCATACCCATTGAGATTGGGTTGCTTGGGACTATTGCTCCTTGCCTGCTGACGATGTAAGTTAGTGTCCAATTTTGCCATGTTGACCGGGTGGTTGACACCACGACCTGAGCGGGGGTCAACCCCATTGATGTGATTCCAGGATGGCATGCTTGAGGATTTATTCTTCAGTTTGCCCATGCCATGGGAGAGATTGTCCGTCATTTGATCCTTGCTCAGCCCCGCCCTCATTTCGTTTACAACCAGAGGCCGGCTTGGAGAGGTGGAAGGCTCACTGAATCCATATTGATCACAGTACTTGGGACCTGACTGTTGGGGACCATACTTCAGATCCGTGGTGTATCTCTCGATGCTATCATCAGAGTGATGTAAGTTCTTTGGGTCAACTGGTGGAGCCGATGCAGTCAGGTCGATGAGATTGAGGTCTGATTGAGAGGACAGGCTGGTGCTAATGGTATCTGGAGACAACAGACGCAGCCGCTCATTCTTCTCCAAACCACTGCTAACTGATGAATGAAGGCCATGATGGTTCTTTGTATCGCTTGCAGTACCCGACGTCTCGCTTCCAGCACCAAGCACCGGCTGACCGTTGCTTCTAACAGCAATCATTGTACCATCAGCCAGTCGAGCGATACCTGGATACTCTGTGGCAATGATATCGGTTGGCCGGGCTGTGTAGTCAGTCATGGTGTGGGTAGGGATCGCATTTCCCTGGGTGGTGGGGTTGATGGTGGGGCTAACTGTGTGGTGCTTGTCCCAGAGAACCATCAGCTCAATAATACGTTCCTCAACACATAGTGCGGTAAGTCTGGCCTCGGCATCATGATCCCAGCAGTCTTCTATGGTCTCCTTGAGGCTTCTCAGAGCCTGTAAAGATAAAGTCAACAATGCAAGAACAAAAAATCATCAGCTTCACACAACTGTCATTCTTACATCAAAATCACATCTTTCTAACATTCTTTTGACAGTTTGTTTGTTTGATTGATTGATTTTATTTCTGCATTCAATAGCATGATACAAAATATAATAATATATGTATTACAGATAAAAAATATATAAATACATTGTCAAACATTAACAATTTACTTCTTGAATACAAAGAAAATATGTATACAATATGGGAAATTAACATTTTACAATTAACAGGATTTGTGAATGCAGGAGACCGTCATGAGCGATTTGCTTGATGTCGATGGCGGCCTCAAAGTAAAAAAGTAAAAAAGCGACATAGAACTTCATAGAACAGTCAGTTGCCCATATCACATTTTTGTTGTTGCATCTACAATTTTATCTGTTTGAAGCTCTACATGTGATCTTCATGCTATAGTACATGACAGCAAATCCAAACTAATCCTAAACATCTCACATTTAATTCAATTTCAGTTGAATTATTCCTTACTTACATATTAATACAGAATTGTATCAATTTATTTGCATGCAGGAATATAATATCTTATTCCTTTAAAATTCTCTGTACTTAAAAAAAAACCCTGGAGGCCTTGAACTGGTTTAAGAAAATGAAATGAGATAATCAAGTCATTCTTACTTGGCTGTTCTGTTTCCAAGCATCTGGGAAATGAGGTCTCTTTCTCTCCCTGGAGACTAAGATCTGCATGTCTTCAAATGTAGGATGAAGCCCAACCTGTTCCTCAAAGGGCATCTGGTAATTACCCATTTCATCTGTACAAATCACAAGTGACAAACAAAAACTTAGTCAATTAAAAACATAACCCCCATACAATGGTTCAACTGTCTATTAGTCATCATAAATGGAAGCACAACACCTAGCAAGTTCATTTGTCCCAGCCCTTCTCCTGTCCCCCAAAACCTTGAGGGTTTAAAGATAAAGTTGTGTTCTGGTCATGCGATTAAATTGCGAAAGAATCTGTTCAAAGCAATTGGGAAAGGTTGGTCTTGTCTACGTAAGAATTAGTGTATACTGTGAGGTTTTGGAATCATCATAATGATACAAAATTGACCCAAACTCAATAAAAAAGCATGAATGTTCGGCCAAAACACTTCAGCAATTTCTCCTCATATTTTGAATATGATGGCATTTGAAGAGCAATCCTTTTCAGGGGACATTCTACCATGATGTTCTTCCAAACTGGGGAAAAAAAAAGGAATGAGATAGCTCACAAATTGTGATGAC
This sequence comes from Heliocidaris erythrogramma, assembly GCA_025617745.1. Classification (NCBI taxonomy): domain Eukaryota; kingdom Metazoa; phylum Echinodermata; class Echinoidea; order Camarodonta; family Echinometridae; genus Heliocidaris; species Heliocidaris erythrogramma. The sequence goes on from CM046853.1 coordinate 29,052,899, forward strand.
AATTTATGTCATCATATGTCATCATATGTCATCATATGCAAAGGATAGCAAAAGGGGATGTTGGTCACATTACAGTATGTAACATTATAAACCAAATGATTTAGCAGTTCAGGGACTCAGTTCCTGGAAGGCAATAAGGAATTTAAGTGACAAAATCTGTTATTTTCTAATAACTTATTTACATGTTTGAATTTGGGTCTAGTGTGTGTCAGAGTTGCGAAATTGGATTTTTGTCCGTCACCTCTTAAAACCGACAGGAACGTGGTTGTTCACTGAGAAAATTCAGTACTCAACTGGTCTAGGTGCAAATTGGACTTGTTCTGAAGTATTTATGCAAAGATTTCTGGACTCACCTCTGGGATAGAGATCTTTACACCTGGTGGCAATCTCCCAGATGACCAGTCCTAGAGCGTACACATCCACCTGCTTGAGGGCACACTCACAGTCTCTCAGATTCACAGCTCCATCCAGTACCTCAGGAGACATGTAGCGTACTGTGCCAACCTGGAATTTAATGAAAAGGATTTATACTGAATGAACATGAGTTATACATGATGAAAGGTATTCATTTTTAAAAAGTAGGCCAAAAATAGTTCTTTTACATTATCATATGAGGACAGATTATTAGTATTAGTCTTCTGGAATAGGCAATAGTGTAGTTTGAGTTTGAAATTGTCTGTAAAGGAAAAGAAAGCACTTTATTTCACAATTTTATTTCATATAGGAGTCAATGCTCTGAATAAGAATTTTCTCAACAGTAATTCACTTCACTATTGCAACCACATAAGGAACTAAACATGCAAAATGACACCTCTAGTATAAGCTCTTGAAAAACAAAGCCTCTCATTTCTTAACCAAATTATTGGTTACAAGTAATCTTATCCATGACTTGCTGTTAAGGATTCTCTTGGGTCTATAACATATTTCACTTCATCACACTTGAATTTCAATTAGGCTAGTTCATATGATAAAAGGGTCACCAGAAACAGGTATTAAAAGCCTGCATAATAAGATTGCATCCATCTACATGTACATGTATATACCTAAAGAATAAATTGTAACATATGCAGTTCAAGCGAACAAAACAAATCATTTGTAGCATTCTTTTGGCTATCAATGCAAATTGCTACATCCTATTTTGGCAGTTTCATATTTCGACTTACATCAGTGATGGTGCTGTTATCTCCATCTCCCTCTCCGACCACACTGGATCCACAGACCTTCATGGCAAATCCAAAGTCACCAATGACACAATTGCCTTCTGCGTTCACCAGCACGTTGCGACTGTTGATGTCTCGGTGAACTACTGCTGGTTTGAGGCCACCTGTTGGGAGTTACACAATCATAGTTTCGTTTGAGATCAAAATGACTGAATTACAATTATGAGAATAGATAAAAGATGCAGCATGGGAAAGCAAATTTCTCATCATGAAAATTTCCCATTCACCTTCTGAAAGCCAGAATTAAGTAAGAAGACAAACTAAGACATCATTTATGTCCATATTCGCAAGTGGAAAGGTGATAAGATTATGACAAAAATTTTCATTAAAATAGATGGTGATTTCAGAAATAAGTATGTTTATGAATATACTGACATCATTCATGTCCATATTGAGATATATATATTAGTGACAAAGATATGTCAGTAAGTATCAACTACCAATAAAATTTCAGATACTGGAAAATAGATGGTAATAAATATCATGGTTTATTTGAATTTTTCATTTTTAAGTATATGCTACTGCCATGGCTTACTGTTGCATTCTATTGGTGCCTACCTGGCGTGTCTATGACTTGATGAAGATGTGCCAATCCAGCAGCAGTGGTCTGTGCTAGCCTGCACATGGTATGCCAGTCATAGGTATTCTCCCTCAGGTAGGACATGAGAGAGCCTTTAGAGATCATTTCTACAACAAGGAGATGCTCCACCCAGCCATCCTCTCCCATACGGTCTCCACATCCCACGTACTGCAGCAGGTTCGAGTGCTCCATGTGGGGCAGGCCCATAATGTCAAGCTCATTCATGTAGCACTGCTTAGAGGCACCTGTAAAGACCTTCACTGCTACTTCCTTCTCACAGAGAGCAGCTCTGTACACATTGCAGTATCTGTAACAGGATGACGAACAATCGAGAGATAGACATAATATATTTAACATACACCAAAATTGGAATGAGGTTCACCACTGCTTTAAGTAGCATGTGTACAAGTCAAGGACATTTGTTTTCTTGCTGGAATATCATGGAAATGAATTAAAAATGTATGATGCATTCTGTAGAGAAGAGGTCTTTCCTTCTGAATGCACCTAGACAGTAAACTACTCTTTCTTTTTTTTCTGTTTTTATTGTTATTTCTCAAAAATTAACAGAGTAAAAGCAACAATATAAAAATTTAATAGCATCTTAAAACTACAAAACAGGCACCCACATATGCAGTAAACTTCGCTTATTCAGTGAATATATATCAAATTTGGATTGTGTAATTAAGAAGTTAGTACTAGTTAGTAATATTATTATATCATTTTGAATGGCCTTGAGTGGGATACAAGGGTACATGTATATCGCACAAGCTATGAGCATATTTCACGAGTCGGCATGGCGAGTGAAATATTTTCAAAGTGAGTGCGAAATACCCTTGTGTCCCACGAAAGAAAAGTCATTCAATATCATTATTATTAATTGTATGAAACCTAGTTCCTCAATTTTCACCATTACATGTGATTATGTTTTTGTATCAACTTCAACATAAAACACAGGTGGCAAAAGATTATTTTGTCCTTACCCAAGCATCTTGCAAGGGCTGCGCGCATTCCATTGTCTTAACTTAAGTTGCGTATTTAGACGCGTATTCACTTTTTTACGTGAAACGCGCACCTCAAACCATGAGATATGGAGATATATTGCACGGTCATCCAGGTATTTTACACAAACCATGAGATATTGTTTTAAAATTGCACGGTCATCCGGGTACTTTTGCGCAAACCATGAGATAAGCCAATTTTTTTCTGGTCGCCTGAAAACCCTTCATACAAATAATAATCTGTGATATTTCACTAGCTATTAAGCTACATGTATTTGATTACATATATGTACTGGATTTTTATTTAAACTAGAAATATCACTGAAGATGATAATTAATACCCCCGCCCCGTGACAACAGCCTTTCTTGACTTTTGGTCGAAAACTGAGGAAGTACAGTCAAACCTGTCTATAGCGGCCACCGAAGGGAAACGGAAAAAGTGGCCGCTATAGACAGGTGGCCGCTATAGACAGGTCGGCGGCCATTTTTAATTTTTTGCACATACACTGTTACACGCAACAAAGTTATAGTGTAGGCCTACATGCATCCATATATATCACTTAGGAAAACAAGCTATAGATCAACAGATTTGACGTATAACATGTCATATGATATATAAATGCCAAAATAATATGCTTTGTTGTCAATAAATGAGAAAAACAATAGATATACGAGCAATCTGTGTAAAATGAATTTTCCCTCAAATTACCACGTACGTACCACCCGCGGTAGACTGCTGTTCTTGATTTTTATACTTTTATAGTCTAAAAACGATGTCTAATCATGCTTTTGCTTCCTGTAAAAAAATTACAATAATAAGTTTATCTTTTGAATAAAATCGTGCAATCAATTTTCATTCAATAAATATTTGCCTTTTGAATGGTTTAAAAGAAGTTTTAACTGTTTTTGAGAACAGGCGATAGAAGGTGCTCGCTTGCATTCGTCGAAAGTGCGAACGTCGACAATGGCCTGGATCGCCGCGCCGGTGGACGATCCGAGTCGAGTTATCACGCCGTTTTTCAGCAGGACAATCTCTCGTACATGAAATCGTTATTATTGATCTTTAAAAAAAATAATACTTGGGTAGTATTTTATTATTTTCACTTTCTAAAATATATCACTCATTTATTATTTTTTTCAAAAGTTGTAACGCTTTAAATTTTTTTTTTTATAAATCTTTTAAAAATTAAAAATTATATTGAAGTGTACGAGCCTGTGCTATTGCGCAATGGCGATCAATATCAATGCAATGCGACCGCGATAGCTTAGGAGAACAATACAACTAAAGTGCAGGGGATTGCAGCTGGATGGTGCGAAGATTACGTAAACGAACAATACTAGTGCTTAATTCTTACTAAAAAGACTTTTAATCTCTAATTAGTCGGCAATGTGGTGAAACTATTAGATCTTCATAGCCATTGTAGAATCTATTCACGACGTTTGTGTGAGAGTGTGACTGAGCTAGGACTCGGTAAACACATTGCGCCTATGGCAAAAACTACTTTTTGTGCATGAAGCTACGGCTTGACTCGATATTAGTGGCCGCTATACGCGGTCAGATATTGTCCGAGGGATACATAATGGGTGGCCGCTGGCCGCGTTAGGCAGGTGACCGCTATATGCAGGGTCTACAACACAGTAATTTCCTGCGGGGGATTTTTTGGTGGCCGCTATAAGCAGGTGGCCGCTATAGACAGGTGGCCGCTAAGACAGGTTTGACTGTAGTTCGATCCGCAAGATTTTTCCCTGATTTACTGCCATAGATATGCCGTTTCCATGGCAACGCAGCTTCCGACACATCCAAAAAATATGTTTTGCACATCTTCCCAGTAAGACCAATGTGTGTACCAAATTTCATGACTTTCGGTCAAAAACTGAGGAAGTAGTTCGATCCGCAAGGTGTTTCCTTTATTTTCTGCCATAAATATGCCGTTACCATGGCAACGCAGATTCCGACTCATCCGAAAAATATGTCTTGCACATCTTCCCACCAAGACCAATGTGTGTACCAAATTTCATGACTTTCGGTCAAAAACTGAGGAAGCACTTCGATCCGCAAGGTGTTTCCTTTATTTTCTGCCATAAATATGCCGTTACCATGGCAACGCAGATTCCGACTCGTCCGAAAAATATGTCTTGCACATCTTCCCACCAAGACGTTCGATCCGCAAGATTTGCAACAGACCGACCGACCGACCGCCCAACCGTTGACTGATTCCTACATGTATATACCCCCCTTCAAACTTCGTTTGGCGGGGGTATAAAAATGAACATTTGGAATAACTAATCACTGATGAAAATCACTTTGAGTTACATGTATAATTTGTTTAAAATGAAGAGAAAAGGATATTGGTCTGGTCATACCTTCCTTGCCCAACAATCTCCATCATCTTCAGCTGATCAAGGTCAAAGGTTGGCTCAGGGGGAGGTGCTTCTATCATGGGCAGCTGGCTCATCTGAGCCTTGGTGGAGCGCAGCCTCATGCGGAAGATGAAGTACATGATTGCGATAGCAACCGAGACGCAGAGGACGGGGATGACAGCAATGAGGATGGTTCTCTCCATATTGTGATTCATCTGGTCTGAGATCACTTCTAGTGAAAGGAAAAAAGAAAAGAAAAGAAAACATGAAACTAAAATATCATGATAGTAAAATAATTCAATTATAGGGATAACTTTGATCAAACTTGAAAAAATCAGTTTAATCAGTGATCACTAGGTAGCTTTGTCTTTGAGCTTTCATACCAAAATCTGCCCTGGGTTTTACCCCAGGCTACCCTGGACAATCTTGGATAAACTAAACTTACATAGGTGTTACCACATGTTGTTACCCTTGTAACCTTATACATAAAAACTTTACCATGGTAACAACTGGATGCATGTTTTTTTCCCGTAACCCTAATGCGTCAAATTGCTCATAATAAGGTTTATTCCGTCAAGACTAGTCGGCATGAATATTCATGAAAACGAATTGTAGCGATATAATAAAACGAGCAAGGGGCATCGAGCAGCTGTTCTGTGTGGCGCAATCGGATAATCCGGTGCTATCTCGGTGAAAGGACGGCGAGTTCGAATCTCGGCAGAGGTTTATATTACGAAATTTTCTTTTGCGGATTTAAAAATAAGGTGAAAGAGTAAGAAAATACAAGTCCGATACTTGTAGTCTCTTTCAAAGTCTTCAAAAAGGGGTTTCTGACGTGTTAGGGTTATGGAAAAAAAAGACGCCACCTGGATATCATCCAAGACAGAACCTTGGTACGAAAGGTTTATACATTGTAAGACTGAGCGATCTCTCCAAACAGAAAATACATGTAAACTCTGCATGTGCCTTCACTTGAATAGAGTACTCAGTGACTACCATATCATGTATATGATTACATATTATAAAACGGGTTCAAGAATGTAGCCATCCTGATTGGTCAAATAACACCATGTGACCATGCAAAAAAAAAGTGATAACAAACAGCAAAAAGGCTCTAAAGCACGGCTGAGCTGCGCGCACGCGTACTTCTGGTGCGTGCAAACTTAAAATCGCGTAGTTTAATTGTCATTTTAGCGCAGGGATTACATGCGCGCACTGAAACGCGCATGACTTTTGTTGGCTGCACTTCTGTGATGTAATCCAGGAAAGCAAATGGCAGCCTCCATGACTGTGCGACTCTTGGCGTTTCTATGGGGTTCGTAACCATTTTTATAGACTTCATAATCATATTGCCGACCCGTTTTATAAAACTATTAATACATGGTTGTGAGTTCGTGCGTTAGTGCGATCTGACAACACGCAGGTTTTTATCGTGGTGTCAAACACACTCGGCTTGCGCCTCGTGCGTATAGTACACCACGATAAAAACCTTTGTGTTGCCAGATCGCACCAACGCACTCCCAACCATGTAAGCATATGATCAAATTGTTATCTGGGCTTTATTTCTAGATTGCGGGTTTCCAGCTTTGTATTTTTCTTATTTAGGTACATTGCGTGAGTGTAAGTAACTTCAAGCAAAGGTTGAATTAATTTACAGTCCTGTGGCCCCCAATACCTTAAACCTTTTCCAAATCACATCATTATGTATGTGTGTCTAATATGTCCATTGGACATGCATGTATGGTTATTTGAATACAATGAATGCAATAGCAGTATACAGCCTACAAATCACAGATGAGGGATGATACATGTCTCTGAGTGCATATTAACATTTGAAACCTGTATCTACACTTTCCTATTTAAATGCCCACCCACGATTGATCCAACCCAGACATAACAAAAAATACAAAATACATGTTAGCAGTTTAAAGCACCTCTACATGTAGTTGTCATGGTAGCAAACGTGATGATCTACATGTACCTCATGTCTTGTGCTATTGGTTCAACCTAATTACGAGATTTACTGTAAAACCGAAAACGTTCGCCAATTGCAATACTTTCATGTTGCTTCAATTGTGATTTCATTATTTCGTGGCATGAAACCTTCGCGAATCTCTACCGCTCGCAAAATTTGCGGAAGTTTCATGCACGCAAAAATTTCTGGCTTTACAGTACACTGTATTAAACATGAACTGGGTCTGATACCATTTTCATATTCACTGCTGAATAGGTTCGAGTCAGGACTTTGTCTGTCTGGAGCAATAGCTACCCTCTCAATTCGCACATTTTCATATTAACATGTACAGCAGCTAGAATGCATCACATCGGCTATGCCCATTTGTTTCCATTGCTGCTTACATGGCATGCCTAACAATCAATTTTTTTCTGCCACATTGTCATGATATACATACAGTGAACCCAAAAAGAGATCTTGATCCCCATCAAGGAGTGTGGATAGCGTTCATATTAAGAAAAATCCACTTCCAGCCCAGATTAAATACAGACAAAATCATGGTCTCAAAGTGAACTGAGAAGTCTGCACCATTTGTGCGGATCAAGAGATGCTGATAGCGTTCATATTAGCTTATGGGCCCAGACCAAATCAAGACTTAATATGGCTTTACTCCTCTTCTACTCCTAATGTGAATGAGGTCTGAGAGACCTATCATGAAAGCATCCTGCTACCCATACTGGCACCAACATGCATCATTAATCATGGCAGACATTGTGTCTCCCGGAGCAATTGGCTTGGCTAGGAAGGATGGTATGAATAAGATAACATTAATGGCAACCCATTTACACTGTACATACATGTATTACCTTAAAAGTGTAGTATTTTCATCACCCATTTGTAGAGAACACTGATTTTACTGACACTGGAAGTGATCACATCTAAGAACGTGATGTAAGCCTACACATACAGCCTTCATGTAATAAATTTTGCAAAATATCTGACTCACATTTTCCTTCTTTCTTTTTTTCTCCTCTACCGATAAGCTTTTAAAGCCTCCTGATCAGGAAAATATTCTTGTCAGCAGATCAGAAAATCCTTGGGTTTGTGGGCATTATAAACAGAAATTATGGGATATGTCACTAAAAAATGTACATGTACTATGTACATTTACGTAAATCCTTGAAATGTAGATTGCTGAACCAGCAAAGAGAATGTTCTCAAACCAGGGAAATGTAACACAAACTATGGGCACTGACTTCTAAAGATTCTGTATGATTCAGGAGGCATTTGCTTCATGTGAATGCAAATTATGAGAACATTTTGGTTGCTTTTATATTTGCTCCGATAGCATGACCTTCTAATTCTTCGCAAAAAGCATCTACATGTAAATGTATATGAGTTAAAGTGCACATGTACATACATTAATTTGTGGAATATTCTAGACCACTGTTGAGTCAAGTTACATGTAGTGTGGCTGTACAACTAACTACTGGTGTTTCTGATTTTTATTAAATTTGTTTATGAATTGATACCCCCCAAATATATATGGAGGTAACCTCACTAGTCATAAGGACCGCTATTCATTATGAATAGCGGACCTTATGAATAGCAAGCAAACCATAGACAAATTACCTTGCTATTCATAAGGACCTCCATTCATACAGACCATTATTCATAACTATTCATAAGGACTGCTATTCATAACATGTGTTAAATGAATAGCGGTTTTCTATGAATAGTGGTCCTTATGAATAGCGAGCGGACCCCAATATATGTACTTATTCCTGATCAGGAGCAGGAGAAGTGCCTTTATCCAACTTTTTCTCTTATATGCAGAGCTGTCACCATTGCTGAACAAGAATTAAAGTTCTTTAGATAACAATAAAATATTTTGAAACACATTTTTGAGTAAGATACACATGGCTGATGAGATGTGGAAGTTTCTTTTACCAGAAAAATCATGAACTGCCAGTCTGCCACTTTTCATTAAAAATAAGATGAATGCGACTGCGCCCCCCACATGTATATGCCTCTGCCTAAATTCAGTTGATGGCTCAAACTGTTCTTGATAATTGTGATAACCAGAATAAAAAGCCTACAATTACATGTTAATTGACCTCTTTGACATTTGACCTTATACCTTATGACCCAAAAGTCTGATCACTTTATCTCCTACATGTAGTCATGAATACAAAATAGTTGAGATCTGGTGATAGCAAAGCTAAATAAACATTAATTTCGCCTATCTACGACCTATCAATTTTGACCTCCGTGAACAAAAATATAATCAGTTTGTCACACTATGGTGATACGTACTAGTTCCAATTTTAAGTTAATGACTCAAATTGTTCGAGTGTTAACAAGGCAAAAATCTGAAATTTCATGGTAAATGACCTTCAAGACCTATGACCTACATTTGCCAAAATCTAATCAGATCATCTTCCAATGATAATACCAGTACCAATTTTGAAGTAAATGGATCAAATGGTTCTTGAGATATAGTGTTAACAAGGCAAAAACCTGCACTTTCAGAATTAACTTAGAGCTACATGGATGACCTTTGACCTTTGACCTATATACCCTAAAATCTAATCGGATCATCTACTTACTGTATGGTGATACATATTAGCACCAAGTTTGAAGTTCATACCTCAAGTTGTTCTTGAGTCTTGAGTTATTACAAGAACGAGACTAACACCTGATATTTTAGAAATTGACCTCTGTGACCTTGTCCTTTGATCTATGTACCCCAAAATCTAATCAGATCGTATTCCTATGGTGATACACACTAGCACTAAGTTTGAAGTTCATAACTCATGTGGTTCTTGAGTTATTACGAGAACGAGAAAGTGGGACAGACGGACAAACCGAAAACAAACATGTAATGCCACCGGCAAACCACCTTCGGTGGGTGGAGGCATAAAAAAAAAAAGTTGCAAGAAATATACTACATGAAGTTGGCAACTCTGATCTTTCTTTCTCTGTACATCTATGATTCCTCTCTGCTCCATTCTGTAACGATTATCATGTCCCCACAACTACCAACTATTCTGTTCCTCTCCCTCCCATCTCATTACTGACAATTCTTCTCGTAAAATTGGTGGAATGATTGATGCTCCAGAGTGTGCTATAATACCTCCATTTATCACAGCCTTGCTTCCAGGGAATTTGAATTTGATATTCCTCACTTACATCCTCCTACATTGTATACTTTTTCTCCCTCTCTTCTTTTTTTTTTTCAACTAAAGGCTTAGCTTTCTTGCTACCAACTATCAAGAAGTTTACAATGACCATACCAACATTTGGAAATGAAATGCACAATACAATACAATTCAAGAGGGGAGGCAACAACACAATGAGTGAAACAAATGTCTAAGTGCCTGAAACAGAAGCTATTCTGAGTAGGGTATTCATGAACTAGACATTCAATAAAATAAACAAGCTCCTTGACCCCATCTCATGTCTCCCTAAAAATCTCAAAAGACTTGGAGACAATAAACCCCGTATGACTCACAACCAATTAGCTGAGCACCACTGTCAAGCACGCTTTGCCACATCACACTAGCATTTTACACTATGGTTGAGCGGCTGGAGGACAGTATACATGTATTTGAAAACTGCCACTATTGTACAACACCACTCAAAGAGGCAACTGAACATATCACTCTGCATCCCAGGCAAATACGATAGCTATTCTTACATGTACATGTTTTTTCTTTTGATTTTAAAATGTTAAAAGTATACACGAATGAATGTAATAACTTTCTTCAAGAATCTTACCACAAAATACATTTTTTTGGTATTAAACAGGACACAACTTTATATAGGAGTATTGGTAGATTCATGTACATGTACATGTAGGTTTCAGCTCATGTACACCAGATCATTCACATCTCTTATATTCATGAAACCATACTCCTTGGTTATCCATCACAAAACACAGAATCTCCCACCAGTTACCGCTGCTTTAATCCTTGGAAATAGCCTCCAATAACTATTTTATCAGACTTACAAATTCATGGATAATGGTGATTGGTAGTCTATGTTAAAGACTACATCAAATTTCTTGAAGGACATTTATATCCACAGATTTCATTTTCTTTGTTTTATTGAGGCGGTGGTACTCTTAAATACAGGCCAAAATAGAAATCAATCACAAGAATGGCAATCATTTATCAATGATTGGCAAAAAGTACAGCAGTATTAAACTGAACATGATTCTATCAATAAATAATTCATTTCATTCCCTCGAAATAATATCTATTAGGATAGCATTAAAATTACAAGGTTATACAATGAACAGCAACACCCGCGCAAAAAGAATTTCTATTTGGATAGCATTAAAATTACTACAAGGCCATACAATGAAGAGCAACTCCTTTGAATTTCTTTTTTCCTTTCAATTATTAACAAGCAACCTTGATAATCATCAATTTAATGCATAGAAGTTGTACAAATCATTTGGAGCAAGGGCTTTGCACTTACTGTACTGAGTAACCGTCGGCTTTGTCGAGGGCAGGGGAACATATGCATCTGACACGTTCCTATTGCAGTAGTCTGATGCACAGCAACAGATCCTGCTGGTCTGGTTCTTGGTGCGGACTAGGTACTCACTGGGCTTGCTGTGTGCAGTGCAGTTCTCCTGGTTACAATTCAGAGACTTGGCCTCATTGCCCCAGCAACCTACATAGAAGATGGAGATGAAATGGGGAAAGGAATAAACATGAGAAATATTCAGCAAAAAAGAGGGGAGAAAGGAATGAGAGGAGATTTTTACCCAAAGCATGTACAGTGTACAGTATGAAAAGTACAACTGAACATTTTGACAGGATGATGAAAGTACATGAACTGTAACTGAATCGTTTGTTAATTTGGCTTAATAGCATCCAGGGCAGTGTTTCTCGAAACCATCGTAAATACAAGCTCGCTGAAGTTTGACTCATTTCATTTAGTGGTTTCTAGGGCGAGATTTTACAGTTTAGCTGAGACTCTACTGTAGCGGTTTTACGTAAACAAATTGTTAATTTTATGCAAATTAGGCAGGACGGAGTGAAAGCTTTCAGGCGGCTATAAATTGCAATGTGGGGCCGTGACTGTAATGCTTATAAAGCCTGAATGCATACACTAATGGGATATCTTGAAATATTGGTGATTCCTTTAAAAACTATACAATTTCAGCTACCGACCTTTCTTGTACTCTCTGTGCTCATTGGAATGCACAGATAGTAGATATTTCTAATGTTACTGTTGAGAGATGATGTGATAAGTCATGAATGTGTAATTAGCTATTAAAGGGACCAGCTAAAAATATAGTTACTTGGTATGCCCTCAGCATCTTACTCTTGGTGTCTTACAATATCCATGTGTACTTCACATATTTCATGATGTACATGTTGTATGTGTGTACATGTATCTCAATCTTTTCAACTTTCATCAAATCTCACACACTTTTTTTTGAAAGTTTATTTGTTTTTGTGTTGTTTGCTGAACACATAAAAAGGAGTTACAGTTGTGCAGAAGAAATGCACCTTGAAAGCTAGATGCATTGTACTGACTAAAATGGATTTTCCTTTTTCGTGGAGAGTATTAACATCAACGGAATAATGAGCCCTTTCAATACACTGTCCAAATATAAAATACATGTACATGTACACTCAAGAGGCTTAATTGGAAATGTTACATGTACATGTACACATGTACATGTAGGTTACTGGGATTGTAGCCTACATTTTTTTTTCTCATGAGATAATCAAAGATATAAAAATATAGAGATAGATAAATTTGGGGAAAGTGCAACATGAACTGTTAAACCTTTAAGGACAGGAATTATTTAAGGGCTAAACTGATCACATTTCGTTCTTCAAATTGGCAACAATATTATTTTTCTATTAGTGCTACATCAGTGTTATAGCTAGGAACTTTTTAGTGGTGGTTCAAATTTCACTGACTTTGACAAGCAACAAGTCATTCTAGTATACCGGTACTGTACATGTACACTTCGTACCGCTTCATACACGTACGTGCACATACGTGATGCCCCTGCATGCACTGACATGATCAAAACAAGTTCGGCTAGTTAAAGAAAAAAATGAATAATTAATTGAAATAAAATGAGACAGATTTTACAATAAAAATAATGAAATAAATATATATTGTATTTTATGAATTTATTTATTCTGGAAAAAATACATATTATTTATTTACCGTATTAAAATTAAACATTTATAGGAACAGTGATCCAAAGAGATCGATGCATGGTATTGGCGACAATACAGTATTCAGAACAGCAGCTTCCAGTATACGCTATGTAAAACATGATATCTATTTGTACGTGCAAATTACAAACAGTAGTACAGTATAGTGCGTAACAAAAGACAACAAAACTCGGCAAATCTTTAAGAAATAATCATTTATTGTCAAATAGAAAGCATGATTCTTGCACGATTGCAAATAAAACAAGAATAAAGATGGAAATATGAATGTAAGTACCACGTTTCTTCACAAACAGTTACGTGTAATGCCGTTTCTTATGTGAAATTAGTGCCGGTCGGAAGCAGTGTTTTTCACCCGGAGTGGTGGACGGAAATCCCCCGTGCTGGTCGGGCCCGTCCACCGCCGACCACCGTAGCTATAACACTGTGCTACATGGTTCTAATAGGGTGTAATGTATTTGAGAACAATATACATGGTTAGAAAATTTGTCGAAAAGTTGAAAAAATTGCCAATTTAAGGATTTCAAAGCTTATTCTCGTTTTCTAAATTCCTGGCATCAAACACAATATGGTCATTCAATAAAAATGGACAGTTTGTGCAGAAACTTTTGCTTTTTCTACTCATGCATCTGCTATATTTTCTAGAGCTCTAAATCAAAAGTGATTGAGCCAAACTGCAAAATGTGGAGTACTGTCGCGAATGGGTTAACTGGAAAAAAAAATTGTCATTGAGAATGTTCTGCAAAAATGCCGATAACTACAATGTAGACATGTAGGTAGGGCCCACTCTACAGATTGTATTGTACATGTATTGTATTGTACATGTATACTCTACAGATTGTATCTCCATGTTTTACAAAACCATTATCAACATATTTCAAACTCACTATTAATATTGACCATGATACATGTTGTATGTTTTTCCTAGACGATACAGTATATACATGTACATGTACATTGTATGTGCTATAATCTTCCAGGGTATTTACCATCTGAATTCTGCTATCAGTTTACATACTTGGGGGTTGCTACATGTATGCACTGTAGGTCATAAGGGGTAGATGGTATCGGCTGAACTACATTCATGTTTGCCAGGGCATTGGAACAGGCGTTATACCGTGACTAATGGAGGCAGCATATGCCAGACAGAAATGCAGACTTAACAATTCAAGCACGCATTCCACATCTCTTTACATTCACTACCACCATACAGTACATGTATGCAGGTTCATGAACTGGGGGTTTGCACTAGAGTTAACCCTTTCGAGACAATTGACTTTGGCTCAATAAATTTTGATTCAGAGCTCTAAAAAATAACAGATGCATGAGTAGAAAGAACAAAACTTTCTGTACAAACTATGTCCATTTTCATTGCAAGACCATATTGCATTTGATGCCTGGGATTTTGCAAACAAGAATAAGCTTTACCATCCTTAAATTGGCAAAAAACTGAAAGGTTCAAAATCATTTTAAAAATCAAACTTGGCAAATTTTTAAAAAACTTTTCGACACATTTTGTAACCATGTACAATGTATATTGTTTTCAAAGACATTACACCTTATTAAGAACTTGTAGCACTAAAAGAAAAATATTGTTGCCAATTTGAAGAACAAAATGTGATCAATTTAGCCCTAAAATAATTCCTGTCCTGAAAGGGTTAAAGGTATCACATGAGATGTTCAAGTAAACAGAAGGTAGTGACGTGCACAAAGCAATCTCCTTTAAATGTCAAAATGTATCGGCTATTGCAAGCACTATAAAACAACAATGCCTACATCATCCACAAATTATTTTGTAATACATGTAGAAATGTTTTACTTTTTTGGGGTATCCAATCACATTTTTAGATGAATTATCTACCACAGCATTTTACATGTAGAAATGGATTTCAAAAGGTACACTATTGGTTTAATTTGACAATATGGGTCACTGCAAACATTTTTTTTTTGTTTACAGAAATTCTTGATTAAATAAAAGAAATTTTCTTGAAGTGATTTTATGATTATGAACTTTTATTGGTTTTACCATATGGGACTCTTGTTTAATACCCGAAATACATCCCATCCGACTCTGTTGTGTTTTGTTTTTCCGCCTACTACAAGGATGATACTATTAATACAGAACTGTATTATGAAATGGGTACCAGTATTACTGTACATGTAGGTTCCATCACAAGTGAGTCTAGGTGTAGACATGTACATGTACATGTATATACCTACCCTGTGAAGGGTCTCATGTTTGCAGACAGGAAAAAAGAAAAGATTACTGTAAAAGTGGAAATTTTCCCGCGATTAATTTTTCACGCTCGGCCAAGTAAGGTGAATTTCACATGTTTTTAATTTCGCCGGCGTGCTACATGTAGGCTCATGGGCCAAAGAATACATAAACAAAAATATTTCGCGCAAATTACATGCCGCGCGAAATGCGCGAAAATTTCCACATCGAGAAATATTCCACGTTTACAGTAATCCATTGTTCAAACTAGATGAATCTTCGACCGCGCGTGGTCGGAATTTATGCCTCCGCCATCACCAGATTGGAAATGTATGGCATACATGTACACTCTAAAAAGGATTGGTCCAACAAAATTACAAATCTTTTCACTTAAAAAGCACAGGAGACAGAAAATTTATTTCATTTCATTTTCAAATAAAAAACTTACCATTGATGACTTACAATCATCAAATACACCAAGGAAATGGATATTTTATAGCAAATAGACCACTGTCCCCTTGAAATTTCTAAAATACATGTATGTAGGTAGGCCTAGACTCCATACATCACAAACCATTTTTATGTATATAATGACCTCTATGACCTTTGAACTTTGACCTTGAGACCCTAAAATCTAATCAGTTCATCGTCCCTCACATATGCATACATGGGCCAAGTTAGAGGTTGATCCGTCAAACAGTTCTAAAGTTATTGCGAGAACGAACCATTTTTATGTACATAATGACGCCTCTGACCTTTGACCTTTGACCTTGAGACCCTAAAATCAGTTCATCGTCCCTCCCATATACAAACATGGGCCAGGTTAGAAGCTGATCTGTCAAACAGTTCTTCAGTTATTGCGAGAACGAACCATTTTTATGTACATAATTACCTCTGTGACCTTTTGACCTTGAGACCCCAAAATCTAATCAGTTCATCGTCCCTCCCATATGAATACATGGGCCAAGTTAGAAGCTGATCCGCCAAACGGTTCCTAAGTTATCACAAGAACGAACCATTTTTATGTATATAATGACCTCTATGACCTTTGAACTTTGACCTTGAGACCGTAAAATCTAATCAGTTCATTGTCCCTCACATATGCATACATGGGCCAAGTTACAAACTGATAAAAAAAAAACGGTTTTGAAGTTATCGCGAGAGTGAAAAGGGGACGGACGGACGAACAGACGACCCGAAAACATAATGCCTCCGGCCACTCCTACGGTGGGTGGAGGCATAAAAATGCATTATGATTACACGAGTGATTTCTATGGTTTTTAATAGGGTACAATAAGTTTTTAACTACACTGTACACGATACATTCCCCCATTTCACATTTCTTCTTTTTCTAATTAATTAATAAGCCACACCTACATGTACATGTATTTAAAGCCAAGGTTTTCCCCTTTCCTCGTTTGATGTCCTAGAAATTAAAATCAAATGGCATTTTTTTTTTTTGGGGGGGGGGGGGAGAGGGTTGCTTAAATCTGCTTATGCCAGGACAGGTGCTTACGGTAAATGTATTAAATCAGTTCTGACAACGTTTAATTAACATGATAAACATTGTATCAGTTTGGACGATGTTGCATCCAAACTGAACAAAATGCATCCAATCTGATCTATTGAAAAATTCCCTTTCTGTTATGATTACAAACATGCATGGTGTATATTCATCATAACCTTCACACCTCTACTGTATGAAAGTGTAATTAAATGCCATAATGGAAAAAGGAGCCAAAATTAAGAAACTTATTTCTTTACAGAAAAACAACAATACTTCTGACAAAGGAGACACTCTACCTACATGTATGCATCAAGGATTTGACCTTGCCACACTGAAGAGCTCCTGTTTATTGAAAACACGCATTGAGCAAAGCTCTCAAAAATTAATGAAAACTTTATGAACACATCCCATTGTAGCAGAAAATCAATTTAGCCATTATCAAAATGGCTGCAATTTCAGAGGGGTAGAGCACCAATGGAAGAACCTCATAACAGTGTAATTGCACTCTGGCATTTCAGATATCATAATAAACCCTATTCAATTTTGAAGAAAGCATTTTTTTGAAATTTCATGTAGGCAATATATTTAGGACAGTGATATGTGCAGGGATACATCATACATGTATGCTAAATGTAGTATATGATAAGGAGTAGATATAATTCATCATAAAATATGTGTATTTGCACATAATTTCAAACATAAATTTTATGCAAAAAAATATCAAAAGTTGGGCTGCTGGGGAATGCCAAATGCCAAATGCACATGTACATGTACATGTACATGTATGCTGAATTTAACTAACTGTGACTTCACTGTCAGCGGAACATTTGCTTTGTACATGTAAACGTAGCCAAATGTCATATATGAATGACTAAAATGATTGAATTTCTGCTACAGGTACATACATGTACATGTAGTAAATACTGTTATCTTTAAGAGGGGAATTAATCCTTCCATAGAAGTTGGCTTGAGAAATAGTAGAAATATCAGAGAAACAGATCTATGAGAAAACAGACGAGTGAACAATTACATGTACACGTACAATGTATGTATCACCAGTACTTTTTAAAGATTGATATACCGGCAAAAAAAACAAGAAAAATCTACCACTGGCGATGAAGTGTCATGTCAACATAGAAAACAATCCAATTTGTTATGTCTCTTTATAAGTTTTTGTTTTTTTCTCCCTCCATTTTTTAATATCATGGCCTTTTGCACTAATGATATATCATGGTTATTATTTCTCTAAAATTACATGTCCTCCTGTGAAAAGTTCTTTTCCATCATGAGAAAGCTAAAGGAGAAGAGGCCTACTATAGGTACAACATGAGAGAGAGAGAGAGAGAGAGAGAGAGAGAGAGAGAGAGAAAAGAGAGAATAAACATGAAGTATGTAATGTTACAAGACTACATGTACAAAGTCATATATGTGTACAAATAAGTAAATGTTGCCTGACTTTTTAATTCTGTTTTGTCCTTCTTTTAACCACATTTTCAGTCTGAAATTTGTCAGGATTAAAAAGTCTAATGATTTCTTATAAAATATGACAATACTAAAAATATTGCAATGTTCCCTGTAACTGAGTACAGTATTAAAGGGAAATTCCATCCTGGTATTAAGTTGATTTGAATAAATGAGAGTTTGAGCAAACCTAATAAGACATACATGTAAGAAAGTTATGAATTTTTGAAGTTGTAATCAATCAAACACAAATTGGCAACTCTGTGATGTATATTGCGAGCTCCTCTCCCATTTGCTCACTACAGAAATTTTGTAAGTTTTCATTTTAATTTTTGCTGAAGGAACAAATTTGTTTCATACATGTTTTGTGTAAAAACATATGAGCAATGATTATATCTAAGGTGCATGTATGACTGAATATTTTTCTTACTGTAAGAGAAAAAGGATATTAATGATTTTTTTTGGTATTCTACAAATGGGAGAGATACATCATGGAGTTAACAATTTGTGTTTGATTGATTACAACTTCAAAAATTCATAACTTTTTATTTCTTATCGTATTTTGCTTAAAGCTTCACTGATCTGTTTCTTTAATTCTATGCTTCTTTAAAAAGCACAATTTTGTAATCAGGGTGAAATTTTCCTTCAAATACAATACAAGTATATACTGTTTACAAATAAAGCAAGTTTAAGTGGGTATTTACAAGTAATTGACAGCTACATGTACATGTAATCCACTAGACCAATGATGTTTCTTTTTCCTTTTCAAATGTACAGTAGGCCTTTGGTCTCATGAATCTTTATATGGCCTAGTTGTCATTACATGTAGGTCCAAGAGACGCAAATATTCAATTTCTGGACCTTTCAACACAAACCTTTGGCCAAATCGCACCGAGGAAGTCTCCAGAACAAGGCAGCCTGCAATCATGCATGGTACATGTACAAGTATATATTCTCTTGGTATTGTCTGAAATCCCAGAAATCTACACTGCACATAGAACCATGGGTATTGTACATGTACCATAGAATTGTTCAATTTACAGCTGGTTTTGCATATTTATCAAATTACACATCACATGAGACTATTCGTCTTACACTCTATAATCAAAGCCCTTCAGTGCATAATCTACATGTTTAATCAGATCGTCTCCAGTAAACCTTACATTTGCTACAGTACAACATGTCATGTACTGCTTACAAAAAAGTGCTGAAAAGAAGACACACAGAAATATTAAATACTTACATTACATGTATGTACAAGTAGAGTAGTGATCAATTTCATATATAATCATAGATACATGTAGATGCAAAAACTTTCCAGTGTATCTTCTTGGGAGTGCTCAATCATTTACATGTATTTCATACATGTACATGTAGCTTTAAATATATGCTGTTGGTAGGTTAACAACCACTACAAATCAGTGTTCCCTCAACTTGCAAGCAAATTTAGCACTGCCATGATCAATAAGCGCCTGTCTTCATCAAGTTATCCTCTTCCAAAATCAACTCCAATTCTCATCCATCCTCAGCTCTGACTCACTCTGGAGCAATGATGACTGAGCATGCATCATCCGACCGTTTCTCTCCCCTCTCGGGCAAAGCGCAAAGAATAACAGATAACATCCGCCAGTCCTCGTAGTAGACTTACGGCAGGACGATCGCTACCACCGCCGCTCAATGTTTGCCAATATCGTATTCTCCCTGATCTTCACCAATACCTCCTCACTCACTCACCCTAACTTGATTAATTTCTCTTGGGCATGTATAAATCAGAAGTGATTCATCTGATTATGGAGTCAAATGCATCATAACTTTATGCAATCTAATGCATGGCTAAGGGATTATAATCAAATAAATTAATAGAATTGTGATTCTATCCTTGCAGTGAAATAACAGTAATTATGAAATGATTTGATATACACATATGTAGCAACAAATAATGATTAACAAATGACATGTATTTAAGTAGTGGTAACCATAAACAAAATATATTTTCAATTCTAATCTTGCAGTGAAAGAAATGACATGACTGAGACTCTTCTGATTTAATAATATGCAAAATTGTACTAAAATTGTAAATCACGTGTTTGGAAATATATAATGCAGGAATTGCAGGGTTTATTACTGGTTCTTTATTGCATTGAATGAATGAATGAATGAGTTTATTACCAAAAAACAAACAAGTTAAAATACACATGAGAGAGTTGTTTTACATTTGTTTGGTAAAAGGACTCTGGTACATTATAAACAAACATTTAGCATGATATATAACATGAAATCAAAACTAAAATATATATCGTATGCAATGTGAATGATTTTATCTTTACGGTTAGGCCTTTGGAATAAAACTAATACACGTCAATAAATTGATTACACTGCATAATAAAAGCACCAAGTGGAATACAAACTATAAACAAAGTAAGTGAAATGCATACATGTACAGTTGTATAATTATATATCAATATTCTTGTATGAAGATATTTTTAAGCTCAGTGCGAAAAGACTGGACAGTTTTAAGCTGTCTTACATTATCTGGAAGATTATTCCAGATTTGCGATCCCAAGTATGAAATTGAGGTTTTACCGTGCTCTGTTTTCACCCTCGGTAAAATTAAAGTTTTTGACTCTTTTTGTCTTGTACTATAACAATTTTCAAAAAAATTATAATATTCATACACTGAACGAGGGAGTTTATTATGTATGAGCCTAAAAATAAAAATCGCTACAGAATGCTTGTACAGCTTGAATATGTCCAGAATACCTAAAGATCGAAACATGGGTGATGATGGAGTCATTCTTGTACTGAATGTGATGGCTTTCACTGCCATTTTTTGTATAATATGTATCTTATGCAATATTGTCACTGGGGCACATCCCCAGACTTCCAGTCCATTTGAAATGTGAGATTGGATAAAAGAGTGAAGTAACAATACAAGCACTCATTTTGGAACAAAATGTCTCAATCGATATCTAATCCCCACCTTGTAAATAAATTTTTAGGCATTTTACTCCCAGTGTTAAAGATCGTATGCTCGATCTGTAATGAAAAACACAAGTCAGAAAAAATTGGAACCAGCGGGATTCGAACCTGTCATCTACTGCTTGCCGGGCAGCGACTTAACCACCAGGCTATTCTGGTTCACGGCCAAGTCACGATGAACTGGAATCAAATACCCAAGATCCTCTTCTTTCTGACTCATTAATATTCAAACGGTCCGCCGTAGACCATGGTTAGTAAACGAAGAAGCTTGATGGGAGGAATTTTAATTTGTAAACAAATTTTTAGGCATTTTACTCCCAGTGTTAAAGATCGTATGCTCGATCTGTAATGAAAAACACAAGTCAGAAAAAATTGGAACCAGCGGGATTCGAACCTGTCATCTACTGCTTGCCGGGCAGCGACTTAACCACCAGGCTATAGATAATTTTTGTATACCGGTAATTCATTTACATACATTGTACCATACCAGCCCAGGGGCAAAATCAAATTCACATCAAGGGAAACCTCCAGTATATATATGCAAGTAATTTCTACACCACAATGGCTTACATGTAGAATGTTGTCTACATATATGCGCTAGGATTTCTTTCCCTTTTTTTGTGGCAAAGCCCCACTACAGTAAGCACATCCATGTAGGCCATGATAAAAGATCTATAGATGAAAAAAAAAGACCTTGAGCTCTATTTCAAGAGGAAAGCAGCAGCAAAATATCTCATCCCACAAAAAAATGGCACGTCCAAAAGTTAATTATGAATAACTTCGCTGGGGGGCATGCACGCTTCTAGAAGACCATAGAGCCTCTAAAATGTCAACTTTATTATCTTTGCATTTGATAAAGCATCCTTGACTGTACAGTAAGCAGTGTATCTAATTATAATCTTTGTTTAAGACATCCAATGCACAGTCAACGAACAATGCCTTTTTTTTTAAGTCGCATATTTCAAAGGTTCAAGTGTAAAGAACATATACATGTACATGTACATGTCAGTGAGAGCGATATGGTGCACTTTGCATCTCATTAACCCTGGGTTTGTTTTGAATTACCAACGGACTTCTAGCTCTTTGCGCCTCTAATTAGGCAATTTATGAGCTAAAACTTCCCACATGAACTACATGTAATTTGTAGTTATGATTGTCTGAAAAAAATCCTGAAATATGATATTTGTTTTGTAGAGATATAGCATCATTTTGAAATGAAATCATCCAAAAACTATGTGTCTATTATTTTCTGACACAAGTTTACCCCTCCATAAATATTCACAAAACTTCAATTCATTATCCGGGGGTGTACATGTATAATCCATTTGGAGGAAGTTTCGCTGATGCGACTTCTTTCTTTGCAGAAATATTACATCTTTTACACATGATATCTTTTAGAGGAAAAAATCATTTCTGATAGTTTTTTGTATCTTTACTATTTTGCTCCCCGTAAATATTGGAGGTTTAATGAAACCTGTTCACATATGTACTGAACTGTTTTATTGAAAACCAATTCCACTCCAAACCACACAGTTGTGGTTAAAGTACTTGAACATCTGCTCCCCACAAATGTACCTGCCCTCCCCTCCCCACCCCACCCCAATACCTTCACATTTTTTGAGAGACAGTGAAGTGTAGATGTAGATTGATACTCTAATTTGAAAACAAGATTGCTTTCCAGACTGCCATGAGAGAGATGCAGGGTACACTAGGAATAACGTCAGAAAGCTTTATGGCTTGGGGTTAATCCAATACTCCATATTAGACAAATTAAAATTGCTTCATCATATTTCTTGTTGTTTACCTCACAGGGAAAACCTGGCAAATCTCTACATGTCTGGAAACACAGTGTGGACCTGTGCATGTACGTTTGCCATGTGTTTCGGATGCTTGAAAATCATATGAGAAACATACATGTGTGAATAATACATGCACATGAGCCAAAGTTAATTGCCTCTTTGCTACCGCATTCATGAAACACTTCTATTCAGGGGGAGTGGTGTTCAAGGGCTAAAACAGTGTGAATCTGCTTTAAATATTTTGTGGGAGGCATGATGGGTTCTAAGCTGCGACAAGGACATGGAATTCCTTTGAATTTTTTCCTATAACTACATTGTATGATGATTTATGATTTTTTTTAGAAATGTGGATCGTATACACGTAGATCTCTTAATATTCTTATTGAAAATTGCAAGATCTTTTTTTTCTCTTTAAATATTGATCATTTACAAATTGTCACTACTTTCAGGGATGTGTCCTTTCTTACATGACAAGACAAAATAATAATCAACTTCCTTGTTTGTAATCATGTCAAAATATTTTAAATAGCACCTTTAAAGTCAATCTTAAAAGAGCAGTCCATTCAGAAAATAAGTCAGTTTTATTAAAAGCAGAAAAATAAACAGATCAGTAACATTTTTTTTTTTGGGGGGGGGGAAATGAAATTTATGAAATTTTACGTACAGAACATATGGGGAAATTACTCAAAACGAACAGTACAGAGTTACCAATTTGTGTTTGATCGATTAAAACTGTAGAGATTCATAACTCACATATATCCCTGATGAATAGCAGACTTCCCTAAAACTTGCACTGATCTGTATCTCTCATTTAATGATAAAACAATTCATTTTCAGGGTACACTTCATCTATAAATCTGCACTATTTTAAAACTTTACAAAGGTATGATAAAGAAAATGCACACTGTACATTTACACCAGTGTTCCTTTATCACACTTTTTTAAAATAATTTCTTTGACTTCACAAACTTTTGAAGTACATTGCCATGAACAATTCATTATCATAAAAGTATGCTTGTTCAAGTCCTAATTTAGATTTTGGAATGGTGTTTCATGAAACAGAAATACATGAAAATGTATGTAAATAAGACAAGCATACATTTCTGTAAGTTTTCGTTAAAGACAAAGTTGAGTTCCGGTCATGCGATTGCAATTTAAAAGAAATTGTCTCAGAGAAATTGGGAAAGATTGATATCTGCATAATAATTTGTCTATAATGTGAGGTTTTGGAATCATCAAAATGATAAAAAATTGGCTCAATCTTGCTGAAAAGCATGTGCATTGCACACAGAAATGGGAATATGGGACTACACACACATGTGGCATGAAGGTTCAGCTCAAACACTTCAGCTATTTCTCGTCATATTTTGAAAATGAGGGTATTGGAAGAGCAATCCTTTTCAGGGGACATTTCTACTATGATGTTCTTCCAAACTGACATAAAAGAAATGAGAAGGTTCACAAATAATTTTTCACCTTTCCCAGAACTCAACCTGGAGCTGAACAAACTCTGGCAATAACATACATGCATACTCTATGCACAAAAACAAAATCTGGGCAATGTACATGATGTATGTATGCCTAATATTATCATGCCAAGTTACAATGTAACTGAAATAGTAAAGTCTAGGAATGAACGAATGATGCATCAACTGGATCATGAGATCAAATCAGTCATGATAAATACCACAATACAGAGGTTAAAAAATAAATTCCTACCTTGTTTCTGGATGAGGATTTCATTTTCATAGTTGGGGTGAGTGTACCAGAAGGAATAGCATCTATCATTAGCCTCTGGACAAAAGATGGTGGCATTGTCTTGCTGGATGATTCCCATCACCTCATCTTGGCTGGGGTTCATGGGGTTATTCTGGTTCTCAGCTGGGTAGTAGGCACAGTAGATGGCATCTCCAGAATGGGTAAACAGAGCTAGAAAACGTGGGAGTATACCACAACAAAAAGTTATTTTTTGACGTGACAAGTTTATTAATAAGAGATTACAGAAGGGGAGAGGGAGAGATAGAGATAGGGGGGGGGGGGGCAGAGAGAGGGGAGGCAGGGGACAAATATGACATGTGTATACACATAAACACACAACCACACATGACTATCAATGTAGTCAACCTCGCTTAAGTCGACATCGCACGTGTCGAATAGTCGCTCAAGTCAATGAAAATAAGTCCCAATTTATCCTCATAGACTTACGTGGGTTAATCCTTTGTACAAGTCGATTTTTGTAGGTCGAATACTCGCCTATATCAATCAAATTCTGAGAACAATACCATGAAAAAGCATTAAATTTACACCGTGCAAGTCGAACTAGACGGCGATGTGAAATCAATCTGTTGAAACTGCCAGACGCCGATTTTGTTTACAAAAATTCCCCGACTTGCTGGCGCGATCTCCACGTCCTCTCTCGAGCACTCTCTTGCGCTCACATGTGAAGAACAAAATGTCATGTGTTAAGTCATGTCTGCAGGGCCGGCCGGCCGGCCGGACGGATCCGTACCTGCATGCAGTTTTATTGCCTTCACGGCCATGTGCATATAAATGGATGTAAGGGAGGATTTAATACATTGAAATTAATCACTGGACGTGTCTGGTTTTATTCTTTATTGTCCAACTTCTAACAGGAGTGTGAAGTAATATACTGGGTACATGAAAGGTATAGTACATGTATGTTCTTATTTTCTTGATGTTGGCACAATATAAATCATGGTACATTATGTGATGAGAACTCCCAATCGATCAAACCCCCGGCCACAGTCCACACTGCGGCGTCCCTGTGTTATACACGCATAAGTTGGATTTTCTTCGACTTCCGCACAAGTCGAAAATCGCCTATGACGACGCATTTCACTCAGTCCCGTCATGATCGACTTAGGCGAGGTTGACTGTATTCCCTTTTTCATGGCACAACATATCAGAGAATTTGTAAACAAATTTTTAGGCATTTTACTCCCAGTGTTAAAGATCGTATGCTCGATCTGTAATGAAAAACACAAGTCAGAAAAAATTGGAACCAGCGGGATTCGAACCTGTCATCTACTGCTTGCCGGGCAGTGACTTAACCACCAGGCACACTGGGAGTAAAATGCCTAAAAATTTGTTTACAAATTAAAATTTCTCCCATCAAGCTTCTTCGTTTAATATCAGAGAATGTTTGAAAATCAGTTGTTGCCAATATTCATCAGAGTCTTCGCAAATGTAGTACATGGTATACATGGTATAAAATGTACACACGCGTTAAGTCAGATTTTCTTCGACTTCCGCACAAGTCGAAAATCGCTTAAGTCGACGCATTTCACTCAGTCCCATCATGATCGACTTAGGCGAGGTTGACTACATTCATCCCATCTATTTCTCAGGAAATTGAAAATAAATGCATTATGAAATAACCTTTGCATAACATTCGACTGCAAATTTCTGAAGAGGTCATTAACATATGACACATTCATACATTAAAGTATGTGTCATGTCGGGGAAATGCTTTAATTAGTAATATACATGTATGTACATCAATTTCTGTATCAGGATGATATTGAAAAGCCCACACTTTACATGCATGTGACCTTGAAAAGTAGATAATTTCTTGCCAAAATAAAGATGAGCTTACATGAACATCACCATCTCCACTGAATGTATACTTACCAAACACAATACTGCAGATGAAAATTAATGTCTTCATATTGAAATCTGGTTTGTCGACAGCTTCAAACCTCTAAAACAATAAAGCAGACCTCTGCTGCATTGTAGGAATGGCAGGGCTACATGTCTTTTTCTCCACCAAACTTCCGTTTTCTCCGCCTGAAATAAAAAATGAATAAGAGAATACAAATCTATATGCCTGGCAAATCTATTCTAACCTATGGTGCTACAAATGTTTAGCACATCGCAGGAGAGCTCTACACACGTCTGCATTACTTTTCATTAGGCCAAAGTTTGAAAATATCACAAATATCATACATGTACAACATAAAATCACAAACTCTACTCATACTTCAATGAAAATCAATAATAAATCGTATATTCAATATTTCCTTGGCACAAATTTGTGATATACACTCAAGAACGATCTTTTCTCTGTGCTGGTTATGACTCGAAAACGGAGTGCAAATGGACGAGCCAATCGAACATACAATATGTATGACGGGGCATTTGTGTGTCAAATTTAACCAGTCATTTTGCTGTTGGATTGTATGAAAAATAATATGCTTTAAATTCATTTTAAAAACAGTAGATATATGCAATTTGCATAATTGTCAAACTATCTTGTGAAATAACTATATCAATTTGCATGAAAAGTTGTTTGATTTACTGTTTGAAAGTGACCTGTCTATACAACCAACCTGTTCGGACACAATATGTGCATTAAGTCCATGTACACATGGGTAAGCACCACTGTGCACCCTCAGTCATGCTTCAACACTTTAGAAAGGATAGTTCACGATGTACATTATTGCCTTTTTGTTTCATCAGAAAATATTCAAATCGTAAAATCGATCTCCCTTCCACAAGTTCATGAATTTTTTATTGCAGAATAAATAGAGTTTGTGGTATTTGTGAAATTTCCAAACTCCAGTCCAATGATAAGTCTTTTTCAGCTCTGCCTGTATTTGATTTACGACTTGTATTTTGCTTCAAAGCTTCAGGGTACCTCACCCTTCATGCCCATAAGCATAGTGGTTATTAAAAAGACAGGCAGAGAATAACATTATCTGATGATTGCTGAGAGTGCAGGAGGGTTCCATCTGTCTTGGAAGAGCTTCAAAAGTACAAAAAAATATTACAAAACTTCTCAAAACAGACCAATTTTTCTGTCTCGTCCGATGTATGCTACGGGTATCATAACATTATGTGAGTCAATGATATTTCCAGATCTACGGTAGTGCAACATAGAGTTAACAATCGCGAGTTCAAATTATTTTCCATCCTATTCTCTCCAAAAATTTACACATTTTGTTACCATGGTCTTTTTTAATATTTGCAAGCTGGAAAGGACTGGGCTTAAATTGATAAAGAGGAGTAACAGGAGATGAAAGAAGATGATTAACAAAGAAAAGAAGATGATTAACAAAGAAAACAAAATTCCCATGGCATTGGTTTTCTGAGATTTTTAATGAAATCCACAACTCATTCACTCCGCACAGTCAGTAGCACTGTTCCATGTACATGGAACAGAATTTTACATGGGCATCGTTATCGAGTTGTCGACTTGATTTTAAACTTTAATCTTTATTATTATTTTATTTGGCAAATCAAATATACAAATATAATTGACAATGACAACAAAATTGTGTAACAATAAAAGTCAATGATAAATAGAGTAAGGGAAGGATTATTCGGCCACTTAGGACAAAATCCTATTTCAGGACCCTTTATTTCACATTTATTGTCCTTTCTTACTCAAATCATGGAGGCTTATCTCGAAAGGGTGCGGTGCGGCGCGGTGGGGAGCGTTCAACGCACCCTTTCGAGAAGAGCCCCCCCGCTTGTCTCGAAAGGGTGCGTTGAGAACGGAGTGGCGCGTTAACGCACCCTTTCGAGACAAGTGGGGGGGGGGGGGGGCTTTTCTCGAAAGGGTGCGTTAACTAGTCTTCCACATCAGTCGTTTATAATAAAATTAAAATAACGAAATATCATCTATTTTCTAACTGAACGTGGAATTTAGCTTGCATGTGTTTAAAAAGATTTTTTTTTAAAAGGCAGCATATGCACCCACTAGGCCTACAGTTTTTCTCCTTCAGTTGTCTCTTTTATCAAATGAAATTCAATGTAAGACTTAAAGAATACATAAACATGTGTCTGATTAAAATGAAAGTAAAAATGACAATTAATTTTTATTTGTAATTTCATTTTTAATAACTTATGCAGTTAGACTAGTTTACATAAACAAGGCATTAGCGATAATGTGTCTCGCCCACATGCGATAACTAGAAATATCGTGATCTCTGTTGCCATGCAACAGGTCCCCCAAGTGCATAAATCTGCATAAGTTATGCTTGCATATACATGTATCTACATTACTGTTTGGAAAGTGACGTTTACAAAGTTATGTCATAAGAGAGTCTTGCGGGTAAACTATAATGTTTGACCTGAAATGACCTTTGACCTTATCATGTGACCTCCAACAGCACCACAACATGCAGGTCCCCTCAGTGCATCTACAACCCAAGTTTGGTTGAAAAGTGAGTGACGGTTGCAAAGTTATCTGTCATAAGAGAGTCTTGCAGGTAAACTTTAACGTATGACCTTTGACCTTATCATGTGACCTCCAACGGCACCATAACATGCAGGTCCCCTTAGTGCATCTACAACCCAAGTTTGGTTGAAAAGTGAGTGACGGTTGCAAAGTTATCTGTCATAAGAGTGTCTTGCAGGTAAACTTTAACGTTTGACCTGAAATGACCTTTGACCTTATCATGTGACCTCCAACGGCACCATAACATGCAGGTCCCCTCAGTGCATCTACAACCCAAGTTTGGTTGAAAAGTGAGTGACGGTTGCAAAGTTATGTCATAACGTTTGTGACGGACGGACGGACGACATTTGGATCCCTTAGTCTCGCCTTCACCTCCGGTGGGCGAGACAAAAATGAATTCCATACACAGAAAGATATGGATCATTATTTTTCATTTTAACAAAAAAAAAGACTGATATGCAAGACTATAGGTACAGCGCTTTACATTTTTAAATATTTAAGTAAATTATTTGACTGTTTTTATTTTTTTATTTTGCGTCAATATTTTCACTACTTTAATTCATTATAAACGACTGATCTGGAAGTCTACGTAAATATTAGTTTTATTTAATTTTCAATCTGTACCTTCAATTTTGATTATTTCAATTTAAAAGACTGATGTGTAAGACTAGTTTACGTCAATGGTGTAGGAATTTCTATTCCTTAAATTCGATTATAAACGACTGATGTGGAAGACTAGTTAACGCACCCTTTCGAGAAAAGTCCCCCCGCTTGTCTCGAAAGGGTGCGTTAACGCGCCACTCCGTTCTCAACGCACCCTTTCGAGACAAGCGGGGGGCCTTTTCTCGAAAGGGTGCGTTGAACGCTCCCCACCGCGCCGCACCCTTTCGAGATAAGCCAATCATGGAAGCCAATATCATTGCTATTTCAACAACAACAAAACAGTCGCGGCTCTACACTGCAATTAACTGCCCAAAAGCTTTCACTCCGTCCTGCCTAATTTGCATAAAATAAACAATTTGTTTACGTAAAACCACTACCGAAGAGTCTCAGCTAAATTGTGAAATCTCGCCCTGGAAACAACCAAATGAAATGAACTAAACGTCAAATTCCAGAATAAGAGTTGCTCTAATCCATAATTAGTATCACTCATAGTCAAATCTTTTTTTAGTTTGTCAAAATAATAGAGAGAAAGGAAATTATTTTAGAAACATAGATATTTATGGTATTCGAATCAAATCCGATACATTTCTTTCAACAAACATTTTTTTTTTTAATGAGAAGAGAGAGAAAAAAAATCCCTCTTACCCCACCCCCCTATTTAAAAAAAAAAAAAGAAAGGATCGAACCTTTAATCTTACGATTAATGCTGCTATGCCTTAACCTTCGTATCTGCACTGTGAGGATATAAATTTCGGTGGAAATAAAGCTTATATCCGAAAAGTTTAAGCGAAAGCTTAACAGCGCATGCGCAAATACATATTCATAGTATGCATTGTTATGAATATTGATGAGATTCCGCCATCAACATTTTGGTTGGCCTCTTTAAGTGTCTACCCTATTGAGCTCGAGTAACATGCTGAAAAACGAGTAAACATGCGAAAAATACCAGAATTTTCTTCCCGGGTAGATTTTATGGAAAGAGGCAAAAGTATTTTCTGTTCTATGAGCTATTGTAGTGGACGTTACAGCACTACATAGGCGCTTTGTAAGTTTTAATTTGTCTTTTGAGCAGACCCCTTGTATGTGTAGAGATCGATGGCACCCCTCCACCGCCGCGCTATTTCAGCGCGGTCGTATCCTTGCAGGATCCTTCGCGGAGATGTATTTTGTATGGAGACCGGACAGTTATCACAGAGGATTTTTCATAGCGCAAGTGGCGTGCGCGTTATCCTACTTTGTAGGTCATGGCGAAGATCTTAAAAGATAAGATAGGACACTCCCGTCTCTTTTATGCAACGGAAGTGGCCTCATATGGGGAAGGGCGCCCTTCCCCGCCGTTACAACGGACCCTGTACACAATTGGGAGAGTGTCCTATCTTTCTTTTCACGATCTTTGGTCATAGCAAGGACATGTGTCAGCTTGCAAATCGTTGTGACAACGTTTTCAATATCCTCTTCGAAACCATCATGCTGTATATGTATTTTTCTGTCTTTGGATATCACTTAGGGAAATTTTGAAGAAATATGCACCCATGTAAGATAAATGTATCTCTTCACGATTTTTTAGAGTGGTGGAAACATTTGCTTTCCAATTTTGACTGTGATTGTGCCTCAATTTGCAGTTTGCATTCACGGTTGATAGTCCTGTTCATTGTCAAACTGTTATAGTAGGGAGACTGCACGTACCGTATAGTACTAGCCTACAAAGATGTACGTGTTTGCGAGTACTGCGCTTCGTCAGATTCTCTTCATCTTTTTAAATTCTTAAGGACATAAAAGCAAAGACATCTAGGAATAATTGTCTTCAAATAGTCAATACAATAAAACGTTTGGCCCTTGTTTTTTCCTTGTATGATATTTCTTATTCTGGTGATTTTCCCATATTTTTTTTTTCAAAATGAGTTATCAAAGTTAGGGTGCGGCCTGTACGCCAGAAAATACGGTATATTTACATTTAAAAAAAAAATCATATACTCATACTCATAAACATGCAGCACTTTTATATTAAACAGTTGTAGTAACTCACTTATTTCATAAAACATACATTCTAAGACCAAATTCACCCGTGGAAGTGCATGCATTGCGCAAATTTATATTGGAAGTGCTTGTAGTAACTTAATAGTACATGTACATGTATGCTGATTGTTTTCAACTGTATTTTAATGTTAATTAATAACTTGTTTCTATGAGCTATGAGCTTCTATGAGGGGGGGGGGCTCACAACCATCTTGCCGCCTGCATATCCCTGATTGTAACCACATACATGTAATAACATACATGTATGTGTTGACCGACCATTTCTCAAGTGTCACCTTTCACATCTATATTATTATTTGTATATTCAAGATTGGGCAGCGAATTAGTTTTGTATTATTGCAGAACAAGCGATTAAAGGGCGTAGTTTACAAACTCATGCATATTCAGCAGTCGCTCCATACTCGTATATCCTAGGTAGGATTTTTGCCAATTTGAGGATTACTGGGCATATTAGCTAATATAGCCTGAAAAAGTTTCAAAAAATATTTTTGATTTGTTAATCATTTTTAAAAATAAAATGTGCTGCATGATTCTACAACAAAATTTTTAAAGGCATGTCAGTTTTTGTGGAGCTGGTTTTCTGTGCGCGAGTGCACAAAGCAGAACTTTGTGTGGCGCATTTGGACACCCTAGGCCTAGTTCTAAGCACACCACGAATAGTGGTCATATTGACCACTACGATATATGCATGCAAAAATACTTGGTATTTTCTGTTGCATGTACTAAAGGTATGGGGGGAAAATAAGATAAATATTGTAAATACTTGCTTTCCTATTCAGCCCTTCCAAATCGCAAATGGCCGTTAGGAAGAACTTTTGATATTTCCAGCAAAATCCAAAGTCAAAATCATGTCCAAAAACGAAGAAATCCCCGCCGATTTGTTTCGCGATCGCGTGTTGTTTACATACTGCCGTTGTATTAGACAAAATCAGCCAATAAACTTTTTGTCCACAAAGAAACTCGAGATCGCAAGCGAGATCGATCTCTAAGATCACGCCCACAGAAAATCAGGAATTTTCTGTGTACACGATAGGGACCAAATTTTTAACGACAAAATTCTTTTGGGCAGATGTCAGCACCCGCATTGACCAGGAAATTTATTCAATGACTCCGATAGCTCATTTCGCGAGAATCGACAGTAAATTACGGATTTCATTTTTAAATTATCTTTTCCAACATCGGTGAGTTGAATTTATTGCATTTCTTGGATATGTTGGGGTCGGTTTTTGTAAATTAAATGCCGATTTTGAGTGAAAGTTGGTGACTTTTGTGCAGCGGTGTTTGAAAAAGTTTAAGTGTATGACTGCCTAGATTCTACAAGTAGTATAGTCATGTAGCTATGAGTGGTTCTAGGCCACATGACTACGTAAGATCCGGCCGAAAACTGTTCATGTGGTATCAGAAACTGAAATCTCAAGACAAACGGAATATCGCTTGTGCTTCTCACGCACCAACTATCTTTGACTGCAATGTGTGATTGCACACTTTTGAGCTTGCGACATACAAAAAAAAAATTTTTTTTTTTTGGGGGGGGGGGGGGGGGGGAGATGGCAGCGCTCGCAGCAATCAGGAAATGTACACAATGACTTGTGATACATGTACCTCATTTCACCAGAATTGGCAGTCAGTAAATTACGGATTTCATTTTTGGAATTATCTTTTCCAACATCAGTGAGTTGAAGTTATTGTATTTCATCATGGATATGTTGGTGTCGGTTTTTGTAAATTAATGTCGATTTTGAGTGAATGTTGGTGACTTTTGTGCAGTGGTGTTTGAAACTGTTGAGGTGTACATGGTGTATGACTGCCTAGATTCTACACATGAAGGTATAGTAAAGTCGCTATGAGTGTTCTAGGCTAGTAATTCCACCATGTCCACTGCACCGCACGCTAACGTCCATGCGCATTGACTCGCCACTGTTGCTAACTCGCCACTCACCGTCTGAACTCGTCCTTTAAAATTATCTGCATCGCTTCAGACTTTGTTGTGGCTACAGTGAATAGGTCAAAATATATTCTCCCGCCATCATGGCCATTGGAAGTCTCCTGTAAGATCCGGCACATGAATAAGAGTTAGGCGCGATCAAACTTTGTGGCTACAGTGAATAGGTCAAAATATATTCTCCCGCCATCATGGCCATTGGAAGTCTCCTGTAAGATCCGGCACATGAATAAGAGTTAGGCGCGATCAAATTTTAACTAGCACACACTCCCGCAATAGCCAGTGGGTGAAGCTCGGGCGACAAAGAAGAGACTTCCCTTCTCAACAATAGTTGTACTTGTAGCCCAATATGATGATGTAAGTTGACAAAATTTGCTATCGAGATGAAGATTAAAATATAATAATCAAGCTGATACCATTTTAAAAGAGGGGGTGGTGTGATGTAAAAGAATAGAAGGGGGTGGAACTTTAACATAGAACTCTCTACAAGTACAAGTACAAGAAGGTGGCGAGTCCACATAGATCTGGGACACGTGTTATGTGTATGTACGACGCACCTGTGTGATGTGCGCATGCGTGCAGTATTGGATTTGTAACTACTAAAACTAGGTATGTTACAAAAATTTGAGAAATCTTATTTCAAGCATATAATTGATTCCATCAAATAGAGCTTAATGAAAGCTTCAATTTGATACCTCATTCAGCTCTGTAGCTGCAAAATTAATGAAGTTACAGTCATTTTTATGTCGAAAAATGAGCGCAGTTAATTTCTTTTGTTTTCTATTGTTTTTATAGGAAAAAAAAGTCAAAAGTTGTGATCTCGGACCATCCATTCAAACACAAAAACTTTTATAACTTTCTTAAAATTAAAGCTAACAAGATGAAACTTTCAGCAATTACAGATAATAACAGTATGAACATTATGTGAAACTGTCTCATATAAAAACAAAGGATAACCATTAATTAATTAATTAGGTGATTATTTTTTCTTTTCGTTCCATATTAAATGTATTTATCTGGTTTTTATATACGTGTATATATATAATATACTGATTTCCGCTCGAAATCTCTTTTATTTCACCAATCTTATTTTGTAATGTTAGATCAACTGTATATAATATGTTTTGTTTAGTAGTTTTCTCCCTCTCAAACAATTACTTTAATTAAACGAAAATCTTTTTTTTAATATATACTTGTAATATTGTATCATTCGTTTAGGGGGTCTACATCACACAAGCTAACCTTTTTAGTAGATCCCTCCACATATCCTTTTGTCATCTTTCTATGTCATATCCATGTATTCTGTTTTTGCAGTGTTTGTAACTTGTACATATTGTTGTAATTTCATTGTAAATGTGGAATCTGAATAAAATCAAATCAAATTATTTTGTGACTGCATATGTTTTTGTGTATGTAAAAATGAAGCGTTTACTGAAATTATCAAGTCATCAAAGTCAAATGCAGGATATTTGTAAATGGAACAGACAAGGACATTGGTTCTATCATCTGGTAAGGATCTGTTGTATAATTAATACCATAATTAGTTATTTAATTAAGTAGCAATTTTCATCAATAAGTTAACTAAATACTGCAAATTTGTCGAAGAACTGAAGTTGAAAATTGTAATTGTGGATAAAAAATATTGACCGAAAATAGGTGTTAATATTCTTTTAAAAAAGATAATTACACTAATTAATACATAATTATGAGAAAACTATTGCAATTTATTGTCTGCAGGTTTTCAGTTCAAAACTTTAAATTATCATCTATTTTGTCAAAGCAAATTTACATTTTTGCAAGGCTTGGAAAAATTAAAGGATTTGAATTTCTTCCTGAATTAAATCCAAATGTTTAGTAATTTAAGCAATAAAATACATGTACAGTAAAATTTAGAATGACATGAACTATAATTCAGAGATGTTATTTACTTCAAAATTATGTTTCTATTCTAAAAAATATGATTATTAATCTCCTCTGCATTATTTTCAACTCACATTGTGTGATTGGGGGGCCTAGGCCTACAGCTACGCACTTTGTTTTGTATGTGGAGCGCATTATTCTCCCCCACCCATGGACTGCAATATAAAATGCACACATGCAATCGCACGCTCAGGGGAGCGTTTCATCAAGCGATTTGTCAGTGATTTTCACTGACAAATTTGCTCTCAGCCAATCAGATGCAAGGATTTCAGTAGCTTATAACAGTTGTCGGTAAAAATCACTGACAATACGCTTGATGAAACGCTCCCCCGATCGCACAGAGCAAAGCGCATGCATCTCCCAGCGGGAAGCCATCGCTTCGCCGTGTCAACTTTGCAATGACATCCCTCAACTTCGCAACTAAAAAAAACACATTTCTTATCGTAGAATTTTCACACAAATTCACCAACATCAAGAAAACATGTATAGAAAACATCCATTATACCTTAAATTGAATCCATTATCCAAGATTTATGAGAAAAAAGCACTGACAATCAAGCTCTCGGGAAAAAGTGGTGTGCTGATCGCAACGATGAAAAATTGCATACATGTTGGGTATTGAATGAAAGCTTGTACATTCAGCTACAGCTTGAAAATAACGTCACATGACAAAAATGCTATCAGCCAATGCAAAGGCAGTATTTACGGGGAGTCCCCACAGCCATACGCAAATCGCCCGAACAGCCGCTCGGGAGAATTTACTGCCGCGAGAGCGCACGCATTGTAACGTACCTACTAAAACTAAATCTAGATCGATGGGCGCGACTCAACAGCAGCCACCTAATACTACTACTAGTATTGAGTCGCCATCCCGGAATTACGTATATAGTGAAGTCATTCTCTTTAAAATGGAGCATTTTAATTTCAGGAATCATGGCTCATGCTTTCGAAATATTTTACGGGATAGGCCTACATCATTGATGTTTTTATATTAAATCAAGATTCTGGCAAAAATATAGTTAATTTTAGCAGTAGTCTATAGGCCTAGGAAGTTTAAGACCGTCGGGTGGCGACTCAATGCGCATGGACTTAGACTCGAGCGGAGACGCCGGAGCCCGTGTCGTGGTACGGCGTTGGCTTAACTACACTACAGTACACTACAGCAACTAAAATTAGCACTAGCAGGCCCCGCACCTAGCCAGGATTAGCTTCGTGAATGTAGAAAAAAAAAATGGCTATACGCCTTCTACACACGAAGCTAGGCGTTATTACCCAGCAATCACATTCCGCACGGGGTAGTACGACATGAAAAATGCCCTGAAATCACACTTTTCTGATAGTTTCCGCGACCCACAGACCCTTCCCCACAGCGTTTCCTCCTAGGGAAACGTTTGTAATGACAATTTTTTTTCGATTGACTCTAATTTTGGAAATATATCCATAAAAAGATGATAAAAATTTCAGAAAACTCACCAGCGTTTGCGTATCCATGCCTCCGAGGTCATGCAGATCAAAATGGCGGCACGATCGCCGTAATCGAAATCATGAAAACTATTAGGCGCCGTTTGTAAATTTATTATTTAGCTCAATTATTTACATATAATTCACTATTTAGCTCTTTTCTACGATTATTATACGATAAAATGACATAAAGGATACAATGTTTTATAAATAATGAATTTTGCAATTTCCATTTTTTTTAAATAATGATTTTACAATATTCATCATATATAAATAATGAATTTTGAAGTTTCCATTATTTATAAATAATGATTTCACAAATTCATTATATATCAATATAATGGAAATTGCAAAATTCATTATTTATAAAACATTGTATCCTTTATGTCATTTTATCGTATCGTAGAAAAGAGCTAAATAGTGAATTATATGTAAATAATTGAGCTAAATAATAAATTTACAAACGGCGCCTAATAGTTTTCATGATTTCGATTACGGCGATCGTGCCGCCATTTTGATCTGCATGACCTCGGAGGCATGGATACGCAAACGCTGGTGAGTTTTCTGAAATTTTTATCATCTTTTTATGGATATATTTCCAAAATTAGAGTCAATCGAAAAAAAATTGTCATTACAAACGTTTCCCTAGGAGGAAACGCTGTGGGGAAGGGTCTGTGGGTCGCGGAAACAAGGCCGTACGCAGAAATTTTTTCCTGGGGGGGCAAGATGATCGGGATTTATTATTGGATCATTTAAAAGTCTAAAACCCTATTAAAAAAAAGTATGATTTTGAAATTTCTGGGGGGGCAACTGCCCCCCTGCCCCCCCGCTGCGTACGGCCTTGCGCGGAAACTATCAGAAAAGTCATGAAAGTGTGATTTCAGGGCATTTTTCATGTCGTACTACCCCGTGCGGAATGTGATTGCTGGGTAATAACGCCTAGCTTCGTGTGTAGAAGGCGTATAGCCATTTTTTTTTTTTCTACATTCACGGAGCTAATCCTGGCTACCCGCACCCCCGCAGCAGGCCAGGGCCAGTACACTCAGACTCAGGTCTCAGTCAGCTCAGGGAGCTGATCAGCTGAGCCTGAGCCCGAGTCGAGACAACAAACAACAATAATGGTAATAAAGGTTTAGGGGTGGGAGTTTCGGGTATTTTTTCAATTCGGGAACCCGACGATTTTTCGGCGGGTTCCCGGTTACCCGAAAATCATTTAACACAAATTACAAGCTTATATTTACCCTTAAGAAGCTATTAACACTGGGGAAAAACTCGAAAGCGCATCACTGCAGTGGGGCGCTACATGGATATTTACATGTAGATATTGAATGGCTGGTCGACGTTATCTACCGCCTTGTCATGTTACATACATGAGTAATCATTAAATACTTATTTTCGGGAAACGGGCATGTAATATTTTGACCCGGGACCCGATGCTCTCGGGCGGGACCCGGGTACCCGGTTTTTAGTCCCAGCACTATAAAGGTTTATATCTAACATTTAAGGAAATTCAAGTCTTACAGCTCCTACAACAGTGAACAAATAAAGGAAAATTCAATGTACATTATACTTACCGAGGGTGTCGCGTCAACTCGGGATCGTCACGTCAACTGTGTTGTGAACATCTACTTCTCTAGCTTAGCTCTCGAGCTACTCTACGAGAAATTAGACGCCATTGGAAAATAATGGGAGGAATTCGGTTGATGTTCTCGGTCACGCAAATTGCCAATTGTTAACCTTCGACCAAGGGCATCATAAACTAAGTTGAAGTCGCAATTTTTATAAAAATTTCTTACAAAATAAATAATTTTCCATAAATTATAATATTTAATGTTAGATTTATTTTTAAAAATAAATTATTTAACTGTAACGTTTCATATATTTTCAATCGTCTTGTATTAAAATACTTTCCGTCGCCAGTCTGGCTACCTATTCACATCTCACTAGTGAAGTATGAATACGCGTCATCATATAGTCCGTCGTGTTTATAATTATAATAGAATTGAAATAATATTATATCCCTTTTTTGTGGGTGTACTTTAAACCAAAAATGTCAAAATTCATATTCTTATCATTATTCAAAAATTTCCCCAAAATATTGAAATATTGTCTCAATATTTCTTTCTGCTTTGTGAAAACAATTGTTTTCTCGTCACTGGCGTATGGATAGCAATAACATATTTGGAGCCCCTCACGCGCTCCTGAGAAACGTCGTCTGCTACAATTACAAACTGCATTTCTGGTCTGAAGCTGTTTTCGGGGGGGGGGGCAATAAGAGGGTGCAATTTTCTTTGTGTAATATAGGTCTGCCAGATTGCGTTTGGGCCCCCTCCCCCTTCCTCCAGGCCCCGGTCTCCCTGGCTCTGTCCTGTATAGGCCTATATATAGGGTCGCTATATATACTTAAAATTGGTTTTAAATCCCATTAATCAGTGAGTGAGGTACTATATCCATATAAAATATGAGGAACCACCAGTGGCGTATCTGGAGGGGGCAGGGGGCACGTGCCCCGGGCGGTACTTGAAGGGGGTGCAAAAGACGCAAAGGAGAGAAAGAAGAAAAAAAGGGGGAATCCTTACGGGTTATGCGCCCCCCAAATCCGCAGGGTAAATGCACGAGAAATCTAGTTTTTGAGGGTTTAAATGCGAATATTTTCCAAAGCTCAGTCACTGGTTTACTCCCTCGCTACATTATTTTCTTTCCGAGGATCTCGTAATTTCGCCACCTCCCCCCCCCCCCCTCCCCCAGAATATAGTTCTTAAAAAGCTTAAATGGTACAAAAGTTGCTCGCTATTATGTAAGTTTCATCTGACTCCTGCTAAATATTGCGCCCAGTGGCGGATCCAGGATTTTGTGAGGGAGGGGACTCAATATTCACAAAATGTTCTGCCAAGCAAAGAAAAAAGAACATGAAAAAAAAAGGGTCATCAGCGTTTTGGGGTTTCTTTTTATCTCTAAAATTCTCTGACAAGCAACAAAAAAAGGGGGGAGTCATCAGCATCAGCATCACCAGGGGAGGGGGCCAGGCCCCCCGGCCTCCCTTCCCCTGGATCCGCCACTGATTGCGCCCCCAATATAGGATAAATTCAAATTCAGGTCGCCTTTCATTAGCTTTGCTCCCGATTGTAGAAGTGCGTATAAAATTCGAGCTTCCCTACCGCTCAATGCGGTGATCAATTGCAAAATTTTCTGGGTAAAATGCAGAAGAGATTGCTTTTTTGAGGGTTAAAAATGGAAAATCTTGCTCCTCGGTCGCTTTGCTCCCTCGTTTGTACAATAACGTAGGTAAGTTTGGGCACATTTTTTGCCCCTGGTGGCACTTGGGAGGGCAAAAGCGCAGAAGAGGGGGGGGGGGGAGGGGCGAAATGAAGAAAAAAAATCATAATCCTTAGGGACAATTATGCACCCCCAAATCGGCATGGTAAATCCATTCAGTTTATGAGGATTTAAATTGCGAAAATTTGTAAAGCTCGGTCGCTTTGCTCCCTCGCATAATTATTTTCTTTCAGGATCTCGTAATTTCGCGCCCCAGTAGCCTATAAAGTTCTTAAATAACCTTTTTTAAGGGTTCAACATTTGAAGAAAAAAAAATGTAATTGTCGTGCTTTACTCGCTAACGTGTAAGATCGCATCTCGCTAAATATTGTGCCCCAATATAAAGTGCATAAAACAGCATTTGTAGAGCTTCAACATTTAAAAGAAATCTCAACTTTCAGTCGACTACTCAAGGGTTTCGTTACTTTTGCTCCCAAATTTAGAAGAAAGTGAATAGAAAACCTTTTATCAATGTACAAAATTCGAACTTCTCTAGAGCTCAATTTAATTGCAGTGGTTAAAAGTTGCAAAATTTTCTGGGTTAAATAGCCAAAAAATTGTGGTTTTAAGGGTTAAAAATGCATTTTAAAAAATGCCGCTCGGTCGCTTTGCTCCCACGCATGTACAGTAAAGTAGATAAGTTAAGGCACGGGGGGGGGGGGGGTGGGGGAGGGGTGGGACGCAACTTCATTATTTTCCCCGGGCGCCATAATCCTTAGATACGCCACTGGGATTGAGTGGCTTCACTGGATATGATACTTTTTTGCGAGGTCGGATTGCGACCGTACGAAAAAATCCTGTAAAAAAAGTTCACAGTGCGTGATCAATTGAATGATTATTTATTAACTTCATTATTTTCCCCGGGCGCCATAATCCTTAGATACGCCACTGGGATTGAGTGGCTTCACTGGATATGATACTTTTTTGCGAGGTCGGATTGCGACCGTACGAAAAAATCCTGTAAAAAAAGTTCACAGTGCGTGATCAATTGAATGATTATTTTTAAAAGTTTCTCACTTTAGTTAATTTCGAATTGAAATCATTCAAACTTTTCATAACAGCATCCAAATGAAATATATAATTTCATATACAAAATAGAAAAGACAGGAATTTACGTGCACTGAATTTAGGAAGAGTGGTTCGATTACCAAGATCAGATGTTTTTTGAAAAATATATAAAAAGGTGACAGGGGCCAAGCGTTTTTAAAGGGGAGGGGGTCGCTGTCTCTCTGAGCATGCGAATGAGCATATTGCAAATGCCGCGATAACACGGTACCGTAATTCGGTAGCCACAACTTATAAGTCATGTAGAACGGGGAGTATGATGCTTCTCTATCATAAAATTATAGTCTTGATCGAAAGATCAGACATTGTTCTATACAGGATGCTTAGTTGGATTTTTTGTGCGATAACGCCCAGCGCCCTATATAGCCCATTCACCGCAAGAGCATGGGTATCGATCGGGGGGGGGGGGGGGGGAGGGGAGGGGGATGTGGGTATATATCCCCCCCCCAAAAAAAAAAAAAAAAAAAAAAAAAAAAAAAAATGAGGTGGGGGATGGCCTGTATTATCATCCCCCAAATATTTTTGGATAAAAAAAATGAGAATAATGATATATTAAATAAAAACTAATAATTATCCAAACTCATTATGTTTGATCTTGAAATACCATCACATTAAATGATTAGAAGTAAGGAAATAAGAAATGCCATAATTTCGATGCGAAAATTTAAAAAATATATAAATATAAATAATATTC
Source organism: Heliocidaris erythrogramma (assembly GCA_025617745.1). Taxonomy (NCBI): domain Eukaryota; kingdom Metazoa; phylum Echinodermata; class Echinoidea; order Camarodonta; family Echinometridae; genus Heliocidaris; species Heliocidaris erythrogramma. The sequence goes on from CM046853.1 coordinate 29,095,484, forward strand.
GTTCTCTTGCATTGTTATTCTCAATTGAAGGGTTCCGTCCATTGGCGTAGATCTGTGCATTCCTTCTTTTCATTAAAAACCATTTTGGGATGCTCTAAAATGCAAGTTTTATAGACAGATGTTTGAAAAAGTCGCTCTCCCATACCCTCCCCGGCTCCGTCGCTTCGCTCAGTGGCGCATCGGGGGGGGGGGGGGGGGGGGGGGGGGGGGCAGGTGCCCCGGGCGGCACTTGGAGGGGGAGCAAAAAACGCAAATGAGAGGAATGAAGAAAATCATAATCCTTACAGATTTTGCGCCCCCAAATCCGCAGGGTAAATGCACTAGAATCTAGTTTTTGAAGGTTTGAAATGCGAAAATTTTCCAAAGCAAAGTTAAAACTTTTGAAAGAAATCTCAACTTCAGGTATAGCCTTGCTTGACCTTTTTCTCAAGCCTATATAGGGTTTTTGTTAGTTTTGCTCCAGATTGTAGAAGTGAGTGAATAGAAAACCGTTTATCAATGTATAAAATTCGAGCTTCTCTACCGCTCAATTGCAAAATTTCCTGGGTAAAATGCACAAGAAATTGCGTTTTGGGGGTTAAAATTGAAAAATTTGCCGCTCGGTCGTTTTGCTAATTCCTCGCTTGTACAATAACATACATTATGTTTGGGCACTCGGGGGGGGGGGGGGACGTAACTTCATTGTTACCCTAGATACGCCACTGGCTTCGTTCCCTCGCCGGTCACCCCCCCCCCCCCCCTCAATCATGAACACGGATCGACACGGATCGACAAGAGCGATTTAGAGTATGAAACGTTAAAAATAGGCCTGTGTACTCAGGCCTGAAAATACTATCACTGCTTGGTCGGATTTTGTTTCAGTATAATATTCACCAAGTTGCATTTTATCCTCGTGTTTTGTTGTTGTTGTTGTTGTTTTTCGTTTTTGTTTTTGTGTTTTTCCTTATTATTGTTTACAGACTGTAACTCGTTTGCTCAAATATTGAAATAAAACACTTTTCCTTTTTTCAATACATTATTATTATTATTAGTATTATTATCATTATTACTATTAGTAGTAGTGGTAGTACTACTATCATCATCATCATCATTATCATTATCATTATTGTTGTCATTATTGTTGTCATTATTGTTGTCATTATTGATATGCATTAGGCCTATTAGTATTCATATCATTATTTTAGGGATGGCCCGCCGCTCTGAAATAAGATAGAACTGCGCCTTAGCTCCCGAAAATTTAAAAAAACAAAACAAAACAAAATAAAACAATAACAAGTCAACAACAACAAAAGTTTCTTATTTGGGCATTTAACCGTTTGCGCAAGAATATATATAGTATTTTAACGACTAAATTACACTCAAAAGTTGTAAATATTAGGCCCTACAAAGCATTTAAAGAAAAAGAAAAAAAAAAAAAAAAAAAAAAAAAAAAAAAAAAAAACAAACAAAAAATTAACTTATTACGACAGGGGAAGCATATAGTGGGTTATTTTCTGCTTAGAAACTTTTTTTTTTATTTGCGTTTTTATTAGGAAATCAACAGAAATCACAACAATTACAAGTGATTTACATGATTAAAAACAAAATCACTGAGCAAAAAAAAAAAAAACCAACCCCCCAAAAAACACCAAAAAAAAAAAAAAACCAAAAAACAGAAACAAAAACAAACAGTAAAAATAAAGCAATCGGAACAAATTTATTAAAAAAATATAATAATAATAATAATTAAAATGGCAGAAAATTGAGTTACAAAATAAATATACATGTAGTTCAAGAACGAAGCTCCGAGACTGAAAAGGTGAACCCAATTAGGATCGCCGCTGACACCAAACCTACCCGCATGGACAAACGACCAAAAGTCTGCTTAGAAACTTGTTGTGAAAGCAGGCACTGTGTTGTGTGGAGAATAATTACGCAATCAAAATAATTTTCTTACCTGAAAACTCGGACAGTCACAGGCGTAGCCAGGATATTTCAATAGGGGGGGGCACAGGGGTGTCGATCCGTGTTCATGATACTAGGGATTACGGCACCCGGGGAAAAAATGAAGTCTCCCCCCCCCCCCCCCCCCAGTGCCCAAACTTATCTTCTCAGCGAAGGAGCAAAGCGACCGAGCGGCAAATTTTTAACCCTAAAAACACAAATTTATTGTGCATTTTACCCTGGAAATTTTGCAATTGAGCGGTAGAGAAGCTCAAGTTTTATACATTAATAAGCGGTTTCTATTCACTCACTTCTAAAATCGGGAGCAAAACTAACGAAAATCCTGAAAGGCTTGAGAAAGAGTCGAGAAATTCAGCAAGGCTATACCTGAAGGTGAGATTTCTTTCAAAAGTTGAACCTTTGCAAATGCTGTTTTATACACTTTATCCTACATTAGGGGCGAAATACTTAGCAGGAGTCATATGAAACATACATGATATAGCGAGCAAAGCAATTACATCTTTTTTTTTCAATTTTTGAGAACTTTTTGAGAAATATTTAAGTACTATATAGGCCTACTGGGGGCGCGAAATTACGAGATCCTGAAAGATAATAATTATGTGAGAGAGCAAAGCGACCGAGCTTTCGAAAATTTTCGCATTTCAAACCTTCAAAAGCTAGATTTCTAATGCAACCCTGCCGATTTTGGGGTCCGTAATCCGTATAAAGATTATGATTTTTCTTTCTGCCCCCCTCCCATAGATACGCCACTGAGCCAAGTGATCGAGCGGGGCAGGGTGTGGGAGGGGGATACCCCCTCCCACACCAGGGACTTTTCGAAAATCCGTCTATAAAACTTCCATTTGAGAGCATCCCAAAATGTTTTTTAATGAATAGAAGGAATGCACGGATCTACGCCAATGGACAGAACCCCTCAATTGAGAATGACAGTGCGAGAGAACGAATTTTCTTCCATATTTTTGCATTGAAATTATGGCTTTTCTTATTTCCTTCCTTCTAATAATTGAAGAATTTTTTTTTTTTTTTTTTTTGGGGGGGGGGGGGGTGATAATACAGGCCATCCCCCGCCTCAAATTTCTTTTTTTTTTTTTTTTTTTTTTTTTTTGGGGGGGGGGGAGATATATACCCCCATTCCCCCCCCCCCCCCGGAATCGACACCCATGGGGGGCCAGACGTGAAGGATCTAACCGCATTTAGGATTTCATATTAGTGGGCGGTTGTGAGCACGCGAGAGTGCGAAATTGGTGATGAGCACGCAGAGCGTGCTCCCGAGGGGATGGGTGCAGGCCATGCAGGCACAGGCGTAGCCAGGATTTTTCAATACGGGGGGCCAGACGTGAAGGATCCAACCGCATAGCCGGCTAGCCAAGATTTCATTTTAGGGGGCGGCTGTGGGGCACGCGAACACGCGAACACGCGAAGAGTACGAAATTAGTGATGAGCACGCAAAGCGTGATCCCCAGGGGTGGGTGCAAGGAGGGGGAGTTTCCCTCCTCCCGCGCGAAGCGCGAAAGCTCTTTAAGTTTTACAGCAAATTTGAGAGAAAGATAAACGGCCCGTAGCAAACAATTTTTTAGACGGAAAGTTATAGTTCGACGCCCTGACTGCTTTTCAGTTATTTGGACGTAATACTGCACTGTATGTAAGAGGGAGGGGGAGTTTCCCCCTTCCCGCGCGAAGCGCGAAAGCTCTGACGTTTTAGCATCTTTTTTTTGTAGGTGGAATGTTAGTTCGCCGCCCTGGCTGCTTCTCAGTTATTTTGGACGCAATACTGCACTGTATGTAACAGGGGTGGGTGCAGGGAGGGGGAGTTTCCCCCTTCCAGCGCGAAGCGCGAAAGCTCTGACGTTTTAGCATTTTTTTTGTAGGTGAAATGTTAGTTCGCCGCCCTGGCTGCTTCTCAGTTATTTTGGACGCAATACTGCACTGTATGTAACAGGGGTGGGTGCAGGGAGGGGGAGTTTCCCCCTTCCAGCGCGAAGCGCGGAAGCTCTAACGTTTTAGCAAATTTACGAGAAAGATAAACGGCTCGTAGCAAACAATAATTTTGAGGCGGACAGTTATAGTTCGGCGTCCTGACTGCTTTTCAGTTATTTTGGACGCAATACTGCACTGTATGTTACAGGGGTTGGTGCAGCGAGGGGGGAGTTTCCCCCCTTCCCGCGCTAAGCGCGAAAGCTCTGTCGTTTTAGCAAATGTGGGGGAAAAATAAACGGCTCGTAGCAAACACTTTTTTAGGCGGAAAGTTATAGTTCGACTCCCCGACTGCGTATTAATTACTTGGACGCAATATTGCAGGGAGTGGAAGTTTCCCCCTTCCAGCGCGAAGCGCGAAAGCTCTGACGTTTTAGCATTTTTTTTTGTAGGTGAAATGTTAGTTCGCCGCCCTGGCTGCTTCTCAGTTATTTTGGACGCAATACTGCACTGTATGTTACAGGGGTTGGTGCAGCGAGGGGGGGGGGGACATCCCCCCCTTCACGCGCGAAGCGCGAAAGCTCTGACGTTTTAGCAAATGTGGGGGAAAGACAACGGCTTGGAGCAAAGAATTTTTAGGCGGAAAGTTATAGTTCGACTCCCCGACTGCTTATTAATTACTTGGACGCAATATTGCACTGTATGTAACAGGGGTGGGTGCAGGGAGGGGGAGTTTCCCCCCTTCCCTCCCGAAGCGCGAAATCTCTGACGTTTCAGCACCATTTTCTTAAGGCGGAATGTTAGTTCGACGCCCTGGCTTCTTATCAGTTATTTTGGACGTAATATTGCACTGTATGTAACAGAGGTGGATGCAGGGAGGGTAAGTTTCTCCCTTCCCGCGCGAAGCGCGAAAGCTCTGACGTTTTAGCAAATCTGAGAGAAAGATAACGGCTTGTAGCAAAAAAAAAAAAACAATTAGGCGGAAAGTTATAGTTCGACGCCCGGACTGCTTTTCAATTATTTTGTACGCAACATTTCACATGCGAGGGAGCGAAGGCAGTGGCGTAGGGATTATGGCGCCTGGGGCAAACAATGTTATTGTATAAGCGAGGGAGCAAAGCGACCGAGCGGCAAATTTTTAAATTTTTAACCCTAAAAAACGCATTATAATTGTGCATTTTACCCTGGAAAATTTGCATATGACCACCGCAGTTGAGCGGTAGAGAAGCTAGAATTTTATACATTGATAAACGGTTTTCTATTTACTCACTTCTACAATCGGGAGCAGAACTAACGAAAGCCCTATAGGCTTGAGAAAGAGTCGAGAAATTTAGCAAGGCGACCTGAAGTTGAGATTTCTTTCAAAAGTTGAACCTTTGCAAATGCTGTTTTATACACTTTATCCTACATGGGAGCGCAGTATTCATAATATTATGAAACTTACATGACATGGCGAGCACAGCAGTTACATCTTTATTTTTTCAAACTTTTTGAACCCTTTAAGCTATTTAAGAACTATATACTGATGGAGCGAAATTACGAGATCCTGAAAGAAAATAATTATGCGAGGGAGAAAAGCGACCGAGCTTTGGAAAATGTTCGCATTTCAAACCTTCAAAAACTAGATTTCTATATAGTGCATGTAACCTGCGGATTTGGGGGCTCGTGATCCGTAAGGCTTATGGCTTTTTTCTTCATTTCCCCCTATTTTCTGTCTCTCCTTTGCGTTTTTTGCCCCCCTCCAAGTGCTGTCCTGGGCACGTGTCCCCTGCCCCCTAGATACACCACTGAGCGAAGAGACCGAGCGGGGATGGGAGGGGGTATCCCCCTCCTACATCAGGGAATGTTTCAAAAATCTGTCTATAAAAACTTGCATTTTAGAGCATCCCAAAATGGTTTTTAATGAAAAGGAGGAATGCACGGATCTACAGCGGACGGAACCCCTTAATTGAGAATAACAATGCGAGCGAACGAATTTTCTTCGATATTTTCGCATTGAATTTATGGCATTTCTTATTTCCTTACTTCTAATCATTGAAGAATGTGATGGTATTTCAAGATCAAACATTATGAGTTTGGATGGTTATTAGTCTTAAGTATCATAATTCTTAATCATTTTATCCAAAAATATTGGGGGTGATAATACAGGCCATCCCCCACCTCAATTTTTTGTGGGGATATATACCCCCATCCCCCCGGGATCGACACCCATGGTAACAGGGGTGGGTGCAGGGAGAGGAGAGTTATTTCCCTTTGACGTGTTAGCAAATTTTGAGAGCCAGATAACTGCTTGTATAGCGTATTTTTAGGCCTTTTTCTCTCACTTCCCCCGCTTTTTCGCTCTCGCTTTTTTTGGGGGTTTTTTTTTTTTTTAGTGGCTGAATAGGGGGAGGGGGGCATGGCCCCGGTGCCCCCTGTCTACGCCAGTGGGTGCAGGGAGGGGGAAGTTCCTCCCTTCCCGCACGAAGTGCGAAAGCTCTTCGTTTTGAGAGAAAGATAACGGCTCGTAACACTTTTTTTAGGCGGAAAAGTTAGTTTGACGCCCTGGCTGCTTTTCAGTTATTTTGGACGTAATACTGCACTGTAACAGGGATGGGTGCAGGGAGGGGGAGTTTCCCCCTTCCAGCGTGAAGCGCGAAAGCTCTGACGTTTTAGCAAATTTGAGAGAAAAAAAAAAGGCTAGTAGAAAACAATTTTAAGGCGGAAAGTTATAGTTCGACGCCTGGACTGCTTTTCAATTATGTGGACTCCCGGGTGTGGACTCAACATTTCACTGTATGTAACAGTGGGTGCAGGGAGAGGAGAGTTATTTTTGCCGTTTTAGCAAATTTGAGCGAAAGATAAACGGCTCGTAGCAAACAATTTTTTAGGCGGAAATTTATAGTTCGACGCCCTGACTGCTTTTCAGTTATGTGTACTCAACATTTCACTCTATGTAACAGTGGGTGCAGGGAGAGAAGAGTTATTTCCCTCTTCCCACGCGAAGCTCGAAAACTTTGACGTTTTAGCAAATTTTGAGAGAAAAATAACGGCTTGTAGCGCCTTTTTAGGCCTTTTTCTCTCACTTAGTGGCTGAATGGGGGGGGGGGGGGGTGGGGGATGGCCCCCTTGTTCCCCTGTCTACGCCAGTGCGCATTGGCGGATCCAGGGGGGGGGGGCACAGCCGGCCCGTGCCCCCCCTTTTGGAAGAGAAGTATGAATTTTTACCATAGACGATCCGCCATTTTCGCGATTGTGCCCCCCCTTTTAGAGTGAAGACCTTTTTTTTTTTTTTTTTTTGCTTGTCAGGGAATTATGGAGGGAAACTGGACCCCATAACCCCTTACTAAACGATTTTTGAAGGTTTGGCGAAAAAATTTTTTACCCCCCCCCCCCCCCCCCCCACTGAGCGACTTTTCGAGAAGCTGGCGAGACCAAAAAAATACGGGTCCACCTTTTCACAAACTTTCATTTTTGTGCCCCCTCTTTTACTAAATCCTGGATCCGCCCCTGCCAGTGCGGACAGTTTTTTAGCCTGAGGTTCTGACCAGTGGCGTAATGAGCCAAAGAAGAAAATTAATGTCGCTCTTATAGGTTGCTTAGCGACCGAGCCGGAAAATTTTACGTTTTGTATACTAGTAGTTTGAAACTTTGCATCCATGGGCCTGGGAGCCGGGGGTGCGGGGGTGCTGCAGCACCCCCTGGAAAAAAATCAGGGGGTGCGCAGCACCCCTGCATTTTTGTTTCTTTAATAAGTACTTAAAAAGAGACCCTAAAACGCTGAGGACCTTTTGTTTGTTTGTTTGTTTGTTTGGTTCTTTTTTTTTTGCTTGTCAGAGATTTTTGGACTTAAGAAGAGACACAAACATGTTGAGGACCTTTTTTTTTTTTTTTGCTTGTCAGAGAGATTTGGACTTAAACAGAGACACTAAAATGCTGAGGACCTTTTTTTTTTTTTTTTTTTTTTTTTTGCTTGTCAAAGATTTTGGACTTAAAAAGAGACATTAACACGCTGAGGACCTTTTTTTTTTGGCTCACAGCAGCCCCAGTAACAAAATCGTTCCCAGGCGCCTGTTTGCATCTAACACCTTGCATCACAAACAGGTAAATAAAACTCTGAGCTAATTAATATCCACACTTTTCTCTCTTCTCCTGTGGTGACAGGCAACAATAAATCGTCATTAAGACAATTTTATACGATTCCTCTCTGCCGTAAATGCTTATATAATTTCTTTAATCTAGTGTATTAAATGATGGGGCGGAGCGACCGAGCGAGAGAATTTTTCCATTGATGACTTATTGTTAAACTTTGCATTCTAGAGCACTCCATAGTCTAAATCGTATGCTGTAGCCTTAACTCATTATATATTTTTTTCATGTTTTTCCAGATTTCCGGGGGCACGCTTTAGTCTAACACTGCAGTCTATGATTCTGGCATTTCCGTCACTTGTATATATGTTTTCTTTTGTGAAGCACATGATGATTTTGAAGTGCTTTTTTCCCCCCTGGGCTTCATTTCTGCACCATATTACATGCACTGATAGCAGGGCCAGGCAGCTCAGATTTTATCAAGCCTCTACAGAGTTAGTTACCAATTCCATTTTCCTCTTTTCCCCCTTTCTTTCTTTTCCCCTTCCTTTTCTTTTTTTTCTTCTTTCGCCCTTCCACCTTTTGTTTCCTTTTCTTTTTCCTTTTTTTTTGTCGTGAGACTTTTTCGGGGGGGGGGGAGAGGGTGCAGCCCCTAAACCCCCCTCTCCACCAGTACGCCAATGGTTCTGACTATATACGGTTCGATCCGACACCCACAAATCACCATTAATCAAAAGTGATTGACCTGTATGCATGTGACTGAATTACTGGCCTTTCTCTTTAGTTTTACATGTATGTGTTTCTTTTGCCCCATTTTCGCGCCCATGACCCCTTCATTAAAAAAGTTCTTTTTGTAGAAGTTCTTAAAAGTTAAAGAAATTTACGGTTAGGCCTAGATCTCTACAACGTTTTTATTCAAAGTTACTTTTTTTTATGTTTATCATTATCCCCCCCCCCCCGTGGGGGCCACTCAAATATATGGGTGTACACATGCGCGTCCAAGAAAACGCGTAAAAAGGGGTCCTTTTTTCAGGTGGAACGCGTAACGCGCGTTACGCGTTAAGGGGTCCAAAAACGCTGATTTTCAACAAAAAGGGGTGCTTTTGACTAATCTGGCCGAACGCGTTTAGGGGGTATATTTTTCACTTTGGCACCAATATGTAAATGGGACATTTTCTGATATTTTCAGGGATTTTCACGGGGATTTACAGCCCGATTTCAGTTCAGGGAGTGGCGCGCGGCAGTGCATGCAGATGGATGCAAAAAAGAGAAGAATCGGGAGCGGAGAGTTCTACCGACGCAGCCATAGTGCACTGAAATGGTTCCCCCTCTGAAATGTGTTGTTGCTTATAGCGCGCGCTAGCTTGCACTAAGTCAAACCTGTTTAGGGGGGTTGGATGATGAAAAACCGCTCAAAAATCCTCGTTTAGGGGTCTTTTTTCATCCAAGTATAAAACCTGTTTAGGGGGTATTTTGAAAACCCATGGACACGCATGTGTACACCCATATAGCTGAGTGGCCCCCCGGGTCCCCCCCCCTCCTGGTCACCCCCTATATTACAATTAAGACACGGGGCCGAAAGAGGCTGTTGGTCGAGCGAGTTTCTTTTGGTTAGAGTGATTTGGGACGATTCACGTGCAAAAGCGCATGATTACAAAACATTACATCGATCTGCCGTAATAGACATTGCCACTGCCTATGGACACTGCATACACTGCATGCACTGCACTTGCATAATAATCCGTCCGCATTTATTTGCATGGGAACCTCGGCCTTCATGTGTCACATAAAGACTTGTACTAGCTTTAAAAGTATTTACATTACAGTTTCAAGTAACGTTCGACAAAAACTGGATGGATATTTCTGTGACAATCACCTTCTCATCAAATAAATAGTTTGGATGTGAGAGGATTTCGACTTTTCAGCTTTTCGAGTTCTGAAATTGCAAAATTTGTTGCAGCCGCAGGTTCCACTTCCACTGTCCAGTTCCAGATTGCGTGCAGTCGACAATGTTTTCAGTGAGCGGTGTGAACGCTCAGGTAATTACGGTACTAAAGTTAAATTAGACCGAAAATTCTATCTCTCGTTCATTAGCCTCTTATTATCTTGACGTAGGCCTATATGACGGGGTCTGCCAATTTTTGGTCTATCAGGTAATGTGCACCCCCCCCCCCCCTAACCCGGGTGAAACCAGTACTACTGCCAGTACGATTCGGTGGGCATGGACTGGGTCTCACAGTTTACCAATGTTCAAATGACCATTGAAAATATGGCCATATAAGTTATTTTTTGGAATTAAAGTATCATATATACACGATGCCACTTACCTAAATCTAAACAGACCTTCCGCAAATCGGCTTTTCCTAAAAAATGTGTAGAATCGATGAATGTCACTTTTTACTCTCAATTTTCGAAACCAGTCCCATTCGCCATGTTGTTGAAGCAGAAGCAAAAATAGGCACTTGCGCATGCGCCTATGAATATTTATTACAACGGCATAGTTTTCGTCAATGGAATAATGAATATTCATATATCCACTGTGATCCGGCGATCTCTACTCGCTCGAGCTCCTGCCTAGCTGCCACTCGTCTTAATGAATATTCATAATGCTCCCTTCTTGTCTATATAATTATTGGAGCTGCTGACGCATGCGCATTGCAAGCAAAACACCGACCTACGGAAGTTTTTAGTAGTACTTTTGGAGATAAATAGGCCTTTTTTGTATCATCCTCATTGAAAAGAAAGACGACAGTCAATCGGAAAGTATTGTAAGTACCTAAAGTAGCCTAAAATCACATCAGCAAGCAATGGTCATATTGACCATTAGGATCCTATACATGTGTGTATACTGGGTATTGGGGATACAGATGTAATTTTGTTTGAAATGGAGGTTTTTGTGGGCAAACTGATACTTAAGTATCATTCTTTAGATTTTAAGTTATCAGTTCGTTAAGATACAAAATGTAGAAAGTTATAAAAACTTACATTTACAGCCCTCTTTTTGGTACTTGTTACCCACACCTCCATACGGATGACGACTGCTCTCAATATGTTGCGTACTAGTGAGGCCGCTCTACATGGTTACGCACCGTAGATACGTACGCAGAATGTTACGCACACAAGCTATTCTACGAAGACCTGAAAGGGCCAAACTGACGACGTAAAAAAATAAAAAATATAACTATTACGTACGTACGTAATATTTTTTATTTTTTTACGTCGTCAGTTTGGCCCTTTCAGGTCTTCGTAGGAGATCGACGAACCGATCGCGCCGGTACTACTACGAGCGCTGAGGGCTCCCTTCATCATAATCGTGAAAAATACAAACTGGATGCTGACGGGACAGTCTCGATAGCAGTTATCGACAAAAAGGACCCAAAATTTCAGGAAACCCTCTTCAAAGGTCACAAAACAACCTGGTAGGTTTTAATCATCTATTATTCAACATAAGTATTTGGATTTAAGTAAACTGCAATATATGAGTTTCAATTAAATATAGCCAAAAATGCACATTGATGCAGTTTAGGTATGGGATGTGTGTTGGCTGCGTTACTACACAGTCGGCAATGGCGTGTACCTATGAGTGCCTAAAATCAACTAATGTCATGTTTCATGGCTATCATTTTGACAAACGGCCTTGTAATTAAGAGACATCCAAGCAATCAAAGGACTGCTGATCGCAGCCCGAACACGTAGTGTTCGGGCTGCCGCAGTAACCCCCCCCCCCCCCAATAAGAAAGTTCATCTTAAAAATAAAGTAAACTTGCTTTCATTTACACCTGTTACACCACTGTCACTGTCGGTCATGTCTCAGTCATGACTAGACCAAAAGCTTCAGTCTCTCTGTATCGTCGGTTGTTCCGCTGAGACTTCGTCTGGCTAGACCTCCGTACATAGAGACTGAATGATCACATATCGCGTAGTGTGTGGACGATCATATCCGGAACCGGAAGTGGTTCTCTGTGTGTTTGTGTGTGTAGCATGTATTCAGTGGCGTACTCGTGCAGTATATACGTAACGGGAACGCGACCTAAATAAGGCTCAGGTCGGCTGATCGTCCACCTTGTTGGTGATACACGGTCGTACCGTCTGTCTATGGGGAAGGTTGAGAAATGTCAGAAATATTAAAGATTTCCCCATAACAGACGGTTATTTCTGTCTAATTCATGACTAGCCAGGATTAGCTTCGTGAGTGTAAAAAAAAAAAAATAAAATTGGCTATAGGCCTACGCCTTTTACATCACGCGAAGCCAGGCATTTATCCCCTGCAAACAAATTGCGCACGGTTTAGCAGGACATGAAAATGCCCTGAAATAACACTTTTCTGATAACTCCCGCGACCGACAGGCCATTCCCCACAGCGTTTCCTCCTAGGGAAACGTTTTGAATTAGATTTTTACCAAAAAATCCACAAAAAAGATAAGAAATTTCAGACAATTAGAGAACTCACCAGTGATTGTGTATCCACGCCTCCTCTTGTCATGCAGATATAAAATGGCAGCTGCGTGCTGTTTCAATTATGGCTGTATCGCGCGCCGTCGCACGCAGCCGCCATTTTATATCTGCATGATTTGAACCCCCTGAACCCCCCCTAGTTACGGGCCTGTAAAAACTGGTTATTTTTTCCCAGGCCCTGCAGACCAGGCCCTAGCCTGGGCGAGGCAAGTGAGCGCCGCCGAGAATAGGCACCTTCAGGCCTTGGTGGCGCTCGCTTACCTGGAGTTAGCAGACACTGCAGTGTTCCATGCAATGCATGAACTAATTATCATATTTCATGCTCGGTAATCATCTAAAACAGAAAAAACATTACCCAGGGAAAGGAAAGGCAATTCATTGTAAAATGAGTGAATATAGATTATAAAAATTGAAAACCAAAAAGTGGGTCGAGTTGTCCGGCGAGGCACCCCACCCTAGAAAACTTGACCGAGTCGAGCTGTCCAGGGTAGGTGGTCGGGTTATCCAGGGTCGGACTGTCTGTTGGTCGGGCTGTCTGTTGGTCGGGCTGTCTGAACCCCCATGGCAATTTTGAGTTGCAACGAAAGAATAAAAACGGGGGTTTTTCCCCTCGTGATGAGAATATTCGATAAGGTCCGACCGCCAAGAGGCCAGAGGTAAGTTGATTATATGCCACAAGAATCACTGTAATGATAGAAACATACTTTGTAATATATATTTAACTTCAATATAACCTTTCCTTTCCGTATGTAATTTTTTTTTCTGCTTCAGATATATTACTGAGCATGAAAAATGATAAATACATGTAGTTCGTGCATTGCAGTGTCACCACAGTGTCTGCTAACTCAAAGACCAGGCAAACGAGCGCCGCCGCCGAGACCGAAGGCGCCTTTCTCGGCGGTGCCCGCTTGCCTGGCCCTGGGCCCGGAGTTAGCAGACACTGCCGGCACGGATGCAATATTGCACGAACCATTTATCATATTTTTCATGCTCAGTAATAGATCTAAAGCAGAAAAAAACCTTACCCAGGGAAAGAAGAGGTTATATTGCATGTAAATGTATATTACAAAGTATTTTTTATTTTAGAGTTTTCCGTCCGTCTGTCTGTCTGTCCCGTTTTCTTGTTCTTGCGATAACTCAAGAACCACATGAGGTATGAACTTTAAACTTGGTGCTAGTACATGTATGTATCACCATAGGAAGACAATCTGATTACATTTTGGGGTACGTAGGTCAAAGGTCAAAGGTCACAGGCCAATATCTGAAATTTCAGGTGTTGGCCTCCTCCTCGCGATAACTCAAGAACCATTTGAGGTATGAACTTCAAACTTGGTGCGAGTTTGTATCACTATAGGAAAACGATCTGATTAGATTTTGGGGTACGTAGTTCAAAAGTCAAAAGTCACAGAGGTCAATATCTGAAATTTCAGGTGTTAGCCTCGTTCTTGCAATAACTCAAGAACCATTTGAGGTATGAACTTCGAACATAGTACTAGTACGTATCACCATAGACAATCTGATTAGATTTTGGGATATGTAGGTCAAAGGTCAGAGGTCAGAGGTCATAGAGGTCAGTTCTGAAATTGCAGGTTTTAGCCTCGTTAACGTGATATCTCAAGAACCATTTGATCCATTAACTTCAAACTTGGAACTAGTTTCCATCACAAAAGTGAGACGAACTGATTAGATTTTTGTTCACGTACGTGTAGGTCAAAGGTGACAGGTCATAGAGGTCATTATACAGGTGTATGTGAAATTAACGTTTTTTTACCTTTTTTATCACCATATCTCAACTATTTTGTATTCATGACTATGATGAGATAAAGTGATCAGACTTTTGGGTTATACGGTGTAAGGTCAAATGTCAAAGTGGTCAATTAACATGTAATTAGAGGCTTTTTATTGTGGTTATCACAATATTTCAAGAACAAGTTTGAGCCATCAACTGAATTTAGGCGGAGGCATATAGGAGAAGCACTCGCATTCATCTTGTTATTCTTTCATTGCAACTCAGGAAGTCCACAATTGTCATGAATATATACATGTATATATTTAATCGTAATTTACCACTTAAAATGGCAATTCATTGTAAAATGAGTGAATTTAGTTCATAAAAATCGAAAAACAAAAAATGGTTGGAGTTGTCCGGCGAGGCACCCCACCCCGGATAACTCCACCGGGTCGAGCTTTCCGTTGGTCGGGCTGTCCAGGATTCTCCATAACTACATGTACGAGGGAGGACCCCCTGCAGCTAGCCTGTTTGAAGAGTAAAAACAAAAAAAGGCTGACGCTACTCTTCATAGAGCCTGGTACTTTTATCTATCTCTGCAACATAGCCATTTTAGAATCTAAAGAACCTCTTAAAAATCACCTTTACCGTGAGCCAGCTTCTCTCATCTCCTCTTCACCATACCAATGGTGAGCCAGCAGAGGCTAGTCTATAGCCTAGTCTTGGCATAGCTTTAGAGTACTAAAACCCCATTTCTACACTAGGAGTCAAAAATATTTAAAACAAAATGTGAAATATTAATTTCAATGGTAAACGGAAGGTTCAATATTGTTTATAATACTCTGACAAGCTAGGACATGAAGGTGAACATGTTCACCTTGTGCTGCTGAGTAAAGATGGTCAATGTTCTTGATAACACAGAAGATCAGCAGCATTGTTAACACTTGCTTCAAAATATTCAGAGACATGGCCTTTTGCTTTTTATGACAAAGTTAATTCTAAGTGACAAAGTGACTAATGACAAAGTAAATTCTTTGAAATACTGTTTGAAATACTAAGCATGTACAAGGTCATTTGAAATAACCTTGTATCCCTGCATAGAGGTACCTGTCTGAGTTCATACAATAGGTTTGTGTGCATTAGCATGGATTATTCCAGTGAAGATCATACATGATGAAGGGGAAAATAGTTACTTAAATACTTAATTTTCATCTTTTAAATCCCAAAATTTGTAGCAGAGTATAGTTTGAGTCCTTGAATCAGGTAATCTTGCAAATGTAAGCAAATTACATCATGCTTACATTGGTTTTGTTGTCCCTTTTAGACTAGTGCAGCAAAGAATGTTTGACACAGTCCACATACATGTATGTATGGGCCAATGATCTATGAGTAGATTGAAATTATCTATTTAGAAACACAGTGTGTGGGTATACACACTATGATGGATCTAGGCTAAGTCAACTCTAGGTTATTATATTAAGGGATGATATGAACTAAATGAAATACAATGTATGGAAGGCAAGAAAGATCTCCTGTGAATAAAAAATTAATTACTCTGATGGGTTATCTTGACTCTTCAGAAATTTAACAGTAGATGTGTATATATCACTATCCTTTCATGAATGCAGCAGCTGGTCTTGCCCCTCCCTCACCTGGTTGCAGCATTCCATTCTTTGAAGGGTGTCACAGAAACAACTGCTGTAAGAAGAAAACAACACAGATGCCCCTCAGCAGCTACTACCAAGGAAAGCCAACAAACGGATGATGCCAAATTTGCAGAGAGCCTATCAAATGTAAGTTGTGATTTATTATGAGCTCTGGTAATGATGGAAATATTATTTCACAAATTCAAACCAAACTGAAACTGAGTTTTCAAAACTACATGTATAATGATACTGCCAAATGAAATTAGTAGAAAAATCTAAAATGAGTAAAAAAGTAGTTGTTGAGCACTAGACCATTGCATTGCGATTCAATGAAAATGATTTCCTGCAAGATTTTATCTGTTCACATTTTGCAGGTCCAAATAGCTGCTGTACTGCTGGATTAACAATTCAGAATTATTTTAGCCAGTTTCTTTCCAAAGATCTTGAATTACCAGTCCTCAAGTTCTGCTTTAAATCCAAAAAACCAGGCCAGTAATGGTTCTGTTTAACAGATGATGTGAAATAATGAAATGTCATTTTGAAGTGTTTTAGTATCTGTTACAAGCAACAACCTAGTAATATACACTAAAGGAAAAAAGAAACTTATAAAAGTTCAAGAGATCACCAGATTAAATTCTCTGCATGGAAATGTACCAAATTTGGATATAATGTTGATTCAATGCATGGCTTTAAATGACAGTCAATAACAAAAAGTTTTCTTCAATGCCACAAAAGAAATGTGCACTGAAGCAAAGGACTCTCTAATCCCCAAGTCACAAAGACAAACTGCAGCCTTGTACACCATATGCATGTCAATGAATGAAACAAAAGAATTTCAAAAGGGATTTGCAAGTTCATATCCAAACAGATTAATAGCCAGTATGTCCACCTCTAGCTTGCTGGCAAGCTGTACACCGTCTTCGCATGCTTCCGATCAGATTCGCGATGGTAGCCTGGGGAACATTGTTCCATTCCTCTTGCAGTGCTGCAATGAGCATCTCCCTATTGATGGGTTGATTGTCACGCCTTGACACACGTCGACCAAGCTCTTCCCAGAGATGTTCAATTGGGGAAAGGTCTGGTGAACGGGCGCACCATGGCAGAACATCAATATCCTCTTGCTCGAGGGGTGCAAATCCCTTTTGAAATTCTTTTGTTTCATTCATTGACATGCATATGGTGTACAAGGCTGCAGTTTGTCTTTGTGACTTGGGGATTAGAGAGTCCTTTGCTTCAGTGCACATTTCTTTTGTGGCATTGAAGAAAACTTTTTGTTATTGACTGTCATTTAAAGCCATGCATTGAATCAACATTATATCCAAATTTGGTACATTTCCATGCAGAGAATTTAATTTGGTGATCTCTTGAACTTTTATAAGTTTCTTTTTTCCTTTAGTGTACATACATGTATAGCCTATATGTGATCCAGTTTGCTTATTGCATAATCTGAATTTCCATGAGGAGGAAAGAAAAGTGGTCACTAGGCAAGAAGGAATACATTTGTATGTTATAAATTCATCCTGTCAAGTTTTTGCCCCAAATATTGTAATTATGTGTTTAAAAACTCATCACAAAACTATGCTTGATTGTCATTCCATAACAATCGATAATTTCTATTCCATTTCAGGTGACATTAAATCTTGCAGATGTTGGAGTAAATTCCTTACCTAAGGACTGGCTCAACGCAATATTACCCTCTGTCACCGAAGGTTGTAATCTTGGTGCCAGACTTCATCCACTGTCTTACACATCCGCAGAATCGTTCTTTGAGAACAAGCATGGTACATGTAGTTCTAACTTCTATATTGATTTATTATTTTTTATTCTAATTGTTTATTTGATGACAATATAAAACTCTGGATTTAATTTTAAATTTCAATGAATTGATTTGATTTGATTCAAGCACATACACCATTGATTGAAGGTGACATTTCAATGATGAAGTGGACTGAAAAAAATTGAGCTATGAATTAAAAATATTATTACTTCTCATAGAACCTTGATTCATGGTCCATTTATTTACAGGGAAGGGGGGGGGGGGATGGGGTAACCATCATCAATTTGTATAGTGTATGGCATTTTAAGAGCATTTCTTTGTTCTCTGTTTATCCAGGTTTCCCTGCTGCAGATTTAAGGATTCCATCTTTCCATGAAATCACATCATCATCTGGTGGTGTGAGATTGTTTCGTCAATTCCTTGATACAAATTGTTTGTCATCACATCCACTGTGTAAGGAATTTACCAACATATTTAGCATAGAATTAAAGATATTAAGGATAAAAAGATGATGGAGGAGTACGGTAGCTTTTTCAGACCCATGATGCTGTGCAGGCATGGTATTAAAACCCGTACAAACATAAAATTTTATGGTTGCTGTGTTCGTAAAAGCTTAACTCATCTATTCCACGGGAGCTTCTATACAACCTCGAACTATTTAAATTTGACCACATTGTGTGTTTCATAGCTCACTTTGCAAGTATTGACATTGCATAACTTATACTGTGCGACAAACAATAGAACATTGAAAAGTTCCAAGATGTACAAAGAACAAGCAGGTGTGGTACCTGAAATGATTTAAAGTAGAAAAAGATAGAGTGTGTACCTATATCCCTAAAAGATGTGATTATCATGGTTTTTATCTCAATTGAAAGAAGTGATGGAGATGATTAATATAGTTTCTTTCTGTACAAAAGCAGTTTTCTGCTACAGAATGAATGGAATATAAAAAGAGCTATTGAATAGTGATTTAATGTCAATCTTGTATTGAATCCAATATTTCGATTTTCTTTACAATCTAGTGTTTGATCAAAGAAGAGGATTTAAGACGAAGAGAGCAGCTTCAGCTACAGAGCTAACAACAAGAAAGTCTAGACAGGAAGATGTAGGATTGGCAGGTATATTAAAGGTGAGTAATTCTTTTCATCTGGGTCCCGTTTCATAAAACTTGTAAACTCAGTAAACAACAACCAAATTTCTATGACAAATTTGCTCTCAGCCAATCAGATGCAAGGATTTCAGTAGCTTATAAGAACTATCGCAACTTGTTATTGATTACCAGTTTTATGAAATGGGCCCTGGGGGTGTTTCATAAAGCTGTTCGTAAAGTTACGAATGACTTTACGAACGACTGGAACATGTTCTTGGGTGCTATACTAATCAGATTCTCAATCATTTAGCACAAGAACTGATCACCAGTCGTGCGTAAAGTCGTGCGTAACTTACGAACAGCTTTATGAAACACCCCCCTGATGTGTTTTGTATGAAGCTTTTACTGGTTATTAAATGTTTCTTGAATATGTTTTTAAATGACTTCAATAAAAATGAATATTTGAACTAAAGGGATGAGCGTTACAGCATATTGTCTGAATGTATATTATAATAAATTTTATTTCAACAGCCTAATAATCAATATTTCCTTATAAGGAGAAAATTGCCTGACATCAGCATCATTACTCTTTTATAGCACTGCCTGTATGGTGAATTGCATGAATTTTATTGATAGTTTAGTTCAGACTGGCTTTATACTGTACTCTTCACTTTTCAAAAGGAAGCGGTATGATGTTGACTCTTACAGGAAAATGTGAAGGACATTGTATTGACCTGACACTGGTGTATTTAATTTTAAAGCTATGTACAGTAATAGCAAGTGTGTCATCAATATTTTGTTGTTATTTTCCATGTTGCATACTTATTCTTTTAACCCATACACTACGGGAACCGGGTGGATCCTGTATTAATCCTATGGGAGTTAAAGAATTCAGTAGTCAACGGGTTAACTCATTGAATATTAAGCCTGTGGTAACTCAGGCTGGGTTATGGAAAGTGTATGCAACAGTCAAATTGTATTCAAATGAGTTCAGATTTAAAAAGAAATGAATAACATGCTTTATTTTCCTAGTGACAATTGATACAGGCTATGCCAGACCTTAACATGTTTAAGTGTCACTTGTGCTATACAGTATGACTCTTGTCTTTACTATGGGCAGAAATTCACCTCATCGAAGGACACAAAGAAGAAGTTCCGGGAGCAGCTTGGTGATGCCTTGTCCAGCCATGATGACCAAGTGGCTGACAAGGATTCCTTCAAGACAGGGTACTTGGAAGGCTACATGATGGGCAAGGATGAAACCAAGAAATCAGACCGATTCAAGGGCTGGACGACCGTCTTGATCTTTGGTGTGTTGGCCTATCTCTACGTCAAGATGGTTTCAGTGTTTGGTAAGTTCAGACTACTATATTGTTGAATGTTATTTTTGTCAACCTTGATATTTTTAGAATCGGGTTGAAATTAAGTTTAGTGATATTATACACCGTGCTTGTCTATTGTAAATGTGTAAGTCTCAATCGGATTGTGATCAACTAGCATATTAAACATGTTAGTGTTGACATTTTTAATTCCATCTTGTAAACCTCAAATGGAGTGATTTTGTGTTCGTCATGCGTCTGTTGATGAGGTATTATTTTCAGTTTGTCCAAGTTCCATTCTTCTGCGTATATTTATGTCATACATTCTGAATTATTCAGGCCAGTTTTATATGAAGCATGCAAAATGTTGAGAACCAGTGAGTAGATACAGCAACACTTTCAGTTATTAATGTTCTGATCATGAGGTCATAGTTGTATATGTAGCTGATGTCATGGTGTTATGTAGTTTATATTCAGTAAAAGTTACCAATGGCAAGTTCATCCTGTACAAATTGCCATGTTAAGGATTAAAGAAATGTTGAAGACTTGAAGAAGTTTGGAAGTTGGTGTCCGTGGGATTTCATTGTTGTGAAAAAAAACAAGTACTTCAAGTGATAACTCCATTCATTTTTATTATGTACAGCCCGGGTATCAATCATTGGCAATTCTAGCGTAGACAGCATGAATGTAGCTGATGTCACATTTGACGATGTCAGAGGGGTAAGTTTCTTTCCTAGCCTGAGTCAGTATGCAAGTGCGAGGAAAATGGGGACTCTGAAATCTCTATTGAGACATGTCAGACTGAATAATCTCAAGAAAAAGGAAAAAAAAAAAGAAGAGATGAATAGGCCATGAATGATGATAAGTAACATTGATTATTATTTTTTTGTGAAGGCTAGTGAATATTGTAGGATATTAATTCAAAGACTCCTTTGACAAGATCAAATGCCCAGTTATGTTGTCACCAGTTATATTATATTATATTATATTATATTATTATATTATAAATTATAATTCAAATGACATTCTTGATTCAAGGCACTCCTGTAATTTTGTCAAGCTCCTTTTGCTGCTATGCAGTTTAGTTTAAACCTGTATATGAATGTCAAATCATTAACAAAACAATACAGTGTGAGATTTCTGGATATTTATTCTGTTCCTTTCAGCTTGTGTCTGCAATTATTAAATTCAGTTTATTGAGTCAGGATATTGGGAAGGTTTTGGAGAGTTTTTAATGAAGGTTTTCTCTGCTTCGTATACATGTATGATGATATTTTATCTTTATTTTCCTTCATGTTTGTAGGCTGATGAAGCCAAGAGTGAACTTCAGGACATTGTCAACTATCTCAAAGATCCATCAAAGTACACTGCTCTGGGTGGCAAGCTACCTAAAGGTTAGCTAATTAGTAGTAGACCAGCTAACCCAAATGGGAATCATTAGCCCATTGTGTCTTGATTGTCCAAAATCAGAACATTTACATATGAAAGGTTTTTATTTTCAACATAGCCCCCCCCCCCCTTAGAATTTGCATGAACACATTCATTATTTACAAGAAACATCTTATGTTTTTTCCTTCTTCTTTGGAATGAACAACACTGTTTGTGCCGCAATAAAGAAATCCTGTGGTGTTCCCCCAAACAATTTTGGAAATTTGACATGTAGAACCTACATGTAGGACGTATGAAACAAACCTGGGTTCCTTTAGTACAAAAAAAAAAAAAAAAAAAACTGCCAACATTACAATGCAAAGATGATATGTCAAGCTACATATTTCCATTATAAATGTTTTAGTATAAATTCAGAGAATCTTAGAATGAACCCAAATATACAAGAGCAGAAGTGTCCAGAGCTTTCATTGGATTCCAAGTACAGCAAATCTAAACTATAGGATTGAATACTGATATTTGCTTTGGTTTCATGTAGGTGTATTACTGCAAGGGTCACCTGGTACTGGAAAGACTCTCCTGGCCCGGGCTGTGGCAGGAGAGGCCAATGTACCATTCTTCTATGCATCGGGATCAGACTTTGACAACATGTTTGTGGGCTCGGGGGCAAAGAGGGTCAGAGATATCTTCAGTGAGTTCCTATTTTATGGATATGTTATTTGCAGTACAGCTGTTAAAGTGATTAAGGTATTAAGGCAAACAAAGAAAAATGATAAGCCATGTGAAATGTGCTATGCAAAGGAGAAAATAAAAGGCAGGTTTGAAAGAAACAAGGACAAAAATTACTCAGCACGATAAACAAAGCAGGCATATTATGGCAAAGCATTTTTATATATTCGAGAATGATATTGCATTTTGTATATTTCCAATTTACTTTGATGTAACTACAAAATCTAACAGCATTATGTCATAACTGAATAAAAATTGATTAATTTCATACGCTATGTCCAGAACAAAATGGGCCACGTGTCTATCAGGACATCTGAATTTTTAATCATCTCTGATGATAGGGTTTGTTTCTTGTATAGCACTCATGTCTGTCACACTTTAACACTCCCGGGGGGTGTTCCATAAAGCTGTTGACTCTATGAATGATTCATATATGACAAGCCAAATGGCATGCTCACTCTTTTTTAACTGCATCAACTAAAGTTGAACTGTGCGGATGTAGATTAACATTCTTATTATAACAAATTTTTTTGATGCAAAGTATATTTTTTACCATAATTTAATTGAGGATATTGGAAATACAGTCACACTTTGTTAAAACATCAGGAAAAACTTTGGGCATCCTATCTGGCACTTCATATTCAAGTCGTTCGTAAAGTCATGCGTAACTTTACAAACGGCTTTATGAAACACCCTGCCGGTGTTCCACTAATATTTCCTGAGGTATAGCCGATTTAATAATATGTAGTTCTCAAGCATATCAAGTACTCATATACACCTATGTGGAGAGTGGCACATGTAGATTAATGTCATGCTAATGGATGTTAGTAATAAACTCCATATTATTATTATTTTAGCTGAAGCCAAGAACGGCAGTCCCTGCCTGATATTTATTGATGAGTTGGATTCCGTTGGTGGCAAGCGAGTAGACTCTCCATTGCACCCCTACGCCAGACAGACAATCAACCAGCTCCTTTCTGAGATGGACGGTTTCAAACAAAATGAAGGAATAGTTGTGTTGGCTGCCACAAACTTCCCAGAATCTCTAGATCCGTAAGTTGGTTGTTAACGCATCACCTGACATCAAATTTTATGCTAAGGAAGAAATGCTGATTACTTGGACTAGTAGACTACTAGAAATAAAGTAATACTCAAGATATTCTTTCATAGGATACTTTTCATAAAAGATACTGTAGCGGTGATCCCTGTTTTATATTCATGAAATTTCTTCTAATTATATCTATAAATTAACTAAAGAAGGTGGGAAACAAAACTAATGTATTTTTATTGTGTTTTTGACATATTTTCTAAATCATCATGCATCTACATCCTTAACTTGAGGGAATCACTAGTCGATGAAAAAAAATTATTTAGAGATTGAATGTAATACTCATTTCATTTCAAAGGTTGTATCGGTTTTGGTCTTTTCAGAACCATTCAGATGAATGTTGTTCATTTTTCCCATTTGTATTTTGAAACATGTTTTTTTGAAAGGTTGCTTTGGAATCATAAGTGTCATGCCATTCATGATTTTCATAAATATTCAGGAGAATGTTGTTCATTTTTGTAACTTGTATACTAAAACTTTCATGTTGTTTTAAAGGTTAAAGGGAATCTTGACTTCTGGGAAAAGTGAAAAATAATTTGTGAGCTTTCTCATTCCTTTCATGTCAGTTTGGAAGAACATCATAGTAGAATCATCCCCTGAAAAGGATTGCTCTTCAAATGCTCTTATATTCGAAATAGGACTAGAAATAGCTGAAATGTTCTGGCGGAACATTCATACCACTTGTGTGTGCAGTCCCATATATCCATTTCCGTGTGCAGTACAGTGAGATTGGGTCAATTTCTTATTTCTTTTGATGATTCCAAAACAACACAGTATAAAACAATTCTTATGTAGACATGGCCAACCTTTCCCCAATTCCTTTGAGATAGTTTCTTTCACAGTGTAATTGCATGACCAAAAACTCTACTTTATCTTTAACGTAAAATCTGAGGGTCATATCAATAATGTGACCTTTTCAGTCCGTACTTTACATTATTATTTTGAACATGTCCCTGTTTGCTTATGTTTGTACCTTGAATTTTGTATTTACATTAGAGCTCTTACAAGACCGGGTAGATTTGACATGAAAGTAGTTGTACCCAGACCGGATGTCAAAGGTCGCCAAGACATCCTTGACCTCTACTTGGGAAAGGTCAAAGTGTCATCAAGTAAGTTTCTTTTCATTTGTGTATTGATATTGATTCATATACGTCTATTTTTATTAATGGAATCTCATTTTTGATACTTATACCCAGCTGCTACAACTGTATGATTTATAGTGAAAATGCTTCTATGTAATTTAAGGAAAACAGTATTGGGAATTAATGAATTGATTTCTTTTCCTGAAATGATTTGAATATTTATTCATGAAATAATAATGCACTTTAAGTCATATATATTCTTTTGAAATTGTATATTTCATGTGTTAACCTGTTCATTTCTTTCCTTTGGTACAGAGGTGGATGTTGAAACTATTGCCCGAGGAACAGTTGGTTTTACAGGTAATTATCCTATCGCCTCATGTAATTTGAACAAGGGTTCTCTTTAAAAATGTTTGCAGATGTATAAAAGTTATCAACCATTCAATTTGGAATTATCAGTGATAAATTACATGTACATTTATATCCATAGATAGTTACAAGTTGAATCCTTACAGAGTAACTTGCAGAGATGCAACCAGATATTGATTATATGCCTCATGTGATGTTTGCATGGCTAGGACTGTATATGAAATACCGAAACAACCGATCAGGCTTAACAATAATTCATCAGCAATAAGCCAGTTCGTAATTACAATTTGCGCATGTGCAGATAAAGGTCATTTGTACCGAGTATAATTGACCTTAAGACGCTTTCATAGTGTGCGCACCATGATGCGGGCCTGTATGACATTAACTTCTAATTTTGTCTTTTATTGCAAAGGAAAAGGTGTTATGATGAATGTTGTCTTTCCTCTATGTAGGGGCTGATCTTCAGAATCTAGTGAACCAGGCCGCATTGGAGGCTGCAAGGAGAGGGAAAGAATCTGTAGACATGAAAGATCTGGAGTTTTCCAAAGACAAAATCATCATGGGTAAGTCTCTATCAGTATCCTTCAGAAGCTTGAAGGTATGAAGATTATTTAAGATTATTATTGCTGTTGTAGCACTAAACAAAATGTTAAGTCCACAATAGATTATGTACATGCAAACTGAAAACTGCATGGAAGAAATAAATACAACCTCTAGCATTTGATAATCATTAGACTAGGAAATTGATTTTGCAGTCATATTTTTCTTCTCATTAAAAACTTTGTTAAAAGTTGTATTACCAATTTATTTTGGTGAAAATTGTCATTTTATTTCCATATCACTGGTGCATTGATTGCAGCGCCCCCCCCTCCCAGAAACATTACCATGTAGGCAATATTAATTTGAATAGGATATACTATGTGGATGTTCTTGAACAATATGTGTAGGTCCAGAAAGGAAGAGTGCTCAGATCGACCCTAGGAACCGGAAGATCACCGCCTACCATGAAGGAGGCCACGCCCTGGTAGCTATCTTTACCAAAGATGCCAAACCTATCAATAAAGCTACAATCATGCCAAGGGGACCAACGCTTGGACATGTAAGAAAACATCAGTTCAGCATTGTAAAACCAGAAACTTTCCCATGCATTTAATGTCCACGAATTTCGTGAGTGGTTCAGATTGGCGAAAGTTTCATGCCGCAAAATCATCGTCGCATAATTGACAAAACACTAAATTTGTGCAAATCGCGAAAGTTTCTTGCTGTGAAAATGGCTGTCATTTACATTTCGTAAAAGTTTCGTGTCGCGAACGTTTCTGGTTTACAGTATACATTTTCCCCCCACTTCAGAGTTGAATAGAATTGAAGAGTATCATTTCATTAATTTATGTACATCACAGTTCGTGTTGTCATCGAACATGTACTGGTTGTTGTAGATCACTGCAAGTAAAAAATGCATCCATTGAGATTTCAGCCTTTAATCTACCAGTAGCATGGCAACTCACAGTTACCATTTTGTCGTCATATGATAGTTGAGATAATGCAGATGATGTTTTCCCCTCCTTCATTAGTATCCTGTAAAGTAAAGTATCTCTTGTACATGAGAAATACTCACTACAGGACCATCCGTTACATTCCATTTAGTAGCTCTCTAGTACCCCGTTATTTCTACTTCACTTGGTGTCACACCAGACGACCATCTGAGGTAAACGTGGAGTGACATTCCTTTTGTACTGTTATAAAAACATGGAATAAGGTTCAGTTTATATTACCATACTTGTGTGAGGTAATTGCAATGTACGTTATCACGGTAACACGTCGCCCACCGGTGAAACGCGCGCTTTCCTTATAGCTGTGGGCAGTTTTTCAGATAAAGCAGGTTTTTTTGTTCCGTGTAGACAAACTAATGTGCGTATTTCAGAATAGATCCAGGTTAACCCTTACTGTACTGGGACAAATTTTGCCAAGCATTTCGAACCACTGCATTTCACGGCACGCAACTTTCTGACTTTTTTCTCTCAAGTCTTGCACAACTTTTTACATCAAGTTTACAAAAATTGGTCATACCGTTACCGAGTCATGTGACCTTTTATGACCTCATTGTCAGCCCGAAATCCGAGAATTCCTGAGTTTTGTATACAAAACGAATGGGAAACTGCATTTCCTCATGTTCCTCCGTTATTACTTATAATTTCTTCTTTAAGCTGTTTATTATCATCTATTCTAAATGAAGATTGGTTCAGATAACACTCTGAAACAGAACATTAGAAAAGTTAAAGTTGAAAAACAAAGAAATACATAACCAATTCGTAAAATGACAGAATGCATAAGAATCGAAATCACTTTTAAAATTTTTCTTATATAATGTGTTTAAGATTTAGAAAGAACTTCTTGCATTAAAAATTTATCTCCAAGACCTTTCTTTACTCGATCATCAATGATATTGTAGTTATTCATATAATTTGCATAAATTATATTAAATGAAAAAAATAAAAGATTTGCATAAAAATAACAATGGATTTGTGTTCTTTAAATGATTATTGAGGTCTGCGCAAACTTCATGTTGTGGCGGAGATCAGATGGGTTGGGGGGTATATATCTTGAATGAATAGCAGATTTGCTGTGTGCCAGACTTGTCCAAGCATCAATATTTTCAGTGGTTTCTACCAAGTCTGGTGTCAGTGCATTATGACCTACTGCATATTTATGGAAATTTCCTACCATATGCCTTTAAAATGGCTAGTGGAGTCAGTTTATTCTTCCTCACTAATCATTCTAATTATTCTAATTCAAATAATTAAAATAATTCTTCTTGTACATTAATAATTGTGATCTTTGTTTCCAACAGGTATCCCTTCTCCCTGAGAATGACCAGTGGAGTGAGACCAAGTCCCAGTTATTAGCCCAGATGGATGTGTGCATGGGAGGCCGGGTGGCCGAGGAGCTCATCTTTGGCCCCGATTACATCACGACGGGAGCATCCAGTGACTTTGAGCAAGCTACCAGGATTGCCAACCTCATGGTCACCAAGTTTGGCATGAGTGAGAAGGTGAGGGATGCGGCTTAAAGATGAAGGGAAAAAAAGGGAGACACAGAAGGAACACTGAAAGAAAGAGAGACATGTTCCTACTTGGTTTTCGCTACAATTTATTTTAAGACATATATAAGTGTTCTCATTCATGCTAGAACTATCATTTTGTAAATATTGAATAGAAGAGTGACGAAAATTGAAATGCAATAATAAGTCACAAAAAATATGTTTCATGTTTTAGTAATATGTGATGAAAAAGTAATAGAATGCTGAACACCCATAACATATAATTGTTTTTATTCAGCTGTATAGTGTTGACGTCCTACAAGAATGGAGATATGTAAACATTTGGGACTTTTCTTGGATATCACATGCATGTTACTCAGCACTGCATTGGCCTTCATAGAAACCTGTTGTACATTCATTATTTGTATTTGTAATTTGGAATATTAGTCATTCATAGCATAAATTGCTGAAACATGATTTGATAGAAATATGTATAACAAACTTAACATATCATTTTGTAATGTACAGGTCGGTGTGATGACATTTCAAGATAAAGACCCACTGATGTATGGAGATAGCAACAAGCTTAGCCCTGAAACTCAACTTCTCATCGAGAATGAAATCAGAACATTACTCAAGGTGGGATAATTTTACAGTGTTCACCTGTAGACACTTAATTTGGCATAGTTTTGGCTTTCATTGTACATCTTTCTATATTGATAGCGGGTTTGTTTTTATTTGTAGGCTAATTACACATTAGATTTATCATTTAAGGATATTCGTCGCCTGCTTTATGTCATAGATTGACAGAATGTTAATTTTGAAAGAATGAGGTTTGATGTTCTCATCTGTAATTCAGTATTTTGAGTGTGAACAAGGATGAATCAAACTTTTTGCAAAGTGGTGTTTCAAATTGATATCTGTTTAAAACCACACCCTGATATCATAGCTTCTTTCAAATTCTGACAATTTTGTTTTTCTTTCTGTGAATAGGAAATATGTTCTACCACTCCATGACCCCTTTACAGTGGGCTCAAAATTTGATGTGGGGAGTTAGAGTTTAACACGAGTCAGCTCTGGGTTAAATGCACTCGCGATGGGCGAATTCAGCCTGATGTTAACCGATAATGTAAAACCAGAAATGTTTGAGTGCATGAAACTTTCGCGACTGGTCGAGATTCGTGAAATTTTCATGCTGCACAATAATCAAATTACAACCTAATTGAAACAACATAAAATTATTGCAATTAGCGAAAGTTTCTTGCTGGAAAATTGGCTGTCATTATGATTGCAGGGCCCTCAGGGAGAACAGTATATAATACTGATGAGGCTACCCTGGGTAGACAAGACATATTATTATTACTAGCAGAAGCAGCCCGTGGACATCCACGGGCGCTAGCTGTGTTTATGATTAATCACCTTACCGTATATTTGTTACAATAATCAAGTGAATAAATAAAAAAGTCGGGTAAAGTTATTTTTACCAAGAAGTATTTACAACATGTCCATTGGGGGATCCGGGGGGGGGGGGGGTTGGGGGGGGATGGGGGCGGGTACTTCCGGCCCCCCCCCCCCCCTCCCCTTTGGCAGGAAAGTATGCATTTTGACCATAGACGATCAGCCCTTTTGTTGATTGTGCCCCCGCCCCCTTTTAGAATGAAACCTTCTTTTTATTGCTTGTCAGAGAATTATGGAGGGACCCCCATAACCCTCCTGAGCGAATTTTCTAGGTCTGACAAAAAAAAATTCTCGCCACCCCCCCCCCCCAGGTCTGCCTTTTCCAAAAGTTAACAAACCTGCACTTGTTTTCCCCGCCTTATACTAAATTCTGGATCCTGATCATGTGAATATGTCTTATTTATCCAAAGCTTGCACGAGTTCTGAAGAAAATTCCTTTATTAATCTTGATGAAAATTGAGTAACATCCATAATTAGCGGTACGTCCCCTGTAAAGGGTACAATAATGAGAAAAAATGAATTTGTCATTTTATTTTCAGGGGGATAATGGCCCCCTTATATGGGTCTTGGGAGGACCGACGGATTGACTTCCCCCCTACTAACCCCCCCCCCCCCTCCAGCTCCCCCCATTCCATTGTCATCCCATCACCCCCAGGGCGAGGGGAGAAGGGATTAATATCATTATACGTATTCATAATCATTATGGAAATATTTTCGAAGGAATTTTCTTCTTATCAGATTCTCTGATAAAGTGTCAAATTACCGGTAGCGAACGTCGTGAAACATACACACTAAACTGTGTGTGTGACCATGAAGCTTCAAATGATGTAACTCTATACCTGTATGATGACCTCTACACGTACGTGCGAACGATCTAACACGTGTGTATAATACTGTACTGTACACTGAAGCCATGCGGATATATGGCCATGCTGTTCTTTGGCATAGCTCCCCTTCACAGGAAAAGGTATATGGGTTGGCTGGGCATGAAGCTATAACCCGCTTCATGGGTTGGTAGAATGATTAGGCCTACTCCCTGCGGAAATTCAATGTTTCAAAAATGAATTTATGAAATATGGACGGGACGTCAGCCCTTAAGAAGTGCCTCCCACCACTCTAAGAACCCTTCCCCACCCGTGGGTACCAAAAGGCGGGGACCGAAAGGGCCAGGGGAGGAGCCTATTTGAACCAAAAAAAGAGCCTCAAATCCTTAGTGTATTATATTATAGATTATTATTATTATTAACAACAATTTGCGAAAGTTTCTGGTTTTACAGAATCAAATTATAGGAGCTTGTACACACTGCCAAGTGAAATATAAGACAGCCAGGGTAGACAGTGTGGTAGCTGCACGATATGAAGAACAACATGGGAAATAGGAATGAATATGAATTCTTGCATCCACTTCCTGAATATATGCTCGCTTCTTTCCATCTGTTTGCAGGAATCCTACGAGAGAGCCAAGACTATCTTGAGAACACATAGCAAGGAACATAACCTCCTGGCTGAGGCCCTCCTGAAGTATGAGACACTAAACGCTGTTGAGATCACTAAGGTTGTCAAAGGTCAGAGGTTAGAGAACAGATGAGATGACCTCAACCATTGGCCACGGCAACAAGGTCATGTACTTCAGTGAAAGTGGTCATTGTGCAAATCAGGGAGAAGAACAAGTTGGAAATATTTCTGTCAGAGATTAATGTGAATATTTATAGAACAGTCATTTCCTGACATTATTTCTTCATTTCGGTTAATAGCTTTTAGAGGTTGGAGCTAAATTTATGGTCTGTATCTACTATCTACATGTAATACGCGATGTAACAGACATTGTTTACGTCACTTTTCACATCCAAAAGTTTTCAAATAATGTATTGTACTGGGTTGTATCTGTATAGGCTTTTACTACATGGCAATTAGGAGATTGATTAATCTGACAATACTGACCAAATATTTTTAATTATCTGTAGATAACCCAGTCTACATTTGTAAAGCTTCTTTGTGAAGAACACAAGATTTTTGGACTTGTTCTGAGGAAGAAGATACCTGTGTTCTTGAAGAGAAATCTAGAGGTTCCTTCCATGAAGGATCCTTTGCATTTTTTACCAAGGTATCTCTGTAGTCAAGAACTGCAACTTCTATCCTTTTTCTTAATGATTATTTTACAAAAGTTTCTAACTCTGTAATTATCATCTTTATTACTAAACTAAGATGATATATGATCACGAGAAATGTATCTTTTAAATAATTTACCTATTGTGATAACATTTTTAGTGTCAAGGAACTGGTAAGAGCAATGCGGAAGCACAGTAAGGAACAAAATGCAGTCATGTTTAGGTGGAATGTATTTTATTTCAAAGTATAATATAAGCACCTGTATTTTAATTCACTGAGCATTGTAAATATACCGAACAGATATTATGTGAAAATACAGTGTCCTCTTCAATTTGGCTTTAATATTGGATTTAACCCATTGTCTATGGGACCTGGATGGTCCCTGTACTAAGCCTGTGGGAATTATTGAATTCAGTAGTCATCGTGTTAACGTAAAATATCTACAAGGGACTTGTCTGTCCCATATTACTGAAATGATGAAAGTATTTATATCCTTATTTTTAGCGAAATCTTGTTATTTGAGAAATCCGAGGACTAACAATTTCTTTTGTATGTTGTAGGTTCGCTGTAATCTTCGTCTCTTTCTGTTTGAAACTGTGCAATGAGCAAGGCTGCTTATGACATACAGGTGTTTAATTTCCTACTCCAGGAGTGTTTGATTCCTAACTAGAACTCCTGCTAAGATGAAGAATCAGGAGCTTTAAAGATAAAGTTGAGTTCTGGTCATGAGATTGAATTGTGAGAGAAACTATCTCACAGCAATTGGGAAAGGTTGATAATATAGCACATAAGAATTGGTGTATGCTGTAAGGTCTTGGAATCACCAAAAGGATATTAAGAAATTGACTTAGTCCTGCTGAGAGTCACATGCACTGCACACAGAAATGTGTTTATGGGACTACACACAAATGTTCGGCCCGAATATATCAGCTGTATCTTGTCATATTTTGAATGTGAGAGCATTTGAAGAGCAATCCTTTTCAGGGGACATATTGTCTGTTTGGAGCCAGAAGGACATTAACTCATATACTTTAACACAGAGTTAATGCACTTCTGGCCCTCAACAGACGATACCTACTATGATAATCCTCCAAACTAACATGATAAGAATGAGAAAGCTCACAAATTATTTTTTCCTTTCCCAGAATTCAGCCTTCCCTTTAATATGCAATTGATTTCATGATTAGATGCTTTTCACCTTATTGAATAGAAGACGTTGATAATAATCTCAAACCTGTAAATAAGATCGGGTGGTCACCTTGGACTATATCAGTCAGTCCGTCAAATCATTTCTGCATTCTTATCCTGTGCAAGGTGCATTCTATTGGTACTGAACATTGTTTCCCTAGCCTAGATTGGCATTAGAAGATCTAAAATATCAAATGGCATTGCGTCTGATATTTGTAAACCTGTAAGTTGTTTCTCTTCCTTTTTTTTTGAGCAATCTTGCAATTTGTGTGCAAAGTTTAAGCCTGTTAGTATGGATTTTTGTCACAGAAATTGAAATTTCTTTTGTTGGACATCCAAACATTTTCTCGAATTTGGTTGCTGCAGCAATATCCCCAAATCGGCAAGAATCCATCGTGGGCAACATTTACTTGTTTTCAATTTGACATAGTCTATCTCTTGGATAACAGTGTATAATACATTTTCGATAGCTTTACAGTATTTAAGTCATTTATCATTGTACCTCATAGTAACTGGTAACTTCACTGTTACTGGTAAGGTGTACATAATAAACAGCTATTATTATTATTATTATAGTAACACATGCATCTGCAAGTTACCTTATCAATTTACCATTGTGTAAAAATTATTTGATATACATATACAAGCAGGTTTTGAAAAGATAAAGTGGATTGCATTCATGTGTAATTTTATAAGTTTTTTTTACATGATATAAATCATGATCACATCAAACTGCAGATTTGCTATAACCAAGAAAACTCTATGGATTTCTAACTTTGCACACATCAGGAATTACTATTTCCGTGCTTCCTCCTTGAGGCAGCTTTTTACTTCTGTCAAAATACCTAGTATTTTGGGATTTCTGAAGAGATCTCGTATCTTCTATGAAATATAAGCTTGGTCCTTTTTTAGATTTTCTCTTATCTACTGTTCTCTTAGTATACTGCTCTTGTTCACATTGGACTGTAACCTTGTCTATCTTATCAGTGTTTATGGAATATACTGTTAATGGAACCAAACATATGTGTTTAGCCCGGATATAGCCCACTTAGGTGCTGACAGGGCTTTAAACCACATATCACTCACTCAGTATGGATTTCTAAGTTATTGTCACAGACAAGATTTGGATTATTGTTCACAGTACAACATTTACTTTGTATTTGTATACATTATCTTTATGTTGAAAATGTTCAAGTCTTAATACAGACCTCAGCCTTCTCACAAGAGCTTATGTAATTCGATATTCATAGTAGGCAATATCTATCCTTATGTGATTGCCCTCAGCTGGAATTCAGTTTTCAGTCAGTTTTCTTTTCAAGTGGGCGAAAAAGTAACCCGTTAGAGTAACTAACAATACATGACATCTTTGATTGTCATAGAAAGAAAAGGAAATCGTTAATGGATTTGCAAATCTTTTGTAGATCCCTTGGGCAACTTGGCTACTTCTGCGATATTTACTTGTTGCATAAGTTATTTCATATTTAAGGTCATACACGCAAAGGGATTGAGTTGATGGAATTGCACAATACATGTATTTTAGAGAGTCATTATTTGCTGATAATCACCGATTTCCAAATCTAATCTGATGGTAATTGGCAGTAAGTCATTTGGAGAAGTTTGAATGATCATTGAACACTGATTCTTTTGAACTCTGTTGATTAAGCTTCACATGTCCCAAGCATTTGCCCGGTCAGTATTCATTCTTTCAATTAGAAGCATGCAACATTTTTTGTTTCACTGAATTTCATGCATTAAACATTTGCCTGTGACTCTTTAAAAAAGAGGAAGAGTTATCAGTTAGTGAAAACAATGTTGACTTGAAACAATTTAAGATGGTGAAATGTCGTGGATCCAAGACATTGCAAGCTTTTTTTTTTACATTTTCTTTTCTTCACAGTTTCTTTCATTCATTGTGAATGACTTTAAACTTTGATGAACGCTATCAAATTAGTTTCTTACCAATTGCTTAACTTTGATATGAGTAACATACACAATCAGGTGAATTAATCAGTATGTGAATTTGTCTTCTATTTTTCAACATCAAATTGATTATTTTTTTTAATGCAAACTTTTAAAGGAAATATTAGATTTTGATCCTTGGTTCTTTTTAGACAATGGTATTTTTTGTTGTTGATTATCGTGAGTATCAGAGTCAAATGTAACAAAATAATATGATCTCTTTGTACATCTCATTTTTACAATTTCATGAAGGTGAGCTTAGGGATAGCCCATTATTGATTTCGATCATGCTTTTCTAAGGGACTGTTCTGTTTTACCAGTGATGTCCTTTTTTATTTAAACACAAATCCAATGTAATCAGTATGTATCAAGTTTAACCAATGTCCCACAATATTCCTATTAACCTAGTATTGATTATTGTGATAACTCCTTGGTATTGAGAAAATGAAAGGAGAACTAGAGGCATACTATGTAATTTCTGTTTTAAAGGAGAATTAACCTCAAACAATAAAGACGATAGTGTTCAAAGGTGTTATTTATTCCTACTTGTTAGACTATATGGCTTCGCGTCAAAATATACGAGATCGATACGAATCAAGATTTTCTGAGCAAAATTTATCATCTGCTAGCAATATGTATCGTCTGCTAGCAATACATGGGGGCTGCCATTTTGTTTATGTGTACAAGAAGATTTTCTTAATCCAAATGCCCAATTGCCTTTTTCAAAATTAAAAACCCATTTGAGATTTAAAATATAGAATAGATATGTCAATTTATTTTTAAACTGAAGATTTCCTTATATATTTCTGTTGAAAATCGATATTCGCTTAATATAAATCTATTTTCTAGATACTGTGACGCAATGGACGGAGCAAATTAATTCAAATTTTATGGATGCTTCTTCCCTGAGCATCTATAGCGGCAAACTATGCATTCACCTGCTTTCGGATAATGGGACTTGAAAAGTCAGAATGCATGCTGCATATATTATGCTCTGCTCTGTTTGGCAAACCCAAGAAAATAGATTTTTGTTAAGCAAAACCAGACAATTTAAAAGTATCATTATAAAGATTTAATTTTTATAAATCATGTAAACACCCACTTTATATTTTTCGTCACATATGGGATTTTAGGTAATGAAGAAAATCAATTTAGGTCTTGGATTCAAAATATCTTCCTGACCGGAACATTTCTCAATGGTTCATGTACAAATCCAAATCAGCAAGAAAATGGCAGCCCCCATGTAAATGAGTAGTAGACGATACCGGGTGTTGGAATATCTTTATTATACCCTTTTCTGATATCTTATTGGAAAATGATTTAGGCCAATAAGTAGGAATATACTACACCTTTCAATATAAGTAAATTTGTACTCAGGGGTTAATTCTCCTTTAAGGGCACTCTGTAATGCATTTATTGCATATTGTATGTTTGGAGTCAGAAGGGTGTTAATTCTTTACAAATGTGGCTTAACACCCTTCTGGCTCTAAACAGACGATATGTTTGGATATGATTGTTGTTTGGTTTTAACACTCTGGTGGTGGGAAGATAAATAGAAAGAACTCAAAAATTGAATGCCTTTTTGCCACAGTGCAATCAATTTATCGCTTCACATATCTCAGAACAGATTAACTGATAAGTTATCTTTTAATCACTTTAATAATACTTTGCTTTTCCTGTTAATTACTGAACTCCAAATATCCTGGTTCACACTTCGTCGTGCAGCTGGCAGAAAGGTGTAAGCACGTTGCGCCTTCTGCTAAATGAGGACGCGCACTATTATACTATTAATACATGGTTGGGAGTGCGTTGGTGCGCCAAAAGTCGCACAGTCATGGAGGCTGCCATTTGCTTTCCTGGATGACATCACAGAAGCGCAGCCAACAAAAGTCATGCGCGTTTCAGTTCATTGCGCGCATGTAATCCCTGCACTAAAATGACAATTAAGCTACGCTATTTCATTGCGTTTTAAGTTTGCACGCACCAGAGGTACGCGTACGCGCAGCTCAGCCGTGCTTTAGAGCCTTTTTGCCGTTTGTTATCACCCCTTTTTTTGCACGGTCACATGGTGTTTTTTGACCAATCAAGATGGCTACATTCTTGAACCCGTTTTATAATGCACTATTGAAGGTCGTTGGCATTAAAATATGCATAACTTTTTAAAAATATGTGCTTATTGGATGGGAAACTACTCAAATTAGGTGGATACCATCCATTTTCAGTTTTTATTAGTTGATGAAGATAGAAATCGCCATCGTGTTTAAAAAACGGTATAACATGCGTAGAGCAATCAAAATCTCAGAAGCACCGTTACCAGAAATTTCCTTCATGGCATTTGCGTGTGCTTACGCTAACATCCTTTTGCCAGCCACACGATGACTTTATTGGACACAGATGCATAACCATTTATGTGAAGTCCACAATGCCACTTTGTTTTTAGAGTAGACTGGGTTTTTTTAATTTGCTTAATACTGTCCTGCTGATATTAATTAGTCCACTCCCCAAAAAAGGAATTATGCAATATTTTAGCTTGGATCCTGTGCTTGATTCTATCTCATGCTTCCATATTAACATAAGTAAAGTGCTTTTGCCAGTAAAATTTCATATAAAGACTGTAATCAAGGCCAGCACATGTGAATAAATTTTAGCCAAATTGGAAGAACTAATATGAACAAACTAATGGATTTTGGAAGGAATGTTTTTTTTCTGATCTACGTCTATTTATGTGATTTTACTGCCGTTTGTTGGTTTAACCTAAAATGGCCGTGATTTGTTAAAACCTTGTTGGTGCAGAGTGCATTATTGCCACAATCAAAGTGAATATTATTATTTTATTTGGCAGAGCAATATACGTACATGAACAATAAAATTGACAATGAAAACAAAATTGTTAAACGGTAATACATATGACAGATAAAACAATAAAACAATAATATGTATTTCTGAGCATGTTCCCCAAGCTGCCTGAAATACCGAAGAGGTTGTAGTAACACTTTGTAAATGAAATGTCACAATTCACCAAATATTTGTTCCTTAATTCTTTGAATATACATGTATCATGAAAGCCAAAGGGTAATAAGTATATGAGGGTCTTTTGATCCGATACATTATACATGCGACTACCGGATATTTTACGAGGATTTATACATTACAGGCTTTAATATTTCCTAGGACATAGCCTGTTTATTTGCTCGTGTCCGAACATCAAAATTTCTAGCATAAGGTAAGTATGTCCTCGCCAAACTCGTATCGGCGGTTACGGAATTACATAGCTTTTGTACAATACATTGGCTTGACATGGATTAATGTTAGGTTTCTGACTTTCATTAAAAGTTACTCTCTTTAAAGTTCTAGTTCCTGTTCTAGAACACAAGTATTCAGGACGGTATCTGGATAAGTCATAATGACTTTCTGATTTGCATGTATACTCAATGAAATACTATTCCACCCACATAGTCATCTAGAGCAAGTACACAGATTTGACATCCTTATGAAAGTTGTGAATTACTTGGTTGTTTTTTTTTTAATTGTTTTTTTGGGGGAGGGGGGTTGTTTTTTAATTGTTTTTTTTTTCATAAAAAAGTCATTATTAATATAGAGATATGATAGGATGGTCTGATAAATGTAAAAAATATTGCCCTTAATCTCTTGCAATCAAGATATGCATATATATATTATTTCCAATCGTTTCAGGTTTGAGTGGAGTGACGTATTTTTGTTACCGCCCCAGGCAAGTTATAATTTGAAAAATTGTTCTATAACAAAATAACATTTTATGGTGACTTGTTTTAGGTAATATCGAATTATGGTCTGGAGTCACTCGGTCACATGAAAATTTTGCTTGAGGTCTCGTAGATATCTTAGGGGATTTTGTCGGTACATCAGAATCTTTAAGAATTTTAAGAAAGTGACAACTAATTTTTTTTTTTTTTTTTATAGTTAAACATAAATGGAGGGACTTGAAATGTGATAAGAATATAAATGCTGATGTAGAAACATAGCAGTACAGCCATCGAGAAATTTCGTGAATACTAGTATTTTTCCTAATTCAACAAAATAATAATCCCCCCCCCAAAAAAAGGTAAAGTGTACGTGAATTCAGTAACTATTTTGATTTCAGCGATAAAGAATGTTCATTAGTGGATGATCAATGTTTATGAAAAGATATAGGTAAAGGATTAATTGCCAATTTAGGACAATAATCCCTAAGATGATAACCTTAAGCTGTTTTCCCTCCCATTGGCATGTCTTTATTCAGATGAAACGATGAATATATTCATCAACTGGAGGATATGCACACACACAAAACATCTCGACTCTTGGATACGATCGGGAAATGAGGAACAAAATGGGCGTTTCTATTCCCCCTCTAATCCTCTTTGGTATATATTTACTGTTCGGCAAGGACCTGCCTGGAGAATTTTCAATCAAAAACGATTTGCAAACAGTAGAATGGGTGATCAAGTATGGTATTTTAGGCCTACCGAGTGCAAAATGAGAGCATGGTTTTATATCACTTTGTATCGAAATCACAAATCATTAAGTTGTGTAAAGTGTCGTCAAACTTTCCTTTGCGTTTTAAAAGGGAAGTCCACCCTGATTACAAGTTGGTTTTAAAAGAAGCAGAAAAATTAAAGAAACCGATCTTTGAATGTTTGAGCAAAATACGGTAAGAAATATGAAAGTCATGATTTTTATGAAGTTGTAATCAATCAAGCACAAATTGGCAACTGTGTGACATATTTTGCGAGCTCCTCTCCCATTTGCCCTGTTCCCAAAATTTTCTCTAAAGAAAATATTAAATCATACATGCAGCTATAAGATATGATCATTGCTCATATGCTTTTACACAAAACCTGTGTGAAATAAATTTATACTTTTATCAAAAACTAAAGAATGAAAATTTAAGAAATTTTCTGTACTGAGCAAATAGGAGGGGAGCTCGCAAGATTCATCACAGAGTTGCCAATTTGTGTTTAACTGATTACAACTTCAAAAATTCAAACCTTTCTGTTTTATTTCTTATCGGATTTTGCTCAAACTTTTTCTCTTATTTCTGTTTCTCTTATTTTTCTTCTTTTATTCAAATCAACTTAATACCAGGATGGACTTTCCATCAAAGATCACTTTGTATCCAATATTTACAGCTTGACAACTTGAACTTGAGATACAAGAAAATTAGGATATTGTTGAATGTTTTTTTTGTGTGCTCCATTAGAATGAAGTATGCAGATGAAACCTTCGAAAAATGCAATTGGGGCTACCTTATCACGAAATAAATTAAATAATTATTATTCATATTAAGACGGTTGAGACACATCTTGAAACGGTCACTGACAAACCATATCGCATAACATGAAATTTATAATTTGTATACAAATTGAACATGACCATAAAAACGAAAAATGAAAGCAAATTAAAATTGAAGCGTTTTAATTGCATATGTTGGAAAAAAATGTTAAACTAATCCTCTTCCTCACATTTTTTTTATTCTCGAAGGCTCTTTAAGCAATATCTCTGATGAAGCTGCAATTATGTGTAGCATCTTCACTTTTAAGCTTCACTTTTAAGCTTTTAAGATATTTTTAATCCTAGAGCTAAATTGCTTCTCTTCGTTACAAAAACCCCCATATATGATGACAAATACAAAACGAGTGTATACATATATTCTAAAATTTGAAATTTATAGATTTCTTTTTAAAATCTCTGGTTTTGCTAAATAGAAATCGATTTCTTGGGCTTGCCTAACAGAGGAGAACATAATTTATACAACGCGCATTCTGACTATTGAAAAGTCCATGATCTCAAAGCAGGTGAATGCATAGTTTGTTACTATTGACGCTCGGGAAAGTTATCCATAAATTTGAATTAATTTCTACGTCGCGTACGTCATAGTATCAAGAAAATAGATTTCTGTTTAGTAAAATCGTAATTTTGAAAGAAATATAAACCACATTTATGTTTTTAGAATATATGTATATATCTGTTCAATATTCTAAATCTCAAATGGGATTTTGTATTAGGAAGAAAGAAAATTTTTGCATTCGGATTAAAATATCTTTATGTACATATCAAGAAAATGGCAGCCCCCAGGTATCGCTAGCAGACGATAAATTTTGCTGAGAAAATCTTGATTTATACCCATCTCGTATATTTTAATGCAAAACTACGTAGGACAACAAGAAGGAATAGATTACATCTTTAAATATAAGCACATTTATATTTTGAGGTTGTTTCCCCTTTAACTGTTATATATTGACTTGTGTATGCTTGTATGGGCTTAACTTAAACATAACAGAGAATCCCGATGTGTCGAGAAAATTTTGCATTGGCAATTAGCTGGGAATAAAATGTCCTTTACGTGAAAGGTTATACATAATTATTAAGCTATTCGAAAGGGTAGTAGCTTTACTGATGATTTTTATTTTCTATATTAGAAGTTATTCTGTTGTTGTTTTTAGGGCTACAGGAAAAACCTAAATCACCCCCTGCCGCCCCATACGGGGCAAAATAATTACATCAACACTTTGGACCCCTTTATGCACACGGAAAATAGAATAACGACGACCCCAATAAACACCACCAACCAACCAACAAACAAACGAACAAACAGACAAACAAACAAGAAAACTTATAAGGCTGAGATGTATCAGAAGAGAGAAGAATAGACGTAGAAATGAACTTTCTATTTAGGTGAAAGTTGCCCCTCTCTAATTGGGTAAAATCACTTTCAAATGCTCTCCACAATGCAGCATTGTAAACATTACTTCTTGCATTACTTATATATTACTACACTAATGATTTGAAGTAACACATTCCAATCATAAAGAAGTGTAGAAAAATTTAACAAGACATGAATGCCAATTTCATGGTTAATATCAACAGCACAAGTTCAATCCTCTACATTATCAGAAGACAATTGGTGTTTCTAATTTTTTACCAGGAAAAGTGATAGCCCATGTTCAGTTGCTGTCTGGAGTCTTTCAATATTATTTTTACTTGTAAACTTGCAAGAAAATTTTTTTTTGTAATAAAGGATGATCGAAACAGGCGATATAAAAACAGGTAAAGAC
The DNA here is from genome assembly GCA_025617745.1 of Heliocidaris erythrogramma. Taxonomy (NCBI): domain Eukaryota; kingdom Metazoa; phylum Echinodermata; class Echinoidea; order Camarodonta; family Echinometridae; genus Heliocidaris; species Heliocidaris erythrogramma. The sequence goes on from CM046853.1 coordinate 29,136,924, forward strand.
ATAATTTTGGAAAGACTGTGTGGTGTCAATATAATCTTCACATTATTGCCTATATTCAAAAGCATACATTTGCCAGTAGACATGGTAGAGGGTAATATCGAATACATGCACAGTCATACTCCCCTAATCTTATGATTCGTGGCATTTTAGCTGAGTTTTCTGACTCTATAAACTTGTTTCCAACCCCAATTATAACATTAATCTTTAAATGAGAAAGCCTCCAGCATATAAGTTGGTGAGACGGTATAGATTTATTTGTCTGGGAATTATTCAGTGTATGTTAACGTTGAAAAGGGTGCTAAAGCCTTTCGTGATGATGGGGATTCTGTGGAGTGTAAATTTGAGAAATGAGAGCATGTTGGTATAGCACGCAGACGATTGATTTGTGTGGCTTAAGCCTAGGTCACAACCCGCCGTACTTGCAAGTGCGTGCTGTCTGCGTGCAAAAACGTGGGCAAAATTTGTGGATCCGTACGTGGTGAGTACTGCCTCCGTACGGATTTGGTGCACGCAGACAAGACGTAGAATTTTTAGTGCAGGAGGAACTTTCGCTGCGTTCAGGCTGCGGGCGGCCTACGGATTAACCCCCAGTACGGGTGACGTGCGTTGACGTGCGTGCCCTCTGCTGCTAACGAGCGCACAACGCACGTGAGTTTTTGAAAAATTTTCCCATAGTTACTTGCTCTACGGACAACGCACATAGCACGTGCGTGCTCCGCACGTGATAAGTGCGGGGTCCGTGCTTATTCGGCGCTTCTCCAGTTCAATTGTCCAGTGAGCACGCAGAACCCACGTAAACCGCACCGAGGAAGTACGTGCTATGCACTTACAACGCACGTTGTGCGCGCTGATTTCTGCAGCACTTGCATCATCAGAACCCGGAGTCTCTGCGTTAAAAGGGCGGCATGTCTAGCAGCAGCAGCTTTGACTTCTAGTGAACGTCGAAAGTTCTTATAATGTGACCAACTTTATAGGGCGGGGAAAACTCACGTTTATCGCACTTGCACGCACTTACTCCCTGCAAGTCAGTAAGGACACCGTTCGTGAAAGTACGGCCTCCGTACGATAACGAGGCAACCGCACGGCGATCGTACGTTGTAAGCACGTTGTAAGCACGTACAACTCACTTACCAGGTGCGCAACGTGGCGTGGTGTGCGGGCCATGTACTTACACCTTGCGTTGTAGTGCGTGTGAAGTGCGTTGACGTACTCCTTCCCTGCTCTTGCTACTCACTCCCCACGTTTTCAGAAAAACGTGGCGGACGTGGCCTCCGCTGAACACGTACGGACTAAAAACACGCACGGCGGGTTGTGACCTAGGCTTTAGTGACAGACTGAAGCCGGTGTGAACCGTGACGATTCATCAAGGACAATCGTCCGTCATTGAATCCCGTGGCTGAATACACACGCATTTTCCTAGAACTGTGAACGGAATGAACTAACACTATACGCTCCATCTAATACCAACATAGGGTTAATGATTGGTATCATCTAATGTCATCTAATGTCATCATGTCATTTATTTTCTGCATTCAAACTTTATGAGAATTTCATTTAATAAACGAAATTCATGACAAATCAACGACAACCCCCCCCCCCCCCAAAAAAAAAAAAAAAAAAATTACAGACAGAATCATTAAAAATGGAAAACAAGCTGCTGAAAACTGCTTATCCAATAATAGCGAGCCAATGGAGTAAAATAGAGTCAAAAGGGGCCTGAGCTTTCGATCCTAGCAGAATCTTCGTGAGAAGCAAAAAGACAAACATAAAAAGCAAGACAAGCATATAGACTGCAGACACAAAACAGTATACACGTAACAGGAACTGTAAGGGAGGGGCTGGGGACACAAAACAATGGGAACAAAAGGGGAGTGTGGTGAGTCAAAAGCCATGAGTCAAAGAAGACATATTGACACCAGTAGCGGTAATCAAAAGAATAAAAGTACTTATAGTATTATTGATTAAAACTATGCAGGGCTGTCTGGATACATCATGTCACCGTCTGGAGAGGAATCTGCCCCCAGTTTATGATACGTCAATGGGCCGGGGAATAAGCTCTTGTGGTACACCACTTCTCGTTCAGTAATGGGCAGTTTGAATAAAAAGCTTTGTAATGCCAGATTGTGAATGTATGCAAAAGGTGGTGATTGTCATCCATATTTTATTTTATTTTTATTTATTTATTTATTTATTTATTATTATTATTATTATTTTTTTTTGGGGGGGGGGGGGGAGGCAGACATTTCCATATCTCTGCGAGGTTCCCACACCCCGACCTCTACAGAAGGAAAAGTGCGCTCACAGAGTGCTGTGTCCAAACTCCAAACTGAGATAAAATATATCGGGGCTGGCATTTGCTGTTCGACATCATTTTACGAAATTGACACCACTTCAGTTTCTCTCCTGTGATGCTAAGGATAAGTGGTGGTTACGATAATGGTGGTGCTCCTCCCGTAATCATTTTTTTTTTGCAGTGCAGAACCAAAAGGTGTCAAAGAAAAGTTAGATTTTAATACCAAATGCCAATGTTTAAATATGTGTGATTAAGAGAGTCATCATATTTCCATTATTTCTGTGACCTTAAAAATGCACCACGGTAGGAGCCCGCCTGTGCAAATCTACCCTCAATTTATATACCTTCAGTGCGCTACATCACGACTTGAGTGCATTTCCTTTCCTTCGTCAAGTGTTATTGATTTGTTTGGAGTAAACGTTCTGCGATAGTTCTCTATTGCCTCTTTTAGAATGGGCTCAAGATACGACAGAGTGATGACACAGAGACAAATCACTCTCGGTGGTGCATTCGTTCGCAGGAGAGTAAGACATTCACATAGCATCATACCCTCTCAAGAGAGATATATATATATATATATATATATATATATATATATATATATCGTCGTTTTCAAGTGGAGAATTATACTTACCATACCTTGAAGTATCAGTAACGCAGCTATTGAGTGAGCGCCGGTGTTACGGATGGGGGGGGGGGGCACTAGATAAAAGAAATGGGAGAGAACAAGGTCCTCGAGTGAGAGGAGGGTGCTTGAGGGGCAATACCACCTTATTTTCAAGTTGTCTTCCCCTCTTAGTTTCTGTCTTTATATTTGACTCTTCCCCCTTTTTTGGGCCATGCTATGGGGGTGGGGGGGGGGGGGTGCTTCCCTTGCCCCGTAACTTCGCCATTATGACGTATCTCAGCAGAATTATCTTGGAAACGTGTCGTGCCAAATTTGTCGGAATGTGATATTTTCTTTTCTTTGAAAAACTCAATGATGCAAAATCTAAAATAAAGTATACATTTTCATCCATTGCTTTGCAAACTAATTTGATTTCCAGTCATTGTCGCACCCACGGTCTATTATGTAAAATGCATTTTTACTACAGTACTCTTATACCGTTTTCCATGCCATCATGCAGTCCGAATTAATTATGAATAATAAAAATATCATGAGAAGGCATTGCTAGCCGTTTCTTATATTCTTCTGGAAATATTACAAAAGGTTGTTATACCTGCTGTCAATAATCATTACTATCAATATACATGCAACAGTAATGATCGGTGTTCGTATATTTTGTGAATTATTTGTCATTACGAAGAACATGCCTCTTTCTGTCATGAAATATTTCTTTTCTTAATTGAGAATTCTGCAACCTTTTTATTCCTGGGCATTGTAGGGAGAAGTATTGATGTCACAAATTTTTAAATGGCAGTTAACTTCGAGGGTTTACCTTACATGTTGAATAAGAATTTTCCCTTTGCTTGTGAAATAATAAAAACACTTTACGTGCAGTCTTTAGATTCAAAAGACTCAAATTCATTCCCCCGCTGGCAATGTCACGATAATTACCTGATAGATAGTTCGGGATAGCAGCAAGGTGGCTCCGTGATTTCAAAAGTGTGGATGAAACCTAGGGCAAAGACGAATGTTTGGGTATAAAATAAGTTTTATCGATCCAGAATTGACTCATTTTCTCATACATTATTCAAGAAGCGAGGAACGGGAGAGACAGAGAGAGAGAGAGAGGGGGGGGGAGAAAAGAGAGAGAGAAAGAGAGAAAGGGATAGGGAGAGAGATAATTAGGAGGTGAGAGAAAGAAAGATAAGAGAACATACAAAGACAGAGACAGAGACAATGACAAGGCACAGAGAGAGAGAGAGAGAGAGAGATAGAATTAAACAGGTTCTGGAAGGAGAATATGAAGGAAAAGTGATATACAAGTTGTCAGATCATGCATGCACTAATGTTTAAAACGCCCATTATCATTCAATTGGGCAGTTTCTTGCTGAATTCGTCCAAAAGTAAAATAAACTAGGATTTATAAAGATGTACCGTAGTTTTGTCATCTCGAATGCTGTCATTAAACTATTTCAAAGATGTGCACGATGGCCTGTTTTCCGTTGGCACTTTAATTCCTATTTGCCGTTTAATTTTTAATTTATTAGCATGGTCAATAAAACCTAAAAAGAATTTCCTGTACAAATGGAATTTGCGGCATCAAACGTCGTTAGGGGGTCTAATATGATTATCGTCTAATCACGAAAACAAACAATGCAAGACGCCCAAAAGGTGCTCGCTCCATGTTCGCTGATGACGCACACATTATGTTATACAGGTGGGTGTATTTGGAGGGAAATGGCGGACGGGTGAAACTTGGCCGGGCCGTATGGCGTCAATGTGATTTTTTACAGTAATTATGATGAAAATAAAATGTAAACATACTGAAAAGACTTGTCTTATGGTCATGTTAGTGGAACTTGTGAAAAGATATATTATAGACGGGGGGGGGGGGGGGGGGGGGGGGGGGGGGGGGGTGGTATTGGAAAATGTAACGATAAATGAGAACCATTTTGTGTGTTACAAATTTTAACCTGAGTTAAGGTAAACTGAAGTCACGTACTCACGTTGGATCAATTCTATGAAACGAATATCGTCAGCCCCTTTCTTTTCCGGGTTCGCTCACTATTCATAAGGACCGCTATTCATAGAAAACCGCTATTCATTTAACACGCGTTATGAATAGCGGCCCTTATGAATAGTTATGAATAGTGGTCCTTATAAATGGCGGTCCTTATGAATGCGAGGTAATTTGTCTATGGTTTGCTCGCTATTAGAAGGACCGCTATTCATACAAAACCGCTATTCATTTAGTCACGGTCCTGATGAATAGCGGTCATTACTAACGAAGTTACCCTTTCTTTTCTACGGTTTAGACGCAGTAGAGGACTACAACTATCTTTTCTCTCTTTGGAAAAACATATAGGCCTATGAGACCTTAAAGCTATCTCAATTTTGAAGGAGTATGGACACCCAATTATTTTTCATAATATTCAAAATCAAATTCTATTTGTTTCTATCCCTTACATAATTTATAATGAACGCAAAAGAAAAAAAGATATAGGTGATTTGACCAAGAAAACGGAGCTTATATGGAATAGGGCAAAAAAGTGTTCTTTTTATTTTTGTAATAATTCCTTATCTATGTAATAGAGTAAAAAAAGTTGTATGGACAACCTCTGTGAGATGCTATCCATAAAATACCGAAGGGATTCAGGAAACTAGATTTGGTAAACCTAGGTTTCTAAGGAATTGTTTTTCATATATATTCGCAAGAACACTCCAAGATTATATTTTGTTATTGAATTGGAGGCACGGTTTAAGGTTTAAAACAAAGTGGAGTAAGTCTTTAGGTCACATGGTAGGTTTAGTTGAATAATAGGTTAAATTGATGAGGTGCCCCCCTATCCTATACCACACCCCTTAACCTACTACACCTCTTCACGTACCATGCCCCTAAAACATCTTGCCTTCCACACCCATATAATTATTATAACCGAGTGTACATCCAGTGGCGGATCCAGGATTTCCTGACAAGGGGGGGGGGGGGGGGGGGGATGAAGGTTTGTCAACTTTTGGAAAAGGTAGACCCGTATTTTTTTTGTCTCGCCAGCTTCTCGAAAACTCGCTCAGTAGGGGGGGGGGGGGGTGTCCCCCCTGGATCCGCCACTGACGGCACATCCTTTCTGCAATACTGCTGAGGTATTTCATAACATCAACCAAAGTCTTAACTTCAGCCCTGGACTAAGACATTGCACCCAAATCTTAACCCTAGCACTAAAGCTGACCTAACCAATCATAACCCTAACCATAACCCTATTATCATTGAAGAAATAAAGCAGGAGCATTATGTCGGAGCGACACCATTAACCACCGTAGGCAGTAAGTCCTCTCCACAGACCTTATCCATCTATCCTCTTTCATCCAAATACCGTGTCCTCCTAACACCCAAAGGCTCTCAAATACCAGATGCCTTACGCTTTATAATCTTGTCCACTTAATCCACCAAGCACACTTAACCCACTATACCCGTAAACATTACAGATCTAAAACCACTACGTGAAATCCCCTCAAAGCTAGGATCAACAGTGAGGGTATGGAAATGGAATAATCCCATTTATGTATGTGTCAAATTGAAAAAGGGTTGAATGGCAGTTGGCCTGCGTAGTATTAACGACATTGTGTTGAACTTAGATGATAATCTAAAGAAACCACCTCATGTATTTCAATTTTTTTGTAATAATTTGTTTATCATCCCCGAGATTATTGGGATTCTGAGAGAGTTTCAGGTTTGGGGCTATGAATCAATAAAGAAAAGACTAGACTTCCATACCAAATAATATACACTCTCTTTGAACAATCAAGATTCTTTTCTGACGTGTTTGAATGTTTGACATTTTGAATGACATATCTGAGTGAATGATTCGAAAGCCGGCAGTAACAATGGCATAATACAAGCTCCTCTAACTTATTATCTTGAACCTTTTGAAGCGTCAGAAAGTTTATAGTAAACCACATTTTCAGATTTTTATATATAATCATGTTTCCTCCTTGTTTTTTCATATAAACAAAATAAAACATTCCATTTAAGAAGCTGGAAGTCATACTTCCAACAACCGTTATAATAACCTTTTGAATAATGTTTATTGTAGGGTTGACACAATTCGATGATATTTGACATAATTATTTGCATCAAGTATAGTTTGTCCTTAAGGACTTCGGAATCCAGAACATTGTGCACCTCCAAGTCATTTCCGGGATAAACAAGTGTAGCGCTTAATTTCTCTAGGGTATAGAAATGCTCCCCGCGTTTAACGAAATTGGAATGCTGATATCGTATGGTATTTTCAAAATCCAAATTTTCTTCTAGAATCACCACAGAAGGACAACAACAACAACAACAACAATATCGTGCGCTAACGCAATTAAACATAAAAGCCCGGCCAAAACGAGGGGAAATTTCTATTTCGTCAGCATCCTGTCCTTATCGAAAGTGTGAAGGCAAAATTATACGCCAGTTATTAAAAGTATTATTTGGACTATTCATTTTGCAATCACTTTTAAAATGATATAACTTTTTTCATGACGCGCACAAGACCGACGGTGCAAGTCACTAACGTAAGTAAATGAAACCCCGTGTGAGTCGGCCTTTAGTTTTGCAAGTGTAGTCACAAAAACACATTTATAAGTCTAATGCTTATGAAGATGTGAGGAAAAAAAATTAAAGCGAGACATAATTTGCTTATCTTAATGAGTACACGTGTGTGGGTTCGAGAATGTGCGAGGGCGTATGTGTGTGTGGGAAGGACTGGGGTAGCCCAAGGGAATATTTTGACAAACTGGACAGGAATAATCATACGTAATTTTTTTTTGTTCCTGAGAGAAATGTACTATCAGGATAAATCTTTATTTTGTCAAAAAATGACTTATTAAACTGGAAGGGGGTAATTGGCAACTCAAACAGTTATGGACCTATTCTGAGGATTTATCATAGGCATGGGTGCATGGGGAAGGGATGAACCGATACTTTTAGCACACCATGCAATCACTGAGGTATCTACTTTTGATGGAGTTGTCAGTTTGCAATAAATATGACTTTCATTAATTTTTCCAAGGAGATTTGGAAATAATCAGCAAAATTAAATAAACTTGATAAATCCCCTGCTTCTGATATCACCTAGTCATCTAGGGAAATATTTTGAGGGACGGCCCATAAAGCAGACGGCCCGCGAGACCTGCAATATCGGTTTCATGAAGCGTCAGAAATGTTGTCAGAATGTGTACTAGACCAATATTATAGATCACTTGCGCCGTCAGTTTCATAAATATGTGTCTTGTGGGCTGTCGGTCAGATACAGTAAGATTAAAATTATTCTTTATTACTACGTCCAGATGCATGTCCAAGAAGTGAAAAAAAAAGAGATCAGGCATCCGGTACAAAACCCGAATGAATCGCCTAGAGAAATTTTGAAATTTTAATCCTTTTAATACCATTCTCTGATCATGATGGCATAATCCGATCGAAATAGCAATATAGGTAATGACATTCTTTTTTTTAATACGCCAAAGCAGAGATTATCTGGGAATGTTTTTGCGACCATGTATTTTCATGTAAATGATATCAAGTTCTTGAGGATTTTTTTTTTCTCTCAGTGACCCTCTTTTTAGAAAGAAAGTCAGTGAATACAGAATAACAATAGGTCAAGATTTAGTTTTGAGTTTTTACATCCAAAAATATGCCAAATAATTAGGCCAAGTAATACAAAGAAAACATTGGGAAATGCAATATGGATGGAAGGCGACTTAAAGGAGAGAGACATAAAATAGTGATCTAACAAAAATGGTAGTCTACTAATATGGCGAGAGAAAATAAGCGAGAGAGAGAGAGAGAGAGAGCGCGTGGAAGAGGGTGAGAAAAAAGGAAAGAGGGCGCGTGCACACGCACACACACACACACACACACACACACGCACGCACACGCGCACACACACACCTACACCAATCCGCAAAACACCGACATAACGCGCACCTTTTCACACACACACACACACACACACACACACACACACACACCCGCCCACATACATTCTACGCAAGCCCACACAGGCAGAGAGAGAGAGAGGGAGGGAGAGGTATTTATATCGAGAGAGAGAGAGAGAGGGGGGGGGGGGGGGGGGGAGGCAGACAGGTATTTATATCGATAGAGAGAGAGAGAGAGGGGGGGGGGGGAGTGGAATAATGACAAAAATTATTCAACCCCCATTCCCCCAAGTCATTTATATAGTGCATTACGTTATACATTTCCATCCGCTTAATAAGGTATGCTTTGTATGTAAAGGAATACCGTTTTGCTTGAAATACACCCCCCCCCAAAAAAAAAAAAAAAAAAAAACCAAACAAACAAAAAAAAAAACCAAAAAAAAACAAAAAACAAAAAACAAAAAAGAAAAGATTTGCATGCCCCGCGTGTACGATAACAGAGTTACGTCATGTTTTCAGAAGGCATGTCATTTGTTTGTGTGTAAAGTCAATGGGGACTGGAATGAATAGTACAGATACTGTTTTCAAACTATATTTTCATATTAAAAAAAAAAGAGAATAATAAGATTAATTTGACTATGCATTCATGTAGAAAACATAATGAACTATGTGTATACCAAATTTGGTTGCAATCGGACAATCAACAGCCGAGATCTTAGGGGGGGGGGGGGGGGGGTGGCCTTTAGGCCCCCAGTTTTTCCAGCCACCAAAATACCCCAGTCTTTTGAGGGTTAAACAAATGTATATAATTCGTAGTTTTCTATGGCTTTCCTTTTTTCGATTTGGTTATATTATTTGGTTATATTTACTCACAGCAATAAAATGACATGACAACTATAAAGTCAGATCCCAATTATTGTTTTACTCTTTATAATGCTAAGATACTACAGTGACATCATCATGACGTCAATACATACACTTCCACTTCACACAGCACATTATAAAGAATAACGCGAAATTGTTCCGGAATTGCAATTACAGATAAACTGATAATTTAATTAGAATCGAAGCCAATGATTTTACATCCAGGTGAAAGAAGGAGAGATATATATATATATAGAGAGAGAGAGTTTGTACGAACGATGAAGAAGGCTCTAAGATTCAATACAACACAATTAGGTTAGCCAACTACAGCTTACATCCTATAGTAGTATACATAAGGTACAGGTACAGGAGATAAAATCTACATTTCCATTGCACGTTATTATACACCACAAATGTATATATATATAAGTCCCCTAAAAATGCAAAATAAAATTTGTGAGACACCTTAAACTCAAAATATTCTCCCAAATAAAATATATTGTGAGCTCTTGTGATGGAGCGTGTGTATGCGGTTTTGCTTCTTCTAGTGTTTCGCAAGTATGCACATCAATTTTGATGTAGATTTACTATCATTTAGCACTCAACGTGTAAGGCACTTTAAGGAGAATAACGACTTGTATCTGATTCTACAAAGCACAAAAGCGTCTAGCTATAGAATAAAATTTCACAATGCATTGACAGATAGTAACAATAAGACGATGACTCCACAATTTTTTATATTTCTTTATTAAAACAAAAATGACTTCGATGAGTTGAGATAGCATAATATTTCTACAATACGTTTCGTATAGGTATATACATAAGAAAAATAGTATTTTGGTGAAGCAAATACGACACAAATCCTGTCTTCAAAGTTTAATTAGCTAACCAAAACTACTGCAAGTGACAGGATAGTCAGTCTGATACTTCAGTTAGCAACAACTATTTTACTCACACAGTCCGTAGGGGGAATTTCTGACGACAATATTTAGGCATTCTTTTTCCTCTCTTTTGACGAAAAAAAAACATCTGAGTAAATTTTGAAGTGCTTTACAAATGAATGGTGCATATTACATGAAAAGCTATGAAATAAACGAAAACTTCATCAATTTCTGTCTTGTGATTGAAAATAAAGTGCACAGTTATTACTGAAATTGTAACTTTAACTGAAATATTTAGAAACGAACTGAAAAACGTTATACCGAATTCAGTGAAGGTATATGGGGATACTTATTAAAATAGACTGTACAGGAATTGTAAATAGAATGTGAGGAGCTTACATATATGACATAAAAAACCATTCTGAATTATGGTATCAACCTATTAATTGTATAGGGATATTATCGAGCATTCGAATTAATAGAATGAAATAAAATGTTCTGCTATCACAAAATTTGTTAGCTATCGGTACTTTAGAATGTGTACATTTTATTAAAATACATCCCAGCGTTTGTGAAAAAAGGTTTCTTCCTTCTACAAATCAGTGAAATGCACCTGCTTTGTAAAACAAAATAATGGAGTTCTCTGTCAGTATTTAAACGCAAAGGGGAGAGAAATAATCGACATGTGTGCATGAATGTAAAAACATGCACATCGTTGAAAATGTCCCTAATTTATCTATTTATAAAATATAATTAATTTATTGATTATTTAGTATATGAGTTCCATCTTCACTCTGTCTCCATAAGGTCGGGGGATATGAGCAGCTAATCTAATCAATTAGATCAACTACTCAATTAAAATGGTTATCGTGCTTGAGGTCGGGATACTTGTGAATGCCTACCACAAGCATCACAAATAAAAATTGTAAATCGTCATCAATTTAAGAAACTAATCAATGATGAAGGTGTATGAGCGAAACAGGAATGATTCTCATGACAGACGGTATCACGATAATTATTATGATTACGATTTATGAGTAACGCGCTGACAAACGGTAGTATAAAGCGCTCTACAAACTTAACTATTACTACTTTTATTATGAAGATGCTTGTAGTGATGAAATTTATGCCATATTCGTTAGGGTGTATATGTGAGTGTGTGGGTGTGGGTGTGTGTGTGTGCGGGGGGGGGGGGGGGGGGGGGGTGTCATCGGAGGAAAAGAATGGATGGCACAAAAAGGAAACGATCAAAATGTTTCGCCAGAAGAGGCATCCATCGCAAAACCACACAATGCATAATAGGAAAATGGATGATATCTACAGCAAATTTACTAAACAAGGTTAGTATGGTACATCAATGCCCAAAAACTTTTAGTTTTTTAAGTATTAACATAATTGTATTCATAATATAGTGACTTACCAGCAGAGGCTGGAGCTGGTGAACACCCTCTTTTTGAAGGCCCAGAAAAACATACCATATAAAATCTGTGTATGACCCGCAGCGCTGCCAGAGATATTATATTCCGCCTCCTCTAGAGGGGATTCCGTCCTTCTTTTTATTAAGTTTCGGATAAGCCAATGCAAGCTTATATCATTTCCTTATGTGTCCTAATTTGCATGAAATCTTGCATGTCAGAGCTGACATCTTAATTCGATATTTAACAAATCCTTTAACATCTTAATTTCTGTAATATATGCTGAGTGGGATGTGTAAAGACAAACATCATTTGTAGTTTTTAAACGATTAGTTTCTGTCCATTGGGAAATCCACAACCTTCAATAGTACGTCAATTATCCGTTTGACTTTAGGCGTCATGTACAAAATATCCCATCAATAAAGTAATATGATGAACATATTCATACTGCAATCAGATAAAGATAGATTTTCTAAACTGTCGTGTTAAAACAAATGACAACTAAAGCTGTTAACTGGTAGGATTACATGTAGACTGTTTCTGAAAAATCCAAACAGATCATAATGTCACAGAATGTGAAAATTATAGGATTACACGCGAATCCTATATGTAATCAGTAATGAATTGCTCTTACACTTTTATCTGCATCCAATTTTAAGAATCCATACTCCGACAAACGTAATGCATTTTTCTTGAAACCTTGCCATCTATGATCGCATGGAAATATAGAAAATGAACTGAAAATGAAACTAAAAATTTTCAAAATCTGAACGTGAATTGAAATATATTCCCATTTTTTTCAATATTTTCATGAAAGAATTATTCAATTTGACATAAATGAAGAGGCTTCATATTTAAGCAATTAAGAAGAATCGAATAGTGACACCATATACGGGATACTCAAAATCGCCACAAATTCAAGACATAAGTCAAACCTAACCGATAATGTTGATGGTATAACATCAAATATTTATATTGCGATAAATTGATTAACGTAGTAATGCTAATCCTTTAATATAATTTGAATAGATATACAATGAAAATATTTTTTACCGAAATATGAAACCAAACAAAGTGAGATTTATCTTGAAAGAAATAATTGTTTTTTCATCTCAATCTTGAAGCTTTCTGGAACAGTTTGAATGCACATGACAACATCTTAAAATCCAATTGTTTATAGCCGCTTTCATCGAATTTAAACAAAGACTGAACCTTGCACAATTCCAAACTGTCGCAACCAATTTATCAAGAGAGTGATATGTATAACTTTACATATATACTTTATACTCATACTCCTGACGAAGACGGAGGAAGCCGTCGAAAATTTGAGTAGAGAAAATAAAATTGGCCACAATGCATTACAAATGCTTCCAGTAGTTTTCTTTCGATTTGTTTGAGCCAATACGTGAAACCTTATATAAGATACTTAAAACTCAGAATATTTCAGACCCACTTTCAGAGATTAAAATAAGTACATGTCAGTTAGGAAAACTTTAAAGCAAAACAAAATCCAGAAGTCACAAACAATATCTAATAGTAGTCTCGTCACTGAGCTATATTGAAAGAACCTATTAATATCTTCACTAAACCAATTATAACGTAGACAAGTGAATGCGTATCACAACGCAGCTCAAAGCTGCTCAACATTAGATGAAGGTTTGTTAAAAATCCCCTAAAAGTGACATGTATATAATGCACTTCTTTGCCTTGATTTATCAAATAGATGATTAGAGACAAAGACAAAAGATCATGATGTAATCTCGATGCATCAGGTAATGTTCAGGAAGTAATTAATCTAAAAACCCTTAAAGAGATTTGTGAAAGATCTTAAAGATGGTAACATTAGGGAAATCAAGCGAATGCCTTTCTCTTATAACAAGGATATTTACTAGTTTTAAGCCATCATACATTTTCTTGACAACATTAGTAAACTTGACCATCCACATATGGTAGAATTGACATATGCCCGACATGTGTTAAGTTGCTGTTACCTACTAGAAATTTTATGCAAATAGCATTGTGATTGAGCCATTCTTGAATGTGTACAGTACTATGAGCAATCTCACTTTAATGAATTCATCTGTAAATTAGGTCCGGGAACCATTGTAATTTCTAATTATTTGTCTTCGTTCTAAAAGTGCATTCGCGTTTATGTAAATAATTTACCAATTTAATTGCCATTATATGGAACATAATATGCGAATTCATCCAGGGTAAGTTTAAACATCAAACATTAAATATTTTAAAATGGGAAATGTTGAAAAGGCCAATTTCACTATTTAAAACATGACATAAAAATTCACGTGACTATAGATCCCATTGTTGTTTGAATGTATGTATTGGCCACCTGGAGAGTGTAAATCTACAAGTTAGTGAAGAGTATCCATTTCCCTCTTTACATTAGTAACATAATTATTTTAAGCATTTTAAGTTTCTAACAACGTCCTATTCCTTTTTGGGGTGGAAGGGGGGCGGCGTCAAATTTTATTCCACGTGAATCAAATTCACAGAATATAATCAAACTTTCGACCCAACTCTGTGTACTTTAAAAAGTATGGACATAGATTCGTCAGGATTATGATGCGATGACATCAAGATCCAGTTTTCTGTAACATGCTTTAAAAATAACGGTGAGACAGGTACGCTATAATATGAATTTAAAATTTGATATCTTTCAGGGAATCTACCACGTAGACCTATTTGCAGCCCTGCCCTTCCGAGTAACCCTTTTGAAGAAGTGTAATGAGCTTTTATAAATAAATTATAGGAACCCAAATAAATCGAATAGATCATCATGTTTAACATGACAGGAGAGACATGCAATAAACACTGCTTCTTGTGTTATTATAGTTTGCCTGATCCAAATGAACCACTGGAATATCGAACTACCTAAACGATATAATTTTATTACAATGTATTAACATCGTTATGACTTCGGGGTCCCAAAATGATTTTTCAAATGAAAAAATGGACATCTAATACATTGTACTCAATTGAACCCATGGGAAATAATGCATCCATCTGCAGTTAGGCAATAATTAGAATGATGTAAGACGCGATTTTGGTGTAGTCGATGATAAATCACAATTTGTAGAATGAAAGGTTACATGTTCTACCGCGTTTTACGCCGTCTGTGCGTGTGAATTTCGTCAAGCTGACACGGCGCAGTAAAAATTAATAGATTAATGAATCAGATATACGATAATGCTAACTAGATAAAGACTTAATGGTGCAGACAGCTTGATCGCCCCTAAATGAAAACTAATATCCTCGGTCGTTAGATGCAGCTGGCCTATCGATATTCTCTATTTTCACACAGCTTTATCACAAAATATGATTAGACCATATCCACTTCCTTCACTCGGTTTTGTGCAATAAAAATGCCTTATAAATCTCCAAAGCATCTTCCATTAAACAGGCTACAGGTTGATAGTACTTGACAGTGACACACGGGGAATAAATGAATACCAATTTGGTACTAGGATTCAAATAAATAAGATAGATAGAATGTTCCATATTTCCTTTTTTTTTTCTTTTTGAAAGACAACCGAAACCACTCAACAAAAATAAAGGTATTGCATGCGAGTACAGTCGATGCAACTCTCTGTCTGTCTGTCTGTTTGTTTTGCTCCCCAGCCTTTGTTTTTATAAGGATGTCAGGTTTTGTCCCATGTCGTTTTCTTGGATGAACCTTCAAAGAACTGGCCCGATACCATACAAAGATGAAGGTATGGCGTGGTGACTATAAGTAGCTTTCTAGCTCTGCCATCTCTGCTTCTTGGATCAACTGCAGAAAAAGAAAAGAAAGGAAAAGGAAAGGTAATAGCAGTTATGGTAAGTCTTGAAGTTAAAACTGGGTAGGCCAAAGTATCTCCGTATGCATAGTAAGGCATAATATCAAAAGAAGTAACTGTGCATCACAATTGGTCGTATTGCTGTTGTATTTGGGATCATAAGAGGTCGATACATCAAACAAATATTATCTCCTAGGCAGGAAAAATTCATCATGCACACACAGAACATCCTTTCATTGGACAAGTTTTAACCTACCGAAGATCGTAAAATAACAAGCAAAAGCCTGACCATGTTGTTGACTTATTTGACTATTCTGAGAGTACTTAGGTGCCATTCCCTATTTGAAGGTTTTTGTTTCTATTTATACATTACATGTGAATAGATGTATCGTAATAAATAAAACGCTTAAGATACATGACTGAATGTAAAAACTCTAGAAAACTCTAGAAAAAAACCTTAAATCAAAAGACTAAAATGCAAACGATCATGATTTACGGTAACATGAAAATGAAGATCATAAAATGAAAAAAGTTGAAAAAAGTTTGGAAATCGCAAATACTGGGTTCCTTTTTTTTTTAATTTTTGCTTTGGTGGCAAATGCTTTTGAGACCAGTCTGCAAAATTAGTCCGCCAAACCCCATTAAACAAAGCCTAGGGACGTCTTTAACACATAATAAAGCATTTATGCCTCTTTGATAAAGATGTTTCGTCATACTACGCGTGATAATTTAAATTAATATGAAAATAAAGATCACAAAGTGAAATTGAGAAACGTTTTGGGAAAGGATGTATAGGAAAATTGCTAATACTGAGCATATTTTCTCTTTTTATTTTGGTATAAAATGCTTTAAAGATCTGTCGCTAAATCCAGTAGACACAACCCATCAAAAATAGTCTAGCGACGCCCTTTAAACTTGAAAAAGTATTATACATCTTTGATGAAAATGTTTCCTCACACTACGCGTCAATTACATCCATAACTCTGCAAAATGACAAAAGACTCCACTAATGTCTCATGAAATACGACGGTGAACCCTGCTATTTATGTATTAATGCAAATAGGGAGATGATATTATGCACCCTTGACACAATAGCACTGCCCTAACTCACAATTTATAGCTCAGGGATAACACAGTTTCTACATTATTGATATAGCAGTCACAAAAGGGGCACTGTTTCGACAAACGCCATTTTAACGATCTTCGGCAGACGATACAACTTAATTTCGATCATAGACACTCGGCTTTAATGCACTGGAAAGTGGAAAATTTGATTAAGAATGGATCTCTGTCATGAACACTTAGATTTAAGTAATTTTCAGATTGTCAAATACAACATCGTTAGCATGTTTAGACATTATTCTATCAAACCAAAAGCCGAGTTGTTATTTCATTTTGTCGTAACCACAGGCCTTTTAGTGGAGACCTTTCACGTGTATTTCCTCACACATCACTCATCTTAACCAACATTATTCGATACATCATTGTATCATTTTTGACTATATCTTATGGCGTTAAAGTGCATGATTTTACACCACACACTGTCATTTGTCATTCTGACTTTTTTGAAACACACTATACGATCGACAAATTCTGTTTGATGTATTGTAAAAAACCAACAATTCTCCTGATGGAAAAAAAAGAAGCTTTGATCATTTTCAAAGGAATGAAAACTGTCAAGTATCAACATATATCTCAACAGTCATGATTGGAAATTAATGTTTACATTTCGAACCTGACAACATACGCAATGTAATTCTCAGAAAAAAGAAACCATCCATAAAAACCAGATGTTAACTGCCATACAATTTTTTTGATTGTCATTGAAAGCAGTGGCGGATCTAGCCGGATTAGACACAATAAATTCTATAGGCCCGCTTTGTTTGTGCACAATGGCGGGCCCGTAGAATGTATTGTGTCTTACCAGGCTAGATCCGCCACTATTGAAAGGGATACCCGAGAATGTCAAACGAGTTCTTAACGTAAATAATCTTCATACAATATTCGGAAATGGCGGGCTGATGAAAAAAATACCTCTTTCCTTTCAAGAAGTGAATTACACTTATTTATTCATTTAAAATAGCCAAATTCTCCTCCAACAAAGTATTAATATTTGACCTTTGGAACACCTGATCCCAGATTTATTTTTCAGATACGATTTACCATGGAAAGACCACATGCATATTCAATTGGATTTACAACTAGTGGAAGGATATACATGTATGTATAGGTTATTCACGTTTGATTAACAAAAATAAAACCCAATATGATCACAATTTTAACTGGAAAGTATTTGTAGTTAAAATTGTGATCATAAGAAAATAGTATAGGGCAACAGTAACAATTTACCGGTAAATGAGCATAAAATTGCTTCACTTAATCTAGATTCATCGACATTCCTAAACCTACATGTATATACAAAAACTTTCAAAAAAAAAATGATTTCCTTTGAAATGATTTATTGTTGTAAGAAAGTAAAGAAAATAACAACATTTTTATTGTTTTATTTGTCGAAAAGAAGAAGAATGTCATATTATCTAGTGTAAAAATCTCGTCTAAAAAATGTAGTCCCCGGACCTTTACTTTTGATATACAAACGTGCGCTCGTATGTATGGCAAGCCCTTTTAACATTTAATCCTATTTCATGATATCAAGAATTCAATTCTTGATATCAACAATTCAATTCTTGATATCAACAATTCGATTTTTTGATATCAACAATTCAATTCTTGATATCAAGAAAAGAATTCTTGATATCAAGAATTGCCATTGGTTAAGAACACCAAATGTTTTCTTGATATCAAGAATTCGATTTCTTGATATCAAGAATTCATTAATTCATATCAAGAATTCATTTCTTGATATCAATTAATCGAATTCTTGATATCAAGATATCGAATTCTTGATATCAAGAAATCGAATTCTTGATATCAAGAAATCATTTTGTGTTCTTAACCAATGGCAATATCAAGAATTGCCATTGGTTAAGAACACAACATGATTTCTTGATATCAAGAAATGAATTGTTGATATTAAGAAATCGAATTGTTGATATCAAGAATTCATTTTTTGATATCAAGAATTGAATTTGTGATATCAACAATTCATTTCTTGATATCCAGAATTCGATTTCTTGATATCAAGAATTCGATTTCTTGATATCAAAAATTCGATTTCTTGATATCAAAAATTCGATTTCTTGATATCAAGAAATGAATTCTTGATATCAGGAAATGAATTCTTGATATCATGAAATAAATTCTTGATATCAAGAAATACCATTGGTTAAGAACATACAATGATTTCTTGATATCAAGAATTCGAATTCTTCATATCAAGAAATCGAATTCTTGATATCAAGAAATAAATTGTTGATATCACAAATTCAATTCTTGATATCAACAATTCATTTCTTGATATCAAGAAATCATGTTGTGTTCTTAACCAATGGCAATTCTTGATATCAAAAATTCATTTCTTGATATCAAGAAATCAAATTCTTGATATCAAGAATTGAATTGTTGATATCAAGACATCGAATTCTTGATATCAAGAATTAATTCATGATATCAAAAATTGATTTCTTGATATCATGAAATAGGATTAAATGTTAAAAGGGCTTGTCATACGCTCGCACAATTTGAAGTTCTGCCGGTGCAGTGTGAATATACACTCAACCAAAAAAGTAAATTCCTCCCTAGCATTTTTGGATATATCTCAAAAAGTATTTTACCGATTTTCATAATTCAAACGGGAATGGATAGGGGATTTTATTACTCATAACATGAATGGCATATCATTGCCACCAGATATCATTATTGGTGTGAAAAAATGCATTGTATATCAAAATGCACTTTAGTGATTTGCATTGACTTTTACACAAATAATCAAACAATCACTCATGATTCTGAACTTCTAAGCATGGTTTATTGCATATTTCTCTATCTCTTTCTTTTCATGAGCATACAGTTTAATAGGGAAGCATATTGTACCTGAAGAAATTCATGAGAATTACATAACAATTTAAAAAGGTCATTTGCTAACTTGAATACTTTTTGAGATATATCCAAATATGCTAGGGGGGAACTTACTTTTTTGGTTGAGTGTATAAAGATTAATCTAAAATATCAAATCCACAAATAATATTTTCCAGCATGTCAGTGATAGATTTATTGGAAGACGAAAGAAAGAAAAGAAATACGCGCAACGGATAATGCAAAAATCCTGTTAGATGTCCCTAAATTACATGGTGGTGACTAAATATTTTAATTATATAATATTATTGTTGGTCGGTATATCATGAAATGGTTATCATACACGCCAAAGCTTCCAATCTCAGAAGCCATGTTCTGAACAGGGAAGAGACGAATCGTTCGTCAAATTTATGACTAACCCATTCTAAAACCAGAAGAATGCCTATAGATCCATCTTGTCGCGGCGTGATACGTGTACACATACTAGATTTCTACGACAACTGACCTACATTAATAATAAGTCTTGTCAGATCAGCTTTTTACCATGACAGGTTTGAACATATAAGACAAGACAGTCTCCATCGGTTACTTCCGCCTTGGATCTTGATGGTGATAGCAGAAAATATCCAGAACAAGCAGTACTAGAGAGCAAGGATCAACGTGATGGTACAGCTGGTTAATGATACTCGTTTCTCTTGCACGCTGGTGAAAGTGACGTAGCATTATTTGCTTGTGATTTCTCAAGGAGTTTATATTTGCGGCATCCTTATTAATGATGTAATGCATGTGATAACGGAACTCACATGGTTTTCAAACTGGAAATTGTAAACATGCAGGGAGATATTAAAGATCACATTACAAGAAAATTCCATCAAAGTAAATATTGGCTTAATACTTTTTATTGCATATATGGCATAAATTAAACAAGGTTATCCAAATTCAACGCTTGGAAACATTTGAAGTAATGATTATTATCAATTATAAAACGGTAAAATACAGCCCCCGATATAGCAGCTGAAGAGCTCCTCGAACGCTGCTGAGATGTGTGACGACACACCAGGGGCCAGTCCTGTCTAAGCAGACGATGTCCCATAACATCTTACATATTTTTCAGTGCCTGTTTTGTCATCTCCTCTTCACTTATTTCTCTTACTTGACTAGCGTCAGTCTCAATGTTAGTCTGTTGCCTCACTCTTAACTTCGTGTATGGTATTATTTTGATGAAAAATGCAGCGTTAAAAAAATAAAGGAATCAGTCACTTGTAAACAAAATAAGACGCCATTGTATTTTCAGCTGCTTGCACCGGGGCATGTTCGGCGTTTCAAGAGGGAACGAATACCATCCGTGCTTTTATTCGGAGGCCTTTTCAATTTGAAAATGGGGTTTATTTCATTGATCACTGACCCTTCTCCTGTGTATTTACAATCAAACGGTTTTAGTTATCAGAATCAGTTTCACTTTCCCTTTTAGAATGGTGAGAAATAAGGTCATGTTTAAATATACCAAACTCTTTATAATTTGATAAATAATTGCATTGCAATTACGTTCATTTATTATAGGACGTCGTCTGCTGAAGCAGGATCGATCCCTAGTGTGACGACATCAAAACATCGCTATATTTCTGGCGAATCCTCGGATATTCCAGATGCTTAGAAGAGCTTTTATTTATGTTGTTTTTATAATCATCAGATACGCAGTTGACATAAAACTTATACGATTGCCATTTGTAAGCTTCCCAGTTTCTAGTGATACATTAATTGCCATATTTGTGTTTTCTTGTAATGTGATCTTTAAGCTTTTACCATCTCACGATATTATGTAAATTTGAGTAGATTTGCTGCGATTAAGTGATAATCATTTTTTTTTACTCACCCTGTATATGTTTCTCCTCCAAGGAAACGGTAAGCTATCCAAAAGCTCCTCCAGACTGGGAGAATCGGCCGAATTCCTTTGATTGGTGTCCAGAAGATCATCGTATATTATATCACCAATCTCTGCCGATTGCTGAAAATAATAAGCAAGGATTAATTGTTAGTTCCCTATATACTAATATAAGATTTTTTTTTTATTTGATTCAGGTATATCGCAAGAGAAACTTATTCCCAAGCTAAAAAGGAAATTGTTTTTCAAAACAGCAACATGCTGTCAAATAAAGGCAGTTAATGAAACTTGCGTTGCTTAAACAATATGAACAATACATCAGTGGCAACTTGGAAAATATCTTTCATCCAAAGAAGCTACGTCACTGATATTGTAAAAAAAAAACCCGATGTAGTAACTTATTCTATTAACATTAAATGATAACAAAAACAAACTCCTGGAAATGTATCATTCTCCTTTCTCGGAGCTGTACAACATTTGATAATCATGGCATTAACAATGGCATTAAAATATCTTAAAAGTTCTCCTGTAATCGATACTGAAATGTTTCCTTCAAGCAATGCACCACACCACGTCACTATGCACCCCAAGATGTATTGCGACTTACTTTACTCAACATTTTAAAAGTAAACAAAGATGTGGAAATTACAGTAGTTGAAAATTAGACATAACAAGGATCGTTAAAACGCGGAATACTTTCTTGTTCAATTTCTCCAAGGCACAATTAAGGCCAATATCCAAATGGTCAATTAGCCGCTTGTTTGTTAAGCTTGAAATGTACTTTGCTCATATACATGACAAACATCGTTGAGTGCCAACGGTTCCAGAGAGTAGCAGACATCAGATAGTGTAGATTTCTGTTGAGATTGAATTGAATACACTACCCTATCTATGAGCTTATCATACTGGAATCAGATTTAGACAAAGAGTCACGGATAGGCCTACTTTGTGGCGTGACATAATTGGTCACTGTCATCACGGAGCATTTTTTTCTATTCCTGTAATTAATAAATGTAATAATGTATTATTAATGTTAGTAATAAAGTTCTGGTAATGAAACAGTATTCTGAAATAAAGGGTATTTTGAGGTTCATTCTGAATCACGGATAATGTTTGCGATCTCTACAATGACTCTGAGCCATGTTAATGTGACAGACAAATGGGACTTAATTATATAGACTCGACTAGAAACATCTCATTTTAGAAATATGCTTTAAAGCTAGTGAAAATTTTCATTTTAGGATTCGGAAACACCTAATCTCTTAACTCATAACTATACAGCTTTTGTCCCTATTAAACTACACTGTAAAAAATATCTGTATTTTTACAGGGGAAGAAATACAGATTAGCTCTGTATTTACTCATAACAGCTAATCTGATGTTATTTGTACATCAGTGTCATAGGAAAAAGTTACAACTAATCTGTATTTTTACATCAGAAGTTATGGCGACTCTGCAGACGCCAGATTTGCTGTAGAATTACAGACAGTTTTTTTACAGTGTATTTTATTCAATAGGGGACTCATAACACAAGAAATTCATGTGGGATAAACCCGACAAATATTTTTGTAAAAGAACACAAATTTCAAGGTGAACCTTTTAACAATTATCAAAGCATTCTGCAGAAAAATAACAATAATAAATAAATAAATGGAATTACTGAAAGTGTTTTGATCGTCAAATGTTCATTACTTAATATAATTCTAGGGAGAGAGTCATGGAAACGGAATGTCTGCAACATTTGCCATGAAATATTTGACCTGATTACATTTGTGGACTCGATTATTCTCGTGAAGCAGACACATTTATCCAGATTAAAGCAGAGCAAGATACCCACTGAAAAGCAACAGCAAATAAATCAAACATTCAATATTCCTACATGAAGTTTTCATTGACAAAACCCTTGTACAATCATGCAAGTTCAATATGTCGGTATAAATATAAGCATTATATCTATGAATTTTGTTGGTGGTGTGTGCGTATGTTGTTGCGTGAAAGTGTGTGGGTGTGAGTGCGTATGCCTGTTCATGGTAAAAGGTTCGTAGAAATAGTGTGAATAGCTCCTGCTTGATCAATAAGAGCTATACAATTTTGACTTGCACATGAGTTGTAAATTTACTACGTGTAAAAAAAAAAAAAAGTTAGTGTTGATAGCTCAAAAATTACACGTCGTATCCCTGACGGAAAGAACACAGTGTTCCACAGTGTCCCACAGTGTGTTCACAGTGTGTTCACATAGTCGAAGATGTGATTCACAATGTTAAAACGCTCTAATTTAACAGTGTGAAGATGATTTCACACTGTGGACACTTCCACAGTGTGGTTTACAGAGTGTTCACATAGTGATGTTCGATTTCACAGTGTAAACTTACTCGCTCACAATGTGAAGATGTGATTCACAATGCTAAAAGACTCGAATATGTCAGTGTGAAGATGATTTCACACTGTGAGCACTTTCGAAACCTTATTTCGTATACATGGTATACGAGTTTTAACTTTTGAGTTATTAACGAACAAAAGTGTAAATTTTATGTGTACACCTAGTAGATATACCCATACATAACTGATCCTGAAGTGTCCTCAGATATGTTCTACTCAATATTCACTGTTAGCCATCCTATTATGTTTGCATCACAGTGGGAGAGGTTTCCACATTTCGGATACCTAACCCATGCCAGGGGCTAAATATGAGAAAACAAACTATTCATACAGAGTGTAAACATTATTCTGCAAAAACATTACATTATGAATACATTGTGTACACATGAAAATGGGAACGAATGGAAAAACACATTACTGAAAGTGTTTGATCAGATATTAGATTTTTCATTTGTCTGATTTTATCAAAATATTTCGTGCAAAAGTGACTTGTGTGGGTTGAATTTGTATCTCTTCTGATATCCTGCTTCAGGGCCCTGTTTCACAAAAATTGTTATCAATAACGACTGCCCCATTTCTATGACAAATTTGCTCTCAGCCAATCAACTTCAAGGATTTCAGTAGCTTATAACAACTATTGTAACTTGTTATTGATAACAAGTTTTATGCGGGTCCGCTCGCTATTCATAAGGACCGCTATTCATAAAAAACCGCTATTCATCTAACACGCGTTACGAATAACGGTCCTAATGAATAGTTATGAATAGCGGTCCTTATGAACGGAGGTCCTTATGAATAGCGAGGTTATTTGTCTATTTTTGCTCGCTATTTAGAAGGACCGCTATTCATACAAAACCGCTATTCATTTAGTCACACGTTATGGATAGCGGTCCTTATAAATAAGTGGTCCTTATGACTAGCGAGGTCACCCCGTTTGTTTTTTTTTTTATAATTGTGTGGCGAGTCCACCCCGTTAATGAAACGGGGCCCAGATCCTCTACCTAAAATTTGACCAATTGATCCGATTCTATATACCGTATATCCTGTATTTGATCAAAATCTCTTATATTCTAGGATTTATTTTCATCATATGATCAAGTAGGTTAGTTCGATAGTTTGATCTTTCGCCTATAGCGGAATTGCAAATATACAGTGTATGTATATAATTCCAGGGGTACTCGTTTTTCCGACAGTTCATAATTCCGATGGTTCATAATTCCGAATCCCAAATTTCCCATACCAAGGGGTTTATAATTCCGAAAATGAAATATGGTTCATAATAGGCAATTTTCGAAATGCATTTTATACAGGTTTGCCTATAGGCACTATCGTGATAAACTATTACATTCATCTGTCAAAAGTCATCTGTTAATAGTCAGAATGCGAATCAAAATATGTGTTAGGCGTTGTTGGACAATCATTTTGGCTTGTACAACCTAGGAACACTTAATGTATGCAGTCTGGATTCTGACTATTGAAATACAATGATTTGTAACAGGTGGATAAAATAGTTCATTACTAAGAGTTTGACAAAATTTGAATGCATGACGGAAATGGCCTATTCCGAACATTTGATGTATTACTCCAAAGGTTCGTTATTCCGAAGGGCCGTTTCGTAATTCCGGAAATGATAAACGATTCGTTATTCCGAAGGTTCGTAATTTCGAAAACGACACAGGGTTCTATTTAATTTTTGGAATCATGAACCTTTGGAATTATGAAACCTATTTTTCATTTTCGGAACTATGAACCTTAGGAATAACGAACCTTCGGAGAAAAGAATCTTCGAAATAACAAGCCTTCGAAATTATGAACCTTCGGGAAAATGACATGTTAGCTATATTTTCTTGATATGAAATGAATCGCTGAAACACACGGGCAAACACGTGTTGCTACGGGAAATATCTACGTGAACATGATATTTAACCCTTTTTTCTTTTTTTTTCTTCAAATTAGGCAAATGAAGGCCGAAAAATGAGAAACATTACTAAAAGATTTAATCCAATAACGACATGTATCTGGAAGGCGAACTAATAAAATGGAGTGTCCATCCTGGCTAATGGGTGTTTTCATAGTCCTCTCTTCCTCCTTCTGCTCGGCCATTCCACAAATTAGTGGAAGACCAATATTTTTCTTCACCAGGAGAAAAGATTTTTAAAATAAAATCCTCATCCTGAACAGATGCATGGCGAGAGCAGAAGTTGTTTGCCATGATGGTTTTACGTAGTTAGAAGATGGTGCTGATATAGAATGCAAGTGGCTAATTGTGAATACCGTACTATATTTGGCCTTGGTATCAGCACTAGGTTAAGGTATACGTGTGGCTAAAGGAAATATCTATATGAACATGATATTTAACCCCTTTTTCTTTTTTTTTAAATTAGACAAAATTTTTATGAAGGCCGAAAAAATTAATCTAATAACGACATGTATCTGGAAGGCGAACTAACAAAAGGAGTGTCCATCCTGGCTAATGGATGTTTTCATAGTCCTCATAGTTCTCTTCCATCTTCCTTCTACGCGACAATTTCACAAGTTAGTGTCAGAAAAAATATTTTCTTCAACAGGAGAAAAAAAGTATTAATTTTTTATCCTCATACTGATCAGATGCATGACGAGAGCAGAAGTTGTCAACCATGGGCGGTATTCTGAGATTCATTTTATCTCAGATAAAATCTGAGATTTTAAGTCAGTGAAATAAAATACCCTTAAAATATTTTTAAATCGGTATTCTGAGAACCATTTCAGCGAGATTTTATCTCATCTAAGACACGCCCATTTATGATGCCTTAACCAATAAAAAATGTCCTTAAATTTCACTTTCATCATGCTCAGCCAATTGCTCTCTGGCAGTCTCTTGGGCAAGAGAGCGCAAATGCGCTATTTTTACAATTTTCAATACGCGTGCATCAAAGCGCAATCGCGCTTTTTGTTAGGATTTCATGAAAACGACTAGGGTACTTTCCGAGGTTTTAGAAGACCATCACAAGCATTATTGCAAGTGTGATATTAGTTGGCAAAAATCTTGTAATAGAATTCGATAATCATATGAGAATGTTGCTTGAGAATTTAGTCAGTACTCAGTATCTTTTTGTTTATTTTGATCGCACGACTAGCATTATATTTGTCCAAATATATCGCACTCAACGTGTATCCTAGAGATAAAATAGCCCCTACCCTATTTTAAGTTTTATTTTATCTTTCCCACAAATATGATTGGCGTAAGCGTTTAAAGCTGTGCGTATCATGCGTACAACATGTATAGGCACGCAAGAGGTAGGAGATTGAGATAAAATATGAGATAAAATCCGAGATAAAATGTGGTCTCGGAGTACAAAAAGATAAAATAAAATTTTTTAGAGATAAAATGATGCTCAGAATACCACCCCATGATGGTTTTACGTAGTTAGAAAATGGTGCTGATATAGAATGTTAGTGGTTAATTGTGAAGACCGCACTATACATTTGGCTTTGGTATCAGCTCTAGGTTAAGGTATAGGCCTAAGTAAACGGCTTAATAAACTTCAATAATTCCATTAAAGCCAGTACCATGGGCGGCGATCCCGGGGTGGGGGGGGGGGAGGGAGGGGGACGTGTCCCCCGGAATTTTTCTTGAAGTCTGTGTAACAATAAATGGTAAAAGCCATTTGAGTCCCCCCGGTCTTGACGAGAACTTGCCGCGCATGGCCGGTGCTTATCTTAATATAGATCAAATACAATATCAACAAGGTAAATAGACATGAAATATATTATAAATCTTGATCGACATCACCACTGACTATAAAAAAAGGTTAATACCCAAATAGTCTTTTATTTTATTGCTCAAAACAGATGATTTCTATCCGAAACCAATTAAAATAAAATTCATCCTGAAATCAAATGAATCGATTAGAAAATGCTGCATTTCTGAATCACCATATGTACAAAAACACAAACATGTTGGAAATCTGTTACGAAAAAAACACATTCGTAAATTGAAACAGTACATTAGCGTTTCTATTATTTAATTACGTATTTTTAATACAACATGTTTTTCCAAGCCTACGCGTAAATATGTTCAAGATTTAAGACTTATACAGAGAAGAAGGTCAATGCTGATTACACTTAGAATCTTGTGTATGCTTGCGGGCAAAATGTATTATGACATATCTTGTCAGGAAATATTTGTATTTACGAGCTTTGTACCGGTGTTTTTCCCCATGCCATCTATATTCATGAAACATATTGAAATGTAGCAAATGCATACCCTTTATGAAAGCAAACTCTGATTGCTAGAAACCTCTGTATAAGTCAGGTCCCATAGATTGTTAAGCGGTGGTTATAAACTGTTGCTGATAAATATTTAGAATGCGTTTTTTTTCCAAACCACTTTACGCGACATGAAAAACATAATGTTCTTTTAGAAAACTAATTTGATATTTTCTGCAATTAATCTGCCACGTTCTTTTTTCCGCGAGACGCTTAACAAAATCAAATATTTGTTGACCTCATTTTTGTGGTTCTATAATGATCAGGAACCTATCATTATTAATTTATTAAATATTCATGATTTTATACAAAGATAAGATTTCGTAACGAAAAGAAATCGACTACAGGGGTAGAAACTGGGCAGGGGATGGGGCAGATGCTCCCCTATTGATTTTGGAAGGAACTGTGTGTATCCTTGGGTGAAGGGATGCTTGCAATGATACCGTTTGTCCCCCATCAAGGAGACGGATGGACACCTTTGGCGAAATTGTGTCAGCTGATTTTATTTGAAAACAAAAAAATCACTAAAGACTAAAAATTACTGTGTTCTTTTAATGCTTCAAGATAATGTGTTAACCCTTTACTATTCCTGAATATGCTATATACTATATACTGGAGGATAATTATTTGCAATCTGCTTGTAATAAATATAGAAAAAGTTATAAATGTGCTTAGTTTGAATCGTCACTTGAATGTTCCATATCAAAAACAAATCATAGGGGTGAGGAAATATTTGCAACACAACGCAAAATGAAATTGTAATAGTGATCATCAGCTTGACCGTACAAGTTATTATACTCATAAAGCTTAAACTAATCGAAAAATATATCAAGTCTATGGAAACGTAATGGCAAAGAAAAAGAACAAAAGTCTTTATTGGTTCTACGATATACCAAAGTCATATTAATAATAGTCAATAAACCGTTGTATCCTATACTGCTTACAAAATGATTTTCGGCTGACTGCTAGAGAGTAAAGCCCTTTTCCCAAGACGAGCTTCAAATTATTATCTTTTCATTCAGAGGGCAGGTCTTTTTTTTTTCTTTCGTCCGACCAGAGGTAACAAGGGCCGTCGCACTCTCAGCAAATCACCTCAACGTACCTCTGGATCTATATCTCCATTCATTATCAATGGATTGTCCCCACTGCTACACTTTTCATTACATTTCCATATCGTCATACTTGCTTCAAATGTCACTTGTCACTTATTCCTATTCGTATCACAAGCACGACCTTTTTGTCTGTGCGCACCACATCTGCTTCGGCAAGGTATCTGAAAAACAGGCAGAATGCAACGGGACGTGGTGGAAGTGGAAATAGCTCTTTAGTAGCAACCTATTTCAACAGCTCCATATATTCTACTGAATTGCAGTGTCAAGAATATCGACGTTTAAACAACCTCTTTCATCCAATCACAGAATTAAATAATCAATCATCGCTTAAAGGTACTATTTCACATTTTAGAGATATGAAGAAATGTATATATCCAAAGTATTCGGTACCTCAAGATAACCAGTCAAACAAACAGGATAAAATATTTTTTTAACCCCCTGGTTCTTTTACGAAATGCAGGCCTGCTCATAGAACAAAGAGCTATGAACAAAGGGTAATTTCACTTCTTAATGAATTAAAAAACGCCTCTGTCTGACATTCCTAGACATTTATGTTTCACTCATTGTTTGCTATACTGCATTTCTCAACAAATACTCTGTATTTCATATTTGACGCATTTTGTGTTAAATGACTCTTTTTAAAGGGATTTAATTTCTATTGAAAATGCAACACATGCTATGAAAAAGTACGTATCCGTTCCCATTTATGTATTATCCCCTGATTATAATCATACGTCTTGAATTGATACCATGGTTATATTGTATTCACTTACGAAACAGAAAATAAACAATCAGTAAAAAGGATTATAAAATCATTAAAAATAAATAAATAAAAAAGGGAACAACACGTGCAGGACGTACTACAAATTTTAAAAATGTAAATAGCAGCCATTACATAAATGGATTCCTTCTGTATATGCAAAACTCGTACTCGTATAATAATTTTCTTTCAATAACTTGTGTTTAAATGTTAAGGGCGTTCCCAACACCAGCTTTGCTTTCGGGTTTTCGCCTCCCTTTTTCTGAATTATTTACATTATTGTACGCTATGTTCACCCCATTGCTACACGTGTATCCTTTGTTTATCATATTGTACCGATGAGAAGGAAATACATGTTAAAGCATATACAACATTAAAGTAATGAACTGTGAGTGTAGAAAAATTTTCGTGACGTGAACTGTACAATTTGAGATTCTTATATTCATACAAGTAGAAAATTCGCCCTAGTACACTTCACAATAAAAAAGAAAATCGTAGAAAATTATTGAAATGATTCTCTTCAAAATTAAATGAAAAGACAATCATGACCTTTATGCTTTATTCTTTATTGTTCCGGATAAGAGGAAAAGATTATGAAGAAAAATGTGTAAACAAGAAATTGACTAGAAAGGAAGAACATGTGGAAGCATGGAAAACAGGTAAGAAATATGGGATAACTGACCGTAAGATCTACTGAATCATTAGGGAAAAAGGAAGACACAAATTAGAGAATGTTGCTGCACATAACTACAACTGAACGCATCGGACTACACTGAACATGTTCAATATCCTTTACTAAATAAATGAAATGAAATGAAATAAAAATTCGACAATAATGCCCGATTCTACTCTCAATCAGCTATCGATATGCTCTCTTTATCTGCGACAAGTTCATCCAAAACCTTAAGCAACACTACATTATTGCTTCCCCGTGGGAGAGAACTGATTGAATCTGGATACACCATTACTTGTCACCCAACTCCTTCAATTGGCCATTAACAACACTTTTATCTCCCCAATGATACCCTAGGTCTAAAAAAGGGACAGACAAAAATCTATTTCTTCCCACACAGTCATCAGTAGCAACGGCAATGCCAAAAACAGGGTAAAAGCGT
The DNA here is from genome assembly GCA_025617745.1 of Heliocidaris erythrogramma. Taxonomy (NCBI): domain Eukaryota; kingdom Metazoa; phylum Echinodermata; class Echinoidea; order Camarodonta; family Echinometridae; genus Heliocidaris; species Heliocidaris erythrogramma. The sequence goes on from CM046853.1 coordinate 29,168,168, forward strand.
TCCTCGTACAAGATATTTGAGCTGATTTTCATCCCATGAATCAGTGACTACGTTCTCCCTTTACTGGTCTTTTTTGTTAGCTCTTTTTTCCTACTTGCATCCTTCAGAGAGATTAAAAACTTTCGATGATCTATGAAAAGTTGATGAAAACGTTCAAGGAAATGAAGAGTGATTGCATTATTTTTCTTACCTTCAGTATATCTGGTAGAGTCTGCTCGGTTTGTGGACTTTCAGCTCGTCTTTCTGGTAGACAAAAAAAAGTAAAGATAGGAAGATGCATGTATATAATTTATGAATCTTCATTAATTATATGTTGTATCAGATAAGTCTCTTGATTCGAAAAGTTTCCTCCTCGCATGTTATATAACCAAATTGTAAACGCGTTCAAAGAAAATGTTGTCATACCGAATTCCATAAGAGCGCACAAACTGCCCCCGCACAAACACTCATAGAAGACACAATTTCACTCATTGTTTCCAAATTTTCTAATCTACAGCGTGAGTCAATAATAAGGCAACCCAGATTCTAGCCTAAATACCGCTGGAATCAGTACATATAGATTTAATCCAAGATACTCACATTGTTCCGATTAATTTTACACCTTGATCAATAAAATCCGACCATGGACAGCTGAACAGTAACACTTTTTCCTGATTCATGTCAAATTTTCATCTGCCCAAGTTTTGAGTGAAAGGGAAGGTAAGTCTAAGGTTTGTTGAATGGTCTCCATTCAAGCTGAATGCACTCACAAATAATTAAAGTAACTCCTGAACACCATTCCGCCCAACCTTGGCAAATACGATTTTGACATGCTTTCTAAAATTGGCCGGTGATCAGTCATTCAAGATCAGAGTTTGGTGAACAGCCTATCAACTTAAAGAAGATATTATCAACTATCAAACCATTGTAATGCATTTCAGCAGTTGTAGATATTGAGGCTTAAATATGGGTTTCCTTTTTATTGACTCGCACTGTATACGTAAGAGTAATTTGATTATAAATCTTACTTAATATTTTTTTGTATATCATCATTTGGCTGGTTTTATATACATTCTTATTAACTTACAAAATAGTTTTTATTTTCAAAATTAACTTGAAGTACATACCACATATGCAGCAATGGAAATACCCACATGAGAGTCTACCCGGGGTAGGGCCCCTGGGGTAGACCAACCCCGGGTCGATTAGGGAACTTAAACATTTTACGTATGTTTCTGGACATTTAGTCAACCCAGGGTAAATAACACTTCCAACTATTTATATCACAGGTGTCCCAGATGTTTTAATGTATTGTCAACCCAGAGTAGTATATGTGGCCATTTAGTCCACCCAGGGTTGATAAGAATCCCAACTGCCTAAATAGTTTATTGTCAACCCAGAGATGTCTTTGTGTCCATAAAGTCAACGCAGGGTGAATAACAATTCCTATAGTCTATATCACAGGCATCCTAGACGTTTTAGTTTGTTGTCAACCCAGAGTGGTTTATATGGCCATTTAGTCAACCCAGGGTAGATAACTGTTTATTTCACACGTGTCTCAGGTGTTTAATTTGTTGTCAACCCAGACTCGTTTTTGTGGATGCCTGTGCTATAAACAGTAGGAATTGTTACCCTGGGTTGACTTAATGGACACAAAGACAACTCTGGATTGACAATAAACTAAAGTGTCTGGGATGATTGTGATATAGGCAGTTGGGATTCTTATCTACCCTGGGTGGAACTAAATGGCCACAAATACTACTCTGGGTTGACAATAAATTAAAACATCTGGGACACCTGTGATATAAATAGTTGGAAGTGTTATCTACCCTGGGTTGACAAAATGGACAGAAACACGTAAAATGTTTAAGTTTCCTAATCGACCCGGGTATATATATATATATATATAGTTACGCAACCATTATTCTCTCATTTCCTTTCGCATTGTATATATATATATATATATATATATATATATATATATATACAGTGGGATTAATTCGACTTCAGATAATCGTAAAATGCAGTTTCCTTTTCAGAAATGGTCAGAAATACTTACTGCTTTGGTAGATTCTGGCACATTTAGTCCAGCATTCTGCAAACAAGAAGATCAAAAAACAGAGTCTGAATTGAGATAAAAGTCGATGGAACATTAAAAAAAAAAATTTACATGATGATTGTTTTGAATTTTATATGAAAACAAAAGCAGTTTGAACGCAGTAATATAATGTAACCAAAATCATATTATTAATTTACTACGTGAAGACCTACTGATGAAAAAATCATTTCTTTCTAGCAATTTCTAAAATTTATAATATGACAACCATTTACACTTTCATTCCCTGTGCAAAACCTATGCCAACTTACAAAAAACACGATCACAAAGGCTTTCGAGAAATCAAATCAAGGACAACTTTAACCCTTTCAGGACAGGAATTATTTAAGGGCTAAATTGATCACATTTTGTTCTTAAAATGGCAACAATAATATTTTTCTTTTAGTGCTGCATGGTTCTAATAAGGTGTGATGTTTTTGAAAACAATATACATGGTTAAAAAATTTTGTCGAAAAGTTAAAAACTTGCCAATTTTGATGAAAAACAATGATTTTGAACCTCTCAATGTGTTGCCAATTTAAGGATTTTAAAGCTTATTCTTGTTTTAAAAATTCCTGGCATTATACGCAATATGGTCATGGAACAAAAATGGACATAGTGTGTGCATAAATTTTTGCTCTTTCTTCTCATGCATCTGGTATAGTACTATGTTTGGATTACGTAAAACATCATGGAAATGTCCGTACAATTCCATAGGTGATAGAAAAGGCTATTGAGATCGCCTTAGCTTAAAGGAGAATTAACCTCAAACAATAAAGACGATAGTGTTCAAAGGTGTTATTTATTCCTACTTGTTAGACAATATGGCTTCGCGTCAAAATATACGAGATCGATACGAATCAAGATTTTCTGAGCAAAATTTATCATCTGCTAGCAATATGTATCGTCTGCTAGCAATACATGGGGGCTGCCATTTTTTTTTATGTGTACAAGAAGATTTTCTTAATCCAAATGCCCAATTGCCTTTTTCAAAATTAAAAACCCATTTGAGATTAAAAATATAGAATAGATATGACGATTTATTTTTAAACTGAAGATTTCCTTATATATTTCTGTTGAAAATCGATATTCGCTTAATAGAAATCTATTTTCTCGATACTGGACGTATGGGACGGAGCAAATTAATTCAAATTTTATGGATGCTTCTTCCCTGAGCATCTATAGCGGCAAACTATGCATTCACCTGCTTTCGGATAATGGGACTTGAAAAGTCAGAATGCATGCTGCATATATTATGTTCTGCTCTGTTTGGCAAACCCAAGAAAATAGATTTTTGTTAAGCAAAACCAGACAATTTAAAAGTATCATTATAAAGATTTAATTTTTATATTACATGTAAACACCCACTTTATATTTTTCGTCACATATGGGATTTTAGGTAATGAAGAAAATCAATTTAGGTCTTGGATTCAAAATATCTTCCTGACTGGAACATTTCTCAATGGTTCATGTACAACTCCAAATCAGCAAGAAAATGGCAGCCCCCATGTAAATGAGTAGGAGACGATACCGCGTGTTGGAACATCTTTATTTATACCCTTTTCTGATATCTTATTAGAAAATGATTTAGGCCAATAAGTAGGAATATATTACACCTTCCAATATAAGTCAATTTGTAATCAGGGGTTAATTCTCCTTTAATTTTTGAAAGTCTTTGCGATCGTGTTGAGAATTCACAAATAAATACGAATCAAATCGTCAATACTATGACTATTTGCATTTCAGCTTTTCCCTTTTCAACAAAATATATGCCATAGCTACAACGAAACACGTTTTTTTCCAGTTATTTCTACTATTTCACCAACAATTCTATCATCTATTTTTTGTCGCCCTAAATATAATTCGTAGTATAATATGGAAGATCAACCTTGAATAACATTAGGATGATAATAATTCAACAACATCATTATCTTATTTTTTAATGGGTAGAAAATTATTTTCCGAGTAAAATGATACCAAAATTTTTGGTAAGGCGTTTTGATTCTCCGGTTATTTTTGTGAGGCAATGTAATTTCCAATTTCTCTGTTTCATTCATGTTGTCTTCCATTTCAAAGCGAGAGCAATCATGCGTTTGTCAACAAAGCTGACTGTATGAGAATCTGTCATACGCAAATTTCTCGCTGCGGCAACTATGACTACGGTTGCAAAAGCTACATGGCTTTTACACCAAGAATTTTCTACCCAATATCACAAATATTTATAATATCATTTCAATGACGTCGTTAATATTGCAGATCTTAGTTGATGCGTTCTTTTTGGGCCATCCTGTATAATGTCATGTTACTTAATATGCAAAAGGGTTCATAAACATTATAAATAATAAAATATTAGGACAAGTTCGGAATAGACCCCAATTAACAAATTGGAAAATGAAAAAGAGAAATGAAAGAAGAAAAAAAATGTTCAGTGACTTACTTTGATTTCCTGTTTTGCATTTACACGCTGTGGAATCTGAAAGATATTAGGCAAGCAAAAATTTAATTAGGGTACGTTTGCAGATCGACATTATCATTTATGTAAAATTTGCCGTTTAGAATGATTTTTATTTACCATTATTTCTAATTCTTTAATGGAAGCTTCCCAAACATAATATATGTTGAGCCTTTAAGAATAATTTTATAACAGTTCTTTCAATCAAGACCAACTTTATTTTTGTCAAAAATACCATACATTTATATTTGTTTATAATTATTGTAACTTACTTCATTTTTTTGTTCTTTTTCCATTAATAATTTGTATAACTCCAACTATTTTTTATGAATTTTCGGTTGAGCATACCATAGCGTGAATTCAATTATCAAACCTTTGTTTGATCATACAATATTTCAATGTCAATACTGAGACAGAACAAGCATGAATACTAGATGTCAGTTTATCGCCATTAGCTGTTACCTGAGCTACTAAACATTAAAAAATTACCTAAAACTTGTGATCAAAGCGATAAATATTATCCTATATGTTTTAAAGAAATGGGTAATGCAGAGTGGCGAAGACAGTGTGCTCAAATCGCATTACCCCTAATCGTCTTTGTTTTAAGGACTCGAGATCTCCAGTAGCGTGTCCCATGAACGAAGTGACGCTATTGCGTCCTATTTATTCATATCTGATTAAGATTCGAGATAGCTTTGTTACACACAAGAAAGCGTGACAATGTGAACCGCGCTACTTTTCTTCCGAGCTTTCAATTGGAGTCAAGTTTTGGCAGGTGTTTTCCCAAGGAAACGATAGCCTTTTTCTATAGAAACGCTGTAGAAGGAGACATTTTTTCTTCATAAGAACCTGATATTGCTGCACACGTCATTCTACTTTTTTGTTAAGAGAGGAGATGGTCGTGTTTTAGACGACACATTTTAGAGACAAATAAGGAGCAAGGTGAGAAGGGGCGCGCGCTTCAAGTTCAGACTTAAAAGGGTTCTATCGGTGGGTCCCTCGTGGTGAGAGGTGAAAAGATCGAGCAGAGTGAGAAGAAAAAAAAGGGTAAAAACGAGAGAAAGTGAGAAATAGATAGATAGATAGATAGATAGACAGTTAGATAGATAGAGAGAGAGAGAGAGGGGGGAGATTGGCGAAAAGATATTGACTGAGGTCGTAAACTCGTAATATTGGAGACCACCAAGGTTTTAAAATGAGAGAGGGGAATAGTTTTACCAAATACTGTAGATGTCGGAATGTAGATGCGTTGTATTATTAATACTCTTATAAACTAACAGACATCCACAGATAAGGGCAGATGAGAATAAGAGCTCAACAAGTGTATTCATTTGGACTGGATGAATTAAGCTTTTTGAAAGTCTTCAAGATCGATACTTGTAAACAATCTTGGGGAAGAGTTTGAGAACACACAGAAACATTTAATTGCATAACGTTAGTTCTGTGAAATTATACCTATTATGTCAAAATATAACATTTTCATGTTTGTTACAAGTTATCAAATGTTGAATGAATAAAGGAAACAAACAGAAAAACGGAAGAAAAGAAGACAGTACATGTATTTCAAGTACAAAATATAGTAGAAGCTGACGTGATTAGAATTTTTTTTTTTCTTGAAATCAACAAAATGTGTTTAAAAGGGAATGTTTAGTTTTGGTACTCCCTCAGAAACTTTTCATCAGATTTCTTGGATTTTTTTGGGATAAATATAGCAAGATACTATAGCAATACTAAGATACTAAGATAATTTCACCTTCTAAAGTGAAATATTTTACAAATGAGAGGTAAAAATAGTTTATATACCGGGTCAGATTGCACTATACACTATAACGCGTGCAAAACACATATAAGGATTATGTATATTCCACACACAGTGATACACATGCTATCTCCACGCGAAGCCCCGATACTGCGTGGAGAACCCGCGGGGTGGAAAGGTCCTAGAGTATAGGGCACTATGTTACCGTGATCTAGCGTTCCTTACAGATATTTACACAAAAATTCACCGGAAATAATTGATGGAATGCCACATGATCTCGTATAAACCGCTTTTAATACATGGAGAACAACTATAATGACCACGTTCTCTCAAATTTCTTTTTTACTACCAAAACTTTCCATGAGCTTGAAACAAAAATGTAAAATCCAAATTTTGTTATGAGGTATGAATATCTTCAACATTTTGATGTAAATATGATAAGAAATACGAGTAGAATCTGACATTTGCATTGATTCTTTGTTCTTGGCTCTTCATGTTAATCTCACTTAAGCAAAGTATTTAAAATGACGATGATCCTAGAAGCTGAAGTGAAAAATACTTCCATTTTATTTTATGCGCTTACTTTCACAAATTCGACCATTCGCATACTTTCTGCTTACAATTGTAAACGCTTTAGATGTAATATTAACGCGATATTTCAGAAGTATAGCACACTAAAATAGTGACTCGTTATTCGTAATGTCTCATGAATACACATGATATAGGGAGAATGGGAATGAAAAGGTTATCGCGGAGATCACAAAAGTCGGGGATTTGGTTAAAGACTTATAGCGGTCCATAGTAGGAGTTGGCTTCAAATAAAATTCGATACCCCTTTCAAAAGAAAAGTCCTTCTTTTCTTACATTGATTTCAGCAGCGATTTTAGCTGCTAATGTGCGCGTGTCCGTTAATGTAAAGACTGACCAGGTCTTTCTTGCGGCTCTTCTCTATTTGGCTCTTAAATGATCGCGTGCTTCTGAACTTTCCTTTCTCCTGTGCGTCGTGTGAAATTTCGGTCTACATTTAGTTATTCGATACCATAATGCAGCATGTAATAAGAATCGAAGTTCCAAGGTTGTATTCGATGTATAGGCATTGATTACGCGCATGAAGGAACAAGCTATCAATGAAGGCGGGCATACTTTTTAAGAAAAGGTATCATTGTGAGCAAATTAAGTGCTGTTCAAGTAAAAGTAGAAGCAGAAGAAAAATGATCGTTTCATGATAGCAGAAGTTTCAATTTTGCTATAATTTTCATGAAGTTTGTAATAATTCATGACAACAGGAAATTATATTTTCCTTGAATAGTTACGATAAGATGTAACGCATGTAAATAGAAACAATATATATTTACAATCAGGATCTAATACAATGGCCCTGAAAATAACTTTACCATCTACCATTACCCATGTAATCATCCCTTTCCTCCTCCTCCTCCTCCTCCACCTCATCATCGCCAGTATTATCGTCATCATCTTGATCATCATTGTCATCATCGTTTGACATCACCACAACTATCACAAGCTCAACCACAAAACCACCACCAACTCCAACAATCTCTCAACCACCACCACCACCAACACCACCAACATCTCAACCACGACCTTAACCACCGTTACCCCAATCACCACAGCTACCACCACCCCCACCGCCACGAAAACCACCATAGTCATCATCAGATCATCTTGTTATTGTCATTACTACTATCCTCACATTCAAAATTATACGTAGCACAACCACCTTGGTGTACGTATTGCTTTTAATTCCAAAATAATAGATAACATGAAACACTTACTTAGGCGACAGGGATGTTATAACAACTAATGTAAGCAGCTCACATGATTTTAAAAAACAAATCCTGCATGTGCATTATTGTAAACCTGTCTGTCCGCTGTGGATTTATGACACCATGGGGGAAGGAACATACGACTCAGTTTTCGGATTATGAATATACATCATGTCGTCTGACATGATTGATACTTTATATGTCAAGCTATGTCGTGTGAGTATTGGTTTCTCACGCACCAAAATCAAAATAAAAGATTGAGCAAATCACCAACAACCCCGGGCATATCCAGGGTAATGCAATATAACAGGTAAAAATTATAACCTTGAATGCAGTTCTAAGCATACTAATAGGCTGCTTGAAGAATTTTCATCCTAAATTTTGATCCACAAGAATTATAACAGAAGTTAGTGTTCAGGGTGATAGCATTTAAACCAGAAAGCATTATGTTAATGATGCAAATATAATTGTGCCTTGAGTGAGTGTGTTATCTTCCTTTAAGGGTAAAATGCAATCTCAAGTCTTTCTTCTTTACAAAATCAACAAATTAGCATAGCCGTAGAGATACACATCTGACCTGCCAGGTAGAGCTATCACGTCAACGGGTTGAAGTATATACGTGTGCATTATAAAAATGGACCAATCTAATTTGTTACACGACCTTCGCGGGTAAACACCTGAGGGTGGAGAGGAATGAACAGGATTTAGAATGGAAAACCAGTATCGATGATGCCAACTAGCGATATCATAATTATAGCGGCAAACACGTTTAGACAAAAGGAGATTGTAAACACATAACTATGCCGTATATGAAAAGTTCGGTTCCAAGACATGCTACATCGATTTTCATCATGTTTTTTGTTTTTGCATGAATACATTTCAAATACATGAGCTATAATACCTGATCTCAAAAGTTGATTTTCTCATGGAAAAGGAAAAAATGGCTGTCAGAAAGATCATTGCAGCTAGCGGCAACATGCTACACCCATTTCAGTTTAGTTTCAGAACAAGTTTCATACAAAAAAACAAACGATGGCCTTCTTCGGGAAGTGTCAAACCACATATGGGTATGAGTTGACATGCGTGAAATAATGGAACGCTGATCTTCAGATTCAGTCTCAGAAGCAATGAGAGGAAGTTTGCTGCAGAGTGCAACTTACGCAAGTGGAACTTACGTACATCCACAGACTTTTAAAAGTAATTAAGTAATAAAAAATGATAAAGCACCTATAATTTTATATTACAGAATGATTCATTTATCACATTAGACAGTAATAAAATAGGACCAAGTTTCATGTCAAATCGATAATGGAAAATAGGAAAATGAAAGATTCTTGTTTTCCAAAACAAATGTATATGGATGGGCATGTTTTGGAAGTAAACTACCATATTTCATGAAAAAGGCTAAACATGTTATCATGATTTCAATAATGATAACAATATTTATATCGCACCTAATACTTCGTTTCTAGGTATCAAAGGATGCTAGATTTCTTATCACAAATGTATATATATATATATATATATATATATATATGGCTAGGCGAACTATTTCTCTTATTCATTAATTTTCAATTGATTTCTCACATTATATATATATATATATATATATATATTTAATCCGTTTGTTGTAATCCGTTTCCCTGAATAAGGAACGTGTGGATCGATTTAAATTGGCTAATAATACATCTCCACGTCTTTATTCTTCTATTACTACGTCAATAAGTGGAATTTTTTTTACAATGCTATATATATATATATATATATATATATATATATATATATATATATGTAGAAAAATAAAGTTCACAACATCATATAGAATACACACACAAGAAGCATGTTTTTATAAAAATTCACAAGCGCTTTCGATTTAATCTCTTCAGGTGAATCACCTGAAGAGATTAAATCGAAAGCGCTTGTGAATTTTTATAAAAACATGCTTCTTGTGTGTGTGTTCTATATGATGTTGTGAACTTTATTTTTCTACATATTTTAACACTGCACTTTGTCGGAACTTTGTTCCTGTAAACACTTTACGATATATATATATTTATAATATATAATATAATATATAGATACACATAGTAATAGTAGTAACAGAAGAATAACGAGGCGGAGATGCATTATTTACACAATTATTATAATAATGATTTACATTATTACAATTTTAAGAAATTGTCTAATAGTACCCACTAAGAATGAGTGAAAAGATAATACAAATGTAATTAAGTTCAAATGTTCATGATGCATTCCTAATATCGTCTTCTTTCCCCCTCTATATCTATACTGTTCGTTACAATTCATGTCATTTCACATTAAATCATTCAGAAACGATACAAACCTATTTATAACAATTCTCTATATTTCATTTCAAACAATATATTTCCGCCCTATTATTGCAACACAGAATCTGATTAATGGAATGAATCAAACGGTAAAAGTGGGTTTTTAAAATTATCATTCTAAATGGGTTGAAGTACGAGGAACCTTGTGTTAAAGGAAATTGGGACAAATTAGGTTCACATGTCTTGTGAAACCCAAGTAAATAAGCATTTTATGAAAACAGTTTATTTCTAAGTCACTGTCGAGTTCCGGTCTGTATCCCAAGCATAGAACAGAATAAAGCCTTGGAGAGTAAATCTAAGTTGTACGGATGAAAATTATTTATGTCCCCCTTTTCTCTATCATCTGGTTAGTTTTCCCTTTTCCTATCAGTCTTCTATTTCCCCATTACCCCCTTATGTATATAATTTGACCACTAACACCCTTTCCACTCGATACCAGTCTCACTCTCTCGTGTCCTTTAGAGAATATTTACAAATCTTTGGTTTTGCTCCGGATCCATCTTATTATCTGAAATCAAAACATCCCATCGCTCCCTTGTCGGTTGAGATGTATATATTTTCACAAGTTTGGCAAGCTTTAGTTTAAGGCACTTTTGGTGTAAAAGCCCACGTACATGATGTAGCGTACCTTCAAGATGGAATGATATTCTTTTTTATCATCTTGGGATTAGATAATGACCTTATAAAAGATATTAATGACAAGTCACCATACCTTTCCCTTTTTCTAGGTCGTGAAAGAAATTTCGAACCTTTATAGTTACTAACTGCAGGGTGACCGCAGTATTTATAAAATTTATAAATTTATAAAATTTGCCTTTTTCAGGTGCAAAACATATCAAAGACCAAGACCGGTCGAGGTAGGTTAACTACAAGATGGACGATGGAAATTATCATCCGGCATACACAATACAAACCAAACTGTTTATGGTGTAAGATAACAAGAGTAAAATATCTTCGAAATTAAAAGAAATAAATTAGAAATCTTTTAAAACCTCTTATTTGTTCTACAATGCAAAACTAACAATGATTTAGTGAATACAGAAAATTAATACTGATTTAGTGCAAACAGAAATAGCGCTTTAGAAAGTATATATGATTAATTTTCGTCCTTAGAATGCCACCCACACATGTAAAATTTGAAGATAACTAAATTGAAAAAATAACCTGAAGACCTAAGTGAAGACAGGGCAATTCATTTTCATGTTGGAAATTATGGCAGTATTAAGTAATAATTTATGAAGATATTGAGGAACAGGGAGAAAGAGAGAGAGAAATAGAGAGACAGAGAGGGGGTGAAAGAGAAAAAGACGAAAATCTGATGAGAGAGACAGAGAGAGAGAGAGAGAGAGGGAGGGAGAGAGAGAGAGAGAGAGAGGGGGGGGGGGTAGAGGATTCGGAATGGGAGCGGGGAGTGATGGAAAGAGAGGGTGGTATAGAGAGAGAAAGAAAGAGATAGGGAAATAGGGATGTTCATAGGTCATGGTCAAGTTAGGAGTATTAATCACCCACCGAGCCACATAGCACGTTAATCACAAATCGATATGATTGTGGAAACATTATTACCCGCAAAGGTCGATAAAAGTAGAACGCATCTCTGTGACCTGGTATCAGCAAAAGAGCAAACAGGGTTCTTGAAATTTGAAATGGTGAAAGATAATTTGTGGGCTTTCTCGTTCTTATCATTCTCACGTGTAAGAATATCTTAATGGCAATGTCACATACCAAGGTTTTTTTCTGAAATATCCTCATATTTAAAACATAATTTTTGATGCCACAATCATTTTGTGCAGTTCCTATACCTACATCTGTGTTCACTGCTGTTCATGGGTTGCAATTTTCAGCAATGTTTCGTTAATGTTTTATAATTTTGATAATTCCCAAATCCCATCGACTCAATTGTTTCTATTTACTATTTTAGCAACCATTCAAAGTAGCCGATTTACTATTTCTTTAATAATGTCTTTGTGTGACCAGAACTCAACATTATTTATAAACCGGATGCAGGAAGAGGAAAAAGAACCTAAAGGGATTATTAAGTAATTTAGGAAATTGTCACCTTAATTTGAAGCATTTCGGAGTTTATGTTACATCGTCTGTCAAAGGTCTGAAAGCAGGTACTTTAAAGGTTGCATTTGTGGTGGGATAAAAGTTAGGTTTCAGGCAAGGGAAGTAGGTTATGATTACCCTGGAGGGTATTGTATCTATATCACTTAATTTATGCTTCTTTCGCAAAATTTTCGTGGCTAGGCGTATGACTTTGACCTAAGGAAATGTGAGGCAAGCTGAACATGCTGAATAGGGTATAAAATGACGAACAGACTGCCTCCATGTCCCAACATGACGTGAGAAATGCCCGTATATCTGGTGGTTGTTGCCAGAAAAGAGGAGGGCTGCAGGCCCCAGTCCCCCGTCTCGTATACTTATGTACACATTAATGAAGACGAAATGTCAAATAAAAGAAACGTCACAAGAGAAGACAGAAGTTCAGTGCAACCAGCAACAGACGGAGAGCAACATGCAATGTCTGCTGACAACAGACGGCCGAGACGTGACCAGAAGATTGTAAATTGTGGCTGGCCTATGCCAGTGATGAAGAATTAAGTTGTGGGGTAATTTAAAAGTAGATCCCAGAGGGTCTTGGGCAGGATTGATGACAGTGTACGTCATGGGTTGGTCGTCTTGGCTTACATATCAAAAATATGCGAGAACCACGCTCCCCCTTCTTGGGAAAGAATCATTTGAAGGCTTTCCTTAAAGGTACTATTTATCTTTTTCAAAATATATTTCAAAACTAGTCCAATTGGTCATTCAGTAACGTGGATGGTGAAAATTTCAATGCCTTTATTTGAAATTACTCTTCTAGTTATGATAATATATTTCATATTGTAAGATTGATGTTCATAACATTTCTTTAATTATTCGTTCCTCGGTATCGACGGAAGCTAAGGAGTTACCTTTTAAGTAAGTACATGTATGCATGAATATGCATTTCAGGCTGGATCGTACAGGTGGTCTGAAGACTTTGTTCCACCAATTTACCGTAAATTGTACTTCACTTGACATCTTTACCCCGTACGTTTTGAATTTGACTCTAATGCTTGTAAAATCTGAATTGTTTTTAATGTAAAAGTGGAACACATAAATTTCAAACTTTAAATTCATATTGCAAATCACACTGAATAGTTTTCATCCTTTCTCAAATAATGATTGGTTATTATATATATCACAAACAGGATGTTGCTCTTACCTTTCGAAGATAGTTAAACAATTCAACTACTTTCATATCAAATGAATAATAGTGTTTTCGCTGAAAGTGAAAGAAAGCAGTGGCAAGAGCCAAAACGGTAAGAATTCTCATTTCTGAATACATCAATTAGAGTAAAACACCAACCAATAAAAATTCCCTTCGCCTTCATTATTTGCCATCGATTGCATCCAGTAGATCGATTGGAATAGATGGTTCCACATTTATTTTGTTCTTTGATTTGAAGACGACGGTCTGTATTTCCAGGAAAGGTATCTTAGTTGTGGCAATTATTTCTAGATGCACCTCCTGACCTCAAAGAAAAGAAAAGGATCTTTTGACTTTGATATAGTCATGTTTATTGATAACTTTTAATCACATTCTGGTCAATATGATTCCCAATAAACTGAAAATACGTCAACTGAAATAACCAATCAAATAAAAAAGTGGCATGTATAAGAAAATGATGCTGTTTCTTTTTAATGGAGAAGCCCTCTACCTCTAGTTGCTCAAAAAATAAGACACTCCCATAGTTCCTGGCTTACTTTAATCAAAAGTGTCGGTAATTGTATAAAAAGATTTTAACTACGTTAATCTAGACAAAATGTTACCTTTCATAAGTCAATTTGCGCCATTGCTGTATCTTCTCTTTAAAGAGAAATCAATGCGTGCCAAGCTGTGGAACATGTCTTCAGGTTAATTAAAACTGTTTGGCGGTTCAACAGTTTGACGTTGCTTTTGGTTGGTTTGTGCGAGAAGCAAGTCACAAATGAATGTCAAAGTCCTCGTGTACTCTTCGGGATAGCCGATAGACATCTCCCTCGGCTATTCAATACTCTTGAAAAAACGCCGAGTGATGGTATTTTTAGGTGATACTTTCTCGTTTAAAAAACCCAAACTTTTTGAGATTCTCAGTTGGTGAACGCTGACTGATAGAGGATATGAGACGCTTATTCATTTTTCTTTGGGGAAAAATCTTATCTACCCTGTGGACATTAATGCCTTTCCTGCACTTTCGGGTACCGTTTTTCTATTCCTTAATGACGTCACTGTCCTATATGTAAATTTCGAAATTTCCTGAAGTTTATGTAGTTTTCATTAGTTAATGAATGTCGCCAGCAAAACGTAGGTGTTATGCAAATAAGAAATTTCTAGAACCCAAAAGCCATAAATTAGATATATATATCGTGTGTAGCAGGCATCTCCTTTCAATCTACGGTATACATCTTTCTGAGGTAAAGAATCTCAAATGAAATAGTCTAATATTTGAGGCACAGACCACATTGCCTCATCAAAGTAATTATTAAACAAAAAATCTTTTCCAAGAATTATAGTTTTGCAGCAAAGGCAAATATATATCCATCCATGATGCCTCAATTTCAATTTTCATTTTGAAATGTGGGTTACGAGAGGACTGCAACATGATTTTAATTACTGATTTTCGTTGGTGTAACACAAAGTACACTCACCAGACAATGAACTATTTTCTACTCCACATGTAGTATAGTCATCTCTCGTTTACATCGTGGGTAAACAACCGACTTGTATCTCTCCGACTTGGACTACACTATACAAGACATGTAACATGTATAACGAGGTGTAATTGATTCCCTATCTATAGATCGTGCTTTAACAGTAATTATATTTTGTTTAGGCATGGCTTGGAGGAGTGGAAAATGAGTGTCGTGCTGTCCAGAGGGATGTACCTAATTACTGTAATGATTTAGGAAGATGGAGATGTCTACGTGGAAATGGCAGTATAACTGAATGGCACGATAAGTCAGTCTAGATGTATTCGACATTCCTGTGTATTTACTAGCCTTAAGGGACTGCTTACAAGTTGATTAATTTTGTTCTCATTGTACCTTGATAATTAATGTCTTCTGTGTATCCTCAAATAATCAATAGTCATACACACAAAGGAAAAATTGGGTAAGTCCGTATCTTTGCGGTTGAAAATATTGCATTTTACAAAATCATTCTTATTGAGAAGGCGAACGGATCATTTAAAGACTCTCATCGTTGCCAAAACTATATCATCGTATGCGAAATAATATTCATTTGACTGCCTAAAAAAAGTAGTACTGTCTTCATTGCTCATACAGAATCAGGTACAGAAATATTAATTGCGCAAATATTTTCACGGATTCAACCGTATAGAATGAATTTTCATTCCTCTACGAGCTTTTGAACAAATATTTTTATACTAAAAGTCATTTGTTCCAGCGGAAACAATTAAGATATCCCCTACTATATTCTCGCTATCAAAATGACAAATGATACTAATAAAGTGAATATCCGACCTAATTTAAAAAGGAGATATGTCTCTAGGGTTTTTTTAAATACAAAATTTAATTTAATTAATATAATTGTTTATCAAGTTAAAACATAGAAGTATGTCCATATAGCATTGTGTCTTTAGAAAAAGACATTATTGTATATACATTTTCAAAGACATAAAAGTTTAATCGCCCTATATTTCTCTTCCAAGGTATTCAAGTTAGATTGTAAAAAGTATGTGGAATATACATGTATGTATGGAATTATAAATACGCAGAAGGGAGAGACAGATTCAACAATATTTTTTTCTTCATAATTGTTTTAGAGAAACAGCTAGAGAGAGAAAGAGAGGGTGAAGTTGAGCAAGAGAAAAACAAAAGAAGGAAATGAAGAAGAAGAACAAGAAGAAAAAGAAGAAGACGAAGTAGAAGTGAGAGATAGAGAGAGGGCAGATAATGAAATAAAGAAATAGAGAGGGAGATAGTAGAGAGAAAACAGGTAATGGATACGCTGTAAGACAGAGATAAAACCATGGCAACTAAATGTCTTTAATTAAATAATGTTGTGCTTTCATCATATATCGGGAGTGCTGTTTGCTAAATAGGTCACCCAAATAATTTCCTGAATAGATTGAGAAAAAAATCAGAAGCAATACAATTTCTTTTTTCACTTTCAGGGTGAATTATACTCTTGGTAATTCCTTGGTGGATTCCCTTAAATCGTGACAAGCACACCTAAGCGAATCAGTCTCATATAGTGGTTGACAGAATAGCGTCTCTCAGCAGACCAGACGGTTATAAGGAGTAGCAAAAGTAACATATTTAATTTTGCATTCACTGGGTCGACTTTTTTATGAAAAAGAAAGAATCCATTTTTTTCTTCTCAAAAACAGCAATATCCATAATTCCGCCAATCATTTTTCTAGAAATATGTTACGGGTTTGAAGATATTCATCATAATTGTGAACAATACAAAGGGAAAAACAATTCCTGAAATAATATGGAAAGAGCAGAATGTCATTACTTTGGTGTAATCTGGTAGTTATGAAGTTGTATTTCAGCTGCTTACAATCGATTCTTATCAACGATAACAAAGTTGAATAAATAAATGGATATAATTCGCATGTTTAGATATGTAAAGTTGCCCAAAAATAAAAGTAAAAATGTTACTGTGAATTTAATTCTATTAAACATTACGGCGTTTCATATTCAAAAAAATTAACGCAATGCCGATAATGAAGATGCTGGATTATGTTGCACGAATGATAATTCGTTGTAGAAAGAAAACAATACAGAGAAACCAATTATGCTGTTATTACATTTGCAAAAGTCAAAAGCTGATGAACGCTTTAACAATCAATATTATGATATAAAGTTCGCGTTCGTTTCGTGGCCCTTAGCACTCATGAAAGTGCCCTTACGCCACTCCGAATGGCTAATTTTCAGATTGTTTACCCAATATCTAGAGCACGAGTAGCGTGCCACTTTCCAAACTAGGCGATACGAATTGTACTGACGTATCCCACTATTGCCACTTATTTCGCGTTACTTTCCAGACGTTGGAAACACTATGCCCGTAAACATGATACTTTCTATCAAATACAGATTGAAAACAAACCTAACCATGGCTGTGTCCTAACCTGTTTTAACACCTTAAAATACATTTAAAATTAGGATAACCACTTAACAAGCAGTGACATTCATTCATCAAGCCGTAAGTTAATGATTAACTATATCACGTCAATCGTCATTTTCCATTGCTATATATACTTTATGTGTCAGGAACCAATTGGCCTGTAGGTAACGCGAAGCCCCTTTTCGTTACTTTTCAGACATTAGTAAAAATTCTGCCTCGATACCTGATACTTTATATCAAGTGCAGCTGCCTATGAAACCTCCATGGCCATGCCCTAACCATTGTAAACACCTTAAAATACAATTGTAAAATTGGGATAACCAATTGATAAGTAGTGAAAACAGTACACCGAGCAATGACTGAATGATTAACTGTCACGTCAGTAGTCACTTTCTAGTAACAGGTAAGAAAGCATCTCTTCATATTGTGCTCAATATGAAGAATGAACCTGCTCTTGACGTGGCCTTAGAGATATTTTCGTAAGTTTTGCTTGGAATATCCATTTCCAAATAACTCCAGGAAAAAAAGTATGCAGAATAAAGAATTTCAAAATGTTGAAGTGAAAGTATTCAAAAACACATGTAAGTCTATAGTGGCTAGCAGACCAAAATTGAAATCTGGTTCAGGTATCTTCTGTTTTTTTAGATCGAGATTCTTCTTAAATCCTGTTCATCTTTTCAATATTTATGAAGGTATTTCAGAGAAAGGACATCTTTATATTGATATCAATTTATCCTGTATTGAACTAGACAATGAAGGTTTGTATTTTCAGATGTCTCGCAGACAGCCAATGTTCCTTTTCCATGTAAAGTCATAATACCACGTGTATTCGTTGTTTTACTAGGTGAGAGTTGTGCGCTGAAGATTAAACTTTAAAGACTTTAGTGAAATTTTGAACAGATTTTCAGAAAACCTTTAATGTGTCCCTATTCAATTGAAGAAAAATCTACACACACACACACACACAGCTTTACATGTCTTTACTTCCGAGGACAACTATTGTTCCTCTATTGTTCCTCCGTCCTCGGACAGTCGACGGAATAAGGCAAAAATTCATTGTTCGACGTTCGAGGACTATTGTCCGGCTTCCGAGGACCATTGTTCTCATGATTTTTTTTTTGTTCTCTGTCCGAAAATGCCCTCGGACATACGGCTAAACACGCCCACACACACACACACCTACACACACACATACATACATATATATTTGACAATAAACAAATCTCAATTCATACTTTAAAAGCACATCATGTGATTTAAAATTAAAAGCAAATAATAATGTTTTGTTTGTTTATATATGAGAGACTGTAAGATACTTTTTAATGTCACTTCATAACGGAAAAATTGTATTACAATGATTTGAAAAATCAAATGTCATTTCTAAAAGCAATTTGCTGTGCGAAATACTCAGATATATAGTCAGCAACATATTTGTCCCAGAATAAGGTCATGATCTAGGAAGATCAAGAAAGATAAGAACGAAAAAAAAAGAACAAAAAAAGAACAAATCAAAGATATATACGGTGTATATAAAAATAAACCCCTTTACTAAAAGCCAGCAATTGCTCCCCTTGTTCCACTCCGCCCTCCGATGAGCTGAAAATATTCGTAAATCCATATTCTTCTGCTTGGCGAACAAAAGAGAGTGGGAAATAAGAAAAGGCGATTACCATCATGAGCGCGTCACTGGATTGACTCTATCAACTCTTGATTGCTAGAGAAGTGGTGTATGTTTACTCTCCGCCCTCCGATGAGTTTACCTAATCATTAATACAATCTTGACTTCTGGTCTTGCTTGCATGCGTCTACAACGACCTGGACAATTCTGTCTAGTTATTAGATATGTAAGTTGGGAACATTATTATCCTAATATGCTGCCTAATGCCATGAGCGTAAATGTGATTCTACTAATAACAAGAAATATTTTTCTGAAAAAGGGGACTCCGGTACACGATCCGACAAATATCGCTGCGTTCAATTCGCCTGTTGCACTATTCTTGACATTTAGTCACATTCGCATGCAAAGTATAAAGCTAATCCTTGCAGGAATTTTGATAACAAATAGTAACAACATTCAGTAATAACATAGCGACTCATACTCGGCGTCTCTAAGTGATCTGCACATTAAAGCTCCAACGTATAATATGTGAAGAATTAAAAAAAAGAAGAAAAAGATTCATCAAAACGTATAGGGCAAAAAAATCAACCAAAATTATGAATTATAGTGTACGGTAAATGAAATATACATTGTGTGTGTGTTATTATGCTATTGACTGGACAATAATGAAAGTGTGCAATAAATAGTTAACAATGTGACAGACTGATGTATTTTTCCTTAGTTTGTACAAACCTATACACATAGCCAAAATGAAGAATGCAATGAATGAATTAAAATAGACACTCTTATTAGTCAAAGTTTTTATAAAAACTGTCAATAAACTTATACTCTACCAACATAAATTAAGATCAGGTTTTGAACTTTCATGCTTGGATGGGCACATTCATTTAACCGTTAGAAGGTCTGATTAAGAAAATTGCAAAAATGGGGCGAGTAGCCATTCAAACGTTAATGAACATGTGCATCTGTAAGACATTCTTGTTCAACAATGAAAACAAAAAAAAATCAGAAACAATGAGGAGGATTGAGCTCTGGATGTCAACTGTTGTCTCAGGACTGCATGGTTTTGACAAACACAACCATAGAATTCAAAAGTGTTCTCATGATTTTTGTTTCCATTGTTAATTCGACTCTACAAGATGGTAACGCTCATCAACGGCCTACGAGACTGACAATGTCGGTCTGGTAAACCCTGAGAAAGGTTTTTAGAAGGCCATCGAGACCGACTTGTCAGTATCATGGGTTGTCGGTCGGGTGGGCCATCTGTCTGATGAAAACTCAAGGTTACTTTTCGGAAGTTCAACGTAAGACTGACACTGTCGGTCTTGCTGACTGTCGGTCTCGTGGGTTTAGATGAGATTCCGAGCAGTACACTATCTACAATACTTGGCCAAGTACTCGCGTCAATTTAATACTACTTTAATTTAGAAAAAAAAATCAGTTTAAAATGTTATACTAGACTAAACAAAATATCATCAACCTCCCGGAGAAGCACCATGGTTAGACATGGCCAGTGAAGTGTTATAAGAATGTTGATTAATATCGATTGTTCATATCAGCATGTAATAGAATGCAACTATGCATCTACAAAAGCCTTTGATAATACGGTACAATTTTCTAATCGAGGAGATATTATAATTCGAGGGAGATTGAGCTACAAAGGGATGGAAGCGCTTAGTGAATCAAGTAAACTGAAGGTAAATGTGTATAGCCTCCATTTCGTGTGCTAAAGCCTGTAACCTTTACCTGGCAGAAATTATTCAAGAGCTTAATTGATCATATTTTGTTCTTGGAACAATGGTCTTGGTACATGGTTCTAATAAAATGCAATGTCTTTGAAACAATATACATAAACTTTATTGAAATTTAAAATACCCGGTGATTTTGAACCGCTTAACGTGTTCCCAATTTAAGGATTTTGTAGCTTATTCTCCATTTTAGAATTCCTGACATCAAACGCAATATGGTCATGCAACAAAACTGGCCGCAATGAGTGCAGAAACGTTTGCTCTTTCTACTCATGCATCTGGTAGACTTTTTAGAGCTCTAAATCATAAGTTATTGAGCCAAACCAGAAAATGTGGTCAATTGTCTTGAAAAGGGCTAAGTCACTTTTCCAGAAACATGACGTCATGAAGATATTAGCTTATGCTTGAGGCATACATTATACTAGGTGTTACAAAACAGTGGACAATTTTGATCGTTAATAACTCAAAAATTATACATCGTATCAGACTGATGTTTTTACAATTGTAAAGTTGAAGAATGTAAAATTTGGTGACACGACATTTGCTCCTGCGACCATTGCTCTACCGTCCATATCTCGAAAGGTCAAATGTTATAAGGTCAAGGTCATGATTTGGTTTTTTGTTCAGGACAATGTGATAATTAGGATTAGGGTTAGGGGTGGGGTTATGGTTAGGTTTAGGTTTAGGGTAAACATGGCAAGGTTAGACCAGAGCAATTGTCACAGGAGCAAATGTCATGGAACCGTAAAATCTATTGGGAGCAAGTTTCATGACATTTCTCTGAATACCTTTCTTAAAATAATACAAATATTTAATTGGATTTTTCACTTGAAAAAAAAAAAATCAAAGCCGCAAAAGGCCACACTGTGTTTATCAGTAATGGATTCAGAATACACCATTGTGCATTGCGGCTGAAATTCCAGAACAGCTTTTAATACACTGGACAGCAAAAGGCTGGCAGAAATAACAGCTGCAACAAACAATGGCAATTGTTGTGTTCTGAATTAATTACTGATACACACAGATTTTGTGGCTTTGATTTTTCAAAAAGCTAAAAAATATAATAAAATATTCAAAGCAATATTTCAAGAAAGGTATTCAGAAAAATGCATTAAAACTTGCTCCCAATAAATGTCACATCCTTCAATCTTACAGTGTAAAGACCTCAGTCTGATACGAGGTATAATTTATGAATTATTAACGATCAAAAGGGTCGACTGTTTTTTTAAACACTTCGTACAATCGTAGAACTTAAATTTGTGTGAGAGAGAAAGATAAAAAAGAGAGCACCAGGAAGAAAGAGAGAGGGAGGATTTTCGTGTTTGCGTGCGTGTGTGTGTGTGGGAGGGGGAGGGGGAGTGTAGCCGGTGCAAAAGATATCTTAATGAATAATGTATGGGAAATGTTTGATAGAAATCTGATAAATCGGTTGAGACGTTATCGTGTAATCATATCTGCAAATAATTTGTACAATGGTAAGTTGTGCGTGCCAAAAATGTCACAACGACGGCGAGCGCTTACGAAAGCAAATATTATACCTTAAATATGCGTCATAATCGCCGATCTCACCCAACTGGTCAATAGTAACATTAATTTCGCATGCTGGCTGATCTTCACAAATTAATTCGAAACTTGTGATCACTGGGGTTATATCATAAAGAAAAGAAAGAGGTTGGCGAAAGATGATTCATGAGCAAAATTTTTATCGAATCAGATATTATTCAAGCAAAACATATTTTTCTATTTTGTGAGCGTAGCACAAATCAATAGCCTAAATACACATTTCTTTCAACTCACGTAGCCCTTAATATCTCATTAAAGAAGCTGGGGCACAGGCGCACATCAAATCTACTGGCAATTATCGCTACAATCTTGTTCAACTGGATGAACGCGTTTAAGAAATTATACAGTAGAGTACATGTGAATAATGGTACTTGTTACGATACACAGAAGACGAAATACAACTTACTGAGATTTATTCATGTATCAGTATTTGTCGACGCTCGTGTCAGTCATGACAGAACGCTATTAAAGCATTCTTCACAATGCAAGTTCTTCAACAGAATGAACATCTCGCATTTAGAGAATGAAAAGAGCCACGAGCACCATAATCAAAGGCTATCATTTCTTAAGTGACCAAATCATGCTCCGACATCAGTGAGGTTTATTCTATTTAAAGATAAAGTTGAGTTCGTGCGATTACATTGTGAAAACTGTCTGGATGCAATTGTGAAAGATTTATTATAGAGTACATAAGACTTAGTATATACTGTGAGGTTTCGGAATCACCAAATGTAAGAAAATTTACTAAATCGTGCTGAGAGTTACATGCACTGTACAAAGAAATGTGTCTGTGGGTGTAGCTTGAAAGTTCAGCCAGAACAATTCAAATATGAGGGCATTTGAAAATCAATCCTTTTCAGGCGACATTTCTTCTCTGGTAATCTTCCAAACTGACATAAAGATAATGAGAAAGCTCACAAATGTAACCTTAGCAGTCGGGAAACTAGGAGAAGACTTGACCCTCTTTGCGTATTTTCAGCCAACCTTACTAACATATGGCCTATGACATGTGGGTCAAAATGGACACACCCTCTTCAATAAATAAATTTCTTAATTCTCTTTCGTATGTACAGGAAATTATCATTCAATCATTTACCCCATTTCTTAAAAAAAAAATCAAGCTAGATTAATTGCAACCTTGTATTTCAGTATCAGAGACGCTTTACACTCAATTAGCAAATGTTTAGGAAGCTATCAAGCAATCCCTTCTTCAAAACGAGAACAATGTGTTGGCGGCTCACGATGACTTGCGATATTCTGATTAAATTCGTTATCATTTGATTGACTGGACAGTTTATTTCCTCATAGATAAAGAGAGTGACGCCGACATTATTTGAATGTCCTTCTTTTCTTTCGCTAAAGTGACATTTGCTTTCAATCTCGAGTACATCATCGGGAATTTGTGACGTAATAAATGGCCCCCGAGATCCAAACACACACAAATAGAATATTAGTTTTTCCTTCTCTTGTACTCAATTATGTTTCCCTTTCTCACGTGAGCTGCATGAATGACTCGATTGGAAAAGTCAATACAGTCACTTCAGCTAATTAATTCTGATGTGACTGACCACCCAGCAATGTGGAGTGTTAGAAGGACGTTTAATTGTTTCACGATCATTAATAATTCACCACGCTATACATCCTAGGGAGGTCCATACCTCGGGATTGATCGTTAGCTGATTGGATGCGGCGAGAGGTGCACGTGGTTTTGGGTGGTGGGAGTACCAGTTCACCCAGTCGTGGGATATGGATGTCATTAATACGCAAAACCATTGATGAAGGTCGACATTCAACCGGCAAAATGGCTAAATTCCTTTGGTATCCGTTGTTTTTCCTTTTGCAAGGAATATATATATATATATATATCTATCTATCGAGTAACACAAATATGAGGCCTAAAGCCGGAGCTAAATCATTGCTGCACAGGGCGAATTCTGATTTAAGAGGTACATACAAATTGTTGTGTAGAGCAACGGTAGTTTCAGTCAATAGATATAAAGAGAAAAATAGCAGCTATATACGATTTTAATAGGATATCTTAGCTCAACTTATCTCATCTCTATTCAGTTGCTTCTTATAGGAATTTGATTACAAAAATACATATATTATTGTGATCAAGAAAAAAAAAATTGTCCACGTGATAAATTAAAATTTAAAAGCATACAGCTATGACCGGTTATAAAGTAAGGTGACAATTCATCTTATGATAGGAGAGGATTGCTCTATTTCTAGATTACAAAGCCTTTGGGCGATCTCAGTCACCGAAAAATGGCAAATATGTAAATGAAATTAAAGGTGCACATGACAAAGAGTGACCGCTAAAGGCCGATTGGACTTAACGGGAAAAGTTGATCCATTTACGTACTTACAATAATTATGACTGGTACAGGGCAATCAATAAAAGGCCAAATATTGTGAATGAAACACTAATGCTTAATACTTACTTGCATTTTTTAGTTTTTTTGGAATTATATTTATATAACTTCTTATCAAAATGTTTTTATTATACACAGATTACTTTGTGTCTCTCCCTTCTTTTTTCCCTTTGTCAAGTGTTCATTTATGCAAGTCTCTGCATTTATCTAGTTTAGTGATAATTTCCTTTCTGTAAAGCAGGGGAAAAAAATGCTTTCAAGTACGTCTACATCTTCACATGATTACAAATTAAACACAACATCCTCTGTGGAGCACTTATGATATATGATTTTGGTTTCATATCAAACTATATTTTAGTAATCAAAATATTGCAGAAAACTACTACGATATCGAAATTATTAGATATATTAATATTAATTGACGCAATAAACCTTTACATTACACGTGTTATGCATGCAAGTTAAACTCTGAATGTACAATTAAGATTTGAGGAAATATCTCACGAATATGGAGCGTTCTGACAATAGGTTCCTCTATTAATGTGCCTATTTTGTCCATATTACTTCATCTGGCCCTACGTAGAGGATCTATTCGCCTTTTGGTTTATGTAACCTTTAATTTTTTAGTTTGTATGACTATAAATATAATGATAATCACTGTTCAATTATTCCTAGCACTAGCCATTTATATTCCAAGCTATCCATCAATATTCAGTAAGTATCAAAGGTTTTGAAGCACAAAGTATTAGGTTCTAATTGCTCCGAAATAAAAATGATTATTTGAATACCAACCCTTCAAATATATTTCGATGCCTTGATAATTTACGGGCAAAGTATGTGAGTTGAGACGTCCTTGTTCTATCGTAGAACGATATAGAAAAATTAAAATGAAAAGTCTCTTAGTCCTGCGTATCAAGGGGATTGTGGGCACTAAGATGCAAACTAGAAGACGCACTGAAACGTGATGGGGACAGTTTCACCACCAAACCACTTGGGAATCAACGAGAGCATGAAGTAAGACATACGGGTCAAAAATAAATTTCAGGCTCATGGTAAAGAGCGTCACAAACATTAATATTTAAAAGACGGAGAAATTAAGGACGTCATTCAAACCGTCTGTCACCGCACACACATTGTCTCCAGTTCCCCTTCCCTTTCTTTCTAAATTCCGTTATGAATCAACGTTCTTCTGTCAGGCTATCTCTATGCCTTTCTCTCTATGTTCCTTTTGGCTTTTACACGTCTCAGTTCTGTTCCCCCAAACCCTCCAGGAGACATACACATTATAACACTGTAAGTTACTCCCCTCCTTTTTGGAAATTTCTAAGGTACCCTATTTCATTCCATTTCACATTCTATTTTTCTCTTATATTTCTATTCTCCCTTTGGCATATGGAAGCACGAGAATAACGTTTCCCAGTCGCTAATGGCTCAGTCACTCAAAAACCATTTCGCGGTCTAGATATGTCTGCTTAATCAACGTGTCTATTGTTGGGTTATTATTATGCAAGATGAAAGAGTTTTTGATGGAGAACATTCATTAGTGAAAAGATTAATCAGACTTGTATGCTCGCGCTTTTTGCAATCCTTGCTATTCTCCACTTACTATGCGTTCACACGCAACGACCCCATCTGAACTAACATCATTTAAATATTGAGATATTTATGATTGTCTATACACGTAATAATCCGAGTATGACATAATATTGTAAAGAAGTTAAGAAGCATAAAAGAAGTATATTCGAATACTATAATAAGTAACGTGTAACTTCACACATGTGTTTCATTTACATTTACATTTTTGAGATTGATAGTGTTTCAGATCATACTTTTTATAATGTCTTCTCTCATGGATGTATCCGAAAATCAATTGATTTTCCAAATAAAAGTCTAGGCATACTTTTGAAAAAAAATTTGCAGAAACCCTTTTAGTTTATCTATGTTGTTATGATCAAAAAACATTCTGTAATCAAAGAAAGTCTTTTTATATTCATTTCACATCCGTCATGTTTTCCCCGCCTGTAACGCATATCAATAATTGGCAGACTAACCCATGTGAGCATCTCGAAGACCATTCATGCACACCACGTCTACTATATGAGCACTCTGAAGAGAGTGATGCAGTTAGAATCTCGGTTATTTGGAGCACTCTACCTGGAAATAAGTACAAAACACGAGGAGAGGGTGAAATGCACTACTGCTCTTCCTTGGGAAACATATACGGACTGAAAGCAAGCCATGACCCTTGTTTTCCACCAGACCAAGGAGGTTTGACAAGACAAGAGATTGATAAACCAGAGAGGACCAATC
The DNA here is from genome assembly GCA_025617745.1 of Heliocidaris erythrogramma. Taxonomy (NCBI): domain Eukaryota; kingdom Metazoa; phylum Echinodermata; class Echinoidea; order Camarodonta; family Echinometridae; genus Heliocidaris; species Heliocidaris erythrogramma. The sequence continues at coordinate 29,195,361 of CM046853.1, forward strand.
GTGACTGAGCTCCTTTGAGGGGGAAATTTGTACTTTATACATTCCCCCTGAACACAGTGGAAGGAGTATTATTTTGTACGTTTGCAATCTTCTTCATCCCATCAACATAAATAGGTAGCAATATGAAATAATAAGGTAGTTAAAAACAGTAGTTTTCAAGGTCAATTTCAAGGTCAATTTCAAAACTCAAACTATTGATACGTCACTTACATTCAGCCTTTAAGTGGCGTTGATATTGGGAGGGGAGTGACTGCCCTAGCCCTATCCATCGTAGGATTCCGATTCCGCGTTTGCTTCCCTATCGTAAAGATGGATTGTCTACCCTTAAGACGAGCCTGTGGACAGTCTTGATGAGATTGTATGCCACTAAGGTTCAGTCCTGCAGTATTGTAAAATGAGGTGGGACAACCGAAACCACTAACGTTCAAATGAAGAAAGAGAAGGCAAATACTTCAACGCTTCAAGTCGGTTTCGTTACCAATGTGATCAAGCGATAGAGATCATCCTTCTAGAAGGACACTTGGGAGATGAATACGATGTATGAATTCAGGTGAATGCATCTGTGGTTGGGTCCTGGTAATAACTCAACTTTTATTAGAGTTTCCCAATTTTTGACTCAGATAATTGGATTTGAATTATTCAACTACGAATACCTCAGTCACATTGCCAAAAACGACTCAAATCCGACTATAAAACGACCCATTCTTGGCCATTCGGGGTAATAATTTGTTCGCTTTGATGTCTGTATGTGGTTGGTCTCGTTGATGTGACTTCGGGTATTAGACGGTCAAATGCCTCAAGTGACTCTTAGAGTGATTTCTTTCGAGGGTGATATGAATATTCTTCAGTGTTTAACAAGATGAATTGAAGCATATTTAATTTGTTCTCACATCCACGATACGAAACCATTACATTACGAAATTATCCATTAGTCATAATATGACTGGTGAGTTTAGATATTTTATATATTTGTTAATCGTTAGAGACTTTTAATTTCACCACACATATCGAGTATCATCCCGCAAATCTTGTATATTTTTGGATACAGAAGTATTTCAACGAATGCAAAGGGTTGCGAGCATTGATATCCATTTAGTGTTGCATAGTAAGCGCTAGTGATTTGTTAGTTCCAAGAAGGTTAAAGTGCAATCTCTCTCCCCACCTACTGCAACCGTTTAAAATCGTGAAGATTTGATACCCGATCTAATGCCAAGTGTATCAGCATTAAACATCCCAACCAAAATTCTAGCCGGTGGCGTGAAGTTCAATATTCATGACTTGGAGGCATGCAGTCCCACGGTTCCGTCTTTTACTAATCTTCTTCCAAACAATACCATCCCTGTGATGACGATTCTCGACCAATCGACGGAGTCTCGACGGGATCTCTGATTGACAGTACCTATATTGCGCAAATAAGATTGCTCTGCACTGCATCTGTTGAGAAAGAACTAATCAAAATAAGATGCTTTTCTATATCGAAATGCTTAACGATATTTCGTTATTGAATGGGACCCTCGTGATTAAAGACTCCAGAAGTATGGTACAGACAAGTAGATAAACTAATGACATTTAATACATAGTATGTATTTAGTATTTGTTTGTATGATATTTATAATGAAAGGTTTGTATAGGCCATATACCTACTTTGAAAGCAACATATAGTCAATGTGTTCGGTGATGTTTAATATAGTCCATTTATTTCAATTATGATAAATCTTATTGTAGGCCATCTTGGAATAGGTATTCTTATAGACTAATATATTATTACACGAATACTAATTATTCGAAAAAAGTCCTAGCAATGTTTTCTAACCTACAAAAAATTAAATTGCACACACGCGCGCGCACACTTTTTTCAGTGATCTTTATTAATGATTCCATGAAATACAAATTATACAATCAACATATTCTCTTTGAATGTTTTAACAAAATGAACAAATAAAATACTTTATCATCACTTATATATTTATCTTGCAAAATATTCTTCCTCTGGAATGTAAAATCAAACTAATGAATGTGCGTTTCCAATGTTGTAACTAAATTGAAATTATTCCATGCATGATTATATAAGATTTAAACATATTATGGTGATGATGTATATCTAAACAAATTCAACAAATCGTAATTTTATGGAATCTATTATTAAAAAAACCCCCAAACAAACGACAAGGACCCCTCCCTACCAACATATACCCCTACCTACCCATTCCCTCCGAAACTACGGCCACTTCCCAGCCTAAACCCGCGTAGAAACCTTCCATCCCTCCCACCCACACTTACATCCCTAAAACCAGACATTCACTCTCACACACACATACACACACACAGTCTTGTATTGCTTTATTTCCGAGGACAAGTATTGTTCCTCTATTGTTCCTCCGTCCTCGGACAGTCGACGGAATAAGGCACAAATTCATTGTTCGACGTTCGAGGACTATTGTCCGGCTTCCGAGGACCATTGTTCTCATGATTTTTTTTTTGTTCTCTGTCCGAAAATGTTCTCGGACATACGGCTAAACACGCCCACACCCACACACCACCACACCCCCACATACACACACCCTCCCGAGTGCACACACTATCACGCCCTTCTGTCTCAGACTTTCTCAAGAGCTCTTCAAATATTAGTATGAAGAAAAAAAATCATATTTTATCATAGCGACAGGAAAGTAAATTCAAATGTAATGTAATAACAATTTAGCCTGACAATTACTAGCTGGATAGAGGAACGAATCGAGACCTACAAAATGATATGTTTCAATAGAACGGACATTTATGAGTACATGGAAAGGCCAATAACCAGCAGATGCTGCTCAAAAAGCACCACATACGCTAGTTTTACTTTCCACTGAAAGAGAAAAAGAGGAAAATTTAGTATTGGTCATACATGTTGAAACTATGTATACAAGTCATGTATAAGAACCCGTAGTATTTGTTTCTGCATTTTTCACTGAGAATGCCAATACAACACGCCATTATTAACATATCAACATCCATTTTCTATTCAGCTTCATTTGAATTAATTGATTTGAATCATAAAATCAGTAGAGTTTCCTATGGAGATAAAAATTAAAAAAAAAAAGAGAGATTAAAAGAGACCAACATAAAAGTGGATGAAGAAAGAGCTATAAAGAACAAATAGAAAACGGGGAAAATGATTGTTCTTAATTAAGGACACGCGCGATGAAAAGAGAGATGTAAAGAGAAGACAGAGAAATGAACAGAAAAAGGGGAAAGATATATCCATTTTTAGGGATATTAGACAGACAGGGGAAGAAAGAAGAGAAATAATCTGAAGGAAAGGGGGATCAATAGTGTGAAAGTGCGACTGAAAAGAAAAGAAGGGGAGGGATCACGACTGTGTACGCTGTTTCCTATCCCAATAGTACAACAAACCGTTCAGAGTACATCAAGTCTTCTCGCCTCTCATTCGGTTTTCCCGAGGCAGTTGGCTTATTTTCAAGTGGATCTGTGGGAAACATTCGAGAAGATGGTGGTTTCAAGAGAAATGTAAAGTTTCATTAAATTCAGTGTCAAGAACCTCTGCTTGTTTCAGAACTTCCGACCGTCCTGTCAAACCCTCGGAAAAGAACAATAACAAAACAAGTCTGGTAAAAATTCGAACGACGCCACAGCGGTGTTTGATTTACGAAAAGTTATTCCCCCCCCCTAAATGGTGCATTCTTACTTGTTCACAGTGCGCTAACACAGTAATAACAAAAAGACACATTCCAATATTTTGGCTGCTGCAATGAAAAATTAATTTGGTATGCATTGCTGAAAATGATAATCACAGGTCACTACTGCACTTGCAAACGCAAAATTAGAAAAGTCATGGGTAACTGAAAAAAGAGTAAAATTATTCACATTATCCCGAATTCTATTAAGATCTAGCTAACGGAGTAGCGACCTTCTTCAAATATCGCACAAACACCTAACATAGAGTAAAAGTCAACAATGCGTAGAAATTACAAGTTTGATAGGCAGGGAAATTGGCGAGCAAACTGAAGTACAATCAAGATTTGCATATTTTCAGTCCTTAGGCATTATATTACGAGGCCCAGTAAATCTGGCTGGGTAAAGCACAAGGCGTTAGCTGGTAACGGCACGTAACACACTCGAAAAGCAACACATATCAAATAGCATGTACTTTAAATAGGAATTGCATTTATTAATGGGAGAGGAATCAATTTAAAAATTTCTGGCTATCGACTGAGATGTAGACAAAACATGTAGATGCATTTCCTTCCTGAAGTTGTTGTAGCTTTAAAGATACTGGCATTTTCCTGAAATTTAACTAAGTGGTCATGAAATTCATTCATTTATCACAATGGTAATTCCGGATTCAGCAAATCAAATAGCTAATAACTTTGTATCATAGTTTTTCTAACTTTGACACTCATTCATGAATACGCACCCGTTATCGGTATAGCCTTCACTTTCATTTGTCCACAGTTAATCACTATTTGCCAAAGAATTAAAAGTAATTCATTTCATCTGGTTCTCACTTTCTTATATCATCGGATTTTATTGAACTAAAAACTATCAAAAACAAGGACAAACGGTCCAAAGGCCGATATTTGTTTTGTGTACAAATTCAAATCGTGATCTGCACTATCCTGGTTACAATAATGGGTCGCATCTTAATGTTATTGGCTTTACATGGATACTCGATACTCCTTAATGTATATCTTCTGTTACATTTTTCGATAAAATTAATGTAATCGTTTACTTCTCTTCCTTTTCACCTCTCTTTTTCCTTCCTGTCCCCCTTTTCCTCCGACAGTTCAGTTTTCTTGAACTGAAACAGATAAACTAATGATATTGTACGGATTAGGCAGAAAGTTATAAACATTTTCTCAGATTTTCTCTTGTCGTAAACGATGAAGAAGTTGATTTTCAAACCAAATTCAGTGTTTCTAAACAAACTGTGAAATCGCTACTATGTTGTTGTTAGACGGGGAAACGTTATTTACATGTTGACAGTTTACTTGATTCCCCGCAATGCCGAATCTGCGGATACTTGTAATATCGAAGGAATAACTAAAAAAGTATCTTCTGGTCTTTCCGCTGATGTCCAATAGTGATGATATCAAATGGACAAAAGCCTCTAATTTCATATTTGCAATCAATTAAGTATCATTAGCATCACCCCATTTACCCCCTACGACATCGTATTACATTGTAGACCTATGTCAAAACAGCAATGTAATGTAAACGTCTCTAAATCCCCTCTCTTCTCTCTTTCTCCTCCCTTTCTCTCTCGATCTATCTGCCTTTATCGAATATCATCCCAACAGCTAGAAGGGGTCACTTCAATTAACCTGCTATGTACATAAATTTCTACTGGGAGAAAGCATCCATGCGTCTTCCGTAAATTTGTTTAATCCAAAATAAATCGGATTTCACTGAGTACCGAATATGAATAATCATCGCTTGGCTACGGCATACAGCGAACTAGTGGTTAGAAGGGGAACATGGGCATGGGAAAGGGGTAAGAAGACGGAATAGATTTGGGTACTCAAATCAGTTTCCCTGGCTGTGCGCTTCCTTGGAAAATGACAAAGGGAAAGTAAATGGTACACCATTTTGTTTTTCAATTATATTTGAATATTAGCAGTCACAACTATCCATTTTAGAAGTAATTTGGAAGAACAGCCGTATTTTGCTAGTACGGCTGAAATGGGCTATCCGCCGTATTGTATATAATCTTGAATTATTTATGTCATTGATTACGGAAATAAAAACAAACAAACAAACAATAGGTAATTGTTACAGTGTCAGACTACCACCGGGCTAACGGCATCGGAAGTTGGTGTATGACCTAAGTGGTACTTAATCAACATGCTTATTAGTGCAGCAACTTAATTTTGGCGTTTCGAATTAAGAAAGGGGAAGAAATCCCCTCCAATGCAAGCCCCCATACCCATCAAGAAGCGGAGATATCATGTTGACGCGTCTTTTTGCAATGGTCGAGTTAAATATAGCGTAATCCGCCTGATAACGAAATGAATCGTTTCCGCTTTGCTGGGCGAGTCAATATCTCTGGTATACATCTAGCAGCATCTGAGTGTCAGTGCTTCGGTATCCTGATCCGCCTCTTGCGGTTAGTGAAATAAAGCATGGATATGAGACACGATATGGTGGTATGAAGTAATAAGGTGGCTGAAAATGAATGAGCAAGGTGGAAATGATTACCCTGGATAAGTAATTTGTCATGAATATTTATGAAATGTGTCTCACCCTGTGGTGAGGACCTTTATTTCTAATCAATGAGATGATGAAAACGTGCCCTATAGAGGAGACGGGCACTGTACTGCCCTCTAAGATCACAAATCCTATATCCCATACGAGAGACCCCTTCTTGCTTTAGGTTCCAGCTCGTGGAAATAAACCTCATCTCCCATCAAAGTTACATGTAGTAGTATCCTAATGATGTATAATATTCTTTCTGCTTTAACATCAGTTGTAACAAATGCCGACAAATGCATTCTTTTCCCTCACTGGCACACAGCGCAGTAGATTTTTGTCATTTTTTTTCCGACAGAATTTTGATTGGGGGTGGGTGGTGGGGGGGGGGGGGGGGTCATACATGTCACACCCCATATATAGCCACGGCCCTGATTGAAGAGAAATAATTGGTATGATAGAGAAATAGACAGATATATATATACCAATTAAAACAACGGAAAGAGTGTGTGCGAGAGAGAGAGAGAGAGAGAGAGAGAGAGAAAATAAGAAGAGGGGAAAATAGGTCTAAGGAGATGATGAAAGACAGGAGAGATATCTTTTAATGTTTCGTTTGTTTATCAAATGATTTCTTCTATTGACGGCTAATTCTTTTAGTCTTTCCGACAGGCCTCTTAAGCTTCCCGATTACTTTCGAATAATCATAAATAAACATACTGCTACTTTAGGTACCATTCTACACAACTGGCTATTATTCACGAGTTCCATATTTGTTAGTTGATACAAACCTAAATCAAACTTAATTACCAAAAAAAAAAAAAGGAGATTCCAAAGACGAATGTTGCTTGGCGTAGTACCAAACTCTGCTTGAATTTGGAAGTGATTTGACGATAACGTGTAATTGGAGTAGGATAGCCTCGGTATGATGCCCGCCAGCCAATCCTCACAATGGAGTTTATTGCAATGAGATTAAATGAGAAGAACATACCTTTCATTGGCCTAATCAGGGAACATCACAAATGTCATTCCTACATTTGATTAAGCAAAGCTCAGCTTAAATCCCATAACGCGATTTTTGTACCGGGATTTCGAAGATAAATAGGTCATGTTATAAAGAACATAATTAGAAAAGCCGAAGGGTATGTTGGGAAAACAACGCATTTCATCTTGGGCCTTATACTCTGAAGCTTAACAAGAAGAAATACGTTTACCAGTAAATGAACTAAGTACACCATAACCTAACGAAATGTAAAAAGCAAGAAATTAATCTCAATCATTGCTGACAGAAACACTTAACATCAGGCAATTTTGTGAATTAGATATACTTACATGTATCTCTAGATGGCTAAAGCGGCAGCATGCAGGGTATTGCATGCGGGTTTATAGCTTAAAGCTGTGAATTAGGATGCAAAGATTGTCTTTTCCTATTGAATATATGTTCGTGGAAAGTTAACGAAAGTATGTTTTGTTAATAATGTGGTTAGCATGCACAGCGATTACAGTGGGGGAAAACATTATGAATACATTATTAACTGAAATGGGAGAATCGTGTGGGAATGTATTCAATGATTAACGCGCAACTCGCAAGGGAGTATATGAAGTGTCAAATGCAGCAATGGAATGCTTTTAAAGTAATATTTTAAAAGCAGTATTCGGGAGAGCTTTAAATATAATATATATATATATTCTCCTTGTTTTAAGCTTGTCATATGAATTTGATACTTTATCGATTTCAATAATAAAGATTGCTCAACAGAACAATAAATTGTTTTTTTTTGTATGGACCTTTTTAAACCAATTTACGGGCTAACTTTTGAATGTACATTAAAATTAGTTTAAAGTGTTATAAAAAGCAGGGTTATATGTGTGGGGATAAAACTATGGAACTTCTTAAAATCATACTACCATAACTAGAGGACGTGTAGTTACGATGATATGATTATCGCGTTTTTCCTGCGTAGTACGAAAATAATTCTCGGAAATCAACAATTCTATTGAGCCAGTTCTAAATTGAAACCATCAAGGCTGTTGTATGACAACATTCTACAAACAATTTGACTATTTCCCTTACGAAGTCTAAGTATTATGTAGTACCTTTGAGTGAACCTAACGAGAGGTCAGAGCTAACAGTGGGGAGAAATTTACCGTCCATCATCATCATCATCATCATCATAATCATCATCGCCCCTACCACCCCGTCACTCGAATCTGTCAAATAGCAAATCAATTATGTTCCTGAATTAGTGCACTTGAGGAAGAAAAATAATACAATATTGCATGGGTTACGTCGAGTAATAGAGACCTCGTGTAGAGAGAAAGAGCGAGAGAGCATTGTCAAGCAGAAGAAAGAGAGAAAAGGGAACAGAAAGAATTATGCGCGTTGAGGGTGTGTGCGCGCTTGCGGATGTGCGTTAAATATGTTGGTAATTAAGGGAAACTGTCATAATCCCCAATAGCTTGATTATACATCAAAAATGAATTGTTCCCTATATAATACTATTTGGACAACTGACATGATGTTTTCTTATCATAAGACCTTCCTTGGGGGAGAGAAAGAGAAAGAGAGAGAGAGAACAAATAAAGGAGAGAGAGAGAGATTGTGTGTGTGTGTGTGTGTGAGAGAGAGAGAGAAAGAGAGAGAGAAAGCTTTGCGCAATAAGAGAGCGGTGTGTGCGTGAGAAAGTGCTTGTGTGTATGTATCAAATGTGCGCTAAGTAATATGACTAAAGGAAAACGTCATAATCCCTAAGGCCCGAATTCACAAAGGAGGTTTAAACCATGGGTAAGGTTTAAACCTCCGTAAGCATACTAAAATAAGCGTAAATAAGCGCACATTGCCAATGCGCACGCTCAAATAAAGTATATGATTGGATCGGATTAAGTGCGCACGTACGCTCAAAAACCCCAGGAGGAGGTTTAAACCATGGTTTAAACCAAAAATTCTTTCTGAATTCGGGCCTAACTGTTTAATTATCCCTGAAAAATGAGCGGCTCATTTACAATACGATTTGGCCAAAAGAAATGATGTTTGAGTAATCATAATTCCTCTTTTGAGTGATATCTTTAAGCTATTCTGGGAGATGAAGGTCATGAAGCACAAAAGGGAGACTAAACGCAAATACAAAAATTCATAACCATGAAAACAGTTCAAATATTTCCCCCAAATAGATAGCCTAAAGAGCGACATGAAAAAAAACCTTGCAGGCAATTGGAGGTAAAAATAGTATCTATGCAGGTTAATTAATTACGATATCTAATAACTGAGGAGAAAATATAGCTACCATGATGTCACCACTGTCAATGTCAAGAGGCAATTTGGTAATTTAACAACATCAAAGTCCGTAGCCGAATCATGTTTTATAATTACCTGTATCCAGAAAAAAATTTAGATGGGAAACTATATATATATATATAATATGAAAGAAATGCGAGAATAACGTTGCGTAGCTCAATCAAAGTTCCCCAGGGCTGTCCTCCCTTTTTGAAATTTTTGCAAAGGCTGAAAAAATGTCCCCGCAGGGAATCGAACCCGGGTCGTTGGCTTAGAACGCTAATGCCTTAACCACTAGACCACGGAGACGGGTTAGTGGTTTCGGCGACACCAGATTCAATTGACCGACAGATTTGACAAATCTTCAACCTTATTAATTAATTCCTTTGTCGGGGGCAGGTGAGTTTTGAACAAAGACAAGCCCGTGCCTCAGCTGGATCCATATATATATATATATATATATATATATATATATATATATAGACATATTTACATGTAATTTTCATTTATTTGTTTACTACTCATCTATATATTTACAATTCCGAAGCAGAACTTATATTGTAAGGAAATAACATATACAACAGCTTTGGCAACTCTCGTGGAAATAAATACAATGTGAAAGGAAATGAGAGAATAATGGTTGCGTAGCTTAAATCAAAGTTCCCCAGAGCTGTCCTCCCTTTTTGAAAATTTTGCAAAGGTTGAAAAAATGTCTCCGTCGGGAATCGAACCCCGGTCGTATATAATATATATAGCGAGAGAGGTGTGGATGTGTGTACCGTTCGGTTGAACCATGTAAAATTTAGATATGTGAACAGAGAATGATGGAACGGAATGAAGCAGGTCACTCGGTTAATTTACAAGCTTTCGGCTCCTGGCCTTCTTCAAGTTTATTTGCTAAATCAAACAGAATGAAACAAATAATAATAATAATAATAAGCAACTTGACAAAACTAAAGACAACAGAACAGAATTGTCATAAAGTTGGCAACATAAATCAAAAGGAGTACGCGATATTGATAAGATGTTACTCGCCAAAGCAAAACTAAAAACAACAGAACAGAATTATCATAAAAATGGCAACATAAATCAAGATAAGTGAAATTGAAGAGATGTTACTCGGCAGGAGTAAGTGAAATAACGAAAATGGAACTCAATAGAAATAAAAGTGAGCAAAGACAACAATTTCCTGACTTTTAAGGTCGAAGCAAATATATATATGTTGTCTCGTGTGTAATGTGTAGATGTTCTGTGTAGTAACGGACGTCACGTGAGTAAATGGGTGCGTCCGACCGGAACAAGGTAAAAGAAGGGGGGGGGGGGGGGCTTAGTGAAGGTCCAGTGTTGGAGGGATGACTAGGCAAGACAATTTTGGCTTTCAGACGATTCATTTATCTTTTACTCTCTATATGCGTGCAATAGTCAAGTCAATTACGTGCGTGTCGTAGGGACAAACATTTTTTTTTCGCCAAACCTTCGAAAATCGCTCAGTAAGGGGTTATGGGGGCCCAGTTTCCCTCCATAATTCCCTGACAAGCAAAAAAAAAAAAAAAAAAGGTCTTCACTTTAAAAAACGGGGGGGGGGGGGGGGGGACACAATCGAGAAAATGGCGGATCGTCTATGGTCAAAATTCATACTTCTCTTCCAAAGGGGGGGGGGGGGGGCACGGGCCGGCTGTGCCCCCCTGGATCCGCCAATGTATGTATACGTGAGAAGAACACTTTATGCATAAATAGTGTGAAGAATGTCATTAATATCAACTGTAATCCATTTTTCAATTCAAGCCTGGTACTCTTTGGCTTTCACATCCGGTGTATTTGTAGGTAGATCTGTCTAAAATTTCAATAATCCTGAGAACACGCATTGTCACCGTTGATGATGAAATTGACCAATGCGCTTACGTCACACTTTGACATAACCCAAGCGTTTAAGCTGACTTAACATGCACGCAAGATACTTTACAAATCGATCTCTTGGACTGAGAACCGTTTTCTTTCTTCAGCATGAATTCATATGTCATTCCCATGAATGAGTCAATTATGATCAAAAATCGTTACTGGGATAACTCCAGGCAAGCCTATAAGAGTGCCATAAAAATGAGATCGAGATATAAATTCTACCTCCTCACCGTTTCATAGGGCTCACCCCACCCTCGTTCGTAATCTTTTTGGATGCTCGAATGAAGTCGCAGGATCGAATTAGGCTTGAGAGGATACTCTTTAAAGTAGAATGTGGCGTCCTACTCTCGATTGATTGGGCATTGATCCCTGATGTTTGAGCGGCTACACCGCAAGGGTGGAACAACATCTACGCACTCAGAAGAGGCTGGAGCAGTGTATAATTATAATCTTACTCCTCACCCTTAAATTTTCCGAGGACGTTTATTCGGAGCAGAGACTAATGAGTGGAATGGTGGGAAATGATGTAGTCCCAGCCTTTAATTTGTCAAAATATTTTCGAATCCGGAATAAAAGGAATGGTGACGGTATCAAAAGGAAAATAACATATTGATACTATCAAAAGAAAAGTGAAGAGAACAGTCCATGTTGAGCTTTATAAAAAAAAAGGATGCTTCATTGACATGCTAAGGTTGACTACTTGCAATCTGGGACAGATATATTGTACACCACAATTTATAAAAACTTGAAGTTGACAACTTTTCATTACTCGGTGTGGGTGTGCTTGTACTTGTACGTGGGTGTGTTTTATATGTGTGTGTGAGTGCGGTGGGGAGAATGGATGGGCGCTTATGACTGTGTATAGAGGGGTTGGTGGTTGGTTGGTTGATTTGCAAAAGGTTTACTTTATTTCGGCGACAAGTGGGTATGGCGGTGAACGATGTACGCGATTTAGCACCATTGGTTGTTTTACGGCTGACGTAGATACTCATTCAATTGAAATTCGATTATTAATATCGTTTCTTACGTTTCGTCACACACTCATTGACTTTACCTTCAATTTGAGGTTGATGAGGTAAATCATCATGTAGTTGATTCTTCCAATAAATATACATCCATTACCATATCACTGATAGGAAATTTCAAAGAAACATAGCGATCTCCTCGTGACACTAAAAACACTATAAACTCATTGGCCTGCGTTGAAAGTCGCTCACCGCTGAAAGGGATAAGATCAGTCGATAGTAACCCCTGCAGATCGGACGACAAGCGCTATCTTCTATCAGGCCCGCGGTACATTAGAGGTAGGGAGTGAATCAAGAGATGTTGTTACGTGTTCAAGGGACAACGATGAACTTGTCTTGAACGCCTCCTATCTGATCTGTTGAGGGTCATCTATTATTACAGAAAACAAGTCCGTATTATTTGTAATTAATCTCTTTGTTTTCTTCATGTTTACCCCAAGGATAGCCTGCGGCACCCCACTTGTTTCGCGTGTTGTGTTCATTGATATTTGAAACGTAACATCCGATATACAGATCATATTCGCTTGAAATCGTTTTTGTGCTAGCCATGACATGCGGGCATTGCGTGAGTCACTTATACCGTATAGGAAAACACTCGACATTGAACATGTTGAATGTGGGTTTATATGTCTATTTAACCATTTTTTCTCTCATAAGTAATGGTAAATTTGGGTATTTACTTTCGACGATCTCGACATGCATGTCCAAAGACTGTTTGTACAGACCTTAGTTAACATATGAGGAATCTCTCAGGAATAGGTCTGTCACATTACATCCTGCACTGATGCAAGAGTAACCTTTTGAAGATTTATTTTTGTTCACATGCACTTCACATCACTTCATCCATACGAAAGTAACTCAATGGAATTGAAAGATAAACCGAAACAAAAAATAAAGATAGAACTAATAGATTTCGCTTTAATAAAAATGCTGTTGGGCAAATATTACAGAATTATAGAAAGGTTTAAGGAAAAACAGAAATAAACAAAATTGCATAAAAATGTACATGACGATTGTATCATCTACAAACATATTTTCAAAGATAGGGAGAGAGGCCAAGGAAAGGAAATTAGATGGAGAGAAAGAGTTGGTTATGACTGTAGTAGATGTGGCGATAAAAGTGGTTCTCGGAGGGAAGTTACTTTTCACTCGTGAGCGACAATGACATGTCCCCCTTGTCTCCTTTCTCGCTATGAGAGAGACATCTTCTCTTTCAATCGACACAAAATATCCTTTGGGGTTGAATCAAGAATGAAAGGTAATTGACCCCCTGGGTACAGTCCATCTTAATCTCTCCACTCATATGTCTTATTACTCCGAAATAGGAAGAGAAAGACATAGCATGAATATTGTCAGGGTGATGTTAACATGCTCTGCTACTGACCTAGTAATAATTTATATTGGTGTGTTAGTGCATTAACAAAGTGGATGTTCAGAAGGAATCGGTATCAGCATTAGTCACCTTTAATCCACTTTATTTTGTAATCAGAAATATTATTTAATGTTACGTATACCGACAAATGAAATCATAATGGGGATTTGAGAAAGTATTCGTACTTATGATATAATGAAGAAACCGCAAGCAAATATTAAAGCACGGGTGAACAACCGTTACCTTCAGAACGTGTTATGCACACCTCTCATTACAAGTTAGGGTGGAAATTAAGCACGATGTTACTTTACATATGGATTGCCTTTGTTATATAAATATTTGTATCCCATTCACCTCATGAACTTGGAAAATTATAAACCAGTCACCAAAGTTGTCTGAAACCTATTAACCCATTATTAAGAGATCAGGGGATGATCACCGTCAAACGAAGTCGTTTTCCGATTACATTTATTGGCTTTAATTGTGAATAATTGACGAGTCTAAGTCATGAGTACACTCTAAAAACTCAAATGTTAAATCTCCATTTAAAAGGTTGGAGGAGTGACAACATTTTCAAACTGGTAAATGAACACTTTTAACATGCTGCATCCAACCTTTAAACTATTAGATCCAGCATGTTAAAAGTGTTAATTTACCATTTTAAAAATGTTGTCACTCCTCGAACCTTTTAAATGTAGATTTAACATTTTAGTTTTTAGAGTGTACGTAATGTAAGTTTACTAACAGGCAAATGAAAATAGAAGGAGAGGGAGAGAGAGTGAAAGTAAGAGGGAGTGGGAGAGGGAAGGGGAAGTGAGAGAGGGAGAAAGAGAATGTGTGTGTATATATGAGAAAGAGAGAGAGAGAGAGAGAGAGAGAGCAGCTGGAAATGGAAATAGAAAGAGAAACATGGTGGAATGCTGATGTGAGAGCAATCGCATCAGATCAGCTTATGAGAGATATGACATGATGTGATTAATAAAGATTTCGAATTACCAGACACTTAGATGCTTATCAATTTATTGGCATTAATGTCTGGTTATGCCATAAATTAATATCAAAGCAAGGTCTTCTACATTATCCCGTTACAATTAATGATACAGAAAAATGAGATACAAATTTAACGGACTTGGATTCTATTCATGACCACTGAAATTATTCGTGCTGATATGAAGAAGAAGAAGAAAAAACTAGCGGAGAGTTAGCAATCTATATACATATGACAAGATGAGAGTGACATGGAAAAATTATAGCAAACACAAACCCTTCAACATTCCACAAGTACTGGATATCATTTACGATAATCATGGAACTATTAAACGCTTTTTTCAATCCAAGAAATTGCAGTTTTACTGGCGGTGTTAACATCACAGAAGTAGAAATGCCTTCATGAGGGATGGTAAGGCCGTATAACCAGGAGGTCCCGGATTCGAAACCAATACAGTGCGCTAGCACCGTTGAATATAGGGCAGTAGTAGTCTAAAAGGTAGGGTAATACATTACAAAGTGCGTGATTTTTAGTAAGTTTCATTCCCCTCAACCGTTTCGCAACACCCTCCAATTTACCTCTTTCTCTCTCTGTATATCTCCTCTGTTTTTCCATAACCATTTTCATGCTGTTTTAACGTTCAAGGTCTATGGCTATATATTAGTGGGAGTAATACTCCATTATGTAGGACATTAAACATTTACCGACGACTATTTTCAACCTTCATTTACGTAAAATATATTTCATAACTTATCAAATCGATTCCGGTATTGTATTAAAACTCTCCAGGGATTTGTCTGTATAGTTGTCCTTTTTTTTTACATTAGAACGAGCTTTGAGACAAAACCAACTTTCGAAATATTTGTAAATGTAAAGAACCGATCAAACATAATAAACGCCTATAATGTATGGTGTATATGATCCGATAACACCAGCTACTGATTTCCTAAAGACACCGCACGTCATGAATGCATTCATAACCAGAAGTAATTAAAGTCAAAGTTAGTATGTATAGTGACGTACCTATGGGGAAGGGCATGTGGTTAGGGCACATGCCTCACAATCGAATGGCGAAGAAAGAGAGATAAAGAGAGAGAGAAAGGGAGAGGAGAAAAAAGAAAGTGATAGGACCCTTTCCTCACCGTCGTCACAATCGATGGCATTGTTAATTTACATTTCGTCTACCTAAAAAACCGGTCACCCCCCCCCCCCCCATGACAGCTAGTGCCCCTTAAAGGGAAATCTAACCTTGATAGCAAGTTGCTTTGAAAGAAAGAGGAAAAATCAGAGAAGCAGATTGGTGAAAGTTTGAACGAAATCTGACAAGCCATAAGAAAGTTATGAATTTTTGAAAGTTGTAATCACTATACATTATGGGAATTTCCAATTGGCCGAATAGGTAATGTCACTGTGATGGAGCTGTGGACATTCGCTCCAACACACAAAATGACTAAAATGTCACTTTTTCAAAATGTATTACTCAGTATGATCCTTTTCTTTCATGAGGACCTATAACAATATGCTATCTCCAATATATTTTGAGTACTAGCTGCCCCAAGGGTAAAAGCGCCTCGAAGAACCGCAATTCAATGATATTTTTGTGTACTACAAAATGGGAGAGTTGTCCACCAAAATGTCACAATCGACTCATCAAATTGCCAATTTGAGATTCGCATAGATGTAGTGATCTCATTTTTCAAACATCCATAACTTTCTTATTCCTTGTTCGAGCCTTCAACCTAAGCTTTCACCGTCCTGTTTTTCTTATTTTTTTCTGCTTTCACACAAATCATCTATTACCAAGGTTGGATTGCCCTTTAATGTACATGTATTGACCCAATTATTGTAACGCAGTTGTATTTCTGTATGCTCTAGCTGTATTTCTGCTGCTTCTTCTCTTCTCCAGTAGTTTCAAGTAAAAAATTATCCCTTTGCACTAATCTCAGCTTATTAGGCAAAGACAACAAACTTGTAAGAAGTATTTCTGTAATTAGGCTCTGTAACTGTTATTTTACAGGTCCATATAGTAGGGTATCTAAGAGGGGTATCCGTGCACCCCCAGGACTAAACGAAACCAATTTTTTTAACTTCTTCATAATATGCTTAAAAACATTCAAGATGTTAACAAGAAAAAAAGTGGCCCCGAATAGGGAAAATCAAGGGGGCGTCAAGGTGGTCAAAAAATGCCCTTTTCAAATTTTGTTGAGAGGTCCTTTTGTACTACCGTCACATTTTGACCTGTAACTTTCTGTATGGTAATCAGATTGGTATGAAAATTGGTAGCGTTCTTGCCAGTACTGTTCTACACTTTTTGATATAAAAAATATATCCATATAAAAATGAATGTTGCCATGGCAACAGTTATCATGAATGAAAATCTAACTAGAATAGAAGAATTTCATATTTTTTTCAAAGAAAATTGCTTAGACATGAAAACAATCACTTCAGTATGAGTTTGATGCAATATTCATGGTGTTTAATGACATTTCCTATCACTTTGAAACATATACAACATATATTGATAAAAGGAACTCAATTGCATATTGGCATAGTAATATGTTATGCGTATTACAAACCTATTGTTTTCGCGTATTTTTCAAGATTTCGCAGTCTTTATGCATTAAGAATACGGACAGCTTCATTTTAACCTGCAACCCTGTTTTGTGATAATCTGATTATAATAAAGCTTGATGTTGATGTGTATACCGATATGTCACTCATTTTGACACATGTTATAATGTCTGTTGTCATGACAACCATTGTTATAACTGGTAAAGTCCTGGGGGGGGGGGGGGGGGGGTGCACGGATACCCCTCTTAGATACCCTACTCATAAGGGTTTATCTATTTAATTCAAGTACTAATTTATCTAGATTTTTATCTGAATATTACTACACTGCGTCTCCACCAAGGTGTTAAATGGGTATCGGGTAGGATGCGAATGTAATTGTGCATTGCTCAGCATTGTAAAGTGATGACTGGTTGTGTGTCACCATGGGAGTGGAGATGAGAATGTGCACAACAGCATTGCAAAATCGTAATTGAAAATCCAATTAACTGGGGAAACAATACACTCTAGTGTACTTTCTTCAGTAACTTCTAAACTTCAGTAAGCAAATAATTACCGTTGGTGAAGGTGATGGGAC
Organism: Heliocidaris erythrogramma; assembly: GCA_025617745.1. Classification (NCBI taxonomy): domain Eukaryota; kingdom Metazoa; phylum Echinodermata; class Echinoidea; order Camarodonta; family Echinometridae; genus Heliocidaris; species Heliocidaris erythrogramma. Next base: position 29,213,250 of record CM046853.1, read on the forward strand.
AAACTATCACTTCCGAGGCGGTCTGGATGTAGCTATCTTTCTGAAGCGAATCTGAGGAAAGATAGCGTATACATTCAGATCGCCTAGGAAGTGTACATCTCATCGCCTGAAATCAAAAGGTGATTATTTGCTTTATATTCCACATCTGAAACATTTAACTGGTACGAGAAAGACAATAATTGGCTACTTCTCGAAAAAGACCCGAATTCACAAAAGAAGTTGAAACCTTTGCAAACCGTACCCTAGCCTTTTGACAAGGCCTCGTGACTTGGCTATTTTCCTCGTCATGCTGTGCCTGAGATGAGACTAGCCGGCGACGAAAAGAATCAACACGGCCCGGGTGAACGCGCGATCGAGCGACTTTAGTCGCGAGGCCTTTTGGAACCTGGGTTTCCATCGTCCGATATGAATTACTCACGAGTTGACATTCGTACGCTAACACGCCTACACCGAGGATTATCGACCAATCACAACGGTATCTGCGGGGCTTGCTTTCCGTGTGATTCGTTCATGATTGATGTAGCTTGCACAGGATGCGGCGCCGGGTGCCGAGCGAGCTAGCTCGAGATGAAGGCGAATTTGCAAACCAAATTTATGCTGACGTCATGCGAAGATATGTCCGCTGATTGGCTCCTACCTATAAGGTAGCAGATCCTCGCTAGGAACAAAGGATAGCATAAGAAATACAGGCCAGGTTCCAAAAGGCCCTCGCGACTCACGTCGCTCGATTGCGCATTCACCGGGCTGGGCGGCTAGTCTTGTTATGCAGCCACTACTAGCTTACTTGCCGAGAAAAATAGCCAAGTCACGAGGGCCTTGTAAAAAGGCTAACCGTACCCCTACCTGGGTGCGCACATGTGTTTTATTACTTTAAGCGCGCGAATGGGCAATGCGTGCTTATTCTAAAAACTTATTTTAGTACGCTTATGGACCTATTCGTAAAGGTCACACACTTTTCATTTTGACTATTCGTAAAGGTCACGCACTTTTCATTTCATTCCGCGCGTACCCAAAATATTGATAACGCACTGTGACTCTGTAATGGACTGAGGAGATCAGCGAAACACATTTACTATCCCGTCAAGGTCACGAACTTTTCTTCTCGGGTCGATTGAAAGGGAAAACTACGTTTTATCACGTGATTACCTTTTGACCAATCTAACAGCAAGATTCTTAGTATGTGGAATATAATAAGTGATAATGATGATAATAATAATAATAATACAAATAATAATATTAAAAATAATCATAATAATAAATATAATAATTATAATAACAATAAATAAATATTTCAATTAATCTTAATTTATACATGTATTACAGTTATCATCGTTATTATTTTTAGGAACAATTCAAAAATTGTCTTCTTGCTTCCATCCATATATTTCTATCCCTTTTCTCTCCCTCTCTCTCTCTGACTCCTCTCAACCTCTCCCGCAATATACTGCACACTTTCCCTCCCACCTACACACGCACGTACATATAAAAGGATGCACAGCAAATGTCTATAATATTATGTGCTTAAAAGTAGGCTATTTCGTTTTAATAAAAGTAATATCGTGCGGCAGCTTTTGATTAAAAATGAATTATGCCAAATGAGTTATAGACACCACGACATCTACAAAAAAGCTGAGGGTGAACACCGTTAAAAAAACACTAGTACCTCTTTAGTAGATTATACCCCGATGCCTGATGATGATAATGGATATTGAGGACCATGCCTGACTGAACAAACCCTTACTGCAATTGTCTCCGGCTCACCTCTGAACAAACACAATTTTCCGGAAAGCTTAGAATTGCTTTCCAGTCGTTTTCATTTGCTTTATACACTGAATGAAATGAAAAGCGATCCATTTTATTAAATATTTAAAGAGAAAGAGCGAAAGAGAAGAATGATAGAGGGAGAGGGAGTTGTTATGTTGACTGAAGAATATCAAGTCAGTATTAATCTCAAAATGAATACAAAGAGCACGAGGAAGTGATGTGTGACAGATTAAGAGCGGGGGAATGGGAGAGAGAGGTAGAGATAGAAAAAAGTCAAAGAGGAAGTAATGGTAGAGAGAGAGAGAGAGAGGTGGAGGGAGGGAAAGAGAGAAGAGGACAACCAACGGTGAAAGGACAGTGATAGAGCGATATATAGATAGGGTGAGAGAGAAAGAGAGAAAAAAGGATGGTGAGAGATATACAGACAGGGAGAAAGATAGAGAGAGAGTCTGAGGGGGAAAAATGGATGTCAAAATAGTAAACTTCTACTTTCTGAATTTCATGCTCCTTCTGACTGACTTTACATGTAAATGCAGTACAGTAATGACAAGAATCACAGTAAAATACTAAATAAACATACGGAAACAATAAGGCAATTCAGATCACAACCAGATATCATCTAAGGTTATTTTGCATCTTGAGGTATGAAGAGTAGCAAACATGAAGCCGCTTCTCCGCTTACAATTAAAGGTAAAAAATAATCTTCTAAGAAATAAAAGTTGAAAAAAAAACCCCCAGTCAAACAGATTAAGGGTAGCAAATTTATACAGATGCTGATAATGCTACAGAATTTCTGTAATATCAATTGATATATCATGGTTTAGATGTATTCGTACCGCGATACGAATAGAGTTTATTCCTGTCGGAAATTAATATGATTTTCTCTCTTTTAATCGTTAGTCGTTTTCCTAAAAATCTCCGGGACTCGGATATATTTTTTCTTACATTCTGAGACAAACTGATGAACGCTCCAACTACATTCAAGATAATGGAAAACGTTAAGTATTACCTTTATAGGTATAATGTTTACATGTGTCTTACTAAAACGAAATAAATCTTTAAAAAAATCATTGCTGGCGCTCATGCAAAATGAAAATGGCCTTTAATTACACTATGCGGGATGAAGTATTAACTTCAGATTTTTCTCCTCTTGAAAAGAAACCAGCAAAAATACACACTCCGCCAACTGGGAAGGCAGGTGAGTAGGTAATTATCGTTAGTCTTTCATGGTTACTTTTGATCTGGAGTGTTATTGCTCTATGCGAGAATGAGAAAATTTGATGACTAAAATCATCGTGTAATGGTGATTGGGTAGACGTCACACTGCCCTTTTCTCAAGGACAATATTGTCACAGAGTGCAGCAGCCATCAACATGTTTGTGCGCCCCTCAGCTACGGAACCTGGCTGGTTCTGTTACGTCATCGCTACACCGGGAGAGTATTGTGCGCAGTTAAGACAATGGATACGCACATTAAAAACACATCAGGGGCGGATACAGGATTTTCAGAAAGGGGGGGGGGGGCGCACAATGAGGAACCCTCTGTTTGACGAAGCCAAACGGCCATCTAGGGGGTCCGGGGGCATACTTTGTCAGACAAAACGGGGGCGCACGCCCCTTGCGCCCCACCCCTCTGGATCCGCGCCTGCACATGCTTAATAATTAATGGGTACGCAAGGGTACGTAGTAAGAAGAACCCGTTAAAAATGGATAACAATTTTGTACCATAAATAAATGTGAGAAAATTACAATGCCCCGACCGGGATTCGAACCCGGGACCCTGGATTACATGACCAGTACTCTACCAACTGAGCTATCCGGGCTCCCGTCGAAGCAAAGTAACAATCTCACATATAGCCCCTCTCTTTCCATCGAGCGTAGGGGGTACATCCATACCAATTCCATGCGTACGCTATATAATGGCCTACCAATGAGACAGGTCTTCCCTCTAAAGTCGGGCAAATCCATGCCAACGAATTTCTATAGAGGACAATTGAATTTGTAATTAAATATCATAATTGATAGGATTGAAGTAAATTGAATATATCATAAAGAAATGTGAGAAAATTACAATGCCCCGACCGGGATTCGAACCCGGGACCCTGGATTACATGACCAGTACTCTACCAACTGGCTCCCGTCGAAGCAAAATATGTGAGATTGTTACTTTGCTTCGACGGGAGCCCGGATAGCTCAGTTGGTAGAGTACTGGTCATGTAATCCAGGGTCCCGGGTTCGAATCCCGGTCGGGGCATTGTAATTTTCTCACATTTCTTTACGATATATTCAATTTACTTCAATAATATCAATTATGATATTTAATTCTGTACCTGTGAACAATATACCAAATATTAACTAGCTTGAGCTTAAAATATAACACTCGATGCCCCCTCTTAAATTTTCTTTACGCAAATTTAGTCGTGTAGGAACAAATTAAATATAGATGTCCTTTGGAATTCGTAGTCATGGTCATCTACCTCCCATTTTTGTACACTAACTTAGCTTAGCATATAAAAGAGAGCTGGGCCCTCTTGCATAAAAAGTTGCGTTTAATTGCAACTCAAAAAATTAAACGCAAGTCTCAAATACGCGATCCTGATTGGTTGAAAATCGCTTGAAAAATGGGTTGAAAAATAATTTTTTGACTTGCATTTAAACTGAACTTTTAATGCAAGAGGGCCCTGGAAAAAGTAAGTCAAATATATGTTGAAAAATCCTTTGTTTATTACTATATATAATTATGTCTAATGATAATTATCTCTACAGTCAACATGAGTAGCATATCTAAAAAAATAATAGAATTACGAGTAAAATGTCACGTCAAACGACTTACAATTTCCTTCTTTTTTAAACACTGGTTCGAAATTGTGCGTTTGATTGTCACATGAACTGTTCTAAAGCACTCTTCGTACGTTACATATAGAAAATTATGGAATATGTCGTTACCGTGACAGTTATGTTTGAAATAGTCGTGAGCAGGCGCGCCTTAATGGTTTCATCTTTTTTCTTTTTCCCCCCTTTTTTATGCGGGAGTGGGAAACGCTCAGAGTGGCCCCACCTCACAGGAATATAGGGCCCACCTCAAGCGCTTGCTACCTGCTTACAGCCCCATTCCCCCGTTATCGTTATCTTCCATATTCATCGATATTTCCAAAGTGCGAGGTTTATATTAATTTTTCATTAAAAAATGCAATATCTGAAGCATGATAATCATTCATTATTTTGCATCCCTCCTTACAACTAAAATAGGAATATTTTTGTTTCTAAATTCTGTGCACAAAATTATTTAACACTTTTTTTGGTATTGTAAATGTACAGAAATTAAATTTGCCGCCCGAATATGAGGATATTTAGGCATCTCACTTCCAAAATATGAGGATATTTAGGCATCTCGCTACCAAAATATGAGGATATTCGGGCACCTAACAAAATTATTCATTATAGAAAGCTGTGACGCTGCAGCCCCGCCTCGTACGCCTATGGGGCTATTCATGCAAAATATCGTTAGGAGAGTACTGGAACACAGCTTCCTAGGGCATGTTTTGAAGCACATTTCAGAATCATGCAACATATTTTCTTTTCTTAAGACAGAACACTTTTAGTAGAACAGAATTTCTGCAGTGTGACTTATTTTTCATATGACTATTACATTATTTAGGCGAGGGAGCGTAGCTATCGAGCGAAAAAGTTGCTTACATATTGAAATTTGCATTAAACTTTACAGACACAGGTAGGTCACACCTTACTTAGAATTGTGATTTACACAACATTAAATATATAGTCCAGACTTCATAACTATAAAGATAATAATCTTGCGAGGGGGCGGGAACAAAACGAGGAAAGCCCATACCCCACACATACATTGTCAATAAACACTGCATTTATTAAAATGTGAGGGAGCGTAGCGATCGACTGAGAAAATTGAATTATTCAATGTGAAACTATTTTAGAGCACAACAAAATATTTTCATTGTTAAACAGCAAAACGATTGTTATAAAGCATCATTTGGACTTGTGAGGAGGAGAATAAAAACGACAGTTTGCCTTCTTTTTAGGCACAGAGAAGCACCTGCCCCACCCATGTGCTTCGGGGCCTTGTAATAGAAGAGATTGTTAAGTCAGAGGTTCAATGTTTCCATTAATGTGCGAGAGAGCGTAGCGACTGAGCGAAAAAAGGAAGGTTGAGGCATTGTATATTAGAGCAAACATTGGCAAAGTAAAAGGCAGCTTATTTTACATTGTTTAACATCAAAAAACATTTTTCTTGTCTTGCGAGGGACCCCTCTGAGGAGACAGAATAGATTATTCAAAGAATTATTTTTTGGAGTATTGTGTGTTGAAACCTTTACTTTCACATGACTAGAAAATTATTCGTTATATCCCTGCTCGCCCCCTCCTTTGATAGTGGGAACAATCTGCCACCTCTCCTTTGGCGCCAATGGTAGACGGTGTTTGTAATTGAGCTACACTGCTCCTATCTGCATGTGAGGGAGCGGAGCGACTATTTGAGATTATGTATTGTGATGGTGATGCCTCGCCTTTTAGAGCAATACTTTGAAATATTTGAAATTCTCAAAATTCTCAAAAGCAAAATTATCATCACGTATACTAACAACAATGATCACAAATAATTACATAATGTAATTGTTTCCATTTTTTCTGTAATAAAGACAACTTCAGAATCTTGAAATACAGTCTTACCATATGAGAGAGAGAGGGGGGGGGGGGGGGGGGGTAGGGTGTCAAATACATGCGCCATATTACTATGTTAAAATTAAAATCAAATTTTAATACCTGATATTTACAAGCTTCCAAGCTTCCTACAGGTCTTCCTTTTTCCATTTTCTTTAATTCTCACAGTTTACTGTGAGAATTAAAGAGAGTTTTAGTTTTATTGCTACGTAGGCGTAAGTACATGGGTTTATTCAAATATCTAATACCAAAAAACCCCACATGTACCTCATTCCGATATCACGAATTTGTGTGAGAAAACTTATGCTCTTATGCTCATGTGTTTTGATTATTGCTTTCTTCATATACATGAATATAATTGAACTGTTTATATTTATTTATTTACATATTTGTATGTTTTTAATGGAAATGAATAAAATTGAACTTGAACTTGAATACAAAATTAACATTGTAAAGAATAAGTCTTGGGTTAAAATTAAGGGAAACATAAATTTCGATAACAACCAGGGGATGAAGCCGGTTTCTCATTGAAGAGCTGAGATATGAACGTATGTTTTTATGATGAGAATAATCACAATCACGACAACCAAGAAGCACGAGGAAGGACGAGATTGATATCAATGCAAGGAAAAAAGGAAAGAAAAGAACACCAATAAGGCAGCATTGAGTGTCATCCGAATAATCTGTGTATAAGGTATTAAGACAAAACGAAAGTAGAGATGTTCTTTGCGACTGATTGATTTCAAAGTTTTAAATCTAAATTTTGAACGATTTCCAGGTGTTACTATTCATCTATTCCTTTATTCTGAGCTATATTTTAGTTTATTGCTACGTAGGCGTTAGTACATGGGTTTATTCAAATATCTAAAACCATAAACCCACATGTACCTCATTCCGATATCAGGATTTTGAAAAGTTACAAATCCATTTCAATTTTCGTTATTTCTGCGTACTGAAGGCTTTCTTCAGAAAAGAAGATGATTCGTTTCTATGGCTACCCGGCACAGTGCTTCTAATAGTTAGGAGCTAAAGAAATGACAACGTCACGAGTATTGGATGTGTTTTCTTATGGTGTATACAAGTGAAATCAAATTATACGTCGACTAAAATTTTTTCGAAAATGCTACTTTTCGAAAATCGTCTCTTAGAATTAAAGAGCATATTGAATTGACCTTCTTTCTACTTCCTTAGGAAGTCTTGGATTCGGTATGCTTTGTGTACCAACACATTAAGTTTGAAACGGAAAAATTGTAAATTGTTGAAGGCAAGTAAAGTTCTACTGCGAAACTGGTTTTTAAAATTGGTTTTGGCAAAATCGTATAGATGCAAAGTTTGCAATGGTATATGTCGTTACAACTCAGATACTCCCATATACATCCCTTTCCCGTTAGCAAGCAGCCTTAGGAGAACGCAAACATACTTTTTTACATGCAATATAGATCATGGCACACGATATGCCTCAGATTGCTAATAAATGGTTAAATAAAGAGTTCACTAAAAGTTTTTTCCACACACTTGACATTCATAATTTAAAGGTATGTTTTCCACTCCCAAATAAGCTACATTCGAACTTTAAAACCCTACATGAGTCCAACATTTATTCAAACTCTATTCATAATTTCTTTTAACAACTGTAATTATAGAACTGAAGGGGAAAGGCTATTACAAAATGTGAATGCTTAATATTTTAGAATTCTTGAGTTATTCTTAAATTATATTAAAAAAAGAGAAAACTCCAAGAATGGGCAAAACTTGCTAGCTGTTAAATTTTGCATTCTACGGTTATTCTTAATGATTTAAAATTCAAATGCTTAGTGAAATAAAGACCAAAACGGATTAATATATTGCACTACTACTGCACTACTAATGAAACAAAAATCATACCTGAAACAAATAGAAGAAATGCCAGCACACCAGTTATGAGAACGACCGTCACTTTTGCCATTTCTTATTTCAACTCCACTCAAGTTAAGAGTTATAAAAGCAAGACCAAGCCGAATTCCGGCGGCTGACGTTCTTCTTTCTTGTCGCGATGTACTATGTTGCTTTTTCTCCAACCCTGACCTCTTGGCTACTAATCCGTGTGTATATCGATTAGTCTTGCGGTCTCCGAGGTGCGTTTGTAGTTGACAAAATTACTTTTCCCCCTTTTTCCCCTCCAAAACTTAGGCTACGTGAGATAGAAAGAACAACAAATAATGAAGGACGAAATCCTGGTATGCTGGGTGACAGCTTGCGTTCACGTGAGGGGAAAAAACGATGACAGGGAACGGAACAGTTAATGCGTCGCGTTGTGTTTGTTGCAACGGTACTGGTGGAGAAAAGGTAGAAAGTGGTTTATTCTGAATGTTGCGCGCGAATGGGGAAAGATGCGTTATCGTCTGACTGACTTCGCCGTTACCTCTCCTCGATGTGAAAGTAGTATCCGTGTGTGATTGGCTCTTATCCTGTCTACTTTCAGGTATGCGCTATTTAAAATCTAATATGTGGAAGTGGGGTCATGACTTTCTGACTTCCCCTAATAGCAAGAGTAAATAAGACGATGTACAAATATATTACTGTCATTGTCTCTCACGAGTAAGCAGTAGTTCACCTGGTAATCCTGATTAATTGCAAATATTGGGTAAATTGATTACCTGGAAACAAACCGGGTAGGAGGTGGAAGTGGGCGAAAGGCGTCATTTTTTTCATTTTAATTGTATATATTCTTACTTCCTGAGCGCTTAATTTGAAGAGATCCGAAATGTGATAAGCAGTTACACGACATAGAAACGAACATCTTGTTTCGATGACGTGTGATGGAAATTGATCAACGGTCAATTCTATTTATACTGCAAGCATGATATCATGATTCATGGCATAAAATATCAAGGAAATGACGTGGTAAAGCTATAAAAAATGATATGAATGTCCAGTGGCGTAGCTTGGGTCCAGCCATTAAGGGGCTTGTGGCACTGGTATCTTGGGGGGATAAGTCTTATAAAGTAAGGGAAAAGTATTAGAGGGGTCACATCACCTTCTTTTTACGTTCCTCCTTCCTTTCTTCCCCATCTCTTTGTTCTTCTACCGTCTTTTCGCCATTCCATCGGTAGGGGGATTTGAGTAGAATCCAACAGAGAGGGCAGAAGAATGCATAATCGTAATCATATCACCAAGTCATACCAAAATGAATGTCAGTCAGGTACAAATAAATAGCTAAAACAAATCTAAAGTAGATGTAGATATAGTCGTAGATGTAGATATAGTCGTCTTCTTTTCCTTGGTCTCCTTTAATTCTTATTTATTTCATCTATCTCTCTCTCTCTCTCTCTTTCTATCTCTCTCATACTCCCAGACTCTATCCAAAAATGGGATACAGCAGATTATCGTTGATAGAAAAGGAGAAGGGAAAAAGAGGAAGAGAATCGAGTTGACCGGGAATAAACAGAATAATGAAGAATTTCAATGAAAAAAAAAATGGGTTCGCGGAACCGTTGACAAGTAGGGGGAATGCAAAATATGTTTATTTGACATCTCACGTAAATTTGATAAATTGGCTGAAAACTATAACACAGATCATAATTTACAACGAAGATAAATCGCTATTCCTTCCATAAACAAAATCAATATGATATATTTGCCATAGCAAAAGCAACTACAGTACCGGTACATGTACATTTATATCGCGAAATAAATGTAATATCTCTCTTTTTGGACAAGATGAAGAAAAAAAACGTGCAAAAGAAATGTTTTATAACATTTGTACGTAACTAAAGATACATACCGAACATTGCTTATCATGCTACGATGACTGTGCTTTAAAAACAGTCACACGTTAAAGAAGAAGGTTTTGTTAGCGTGAAATTGATAAATCATTTGCCTATGTAACCCTCAATCTCTAGTAATAAAGTCGAGTACTTCATCTTAAGATCAAAGATAATGAATAAAAAGATTTGCTTCATCAGATCTAACAAATATCTTTCGACTTCTGCTCATAAATGAAACTTACTGACAAACCTAGGTACGAGTCAAAATTTCAAAAGCTGAGCAAAAGCAAGAAATATGACAACATTCAGGTATATTGTAAGTCAATCAATAATTGCCTTATAGGAAAAAGACCCCCTTTCCCGTCTTCAGAATTATGTTGAACCAAAGCTTGAAGAATGAGAGTAAAACCTACATTAGTCTATTGATGTGCCTTTACAAGGACGACTGCCCCTCCACACACAGGCGCACGCTGGAGTGAACAAACATGAATTTGCTATTTATATAATGATCATATTACTAGTTGAAAAGTAATGACGCTGCATTATCATTTTTGAGCGAGTTAATGTTGGTAGCAGCTATTTGAAATCTCACCATTTAAAAAAATTCTGCACAATCAAAGCTTAAAAAAAAAAAAAACCGCCAATCAATATGGATATCATTACCTTTGGAACCCTCTGGTTATTCGCAATATTTCCAGTGTTAAGATTGAATTACAAACGCCTTTATCACTCATTCGTTCAAATCTGCATTGGATAAGTATTACCTTAATGTTTCTCTTATATCACCGTATATGTGTATTCCCCTTTATTATATCTCTTTTGCTGAATACGCCTCCAGCACAACGATAAGATGGAGTTTGGTAATTTAATTACGTGATTATAATTATTATTGATATCGGAGGAATAATCTTTTGACGAGAAAATAGCAAATATTCCCAACAAAAAAGTGACAGTCAGATTAATGGAAGAACGTATGAGGTATAGGGTATTGAAATCCTTTAAAATCTATATTATATATATATATATATATATAAATGTGTGTGAATAGAAGTTTATCTGAAAATTTGTTGATTAGAATCGATAGGTCAGCTGAGACCGAACATCAGCATTTAAGATATAATGAATATCATTCAAATCGTCTTTAGAATTGGGTGAACAAACATGAATTTACTATTTATATAATGATCATATTACTGGCTAAAATGTAATGACGCTGCATTTTCATTTTTGAGCGAGTTAATGTTGGTAGCAGCTATTTGAAATCTCACCATTAACAAAATTTCTGCATAATCAAAGCTTTTTAAAAGAAAATATTTAAGGTAAAATTATCATTTTTACATGACTTTTAAAACACTACATTACAGAAAAGTCTTAAATAGAGAAATTCAAAATAATCCCATTGCCCACGCGAACCGGATGGTCCCTGCGTTAAGCCTATATGGGATTAAGATAATTCAGTAGTCAAAGGTTTAACACTCATAAAAATCTTTATTCATAAGTACATTTTAGATATAACCGAAAATATGTTTCCTTATGATTATAACTAAAAATATTTTTTCTTTATGATTTCAATACCAAAATTCTAATTATTGATTTCAGACAAGATTATACCAGCATCTTTTCCATCCTATCGAAAAACAAATTCATATAAAAAGTATTACGTAGAATATACTACACTGGATGAAATAAAATCACCTCCTAGGGGGTAAAACGGAAGTTAAAAACCCACATTACATGCAAATTAAAGATTTGATGTGATATTCTATATTTTGAACACTTACATTAAGGTTTAAATCAATCGAAATTTAATTCACGAAAGAAACATAATTCGGTATTAATATCGCCAATCAATATGGATATCATTACCTTTGGAACCCTCTGGTTATTCGCAATATTTCCAGTGTTAAGATTGAATTACAAACGCCCTTATCACTCATTCGTTCAAATCTGCATTGGATAAGTATTACCTTAATGTTTCTCTTATATCACCGTATATGTGTATTCCCCTTTCTTATCTCTATTTTGCTGAATACGCCTCTAGCACAACGATTAGATGGAGTTTGGTAATTTAATTACGTGATTAGAATTATTATTGATATCAGAGGAACAATCTTTTGATGAGAAAATAGCAAATACTCCCAACAAAAATGTGGCAGTCAAATTAATGGGAGAACGTATGAAGTATAGGGTATTGAAATCCTTTAAAATCTATTTCATATATATATATATATATATATATACATATAGAGGCAACAAAATGAGTACATCTGCAGACGTAGCTGTTGGTACCACGCTTTTAATTAGCTTTCGGGCAATTAGCCCTTCTTCAGATTATGAGTGCATCTGCGTGTGGTGACTGTATGCAAATATTTGTCATATATATATATATATATATATATATATATATATATATATATATATATATATGTGGAAATTTGTTGATTAGAATCGATGGGTCAGCTGAGACCAAACATCAGCATTTAAGATATAATGAATATCATGAATGTGGGACAATAGTAGTTGTACTAGTATTAAAATGCGATTTATATTTATATTTAAGCATATTCTTCTAGGAAAGGAATACAAACCAGCAAAAAAAAAAAAAAAAAAGGTCGAATCCTGCATGGTAAGTGGAAAATAGTAGTGACGAGCATTCTTTCAAACTTAAGTGTAATTTCAGTTGAAAAAAGTTCCATTAACATGATTAAAACATGTGTCATTCTTGGTTGGTCTCCAGAATATCTTGAGTTTGCATGAATGTGACTTCAGAAAATATGGTAGTGGTGGCTGGGCTCAGCAAATAATTTCAAAAGAAGATTTTTGGTAGTTGCAAATTGAAACTAGCCATTAACTTAAATATATTGTAGTCCAAACGCACTTGCACACCGCTGATTTCATTGACATGGAACATAGTAAGAATACATTCATCAAGTCTCTTTCAAATGTATTTTACATGGCTAGAATTACGTTCATTTTAACATTTCAAATTGTCACGTTTTATCATTCTAAATTTTACGTACACTGGCAATTACCTTTATAAAATATTCCTTTGTGATTAACCTGGGATCATAAGACAAGACAAAGTACTATGAAGCCATGAGAAAACTCATTTAAATTCAAAGCATGTAAACCGTCTTAAAAGCATACTAGTTTGCCCTATATCAATACAGATCATCAGGGATCTAGCATAATCCTAATGCAGACATTCTGAAAATGTCTCAGGGTCTGTCACTCTTTCTTGCTGGTAATTTTCAATTATGATTTAGAGCAATCACCCTTTTTGTGGCTTTGATTCATTTCTATTTGAATATTGAGTATAAATTGAGCTTCTACCATCCATAGTGACACCTAACACACCCCCGTTTACAAGAATACTTCTGTGGGGGTTCAGCCTGTCTCCTTTTAAGGAATTTAGATACTAAGTATATTTATCCCTTTCTGAAATCTTTGTCGTCAGCTACTAGAAATCCTTTTGATCTTTTTCAATTAGGATCGTCTCTTTATCTGCCCCCTCGAACTGATAGATAATCTTGATGGTATACATGTATATTTTGTACATTTAAAGACTTTAGAGTTTGTAAATGTAAATCAAACGAATAAGAAAAAATATCAATCAGTACTATTGGTGAAAGTCAAAAGGGGTAAATAAGTAAGATGTGAATCAAATATTAATTTTTGAACATAATGATGAGGGTATATATACACAATCTTTAAATAAAGTTCACTGTAGACCTCGTGCATTTTCTAGAAATCGCATGTTCGATGTTGCTTTTTCTCCTATAGGTATACAATTTTCGTGTAATATGCCAGTTGGCAGAATTACACAATTGTGATTATCTCAGGGATGAAATTGTTTCCGAACTTGCAATTTACAGATGGGGTTCTATTTGTAACTATCAATTTCAAAATAAAGAAAATTCAGGAATTTCACAAACGTTTCGTCCCATATTTTCGATGTTCTTCCAGTTTGCCTCATTCCTTCCAAGAGAGTTTCCGCTAATAGTTTTTTAATGTATAAATTTCTAGCTTTACGGCAATTGGAAAAATAAGAACGCAATTATGAATATCTCAGGGATAAAAATTCCTTCTGAGCTTACACTTTGCAGATTGATAAGTTTCTATTCTGTGCGGTGGGCTTTAGGTTATATCATTTTGTATATTGTCTGTACGCAAGCCGAACAGACGGGATGCTAACTGAATCCAGACTTTCCGTCGAATAAATTTGTACAAACATGTAATGAAGAGAGCATAACCCCATTTATACATATACAAATATTCTAATGACAGATAGAAAGATAGATAGATAGTGAGGATTAAATGAGTCATAACAAGAAATTATTGCCTATATATTTATTGAATATACAGGGGAAACTGACGGTGTCTCTTAATGATGATAACTTATAAAGATACATTCCGATTATTCTTCGAGTACTACAGTGCGTCCCCCCAAAAAAAGTTAACAGTTGGAAAAAGTCTCCCAAAATAAATATTTCAGAATATTTTCAATAAATTATAATTCTTGTAGGTAGCTAAGAGTCTCTTCTATCAAATGACATTAAAAAATATGACTAATTATTACGCTTGAGTGATCAAAAATCATTTTTGTGAAAGGTTGCAAAATTCAGATTTGACAAGAACCTGTATTTATTGTGGCTGGTATTAACGAAGTTGAGAACTTTTTAAAATTGACATTTGAAAAAAGTCTCCCGAATTAAATATTACAAAATATTTTTCAGGAAATTATCATACCTGTGGATAGCTTAGGGGCTATTCTATCAAATGACACCAAAACATCTTACAATATCTCACGCTTGAGTGAACAACAGCCACTTTTGTGAAAAGGTTCTAAATCCATATTTGATAAATGTTTTTTTTTAAATGTTCTGGCTGATATAAGCAAAGCTGAGAGTCATGAAAAGGCCTGGAAATTTTATATTCTGATCATTAAAAGACAATTTATAAAAAAAACAGACTTTGTTCACTGTATGTCCTGATATATCCAATCAAAACGTTAAGATTTAGGAGCAAGCGAGGTGAAATTAAAATACTCACCAAAAGGAACATTTTTGATTTTGATTTTGATTTTGAATTATTTTCTTCTGCATTCATATTAGTACAACATTTCGGTAATATATATAAAATAAAATACAAGAGTACTTTTTGACATTGAATCATAAACAAGTACATGTATATGTAACAATTATTTTTCAAAAACAAACACGTAATGATAAATTGTCAAATTATTGTAATTCATAAAATATAAAATCATTAGCGGAAGAAGGACTGCCATTATAGGCAGTTTGCTTGAGAATATGGCAGCCCCAGAAAATATTGTGAAATAGCTAAAACATGTTTAAATAAGCAGAATGGATAAATAATTGAAATCCTAAATTAAGAGCATATTGATGATAAAATGGTGATGATGATGATGATGATGATAACGGTGATGATGATGATGATGATGATGATGAAGAGTTGACACAGAAATTTACGTTGTATATTCAGATATTAACATCGTTTTAACTTTGGCTTTAAATGAGTAAAGGGAACAACAGGATTTAATGAATTCTGGGATAGAGTTCCATAGGTCTGGACCGTGGACCATGGTGCCTTATTGATCTATGGGCAATTAGTAACTTTGGGTTGACAAGATGAAAATTGGAGGAATTGCGAGTAGGGTAGGAGTGAATAGTGTTATTTAAATTATAAAAGTTTTGAAATGAAAGAGGGAGCAAGTCATTTATATACTTAAATATGAACAGTAAACTTTGTAGTGAATTGATGTCGAATACTGTTAGAGTTTTCAGTTGGTAAAATATTGATCTAGTGTGAGATAAATATGGTGAACCAGTACATATGCGAAGGGCTTTCTTTTGAAATAAGTAAATAGAGTTGATTTTTGTTTTGTTGGTGGTGGCCCATACTAAATTGCAATATGTTATATATGGTAATATCAATGAATTATAAAGCATAATGAGCGTTTTACAAGAGACAAATCTCTTTACTTTGTAAAGTATACCAACATTCCTAGAAATAGAAGCAGTTATATGACGTATATGTTCGTTCCAATATAAATTTTCATCGATAATGACGCCCAAAAGTTTTGTTTGTATCTTTCTTTCAAGAGGTACATTATCTATAAGTATGTCGTAAGGAAAATCAATGACATGAGAATTTACGTGCTTGAAATACATGAAATTGGTTTTATCTAAATTAAGGGACAATTTATTGCATTTGAACCACAAAGATAACTTTGGTAACTCATTATTAAGTGTATTTACAAGGGTATTTAAGTTATGATGTGAACAGAAAATGTTTGTGTCATCTGCAAATAATATGAAAGATAAAAGAGGCGTTGTATTGGTTAAATCATTAATATATAATAGAAAGAGTAAAGGGCCTAGTATTGACCCTTGTGGAACTTCTAATCCGAAAGCTGCCATTCCAGCGTCTAGTTCGTGAGATTGCACAGGACTTTGAAACACTCAACAAAGTGGTCAATTGCTCACTCAAGCGTACAAGATGTTGATGGATGTGTAATGATATACAGAGAGCAACACTGGTTATTTCATAAATTGTCTTTTATTGATCAGAATATGGAAATTTTTAAAGCCTTTTCATGACACTCAGCTTGGCTGATGCCAGCTAGATCAAATATCAATTCTTGTCAAGTCTGGATTTTCACAAAATTGGCTTTTGCTTACTCAAGCGTGAAATATTGTTCGATATTTTGTTGTCATTTGATACAAGAGACCCTGAGCTATCCATAGGTTTATCCAACTGTTAACTTTTTTCTGGGACGCACTGTAAACTCAGTAAATTTGGTAAAAAATAAATGATTTGGATGTACAAAATAGGCGGGTTCGATATGAATTAGTTGTTTATAATATAGTATCTTTGTAGACAATAGAGGATGACTATATTGAAATTATATACATATTATGGCTTATGCACTGTTAATAGAGCAAATCAAATTACGGAAATGGATTGGAACGGCGGGCATGTTTGGTATTAGACTGTGTAAAGTAATACGTTTTTAGTAAAGTTCGTTTTAAGCATGAACTATTCAAATATCAAGGTAATTCTGTCGACCTATAGATCCGTTCATTTGTAAAGATGTATATGCCACTAACTTTAATCGTAATGGTACTATCCGTAAAAGTATTATGTGAATTGAAAAATGATAAAGATTATGATATCCTACTTTTTTTTATTCCAGTATGTCAATATACAAATAAAATATTTTCAGTAACGATAGTCCGACATATTAAGTCCCTCACTCTCTCCTCTTTATCTTTACAGTGCGTCCAAGAAAAAGTTAAGAGTTGCAAAATGTCTCCCCAAATAATTGTTTGAAAATATTTTGGGAAATTTTCATACATGTGGATAGCTAATAGGGTCTCTTGTATCAAATGACAGCAGAATATCGAACAATATTCCACGCTTGACTGAGCGATAGCCAAGTTTGTGAAAGGGTGCAAAATCCAGACTTGACGAGAATTGATATTAGCTCTGGCAGGTATCAGCCAAGCTGAGAATCATGAAAATGCTATAAATTTCCATATTCTGATCAATAAAAGACAATTTATGACATAATTATAACAAGT
Source organism: Heliocidaris erythrogramma (assembly GCA_025617745.1). Classification (NCBI taxonomy): domain Eukaryota; kingdom Metazoa; phylum Echinodermata; class Echinoidea; order Camarodonta; family Echinometridae; genus Heliocidaris; species Heliocidaris erythrogramma. The sequence goes on from CM046853.1 coordinate 29,231,058, forward strand.
ACTGTTCTCTGTATATCATTACACATCCATCAACATCTTATACACTTGAGTGACCAATTAACTACTTTGTTGAGTGTTTCAAACTGTTCCTTTTGGTGGGTATTTTAATTTCACCTGGCTTGCTCACTCAGCCATAACGTTTTGATGGGATATATCAGGACAAACAGTGAACACAGTCTGTTCTTTCTTAAATTGTATTTTAATGATCAGAATATAAAATTTCCAAGCCCTCTCATGACTCTCAACTTTGCTGATATCATTCAGAACAAAAACAAACATTTATCAAGTATGGATTTAGAACCCTTTCACAAAATGGGCTTTTGTTCACTCAAGCGTAAAATGCTGTGAGATATTTTGGTGTCATTTGATAGAAGAGACCCTAAGCTATCCCCAGGTATGATCATTTCCTGAAAATATTTTGAACTATTTAATTGGGGGAGACTTTTTTTAACTGTCAATTTTAAACGCTTCTCAGCTTTGTTAATACAAGCCAAAACAAATACCGATTCTTGTCAAGTCTGAATTTTGCACCACTTCATAAATATAATTTTACAAACACTCAAGCGTAATAAGTAGTCAGAGTTTTTGGTGTAATTTGGTCAGAGACCCTAAGCTATCTACAGGAATTAAAATTTATTGAAAGTATTCAAAACATATTTAATTTGGGAGACTTTTTCCAACTGTTTTTTTTTTTTTTTTGGGGGGGGGGGGGACGAACTGTGTATATCTCTCTCCCTCTCTCAGCCACATCTTTCTCTCTCCCTTTTGCTCTCACTTCCTTCTTCCCTTTCAAGATACTTGAAACTGTTTTGAGCAGCCAGTTTTGACTTCATGACTGTATATTTTTAAATATGTTTCTTAAATCTTCCAGCACGTAACAGCATTTAATGGCAGAAGGACGTAAGTCAAATCAATATTACATTTCCTTGTATTTTATACGAAGGAAAATAATAATACTACAAATACGTACAAACGCATCACGCCTCCATCAGAACAGGATAAAGAAGTAGTGCATGAAATATTGTTTAGGAGTGTATCATGCCCCCTTAAGGTTTGTAATAACTTCATGATGGTTACAGCATTATTTTGAGTACCCTTAAAACGTTCGGAAAATGTTGAGAGGAAATGGATGCCATTAACCATGCCAAAGTTACACGTGTGTAAACAGTTCAATGACAAAAAATACATTTTGCATATATAGGGTAACTTGAGTATTGATTTATTACACAATTCACTCGATGTAAAAGGGAAGAAGGGCTATATCACTATATGGTTATTACTCTCTTTCTAAGGTGATTTCATGAATCGAAATTCAGATAGGCCCTTGTCAAATAATTATCAATGGTTTTGGCCAGAAATATGAAAGAGAAGGAGGGTAGAAGGAGAGGAGAGAGAGAGAGAGAGAGAGAGATAGAGAGAGAGCCTTTTTCTTGCTTGTATGCACATTATTTTATGTGACATTAATTCCCATTTTGATTTAATTGACAATAGTAAGGTTGACAAGGGGCATTTTGAGATCATGAAGTTTCCATTAATTTTCACCATGATTGGTAATTCACATGCACCACAGGTATTCACACTTAGAAAGAAAGGTACAATTTTGCACCCTTCAAATGCAACACTGGCAGCACGTTTTTGGGTGCAACTTTGCACCCTAAGAGTTGTAGCCTTTAGAAAAGGTACAAAGTTGCATCTTTTAGGGTGCAAACGGGCATTAAAGTGTGCAAACAAGAACAAAAAGGTGCATTTTTGCACCCTTTTCATGTAGGGTGCAAGATTGCACACAAAAAAAGAGCTGTCAGTGTTTGCATTAGGGTGCAAACCTGAACTTTTTTTGTTCCATGCAGAATTATTATCCACACCTACTCTTCCTACATGTCTTATAGCTCACTGCCATCTTTTACATGGTAAACCACTAATCTACATGTATTTTTAATAGCTATTATAAACATTGTTTTAGTGGTTACATAACTCTTCAAATTGTTTGAATCTCGATTATATATTGGGTTGGCCCTGTTTCATGCACCATTCGATATAAAAGCATGCACTCTCGCGTGCAATGGAATATTACGAGCCAACAATGACAATGGACCTCCTTTACTATGGAATGAAAAGCGATTTTACGGGCGACCTTTCTATAAAAGATGCATTTTTCTGATAAGAACGGCCCAAGGTTGTTGGAATGACCTTCAAGTTATGTTTCCATTATGAATTGATATTCGGTTGGCTAACTAGACAAGATTAATAGCTACATGGGTATTTCAATTTTGTAAACAGTTAACGGCGCTCGAGGGGGTTAGTTATTTTTCCTCTAGTTCATATAGTGCTTTAATATGAAATTGACCTTGATTGTCGAGTCATTATCACTACACGAGGAAAAAGTCTACAATTAAGCTTTCAAAAAAAACATTCATTTATCAGGATATAGTCAGTTTTTAGGATATACAATGGAACTGTGTGTGTAATTGAGTTTTGATAGACGTGTATCAATCAATCAATCAATCAAACATGTTTAATTTAAGGTCTGGGACCGACCTTTAAACGTCACCCATTCGAAAGACGTGTCTCTGTCTCGAACCTGGGTCCGCTGAATCAGTTTATAACTTCCACTGTTAGCTGGATTACAGGCGCACGCCACAACGCCCAACAATGAATTGTTATGCTAGCAACCATTTATGTCTACGAAGGTACGTGATCGGTAGCAGTTATGATGGTTGGAATTGATGATAATTGACTATATTGAAAGCAAGAAGTCTAGAAGGAGTTATCCACTCTCTCAGACCTGCGAAAAACAAAAAATATATGGCAATTTTTAATCAAATATAGAAATCATTCAATTTCAGAAGAACTTCTTAGTCCTCGATTCCTTGGACAAACCATATCACATTGTTTTTCCATGTACTACAGCACTGTGACCTCTAAATCGCTGCCCTATACTGCACTTTCTTTAGTAGATAGCATGCGGGTTACCAATCACGTCGGGACCATTGTAGCTTCAAGGGGGGGGGGGGGGGGCAAACACTCCTTTGGCCACGCCTCAAAAGGATCCAAAAGAAATGAATTAAAAATATTATACTTCAATCCCTGTATAAAAGGAAAAATATGTCATACTGTTAACAACGTAATTGTAACAATAAATGATTAAATCGATTCGAGAGAAGAAAGTGAAATAGACAGATACATCGTTTTGGCATATTAAAAAAACACAACATGTAGCCATAATCAAATATTATTTATGGATAATCCTGCCTTTACAAGCCTTTGCTAAAATTATATGATTTTCCCCTTTTTCTTTTTTTTTATGGAGGGATGGGGCGAGTCTCTTGCAGAGGCAAACACTTTATATAACGAGCAATAATGAGAAGGGAAATCATACCCTTTAACTATTCATGCGCTTAAAGCGATAGTTTATTTTATGAAATATATCTCTATACAACAAGTAACGGGGTTTTCAAAATCCAAACGTATTATGATTGCTGCAATGAGTGTGTGAATATGTGCATTTCTCTTCTTCTGAGATTTGCGTTTGGCCTCTTTTATGAGAGGTTTGCGCAACGCCCCTTTTCTTTTCAGCGAATTTTAAGTTTAGACTGTGCAAAGCGTACTTTGGGAGAGGTCTAATCATTATTTCATATATCGATTAACTTTTTCTATATACATGATATAGATTGCTGGGTTACTGATATGACTGATGTTGCAATCTTTGTCAAGATAATCATTATGGAGTACAGTCTGGTCGGTCGATGGAATTATACTGATACATTTGCATATTTTGAAATCTTTCGTCATTGCCCATCTTATTGGTGAAAACCCACTAAAGGGATGCCATATGATTATTGTTTGATTATTGTTTGCAGACATCGTTGAAAATGCCTCGTTTCAAAACCGACAGAGCTGCGAAAGATTATTACGAATGCATGTAAGTATGATCATTCCAATTTGATGTAGTAAAATGTAATGAAATTATTATCATCGATGAAACTGGATTGTGACATACAGGGTATCAAGGTCCATACACCGATAGACAAATTCAGGCACTTTCAGCACATAACAGGAGCGTCTTACAATTCCAACTGCATGTTACCTACTTCAGTTACTGAGAACTTGTGCAAACACCTATTTAAATTCGTATCTGGTGATAGAGATACAAATACATGCATGATTACAAACAAGCGCTATATCAAAAGCCATGGGCTATAAAACAGCTAGGACTATGCTATGACTATGCTGTTTTATAGCCCATGGCTTTTGATATAGCACTTCAATTATAATAATTACGCTGATGACATGGGTATGTTAGCAGTTTACTTGAATATGGATGATTTCATACTTGATACATAATTACAGTTAACAATCTGCTCTCTATGCTCCTTCAAGAAAAAAAAAGATGGGAGAAGGAGTAGAAAAGAGACAGAGAAACGGAAGAGAAAGATGGGAACAAACGGATATCAAAAGTATTATTCTTCCCTTTTAAGGACTAAAATCTGTATTTGATAGAGAGAGAGAGACCGGTGGAGGGAGGTGGAAGGAAGGGGGAATAGAGATAGTGCCGGAGTTGATGGAGGGGGGGGGGGGGGGGGAAAGGGAAATGTTAGATACGGAGGGAGAGAGAGAAAAAAAGGAGAGAGAGAGAGAGAGAGAGCGAAAGAAAGATGAGGGCGGTGGAATTGAGAGAGGGAAGGTACTATAGCATGGGAGAAAAGGGCTACAAGATTTTAAAAAAAATGAAAGAGGGAAACATGAATATTAATTGTATGTGTATGGAAGATGGAGACAGTCTATCGATATACATTATAAGTAAGAAAATCTTCACGTCCTTCCACACAAATTGCACTTTCAGATGTCAGAGTGTACTCGCGTAAGATCTATGACAAGGGAATCATGAATTAGAGCAGTAACCACTACCCTCTCCACAATACCAAGCAACTGAAGCAGAGGGAGGGATATCATTTTTAGAAAATAATTGAGATCAAATAGCCGTCATTTTCACTTCAACTATTAGATCACTCTCTATTAGATTCCTCAAACATTACTCTCTCTCTCTCTCTCTCTCTATTCTTATCTTTTTCCATCTTTCTCCCGAGTATGTCTTCTGGATGGAGGCACGTATTGTATTGACAGTATTAATTTTCAGTACCACGGTCGCTAACCCGTGGCTGTTTGGTGACGGGTTTGCTGTTAATTATTCATACCTGAGGAGATTGGCCGCCTGCCAGCTCGGCGAGTTCTAGTCATGCTTCTTTGGTCTTCAGATCAAGCCGATTTATTGCAAGCCGGAAAATCATCAAAATTTTGTCCGATATAATCACAAGCGTTATTCTTTTTATCACTTTAATATTACTGTAGCCGGCTGCATTTGGCTGACAGGTTTTTCAAAAGGAACTGCCTTTGTAGGTCTAGAAAGGACTCTTTTCTCTCTACGGTATTAATGGTAGATTTATAGCCTGAAATAGTTAAGAGATAAGTTGCACTCTTTATAGGTATATTGGAAAGCGGTATAGGATTTGATCTGAATACCTATAGCAGGCAACATCAACAAAATATTAATCAACTGTGTTGCAATCGCTTGATAGTACATGATAAAATTGTGATGAACGGTCAGCTTTTCCGTTTTGCTTCATTTAATTTTTGCCCCAAAAACTGGAAAGGAAGTCCTCACTCCTCATCGAAGCAAGATAAACATAATATAATCATAATACACTTATTTTAACTTTGCACAACTCTATTCAAATGGGTGCTACAGGAATATGGTCATAATTATACAAGCTGGTTCTTTTCGATTGGACCAGTATTTTATTAATCATAATCAATGTTCTCTTGAAAAATTGTCCAATGGTCATTCCCCAGCAATCTTTAATGTCCACCCCAAAAAAAGATTCGTATCATAACTTCACGCTGTATGCTGTAAAAGTTTTTCAGTGCCCGGAATAAATATGCTAATATTCCCATATGCAAAAATATTTGGCTCGGTCACTACGTTTCCTCGCAGAATGACGAAATGATAATACGGAAAGGAATATATCCATATATCTAACCCCTCCCCCTTTACACACTGCAATACACTTATCCTCAATCCGCCCGTGAAAAATGACTACCCTGATTTGAAGAGGGAGTGTATATCCTCAATCCGCCCGTGAAAAAATAACTACCCCCTATTTGAAGAGGGAGTGTAGCCAAGTATTTTATATTTGTTTGGGGAAAAACAGGGGGTGACCATTCTTCTGAAAAGGGGCAATTAGGCAAGTAGAAATAACGGAGGAGCTTTAATTTATACGTTCATAATAATTATGTGAGGAAGCGAAACATATGAGCAGGCAAAATTCATTTAGAAATATTGAAACTTCAGATTTTGTTCCAGACCTCCGTGCCCACGCCGCCGCTATATAAGTGTAAGAAACTCACCTCAGGATTTGTCAATCTGTCGGTCAACTGAATCTGGTGTCGCCGACGTGGTCTAGTGGTTAAGGCATTGGCGTTCTAAGCCAACGACGATTCCGGAGACATTTTTTCAGCTTTGCAAAAATTTCAAAAAGGGAGGACAGCTCTGGGGAACTTTGATTATATATATATATATATATATATATATATATATATATATATATATATATATATATATATAAAACATATACATATTATTTTTTTAAAGAATGAAGAAACTGAAATAGTACAGCCACCTTTTGGTCCGAATTTAATTCCACTTTGCAAAAAGCCATCATTGACTTCGGGGAAACAAACCTTATTCATTATGCAAGTGGAACATTAAAACTTCATATTCAATCTTGTGCAGAAATGTGGTATGAATTAAACAGTATATCATCAAGTATACGAGATTGTAACATCCATCTTTTTTATCAATTCACTACGGTCAAGAGGAAGGGAGAGAGAGATAGAGAGAGACAGAGAGACAGACAGACAGAGACAGAGAGGGGGCAGAAAGAGAGAGAAAAGGAGATGGAGAGAGTATATCCATGAAAAAAGAGAAAAACATTGTTAAGCAATAAATTTTCCTTTGTACACACATACATCGAGAAATTTCATCAGAAGCACAACAATGATATTCCAAAAATTGGTTACATGTTTATAATTTTATTGTGATAGCATGACTAACATGTGTCATCCGCCTTTCTTTATAGTAATCAAAATGTTGTCCGTAAAAGTTGAAGACCAATTGAACCATTGACCTTGATCAATCTTAATTTGAGTTTTCATCTTCCTCTTCAAAATTATTCTTATTTAAACCTTAATACCTTTCTTTACACACAGATCAAGGAACGGGTATTCTCTTCATTAGAGCAGAATGATGACGAGCAGAGACCGACTTATTTCACCAGGGGTGATCGAAAAAATGAAATAATATATTCTTGTTAAACCTACGATAAAAGGAGTGAAATACAAAAATGCGGCATCCGTAAAGCTGACTTGTGATCCATGACCGTATGCATTTAGCGTGATGATATTCGCCAAACTATAAAAGGCGGTTTGAATTGATATCTGATACAATCGGTGCGGTAAATTTATTAAAACGGATACGGCGGCAAACCGAACTGAGCTAAGTTTACAAAAAGCATTGCGCCTTTTCTATTCATGCATTTCATTTTTAACGCGCTCGAGCAAACATTCCCTTTTGTTGGTGTAAAATATTAACGGAAGTCAATTTCGTACAATGAATATTAAAACAATCTACTTATCATTTAGAGTAAGAAAATAAACGGGTCGTGTTGTAAGGACAAACACGTTGTTATTTTGCTGATAATAAGGACGTATTCCACCCATGCAGCTTCACTATAAATACGAGATAACGTGAATGATTAAAATATAAAAAATATAAATTAAACAGCCTTTTATTGTTTGTAGTGCAAAAATCGAAGGGTTTCCATGGGCAATAACGTAGAGTGCCGGGAGGGGGGGGGGGGGGGGGGGGGGGAGGGTTGGCGGCGTTTGCAAACTCCAAAAAAATATGAAGAACTAAAACGGTAAGGAATGGAATGATATAAACAAATCATCCATGTCGGTATAAACAAATAAATCAGGAGATTTTTTTTCCAAATATGTGTTCTTTTTATTGTTGAGAGGATAACAGTCCTTCACCTTCCAAAGATGAATGTTCCTGATTTTCATATTTCCAACATAAACACAATCCTAAGAGGTGTAGACTCTATGTGAACGTCGAACACTTTTTTTTCATAGATGTGGCATGTTCTCAAATGTGTATATGCATTGTATTATTTCCCCTGAAAAATTCATTTATAATGTATCTACCTGAAAGCAATCAGAATATCAAGTGTAAGACTTGTAATATTTTCATGCCTCTCACGTAATTGCTCTTTTTTGGAGCTAGTATTGGAATACTTTACTTCTTATGCTGTAAATCTCCTTGTCAGCAATAAGACACGTTGATTATAGCAGACATAAAATTATGACCACCCACATCACTACACGAGATTGTGCGTTACAGTTTTCCTCCTATAACTCGGCAAAAAAAAGATTATTTCTGAAATGGTGGAACCGTAAATGGTTGGAGTGGTGGTGGGGCGCAACGACCCCGGTTCCCCTTTAGAAAAGTTCGTTTACGCGGCAATGGGTGTTCCGATTCCCGATTATATATGCAGGAGTTTATATAAAACGAGTTATTCCTTTTTATGGAACTCCAAGCGTGAAAACTTTAAACGTAAGATTTGTATTAGACCAGAGGGAAACATCTAACTTTAATTTGTTGTTTCATAGAATATTACCCTCTCGGAATATTCTGTATAAAGAGGCAAAGAAAGAGAGAGAGAGAACAAAAGTTTGCTTTGGAATGTTAGGGGGCTAACAATTCCGCGCTCTCACACGTGACCTTACTCCCTGTAATATACGTTACGTATTTTTGCCCTTAATGCATCTCAACTGAGAGAGAGAGAGAGCCTGGAGAGGGCCGACAGGACCAACGAAAACATATTTTTTTCAGACCTGTCAGAGAAAAATTATTATTGGATAACTTTCACTATACTCCCCCTATCTGGCAGTCATGGGGAGCGTTTCATCAAGCGTTTTGTCAGTGATTTTTACCGACAACTGTTATAAGCTACTGAAATCCTTGCATCTGATTGGCTGAGAGCAAATCAGACACCTGATGAAACGCTCCCCTGGCTCCGCCATTGTTCAAAGTATTGTCTTAAGTGAAAGCGTTGTTAATGCAAGGATTTATGATTAGCCATAATGCCATTTCCATTTGTGAAAACAATTTCAGGTGTTAAAAGAGTCTTAATAACAGGTCTCAAATAATGGATGTGAAAACATTATGGAGATTGTGATAAAACGCACAAAGTAATTTCCTCATTAAAATACAGTAATCATGCTTTGTCTAAGGATTAAACTGGTGACGTTTAATAATATCATGCTCATTGTTTATACATTTGATGTTTTTAAAGTTAGAACCGAAAACCGGATAAGATAAAAGGGTATAAAAGGGTTTACATTGTGTGTTTGCTTGTTGTTGTTAGGTCGTGAGAAGAAGACATTAGTTATCGGCGGGTGTTTTATTTACACAGGTCTATTGCCATGTACAGTGGTATTTTGCGATGCTTGCGTATCAAGCTTTTTGTATTTATGAAATACCAGGAAGATTTTTGTCTTACGTACTCATGAAATAAACAATTCCTTAAATTTGCATCTGATTAAATGTGAAAAAATGGTTTCAGAGTTTTAATCAAACAAAACGCTGTAATATCTAACTTTTTTCCTTCTTTTCTATAAAATAAAGTTGCACCATATTATAATTTCACACACTGAGTCATCGTTTGCAGCAACAAGAATCCTGTTATGTGTTAATTCATTTTAAAACAAATGGGAGGAGAATATTCAGTTTTTACTCAGATCTAAGCTTCCCTCCGGATAGCTAACAACTTTGCTTTTAAAAGCTTACGATAGTAACAAACAATTGCCTTATTACCATGTATTAAGTTGCAGAGTTGTTCAGCAGGTATTAAGGGGAAAATTCTGTATAACGCACTTGGTGATATAAATTAGATCAAAAATTAAGCAACGTATTATTTCATTCCAACTTGTTGACTAAAGATGGCGATATATTATAGTGAAGATTATAGTCAGAGTGAAGACAATTTTTTTTCAATCACAGCAAAGTTGTTAGACTTTTCTGTTGTACGTTCTAATTTTATTCTCTATAGTATAAATCAGATGCGGAAATGTACGGCTTGACTAGGAATGAGAAATAATTATCTACACGTGTCAGGGACAAATTAGAAGTAACATACAGTACATTCATACATACATATAAACACTTCCACCGAAGATGGCGATGTTTCACTTTGGTTAAGAAACAGATTCTGCTCAGTTTTTACTTTTAGCGATGTAAACTCTCTTAATCATGACTTTTTCCGAGATGAAAAGCTTGTATAAATTATGTACGAATATAAATTTCCTAACAAGTACGAATTGGGAAATGTCAGCCAGTCTTGTTGTTTCTTTTGTTCAGTTTCACCAACTAATTTCACTACTGAGGACATAACTTTAAAAATGTTAGTTTTCTGCATTCAATAAAGTCCAATTTCATAAATGGTTTTGCATCCTTCATGGAACATTCCCTTGAGTTTGGTCCAAACCGTCAACGTTTCTTAGAAATTAAAAGATGATGCAATTTTTCATTTTGTTAATTAGATGGCCATTTGTTCTTCAAAGCAATTAAATGCAATGGAATCACCTTCCGCCAATCATTCGGGCATGATTATTACACGGCGGAAGGCTTATAGGAAGAATAAACTGAACTGCAGTTCGGTATTATCTGAAAGAGGCCAGGACAGTGACTCGAGTCAGGTACTTGCACTCCAACCAAAAATAAACCCACGCCATGACCGGAACAAATACCCCCACTTTACTAGTGTCACTGACAATCACAAAACGTGTCGGCTGTGAATAATGTCATAATGAAGAAGCTGGACACGGACCCTCGATGTCATTAGTTAAATGATGATGTGATTAGGTGACGAATAGGTTTTCATCTTTCTTTTGGCTTATTTGGTAGCCAGAACACGACAGAATACTCGGTAAAGATGGGTGATGAGTGGAAAGAGAGAGAGAGAGAGAGAGAGAACGAGAGAGAGAGAGAGAGATACACAGATACACACAGAGGGAAGGAGAGAGAGAGAGAGAGAGATGGGGGGTCGGTGGGGGGGGGGGGGGGGGCGAGAGCGAGAGGTTAGCAGTAATGGGGTGGGGTATTAGACACAGTTATTATTGAATAGTCTGGGAGCCTGTCCCGAAATAGTCACCCCATTTTACATATGAGATTTGACCCTTTAAAGTTACTTAGACCATCCATGTCATTTACAAAAAGCTTGTCAGTTCGAACGAAGCCGCCGGTTTGGGCCCCAGCTCCCCTCCCCCGCGAAAGGGCCCCATAGTCAGGTCAATTTCAACCCATCTAACGTATGCGCCAAACTTTGTCAGAAGGAAGGTGTATGAGTATCCTTTGGCAAGACATTAATCTACATTTACCACTCTCCACCCAGGTGTAGTAATGGGTACCTGGTATGAATTTATTCCTTGAATGTATTGAAAAATACAAAACAAAAAGGGGTGGAACAAGTCCCTAAAGTGCCCTACTGAACCAAGCTTTGCTGCACAAAATGCTCTTGATCCACAGAAAAAGAAAATTGGCAATACAACGTTAATATCTCCAATGTGTTTCATTCAATTCATGTCAAATTTACATTGTACAATTTTGAGTATTTTAACTTTATTAGGATGCAATTTGGTGTCAACTGACCATTTGATATTGTCAGCATTATGTAAAACACCCATTGTCCATCTGCACCTATTTGACAAGACATAATAGAGGAGCTTGTTAAATATCTGGGCTATGTGGCTGCGATGCTGAAATCTACCATCCATGTGTTAATTACACAAATACCTTACATGCTTTCTATTATGCCTTGTCAAACAGGCGCAGATGGACAATGGGTGTGTTTACATAATCTTGTCAATATCATTTGCCTATTTTTGAGAAAACAACTCAATTTTCACAATTTAATAACTTATTATTGATATAATCATTTGACACCAAACTGCACCCTAAGGAAGTTACAGTACTCGAAATTGTACTTTGTAAATTTATCATGAATTGATTGACGCACTTTTGGAGTTATTAAGGTTGTATTGCCAATAAATGTTTATTCTCTACGTCCAGAGCATTTTGGGCAGCAAAGCTTGGTTTAGGGGCACTTTGGTGTGTTTTTTTAGGGGCGGGTTACATCCCTTCCCAATCGAATATTTTGTTAGTTTTTATCAGTATTTTTGTAATGTACATCCATACCTCTTCATTCTGACAAAATTTGGTCCATGGCCCTTAAGTGGCAAATTTGCCCCAATTTTAAGGGGCCTTTTGACAACTCATCCCGACGGAAAATTTTGTTAGTTTTGTGTTAGATGGGTTGAAATCGACCCGACTTTGGGGCCCCATTTTTTTATTATTATTATTATTTTTTTTTTAAAGTTTATTTAAATTGTTTTTATTTATTTATTTTTCTATTTATTTATTTATTTATTTATTTATTTTATGTCGTTCGGGCTGACAAGCTTTTTATGAATGACATGGAGATCTAAGTAACTTTAAGGGGTCCAATCTCATAATGTAATATGTGGTGACTATTTAGGGAAAGCTCCTGGCCTAGCAGTGTCTTCTATCGCGAATTCGATATACCTTTTTGGCGAGCACTTTTGACGGTGGCTATTTTCCCAAATAGGTATATATTTATAATCACCGCATGTAAATTATATGTTTTTATATATTTATCCTCGTTTTATAAATGATAATGGAAACTATAATTTCACCCTGCAAAATGTTTTGAAATATTCATGGCAGTGACTGAAGAACTAGGTAAATACTTTGACTGAAATGATATAAATGTACGGCTACACTGTAAAAAAAAAGTACTGCAAAATTACAGAAATCTGATGTCAGCAGAGTCGCCAGAAATTTGCTGTAAAAATACATGCTGTATGTAATTTTAGCATACATACAGGTTCTTATGTAATCCGATTACACATTAAAACCTGGTTACAGAGAGTTAGCAAGTAGACTTCCATCTGAACAACACATCTGCTGTGCTGTCTCTGCTGTGTTTAAGAGTGTGCTGGAATTGCGTTGGAACCCGAGTCCTACAATACATTAAGGTAAAAAAATTAAACTGTAAAATTACACCAAAAAATGTATAAAAACCCTATTTTGCCTTAAAATCACAAGTTTCTGATGTAACTCAGTTTCGCAATTACAAATGAGGTACTTTTACGGGAAAAATGTAAAAATAACATCACAACTGCTGTATTTATAATAAACAGAACAAATCTGTATTTTTTCCCCTGTAAAAATACAAATATTTTTTTACAGTGTATGCTAAGCGTCAAATGAATGAGTAACGATCTGCGGTATGATGATACCTGAGTTATTCTATTAGTTCCTCGAATATGTTCAGGAAAGAAATGAACTTTAAGAAATGATGAATTGTTACTTCCGACATAATTATTGAAAGAATGGCGCGTTTTAATCTTACGTTGTGTCACTGGCCACATAAAATGCATGAAGGTTGTGGAGTGAGAAAACGAAGAAGAAGAAAAAAAAAGACTAAATGCAGCAGTAGGAGCAACAGTTGACATGTATATAGTTACTATCAATTTAACCACTCTGGCAAGGAAACGGGTCAAACCTGAAATATAATGTTAATCAACTGCCGAGAAAAAAATTAGTGTCATAAAATTAGTCCACTTTCTTGAATACTGGCCTATATTAAACCTAAAATATAATGTTAATCAACTGCCGAGAAAAAAAGTGGCATAAAGTTAGTCCACTTTCTTGAATACCGGCCTATTTAAGTCCTAACGTAATGATTCCAAGAAGACATAATTATTTGAGTGAGATAACTTTTGATCACGCCATTCTGCTGACGATTACACAAACACAACTACATGAGCAACATGATACAAAGCATAACATATTCGTTTTCTTTACCGTCTAATTTAACATACCAAAATCGCAAATATCAGTTGAACCGTCCAATATATCACGCAAAAAGACAGACACAATTACGTTATATACAACTATATATCATTGACCCATATACTGAGAAGCCGAAGAGATGCTTGTAGTAACATTATTATTCCCCAGAGACCTTGGGCTACGTCATGCACTCGACCGTGATGCTGAGGCCTTGCGAAGAGTAGGAATTCATGATCATTTCATGGCTTAAAGGAAGTAACGTCGATATTTACAAATGCTCCTCAAGGTAGCTTGAATTTTTATGAAATGCTGTTTTACGATAATCAATCTGTAATCTCGTCACCCGAGAACATAAATTCGGAATGACAGATTTGCAACGAAAACGCTCAAAAAATTGGACAAATTTATCGTTCTTCCCAATTTTAGGGTGCAAGGCGGGAATGGTCAGTCATGTCATCATCTCCTATGACCATTAGACGGTGATTTTTATCATCTCATATTTTTACTTATAGCATTGATTATAATCAGCAGTAATAAAAGTTTACAAAACAACTGTTTTTGCGTTCGCATAAATTCACATTGTGGTGAGGATACTCCATTTTTCAACTGTGTGGCACAGTGTGGACATACTATTTCACATAGCCAACAGCATGGAAATGTTCATATTTCACACTGTGGTCATATTGTGTGCGACTATGTCTGTTTGTTGTTGTTTTTTTAAGGTAATGATCTTTGATGAAACAGAAATCTTACTTTATTGATGGAAATACGAAATAGCTGCCAATCATTGTATCATGACAAAATATAAGAATATTTCTTCATACTCTTATACCACACATAACACAGTATCGAACAGAGCGATATACCTTCTTGTTTGGAAAGAGTAATGTATGTTCACAAATTCGACACTCTGAAAATTCACTCTGAATCGTTCATACTGTTATTTTCAAAGTGGTAACAATGAGTGTTTTGAGTGAAGAACAGTGCAAACACGATGTGTTCATTATGGACAATGTTGTGAAAGTGTTCAAGATCCACTTTGTTCCCACACTTTGAACCGTTCATACGGTCGTTCTCTCATGATGTATTTCGCTGTGTCTTATGAGTGAAAACAGTGTCAACATAGTGCGTTCAATAGTCCATAACGTGAAAGTGTTCCAAATCCACTCTGCGGTGAGAGTTTGGCTGACCCATTGTTTCTACCAGGCCTATGCTGGTACAAAAACAAAGTTGTTTCCCACATATAAATCATATCATGTCATGTAATGAATAATGTGGAACCAATTTGAATGTAATAACCCCAATTTCCTTTACCTTATCAACTAATAACTACTGACTAAATCATTTAAAACGATTATTATAACTGTTTTCTCGTTTCTTCACTGACAACCATGAAATAACGTGAAATGATTGATTGTACCCTGTATAGAAGAGTTTTTCCCCTTTGACATAAAATAATATCTATACTCATAT
Source organism: Heliocidaris erythrogramma (assembly GCA_025617745.1). Taxonomy (NCBI): domain Eukaryota; kingdom Metazoa; phylum Echinodermata; class Echinoidea; order Camarodonta; family Echinometridae; genus Heliocidaris; species Heliocidaris erythrogramma. The sequence continues at coordinate 29,246,521 of CM046853.1, forward strand.
CACAAAGAAATACACTGCTACGCTCATGATGTTTTTTCACGATTCAATCATTCATTATTCATTCAGTTTCGAGGTAGTTTTTTGTTTGCGAAGCCATATCTCAGTGCGCTGGTGCGGTAAGGCGTGAGAAATACCAGTCCCGTCGCCCCGTCCATTTCTGATATTTGCTCATCGGCTAATGAACTCGTAAATTATACTAATGGATCTTCAAAATACGAAGCCCCGTCATCATTTTATTTGGCATTTCGTTGCCTTCAACCCCATGCTTTCGCCCTCTTCAGTGTCTTCTTTTAAAGCTGGGATAGCGATTTGTTGGATTCCGCCATCATATTTCGGGACGTCAACATCAGTATACAATCGTTTATGGAAGTTTGTCTTCTGTATGAAGAACACCACAACGTGTCCCAAATCTTTCAAACTCAAGTATGTAGGCCTAATCATTCTGCCGATTTAATTTTAATTCATGTGTTCTCTCCTGAAGATACGTGCGCCTAATGTGGTGTCGTATCGTTACAGATTATGATACGAACTTCTTGAGAAGAATCACAAGCTTCTACTTAAATGCGTGGTGAAGACAGAGCTCAAGGGCTGAGAGAAATAATCTTGGTATTAGTCAGAATCAAAACCAGGTTCTCAAAATAATATTTTTAATGTCAATGATGAAACATTTCTACATGTCCTTTCCTCTAGCACATTCACTACACGATGCTATTTATTTTATGTTATTTTTCATATAAACACCCTGTTGGTGTATGTCAGTGATGTTTGTTATTGTGTTAACATACAGAGAAAAGCAAAGGGAACAACTGAGATTTTCTCTCTTTTTTCTCTCTCTCTCTTTCTCTTTCTTTCCTTTTTTCATTAAAGTGCGTAGAGGCAACTTGATTTGTGATATACTGTATACAAGAACTGCATATTACATGGGCCGCGGAGCATTTTTGAAAGTGAGGGGAGGGGGGCTGATTTGATTTCACTCATTAATGCCAATTATCGAACCTTTTTCTCGAGATTTTATAACGCGTGTTTCTCAAAAAAAGTGTGTGTGTGGGGGGGGGGGGGGGGCTGCAGCCCCCAGCACCCCCCGTTCGCGTTCTATGTAGTATTATTATCATTATTATTATTATTATTATTATTATTATTATTATTATTATTATTATTATTATTATTATTATTATTATTATTATTATTATTATTATTATTATTATTATTATTATTATTATTATTATTATTATTATTATTATTATTATTATTATTATTATTATTATTATTATTATTATTATTATTATTATTAACCCATTTAAAAAAAAACACTAATATTCCTCCAGTCAAGTTTTGATGTTAGGGTTTAAAATGGACTATTTGGAACACAGTGTATACAGTACATGCATTTCATAGAACACTGACTTAAAATATCATCCTATTGCAAAAATTGCAACAATTTGCCAGAAACGATGGGAAGTGCTTCGAGGCCTATTTCGTGTACACCCCTCACACAGAAGCAAATACGTATACTTATTTGGTCACCGTATCAATGTAACGAATTGAAACTCGCTGTACGAAATTATGGAGTTCCGAACAAAATTTGAATATTTAATCAAAAGTTTGCAAACAGTCATAAGTTTTGAAGATTTATAATCTCTCAAATTTTTTCCTTTGCTTTGCTTTGTATGTGGATACAAGAACAGACATCATTGTAAAAATATTTCAGGATAGACAAAAATTCAAGTTTTTCTTTAGAATCAGATTTTTATTCTGACTAATACCGAGATTATTTCTTTCATCCCTTAATCTGTCTTCACCACGCATTTAAGCAGAAGCTTGAGATTCTTCTCAGGTAGTTTGACGGCTCCCGTCTGACGATAGTTAAAATATCTTAATCCTATAACGATAAGACAGCACACACTCTATACCCTACAAACATTCATTACCATCGCTAATTATTCATTTGTAAAGATCAAATATGAGGAAGGAGAGAGTGAGATAAATAAAGAGAGAGAGCGCGAGAAATATAAAGAGAGAAAGAGCGAAAGGGAGATACAGTTTTATCAAAGAAAGTGAGAACCAGAGAGGATTATAATTATTATGTTGTTGTAGTTGAATATGATGGCGCACTTCAATCTCTCCAGATTATACGCGCCAGCCACTTTCGTCAGTGGGACTTCGGCTAAGGAAGGCCCACGTATAACGTCGATCCATTTGGTGATTATTAGTTGCATGAAATCATTAGTGAAAAACAAATTATATATATAAATATATATTCCATCACCTTAATTAGTACACGAAAGCCGAAGCGAAATAGCAAAAATTCAATTATCCAGTTTAAGAATTGTGAGATAAATGCAATGCGCGCGAGACTGACTGTTCATGGAAAAAGCAGACTAACCAAAACGGTTAGTGGCATGTACATAACATAATAATTCCCGAATATAATCAGGGTTAGTCAAAAGTTGCTTAAGGGTTGGGTTATTGAGTTTTAACTTTCTGATCATTATGTGTCTCTCTTTTTCGTATTTTGAGCAACGTAAAATGAAATGTTCGATAGTTTCAAATACTTTACACACTTCCCAAAGACCGGAAGAATGTTGATTGATTTTTAACATATAAAAATCTCATGTACACTTACCTACTCTCAGTTGTTGGATCAGGCATTCATCTCTCCGAGACAAGCCTTTTCTGTATGCCTGCTCGGTAACCTAGTGCAGAGCATATAGAAATCTTCCCTTTTCTGAACTATTCCATTCATTTTGCCAAATATTTTTATAATAAACCAACCGAGAGCATGCAAGTTCGCTTGTAGTGTTAGATAAAACAATGTCTAAATGTTTTTTCAGAGCGCCTTTCTTGGCAGCCCTATCAACTATTTCATTGCCGTTAATATCACAGTGAGATGGAATCCATTCAAAAAAGACAAGAATATCCTTCGACAAAAAATTATGAATTTTGTGTAAGATTTCATTGACAATAGCGCATCGAATAAAGTATGAGTCGATCATTTGAAGGGCTGACAATGAGTCGCTAAAATGACCACTGAACAGGACTTTACGAAACTGTCTAACCACTCCAGAGCCATTAGAATGGCTACGAGTTCTGCTCTCATGATACATACATGTGACAATCTAAAAGATTTAATCACCTGATATTGGGGAACATAAAACGCGGCTCCTGTTCTGAGATCTTCAAGTTTAGACCCATCTGTATATACATGCAAATATCCTTTCCATATTATTCCTACTCTGTCCTGAACAATGGATTTCATCTCGGCTGCAAGCATATCCCTTTTTGGGATTTTGCCTCGAGTATCAAATGACACAAGAGGACGGGATAATCGCCGTCTATTATGCTATTACAGAAGATATCTCAACAGATGGCGCAATTTATCTTTCAGAGCATGCAAGGTTGATTTTTCATTTTGCTGTATTGATATAGATCAGCTAGCTGCAGGTATACAAATACATACATTATGCATACCACACAGGGGCAATTTTCATACAACCAGAGGAACAGTCGATAGTGATAGTGATTGTATAATCTTACAAAACCCCCAGGGGGTGTTTCATAAAGCTGTTCATAAGTTACGCTCGACTTTACGCATGACTGGTGATCATTTCTTGTGCTAAATGATTGAGAATCTGATTAGTATAGCACCTAAGAACATGTTCCAGTCGTTCGTAAAGTCATTCGTAACTTTACGAACAGCTTTATGAAACCACATGTAGCCCTCCCCACCGTTCTGAGTAGACGCATTGCTTAGCCGCCGCTTGAATAAATTTTTATTCAACTGTTTTTTTTTTAAACTTTGAAGAAACGTTTGTATTTTTACAAGCCAGGCTCAAGATTCTCCTTTCATTGTATTTCTTTTTTTTAATTATTCATGCCCCTTCACTATATGAGTGTCAAGATAAAATCCAGCAGATTTTGAGTGTGTCTAATAGATATTAAGAAACAGATGAATACCATGATGTGCTTATTGTTTACAGTCAGAATTCCCTGCTCCCGGATCATCTCAATTAAAGTTGGTCCTTACCATCCATACCATATCATTTGACAATGTTTGTAATTTCTATAATTTAGTAACCTACATGGGAAAAAAATCATTATTATCCATGACTATGCTGTTTGTTTTACATGTATAATAATCAAAGATAGATGTATCTGAAACTGTGCAAATAACTGGCATAAAACTGGACATTGGCACATGCAGCAAAGGCATCAAAAGCATAATCATCATATCATTGGCAGATCCGGGGGGCGAACTTTTAAAAATTTTTTTACAATAGTATGTATTTTGACAATAGAGGATCCCTTTTGTACCCCCACCCCCTTTTAGAATGAAAACCGTTTTTTTTTTTTTTTTTTGCTTGTCAGAGAATTATGGAGGGAAACTGGACCCCTATACCCCCCCCCCCCCCCGCCCCCCACTGGGCGAATTTTTGGAGGTCTGGCGATTTTGTTTTGTCGAATTAGAATTGTAATGACTTTATTTTTTTCAAATTAGAATTTTAATGATTAATGATTAAGTTGTAGTCCTCTCCGAAAGCTACCTTTTGTTTCCAATTTGGCAGTCGTGACTTGTGACACTTCGTTGGATGTATTTTTAATGTTCTTATTTAGAGTGACAACCTTCAACAAAACACAGATGTCTAGATCATAACAGTGATCTGTGAAGAACAAAGAATTTTCTTGAGGGCTATGTATTGCAACGTACTGAAATGAGCACACCTCATATCGAACTCTTACAAGCATGAAGTCTTGCATCAGGATATGAATACAATAACATAAATTTCCACTTTCATTTGCCAGAACCATGATAATCATTTCAGTGATCAAAGTTGTTTGAAATGGTAAGTAAATGTAGTGCAGTAAAATTATCAAAATGAGCAACAAGAGTGGATGATGACTGCATTTCCATAATAACAAAATAAGCATGAAAATGCCCAAAGCAACATTTGATAACACTGGCAATAATATATTTCATGTATTTCGAGAGAAACTTCCCTCTCTTTTTGTCTTGGTTCATTTGGATACTAGCATTAACAAAATCTAGCAATTTCAGTAAGATTTCATATAACCCTAGTGTTGATCAAACAATTTGTACTGAATGAATGCCGTTGACGCGACGGGCTTCATGAATCCGGAGATGGAAAGCGAAGGACTAACTGACATGGCGGATATCACGTGATCACGTACGAACAATGCCTACAATTTCGCACCCCCACGAGGCTTCTACGTCTTTTTGGAGTTTTGTGTATGAAACACCCCCAGGCTAAACATCTATTACAATTTTACGATTATTTTTAGATCTAGATATATAATTAGGATTATTTTGTTTTATATAAATGCCAGTTCGTTGCAGCTTGAGATGAAGCATTTCACAGGTGATTCATTTACGGTAATCTTCTGGAACACCATTAAAAAATCCATTGTACAACGTAATATTGCATTGCACCATGCATACGACAACACATTATCCAATGCGCTCCACACTTTTCGTCATCTCATAATAACAAAAATTTCATGATACATAACACTTGACCAAAAGCAATATCAGTGTGGATTAGTTCTGAAAATGCTATGAACATCCAAAGTAGCTCACATAACGATGTCACGTACACGTAAATAGGCGTACAATGCCGCGCCAAGACCTTGTAGCCTCGCAGTAGTAACCGAGTTGTGTGTTCACTTTTTTTGTCTATTGTATTGTGCATATAAATGTATATATAGATGTATAAATGTATATATAGATGTATATATATTATATAATATACAATATTAATCCTTTCTTTGATATTTGTTTTCATGAGCTACATTGGAAGTCTTGGAGCCCCTAAAACCCACAAACAACAACAAATAATCAAAAGTTAAAGGAAATATCCAACTTACAATGATCAGGTATTTCGCTACTGTCTGTCAGCTCATCCTGGATTTGAGGTATCATCCATGGTTGACTTCCTTCTGATCCTAGTTCTAAGAAACTTTTCTGTAATGTACCTGCAAAGGATTGAATAACACATTCATGAACAAAAGACAGAGACATGTAACACAAATGAAAAACTTCGCTTTCTAGAAAACATGGGCATCTAAACATTCAGATATTCTTGAAAACTTCAGCTTGTACTACTACTACTACTACTACTACTACTACTACTACTACTACTACTACTACTACTACTACTACTAATTACTACTACTTCTAGCAGCAGTAGTAGTAGTAGTAGTACTATTACTCCTACTACTACTACTACTACTACTACTACTCTACTGCTACTACTACTACTACTACTACTACTGCTACTAGTACTTCTACTACTCCTCCTACTATCCCCACTTCCTGCTGCTGCTACTACTAGTACACGTACTACTACTCCTCCTCCTACTACTACTACTACTACTACTACTACTAATACTACTCATGGGTGTCGATCCAAGGGGGTGGGGGTATATATCGCACCAAAATTTTTGTGAAAAGTGAAATGAATTCCTGTGAAAAGTGAAATGAATTTTTGTGAAAAGTGAAATACATATTGCCTGGAGTGAAATGCTTTTGTAAAAGAGAAATATAATTTGTATTGTGTTGAACAATTATATTTATTTCCGTAATGGCATTCCATAGGGACGGCCTGTATTATCCTCCCAATATTTTTGGATAAAATAAATAAGAATTAATATGATACATTAACTTAAAACTAATAATGATCCAAACTCATTATCTTTGATCTTGAAATACCCCCACATTCGTTAATGATTAAAAGTAAGGAAATAAGAATTGTCATAATTTCAATGCGAAAATATAGAAGAAAATTCGTTCGCTCGCATTGTTATTCTCCACTAAGGGGTTCCGTCCATTGACGTAGATACGTGCATTCCCTTTTTTCATTAAAAACCATTTTAGGATTCTCTTAAATGCAAGTTTTATAAAAGTTTTATTTTAAAGTCCTGGGGGGTGTTTCATAAAGCTGTTCGTAAAGTTACGCATGACTTTACGAACGACTGGAACATGTTCTTGGGTGCTATACCAATCAGATTCTCAATCATTTACAACAAGAACTGATCACCAGTCGTTCGTAAAGTCGTGCGTAACTTACGAGCAGCTTTATGAAACACCCCCCTGGTGTGGGAGGGGGATACACCCTCCAACACCCCCTGCTCGGTCGCTTAACTCAGTGGCGTATCTAGGGGGCAGGGGGCACGGGCCTCGGGCGGCACTTGGAGGGGGCGCAAAAAACGCAAAGAAGAGAAAGAAAAAAAGGGGGAAATGAAGAAAAATCCTAATCCTTACGGATTATGCGCGCCCCCCAAATCGGCAGGGTAAATGCACTACAAATCTAGTTTTTGAATGTTTGAAATGTGAAAATTTTCCAAAGCTCGGTCGCTTTGCTCTCTCGCATAATTACTTTCTTTCAGAATCTCGTAATTTTGCGCCCCCATTATATAGTTCTTAAATAGCTTAAAGGGTTCAAAATTTGAAAAACTATAGATGTAATTGCTTTGCTCGCTATATCATGTAAGTTTCATATGACTCCTGCTAAATATTGCACCCCCAATATAGAATAAAGTGTATAAACAGCATTTGCAAAGGTTTAACATTTGAAAGAAATCTCAACTTCAGGTCGCCTTGCTGAATTTCTATTTCTGGTTTTCGTTAGTTTTGCTCCCGATTGTAGAAGTGAGTGAATAGAACACCGTTTATCAATCTATATAATTCGAGCTTCTCTACCGCTCAATTTTTTAAGGGAAAAATTTGCTGCTTGCTCGCTTTTCTCCCTCGCTTGTACAACAACGTAGATAGGTTTGGGCACTCTCCCTCGCCGTTCATCCCCCACCCACAATCATGAACACGGATCGACACCCCTGTTGCTACTACTACTATTGCTACTACTACTATTATACTACTACTATACTACTACCACCACCACTACTACTACTACTACTACTACTACTACTACTACTACTACTACTACTACTACTACTACTACTACTACTACTACTACTGCTGGTACTTATAGTAGTAGTAGCAGTAGTAGCAGTACTACTACTACTACTACTACTACTAATGCTACAACAACTACTACTACTACTCCTACTACTACTACTACTACTACTACTACTACTACTACTACTACTACTATACTGCTTTTACTACTACTACTACTTATATTACTACTACTACTACTGCTTCTTCTACTACTACTACAACACAACAACTACTACTACTACTACTGCTACTACTACTACTACTACGCCTACTACTGCTACTTCTCCTCCTCCTCCTCCTACTATACCCTCTTCCTGCTGCTGCTGCTGCTGCTACTACTTCTACTACCACTACTGTAATTAAAAATTCTTCAAGTGAGAATAAATTATCCAATGGGTATCATGTGCTCCTATGCACACCTTACAAGAAAATATTTTAGGGACTTCTGATGACCCAAATGCAACCATTAATTTTTGTACAGACTTGCACTCACTACCTACATCAAGGACACGCAACTAGCTCTTCTTTAAAGACTGGCGTTAACCTCATTGACCACTTATTATGACACCTGGACATCATGGACTCCTTCTGAAAGCGGTCACGATATGCAAATGCCAAGAAATGCTACGGTTACTCTCGTCATTTCTCAGTAATCACAGGTGCAATATATCACTTGGAGACCAGACAAGTACTGCAAGGAGACTGAATGATGGGCCCTAGGGATCTGTTCTGGCCATGTTTTTCAACATAGATGTGAGTGACTTGCACCATCTCCGGGAAATTCGTGATTACCGTGACGGCTACCAAAAGAGCATATATATATACTGTTTGAGCAAACTCGGATGATACATAAGAATATTATGAATTTTTGAAGTTGTAATTAGTCAAACACAAATTGGCAACTCTGTTACGCGTCTTTCGAAGGTCCTGACCAATTTGTTCTGTATTGAAAGTTTCATATATTTCCATTTTCTTAGTTGCTGACGAAGGAATATATTTGTTTTCATAAATGGGTAAAGTAAAAACATATGTGCAATTTTTAATTTGTAAACAAATCTTTCGGCATATTACTAGATATGTGCAATGTTTAGATAGAGGGTGCATGATTAAATATTTTCTTTAATGGAGAAAATAGAAATTTATGATTTTTGTAATACATAGCAAATGGGAGAAAACCTCACAAGATATGTCACAGAGTTGCCTATAAATCTAATCAATTTTGCTCAAAGTTTCACCGATCTGTTTCTCTTATTTTTGATATCAGAGTCGACTTCCCATTTCATGTAGCATTAGAAACCTTCCAGGCTTTACACATATCAGTTTACTTGAATAAACATTCTTTTGGATCATTGTGTATGTGGTGAAAGAAAGAGAGAGAGAGAGAAAGAGTGATTGAGAGAAAGAGAGAGAGAGAGAGAGAGAGAGAGAGACAGAAAGACAGACAGACAGAGAGACAGAGAGAACAGGAGGAGGAAGAGAGAGAGGAGGTGGAGAACGCTTTTTTTTTAAAACCTGTATTGTAATGAGCACAATCATGTAAAATCATGTAAATGCTAAAAATAAAATACAACACCAAGTAAAATAACCGCAAACTGAAAATAAGTGCACATCAAATTTATAATACACACGTCTTTAGGGCATTTTAAATCAGGTTTATTTTTTTTTTTTTTAAACAGTATCTAAACATTTTTCTGTTAAAACATGTTTTTTAAACGAGTTTTAAACAGCAGTGTTTTAAACGCGCCACCCCTGACTAGTATAAAAAAATAGGTGTGCAAAATTTTCAGAATAGCACCTATTTTTGCATCAAATCAAATAAATATATGTGTGTGTATGTGTGTGGGGGGGGGGGGGGGGGCGGGAGAGGGAGGGGGGGGGGGTTACCAAAACTACACTTCTGTTTCATAAAGAAGGCAAGGAGAATAGTGACGTGTTATTGAAATACTGGTTCTATTACATAACAATATGTAATATTCAAATGAAAAACTAGAAAGAGAAGATATAGATAAAATATTAAAAGCATAATTTCAAGCAAAGATAAAAAAGGAAGTATAACGATATCCTTACAAAAAAATCCAGATATTGTTATATCTGAAACCGTCCCCCTTTCCCCCTGTTCCAGATTTCCTGAATTTCCGCTGAGCAACGTTAAGAACCATTCACTTTATCCACTTAAAAGCACTAGGGGCATTTTATGCTTCCCTGCAATTACTATGAAATCATATTTCATTGAACAAACATTGAAATAATGCGACCTGAACATGCACACTTAATTACATCAACAAGAAATTCTTTGGAATTATGTGAATTGATCGCCATTAGAAGCTTCAAGGCTTTACCGTTACAGTTCTAAATTGTATTTTCACTCCAAACAAGAGGCTAACCTCGCATTTTGTTTTTAAAAATCTAGACAGGCTTATTCTCTTATGTATGTAGGATAGATTTCTGTCTTAGGAAACAACAAATTACTTAAATTTTCTTAGAAAAAAAAAATCTACTGGAATAGCTGTTTTTTCTACATTATGCCCGATTTCACAGCAAACTAGACTTAACTTTACGAGAGAGAGAGAGAGAGAGAGAGAGAGGGGGGGGGTGGTAGATATACATGTAGCTTAGGGAGAATATAGGTGAAAAAATTCAGTGAAGGAAGAAGCGTAAAGGTTTATCAAAATACAATGCATTGTAGTCGATGTGTTTTTAAAATCAAATACAGACCTATAGAAAATGTAAGAAATGAATCTCAAATTTGAAACAAATTAGGTTCCATTCAACACCAATATCTACATTGTTTAAGTAATCAGGATAAACATCTGTATTACTGTAAAGAGATATATAAGATAATTTATGGCTGAAACAGATGCGATTGTTTGTATACCATCTGATACGCTCTTATATACAGTGGGTATCAAAACAAGTATACCAAAATTTGGTACCTTCTAATCTAAAATGTTATAACCGTTATGACTTTGAAATTTAGTTCATGGTAAAGGGTAACTTGTCTATCCAGTGGTACCTCATTCATGAAATTTCTGTCATGGACGACAGAGCACCAGGGTTTTTAAAAAAATATTGGCAAAATCTCCTTGTTCCAAGTTTGGGCTGATGCAGCGAATGTGGGTTAAGCCATACGAATGTGTTACATTAGTCTAAAATCATTTTAAAAGTTGAATTCTCCTTTGTGCTTCAATGCTTCATTGTTTAAAAGTGATCCAGTGTATCTATAAGCTTTCAGATGACCTTGTTCCAATCCATATGATAATCTTTAATTTATTTTAAAAGCCTTCTAGCTTCTTGTCTCGTGATAACTAAAAACTCTCTGCACATTTGTCCATTGCACCATTTTACCTGCATAAGGTGCACACGGTGTTTTTAGCGAATATCACATGAACTCAAAGATTTACTGACCTTAAAGACTAGAAAGAAGAAAAAGAAGGATATGTGTGTTGAGAATTACCAAGATAATTGACAGTAGACTTTCAAATAAAAAGATAGCTTCCAAAATAAATGCCCATTTTGAATGAATCAGTAAAAAATCTTACCTTAAAAAAGGGATGCGGACGATTGTGCTATCATGGCAAATAAAATATCATAAATTTAGCTTGCAATAAGCCCTTCTTGACTTTAGTACCTTTCCTATTCATATGCACAAAATCAATGAAAATAATGCAGCAAATGTTTTCCTACTGAAGTAAATAATGCATAATTGGTTTGACCCACACTCGCTGCTTCAGCCCAAACTTGGTACAAGAGAATTTTTACAATACCTTTTGAAAAGCCTGCTGCTCAGTCAGCTGTGGCAGCAAAGTAATCAATAAGGTATCAATATACAGAATATAAGTTGCTATTTACTTTTCCCATAGTGGCCCAAAGCGCTCACTATTACAGATATATATTTGTCGGGTGTGAACTCTTGAGTCTGACGTCATAAGCGAGGGTTTAACAGTAAAAAAAAATTAGTTTGCCAAGTGAGGGCGCTGTCAAGGCGTGCTGCTAATTTTCCTGTGTTGGGAAGTTTTCGTTCCTGCAACGATGCTATTGATTTTTGTGTAAATTTCGATACAAGCCCAATGATGTAAGTAAATGAATGTGTAATATTGAAGTTTAAGAATCAATCGTTCTATATAATCCATTTTCGTTATATATTGTGATTTTTAAGTGCTATAATTTGTGGTGCCAAATTACTACATGTATATCTTGAATACGGTGATAGTGAAAGTGTACGTGAGGGACTACACGTGTGCTATGTAAATTACATGAATAATTAATAGGGTATGAGGGCGTTTACGTTCAAGCTTCGTTGTGTGCCATGCCATGCGGATGGATTATTATGACAAATCTCAGTTTGCTTTAATGTTAATATGAGCAGCTATGAAATTGAAAAGGATATATATTGTACATGATATATCACATGTATGCAGAACTTTGGGGGTGTATTTATGTTTTATTTAGCTCATATGACACCAAAGATAAGGAATGAGTGAGAAGGTTATTTAGGTATTTCAAGCTTGAAATGACCCACTAAAGTATCACAGTGCAGAGATATAACAAATTATGTTGATATAAACAAAGTAATGAAAGAATTACATAGAGAGTGAATCTAATTTCAGGTTATGATATGATATTTAGCAAAGGTGTTCATCACATTTGAAAGGAAGTATTTTAATTTGTTAATGGATGTAAACAGTTGAGACATGCTTGACTAAAAATGTGTTTTTTCTTGTTTACATTAAATTGCAGACTGAACCTGCATTGCTGCAAGGTATCTGTTCATGTTTGTCATAGTTTGTCGTCAATAGTGTCTGCGTTGGGGATAGTTCGTCACAGCAATGGAAATACCCACATGAGCGTCTACCCAGGATAGGGCCCCCCGGGTCGATTAAGGAACTTAAACATTTTACGTATGTTTCTGGCCATTTATTCAACCCAGTCTAGATAACACTTTCAACTATTTATATCACTGGTGTGCCAGATGTTTTAATTCATTGTCAACCCACAGTAGTATTTGTGGCCATTTAGTCCACCAAGGGTAGATAACAATCCCAACTGCCTTTATCACAATCATCCTAGACACTTTAGTTTATTGTCTTTAATAATAATAATAGCTGTTTCTTTTATAGTGCCCTACCAGTTACAATGTAACCGACCAAAGCGCTTACAGCATTATTACCCCGGTCACTGAATTCAGTTGCGATTCTGCACATTACAGTGCACATTCTCCACTCCTCTGGGGAGCATTCCAGATAGTCGCCTGTTTCCAAGCGCGCACATGCTAATCCAACCACAATGACGTTCGCATCCTCCCGGGTACCCATTTAACACCTGGGTGGAGAGGAGCAATGTAGATAAAATGCCTTAGTGTCGTGCCGGGGTTCGAACCCCCCACGACCTTTGCATTCCCAGTCAAGTGATTGAACCACTCGACTACGACACCTGTCTTTGTGTCCATTAAGCCAACCCAGGGTAGATAACAATTCCTATTGTCTACATAACAGGCATCCTAGACGTTTTACTTCGTTGTCAACCTAGAGTAGTTTTTATGGCCATAGAGAAAGAAAGGCCATTTATTCCACCCAGGGTAGATAAGAATCCCAACTGCCTATATCACAATCATCTTAGACACTTTGGTTTATTGTCAACCCAGAGTTGTCTTTGTGTCCATTTAGTCATCCCAGGGTAGATAACAATAGGCATCCTAAACGTTTTAGTTTGTCAACCCAGAGTAGTTTTTGTGGCTATTTAGTCAACCCAGGGTAGATAACAATTCCAACTGTTTATATCACACGTGTCTCAGATGTTTTAATTTGTTGTCAACCCAGACTCGTATTTGTGGATGCCTGTGATACAAACAGTAGGAATTGTTATTTACCCTGGGTTGACTTAATGGACACAAAGACAACTCTGGGTTGACAATAAACTAAAGTGTCTAGGATGATTGTGATATATGCAGTTGGGATCCTTTTCTACTACCATGGGTATGGCCACAAATACTACTCTGGGTTGACAATAAATTAAAACCCTAATCTATCCGGGGTTGGTCTATATACCCAGGGGGGGGGGGGGGGGGGGCCTTACCCAGCGTAGAGTCTCATGTGGGTATTCCCATTGCTGCATATAAATATATATATAATGTGAAAGGAAATGAGAGAATAATGGTTGCGTAACTTAAATCAAAGTTCCCCAGAATTGTCCTCCCTTTTTGAATTTTTTGCAAAGGTTTTTTTTTGAAAAATGTAAGGCATTGGCGTTCTAAGCCAACGACCCGGGTTCGATTCCCGGCGGAGACATTTTTTTCAACCTTTGCAAAAATTTCAAAAAGGGAGGACACTTCTGGGGGACTTTGATTTAAGTTATGCAACCATTATTCTCTCATTTCTTTTCACATTGTATTTATTTCCACGGGAGTTGCCAAAGCTGTTGTATATGTTATTTCCTTACAATTATATATATATATATTATCAAAAGTTCAGAAAGTGGAGGACATATATGGATTATATAAAGTAAATGAAAAGTTCACTCAGAGACAAATAAGACACAGCAAAAAGAAAGAGGGGGTTCGAATAGAACAAGGATGAACGGAGGAGGAGGAGGTACAGGTGTTTTAATACTAATCCCTTTGAATCTTTGCTGGACAATGACCTTTGTGAGTGGTCAAGTTTGGAGTCTCTTAATAGAAGAAGGTTTGTTTGATGTAATATTAAGGCGATATGGCGTTTAATGCCGGTTTAAATCTATTGATGAAATAATCTTCTTTCAGACACCGTTTCATTTTATCTTCGTCATTCATTTTATAAAAGGGTGTGATAAGAAAACAGGGTTCTATAGAGTGAGCACATTTTTCTAGATGTTCACTTAATTTAAGTTGTCTGTATTCTTTTTGTCGATGGACTCTTACTCTGTTACGGAGAATATATCCGGTTTCTCCTACGTATTGTTTTTAGCAGCCTTGGCATGTTATGCAGTATATTAAATTTTTAGTTTGGCATGTGAATGGAAATTTGATATGGAATTTAGTTTGATTTGGCCCCAGATTAATTTGGTTAGTTTCATTTATATGAGAGCAAGGTTTGCATCGTTTGTCTCCGCATTTCTTGACACCTCCTTTAAGTTGTTTCTTTTGGGAAAAAGCCGCTTTTGTCAGAATTTGTTTTAAGTTCGGGCTCTGCCGTTTGCTTGATATAAGTTTCGTTTCTTTGAAAGCAGTTTTTAGAATTTTGTCACTTTGTATAATGGGAAAAGAATTATGGATAATTTGGAACATGTTAGGGTTATTGGGGTTGTATGTATGAACAAATGGTATAATGTTATTTTCCTCTTTCTTTCTGCAAGAAAATAAGCTTTCTCTGCTTAGTGCCAGAGCTTTAAAAATGCCGATTTCAATTATTTGTTTTGGGTATTGTCGGGCCATTAACATATGTTTTAATTCATCTAATCTTTTCTTTTTTGTGATTTTGTCAGATACAATGGTACATATTCTCCTAGCAAGATTGTAGGGTACGTTGTTTTTACATTGGTTCGGATGGCATGATTTGAAATTAATTGAATTAGGACTGATTTCCCATTTAAACGTAATTGATGGGTGTAGATTCATTAAGATATTGTGTAAATCATTTATATCTCCAAATTCACTCTTCCAAATGATAAAACAATCATCTAGATATCTTAACAAATTATTCTCAAAGTAGGTTCTGACAGTAAGATCAAATTGTTTCTCAATTTCTATATAAAGTTTCTCTTCCAGGTATCCCATGAATAGGGTAAGTGGGAGCCATTTTCGTTCCCATTGCAGTACCACATTTTTGCAAGAAATAATTATCATTGAAGTGGAATGTGTTGTTATGGAGAATAAAGTTTACAGCTTCCAGTAAAAAAATCCAATGGAAAACGTGAGTCAATTAATTCTGGATATTTATCAATCCAATATTTGATGCTTTTAACTCCATCTTCATGGGGAATATTAGTGTACAGACTATTGACATCATATGTTACAAAGACTGATTCAAATAACAACAGTTCATCAGGCAATTGAGTTAAAAAGTCAAGATCATCTCTGACAAAACTTTTGACTTTGGATGTTAAAGGACAATTAACCCCACGTGATATTCTAGATGCACCTATTGTCTGCTACGTCTTTCCATGGAGGCTGCCATTTTGTGCATGACACGGATCATTAGGTACCATATGCATTGATAATAGCCTACCTTTACAACAGATACGTCGCTTTGTTCTGATTGTATTACGATTGTTATTGGCCATGGGCCTAGATAATTGACGACCCATGAGTTCTAATAGCCATCCTGTAAAGCAGATTCCTCGCTTTGTTTTGGTATTGTTACGATTGTCTCCGTCCTTGACGTCAATTCTCCGTCCTTGACGTATATTTTTTATGAAGTATATTTTTTTATGAACAAATTAAGACCTTTTAAAAAATATATAAAACTAAACTTACATTTCAGAATATGTGACTTTATCTAATATATATTTGTCCTCTAAAAATCAATTACAAGTTAACGATGAAGGAAATTTTACTTGGGATGAAAAATATGTTCGTGTACACATAAAGTAATGGCAGCCCCCTTATTATTGCTAGCAGACGATAACTTGGCTGGAAAATAGTGATTTATATCTATATCCTGTGTTTTTACATGAAATTGCATGTATCAAATAAGAGGCATATACTACACCATTCAAAATAAGCTAATTCATACGCTGAGGTTAATTTCCCTTTAAAGGTTTCACTATAATGTCCATGAAGTTACTGAGACGGTGTGTAGGACACATTGGTCCTGCAATGATTGGGCGCATTTTCAGATTCTCAGGAGCTGGACATTGAATATACTCTGATTTTCCTTTTTGAACTTCTTTTCTTATTTCCGGGCTTTGGTGTATTTTGGGAAGACCGTAGATGTTACTGGTTTTATGTTCAAAATTTGTCAGAAAATTAATTTCTTTTTTAGTAAGGCATTTTTCATATTTTCCTATCAGTTTAATCATTTTCTTTTTTATTTTATCATCATTGTTGAATGTAAGTTTTTGGTACGTAGTTTCATCCTTGCCTAATGAACTGTTGTTATTTTGATAATTTGGGTAATTTTGATTTAAGCTAAGCAACCATTATTCTCCCATTTTCATTTCTCACAATTATAATTATTTCGACGAGAGTTGCCAAAGCTGTTGTATATGTTATTTCCTTACAATTGTTTATAATGATATAATTCTAATGTATACATGCATCTCAAAGCATTCGCTTGGATCCAGCTGAGGCATGCGGCTTGTCTTTATTCAAAAACTCACCTGCCCCCGACTAAGGAATTAATAATGTTGAAAATCACTGGCCCGTCTCCGTGGTCTAGTGGTTAAGGCATTGGCGTTCTAAGCCAACGACCCGGGTTTAATCCCCGGCGGAGACATTTTTTTCAAAAAGGGAGGACAGCTCTGGGGAATTTTGATTTAAGCTACGCAACCATTATTCTCTCATTTTCATTTCTCACAATTATAATTATTTCCACGAGAGTTTGCAAAGCTGTTGTATATATTATTTCCTTCAATTATATATATATATATATATGTGTGTGTGTGTGCGTGCGTGTGTGCGTATGTCTGTGTGTACATACATACACGTGTACTAACTTTAAACGTGTAGACGTGAACGTGAGTAATGAAACAACGACGTTATAACTATAAGGCGTAATTCATGAGTTTACACTTTGTGTTTCTTGAAGTAAAAAAGGCTCAAGATTTGTCCCTCCTCGAGGTTTACAGAATAAACTTTAACTCACGAAGCAATTTGAGGTTGAACGATGGCCTGTGTTATCAGGACTTTCCACAACCCCGGGCTCATCTTGTGTTTTATAAACCAACCTTATATGTATTTATCAAATAGCGCTGAATTGCTCACTCATGAGTAAATAATGAATTGTTTATCCGATAGCGCTGAATTGCCGGCGCCTTCTTTAGGGAACATACGACTGGTTAAGTAATGAATATAACTGAAGACAAAATCATAAGCCCTGTAGAAACCCCGAATTCCACTGACAGAATTCCATAAAGATCGATGTATGGTTCATTTACTGCCGAAATACATCTGTAAAATTATTATTATTATTTACTCGCCATTTCAAAAGCATGTCAAAACTCTTCAAAAATTGCTCTGGTGTTAATGTTTCCTGTTCAGTGAGATTTTAAGCGTTGTAAAATTCAATCGTCAAATTCTGGAGTGAATAATTTTGCCCTGAGAAAATGCTTTATAGGTTCGTTATTTTTCTCTGTAAGGAACAAAGGTACAAAGAAGTGTTCAAATTGTGCATACACCTAGCTGAACATTAATATACATGGCTAGAAAGCTATGTAAACATATCACTTTATTGTGTTAAATTGAAATTGTACTAATTTGTATATCATTTTTTTCTCAGTGTTTCTTGCAAAACATTTCAATAGTTGTTCTGTTATCTTGTTTATATGTTTTTTTTCACTCTTTGGAGTGATCTTAATTATAGCCTCCAAATATCGAAGTGTACCTGGATACCAAAGCTTTTGCATTTCACAAGAAAAGGAAGCGCATCCATAATCCAATACCCCTACATGTACACACCTGCACGTATCACGGACGGGTGCGCATCCCGGTCACGCCCTTGTGTGCAGTGATAGCCATTGTTACAATTCAATCGCAATTTTGGTACGATATCATGGGCACTTTGTTTGTTTCACGGAAATTATAACTAATTCAAAACCGTTGGTCGTAAAACATGCTATAAGTGGCTATTTCAGAAAATAAAAAAGTGAGATTTAGCCGTGTGAATAGGTCTTGGGAAATGAGAGTGCGATACTCGACCATGATCTCTGAGGTAATATATTTGATCTGCAGAAGGAGACTGCAAACAATTCCTCGAGGCTATTCAATCCATCTTGCCATCCGATAGAGGAGAGCACTGGTTTCAAGTGATCCAGTGGGAGGAATTGCTCATTCTGGCAAACTATCAGTTTCTATCAAGACTGACTACTGAGTGTAGTATCAACTCCTTCATGAGGATAAATCTGATCACGAGTATAGTATTCTTCCTAACTAATATTGATATTGTGTTATTTTACAAATGGATGAAAAAATTCAGGAAAAGATTTGGAATGTATATCGTGTCCGGAATTGGAAGGTGAACGTTTTAATATGACTAAATGTTATGGTTTGGATATTTTTGGAAAATATATTGATCGAATAATATTTTGTAATTAAATAAAAGACATGATAGAAGTGATATAACTATTTTCTTTTTGCTAAACCAAACTTCTTTTATTTAATTACAAAGATGAAATGGTAAACTACTTCAAGATATTTTAGGGATTTTCTTTCCATTAATATTATGCCGTACTTTGACAAATAGAAAATTTTTACAACTTTTCAGACCCTTAAGTAAATCTTATTATGCAAAACATGGACAGGCAATCATGAGGAAATGTTTTCTGTTGTCTTATTGTGTAAACTTCTTATGTTTTTAGGTGTTTTCCCCCCAAAATTCTGACAAAATGTAGATAACAGTTTCTTCATAAAATTTCTCCGTTACACATATGACATAACGTAATAAGAAATTGTAAAAACTGGCGAATGAGTGGGTGGGGGCATGGGGGATTCAAGCCACACAAAATCCTCCGAGCATTTTCGGTCAACTGAGGAAAAAGTGATGCTCTTTATTATAAATTTGCCCCCAAAGTTCTGAAATTTTATCGATGATATCTCTAATATAAATCACTGTTACTAAATTTGTTATTATTTGTAAGCTCGTGTATATTTCTCGGTGGAATGATGCCCCATATGATTATCATGATTATATTATTTGGGGTGGTGATTTACAGCTGAATATGGGGGCGGGTACAATGGGGAGATTTTTATAGTGTTCTTTCGAACGCAGGAAATGCCAAATTTCCTGAGACTCATCATTGACAATAGAGTTAGTAACAAACTATTGTGAAGGGCCGTGTTGAATTCAAACAACTCAAAACAAAATTGACCCTTTCCTTTTCCATTTTTAATTTTCTAAATTTGTTAGTTTCTTTTTTTTTTCCAAAAAATCTTAGATATGTTAGAGGTGTTGTGGTCTAGTAGATATGTCACGGGACTGCATATCACAAGGAACGGGGTTCGATTCTCTGCCACCTTCCTCCCAGGTGAAATTCCTTGAATGCTTGAGCGTCTTTTTTATGGTCGCTCAGCTAAAGCCGGGGAAATAATGATTGCACGGCCCTCACAGAGAACAGTATGTAATACTGATGAGGCTACCCTCATGACATGTTATAATAATAATAATAGTTATTATTATTATTAATATAAACTGAAATGACAAGAACCCAGTATTGGGAGAGGTATCACCCGTAAAATTTTGAGTAAAGTTCAGCAAAGTTTTTGAAAGCAGGTATAATGAATTGACATTTATAAGCCACTTATACATAAAATGGTTAAACAAATTTCAATCAAGGTCATCCTCATAAAATACAAAAACTGTTCTGTTCGCATACTTTGTTTCACTGTATGACTATATATCAATACAGGTTTTAAAGATGACGCATAGGATATCGTGCTGTAAAATGATATGAAAACGAGGATATATCTTTGTTCAAAGATGAAATTGATTAATAATAAAGTCTTTTGAAAGAGGGTCGGTTGGAGGGGGGGGGGGGGGGGGGGGCTGTGTCTGACACCAGAGTTATTAGCGGTTATGCCATTAGAAAATACATGTAGAAGACATATTCATTTATATCATTATTCAATAACATACAATATTTGATATCCAAACTTTTATGAGGATGAATCGACTACTGAACGTGGATGTAGTTGGTTACTAAAAATGAAATTATCAACAGAAATTCACTATTTGAGGATGCGCATCTATCAACCTCCCCTTATCCCTATGACCGACGAGCCCACATTGTACAGTTTGAATGACTCACTTGATAAGCATGATAATAGATATATTTGGATGCTTGAAATTAAGATGGAGATTAAACATTTTTATTTGAAACATATTTCATAACCCGGTGAAGCTTCAAAAATTTTGATCGGCATATAAATCCAACTTAAAATTCAGATTGTTCTTCCCGAATCTGATCTCTTGAATAATCAACCCGTATCCCTTAATTCTTATAATCTACTAATGTTATTAAAATGGTTTAAAATAATTTCATAGTACACATTTTCTAGGTAGAAATGCCTTATTTTGGGATGATAAAGTACTTTGTGATTTTGTAATCTAAAGATCAACTTAATTCAGTCAAGGGCGTATCTTGATGCCTTATATAGCATTTCGCATTTCTACGCATTCTCTTGTGAAAACAAAGGATTGGTTTGATTCGTTTACATAACAGCATGGTAAATGAGTCATATTCATTCTTATTGCTAGAAAATTTCACTTGATGCTATTTTATATTTGTCTTCATCAGTAATATGTCATTTTTTGTTGCCCTGATTTGGAAAATATGTTTGATGGTTTGTTTCTTTGCCCAAAAATGTACGATGACATAATGCTTTTCAAAATGTATGAATGATTTCATATCATTTATAATCAATAAATAATTTGCATTTTATTGTTTCATAAGAGACACTGTACATTCGATTGTTATAATATATTACATGCAATCATTGTGTAATCTTTGAATAAGTATACTACCCTATAATATGTTTTGTAAATATGTATATAACAATTTTGTTTCTATACTGAGCTAAAGTAGTCTTTATACTTCTTGTATGCCATTTCAAAATAACCCATATATAAATGGTTATTTTTCAACAGATTTTTGAAAATATCACCGTCTATACATTATGAATTAAGATGATAGGAATGTGCAACAATTTCAACATTTTCGTAAAACCAATTTTGATTACGAGGATACCATATTCTTTGTATATACATGTATATATATATATTTATGTATGTTCTTATTTATTTTTGGTTATGAGTTTATTTTCATGATTTTGTTGGCTATTATTGTTACTTACTATTGCTATCAGGGCCTCATGGAAGACCACCAATATTGGTGATAATGAGTCACCCTGTATAAATATCAGAAATAAATAAATAAATAAATAAATAAATAAATATACTCAAAAGATTTTCTAGATGGAGATGTCTTCTCCATGAATATTCTTCGCTTCATCAACATGGATAAAGCAAAACAACTATTTCCCAGGAAATTTGCAGCTATTTCCTGACCTGTTAAACAATATTGTCAAAAAAGAAATGGTAAAGGAGAAAGGGATTAATCGACTACGAACAGTCAGTCGCCACGACAAACTTTGATTTTAATAGGTCAATCGATTCAGTAGCCCTTAGGGAAATCCTTTATAGTTAACTTTTACAATTAACTTATGAAACGGTGTATCGTTTAAACTATGCAGACCTGCAGCTAAAGCAATTTTGGAATTAAAGCTTCCAGATTTTGCAATCAAGAGGATCAAAATATTATTTGATTCTTGACAATTTATTTCAGCCTACATAATTATCTTTTCATTTGCCGCCGTATCATTATCATTGAGTAAATATTTCCGTCAACCGTGTAGGTTTGATAATAAATCCTCTATTATATGAGAAAACTCTGGTCCAAAAATGCATGTTTCATATTTTTTAAGCCAGCATGATCAGATGAACTTATCAGAACAAATTCTCCACATTTTCGCTGGAATTCATTGAAGTGATTCGAATCTGTGGAGAGACCAATTTGCCTTGTGGGTGTGTTTGTGTGTGATTGTGTGCGCGCGCGCGCGATTGTGTGTGTGCGTTGGAGTGTGTGGAGCATAGGTGTGGAGTGAGTGAAACGGGGTGACGAGATATAGCTAGGTGGTTGTGGTCAGCGATCATTCCAGATAGTTGCAGTCAAACACCTTCAGTTGAGTTTAAAAAATCATGAAAGATCTCGACGGGATATGATAATAATGTACACGTCACTGACGGTTTCCATTGATATGGAACTGATATGGAATGAAGTGAGAAGATTTCCATTAAAGATTTAAAGTTCTCTTACAATGTTTTTTTTTAATTACCAAGGGTCGCTTTCATCTTTAACCTCCTATAAGACTCTAGAAAAACACTATAATAAGAAGCTAGCTAGTCCCTAGCTGCCCGGCCGGCTAGCGCTAGCGCTACGTACATCGGCAGTCGCTAGACCAGTCGTTTCGATTTAGTGTGCATCTAGTCTATTATGTTCGTGTTAGATCTATCTTTAGATCTATAGGTCTACTCCGGTGTCAGTAATATATTAAACACATTTTATCTCACCTAACAATGCCATTCCATCTCTCCATATTGATCAAAGAGACTCAGTGTTGTTAATTCACAATTTCCAAGTTGTGTCATCACATAGTTAATGTTATAGTGTCGGTGGCTCTTTCCTTTTTTTCGGGCATAGATTATGCAGCGCAGATAAATAGGTCAACTAAAACATGCGGTACGTATGCCCATTTGTATTGTTTTAATTCTCTATCTGAATCCCTTCAGCAATGTCAGCAGCCCATTGGACCATTAATTTTGAGCATCCTCCCTAGTGCGCTGAGATATAGGGTAGACTCTTTGTGCATTAGAATAAGAATGTTTTTTCTTTTAAGAATTTTGGCTTAGAAAAAATTTAAGATTTTAAGGACAAGGTGTGGCGCAATCGGTTAGTCGTCAGGCTCTGCATATGACTTTAGTCATTTATTTTAAGCGTGCATGGGTTCGAGTACCGCGCCTGACCTGACAAAAATGATTGTCGCTGCATTGGGTGTAACGTGCCCCTCCCCTCCGCTTCCGATTCAGGCTCGGGTTCAGGGGACAACACTGGACGTACTGGAGGCCTCGTGTGTAGGAGAGTCACTCCATATGCATGTTAGTACGCTACACTTATCGCAAAGAGTAGGGTACTGTAAACCCGGTGTTCCTGTATACACATCAGGTATTCTGTCTTCGTACAGACCGTCGTGCTGGGCTGCGTAGTCCTTTGACGATTACCAGAAGAAGAAAAGGAAGAAGAAGAAGAAGAACTCCGAAAAATCAGTTTCAAAAAGTCTAAATGTTAAGAAAAAGTTCTTAGCAAATATCTTTATATTAAATAGGCCTACGCATTTTGATTAAAACTTTTTCTTAAGAAAAAAGATGAGAATTTTTCTTTTAGATATCCTTCTTAAATAGTTTGTAGAATACGGGCCCAGAGTTCCGAGTGAGAATCTTCTGACTAGGCACGTTAAAATTTGTAAATGTCTTTATTGTTCACAATTTGTATCATGCTTGGAATATGCCTCGTCAGCTAGCCCCCCCCCCCCCCCCACGACAGTTTTCCCCGGCAACTGTATTAAACCCTCAAACAATCACCCTATGGACCCTTACAATGGAATACTTATTATCAACTAGCACAACTACCCTAAGTTACTTGCTGGTAATTGTACAAGGAGTCAGTTTTAAGGAGGTAGTTATCCGAGGGTAGTGTTTCAGTGTAGTGATTTATAGCCAGGGGGTAGTAGTGCTGAAAAGTTCTTACTTGGCTACAAGGAAAATTCGACGGTAGTCTTCTTCAGGCAGGGACAAATCACAGCATCGTACTTAGCTGTGCACTCCTTTACACACGAAATAGTTCCAAATTTTACGCCCCAAGCCGGCATTACAGCATCACCACTAAAATTTCAAATTTGAACATGGTTCAAGTGTCAGATACTGGACCCTAAAAGATGCACATTTTCACCTCTCGATGTTCAATGTTGCACTCTTCTCTTTTCAGGTTTCGTCCAGAGTGCCATTTTAAAAGTTGTAATGTTAAAATTTGTTCCTTATTATAGGGTGCCGGTATTGTCCCGTTCGGCATGCACATTTGAACCTTTATTCTTTTCTTGTTGTGTTTCATGCCTTGTCCAAGGGGAGGGGTGAGGGGGGGGGGGGGTATTTTAGGATCGAATATGTCTGAGCTGTAGGCTGCAAGAATATGTGTGGGGGCATGTGTAAACATTTGATATTTGTTTTATGTGAGTGTGCAGAGCCCTTGCAGATTAACTCTCCGCCCGAGATATGAAGCATCGCATTGGACAAGCTTGCCATCACCGTGAAATTTCATCCACGTTTCTCAATAAATCTGAAAAATGCACAGACTTTTTAAGTTTTGTTATATTTCCATGATATGATCATACACTTGGTTCAAAATCAAGCTTCAACCTTTACAACGATAGGATATTATAAAAGTTATAGTAGAATAATTCTTATGAAAAACTGAGTCGATCAGGCCGTGAATCATAATGAGAACACTAACTTGAGTTCCTTTATACGATTTGAAGAACTGTATCTCAAATCAGAAAAGGCACAAGCTGGAAAAGAATATAAAGATACCAAAGACAAAATTATACTATGCTGGTAACATTACTTTGGAAACAAATCTTGTTATTTCTTTGCATTAGTTCGTTATCTCTATGAAGGGATTTGGCTTTTACCTTTCCCTCATATGAAAACTTCTCAAGGAATTGAATAGAATTAACAAATTTTCCTGCATATATTCCTAGCACCCAATCCGAATTTAAGATCAACGAACTAGTAATCAATTCCAGTATTATTCCGAAATCCATTAACGGCTTTACCACTAATGTCGTCACTCCCTTCTCCTCTCTTTATTCTGATGCATTTACTTTAACTCACCAAGATGTATATATGAAGAGGGGATTAATATTGTTCATATTTCTGTTGGAATAGTACTTTTAATTTAGCGGAGGAAGACTCATCAGTAGCGTTATATCGGTATTGAAAGGGCAACTCTGTATTTATGAGAATGATATAATAATGAATAAGATTAATACATGGATCTTCATTTGATATGTAGTTATAGTATTTTAGAATAACCTGTCATAATTAAATACATGTAAATATCAAGGGAAAATGTGGTTCCCTGCCTAACTTTTTAAGCAGACAACACACCTTTTTTGCAGCTGTGACTATATAGCATTCTCACTTGCTTCACAATGTATCCCTGTTTATGCCTTCGCCTTAGGATATTTTATAGCATTTTGATAGGTAGGTAGTCCAAACTATTCGATTTATTAAATGTGTTAATCTGTTAAAAAATTTTAATGGCCAAAGATTATGTATACTTACCGTAGTATAAAAAGTAGGGTAGGAAAGTAAAAAGTGAATAGGAATTCATAAGAAAATGGCACTATAATTTAATCACCTCATGGTAAAGATGAGAAATGATTTGCATAAACCTACCCCAAAAGAGTTAAATATTGAGCAGTTTTTACGGGATAAAGAAGAATTAGCAGTAGGAAATTATAGACATCAGCAGAACCTTGCACTTATAAATTATTGTTAAAAAAAACCCAACAAAAATTCTAAAGGAGTTGTTCAAATTTTAGATCTTTGTAGAAAAAAAAGAAAAAAGGTGATGTACAGTTATTTCTTTGCCAAAAAACCAAAACAAAACAAAACAGTGTTAAGGCTTTATTCAATGTTGCAAATATTTTTATAATGAGAATAATAATAATAATAATAAAATCAGCATGCGGACGAACGTAGTCCTAAAAATTTAAATCCTCGGGGTGATCTGAAATCTTTAAATAAACAAACAACATGAATACTTTATAGAAAAGGGAATAAAATTTAGGAATTGGTAAGAAAATTACAATGGCAGACGTCCCACTTTTTTCGATACTGAAAAAGACTTTTCTCCCACGTTTTTACAAATTGTTTTCAATCATACATAATACAAAATTTTAAAAAACATTGTAGCACAACGTGTCCTTGAGGAAGTCGCTATATTCATTTCTACAAGAAATTTTCTTTGCCTTCATACCACTATCAATACTATTCCGAATGCCTGCTTCATGACGCTGACGAAATAAGTGGCTTCTGTTTCAAGAGAGTGCAACTTCTGATCTGATTAATATTAAATTTAAAGTTATTTAAGTTAAATTTACTATTATTATTTATATGTAATGTCTTTTATAAAATCTTCATATGTGCCAATCAGAGAGGAAAGTATAAAGAAAAGTATCTAGTTTCGATCCTCGGTGTTACTACAATTCCCACTTTTTTCTTTGCCTGTTACCTATTTAAAATTTTCATTTTTTTTTTTAAATTTTAATTACGATTTTATTTTATTTTCATTTTGATTTCTCAATGTAATAGTTGTGCAGTTAACAATTTAAAAAAAAAATTGACAACGAATATAAGTGCAGAGCCATTTTCAATCATTGAAAGCAAATTAAAGAACATTAACATTTAAGTTGTAAGGGAATAAAATAATAACAGTGAAGACTACATTAAAATAATCATATGAAAATGAGAATGTAAAAGAGACCAGCAAATGAGAAAAGCTTGTAGAAGCGCTGGTCCCTGGCAAAAAGTAAATTATAAATCTTGCAAAAGATAAACATTAAAATGGGCAATCATGCAAAACATTTCACAATGGGTTTATAAAAATATAAAAGGGGGAAGGAGAAGAAAAGGGGAAATAAAAGGTGTAGAAAAAGAAAAAATATACATGACTTTATAATAAAAATCATAAACGACACAAACAACAAAAAATACGTTTTATCAATGAGAAAGCAATGAAAGATATTGTAAAAACAAAAAGCTGGACACTGGCAAGACTTAAAGGATTAAACTTTATAAAAGACAGAACAAGAAGGACGGTGTGACATGTGACATGGGAGGATTAGGATTGGAGGATGGGGGGGGGGGGGGGGGGGGGAGGCGGGATCTGGAAGGTTTTATTCAATTTAAAGATTTTACTACACAAGTAAACAAAACATAGTATTAACAGATGCCAGTCTTAAATAAAGGCATTTTCAAGGCGTATGGACTTTTTATATTTTTGCAAGTAATTTTTTTGGAGTGTCTTTTTTTGTGCAGTAAGCAATTTGTGCATTATCATGCAGCTAATGCAAGATCTAGGTAATCATAACAGACTTTGGAAATGAATACTTTTTCTTAAAGATTAATATGGTAATATGGTAAAATGATGATGATGATGACTGGATGATGGTGTATTACCATTCTGGAATAGTAATATATAAAATACATGAACTATTTCCTTCTTTCTATTTCTGTGAACATTTTGGAAGTTTGAACGAAGGATTTGCAAATTTTGGTGAATTGGGTCATGGGCTTCCTTATATAATTCATTCCATTGTCCTATGCAAAGAAAGGAAATAATTTTAAGTTATAGGTCTACGTCTGTTTTTGTGTGGTTTAGTTGTCAATTGCCACTTGGATGGGGCGCCAAAACATAATTTGAGAAAGAGAAAGAATAGAAAGAAAAAGAAAATTATGATTATATTGTGGATTATATATGCCCCCAATATGGAGGATAAATTGCATTAGAAACTATGTCTCTTTAGAGTATAAAATGCGAATAGTTTTCTCAAGCTTGTTCGCTTTGCACCTTCAGATAACGTTGCCTCAGGATCTTGTACAATTTTCACGCCCCTATATACATATAATCATGACATTTAGTTTAGAAAATCTCGTCGCTCTTCTCCATAATATAAATGTAGGCCTTTAAGTTTCAGCAGCTTCTTTTTATGTATTTTGCCCCGGATACAGGAAAAAGCTAAAAGAGCACTTGCAAAGTATTTCAACATTTGAAATAAATCTTGAGTTTTACTTGCCTTACTAAATTCCTCGAAGAATTCTCCTGGGTTTTCATGAATTCTACGACCCATTTGAAAAAAACTGTTTATCAATGTTCATAATTCAAAACGCTATACCAATTGATTGCAGTGATCCTTTGCGAATTTTCACTAATATATATTTAAAAAAAAAAGAAAAATTAGTTACCAAACTTTCCTTGCACACAAATAAATGATCAGTTAATTACCAGCTATTCATGTCAAGGGAGATAACAATACGTGTGCAGACAGTAGGTCATGACCAGGGGGTTGTCAAAATTAATATATATTTTTTGCACCAGGCCTTTGTAGGCTTCCCCTTTCCGTTTGAACTGGCTGCCTGTCCTAGCAATAAACAAATAAGACAAAAGACTTCATGCACAGCTGATTGTCAACAAATTGGAGTGGTGAGTACAAAATGATAAAAGCTGATTGATAGTGAGGTACGTTTTCATGAACCTACTTGACCATGCAATTAACAACAGAGCAACCAGTATTTCTGGTAACAAAATGGGGACGATCTGGGGGACTTTAATAAATCATGGAAATGCAAGTATCAATTTACACCAACAGAGCTTTGTCATCCCTAGCTCATTTTTACCGATTGAGGTGTCATATGAAAGGGCAGAAAATGAACTTTCTAGAAATGTGATTATCTCTTTGAAATTCAGATATCGTTGGCCAAACGACTTTTTGGTAGCCCTGCTTCATATTGTCTTTATTCACTCATGCGTGAAGTATGTATCATAATTATGAGTGGCATCAAATGAAAGAAGAGGATTCGAGCTTTACAAATATGTGTCATTTATTACTCATATTTGTGATCAAGATATGATTAAACATCGATAAATCTCGGTTTCATGTTTTCTGGGACGCACTGTATAGGATTATAATGCGAAAACATTAGAACGGCAATATTAAGCCTATTAATATAATAAATTTTCAGCACATTGTTAGAGTTGAACAATCAATCAATGTGATGGCGATAATTAACATTATTAATAATTCGCATAGCCTTTTTTTCTGTAATAACAGAACTCTGTCTAATATGTATACCGCACTGTTTCCCCAGGTTTATATTCCGTAATCTAGATATTGCAAAACTAGTGTGGAGTGTGGAAATTACGTGGTTAATATTTTTCTTAAGCTCGACCACAATAGCTTTGCTCTTGAAAATTAAATATATTTTGATGTTTTCGCCGCTTTTCATAAAAAAATCATCCCGTCTACACATTCAAGGGATATCCAGGGCTGCAGTATTGAATCAATATTTCACTTATATTCCTCTACATTTCCTTCTTTTTTTAAAAAATCTGTTAATAATTGTTTTAAATCTTATATATTATTAAAAGGTATAGTCTATAAACATAGTTTTCAATCATTTTTGTTTCCAATTATTATTTTTACATCTTTCTGCCAATAGCCTGAGGCTTTGTTCGTATACTAAGCACCGATCGTCATGCCCAAAGACCACCCAATTGATAAAATGCAATGTACAATGTAACACCCAAACAACAGCAAAACAAACAAATACAAACCTTTTTCATAGTTATTGATAATAACTGATGGAATCGACAGGCACACTGAATCATTCTCACCTCACATCCCTACGTATCACGGGAGTATAATGTCAAATCGGAAAAAATTGTCGTTCTTTTGGCTTGATACCCGGACGGATATGATGCCCCCCCCCCCCCCTCCCCAAATATATCTCATTCGGCTTTATAAACTGAGCTTATTTATTGAATTAAAAAAGGAAGACAAGAAATGGAGGGTGGAAGACACCCCAAAATTAAGGAGAGAAAAGACAGGGAAAGAATCGAGAGAAAGAGAGAGGGGAGCGAGAGACAAGATAGGGAGAGGGAGGGGGAGAGGGAGAGAGAGAGATAGAGAGAGAGAGAGAGAGAGAGAGAGGGAGAGGAGAGCGAAGAGAGAGAAATAGGGAAAAGGTGGATGCAAACAGTCATGCACTTTGAGCGCAATTCAAATAGTAATATTGCCCCCGTGCCGGTGCAATATTCCTCTATCAAAATACCACTCCATCCAGACCACATGGTCTCCTCTTACCCCCGATTTATATGTAACTTTAACCACGTTCATCAGTTTATCGCATCTTAGTGCCTAACACTTACATTTCATTATACCATGTTATATTATGCTATGCATGCCTACACTCTAAAACAAGCGGGGTACAATAATTTTACCCAGTATTGGGTAAAAAGGAACCTGCAAGATTTTAACACGCATGTTCCCTTAGTACACAATATTGGGTTAAATTTACCCAACTGGTTTTTTAGTGTAAACAGTGTGTTTGCGACCCCATACTTATTTTTCTTTTGAATTAGTTAATGACCAAAAGAACAACAAGAACAAAAAATATTGCAGTATAGATGATGTAATGAGATTTGGAGACATCAAGATACTTGCAATATGCGCAAAAGGTAATATTAAGTCTTTCATATCGCTTACCAAGTTTTCCAAAGCTTAGTTTTGGGGCGGATTTTTTGATCGCCGTTTATTGCAAGATAGATCAATTACCCTATTTACGGAAAATAGCGGAAACCTTGTATTTGGGATCTAGTTCCATACTGTGAGGATCTAAGTACAGAGTTTATATTCATCCCTTTCGGGTGGCCGAATATAGCTGACACCAACTTTAAGGTATACTATGGCAGTAAAGGTCATCCACCTGGTTGAGGCCTTTATATGAGAAATCTTTAAAAGAGGAAAAAAAGAAAGAAAAAGAAAAGGGTACTCAAGACTTGCCAGAGCAAGTAGCATCGGGAGTGATAAAACTGTCAGAAACGAAATGCATTGAAATCCGTGACGGAATATCTGGGTTATTTAAAACATATTTTGTGAGCTGATAGAGATTTGTTTAAAGAGCTAGCGAGACATGGTGCGGAAGTTATCCGTCTAAGGCACGGTACATTTTATCACTCGTCTTATAGTAAAATCCAGTTTGATATCAAGTTGGTTTTAATAAAAGCAGAAAGATGAGAGAATCAGATGAGCAAAGTATGTGAAAAATCCGATTAAAGTATAAGAAAGGTATGATGTTTTGAAATTGCAATCAATCAAAATCATTTGAGAAAAAATACATTGCTCTTAGTGGGGCGGCACAGCAACAAATTCCAGGCCAATTGTGCATTTTATGGTAAAAACGCCAAATTTGGCACACAGGTACATGAATATGTTATCAGCAAACATGGATATTGAGTCACCAAGAATTTGGGCCCTGGGGCCAGTTGTGCGCGTTCATTTAAATGGCTGCCACATGTTATATTTTCTTTATATTTTGTAAAAAATGATAATTTTTACAAAATTTAAGTATAATAAATTGTGTTGCAGTCGTATTTAAGTTTTCAGGGCACAACATTCTGATAAAACATTTAGGTGCCCATTTTTTTTCCCAAATACGTAAAATATATAATAAATTATTGTGAGTTGGAATAACTCCACGTTCCGGTCAGAATGCTCTGGCCGTCGTCAGGAGAATGAGAAGAGCGAATAAATCAGCAGAATTTATATATGAAGCAGCAATTCAATAAATAAAATGGATGCAAACACATAACATAGAAAGAAATAGTAACAGTAACATCAAAGTACCTACATTGAAAGGATAAATAACATCAAGGTACCTGCATTGAAAGGATAAGTGACATCAAACGAATCCTGTGTTGAAAAGAAAACATTGAAAGCAAGTGAACAATAGGACTAAGAAATCAATTAACCGTCTGGATAAGCTGGAAACAAAAGGGGGGATTGGGACCGTAGGTAATCTGTGGAGATTCTGCTGATTTATTCGCTCTTCTCATTCTCCTGACGACGGCCAGAGCATTCTGACCGGAACGTGGAGTTATTCCAACTCACATGGTTGTACCGCAAACCTTTTTTCTGAATTACAACTTCACCATGCAAACCTTCAAATCCTATAATAAATTATTGCATTGCAAAATATGTTTGAAATTATCCTAATTGTAATCAGAAAAAATACCATATTTAGAATCGACAGAATAGGTGGCTCACGTGCCCATTGTGCCCCATTGTGAGAAAGGCCCCAAAATATATGTTTGAAATAACAATGTTATTTTAATCTGAATAGCACATTTTGTGATAGTAGCACCAAACCTGGCACACGTGTACATACAAGTAAATGTGTTATGAGAGAAAGTGTATATTGAGCCATCTCAATGTGGGTCCTTTAGGCCTGTTGTGCCCATTTTTCTGACTGGCCGCCATAGGGTACTTTTCATGTATAATTTGTCAAATATCAGTATATTAGAGCAAATTCAGATATAATGAAATATTTTGGATTCATATTTAAAATTTCAAGGGCTCCAAATTCATGGAAAGTATTTTTGTCCCCATTATAAAGTAAGGGCATATTTGAACACCAGTGTAAGATAGAGTCATGAATCGTAGACTATGTGAAAAATGATTCTAATTGTGATCAGGCAAAGACGGCCTTCTTTAAGATTGGAAAAATCCATGTACGTGGCACGGTCAAACAGGTGTCCATTCTGAAAAAGGGCCCAAAATATACATATGTTAAAATAAGATTTCAAATCTTTGATTTCATGTTTAAATTGGTAGACAGCTAGTTTTCAAGATCATAGGACGCGCCCTCTATCACATGGGTGCATGTGATAGATAATGAAAGACTAATCTTGTACAATCTGATTTAGTTTCAACGCTTATCTTCGAAAAGTTAAGGATTGCCCATGCATATACTGTATGTACTGCACTTTATGCCAAATGTCGCGCTTTGTGCTAGTTCGCCTATAAGACATGTTACTTGTCTAGCACCATGACATAATTGGTAATTGATTTAATACCATGAATACATGCAATGGGAAAATTGCGAAAGACCAATCTCGTACAATCTAATAAGGTTTCATCGCTTATCGAAAAGCTAAGGATTGCCCATCCATATATACTGTATGTACTGCTTTATGCAACATGTCGCGCTTTGTGCTAGTTCGCCTATAAGAAATGTTACTTGTCTGGCACCATGACATAATTGGTAATTGATTTAATACAATGAATACATGTATAGTTTATATGATGCAGGGTATTCCCTCTCTCTCTCTCTCTCTCTCTCTGTCTCTCTTTATCATCTTATCAGCTGTGCCCACCCCATGGCCATGGTAATGTATAGTTACCATGGTTACTAGCTTGTAATTCCAAGAGGCAAATAATAGTAGTCATAGACGGGACCCAATACACCCAGAAAACGCCTGGTTTAAAAAAATTCCGTGTAAATTATTTTCCCTGTATAATGGCATTAGTTCACCAGGAATTTTGATTAAATCAGGAGGGCACGAAGATCACCCTCAATGGATCCTGGGGCGGGCATTTTTCATCGTTACCCGGTTACTTAGCTGGTGCGCAGAATGTTTGCAACGCTTTGCTGGCACTCCAAATTTAAGACAGACCCCCTGATATTACACAGTTACAAGCGGCACATTGATATTAATTATCATGGTCACTTATTCGCGACTATGGGGCACTCAGTCAAGGCCCCTGGTATAAGGTAAATACAAGTATCTTGGAGAGACACGTTTGCACGGAATGTATCATAGAGATCCTTTCTTTTCGTGAAAACTGGTGAACATTATGTATCCTACCCATATGGAACATACAAGCTAACCTTGATAATCTATCCAGTGCTGTATGATCATCGCCTTTTCATGTTTAATAAATGGCGATGAGACAAATTCATTAGCAGTTAGACATTTCAAATTTTAGCATTGCGCTATGATGAACATACTAATGAATTTAAATCATCGCCATTTTTATTAAACATTAAAAGGCAATGATCATACAGCACTGGATGGAATGTCACGGTTAGCTTGTATGAACCATGTGGGTAGGATACATACAGGGTTGGAAAAAAGTTTGGAATATTTTTTTGGCGATGAGTATGTCTGATTTTAAATGCTAGTTTCTACTATATTGTGATGAATAATTCATCCAAATCGGATTAACTGTGTTGAATGAAGTCTACTGTTCCATCTTGTACCAAAGATTACGTAATATTGTTAAACATGTTACAATGGCTGACCAATGAACCACATGTTGTCAGTTTTGCTCTATTTGTGGTTGAACATCTTGTTATACATTTCTCTACTTCACGTGGAATTTTGAAAAAGCTACGTGCAGTTTGTAGTCATTACCTTGTGCAAACGAAAGTTGATAACATGGTGCGTCAATTTAGCGACCACATGTACAACAGGGTCATTACCCTGCGCAATGGCGGTTGGAAGCAAAGGGACATCGCTCTTGCATTAGGTATGACACAGGGGGCAGTGTCAAAAATTATACAGAGGCATCGAGAGACTGGGACACCCACTCCTAGACCAAGGTCAGGTAGGCCTCGGATTACAACAGCAAGGGAAGACCGATCCCTCTTCAGACTTTGCCGCAATGGACGCACGAAGTCTGCAAGTCATTTGAGAGAGGAGTGGATGAGGTTCATAAACATCCCTGTTACCAGGAAACTTGTGAACAATAGACTGTTAAGTGCTGGTCTTTTTGCTAGACGTCCAGTAAGAAAACCGATACTACTGCAAAGACACCGCACTGCACGCCTGCGTTGGGCACAGCGGTATCGTCATCTTCAGATTGCTCACTGGGAATATGTGATCTTCAGCGATGAGTCTCGCTTTCTCTTGCATAGGGTAGATGGTCGAATAAGAGTGCGCAGACTGACTGGGCAACAACTCCTTGAGGATTGTGTCCTACCTAGAGTACAAGGAGGTGGTGGTGGGGTCACCATCTGGGGCGCTTTTCACAGCGGAGCAAAATGCGATCTTTACATGCTCGAGGGCCATATGAACCAGGAGCAGTACATACATGTCTTGCAAACGGTAATGCTCCCATTCGCTAGAAGGGACTTCCGAGCGAACTTTGTCTTCCAAGACGACAACGCTCCCGCACACAGAGCGCGACGGGTGACCGAATTCCTTGATAACGAGAACGTGGATCACATGGACTGGCCAGCTTTAAGTCCTGACATGAACCCGATAGAACATTTGTGGGCAGATTTGTCTCGCCGATTAGGAGAGATGGTCAACCAACCAACAACTATAGCTGAACTCAGAGCGGCAATTGTAGCTTGCTGGCAAGATATCCCCCAGAACACCCTGAGGACCCTTGTTGCAGGAATGCCACGCCGTGTACGTGCTCTTCAGTTGGCTAGAGGAGGTCACACGAAATACTGATGTATATTTTCATAAAGAGGGATGTTTATCCGATGCAAGAATGAGACTTTTGAGGACTTCGGTATAGCAATTAAACTGTATCTGATTATTTAACTTTTTCGTTAGACATTTGCAAAAACAGCAAATATACGCTTCCGAATTCCAAGTGGACCTCTGCACTGTGTGATAAGCCTGATTTTTAATGTTGTGCTTTTAAAGTTAAAAAGGGACACATATCTTTTATTTGAACCTCAAAGAAGAACTTAAAATGACGAGGGATATGTTTAAGACAAGAAATAATTCTTGGAATAAAAATATTCCAAACTTTTTTCCAACCCTGTATATTCAACAGTGTTCACGAAAAGAAAGGATCTCAAAGATAAATTCCGTGCAAAACTATGCGCTATTTGCCAAACTGGGGACCTGTGCCGTACAACTTCACATCAGGCAATGTATCTTCTAGATCACACTTTGAAATATATCATATGTAGTTGACGGCTCAGTGTCTTCCTGCAATACGTCCATTATTCAAGGAACGGGGACCTATTAAAATCATTTTTCCTTAGGTTAATATGGGCCCTCATAGGCTTCGTTATGTGTTCAATCTGTCACATAACATCATAATACTTGAAATTCGACTATTTTTTCACATGGGCCCTAAACTGGCAAAAGGGCACTTTAGTCACATTTCATTCTTGCTGCCCTGAGGCCCTGTAAATGTCAAAATGAAATTAAACATAGTACAGTATGCCTAAATTAGATTTGATAGGTCTTATAGTACCTTAATTGACTCGGACTAATTACAAGAAAAGTACAATATGCAGTCAATGCAGACATTTTTGAAAGATGATCGCCATGGGTCCCCTGGGCAGAATATTAGATGGCTAAATATAAAAATTTGCGTATAAAATACTCATCTATCTTTGTTCCGAACACAAAACAATTAAGATCTTACTAAAATTTACAAGTATATTTTGGGCCCTTTTTTCGATATTGGGCACCTGTACCAACTATTTGTCAATTTTAAACGAGGTAATGGTTCCCTGATCACAGTTAGAATCATTTTACACGTATTTTACAATTCAATACTTTTATGTCACGTTAAAGGAGAATGAAACCCCCAATAAATGCATTTTAATAGAAGCAAAAAAATCAAAGAAGCATATCAGTGAAAGGTTGAGGAAAAACGGACAACTAATAAAAAAGTTATGAATATTTGAAATCCTAAAATTGCTAAATGAATGGAGATCTGAAATTTGCAATGTCCTCATTAGGCTAATGAGATGTAGTTATGTAAATGTGCTATATTTTCCAAAAAATCCACTTTCCTTGAATATGTCTTAGAAAATTTGATTTCTGTATTATAGGAGGTGTTGATAAATTTATTCCTCATAATATATTTCGAGCACAATGTTGATAATTCAACATTATTTGTTTAAAAGCTGAAATCTGATAATTATTTCATTTATTACCTATAAAGCATAGCATCTTATTGGCATTATGAGTAAGTTGCCAATTTCATTGACAGATTTTAGGTTTTAAAAATCTTCATAACTTTGTTATTCTTTATCCGTTTTTCCTCAAACTTTCAGTGATATGCTTCTAAGATTCATTCTCCTTTAATATTTGAAATGGACCTTTATTTGAACAAAAATGG
Source organism: Heliocidaris erythrogramma (assembly GCA_025617745.1). Lineage (NCBI taxonomy): Eukaryota > Metazoa > Echinodermata > Echinoidea > Camarodonta > Echinometridae > Heliocidaris > Heliocidaris erythrogramma. Next base: position 29,283,951 of record CM046853.1, read on the forward strand.
ACACCTAGCATGCCTGGGGCTTCTTTGCGGTCTACATATATAAAATATAATTCTTTACATTTCATACAACCTAAATTTAGTAAAATATCCCAATTTTAGATTGAGATTGCACTTTTTAAAAATGGGCGCAACGGGCCTGAAGGCCCGAATTCCAGGTGGCTCAATATCCAGTTTTACTTAGAACATATTTATCTACCTGTGTGCCAAACAATGCAGATTGCTATGCCGCCCCACTATCTTCTTATCTGTGGATGAAGGAATACATCTTTGTCATTAGAGGGATGTATAGAAATATCTACCCTATTGTATATTTAGGGCACAAGAATATAAAATACTTTGGAGTAAAATTATGAGAATTCAAGCACAAAAACAAGAGGGGAGATACTCGCCAGAGAAAACATAGAGTAGCTAATTTTCATTTGATCGATCAAGACTTTCAAATAAAGACACAGAAATCAAACAAAACTTCTCATAATTACTATCTGATATATATATATTTATGAGATTATCCTCAAACTTCCACAGACCTGTCCATTTTCTGATATTTCTTTTTTTCAATTCGAGCCAAGTCAATGAACACACTCAGACATTCACAGAACAGATCCACTGGACAAGCGCCTGCATGTTTATTTCTAATCATCCATCATGAACATAAAAAAGCATCCCACTTCTGGCCAATCAGCACGAATCAAAACCAGGAAATAAGACTGTTAGTAAAAATATTTCTTTCATAGTATTCTTTATTATTTTCTTTGAATTAACTTTCTTTTCACTTAAAAGGTGAAACGGATAGGGAGGAGTAAAAATAGTATAAACATAGGTAACCAAAAAGACAACGTCCAGAAATTGCCCGGAAAATACCTCCACCGAGAAATCCTTCAGTTTATTACTTTATACAAGTGGGAAATAACTTGAAATAGACGGGCAAGGAGAAAGCAACTTTATCATATTCGTATTGACAATAGGTTGGACATATTCCCAATAGAGAAAAATGGGGTCGATGAAATATTCTTCAGTTACAGAAATTAACGTGTCTATTTACTCAAATAGGCAATGAGTAATGAAAATATTCCTCGATTCGAAAATTAATTGAATTTCAAAGGAAATCAATCACAATTATTCATCATTACGCTTTTAACTTGTACGTAAATGGAGTAATTACTAACTTCTCGTCGAGAAAAAAAGGTCAAACACATTGTCTATTTTCATTTCGCCTGCTACCCAACCACCTCTCTTTCTGCTTATCCTCTTTCTTATATCTTCCGTGCTAACTGATCTTATAATAGTTTAAACGTAATGAAATAATAATCCAGACGTCTCATTTTCAAGGGGGGGGGGGTTACAAAATTTGGCTTCAGCAAGGCCCCAGGCATGCATGAGCGAAAAAAGAAAAATGAAACAAAGACAAAAAGTAACTATTGAAACGACTGACAGTTTAAGTTTGGAGACTAACAAGGAACATGGCCTACGATACGGCCTTCTGATAAACATAGGAGAAAGAAATATTATGTCATGTTCCCTTCTAAATAATCTTCCCGAACGAGATGTATAGAAAGATTTAACAGAAAAGGGAAGAAACTCCCCCATGAATATTGAACAAATGTTTTACCCCATAGCTTTTATTCTCAATATTTAAGTAAATCGGAGAGGCATGAAGGCATTTATGTATTCCCAGTCATTAATGTGTATTTTATTTGAAATTTCAAATCTTGTTGTCAGTTCTTTATTCCATTAAATCTTAAAGGACCTATGGAATGCAAGTACATGTTGATCTTTGAAGATGTGTATTGTTCTGTACATCACACAGTTTACAATCATTTGATCTGAATATGTGTCATATATTGTTTAATATTTTTTGTAATTATTTTATTTTACCTGCTAAGCCCCGTTCCTAAAGAATCCTTTGGAATCTGATTCTTCACATGACATCAGCAGTCAATCATCAATCACCTAAAACAAGCCAAACAAAAGACACTGGTATGTAAAGTATCTCTCTGTTTTGTACTTGCTCACAATAGCATCGTGTGTTTTCATACAACAGATTTTCAGTACCTTTCTTTTCCTGTGATGCTGGAACATTTCTGACATAGCATCTTCTATTGTGATTGAGAGTTTATGAATTGGTATTGTATTAAAACATGCGATGCTATTGTGAGCAGGTGCTAAACTAAGGGATATGTATACCAGTGTCTATTGTTTGGCTTGTTTTAGGTGACTGATGATTGACTGATGATGTCATGTGAAGAATCAGACTCCAAAGGATTTTTAGGGGCGGGGCTTAGCAGGTAAAATAAAATAATTACAAAAATATTAAAAAATATATGACACATATTCGGATCAAATGGTTGTAAATTTTGTGATTTACAGAACAATACACATCATCAAAGATCAACATGTACTTGCATTCCATAGGTCCTTTAAATCTAGGCATGTATACATTCAGGCTGTTTGTCTAGCATGTTACAAGAGCTATGATATCAGCTATCAAAGCAATGATTGGAAGAGGAAAAAAGGTCAAAAGGAGAAGAATCATAGCCTGAGGTGTAGGAATGCCATATCTCTCGCGATTAGTAAAACGTAGCTATCATGCCTATAGAATCTTGAAAAGGAATTATCATCGCGTGGAATAGCCAGCTTTCTGACATATCATTAAAATTGGAGCGATATATTTTCATCAATTTGCTTGTTAGTCACAGAATATATATTGAGAGAGAGATAGAGACAGACAGACAGACAGAATAAATGACTCCGTTAGACACAAAACATGAAACGTTAGACACTCCGTTTTGTGTCTAACGTAGTAATTTATTCTGTGTCTCTCTCTGTTTTAATCTCCGTCGCAGAAATTTTTGAACTTTATATATATCACTGGATCTTCGTTTGGGAGACACTTGTTTGTCTCCCTCTTTGTCCATGGTGTCCCCCTAATACACCAGTCCCTAATATGGCTCTTAAAAAGTGTCGTCAAAATCTCCTTGTACCAAGTTTGGGCTGATGCCACGAATGTGGGTGAAGCCATGCAAATGTGTTACTTAAAGGGATACTCAACCCCAGATTGTGGATGTTTTTATGCCGCGAGAGGGCACCGTGATCGTTACCTGATCATGCCGTTGCCCCGCGGGACGCAAATTTCGGACAGACTGGTCGCCGCACGATCCGCCTGAGCTCGAGCTTTTGTGCGAGATTCGGTCGGCTCCGTGCACTCGAAATGTAACCCCACTTAGTCCAACGGACGCGTTCGACGCACAAACTTTGTGTACGAGTGAATGGGACCTGACTTTCCCCACGGCCGCCTGGTGGCGTATCCCTTTAAGTCTAAAAACCTTTTAAATGTTGGATTCTCTTTCGTGTTTCAATGCTATATTGTTTAAAGCGATCTAGGATATCTAAGCTTTCACATGATTTTGCTTCAATCCATATGATAATCTCAATTTATTTTAACAGCCTACTAACTTCTTGTGTCATGATAAAAAAAAACCCCAAACATTTTACAACACAATGAAACTGATATGTACCTTAAACTCAAATAAAACACAATACTTGAAAGTTTCTATCATTTTCATTCATACAAACAAAGGTTGAAGCAGTGACAGATTCAGGCAGGGGCACCAGGGGCGCACCCTCTTTAATTTTTCTGTTTTGTCATATATTTTTTGTTTTGTTCTTCGGATCACCATAAAAATAGCGCGAGCTTTTCATAAATTTTCTTTGGTTTCATTACCAAGTATATCATTAATAGTAGCACACCACATTTTATTGTGAGAAGCACCCCTCCCCTTACTACAAGATTTTAATCATGATAAAGCGCGAAATTAGATTGGTACCGAGGCTAAAAGTGTTAGGAAATTAGTTCAGGTACTGTTTATTTCACGATCCACGAGAGTGCGTGCGTGTACAATATAATACAGGCCACATAATCATGCAGACCGAACTGTACTCCGCTTGAATAGTCCAGTCAGCAGGCGAGTAGCCGGAGAAGGGGGCGATGGGGGCGGTTGCCCCACCAAAACGCCAAATAAAAAAAAAAAGCGAGAGCGAGAGCGCAAAAGCGGGGAAAGCTAGAGGGGAGAAAAGCCTTAAAAGGCGCTACGAGCCGTTATCTTTCTATCAAAATTTTCTTCGCGCGGGAAGGGGAAACTCCCCCGCCCTGAACCCACCCCTATTCCATACAGTGCAGTATTGTGTCCAAATAATTCGAAAGCAGTCCGGGTAACGCACTAACTTTCCGCGAAAAAAAAAGGTGCTACGAGCTGCTATCTTTATCGCAAATTTGCTTTAAAAGCGTCAGAGCCTTCGCGCTTTGCGCGGGAGGGGGAAAACTCAACCCCTCCCTGCACCCATCCCCTGCTCACAACCACAGCCCCCTAAAATGAAATCCTGGCTACGCGGTTGGTCCAGTGACCAGTCTGTCCCTCCTTAGTCTACTCCGGAGACGTAACGAGCTATGGTAATAACATTTGGCGTTTTCCCATATTTTCAATTTGCATGAACTTTAGAAGTAGCACAGTGCTACGTATTGTCAATCATGAATAAAAAATAATTAAAATCATCTGAATGGAAAAGTCTCAAAAGGAGGCATTTTGGTCTAGCAGTTATGATATTTTCCAAGGCACCCACATCACACTATAATTTTTCAGTCGATTAATTCTTTGTGGAATAGGTCTCAGGTATAACAACTATTATCATTCAATATCAATAAATGTGCATCAGTTTGACTCACTGCATCGGTCAAGGTAAATATTTTATGAAATAACGCCGACCGTATTTTGAATATTAAGAATAATTAATAAACTTTAAAGGTATTTAATTTTATTTACAACAGCCATTTCCCGGTATGTCATTCATTAACAGACAATGGTTGATTTAGAGCTTTTCCTCTAAAAAGTGTTCCTAAAATGCGACTTTCGCAAATGAAGTTTTGAAAAAGTCCTTATCGTGGGAGGGGGATACCCCCTCCCACACTCTCCACCGCTCGGTCGCTCCACTCCCTCGCCGCTGGCGCCCCTCCCTATTTCAAATTCCTGGATCCGCCACTGGTTGAAGTGACTGCTATTAAGTGAAAAATTTGTTATACATACCCGATATAGAATATAATATGAATATATATCTTTCATCCTCATAATATTAAGTATTTTTTTCTTCATGGTACTAAATATTGAAACTTGTTGTTAAGCTTTTGTACAAACAGTTGTTTCACAATCAAAGTTATCATGCAATTTATTTAAGGAATCATTTCTCTTCTCTTCAAAACCAAAAACTAGAAAATTAGAATTTTAGAAATGGAACTTTATCTGTACTCGAGAGCCTTCATGTATCCATTTTGCTGCTTCAATCTAGATTGATTTACTAATCTCACGTTCATAAAAGAAGGGTACAATGTCTTCCAACACTCTTTCAAAAAAAGGACATTTTCGTTAACCGACTATTCTTATCTCATATGCAGTTCCTTGTTCAAGAACTGAATCCTGTTTACTATACTGAAATACTTTAAACCAATATCCGGAGTAACTAACTTTATACGACCTATCATAATATGACATTAAGATATTTCTGCATTTTAAAGTAGATATTCAAAGAAAATCACAAATATGGCAATTAATGTATCACTAGAAACTGGGAAGCTTACAGATGGCAATCTTATAAGTTTTATGTCAACTGCGTATCTGGTGATTATAAAAACAACACAAATAAAAGCTCTTCTCAGCATCTGGAATATCCGAGGATTCGCCAGAAATATAGCGATGTTTTGATGTCGTCACACTCGGGATCGATCCTGCTTAAGCAGACGACGTCCTATAATGAATGAAGGTAATTGCAATGCAATTATTTATCAAATTATAAAGAGTTTGGTGTATTTAAACATGACCTTATTTCACACCATTATAAAGGGAAAGTGAAACTGATTCTGATAGCTAAAACCGTTTGATTGTAAATACATAGGAGAAGGGTCAATGATCAATGAAATAAACCCCACTTTCAAATTGAAAAGCCCTCCGAATAATAGCAGGATGGTATTCGTTCCCTCTTGAAACGCCGAACATGCCCCGGTGCAAACAGCTGAAAATACAATGGCGTCTTATTTTGTTTACAAGTGACTGATTCCTTTATTTTTTTAACGCTGCATTTTTCATCAAAATAATACCATACACGAAGTGAGGCAACAGACTAACATTAAGACTGACGCTAGTGAAGGAAGAGAAATAAGTGAAGAGGAGATGACAAAATAGGCTCTGAAAAATGTGTAAGATGTTATGGGACATCGTCTGCTTAGCCAGGACTGGTCCAGGGTGTGTCGTCACATATCTCAGCAGCGTTCGAGGAGCTCTTCAGCTGCTATATCGGGGGCTGTATTTTACCGTTTTATAATTGATAATAATCATTACTTCAAATGTTTCCAAGCGTTGAATTTGGATAACCTTGTTTAATTTATGCCATCTATGCAATAATAAGTATTAAGCCAATATTTAAAATCATCAACGTTCTACTTTAAGTAAGATTTTTTATCGTACTGCAATTCATTTCAAAATTCAAGTTGTAGTCTTTTTTTTTTATTTGCAAGCTTACAAAAAATGACCGATGTAAGACAAACACGTCAAAAAGACTCGAAGAGGACAAGTTTTTAAACCTGATCGCATTGCCTATAGATATCATGTTCAGGTTACATAACACGCCATCGTAATGTTCACATTACAAGAGGTGACTGACAAGGCTACTGAAATCGCCTACGGTTCATTTCTAGAAAGGGTATGCGATCGTGTTGACGCCATGGCAAGCATCTATGCGTGCATTGCAGTGCAAAAAGGAAAGTAGAATGTGCTCTTTGAAAAACGCAAATTTTATGTAACATTTCCTTAATTGTGCAACAATATTTCAAACTTCGGTCTCTGTGAAATATAATTGCATTAATAATAGAAATTGATGAATGCATATATTTTCCAGAGTATACGTTGTTAATTAGATGCAGTTCTCAACTGCCATTAAAAGGCTGCTGCTGTGAATATTATCAACTTTATTATGTGAACTTTGAATGTCAATAAACGATATATGAAAATTATTCAAAGCAGAGGCAAAGCACCTAAATTTACGCTATCATAAACTAAAGGAAAATAGGCTACAGATTCCTTTCCTATGTGTGTGGGTGTATTCTAGGTTGGGCAGGGGAAGAAAGGACGGATGTAAAGTATGGAAAGAAAAATATGAGCTTATGTGGTGCAAAGCGAGAGAGAGAGGGAGAAGGGGAAAAGGTGGGGGAATGAGAAACGGCGGACGGAAAAAGACGGAGAGGGAGGGAGAGAGAGAGATAGAGAGCTAGACAAAGAGAGAGAGAGAGAGAGGGAGAGGGGAGAGAGAGAGAAATGGAGTGAGTGAGTGAGAGAAAGATATATATATATATCTATATGTATAGAGATACAGACAGAGACAGAGACAGAAAGAGAGAAAGAATACACGCTGAGTGAATCACTATTGTAAACGTTGCTGGAGTAATCATCTTTTCTTTGATTGCCCCCTTTCTGGATTCGCAGTTTTTTTCGCTCTCAAAGAAGCAGATAAAATAGTGAAGATACACCGTAGTGTTACGCTCTCCACCTCATCACACCATCATATCCATTCCAAGATGCAGCCTAATAGTTAAGTACATTTATACTTTAGACTGATTTTATTTGATTTTATTCGTCAGGTATATTGCAATACAAACATAACCAGGTACCATGACAAGATAGCCCATGAAAGCCGAAATGGCTTATTTCCAATGGGGTCCTTACCTAAATAACTGATTAAAAAATACACTAAGAAAACACATTAGTACGACTACAAGACACTTTTTTTTCCGCGTGTGCATCCAACTTAACTATAATTTGGGGGAAAAATTAATTGTTTCTACAATCAAATGTATCAATAAAGTATTCACTTTTTATTTACAGTTCTAAAACAGCAAGTGATTTTTCAGGAGAATCTATAACATATTATACATATATAAAGCCTTGGTCACAAATACCATTAAGAACTCTACGAAGGCCGTACGAACGATTTTCAGACAATTTCGTAAGATCTTCTCAAGAAGGCCGTACAAAACTAGCGTTTCGTAGACCGTTCGTAGACCGTTCGTAAGTTCGCAGCCTGGTCGATGGTCTTGTCCAAGTATTTTTCAGCGTCCTACGAAGCCCCCACTTCGTAAGGCGGCCGTACGAACGTCGCAAGAACAACGTAAAAACCACGCTTCTAGAAGCCTTAAATTCTTACAATGATCGTAAGAACGCCTTACGAACGGAGATTCGTATGGCGCTCTTACGAACGACTCTTGTCGTTTGTAAGGCATTCGTAAGATGCTCGTAAGGCGCGGGTACACAGCTGCAGTTGTAGTCTCTTTGGCACTACTGTCATCTTGAAAGTATCAAATTTTCAACAGGCACAGAATTTTCGACAGTACACGGCAGCGCCTTTTTGCAACCCGACAAAATATACAAAAAATCGTAAGATGTTCTTACGAATGCCTTGAGAGTGCCGTGAGTTGCACGTACGACCATCTTGCGACAACAAAAATCGTAAGATGGCCGTAAGTCTGACGAAAGAATTACTCAAGGCATTCTTACGAAAAACTCTAGGGACATTGTATAACCGAAAATCACTTCGTTTCTCAAGTAGGTCTTAAGTTTTTCTTGTGAATTAAACGGCTTTCGTACGAACTTCGTAAGAAGGCCGTAAAAATCTATGCCCCATCTACGAATCTCTACGAACTCCGGAATTCGTACGAGCAGTGAGATTCGTACGAACGCATCGTTCGTACGAACCTTTGTGACCGTAACTTAACATATGCCAAACGGGCGACTGCCAACAGGCAACTGAGATGAGCAAAGAATTAGTGAGTACTACATACTGTATATATATATATATCATAAGAGCTTCAAACATCGTATCTGATATCGGTAAAGTGGGCTAGAGGCCTCGCACGAAATATGACTATATCGTCAAACAACGACATAATTCAAACTTTTGGAATCAATGGAATGAAAAGAAAGTATAAAAAGAGAACAGAGGAATGGGTGCTACAACAACAATTTGTCATGCCTGTACTTATATATATCTAAAATAGATGTAAAAACTTCCAGATCGCCATTAGGCGTATTAGCCAGGGAAATCACTGTTTAACAAGCATAATATGTATCAACAGACTCCGCGAACAGTTGCACTACACTTCTTTGTGATAATTAAGGTTTCTTACGACCTTGCGATGCGTTAGTAAACCTTTTCGCTTATTGCGAGATGAAAAAAAAACAACAAACAAACAACTGACCGTGCTCGAGGAATCCTCCCTCTCGAACACACCTACTATTTTTAGTTCTGAACAATAGGCCTACGTATGTAATATTTAATACAAAACGTGCTCTCTAAGGTATTGTGTCTGAACTGAACAATAGCCCTACATATATATTAATTAATATAAAACGTGCACTCTAAAATATTGTGTCAGGAATGAACAATAGGCCAACGTATGCATGATTTAATACAAAACGTGCACTCTAAGGTATTGCGTCTGTCAAGCGGTGATCTTTGGAAACGGATACTCTTTCTCATCCTATGACAGGCATCGGTGTTGCATGCAGGTGTCATCAGGGTGGGGCCTAAGACCCTCATTGTGGATTTCCTTGGGGTTTTTTTTTTTTATTTTTTTTTTTTACATTATTCTCATAATCATCAGCATATTCAGGAGGTGCCATTTATCTTCTAGACATCATGTGTTAGTGTTCATTCTAATGCATATACCTGATAACGGTATATTTTTTACAAATCGCAGTTTGTTCAAAATAAGTTTTACGTTGCATGAGCAAGATCCCCCTGCAAGGTATTTTTTTTTTAGAAGGGATCCAAACAACAACCAAAATAATTCTTTTTCGTGAAAAGACATAAAATCGTCTCTCAAGGCTAGATGAGACGGTTAAATTGTTAACAATTAAAACAGTGGCGGATTTAGGGGGACACTTCCGGCCAGTGTCCCCCACCCTTTGGAAAGAAAAGTGCACATTGTGCCCCCCCCCCCTTGTTAGAAGTGATAACATTTTTTTAATTATTGCTTGTCAGAAAATTTCTGAATTCTTTTGAAGACCTTGTACAAAACCCCGGATCTACCCCTGGATTAAAGAGCACTCAGAGGAAACAAATCATTTTATATGGATGCCCGCACTGAACTTTACTTCCCGACGGCCCAAATGAGGGAGAAATATAAACAAGTGTACAGTACAGATATTTAAATTTGGAATATTTCATTACAGAAGTAATAACGTAAGATACAAAGCACAGTATATTTTGCACTACTCTTTGGCACTACTGTCATCTTGAAAGTATCAAATTTTCAACAGGCACAGAATTTTCGACAGTACACGGCAGCGCCTTTTTGCAACCCGACAAAATATACAAAAATTCGTAAGATGTTCTTACGAATGACTTGAGAGTGCCGTGAGTTGCACGTACGACCATCTTGCGACAACAAAAATCGTAAGATGGCCGTAAGTCTGACGAAAGAATTACTCAAGGCATTCTTACGAAAAACTCTAGGGACATTGTATAACCGAAAATCACTTCGTTTCTCCAGTAGGTCTTAAGTTTTTCTTGTGAATTAAGCGGCTTTCGTACGAACTTCGTAAGAAGGCCGTAAAAATCTATGCCCCATCTACGAATCTCTACGAACTCCGGAATTCGTACGAGCAGTGAGATTCGTACGAACGCATCGTTCGTACGAACCTTTTTGACCGTAACTTAACATATGCCAAACGGGCGACTGCCAACAGGCAACTGAGATGAGCAAAGAATTAGTGAATACTACATACTGTATATATATATATATCATAAGAGCTTCAAACATCGTATCTGATATCGGTAAAGTGGGCTAGAGGCCTCGCACGAAATATGACTATATCGTCAAACAACGACATAATTCAAACTTTTGGAATCAATGGAATGAAAAGAAAGTATAAAAAGAGAACAGAGGAATGGGTGCTACAACAACAATTTGTCATGCCTGTACTTATATATATCTAAAATAGATGTAAAAACTTCCAGATCGCCATTAGGCGTATTAGCCAGGGAAATCACTGTTTAACAAGCATAATATGTATCAACAGACTCCGCGAACAGTTGCACTACACTTCTTTGTGATAATTAAGGTTTCTTACGACCTTGCGATGCGTTAGTAAACCTTTTCGCTTATTGCGAGATGAAAAAAAAACAACAAACAAACAACTGACCGTGCTCGAGGAATCCTCCCTCTCGAACACACCTACTATTTTTAGTTCTGAACAATAGGCCTACGTATGTAATATTTAATACAAAACGTGCTCTCTAAGGTATTGTGTCTGAACTGAACAATAGCCCTACATATATATTAATTAATATAAAACGTGCACTCTAAAATATTGTGTCAGGAATGAACAATAGGCCAACGTATGCATGATTTAATACAAAACGTGCACTCTAAGGTATTGCGTCTGTCAAGCGGTGATCTTTGGAAACGGATACTCTTTCTCATCCTATGACAGGCATCGGTGTTGCATGCAGGTGTCATCAGGGTGGGGCCTAAGACCCTCATTGTGGATTTCCTTGGGGTTTTTTTTTTATTTTTTTTTTTTACATTATTCTCATAATCATCAGCATATTCAGGAGGTGCCATTTATCTTCTAGACATCATGTGTTAGTGTTCATTCTAATGCATATACCTGATAACGGTATATTTTTTACAAATCGCAGTTTGTTCAAAATAAGTTTTACGTTGCATGAGCAAGATCCCCCTGCAAGGTATTTTTTTTTAGAAGGGATCCAAACAACACCCAAAATAATTCTTTTTCGTGAAAAGACATAAAATCGTCTCTCAAGGCTAGATGAGACGGCTAAATTGTTAACAATTAAAACAGTGGCGGATTTAGGGGGACACTTCCGGCCAGTGTCCCCCACCCTTTGGAAAGAAAAGTGCACATTGTGCCCCCTTGTTAGAAGTGATAACATTTTTTTTATTATTGCTTGTCAGAAAATTTCTGAATTCTTTTGAAGACCTTGTACAAACCCCCCGGATCTACCCCTGGATTAAAGAGCACGCAGAGGAAACAAATCATTTTATATGGATGCCCGCACTGAACTTTACTTCCCGACGGCCCAAATGAGGGAGAAATATAAACAAGTGTACAGTACAGATATTTAAATTTGGAATATTTCATTACAGAAGTAATAACGTAAGATACAAAGCACAATATATTTTGCCCATTGGCCCAATTTAACGTTGTAACACCTGCCTTTTACTGTACAATGATAGATAAATACAATTATGCATGACTTATTAAATATCAACTGGGTGTGTGTGCGCGCGCGCGCGTGTGTTGTGTGTGTATGTATATATATATATATATATATATATATATATATATATATTCCACTGGATCGGTTATTAGGGAGACACACGACAATGCGGTTTATTCCGTCATAATAGGGACTGGTGTATTAGGGAGACACCATGGACAAAGAGGGAGACAAACAAGTGTCTCCCACACGAAGATCTAGTGACATATATATATATATATATATAATGTGAGAAGTCAGTTGAATAAGCCAGTTCGGGGTTAGCGCATGGTACAAATGACCCCAAATATCCCCAGATATTTTAGACATGGAGGGTCCCTTTATGTGCACTTCAGAAAAATAACTCTGGGAGTGATAGAGGTGCCTCATGAATAGCTTTTGTTTCCCCCTTTAAAAAGAATACTTCCACCTGGATATCATGGAATGCACCATTAGTGCATAATTGAATAATGATTACATGACATTCATGAGCACATATCGAATATTAGTGTCAGTGGGTTTTAGAATTTGGTACAGATGACCTTTATCTGCTCATGCTCAGATTGCATCCCCGAAGTGGCTTATTGAATGAGAGAAATAATTTGCGTAGCTAACTCCTCTTTATGGAAATAACTGCAGGGATTGCAAAAAAATGTCTCCGCCGGGAGTCGAACCCGTGTCTTTGGCACTGTACGCCAAACGCCGTAACCACTAGACCACGGAGGCGGGTTAGGTGGTATTTGGCTACACCAGGTACAAACCCCTTCGTTAATTTATTCCTTTTCTTTGAGGGACAGGGGAGTATTGAACAATGAAAAGCCGCATGCCTAGCTAGATCCATGGCGGATTCATGTATTAGAATTAATTAATTACTAGCGGGACCCGTGGAAATCCACGGGTTCACTTTTTACATTGCACTCCCAAGATTTTCATAATCGATGTGGACATTCTTGTGACTTTATTTATTTATTGTTTTTTTGTTAATGAAATTATCACGCATACGTGCTCAAAGTCACAATTACTTAGTCAAACATAACCACATAATCAGTTAAAAATATTGTATAATGTAATGTACAGAATATATTTTAATTCTATGATAGCTAAATATCATTATGCCATAAGGGGGAGGGAGAGAGAGAGAGGGAGCGAGAGAGAGGGAGAGAGATAGAGAGAGTGGTGGTAAACAGATAAAAAGAGAGAGACATGGATGTAGAGAATATAAACATAACAGAAAGAGAGGGAGAGAGAGAAAGTGAGAGAGTGGAATGTTGATGTTAGTGTTTCCATTTAGCTTAATGTTTTATGATATGAAAACTTAAATATAGTTGTAAAATGAATTAGCAAGTTAATGGCCTAGTTATGTATAATTTGTGTATGGAATATTGTTGTCATCGTAGAGGCCGCTCATTACTTAGTCTATAGCAAGAAAGACAATTTTAGTTAGAAAATTGGTAGTAGTTATATATCTTCTATAAGTAATCGAGCGAATATTCACCTACACATATTATAATTCTCAAATTCAATGAGACACTTATATGTATGAGCAATAATTGCGTTCAATCACATCCTACAATACACATTAAAAGTATTTAAAAAAAAAGAAGCATGAATTTCCGAATATTGGGCCCCTCCCTCACAAAATCCTGGATCCGCAGTTGGACTTGGTGGATGGTGAAGGCAGGCCCTATCATGCCCCTGCCCTCACTCTACTCCATCCAGTGGCATAGAAAGGTCCCAAATACAATGAAAATAAAAATGATTGATGCATTCACATAATCCCGCGTCACCCATCCCATCTTTCACCCCCGCTAGTGCTATCTACACTGTGAGTTTATTTTTCTACTATAAAACAAAAATGAATGATGCATTCACATATCCCCAGCCCCATGCCCGCTATATCTACGCCAATGATTTCAATGCAATGGAATAACGCTCATAGCATAATGTTCGCCCCTTAAGCTGATATTATTTTTTAAAGAAACAAAATAGATGTAGAATATACTCAAATAAGATGAATTTAACACCGAATAGAATATGAATAAAGGTGTATTCGGCCTAACCTGTTTCCAATCTTGAAATAAGAAACCAAGTGAGGCATTTACTGCAGTGCGGGCTTTAAAATTCAAGTAATGTATAGAATCTGCTCTGACACATGCTCGAATACCAAGGGGGTGTTTTTTTGTGCTTGTCAGATAATTTTTGAAAAAAAAAGATTCCCCCCCCCCAAAAAAAAATACTGATGTTTTTTCATTTTTTTTTGCTTGCCAGAGAATTTTTCTAGTAACCCCCCCCCCTAAAAAAACAAAACAAAACAAAACAAACAAAGAAAAAAATCCTTGTTTTTCCTTGTCAGAGAATTTTGGAGTAAAAACCAATCCCTTTAAAAAAAATCTTGCGTACGCCACTGTTCTGACATACGGTAGGATAAATTCATCGTCAAATGTTAACTGTAGTTAAAAAAATAAAGGATAAGTACAGGATACTATTTTCAATCTTGAAATAAGCAGCGCTTAGTAAGGTATATACTGCTAGACATTAAGCTGGGAGTTCAACCAGCAAAGCCGTACTACAGCTCAGCCTCAGACTGTACGTGGGCGCTGCCATGACAGATTACCAGCGTTGTAAAGAAGAATGTAAACAAATTTTAGGCATTTTACTCCCAGTGTTAAAGATCGTATGCTCGATCTGTAATGAAAAGCACACGTCAGAAAAAATTGGAACCAGCGGGATTCGAACCAGCGGGATTCGAACCTGTCATCTACTACTTGCCGGGCAGCGACTTAACCACCAGGCTATTCTGGTTCACGGCCAAGTCACGATGAACTGGAATCAAATACCCAAGATCCTCTTCTTTCTGACTCATTAATATTCAACGGTCCGCCGTAGACAATGGTTAGTAAATGAAGAAGCTTGATGGCAGGAATTTTTTTTTAAATTTGTCTGATTCGGTCGACGGCGAGGCAAAGAACGCGGGCCAATGGGGTATGGTCGTTCAGGAGATCGCGCACCTGCTGCCAACGCGACGTCGTCGTGCGACGCGAAGGCGACGTTGCACATGCGGGCGGCCAGGCCGACCGGTCGAGACGGAAGGCGGCTCGCGGCGGGCAGCGGGAAAACATTTCATAGAGTCCATCGGACTCCCTCCTGCAGCGCGTGCAAAGTCAATCGAGGCGGGCGCGTGACCTCCCGCGTCGCGTTAGCAAATTAATTATAGTGATTTACAATGTGTGAGAAATTAGTTCTAATACTATAGCATCCGCAATTCTCGTGGGTATATTTACATAATGTGAGAAATCAATCAATATAATTATACAGGCAGTGTCGCCATAAAAGTCAGTCACTCCTTTGTAAGACAGCAGTATGCAATAGATCAGAAACTGAGGAAAGATGAATTGCATGCATGCAATGAAAAAAAAACAAAAATTCATCACACTATCTGAAAGTCAATTTATGTGACTTCAAGAGTAGACGATACGTCACGATGTGGCAGACCTCAACAACAATATACTACATGCTTACACAATATAACGAAAATGATAACTATAAAAGTGGTCACACCTGAAAGATGAAATCGATGAGGTTCTGTCAGTCAAACACCATGGGCATTGTCTTCACCGCTTTTTCTGAACTAACATTAAATGAGTAAAATCATTGGCTCACGAATATTATGGTTGAGGTCTGTAGTAAGAAAATCGCTCTCCGAGCGATTCCAGATAGACCATAAAATCGTTGAGAGAGGCTAATTATAACTAATCGTTGAGGCCTGAACTACAATGATGATTTCTAATTCATTTTCCACAAAAAATAGGGGACTGGTTGGGAACGATTTACCGTTATAGTTACACAGTGTTTATCACGCAAAAAAAAAAAAAAAATAATAAATACACACTTTGAAAATATTATCCCAAATCATAATATTTCACAATATCGTTGCGATCTTTCTTCTATTATGGGTGAGGGTCTGTTTCATCTGATCACACTAAGAGTATTGACAATATTTTACACTTGAGTGAGTATTGGCTTCTTTTGTAAAACTAGCAAAATTGTTTGCGCAAAAATGCCTAAGTATTGAATTTGGTCAAAGTGCATATCAGGCAGTAACTGCATGTTCTCTGTTAACTATCATTAATTGCTTTGGAAAATCATTTAATCCTTAACCCTACAAGGTGCACACCCACTGTGGCTTATCCAGATATTGATAAAGGTGAGGGGGATGCTCCCAAGATAGCGGTTAGATGTAACTGTACAGCTCCATTCTTGAACGAGCATCATAAGCATCCTAAGTTGTACTAGATTTTCCTATTGGCTTTCAAGAAGGAGCTACACCAGCTTCACAAATTGCTGGATAGGACCACCCCCACACACCCACACACACACAACCGCCACTATCATTGCAGGTGGTGTCTTTCCATTACAAATCATCTGCATCAATATCCATTTTTGCCGAACAGTGTCGGAAAGATTGAATCCAATAACGGGAGGAGAACCCTAACATTTACATGTTTTCTTCTATAAATGTCTTATTCCTCCTAAATGTTACAAGACCACATAAACAACGTCTTGTACGATTTATAAAAATAATGCTTTAACCTTTCTTCAATTTAACATGTATCCTGTCCACATTCCCTACACAGTAACGTATCTTCTATTGGTTGGAGGAAATGGTGCAAAGAAGTGAACCAAACTGAATGTTCAAAACCAGCATATTTAATCTCTCTTTTTGAAAGGAAACATTTAGAAGGCATCGCAATTTGCATCCTTTCAATATATGTTCCATAAAAAAATGGTATTTTGTGCAGAAAGACGGTAATCTGCATTTTTTTTGGGGGGGGGGGGGGGGGCGTTTGAGTGAGTGTGTGTATCTTGGATGGGGTGTGCGGCTATGTACAGGATCAAGGATTAAATGATTCTTCAAAACAATTATTGATTGTTAACAGTGAAAATGAAGTTACTACCTCAAACGCACTTTTATCAAATTCTAGACGGAGGCATTTTTGCGCTAACCAATTTTGGTGAGTTTATTACAAAAGTAGCCAGTATCCACTCAAGAGTAAAATATTGCCAATACGCTTAGTGTCATTCGATGAAACAGACCCTCACTCATAATTGTATAAGAAAAAATCATTAAAATATTGTTAAATTATGATTCTGAAGAATCTGTTCAAAGTGTGTACTTTTTTGTAGTTATTATATATCGTTGAGTTCCGACCAGGCCTTTAAAATGAGACCTGCGATTCGACAGCTGTCAACCAAAAACAATTTAGAGATAAAGTCTTGAGGAAATTGATTGCACGGGATTGAAGTATGTGCCAAATGTCGCTTTTCTAAAAATATTTATTACAGACAAAGTTTTGTCAAATCAAATGGTAACGAAAAATATCAACTTTATCAGAGTAATCAATCTTAATTCAAAAATTTGCAACAAATATGGGCCCGAAGTGAGAATCGCAAAATGCTTCATTTGTGCAAATAAAATATCAGCAATCTATAATATATTACCTCGCAGTAGCCCCTGTGTTACAAATCCCTTGGTCGCAAAAGACATCGGCCCCCAAAATGACCGTTATATGGATCAGTTACTTCCACTGGCCATCGACCCAGGCAATTTCTGGTCCCAGCCATGATAAAGAAAAAAACAAAAAATCCAGAGTAAATGCATCAGTCCTCCTCTTTCTGGTTCATTGCATCCACAAAGGTCTCCAGTACAACCGTTATGCTATAAATACACAGAAAATTTGTGCGTGGAATAGCGATTTCATTGCGCTTCCAGTAAGATATTTTAGAGCTTTTCTTGATAAAAACGGCAAGGGCAAGATAAATGCCACCGTGGGAAATCGAACTGTGATATCGAGAACCCACTGCTTTAAAGGAGAAGTCCATCCGTAGAAGCAGTAAAATGAAAGAAACAGATCAGTGAAGGTTTAAGCAAAATACGATAAAAATTAAGAAAGTTATGAATTTTTGAAGTTGTATATCAGTCAAACATAAATTGGCAAGTCCGTGACGTACAGGTCTTGCGAGCTCCTCTCCCATTTGCCCTGTACACACACACAAAAAAAATAAATTTCCTTTTTATGTAAAGAAAATATTAAATCATACATGCACCTTTAGATAATCATTGCTCATATGTTTTTGCACAAAACTTGTAGGAAACAAATCTATTCTTTATATCAGGGTGGACTTTCCCTTTAACAAAATACACTAAACATAAACCTTAGCATAATGCTAAAAGATAATAAGTTTATAATTTAAATGATCGCTTAACATCACACATTCGACTTATTTTCCAGTCTCTCTTTCTCTCGCCAACATTCTCTGCTTCTCTCACACGCACATACGCACACACACACGCCCTCACAACCTGACCATGCGAAAAGTGCTACGTCCGGCACAACTTTACGCCGACTATTCTGGTCACGCATATAGGCGGAAGCTCCTTCACACCTTCTGTCTGCACTCCATGACATAGACGAACGATTCCTTCTTTTTATTTCTGCAGATCCTTAAATCATCTGTCTTTACCTGACAAACCTCCCAAACAGCCGTATCACGAATGCATCTATGTTCCTTCCATGCCCTATATTGCCATTAGCTGTGAAAGAATTGCAGAGACAGTACACGCCCTTTGAGGATTTGAAACGTTTACAAATAAGTTTTGTTCACAAATTCTTGTGTTACGACAGGATACATTACGACTACGACACGTGTGGCGATTTCTTGTCACGGCCGGATGGAAGGCAACTAGCTTTTACCATTGGAAATCTTCAAAAATAATTCCGGTGTAGTTATTTGAGTTGCCCTGTGGTCGTGGTAGTTTCAGCACCATGACTGTAACTGTTTGCCTTCGAAAATCGAGTAACTAAGTTAACTCCATGAACTTTCAACTTGAAGAATCTCGGCGATATCGAAGCCCATGGACTACGATGTTACCAGGATATTTGGACCCCGATTTCTTCTTTGTCCCCATAATGACATAGGATTGTGTCTGCGAATACCTAAGACATTGCCCAATCTGATGAAATGAGATCGAATTGATGCATCAAGAGTACCAAAAAGAAAAAAAATCTACGAAACACTAAGTTAAGTCACGATACGCCGAGATTCTTCAAGAGGAAAGTTCATCGGGTTAAATTTCGTTACTCGATTTTTGAAGCCAAATAATCATGGTGCTGAAACTATCATAACTACAGGGCAACTCAAATAACTACATCGTATTTCTTATGTGTCATATGGTCCAATGAAGCATCTTTATTTGCCCTTTTCCGAAGTTACTGTTCGTCAGTATTCGGGGCTTAAAAGCTGAAAATTCAAGCTAGTGGTAAACAAATAAATAAATGCCCCACCGCTCTCCTGCGATGTTCATCGATTGTGGTTTGTTGACTTTTAAGACACAAGTACACTTTAAACCAGAAGTGGTTGACCTGAAGTAGTTTTGTGTGTTTGAATGTGAAAGGGGCCTTATTCCCATCTGTTATGATTAATCCTATTCTAGAAACCGAAGTGCTATAATCTTTATTGAAAATAATTTAAACGGTACGCTGGATGAACATGATGCGTCAAGTGATTAATGTTGCGCTAATCAAGGATATTCATACCCATGACATATTGAGACGTCATTCTGATTGCATTATTATCTGGCTTTATCAAGTCAACCAATGCAACAGCATTTCGACGTATTTGCACTCTTCATTTTGCCTTCACTTTCGTCACTCTCACACAGCAAGTCAAAGACCGAATTATGAGTAGATGTGTTCACATAATCACAGTCACGGTCAGACCAGTCACAAACTACAGATCGTATAGCAAATTAAATTACCCAAACATGCCGAATGGCGACGCAAATGTCGGTTTGAAGTCGGTTTTGAATCGGTTTCGCCGGCGTGACTGATTTATCTCGATGAATTTTCCGCACAACGTAAGTGTGTAATGCACATGCATGAATGACTGAACTGTCCGATTCGCATACCATTCGTCTATTCTCGTCTTCAAGAGGCACGCACATCCCTGCGCCGAACAAACGACTCGCCATACATAAGCTTGTATATTTGGTAACGTATAGTATTCCGACATTTTAGTGATACCGAACTTAAACGCACTCCATTTTCATCGAAGGTTTACATTAGAATTCATGAAAGTTCAATATATTTCAATATCAAAAAGGCATACTCTTGATTACAACATGTAGTTACAGGTGCAGACTTGTTTGAGATGAGCAGTGGGCCAGCCGAAAATGTGTGGAATAAGCCACAGGTTTAGCTTTACCTGCTTGCCATGACAATAAGAATGAACATAAATGAAATGAAAGGTAATACAGAATACCACCATGGACTTTAAATAAAAATGGTTTGTGTTGCAATGGTTAGAAATTGAGAAATGTAATGTTTTACTAGTAACAGTGAACTTAACTGTCATAGTACACCAGGATACTGTTGTTTAAAATTTGGTATATTCTTATTATTCATTTCCTATTTTTTAAAGAATCTTTAAATGTCGCTTTTCGCTTATTATATCCCCCTACAGGGATAATGTAAAGTTGTAGCAAATGGGCTTACGTATATATCCTCCAGACGGAGTTGAGATTGTGTGGGCATAAGCAATTATGGTGAGGAAAGGAGGGTAGTTGGGTTGATTTAGTCATCAGCCTTCAAATTGTCCGTCCGTACCGCTTTGTCGTTAATGCAATATATCAAGAACCATTTGAGGTATGAATTTCAAAATTGGTCCAAGTATGTATCACCATATGAAGACAATCTGATTAGATTTTGGGTTATGGAGGTCAAAGTTCAAGGTCACAGGTCAATTTGTGGAATAGAAATGTGCGATATATTTCAGAACTGGCAAAGTGCGGAGGCATTAATTTAGACTGCGCACAGTTGAGAAGCCATCTAGTTGTATCCGTATTCCACTTCTTTCTCTTCCGAATTCCTTTGCTTTAAAAAAAAGAACGTAGTAGAATTTAAAAAGAATAAAAACAGTGAAAGTCAGTGGAATGATATTCTCTATTAGAAAAGAAAAAAATAAGTGTTTTCCTACAAACATGATAGAAATAAATGAGTGCAGGTCAAAATATCTTTTGTTGAAATAAGATATGCTAGTGCAATGAGTGAACTTGCCTTTAGGTTATTGTGTAAATATAAAATTGTATACAATGAGGGATATTGCAAACAATCTATTTACCTATTTATATATTCATTTATTTATTTATTTATCAAACATATTTGTATGTTAATGAAATAATATTGTAATGTTATGTATTTTGACTACCATCAAACTCTCTAATGTTATGCTATGTAAAGTTTCATTCAATAGTAAATAGGCATTCTGTTTGTTATTTTTAATTATTAATTTACCTGATTTGTATATTTCCACATCACACTCTTCATGATGTAATCTATTGCAATGTTATGTATTTTGATTGAATATTATCAGCCTTGGTAATGAAATCAAACACTGTAAATTTTATATAATGTGATGTAATATTTGATTAAATTTTGCCATGTGTTAGTGAAATTGAATTATTTGTACGACAAAGGATAGCTGTTTGTATGTGCTTAGATACTTTGGGATACTGGGATAGCAATGATAGTCTTGAAGATGATTGAGGTGACTGATGAAGGTGATTGTGATAACTGATTACTTGTGGAAAATTTTGATGTGGACTCTCATGAGCACAAATTTTAGATGAGAAAGATTTTTTGAATAATGGAGCAGGACGGGTAGAGATGGGGGGGGGGGGGGGGAACTGCATGGTCTAAAATATATGACGTAGTGTGCAATCTCCTAATAACTGCTGGGAATCACGGCGAGGGGGGGGGGGGGGCAGGATCCCCTGGAAGCTCTTAAGATTGAGCAATTTTTAACCTTAAGAGATTGCTGATTAAACTAAGTTTCACCCCAAAGTAGAGATTACAAAATTAAATAGATAAACGAATTGATTAATAATAAAGGACTGAATAAATAAATAAATAAATACTGTATAATGAAAATAGAATATCCTTATGTCATCTAGTGGGGTGATACCTCTTCAACGGAGAAAAATTGCTCATTGGAAAACATTAAGCAGAATAAAAAAAAAGACAACAAACAAAACAAAAAATAATAGTAATAGTAATAATGAAAATAAAAACAATAATAGTACTACTAGTAGTAATAATAATAAAACAAAACATGTAAATACGCGTACTGCATAGACTAGTATGCAAGGCAGTGTACACGACGTTTTACCGGTCAATAAAGAGTAAATTTCACCCATTTCATTTCCCGGCAAAAGGTCGCATAGCGCGCACTCCGATCTACGCGACCTTTTGCCGGGAAGTTGAATTGCGCGGTCTGGCTTTTTTGTTCCCAGCAAAAGGTCGTGTAGCTAAAATACCCTTATAAGTGCAAAATGAAAGATCTATTTGCAATATAATTTGATAACATAATAAATCAGTTAAATATCTTTCTCTAAGTATAGTTTTGGCTACATGAAACATAGAAACAATGCCGTTTTCAGCACTTGAAGTAGGGGGTTAAACTTCGAAAGCGTTTTTCACTTATTCAAGTGTGCTTTATAGACCTTTTTCCAGTTATAAAGAACAACACCTACAACACCTAATTCCTGATGCAAATAAACCAACACGGGAGGGGGTAGGCCTATTCTTTTCCTATGGAGGATAACTGACCAAGAACAATAGATCTTGATCCCCAAACTATACAGCTGGTCCGCTTGTAGACCTAGTGAAAGATCATCTGATGGCAGAAAAATAAACTGAGCAGAAAGTAAGTCTTTTGATCTATGTTTAGCCATTCAGATCTTTTACTCCCATATTACTAATGCTACAGAGAACGTAGATATGTGACATTTTATATGGCATAGGTTTGCTGACGATATTGTACTGCTCAATAGACGAAATATCTACATTACATTTGGAAACAAATAGGCCTACATCTTCCAAGGATTTTAGTTCATTCTGCCAAAACTCCTTGCTCAGATAGCGGGCTGCGTCTATTCTCTGTGTATGGGAAATTTTGGGGGAAATTGTGATTTGATTAGAACCTTGGATCAGCTCATAGATTTTGCATATGCATACTTATTTTCTCAATTACACTGATTCTGAAGTTTTTATTCTCTTTTCTTTTGTTTGGGGTTTTAATTGGATGTGCGGCCTTTAGTCAAGTGTGTATCAATTTTTTTTTCATTGAAAATTTTCTTTGAAAATGAATTGAAAGGATGTCTTCCATTATATATTTTAAGGATGACGATGAATCTTTAGAATAATGTGATTGTTATTTCATAGCGTGGAATGGCAACCACTATGGCTCCTAGTGAACGATCACTCAAATTTTTCATGTGAGATTTAAAATTAGCGAATATCAGGCATATCTCTGGAAAAGAGTGCTATCCTCTAAAAAAACAAACAGAGGCATCAAGTTTCATTTATTTGCACGTTGAATTTAATATATAATTGCACTTTGCAGTGAAACCCAGTTCAAAAGCTGATGTCTTGGTCGGTAAGAAGTTGATTGAATGGTTTATTCTGATAAAAATATAACAAGAACAGTTCAAATTCATTTACATTGGCAGTCAAATTACTGAATTTTTGAGAATGACATACAATAATTCATAAAGATACCATCATAATTATTACATTGCAAATCAGCAGGGGCATATGTAGTAGATATGTGATATGTTCGATTGGATGCTCTTTTCAAAACACTCTGCGGCCCCTATATATTTTGTGTTGATCTTATCTTAATAAATGACGATATTCGTTAACGCAAGAAATGCTGGAATGCCCAGTTCCTTCTAAAAAGAACTGGTATGGTGAAGTTCTTGATATAACTTTGATATCTACATCATAAAACTTGGAAATTGTTTATTTCAACGAATCATTATGAATGTGCTTTCTGACGTAAATCACTCTAATTCGTCGGCATGTTATATTACATTTTTACATCCACCAAACAAACCTGCGAGTGAGATGAAATGTGTGTGTTTACGATATACCATGATATATCATGTTTCGACAAGGCACATTTAATCCTGACGCCCACATAGTCCGAATTTTAAAGAAAAATACAATAAATAAGGCACCCATAAATATAAAAGTGTGCGTTTACGAAATATCATAAGGAAAAAAAAACAAATCATGGTGCGACACGGAACAATAAAACTGATCCCCAATTTTTCAAAATATCACAGGAAATAACCGTAAATTTATTAGATGATGATGGAACAAGTTTTTAAATTTTATATGTAAAAGCTTTTGTTTGTTTCGTGGTTCTTGTAAAGACAAACTATGCATATCTTTATGAAAAACAACTAATCACCTCTATTTATTTGTTGCATTACACTGACAGGAAGATTTATTCGAAATCCACTTGGGACGAGATAATAAGGAACTAATATGAAAATGAAGGAGGCATAATACAATGTCGCTTTAAGTTAATCTGTAAAAATGTGAGATAACTTAGTATACGTTGGTGTTCTGTCTAGACGATAATGATAGACAGGTCATTATTTAAAGTATAAATGTAGAGTGATAAAAGATAAATACATAAACCTGCAATTCTATATCCTAAGTGATCTCTACTTTCAAAACGTGACAACTTTCTAATTCTTTGTCCGATTTTCTAAAACATTCCCCTTTTTTCGTCTCTCTGCTTAGGCTCTCTCTAAGGCCAACTTTTTAGGAAGATTTCCCTCTAAGGGCTGTTCAAGGGTTTGATTATGTAAGAGGGAGTGGGACTCACTGACGAAAAATCTCTGACTATCAAAATAAAAAATCTTTGAGATTCTGTTTAGGTCTGAAATATTAAAGGGAACACATTTTCCTTTGTGTACTTTAGGTAAGTACGATTGATTTTTAAGGAAGTGAGGGGGTGTGCTGGTTGTGCCCCTAAAACGCCAAGTTACCATTACCATAGAGGGTTATTGGGATATTGGGACCTCCTATGGAATGTGGTTCCACTGAAGCAATGCTCACATGGTATAGATGACAGCAACCGACCCACGAGGGCAGAAAATCCATAAAACACATTATCTCCGGGTTGACATGATGAAGTAAATCTCCCCCACCGTCACCATCTTCTCTCCTAGGTTGCTCCACTACCTCACCTCGAAGTTTTCCGCCTAATAAAACTAGTGATTAGATGAAGTGGGTGTATCAACGCTAAGCCAGTACTCACAATGTTATCCTAAACAAAAAGCAAACTTCTGGGGAGCGTTTCATGAAAGGAAGTTGTCAGATATTGTATCCGACAACTGTTATAAGCTACTGAAATCCTTGCATCTGATTGGCTGAGAGCAAATTTGTCGGATAAAATATCTGACAAGTCCTTTCATGAAACGCCCCCCTGATATTATCTCGAATTACCATGTTGATTTGCCGGTACACTTTAATGGAAAATACCTCGCAGCTAAAATCATAATCAGATCATGTCTATCCAGATTACTTCTTCCATTTACCATGCTTACTAGTTTATGTCAAGAAAAGAAAATTCAAAAAGCGAGAGAAAAAAACAAATATACTGAGTTGTTAAGCTTTCAGACATGCGTTGAAGGAGGTTATCGGGTAAAATTCTACAATAGAACATAATAAAACTCAGCCTCTTAGAATGTACTTTTATGATTGTCAACAAGAAAAATACAAATTCGCCAACTAGAAAAAAATTACCGGTTAGCAGGTGCGAATTTTTAGTTTCCTATACCGCACCCATGATCATCTCTCGTTCCCAACTGAGGGTTTCCGTACTGAAATTATACGTTATAAAATATCTCATTTAGTTCTTAAATGCTGTGAAATATTTTCCCTCCAGACATAAGAAATTAAACCAATGTATTTATATATCGCAATACACCGTCTCAACATACTCAGCGTGTGCAAACAAAGGTTTCAGAAATATCGGACCACTGTATTCAGTGTCATCTTTGCTCTCTGGAGAATGCCTGTAAGATGTATCAGCACCATGTGGAATCTATTATACAAAGTGCCACCTAATTTCACTGACCTACCCATTACTGAGCGCTATGAACTGAAAACGGCGATTTCGAAGTACACCACTTGAGTATATTTGAGGGGGGGGGGGGGGACAATTACCCCCCCCCCCCCACAAATTTTCTTTAAGGTGAGTAAACAGAAATTTACGGTTAATTAAGAAAAAATATATATTCTCAGATATGTTCTGCTCGGTGGCGAAACGAACAGGTATAACTATTGTTCAGTTTTAAAGTAAAAAAAACCCAACAACATTAAAAACGAAGCGGTGGGGAAATTAGGCCACTTATCTTCTGACAAATAGAGCTCTACAGATAATTTTTATAAATAAATACGAAATCTGAATTATCTTCAAACAATATGCATTCTATAAATTTAGCTGCTCACAAAACTTTCAATTGAAACGAGGTGTGTCCGTAACAAATACAATGAATAAACAATAAAGAACAAATCCTATCACAATCTACACTTGCCCTGGGCCTGGAGTTTGCAATCCCTTTCCCCACCTTTGAATCGAAGTCCTTTGCAAGATAAACATTATAATTAAATCTCAAACCAAGCCACATTTTGTGGTAAACCTAACAAATGCATATTTAAAAACATTATAATCATTCGTTCATCTTGTAAATCATATCTGATAGATGTATGAGGAGATTGGAGATGCAGTAGAGGAAAAACGGTGTGTTTCTTTTTTGGTAAGGTATTCCATAGTTCTCAATTTATATGTATGAGCAAAAATTGATTTGAAGTGTCCATCAGGAAAAACATCTTTTTTCCCCCTTAAACTTAAGCACTTTTAATTAATTCCACGTTTACTTTCTATCTGTTTAGTCCAAAGAAACGTCCGATTTAATAGTGTTTCCAGCCGGGTATTGTAAAGATGGTAGTAGTCTTGAGTTCCTTGAGCACATGTTTCTCAATACGAGGAAAACTTTCTTGACGACTTTGGAAATACCGATGAAGGCTCCTGGTACCTGTTGCAAGACAGGTACATTGCCCTTCCTGAATACAGCCTCATTTATTATGAGAAACCATGGAAATGCAGAACTTGGGAGAACAAAACGACAAACGATTCATTACAGTTGCCTTTACGATCCTAAGACATGTAAGGAAAGTCTAGAGATAGAGATAGAGATGTCTTAATTGATGATTTAAACGCTTGGCGTAAATATGCAACGGTCGTTGGCTAGAGCGCCTGCACAGCTTTTATGTCTTTTCGCAAATATCAATCTGTTGAATACTAAAATAAAAAAACCGAAATAACTTGGAATGAGCTTTGGTAAAATGCATGTTATACCAATATCAAAATCCTATTCAGTGGGTTAATCTATACATGTGCAATCCTTGAACAAGTGTTTGAAGTGTTTAACCGGTAGGATATAGTGTCATATGAAATGCACTGCGTGGTCTTTACGTTTGTTGGCGCAAACGTCACAAGGGAAAAATAGGGGGAAAATTGGTAAGAAAAATCCCGATCAGAATTATGCAGAATTATGCCATGCAGGCATTAATGTGCAGCCCACTCTTTCTGTCATATATATATATATATATATACATGTATATATATTTAAATTTATTTATTTATCTTTTTTTTTTTTTTTTTTTTTTTTTTGGGGGGGGGGGAACTTGAACAGGAACCATAGGTTTACCTCTGCACGACAAAGGTTTTAAAAAAATACATAAACCAGCACTGAATACGGGGTGGGGAGGGAGGGTTGCGGGTTGAAAATTACTCATTTTGTCTCATTAGTG
Organism: Heliocidaris erythrogramma; assembly: GCA_025617745.1. Lineage (NCBI taxonomy): Eukaryota > Metazoa > Echinodermata > Echinoidea > Camarodonta > Echinometridae > Heliocidaris > Heliocidaris erythrogramma. The sequence goes on from CM046853.1 coordinate 29,312,003, forward strand.
ATTCCAGTTGAGGCTCCTAATCGTCGACTAATATATTTGTATTCATATTTGTCTCTTATTCAACAATGGGGGCATAACTAGATGCCGAGAGTCTTCGGTGATTTGAGATGGTGCACATATATGTGTTTCCGTGTGTGTGGGCGTGTGTATCTTGGGTGCGTGTATGGGTGTGTGTGAGTGCGTATATCTGATGACAGGGGTCATGCTTTACTACAAAGCGCTCACATAACATCAGTCTTTATATATAGATAAATATTTATATATACAAAAAATGGATGAAAGTGTTGAGTTTCACACAAGGAATCATTATCAAGCTCAGCATTTACATTTTGATGGATAATGGTCATTAGTAATTATTTTTACTACGCTTTTGTTCATCGTAGCAGAAAGCTAGAGGAGTTCTTTTTTATTATGGATATACTTCTTTTATGGAGCTTCTTTTCATCAAGTGTTAAAGACTGGGATTTCCTTTAATTCTTTTGATTTCCTCAATGAAATATCATATATGTGAAAAGCAAAATGAAGAACAGCAATTATTTTGAAAAATTTAGATATTACCAAACAATGTTTTGGAACGGTATCTGCAAGTGTATTTTCTCTTTCTGGTCATGCATTTACGGTTCAAAATCTAAAGTTGAACCAAGCCAATTTTCGTTTGAATTGAACTTGAAATTTTTACTCCTGTACAAATGCTACTGTACATTTCTGTTTTTGTCCCCCCCCCCCCCCGACCGTTCACATCCCCCTTCTTTGTTTCCTTCCTTTTTCTTCTTTCTTTTTATTTATTCCAAACAATGGTCTGTGAAATACAAGCCACGCCTACTTAATAGACTCAACTACTCTTGTTTTCTGTTTCTGTTTCGGTTCTTAATGTTCATGTGTACTGATTTAAAATATAGTAAAAGATATACATGTTTGTGGAAAATCAATAAACTTGGAGACATTGAAACTTAATTACCAAGTGTACCACTTAATATATTAAGTTGAATTTGCACTTTAAGATATGGTGGTAGATTATTCACTTTACTTACGTTATAAGGACAACAAGAAAGAAAAGTAGCAATGAGCAAATAAAATTATCAGAAGCTTGATATCTTAGCCGGGAGCTATCCGATGCTCTAGAAGTAGTGATACTAAAATTTCTCTCAAGAATGAAGAGACTTGATCTGTGGACAAATCGCTAAGTTCACGTCAGCATGAGATTGGGATATTTCTGTGTTATTGTGTAGATAATGTGTATAAGATGTAAGGTATAGATTTTTTTTTTTGTAATGTTGCACAGGTCAGGCGCGTTATGGGGGGGGGGGGGTGTAGAGCCCACAAATGTAAAAATCAACCACAAATGTAAAAATAACGACAAATGTAAAAACATTGCACCCGCAAATGTCAAAATAACCACAAATGTCATAACATGTCAACCACAAATGTAAAAATAACCACAAATGTAATAAAAATCGCCCACAAATGTAAAAATCCGTTTAACCACAAATGTAAAAACAGTTCGCCTATAAATGTAAAAATTTCCATTTTTACCACAAATGTCATAACATGTCGACCGCAAATGTAAAAACTCATTGCTTGCATAATGTACCCATGTACGATATGTTATTATGAAATGTATGTGTTTGTGCGCGTGCATGCGTGTGTGAGAGGTTTTCCTGACCATTAAAATCCCTAAAATATTGACACATCCTTTACCACAAATGTCAAAACATGTCAACCGCAAAAGTAAAAATTTATTAAACTTCTCTTTTACTAGTAACAGCAACTAATACGATTCTAGTGAGGCAATTAATGTTGTATCCCCCGAAAGTAGCCAGTCCATCAGAATCAGACGTCTAGAGCGAACTCGAAAATATTTTAAAATAAAATTTACTGCCCGCTATTTAACACGCAAACTCCCATTGACTTTCGAAACCGCGCAATAAACAATTTATTGGCCCGTAATTATGTTAGCTTGGCAAAGCCAGGAAATAAATTGTAAAAACTGCATTGCTCAGATGTCTGATATGGTTAATAATAATACTATTTCACGCAATTTTTAATGAGGAAATATTTAATTGTTGAGAAATGGCTGAAACCTGCATGTTATCGTTTCAATCTATAGTGATAATCAAATATAACACAAATGTAGTGGGCCTACACTATACGACGCACGCTGTTGTTTTGATTAAAAATAAAGGGTTTATTGCCACTTGGTCTACAGCCAGTTGGTCTAATAGCCAATTGGTCTAACATCATTTGGTCTAATATTAGTTGGTCCAGTAACCAATTGGCCTAATCATCATTTCGTCCAATTACCATTTGGTCTAAGTGTCATTTCGTATAATTACCATTTGGTCTATAGTCAATTCGTCTAATAGCCATTTGGTCTATTTGGCAATTTTGGAACCGGGCCGGGGGTGATGGGGCTGCAACCCCTTCACTTTATGAGTAGACACGTTTCATATAATTTTGTTTAATGATTATGCACAATATATATATATATTTTTTAAACGAGATCACATTTTAAAGATATATATACATTGTAATAATGTTTGGCCGCTCGCTTCGCTCGCTCGCAAAATGTTGAAATGTGTAGTTGATAGGCGTCAGTCCCCACTTCCAAAAACGTTCCATTTCCCTGCATTGTGGTACATGTGGTTATATTGATGATAATAATGAATAGAAACAGAATGGCACAATGAGAGAGATGATGGAATATTGAACATAAAGAGTACTATAAGGAAAGACGGAGTGAAGATGAATCGATGAATAACAATACAATAGGGAAGATTGAAAGTTAAGGGATGGAAAGATAAAGACATAGGCCTAACGTAAAGATAGAGAAAGAGAGAGAGAGAGAAATAGTAGAAGAATAAAGAAAACCATGGCGGAAGATGGAAGAGAAGATTATAAGCCCCACCCCCGCTCCATAAACAAAAACAAGAAAGAAGAAAATAACATAACGAAATTAGAGATGAAAAGCAGAAAAAAAAAGATAAACAGAAAGAAAAATGCAAAATAGGCAAAATGATAGAAAGATAAACCAAGGAATAAAGAGAGAAAAACATAGATAGAGAAAGAGAAAAATGATAAAAGAAATAATGTAAAGATCAACATATGGAAAGATGGAAGAGGTGATAGAAGGAATTAAAAAATAACACAACTAAAGGAAATATGGAAAAATGAAAGGATAAAAGCAAAGAATAACATAACGAAAGATAGAGAAATGATAGAAGGGTAAAGCTTTATATATATAGAGAGAGAGGGAGAGAGAGAGAGAGAGAGAGAGAGCGAAAGATAGCGAAAGAAATGAAGGGATAAAAAACAATATAACAAAAGCAAAGTGCATTAAAACAATAATTGAAAATTCACTAAACATATTAATTGATTAATAGATTAATCAATTTATTCACTAGATAATCAATTAAGCACAAGCGCTTTTAAATTTATTTCTTCAGGTGGAAGAAATAAATTGAAAGCGCTTGTGGAAATCAACCTGTGGATATATCTGCAGTGTCATTATTCTCTGAGTGAACTTTATTTTAATTCTATTTCATCTATACGTTCTCCCATTTAAAATCTCTATGTAATATAGCTGATAGACTGATTTATGATGCCTCGCCTAAGACATGTTTGATCCATGCAGACTATATAATAGATGTATATATATATAGCGAAAGATAGCGACAGAAATGAAGGGATAAAAAACAATATAACGAAAGCAAAAGCATTAAAACAATAATTGAAAATTCACTAAACATATTAATTGATTAGTAGATTAATCAATTTATTCACTAGATAATCAATGAAGCACATGTAATTAATTAGCTATCTTAGCACAAAAGTCAATCAGGCACCATGGTCCGGATGTCTGGAGCGCCCTACCACAATGGCTAAAATTTTCCTCAATTTACTCTTTTAAAACATCGATAAAAAAAAATATATTTTTTTTTGCACTTTTTTATTTCTCCAATTTTCATAAGTACAAAGTAAAGTATATTCAGAATCATAATAGCATAATATACATAATCTACGTAATGAACATGACATAATTACTTTTGACAAACAGACAAAACCGGACCGTTTAACAAAATAAAATAAATATAATAACAAGAATAGTGGGCGATGCTATGCTAAGGAGAGTGAAATGATGCAGGAGACCGACATCGTAAGCATAAGCTTGAAATGATGACGGCCTCGGGATAGGAAATGAAAGAAGAAAATAAAAGAAAGAGAAGACAAAGAAGGATGAATATGAATTGAAGGGTAATGTGCAGGTGGCCATGCAATATGTGAAATGAATGATTGTACAAAGTCTCTGCTTAATTTTAAATTCAATTTAATGCCTCAATAAATGGTTAATTATAGAACAATTTTTTCTCTAACAATATTAAATACTAACTTTAATTAGTGTATTGATTAAGAAGGTGTTTTTTAGACCAAATGGTAAATGGACGAAATGATGATTAGACCAATTGGTTATTAGACCAACTGATATTAGATGGAATGATGTTAGACCGATTGGGTATTAGACCAACTGGCTGTAGACCAATTGGCAATAAACCTTTATAACTATGACGGGCTAAAGTTTGTCTGTAGTATTGGACCAATGGATATTAGACGAACTGAAAATTGTACCAAACGATTAGTAAAAAAGGTAATCAGACGAAGTGATGATTAGACGATGTGGGTGATAGATCAACTGGGTTTAGGCAAAATGGCTATTTGACGAAATTAGACCATTTGGTTATTAGACCAATTGTTTTTAGCCGAAATAGATTGGACCAAGTGAACATTAGACGAACTGATTATTAGACCAAGTGATGTTTAGACTAAATGTGTTTAGACCAAATGGGTATTAAACCAAATAGTTTTTAGACGAACTGGCTATAGACGAAGTGGTGATTAGACGAAGTGATTAAACTGATTATTAGACCAAATGACTATTAGACGAAATGTAGATTAGACGAACTGGTGATGGACGAATAGACCGAATGATATTGGACCATTTGGTTTTTAGACCAATTGGCATTAGACCAAGTGGCAATTTACCATAATAACTTACAACGGTGCATTATTTGCAAGCAATGAGTTTTTACATTATCGATGTGTTATGACATTTGTGGTAAAAATGGAAATTGTTACATTTAGAGGCAAAATGCTTTTACATTTGTGGTTAAACAGATTTTTACATTTGTGAGCGATTTTTATTACATTTGTGGTTATTTTTACACATGAGGTTGACATGTTATGACATTTGTGGTTATTTTGACATTTGCGGGTGCAATGTGTTTACATTTGTGGTAATTTTTACATTTGTGGTTGATTTTTACATTTGTGGGCTCTACAGGGGGCAGAGGGCGATTGCTCCCATATGGTTTTCTATATGTCTTCCCTGAAGAAAATATAGACAACCTTATATTCTGCTTTTCAGAAATTTGGGAAACATGTAATGCTTTCTGTATGTGAAATGTGAGAACCCCCTTTTATTTCTTAATTATTAGAGATATGTATATCCCCCTTAAAAAACCCTCTGGCGTTGCCCATATTAGGCAAACAATTGCACTCGCATTATTTTGTATTAAACTATAAAGCAACATTATTTATAACATGCGCCTTCCTTTGGAAGTTAACCTGAATACATTTAACACAACATGCATTGACTTGATACAAAATTAAATTAGATAGTAACTAAAACCTCAGTAATTTTATAAGGGAAAACATATTTCGTCGGAATTGACGAAATTCGCATGTCCCGCCAGGGTATTGAAGATTAAATGTAACGAGACAATTTTCACTCATTCGGCCAAAGTTCTATATGCAAGACGTGTTTTAGAATATCACCAGTGTGAGATTTTCTTCGTTTCTTTTAGTGATAAGGGAACGGAGAAGATAAATCTTCAAAATGACGTTTGTAGCCTAGTAGCTGTTCTATATTTTCTTACGAATGTAATATGAAAACAAAACAAACCTACCCAAAATATTTTTCCTAGGTAATTTAATAAAAGCTGGTATTGAGTAAGGAACAAAAAGCATCCACCAGCAAGCATTCAATCACTTAGTTAGGTTCATGATAAAAAAAAGAAGATAAATGTGACGGCACTGGAAGGAAAACGCTGATATGAATCACTTGAAATGTCATTAAATTAAGGGCGAATAGATGTAAACATTAATCGGTTCTTATATACCTGCGCTTTCATTCTGCATGAAAATGGTTACGGAGGCGTCTGAGAGAGAGAGAGCGAGAGAGAGAGAGTGGGGGGGGGGGGGGGGAGGGAGAGAGAGAGAGAGAGAGAGAGAGAGTGGGGGGGGGGGGAGGGAGAGAGAAAGAGAGAGAGAGAGAGAGAGAGAGAAGGGGACTAGAGAGGAGAGTGAAGAGAAGAGAAGAATAGTCTTACTTGAACTTGAACTTTAGCAGCCAACTAATCTGTCTCGACACATTTCCTCTTTACCTCGTAAGGCCAAATATTTTTAAAATGAACTTTTGTTTTCAATTTTGATGCATCGTAAATCCTCAAGCTGCGAGATCATTTCAACTGTTCGCTTTCATGTATGTGGTAACGGCAAATCTTATTGATATTATACAAATCATCCAAAAAGAATATATGTATATATACAATTTTTTTAAATATCAATATTACATACCATGTTGGCATTTTTGCATTTAGCCTTGTCTTTCTTACTTTCACTGTTTATAAGCTTTCGCTCTGCATCGCTATTCATCTTCCAGACATATCCATCGGATCCGTAGAATCCATTAATAAAGAAATATATCTCAGAAATATTTATCTACAGAAAGAAATTTAGATTCAAACAATAAATGACCACTTACCTAAATCGGAAGATTTTTGTTTTGATTTGCAATCCGGTCCCATTAGGAGTAGACAAGTCAAGAACATACTAGGTATCAGTGTCATCTCGACCCCAAAGAACACTTGGTGACTGAACGAAAAATATTTCCTTTCACGATAAAGCAAGCAAACGAATCTACCAGCAAGAAAACCTTTCTCCGCTGATCCTTCTACGGTGAGTTGATTTAAAAAGTGAAGGAAGGCACAGTTAAATCATTCCTGGCTACAGGCCCTTGCAAACGCGAATAACAGCATCACACGTTGGTCGTCGATGAAGAAAAATCAACGAGAGAAATGGGTGATGATATAAATCAATACGATGACATAATAATTCTTATCCAAGAATTGTGTCAATATTTCAAAGGATTCAGAGAGAAATTAAAACACCACGGCTTAGGGCTCCTGCATGCGTAATATAATGACGATCATGTTATGGTCGCATACTCAAGTTGGCGTGTGACAGGGAAGGGCATACGATGCAAATATTAAAGTTTCCTTCTAATTTCTCCCCCTCTTCTCTGTCCGTCTCTTCACTATCTACCACCGTTAGATTCTCTATTCCCACTTTTTTCTTCCCGCAAAACTCATTCCGGTTTGCTTGCTTTCGTCGTCATCACTGATGGGGTTGCAGCAATGTCCAAGTCCACCAATTAGGGATGAGATAACGAATGTAATCAAACAAAGTGGAAGCTCCTTTGATCAAAGTGCCTACTTCAATGGAAAATTGATATAGAAGTAACGGTGAGGGACGCTCCTTTGTATTAATGCCGGTGACCGAGCAAGTCTATTTTATGCTAGTTAGTTTTACATCCACGCCTCTTCTCCTTGTCGAAATAGAAATAGGAAGTGGATAGGAGAAATGAAAGGATTTGGGGGTATTGTCTAAAAAGATCCAGTCCCTTGATTAAACCGGTAAGGTCATTACTTACGCAATGACACTGATATACCGATATAATATCACATCTGACGATTCTTTGAAAATGAGTCTTGCCGATGCGTTTATTTAAGATATGAAGGTGTCATACGAAATTATTGCAAATACTCTACGAAGGAAAAAACCAGGGAAACTATTTAATCTATATCATAATAATATAATATGTATTGATATTGACGCCATCAAAGTTGTTGCATAGTTCAATTAATGCAGATCATTAATTATAAAGAAAAAATATTACTATCAGTCTTAATATTACATATAACATAATTTAAAGGAAATGACTATTCTATCAGTATAAGAATTATATTCAAAGAATTCGAATGTAATATATAATATCAATTTGTTCGATTTCTCTCTTACTCAAAACAATATGAAAAACGATATTTTACATCTACGAAGGAGTGGAGAATGAACTTGTAATTAACATGTAAATGTTCTCTCTCTCTCTCTCTCTCTTTCTCTCTCATTCTTTCTTCTCTCTTACTGATACCATCACTTTTTATTATTTCCAATATGATAATTTGTACATATACCAGTGCCACAACTATTCTGTTGTGTAGTGTAAGGTGTGGGGGTGGGCAGGATAATGTTAAGTATTAATATTCAGTAATTATTTCCATATACTCAAAGCGTTTATAAAATACTAGCCGTGCTTTTCAATAGACTCCTCCACTTATGTTTCTTTACTACGCCTGATTTTACTGAAATTATGATAGTATAAGTGTTCATCATATGCAATTACTCTCTTTTTTATTATATAGTTTTTCCTTCTATGTAAGCATTTTCTTTCAGTAGTTTTGTGTGATATTATGTTATATCAACTTGTATATAATTATGTAAAACACTGTAAGACATTATGTGGATAATGAAAGAAACCTTGAAACCTTGAATGTTCACCTAACTTATTTATTTTTAACTCTTTGTTTGCCACATAAATACTTTTCTATAGGAGTCTGTGCCAAATGACTCAACAGTACAGTAAGTGTTTGTTTATGTCCTTTAAAATCATTAACCGATTTCGAATTTCACTAATTGTATAAATCTGTACATTCTGCTGTTCGATTGTTCAATTTAAGGGCACATTTAGAGTTGGGCTCCATCCTCTTCACGTATTCAGTATATTGTTATGTTCGGGGCAACAGAATCTCAATGTTTGTCCAACTGCGAAGATGAGAAGGCAGGACAAACAATTGCATATTTCTGAACAGCAAGGGAGTCAGCTATCGTCATAAGATAAAGGGCACTTTGCTTGAAGAATGTGTTAAGTCCTGTCGTCCTGAGGTTATTCTCATGATATATGAGGACGAAAGAGCAGGCGTTCAGTTAAAAAATGACGTAAGATGATATTTTATAATGAATAATATCAAAGGCATTGAACAATCATCATTGAATGTTATCTTCTCTTGAACTGATGGAAATTCATTTTGGTTTCAGCAGGTAGAAATCAATATCACATATCGCACTGAATTGATTAGTAATTTTCTTGGAAAAGAATTGAGATGTATGGCTAAATGTAATTTATTCGATTATTTTTTATTATTTTATATTTTACATATTAGCTTGTTTATCATTAATTATATGTTTGCTAGAAGTTTTTCTGACAGTTCACACATGAAATTACCGCTTATAAGCTAAATATTATAAAAGTTTTGTAGATTCACAAGGGAAATTGCCTTACCAATATTTTTTTTGTAATGAAGTAATTATATATAAAAAAGTATACAATCTTTGGGCAGACTACCAGAGTTTAATGATGAAATATATATACCTTCACATGAAATAATAAACTATATTCAAGCAATATTCATATGTTTAATAGTACCACGATTGTGCAGGGTATTATAAGAACAGGTAAGTACCTAAACCATAGTCATGGTTATGGTGGCAGCATTCCATTAGCTGTTTTGTGAGCCAGATCATTAATGGGAATAGTGCCATTCAGGAGCGCTCTCATCCAAATGTAATCTAACTCTAAATTGCACACCTTCGGGCTATTGGAGGCTGAAAATTAAATTCAGCCTTAGTTCGATTATAAATCCAACATTTATCATATCTATTTTCATTTTTTGCTCTTTAAGGCGAGACCTTGTGTCATTCGACGTGTTTCCTCGGGAAAGTGAACCCACTCTGTGTTAATGCATATTTCATCTTCATGGTCACATTAGCGGAGAGATAACATGATGAGACTGCATTCTTAATTCAAGGTTTCGTGTGATCAGGGAAAATGTTTTCATTAATATGATTAAATCCAGGTGTAGGTAATAGGTTGAGCACTGTGCGGAATCTGTTTTGAAGCAAGGGTAATAACCGCTTTGCATCCCTCAACAAGGGTCCTTTACATATCAAATTATCTTCGTTGATATAGTTGATGAAATTTTCAAATATCACAATTACGTTCATTATCAATGTCATAATTTAAAACCTGTGCTAGTCGTTAATGTCATCGGTAAATTTAATTATTGATATAGAACATATTACTATCATCTCCATCATATTTATTATCACAGGTTTTTGTAGTAGTATAGAGGTATAGAAGAAAACTGATGGAAATTCATTTTGTTTCAGCAGGTAGAAATCACTGTCATATCGCACTGATTTAATTAGTAAGTTTCTTGAAATAGAATTAATAATAATAATTAACAATTCTTATATAGCGCATAACACTTTGCGGAGCATGTCTCTATGTGCTTAGAGAGTAAGAAATGATAGATAGAGAGTCACTGTACAGGGTTCAGGGATTAACAAGAAGTTTTAAAAAGATAGGTCTTCAGAGCAGATTTAAAGTGTTCTAATTAATCAATGGACCTAACGGAAGCTGGAAGAGCATTCCATAGAAATGGGGCAGCATTGGCAAAACTAGCTCACCGTAAGTTTTTGTTTGGGCTGTTGGCACAACAAAAAAGTGTTGCTTACTAGAAGGTAAATTTCAGGTTTGTATAAGTTAAGTAATTCAATTAGATATGATGGGGCTAGGTTATGAAAGCATTGATAAGCAAGTAACAATATCTTGAATGTTATACGGGTATGGACTGGCAGCGAGTGTAAATTTTGTCGGATAGAAGATATTGATTGGTGTTTTTTGGAGTAGGACACTAACCGTACAGCCGAGTTTTGGATAATTTGTAGTCTTTGTAGTTGCCGAACTGGTAACCCTTGCAGTAAACTATTGCAATAATCTATGTGACACATTACAAAAGCATGAACTAAACGTTCTGCTGTGTTTTTGTCTATGAAAGAGCGGATTCTTCCAATAGGCCTGTTTACTAAGTGTATTTAAATTTATGCATGTTTCTCTCCAGAATCCTTAGCTACCAACTATTTAGTGCACATGATATGCATAATGGCATCTCTATGGATGGAATCCATTTTGCATATATTAGATGTTGCTATGTCGGGCAAGCCTCTGGCAAGCTTTTTAGTCGTCAAGAGAAACTTTTGTTCAAGAAGTATGCATAAAATTAGTAAACAGGTCTATTCTATGAAGAGCAAATGATGCAAATCTAGTTTAAACTTATTATCAAAAATTACACCTAAATTTCTACAAGTTTCAGTTGCTTGAACGATTATGCCATCCATGTTTACTGAAGATATGGGAATCGTAGATCTATAACGAGAAGTAATGTGAAGAAATTCCGTCTTGCTACTATTTAGCTTAAGACCATTTTCCCATGACCACTCTTTGATAGTTTTCATGCACTCTGATATTTTCAAAAATACATCATCTATATCAGATTGTTTAAATGCTATATATAACTGAGTATCGTCGGCATAAAACATCTTGTGTACACCGTGTCTATCAATAAGGGATTCTAATGGAGACGTGTACATAGTAAACAAAAGGGGTCCCATTACAGATCCTTGCGGAACTCCTTGGGATAGTTGATGTGGTGTGGATGTATCTTTACCAATAGCTACAGTATGAGTTCGCCCTGTTAAGTACGATTTAATCCAGTCATGTGCTTTACCACATATACCAAATCTTCGTGACGCCCGTTTTAACATGGTATCATGCCTGATAGTATCAAATGCAGATGAAAAATCTAAGAGGACTATAACAACTTCTTCGCCTTTGTCTAGGGAAGTTAAAATATCATTAGTTACACGTAATAAAGCAGTTTCAACACTATGAAATGACCTATATCCTGACTGTGCAATGCCGCCAACTTCTCTAGAATTTTAGCAAAAAACTTCAGGTTAGCAATAGGCCGATAGTTCTTTAAGTCTTCAGGATCACTCTTTATACCTTTGAGTTTGGGGGAAATACTAGCACGCTTAAACTGGTCAGGAAAACACCCACTCTTAAAAGACTCGTTAACAATAAATGTAATAATAGGAACTAATTCATTACGAAACATCTTTACAAATCGAGTGGGAATAGGGTCCAAATTACATGTTGCAGAGGAAGACTCATTTATAACTTTTAACACTTCATTTTTAGTAACAGACCTAAAACTTTCAAATGAGAAAGTTTTCTGTTCTTCATCTATAAAGCGTTATGTGTCACTGTCTATTTTCAACTGTAAATCTTGCAAGATGTTGTCAACCTTCTCTGTGAAATACTGAATAAAGCGTTCACTAAGGGGTATCGAACAGTCTCTATTACTGGGAAGAACATTAGACGAATGAGGCCGCGTCATTTGATCAACTTTCCTGAATAATTCGCGGGAGCTGCAGTCTTTCAACTGTTCCCTATGATATATCTTCTTTGCTGCTGTCAGTTGATTGCTGAGATGTATGGCTAAATGTAATTTATTCGATTATTTTTAATTATTTTATATTTTACATATTAGCTTGTTTATCATTAATTATACGTTTGCTAGAAGTTTTTCTGACAGTTCACACATGAAATAACTGTTTTTAAAAAGTTTTGTAGATTGATTCACGCGACCTCATTTTCTAAGGAGAAGAAGCATTTTTTATAATTACATGACTTTAAATGACTACATAAGTAGAACGAGTGAAAATCCATAAATTAGATAGACTTTTATCAGATTTCCCCTATATAATAAGGGTTATCTATCAATAATTGAATAGAAAAAAATATTTCGTTAAATTCGATCCATCAAAAAACGGATTAGTTGCAAAGGAAAGTAGTCAAAGATTGATAATGAAGATCACAATACCTTATTTACCTCCATGTATTTCAAAACACGTACTCACATTCACTCAATTCAAAGCAACATAAAAGCATTAGTATTCATCAAGCCTATTGAAAAGTCAAAAACAAGCGAGCAAGGTTTGTCATCCTTGCAAACAAAGAGGTAAAAGATAATAGTTCGTTGGTCTCATAGGTCCATGTGACCTGGAAAATCAATGACACGCCTACATTTACGGGAGGTGCCGTATTATTACTAATATTATCTTCCTCCTTTATATACTTTAAGAAAAAATTACTTTCATTTACCCCTCCAGTAACGCTGGTATATTTGACGTAATGAGCTGCATTATACTATATTATATATGCTGCAGACCATATTTTCCCCCCTGTCAAATCATACTGTCAATCCATCGGTATGGGGGTCCAATTTCCCTCCATCATTCTCTGACAAGCAAAAAAAAAAAAAAAACCCTTGATCCGCCAATGCTGCAGCACTTTTTTACACTCAAGTTCCTGACGTACATGCCAACTTTTTTTAGCTGACATGTATGTATTACCATGTGTACGTGACATAAATACAAGTATATGAAAAGCCACACGTGGTATTTAGGCCACTGTTTTTTTTTCTCCGATGAATATCTTACTTATACTAATGATAATAATAATAATTGGATTTGTATAGCGCATTTTTCCAGAGGATACGAGGCGCTGTCCCTTGTCTATGAACAAAATAAATTAGAAAGAATTGTAAAGGTATGTTTTCAGATGTTTTTTTTAAATACAGTTTCTATAATAGACTACCTGGGCTACATGTTGTTAATCCAAGAGATGGAGAATTCCACGATGCATTAGAGGAGTGAATGTCTTCCCAGATATCCTTAATCAAGGAAGTGCCGCACCTGCGCGGTTTTTAACTCTGGCCCTCCCGGTTACAAGACCGCTGCTCTACCACTGACCTATCTTACCTCTTAAAAACACCAACCTCCACAACTTGGGTGTTATGAGATTATTTATATATTATCTATTTTATCTATTTATTATCTATTCTTCTACTTTCATATTGACATTGTACCGGCCCGTATTCTGCTAATTTAAACCCGTCCATTCACGGGTCTAAAGTCTGTTTTAACAAAAGGCGTTAGATTTAGGTTTAAGTTTTCCTTTTGTTAAACATGGCCCTTATGACTAGGGTTTTGACTGAATTAATAGAATACCAAACAACATGTTCATAACTTTTTATGGAACACTCCTCGAATATTATCACTGGGTATGTCTATGGGACATTAACTTAATTAAGCCGAATGAGAGTTGCTGCTTAGACTTGGCATTTAGTATCATTTATCTACCTTTTAGACGTATATTTACATAAATAAAACAAAATTTTAGATCATTGATTATTTAATGTTGTTCATGTTTCCATTTGTTGGATTCGTAATAGGTTTAAGGAATAGATTATCTAAAATTAACATAGATATGCCTGAATTGGTCTATTTGCTGATCATTCGTGGATATACAGAAAAGGCCACAGGGAGAGGAAATGTTATATATATATCAATAACGGGCTGGAGGACTCCAATAATAAGTGTCATAAATATTCAGATTATTATTGCATCGACGTGCATGGAATGCCTCATTACATTTTATAGGTAATGCGTTAAGTTAATAACAGTGGGTGGGAAATTATTGGAGTTATAACTTTCTATGTGGATAGAGAAACTGAAAATTAAAGTTTTTGCATAAACTAACGGTTCGTTTTCCTCGCTTACTCGGTTATGAAATACTAGTAGCCCATCCAGTTAATAATCAAAACCATTTATGAAACAAACGCATCCACGAACTTTTACATTGTCAAGCTAATTGTTGTGTCGGATTATTTGAAGGTTAACAGTTTCTCAGAATACGGTCAGTCGCGTGTGGTGAAATAGCGAAAGAGATATCTCAGCATCTTTCACTATGCAAAATTATCCTTGCTTTATTCAGAGTAATTCTAAATGGTTTCTAGGTCGATTGGAAATATATATCTGCTTACTTGAGTTTTCTGGGAGACAGGCTCTTTTATATTCTGATCAATTCTGAGCAATCAAGCGTTCATTTGGGATTCTAGAGACACGTAAAGGTATACGTATTTAACTTTTCTTGTTAACCTCAATGCCAATTAATTCAATTTCATATTGAAAACAGGCATAATAATGTTATTGAAGATATCAGATTTCGAATTAGAGTGTAATTTGAGCCCCTTGTACACTGCATGGAAGTACTTTCCAGGTGTGTAGGGAAGGTTTGTCCCGTGGTGTCTTTAGAATTGTGGGGATACCTGTCAGCAGTGCTAGGGCTTCTGAGGGCATGCTCCTCCAGAAAATATATGTAAAGTATTTAAATGTACTGTATGTCATTTTTCTTGCAACCTGAGGCATTTACTTTGACTAAAACAATATGTGAACCTTTTTATTGGTAGTGTTAATATGGGGGTCTGCAAACTCAGGTATGCGTGTGTAAAGCAACTCTGCTCTATACTATGTTGCTTCATAAGCAACAAAATGTAGTTTTCTTCTCAAAGAATTATTTGCTCTCTGTTTGGCAGAACGGGAGGAGGATATGAATCTCATTAGATATGCACAAACTATGTATAAATTTCATGTTTATGCCATTCATAACGCGCAAGTATCTATGCTTCTGAACTGGATTTACAGCCGAAAAATAATCATAATTGTGATGCCAAACAAATTGACATTTGTTTGAATTTTACAGCCTGTAAGCCAATATCCGGCGGTGACATGAAGATGTATGAAGAGATTGATGAGATATTTTAAACTTAGAATCTCAGAGATTGATGTGATATTTTAGATCGAGAATCTCGATTCAAAGTAACATATTGTGGAAATGAACGAGAATAAAGGAGTATTGGAAAGGGGGGAACTTTGCGCTAGTTGGATTATACATAGTTTTGTATTATCTTATTTCCTACTCAGATGTATGAAAATTAGACATTGATCTTTTGTGTAATTCTGACTTCATGGCCTGGAACAAATGAGAACAATTTACAACAATATGGACTTCAAGCAGAGTTGTTCTTTCAAAAAAATACCATATACGGATTTCATAACCAAATAATTAGTTGTATACCTACAAGTAATATTACAAGTTTGCTTTGCCAGAGGCAGTATAAGCTCATACAATTTCGGTAATTATATTCCTAGCCCTGGTTCTATTAATGAAATTACATGTTCTATACAAATTGTAAAAAAGTGAACGTAATTCAAATTACATAGTGTTATTAAAAGTAGAAGATGCGGCAGAACAACCAAATTAATTATTTTGATCACACTATGTGAAGCGTTTTTTATTTTTGTCCCCATGAAAGATAAAATGCCACATTCACATTTCAAGTAATATCATTCTTTAAATCCACATTTTTGTTCAATATTCATTTGTAAACCTTCACCAATGGGACACCAATTTACAAAAGCTTGGACTATTTTAACCGTCAACATGCACACGGCTATTGGCGTCATGACATTTCCATACAGTAAATTTGAGTCTTGCTCGGAGACTAGATCACCCCCACCCCGCCGATATTCGAGTTAGTGATAGTATCTCCATCGTATTCAGGGCTATCCCTGAAGCCATTATTGTTAAGTTTCATGACAGGAAAGGTAAAAGCTGCTATCATGCCATTAGTGCGGTGTTGAAATATGCTGATCAGTGCATTATTCCTGACTATAAGTTCGAGGCCTGCCCTTACGTCGTATTCTTAAGATATATCAACGCTTTTAATCCAAAAAGTTTAATATATATATATATATATATATATATATGTGTGTGAAAGGAATTGCGAGAATAACGTTGCGTAGCTCAATCAAAGTTCCCCAGAGCTGTCCTCCCTTTTTGAAATTTTTGCAAAGGCTGAAAAAATGTCTCCGCCGGGAATCGAACCCGGGTCGTTGGCTTAGAACGTCAATGCCTTAACCACTAGACCACGGAGACGGGTTAGTGGTTTCGGCGACACCAGATTCAATTGACCGACAGATTGACAAATCCTCAACCTTATTAATTAATTCCTTTGTCGGGGCAGGTGAGTTTTGAACTAAGAAAAGCCGCGTGCCTCAGCTGGATCCAAGCGAATGCTTTGAATACATGTATACATTAGAATAATTATTAACAAGTGTAAGGAAATAACATATACAACAGCTTTGGCAAACCTTTTAGGGACAAATTTTTTTTTTCACCAAACCTTCTAAAATCGCTCAGTAAGGGGTTGTGGGGTCCAGTTTCCCTCCATAATTCCCTGACAAGCAAAAAAAAAAAAAAAAAAAAGGTTTTCACTCTAAAAGGGTGGACACAATCGAGAAAATGGCGGATCGTCTATGGTAAAAATTCATACTTCTCTTCCAAAAGGGGGAGCACGGACACACACACCAAGATAAGGGCTCTCGCTGAACCAAACTCGGAGTTCGGTTCCGCGCGAGCATTTTCCTTTATTTCCTTCATACTCCCAAACTGTTGACTTATAGAACAGCAGATAAAGTTCTTTGAGGCTGATTTTATACTTTCTAGCTGTACACATTTTATCTGTTCAGGTGATTAGTAGCCTAGACTATAAAATCCATTACTTAGACCAAGTCATTTTACCGTTCCCATGCCTGCTTATAGGCCTTTCAATTCATGTGAAATCTCAGCATAACAATGTATTTCTTTCATGCACTTATAAGTTTTTAAAGGATGATATTTCACAAATTGATAGTACACCAGCAGCCGTGATTATTCAACGGATATATCCAGTTAAGTCGAGAAATAAAGCTTTATACACTGCAGGGGCGGGGATTATCTTCATGGCATTTCAGAACTTATGGAACTGTTTCATTGCTCTTACGTCTCACAATCCTTATAAAACGTTTTACTTTATTTTTATATTTTTTAAATTTTGGATTAGGTCGAGACTCTTCCTCTATAAGATTATGTCAGTCTAAGAACATTTCCCAATTTTATGCCCCAGGATATATTTGCCTTTCACAAGAGGGAGGTGGTATGTCAATAACATTTGAAGTTTAGAAGCATGCGTGCTTAATGTGATACTATAAGTGGAAATGTAGCACACAATATTTCGAATTATATAGACGTGTTTACTTTACTACTGCTTACCGACAAATGTGTAGCAACATTAGACTAAACAAAATAATGACTAAATTTCTTGGTGTGTATATTAATGAAAATTTAAAATGGAATGATCATGTAAAACACATAATTTTACCTATCTCTCGTAATGTTGGTCTGTTAACTAAGCTAAAATATTTTTTACCTACTTCTGTACTATTTACGCTGTATAATACGCTTGTCTTGCCATACATATCATATTGTAATATTATCTGGGCAACTCATAAATGTTATACAAATCCCATATTAATTCTCTAGAAAAAAGCCATCCGGGCGTGTAGTGGGGCAAGTTTTTGCTCTCACACTGACCCTCTGTTTTTTCGTCTTAAGTCCCTCAAGGTCAAAGATATTAATTTCCTACAAAAAGCTCTATTCATGTTTAAGTATAACTCCAACCTTTTACCCCCAGTATTTGCAACATTATTTCAATCGAACACACAAATTCACGCATATCCCACCAGACAATCAAAAAATGTGCATTTATTTAACCCCAGGACTGCTCTTGCACATAATTCTATTAGGCACTCTGGCCCTGATGTATGGAATTCCCTTCCTCCCGAAATAAAAAACATGACTTTAATGTACTCTTTCAAGCGAGCAGCAAAAAATCACCTAATTAAGCAATATTCCCCACAATAATGATTGTGTAGTACACCCATAATATCTTGTATAATTATGTAAATAGGACCCATGACTTGGCACATTTTCACCTCTTTGGAGGCAGATATGATATTAGTTTACAAAACGAGTTTACCACTTGCTATTATGTTAATATCATGTCTGCCTCTCAAACCGGATGATTAACTCTCTATTGTTAATACAGTTGTTATTTAAAATATTTGGAAAGGTACAATTGCCTCATTTTATCCTCCTCTCTTCATCCCGATTTCTCTCTGTATCCTCTTCCCATTCTCTCTCTCATTACTTTTTTAATTATATTTTATCTCAAAGGGCTTTCATGCTGTCAAGCCTCGGCTTATTATGAAAACCCTCTTGTTTGATTTCTCTTTCTATAATCCTACTGTTAGCCTTGTAGTTTAAGATATATTAATGTCATGATGTTCCATTGTATTGTATATCGCATAATTTGTATAACGTATGCATTATTTGATGAATTGAGAAATCAAGCAGAAATAAATAAATAAATAAATAAATAAATAACCGAAATTACAATCCAACAGATAACCAATAATTTCCTACGCTTTCAGTTCTTATTTCTTGCCCCTACCATGTCCACGGTGCGATATGTTTTATGCTATTTATATGCTTTTATGGGATTGGGCAAAATCCCCTCTAAGGTTTAAAGTCACAGTTTACCATCGTAAATTGGATAATATGAATAATTCAAGTTAATAAACACACACCAAGCAATGCATTTTCCGTATTTTTTTTTCCGTATTCGTAGAGACATATTAATGCAAAATTGATTTAACAGTGGATTATCTCGCTGGAACTCGCAGAATATTTTAAAAGAAAATATGTTTGTCCGGAGAGTACCAACGAATTCGACGATTTGTATGCAGGATCAGCGTGTGTAGATTACATTAAGTCAGGGTTACCTCCGTTTAATAGATAAGATGTCAAATCGATACGTACATATACCCACAGGTTGTTATATGAAAACGTTCAAGTACGCATTTAGACTTGTTCATTATACTTTCTTTTGGGCCATGTATACGTTGTATCTGGTTAAGCCTGGATATCGCAAAAGGGATCCTTAAAGGCATTACAGTATTGGTAAGAGATGCTATATCAAATCACGGTTGATAGGATATAACACTGTTAGAACGTGTTCGATTATATATCTAAGGTGGATGTACGACTGAATATTTGTACGAGAAAACGGAAATTAATAATTTGGGGCTACAGGGCAAATGGGAGAGGAGCTCGCAAGATGCGTCACGGAGGTGCCAATTTGAGTTTGATTGATTACAATTTTTAAAATTCATAACTATATCATTTCTTATCGTATTATATGCGAACCTTCATTGATCTGTTTCAAAAAGAATTCTGCTTCTTTTAAAACCAAATTGTAATCAGGGTGGACTTTCCATTTAATTAGTGTAAAGAAACAAGAGAAATGAGCGGCTACGTAACAGAATGGAAGAATTGAACTGATCTGAAGCGGTAATCATCAAACATCCATATTTTCGCCTTGGAGGTGTATTGCAAAGTAAAATTTAAATCTAAAATTTAAATTAGGTTAGGTTTCGTTATTTCTATGACGTTCCATTCATGAAAGACAAACATACACCTCGAATTCCAAATGGACAAACTCGAGGTAAAGAAATGGTGAACGTGACAGAATATTAAGACACTTGCTAGTAACCTCTTAAAATAAATATTATATGTTATCATATGTCGTGAAACTCCACTTTATATAAAACACTCTTGGGGCTTCCTCAAGATCAAAGGCTTTCCCTCTTTTATTATTCATGGGTTGCGGTGATTATTGTCTTATGACAAATATATGCGCAATTTGATATATGAAGAAAAAGAAGAAGACAACAACAACAAAGATTAAGAAGAAGAAGTGAAGATAAAAAGGAGAAGAAGAAGAAAAAAAATAGGAAACAAGTAGTAGTAGTAGTAGTAGAAGAAGAAAAGAAGGAAGGGTGCAGAAGAAAATGAAGAAGAAAAAGAAGAAGAAAAAGAAGAAGAAGAAGAGGAAGAAGGAGGAGGAGAAGAAGAAGAAGAAGAAAATGATGAAGGCAATGACATGGTTGATAATGATGGTGGTGATGATGACTATGATGGGGATGGGGATGGTGATGGCGATGGTGATGATGATGATGGTGATGGTGATGATAAGAATGGTGATTATGATACTGATTCACAGCACAGTACATCGCCAATGTTAATTTCACACCTCGAAAGACACAGGCTCATCAAATAAGTGTAGTATCCACTCAAAATTATGCAGAAAATAAGTGGATTTTAAGTCTTATTTTAAACTGTTCTGTCCTGTCCAGTCCATAAAAAATGGAGGTGAGCGATTTTTCACCGTCTCAGAGCAAAAGAAGGCACGCTCTCTCAAGAGAAATTCAGCCTTTACATTAATAAAATATTATCTCTAAACAGCGCGGGGCAATTGTCATGATAACTTAACCCCAAAAAGGTTTACTCAAGTGACTCGGTGACCCCAATCTAGTAGGTGAACATCTTATGAATTATAGAGGTGTATATAGGCCTATATGGGTGCATAATGCCACCATTGATCGTCTGTTTAGCCAACATTTTAATCTTTCATTTTCTGCTACTTCAACTGTTATTTATGTGTACAACCATTTCTTCAAATCAAAACGCAAAAAAAGCTTTCGACCCACTCATTCCAGCTTCCTCTTTCCTCTTAGAATGTGCGATTTCCGGGTTTCCAGTTAAAACTGCTATTAGCCCAGCCCTGCCGCAGCATAGGGAAAAGTACATATCTTCAAACAAAATGACTTTTTATAGGCAATGCCCTCATTTCTTCATTCTCTGATCTGCAAAATATTAAGATAATCTAATCAGAATATTTGCTAATAATTTTGTCTCTTGTCACAACAGATGGTGATCATGGTGACAGGTTGTGAGTGTAAATAGCGTCAGGACTCTGTTTTGGGGGACCGTGGAAAGTCTTTGTTGGTCCCGACTGTTTAAATTTCACGATGAAACTAAAATAATAACGTAAATCATCTCTTTCTTTAGTTTTCTAGGTTTCCCAGAGCGTAGCTTCCCTCGTTTGCACATCGTGAGACAACTAATCAACTTTTCGTCCTCAATACCCACTTCTAAAAAAAAAGCACATTGCAAGTTCTTTTTTAGTTAATGGATTTCTTCACAATTTCAAAGTTCTAAAAATATATCTAGAACACGCATTGGTGAACAGTTATTATATAGTTCATGACTGACGATAAATTCGGCGATAGACATGTCAACAACCATCTTATACCTAAATGATTTATCGACCACTTACCGCCTGATCATTATGCAGGCAATATGAATTGCTCTGCTTTACAAAACAACATATCCAAGGTTTCAATTTCTTGTATTCCACTAGAATTCATGATATGTTTGGTCTCGTTGGTAAAATTGTTCGATATCAACTGAATGCTAAATAGTAGATGGTACTACCCGTCAAGATACGTCAAGAGTATTCTGATGATATCACGTTACCATTAGTCGAAATCATAGATCCAGAAAACAGTTTTAAGCACAATTTGCACAACAAACTCACCGATTCTAAAGATTAAAAAATGAGTAATTAAAGTACTTGGACATTTTCTGTAAGTTTTGTTTAACATGAGAGAAAAATATATTTACCGTAATTACCAAAATTCAAGATTAATGTTAAGGAATTCGTATGGGAACTAATATTACAAATTTATGTGATAACATCTGATAATTTCATGCATTATGCTATCGTTTCTACATTTTACTAAATACCAATGATAGTGTAGACCTAAAAATTATATCAATAATTTTGTCAAAATAATACATTTGGACCGAGAACAGATGCCAGCAAATGGACAGTACTTATACCCACTAGCACTTTGAAAGAACGCAAAGTCATAGGCACAAACTAACGCACCCCCACACACACTCGCCTAGCCCCACACACGCACACACAGACACGCAGACACACACACACACCCAAGCACATTTACGGCTCACACATCGAACACCAATCCCACACACAAACCCTCACACGACACACGACCCATGCAGTAAAACCATAAATCCACGGATTTTTTTTGTCACCTTTTTCAAAATACAAAGCCTACAAATTTTCATTCTATTTCAATAAAAACCCATCTAATCCAATTTAAGCGTCTTCTATTTCCTCTCTTTAAATAATAGTTCTACAAACACCTCCACATATCCGCCTGTTTCGTCTTTCACACAAGCACGACCTCGTGTTTCTATTTAGCCGGAGCAATTATTACCGCTTCTCACCAAGTTGATAATCAATCAGTCAGGGTCATCTATATGCCTTCGAGCCTTATCCTGGCACTCGTAACACCACCGATCGACACCCACTTTTAGAGCATAATGACGTATATGCCATTGCGATTTTGACACACTGTGCATGTATACTGTTACAAGAAAGTGTGACACTGGGTCTTAATTTATCCATGATTTTGATGCAACCCAACCCCAACCCCCGCCCCCTCCTTCCGATTACCCAAATGGAACTATCTATATCATCGTATTGAAAATATTGGTAACGCCCGTAGGAGCTATCGAATTTGCATGAAGAGAAAAGTTATTTTCAAAATATAACCTAATGGATCTGTGACTTTTTAATTCAACATATAGGTGACATTGATTGACAAACAAAAACCAACAACAACAACGAAATATGCACTTTCGATTCAGCTAATACCTGGCGTCCACTAGGGCGCAGACAAGACGCGGAATGCAAAATTAGTAAATCCTCATTCATTCAGCAACCTATGCGCATATTCTTGAAAGATTCCGTTCACTGTCTTTGTCATTCCTAAACACTTCCCGGCGTTTCCGCACTTTCGGGAGAGGGCAAAAGGGCGGAAATGAACTTCCTGACATGCACCTTCGGCTACTTGTCTGCATTGTCGTGCGGACATCGTCAGGACACCCCGCCTTTCTTTGAAACTTCCGCCTCCTCCGCAAACGCTCCTGAAAGCCTCCGCGATGCGGGCAGCTTCGCGAATGAAGGCTAGCAGGCATATGAGAAAGAAAAAAAGAGTCGGCGCCGAAGTTATAACCTTGCATTATTTCCTGATATTGTCTAAATGTTTGTTGGAATATCATCCTGATTATCCTAGTCCGTGATTTTACCATTCCTGCGAGTGATCCTAGATGTGTCCGCGCCGTCCTGCTACGATCAGCATTTTCCACGGGATTTAGCGACCTTCCCGATTGATTCCTAGGATACTCCAAGGTATGACTGCAGTCAATACGCAGAGATTTTGTTCCAAGAAACAATGTTTCACAGACCTTTTCCTCGTCTGGCGCGGAAAGAATGCCGAAATAAAAAAAAAAACACAGTAAGTTTGAATCTAATATAACAGCGCTCAGATCATAAGATTGAACTTATTGTGTCGCTTTCTTCTTTTTTAAATCAATGTTTCATATGTCTTGGTTTCTATAGTCTGTTATTATTTGATTCTCTCTTTTATATTTCATTTATCATTTATTTTTTTATTCATTTATTTATGTAACTTTTTATGCTTGTGTTGTTAACTTTCTTGCCAGTGGAGGACGATTTTTTTGTATTTTTAATCAGACAATTGAATCTTAAAATCGAATGTAAATCATCAGTATGCTTTTTTATTTCCGCTTTTGCATAAATGATTGCTCCAAAAGAATAATATGAGTTTATGATAATATAATACATAAGATTATGCATTACTTGTATAAAATCAATGACGGTCAAAATATTTCTACTCCTCCCATTGACAACCCGGATGTGCCCATTCTGCGAACACATCTTGAAAAATGTAAGCCCCAAACTTAATTACGGCGCTAATCAGCAATTTACCATGAATATTGCTATTTCAATATTGTTTCCGGATCAAATTTATATGTAACATGCATACCGAAGCTCTGTTTTTGCGGTTGACCGGTAGGATGCCCCATAATGAAATTGCTTTTTCTGTTCTATGCTAAATTGTTCATTTATAAAGAATTGTTAGTTGCTGTAATGTTAGCAATTAACGGATTGAATTCTATAGGTAGCTGATTTTATACCCGCTTTCTTGTAGACTCAGAAGGAAAGACATTATATTTATGGTTAAATCTAAGGAGCATTTTTCCGGATTCATTTGTTAATGGGAGAAATGTTTTATTCTAGCAGTTAAAGGAAGCAAGATGCATAAATTCAATTGGCAAAGTATTCAATATCAGACTTTTTTTTTGTTATTCGGTGCATTGAAATTTCCCTCACTTCCCTATAAATTATTGTAAAATCATATACCATAATTATTCAACGAGACAAAGGGTTGTAGGGTAGTTTATTTATTGTATCGCCCTGCAGAATGCCGGAGGATACTTTGGATTCAGCAGCGTTACACCGCCGTTGCCGCCGCCGCCGCGTCATATTCTTGTGTGCGCTCTAACTGCCACATTCCTAGGCGGATTTCTTTCAAATTTTGTATAGACGTGTATCTTGGTATAATCTATACACCCAGAATGTAAGGTGATGCTGCCACCAGTGTCCCGTCTTTTATAGGGTCAGAGGTAATACGTTGGAGGATGGCGTGAGTGCACTCTGCCGGCCACAATTCTTGATGGATTTCTTTCAAATTTTGTATGGAGATATATCTTGGTCCAATGTACACATCTTTACTTTTAGGTGATGCTCCCTCATTGTTCCGTCCTTTATGGGGTCAAAGGTTATTTGTCCATTTCGCTCTTCTGCATTTCTTAACGGATTTTTTTTCTTCAAATTTTGTATAGAGGTGTATCTTGGTCAAACCTACTCATCTTTAGTTTTTGGTGATGCTGCCACCAGTGTTCCTTCCTTTATAAGATCAAAAGTCATATTTTGGATATGTGCGCTCTGCAGGCCATATTTCATGATGGATTCTTTTCAAATTTTGTATGGAGATGTATCTTGGTACAATCTACAAATTTATCCCTTTTGATAATGCTGCCCTCATTGTTCCGTCCTTTATAGGGTCAAAGGTCATATGTCTTTTATGCGCTCTAACTGCCACATTTCTTGACGGATTTCTTTCAAATTTTATATGGAGGTGCGTCCTCGTAAAATCTACACAAAGTCATCTTTAGTGTTTGTTGATGCTGCCCTCATTGTTCCGTCCTTTATGGGGACAAAGGTCATTTGTCCATTTCGTGCCCTCTTCTGCATTTCTTAACAGATTTTTTTTCCTTAAAATTTTGTATAGAGGTGTATCTTGGTCAAACCTACCCATCTTTAGTTTTTGGTGATGCTGCCACCAGTGTTCCGTCCTTTATAAGATCAAAAGTCATATTTTGGATATGTGCGCTCTGCAGGCCATATTTCATGATGGATTCTTTTCAAATTTTGTATGGAGATGTATCTTGGTACAATCTACAAATTTATCCCTTTTGATAATGCTGCCCTCATTGTTCCGTCCTTTATAGGGTCAAAGGTCATACGTCTTTTATGCGCTCTAACTGCCACATTTCTTGACGGATTTCTTTCAAATTTTATATGGAGGTGCGTCCTCGTAAAATCTACACAAAGTCATCTTTAGTGTTTGCTGATGCTGCCCTCATTGTTCCGTCCTTTATGGGGACAAAGGTTATTTGTCCATTTCGTGCGCTCTTCTGCATTTCTTAACAGATTTTTTTTTCTTAAAATTTTGTATAGGGGTGTATCTTGGTCAAACCTACCCATCTTTAGTTTTTGGTGATGCTGCCACCAGTGTTCCGTCCTTTATAAGATCAAAAGTCATATTTTGGATGTGTGCGCTCTGCAGGCCATATTTCATGATGGATTCTTTTCAAATTTTGTATGGAGATGTATCTTGGTACAATCTACAAATTTATCCCTTTTGATAATGCTGCCCTCATTGTTCCGTCCTTTATAGGGTCAAAGGTCATACGTCTTTTATGCGCTCTAACTGCCACATTTCTTGACGGATTTCTTTCAAATTTTATATGGAGGTGCGTCCTCGTAAAATCTACACAAAGTCATCTTTAGTGTTTGCTGATGCTGCCCTCATTGTTCCGTCCTTTATGGGGACAAAGGTCATTTGTCCATTTCGTGCGCTCTTCTGCATTTCTTAACAGATTTTTTTTCCTTAAAATTTTGTATAGGGGTGTGTCTTGGTCAAACCTACCCATCTTTAGTTTTTGGTGATGCTGCCACCAGTGTTCCGTCCTTTATAAGATCAAAAGTCATATTTTGGATGTGTGCGCTCTGCAGGCCATATTTCATGATGGATTCTTTTCAAATTTTGTATGGAGATGTATCTTGGTACAATCTACAAATTTGGTCAAACCTACCCATCTTTAGTTTTTGGTGATGCTGCCACCAGTGTTCCGTCCTTTATAGGGTCAAATATCTTATATTGGTTGCTGTCTGAGACACACTCTGGCGGTCACATTTGTCGACTAATTTCTTTCAGATTTTTTATGGATGTCCATCATAGATTCTAGTGGATATCTTGTGTGCACTCTGCAGGTCACATTTCTTGACAGATTTCTATCGATTTTTCTATATAGATGCATTATACTCTAATCTACACAAATTATTTGGGTGATGTTGCTCCTAGAGTTGACAATAGTCCAGGCCAGTGGGTTCTTTGTCCCTCCTTCGAGCAAAAGGATGACCCAAAAATCGCTGCCAGTGCCGGGGATACATTGGCATTGCGCGGCAATGGACATTTCTAGTTCTCCTTCATTTTGAAACCACCCAAGGCATGGTAAATTTCCAGTATCGTTTGCAGGTCGCAAGTGTTAATCTAGACTACCTAGAAAATATAAAATTTGGATTTTGCCATTGTGTATTTGGTTAAAGATATATAATCATTTGTTGAAATAAAATAAATCAAGATGTATTTTCTGATGAAGCACCTTTAAGTGGCACCTATTTCAGCATTTATAGAATAATTATTTGTTTCAAATATTGTAAAATAATTGTGTTATAGTTACAACATAATCGCTATTGTTAGATTAGTTTAGAATCATATTCACCTGTGTGCATATACACAGAATAATAATTGCTTTATTGTACGCAACTCCGAAACATGGGGCAAGACGTTACTAGAATTGTCCTACTTTCTGGTTCCAGTGTATCATTCCTTTTCTTAATTTTGTCACAGTTCAGCATTTCAGTATTACAATGTACTTTCCCTTGCTACTGATAAATTAATATAATGATATCATATCCTATCATATAATATCATATAAGAAAAAATATTATCTTTACGCACTCTCCATTCTGGTTCGGCATGGCATGGCACTGTTGCTTTGTTCATAGGCGGGAAATGGAAGGAAGGGGGGGGGGGGGGAGGAAAGAAAGCTTTACTGAGATGAAATTACCTAGCTAATCATACCTGCGTTACCTACCAAACTAACGTATTCTTCCTGGGGCGGGGTAGTTGCGCTACTCCTGAGATTCGCCTTGATATTCGGCCCGGTCTAATTATTACAAAGTCATTATCTTTATGGACTATGTCATGTGAGACCTTGAAATAATGCAATTTTATTTTTATGGGTGATGCCAAAGGGCCGATTGCTATAATACATAGATACAAAAGGTAAGACGAGGTTAAGGCTGAATACAGAATTATAAGTCAGATGGGGCAATGGCCTCAACCACCTAAAGCTCCTGTCACACTATCGCATTCTCCAAGGATTTCTCACGCCTACCTACTCTCAACGCAACAAGAAGCCTGGAATTAATCTAAAAACCTTCCCGAAAACATGTCACAACTATGTCCATGTTAACTTCACATTGCGTTGGTGGTGACTAATTGCACGCACCAAACGTCTTCATTTTGCTTTAGGGGTGAATGTCATTCCCAGCACATGTTGAATCATACCCTTTGAATCATACCCTTTTCAAAAACTGTGAAAATACAAAACATCTACCTCAAAAAACAAACCTTTTATTAATACCACTTGGTCGTATCATGATCTTCAGAGTCTCCCGGGCATCTCCATGAGCTATGCATCATCGACACGGTACGCCTGCATACCAAGACACTTTAGGAGCGCCTTAGACTTAATAATTGAGACGTATACTAGGACTGCTATCATCATGATTATGGTAAATGTATAGAATGAGACCATTATCGAGACATTATAGGTGTAAGAAAGAAATGGACACTGAACATTAAAGGCCATGGGGTTTTCTGACAACCTGTGGTGTTCAAGAGAGTATTTAACTGATTCGAACCGATCACAATTAAATTTGACTTTGATCATACTTGGAGCTCTGTCTTTAACAGATGGGGTATTATAATTGTTTTAATTGACTGAAAGACGTGCGATCAATATGGAATAATCGCATTTCTTTTTAGGACATGCAGACATGCACGGTACCTTTCGCATCAAGAGTTCTTACAGGAAAGAGGGAGTACGTTTATGAAGAGGGTGCAAGACGCACAAGAGGAGATGCCGAGAGATGCACGACCGGTTGTGACCATGACGTACGAATCAGGAGTTAGCCGATCGCAGCTGCGGACATGCACGTGCTAAAACAAGCATGATCAGTTATGACCAGAGCATGATGCTATGGTCACAACTGATCGTGCATGTCCGCGGCTGCGATAGGGTGTGGGCCAAATCCTGCAATTCGTACGTCCTTCGTTTGTCTTGGTCACAACCAGTCGTGCACCTCCTCTGGGGCGTCTTGCACCCTCCTCATAAACGTTCTCCCTCTTTCCTATAAGAATTCTTCAGGCGAACGTACAGCCCCGTATAGTTACGTGCAACCGACGTGCAATCGAAGCGCAATGTCACGGCTCCGCATGGAGCCATGGGCTTTGTGACACCTCGTCAAGGAGCCCTTGCGATGGTCGCAAGAAACACATGCACAAGTACGATAGTTGCGCGTGTCATGTGCGTTTATCAGAACACGTAGCCACACACAGAGATTGTTGGACATGTCCAACAGCCTTCTTGCGTATCCTGCGTGCTCCTACGTGCTTGGAAAAACGTGCAGACCCGTGCGTTCGACGAAAGGATTTTCGTCGAAATCCGTCGCAGACCACACGCACGGAGGTGCACGACCGCTTGTGTCCAACCTTAAGGCTTAGTCAACTGGTTTTGGAAGGACGCATGGCCTGGCATGGGAGTAGCGGTAGTACATTGCACGGGCTTCCTACTTGCAGAACACGTGTCTCGTGCGGTTCACGAGCGTCACGCAAGTGGTCCGTGCAAAATTCAGTCGTGAATGGAACGTAAAACAAGTAGGTGCTCTGTGCGAACGGCGCAAGTCTAGCATGCGTCAAACGTACGTCCTAATCTGACGTACGGCCGACGTACGACAAGCGTGCGAATGGCGTGCGCTGCACTCACGTCAGAAGTAGGTTGCAAACAGGACGGGCGTACGCACCACGTTTGGCTCGTCCTCTCTCCTTGGCCCCCCTTCTTGCTGCTGCACTGAGCTTAGTGGCCTTCCCTTTTCCTTTGCCTTTGGGTGGCATTATTGTTCAACAAGAACAAAGAAAATAAAATAATACAAGTAGACAAAAGTAAATTCGCACTGTTGCTGCTGAGAGCTGACTTTGTCCTGGTGTGGTGCTGCGAACTGTGAGCGGCGAAGAACTGGAGTAATCCTTAGAAATGACACGCGAGGACCACGCTGGGGTGGAAGTGCCACGCACGTCCTCTGCGCGTGCTCAATGCGTGCGACGTGCGTCGCGCGCACTCACCACGCAGTCCACACGCACGCTCTCCGGAACCATTGGACGCTGGAAGGAGCACGCACTTAGTACATGCGCAACACGTGGGTGCAGTGTGAGTTTTTCGCGGGCTTTTTGGGTCGTAGACAAAGAAATGAAGCTTGCGTGCCACGCATGCACTGTGCACTCCCCTCTTGCGGCCTAGATACGTGTTCATTGCGTGCTTCCTTTCGCAACGAGGACGCCAAGAAAAATGTGCATGCACATTTTCGGTCTACGGCTCAGCGTGCTGTCTGCAACCTATAAGTTGGGCACGGAGCGCGTGCGTCCTCCGTGCAGATTTGCTGATTTTTTTTTGTGAAGGTTGTGAAGGCCCCTTTACATAATTCTATGGTTACAACTCACTGATCGCGCGTGTTTTTGCACAATAAAAACAGGAGAAAAAAAAAAAAGGCAAGTGGTGATGATTTTTAGAGATGAACAGGACAACACAAAAGTACAATAACAGAAATGGGGGAAGGGGTTGAGACACTACAATAAATTGATAAATATGATAGTAATAAATTTTTTTTTTAATGTATTGAGTGAAAGGGAGCTTTTCAAATGCAGATAACTGCTTGATTTTTAAGAAACATATCATGAAACACATAAGGTAGTATACCACTATTATAACATAAGTTGACGTAGATGAAATAAATATAAATCCCTCAGGTTATTTTCGAAAAATAGAGGATCAGTAAGGGGGCATGGGGGAATTACAGATAATACGAATAAATTTCTTTAGCAGTAGTAACACTCTTTTTGGTATCTCAAATATGACAGAAATTTCTTCCACAATCATTTCAATTTCTAAAAATTATAAACCTTGCCCTAGGATATATATTATCCTCTTTCCAAGATATTCAACGCCCTGTGGACAATTAACACAATGCGTTTACCTTTTTTTAAACTCCTGCAGTATTAATGAATACGAAAGATGGAATTGGGTGGGAGTAGAATAGTGAACTTTGTCCGATTTGCAGATCATAAGACCATTGTTAGTGAAAGCGGAGAAGGTCTTTTCAGGCTAATGAACTCACTACTGACAGCAGGTGAAGACTTTTGAATGAAGATAAATATTACTAAAGTAATGAAAGTAGCAAAATCAGAGGGGCCAAACATGAACATCACCATCGGTGGAAAGAAAGCTGAACAGGTTGACCACTTTATGTACCTTAGTAGTGTTATCACCATTGATGGATGCAACACAAGGTGTCGTGGTCTAGTGGATACGTCACCGGACCGTGGATCACATGGTTCGCGGTTCGAGTCCCACCGCGGTACTATGTCCTTAATCTACATTTGCCACATTCCACCAGGTGTTAATAGGGTACCCGTGCGAATGTTATTGTGACTGTGCGCCTGTGAAATGGCCGCCAGACCGGAATGCTCCCTATAGTGGAGTGAAGAATGTGCACTATTAGTGCAGAATCGTAACTGGATCCAATGACTGGGGTAATAATTACACTGTACACTTATTGACGTAATTACAGGACGTAAAAAGACGAAAACCGCGACGTAAATATCACGTCATTTTTAACACTTTCTGCTATCAGGGAAGAGGAATGAAGACGTAGAGATGACGTCAAAATAAGACGTCCTCTTGACGTCTTGCGTTGGTGCAAGTTGTCGTCTTATTGACGTAATTACAGGACGTAAAAAAGACGAAATATCACGTCATTTTTTAACACTTTCTGCTATCAGGGATAGGGAGAGCTACGGAAAGGATGCTTGACAGTTGGAAATGAGGTTGTGGAGAAGAATGGAAGGAACTGCATGTAGTTGGAGGGACAGTTTAACCAACGAAGGCCTACTGGATATAGTGAATGAAAAAAGAAACTTGAGAAAAGCAACCTGGAGACCGGAGAAAAACTTAATTGGACACATCTTAAGTTGGAATAACATGTTCAGAGGCATACTGGAAGGGAAGATGGATGTTCGACGGGAAAGAGGTAGACAAAGTATACTGGGAAGGTGTCAAGTGTTATAGGTGATAAAAAATTGACATAATGAAGAAGGCAGTTCAAGATAGAGAGGGATAGACGAAGGACTGACCGACGGCTCTGGTGTGTAGACCGCCCTTGGCAGAACACCTGAGAGAGGGAGAGAGAGAGAGCGGATTTCCACTGCTTTCTAAGTTATTCAACGCCCTAAAGACAATTAACACAATACATCTTTTCAAAACTCTTTCAGCAAGCGGATCTACATTTGCCTTACGTTTACCTTAAATTAAAAAAAAATATATACATGATATTTGAAAGTGAGATGATGTCAACTTTCCGGCTTTTAAACGTTTAAGCCTAGGTCACAACCCGCCGTGCGTGTTTTTAGTCCGTACGTGTTCTCTGCGGAGGCCACGTCCGCCACGTTTTTCTGAAAACGAGTGGTTGCGTGCATCGTACGTTGCGCACCTGTAAGTGAGTTGTACGTGCTTGCAACGTGCTTACAACGTACGATCGCTGTGCGATTGCCTCGTTAAAGGACAAGTAACCCCACGTGATATTCTAGATGCACCTATTGTCTGCTACGTCTTTCCATGGAGGCTGCCATTTTGTGCATGACACGGATCATTAGGTACCATATGCATTGATAATAGCCTACCTTTACAACAGATACGTCGCTTTGTTCTGATTGTATTACGATTGTTATTGGCCATGAACCTAGATAATTGACGACCCATGAGTTCTAATAGCCATCCTGTAAAGCAGATTCCTCGCTTTGTTTTGGTATTGTTACGATTGTCTCCGTCCTTGACGTCAATTCTCCGTCCTTGACGTATATTTTTTATGAAGTATATTTTTTATGAACAAATTAAGACCTTTTAAAAAATATATAAAACTAAACTTACATTTCAGAATATGTGACTTTATCTAATATATATTTGTCCTCTAAAAATCAATTACAAGTTAACGATGAAGGAAATTTTACTTGGGATGAAAAATATGTTCGTGTACACATAAAGTAATGGCAGCCCCCTTATTATTGCTAGCAGACGATAACTTGGCTGGAAAATAGTGATTTATATCTATATCCTGTGTTTTTTACATGAAATTGCATGTATCAAATAAGAGGCATATACTACACCATTCAAAATAAGCTAATTCATACGCTGAGGTTACTTTCCCTTTAACGTACGAGGCCGTACTTTCACGTACGATGTCCTTCGTTGCTCCTCATCTGTTCGTCGCCTGGCTTTACATCATCTACGCCCGTTTCTGTTGGGCCTGTCTGGCCATATTAGCTGTCTTTTGAGCTGACCCCTTTTTGTTAAGCTTCTTGGGCATCTTGGAGACGAAATGATGATACTCGTACTCATCAGTCTGCTCGGCTTTTATATATCCTGCCGAAATCAGCGCGCACATTGTGCGTTGTAAGTGCATAGCACGTACTTCCTCGGTGCGGTTTACGTGATTTCTGCGTGCTCACTGGACAATTGAACTGGAGAAGCGCCGAATAAGCACGGACCCCACACTTATCACGTGCGGAGCACGCACATGTTAGGTGCCTTGTCCGTAGAGCAAGTAACTGTGGGAAATTTTTTCAAAAACTCACGGAGTCCGTGCGTTGTGCGTTCGTTAGCAGCAGAGGGCACGCACGTCAACGCACGTCACCCATACTGGGGGTGAATCTGTAGACCGTCCGCAGCCTGAACGCAGCGAAAGTTCCTCGTGCACTCAAAGTGCACGGCGTGTCTGCGTGCTCCCAAATCCGTACTGAGGCGGTAGTCACCACGTAAGGATCCCCAAATTTTGCCCACGTTTTTGCACGTAGACAGCACGCACTTGCAAGTACGGCGGAATGGGACCAGCACATTAAGCCTAGGTCACAACCCGCCGTACTTGCAAGTGCGTGCTGTCTGCGTGCAAAAACGTGGGCAAAATTTGCAGGAGGAACTTTCTGCAGGATCCCTGATAGCAGAAAGTGTTAAAAAATGACGTGATATTTACGTCGTGTTTTCGTCTTTTTACGTCCTGTAATTACGTCAATAAGACGACAACTTGCACCAACGCAAGACGTCAAGAGGACGTCTTGTTTTGACGTCATCTCTACGTCTTGTACACTGTAAAAACTAAAGTGCTACTTTTAGGGGCATGTATAGTGACTGCACCTGAAATGCTGTTTATACCACTTGTAGTGTGCTAATTTACCAGCAAAAAAAAAATGTGACCATGGCGAGCCTCGAACCAGGTTCCGCTGATTGAGAGGCGCTGACGTTACCGATGGACTAACGAATGCTTCTTGCAATCCAGTTTAGTCATGGGAGTCAAGTAGATAACATGAACTATGTGGTGTCGTAAATTCACTATGTAACAATATGATCTGCTCTAAATCGTACAATGTGAGTTAGTCTAGCGGTAATGCCAGCAATTCTCGATCAGCGGACCCTGGTTCGAAGCTCGCCCAAATCATTTTTTTTAATGAATGTTTAGCAGTTTAAGGAGCCGGTCCAGCTCCCGTGAAAGTGCTGAAATAGCACGCTGTGTGCATTCAATAGCACTCTGAGTGCATGCCCTCAAAAAGTGCTATATACAGCACTTCAGTTTTTACAGTGTACAGATGACGTCAAAATAAGACGTCCTCTTGACGTCTTGCGTTGGTGCAAGTTGTCGTCTTATTGACGTAATTACAGGACGTAAAAAAGACGAAACCACGACGTAATTATCACGTAATTTTTACCACTTTCTGCAATCAGGGATATAGAAAAGCCGAGCAGACTAACATCATTTCGTCTCCAAGATGCCCAAGAAGCTTAACAAAAAGGGGTCAGCTCAAAAGACAGCTAATAGGGCCAGAGAGGCCCAACAGAAACGGGCCGTAGATGATGTAAAGGCAGGCAACGAACAGATGAGGAGCGATGAAGACTCGGCAGATGGTGACGGGAAAAAACCTCAAGTTTATCGCACTTGCACGCACTTACTCCCTGCAAGTCAGTAAGGACACCGTACGTGAAACTACGGCCTCCGTAGGATAACGAGGCAACCGCACGGCGATCGTGCGTTGTAAGCACGTTGTAAGCACGTACAACTCACTTACCAGGTGCGCAACGTACGATGCACGCAACCACTCACGTCCAGGCGTGGCGTGCGGGCCACGTACTTACACCTTGCGTTGTAGTGCGTGTGAAGTGCGTTGATGTGACCATGCCTTTAGGAATGTTTCCTTTGCGCTTACACTATACAGATTAAAGTAATGGGTAGGCTCTAGGACATTATGTAATTAATGCAAGATCAATTATACAGTCATGATCTATGTACAATTTGAAATATTAATATTCTTCTTCAGTATTTAGCACAAACATAATAAATAAATAATAACAACAATAATTACAGTTCATGCAAATAATGCAGAAAACCTAGGGTGAATAACAAGACTCCGAAAGGTCAACTTTGAGCACTACTTTTTTAACAGGCATAACCACTATTACTGTGTGTATTATATTTTTATTTTGCTTCTGTCACTCTTTCATTTAAGAGACACTTAAAGACATGGCGTGTGACGGAGCCGTATTTCTATGTAGAAAATGTAGAGCTACATGATAAAGCCACGCTTTTGAACCTTGAGACACCGTAAAACTGACAGAAAACTCCATGATATTCCCAGGTAATGTAATGTTATGTAACGCTATGCAACGCAACGTAGTACTTGAAGGCGCCAAGATAGTGCTCAGGGTTGACTGCACAATTCCGGTGCTCGTTCTGCCTCGATGGGGCATTCCCTGCACGGGCTCAACTATGGCAGGTAATGACGCAATAAAAATGACGCCTCGTGTGAGCCGGGCTTAAGACGCGACACAGGATCGAACGCTATAGAGTCGTCATAGGCAGGCCAGAGCTTCGACCACTAGATGAACTAACATACGCCTACAGTAGCTTGGAGTAACTGCGTTTTGATCTCTCCTGTAGTTACCATGGTTTACTGATGAAATCTTCCATGTCGTTCCATGAATCCTAGACCCTTGAAGGAAATATGAGGTAATCTTGCCAGGTCACCTGATGCACTTTGCGGGGATTTGTGCATTGTGACAGTCAACCGTAATGAAGACGATCCGTGTTAGTCAGATAATGCGTCATAATGGATGCAGTCTCTCACGTATGCACCCATTCATTTGCACTTCTTTTTACCTACCATCCTACACGTCATAGTATTTTTGAAGGGAAAGAGAATAGCCATAACTTTCAGTAATTACGTACATCAAACTAAAAAAAAATCTTCCGATTTTCTTGGACATGTCCAAATGTGCTCTCCCACCAAGAATTAGGTTCTTTTTTAATATTGTTTTTTTTTTACTTGTTTGTTTCTAACGATGCATACGTTAACATAGTTCTTTGGCCGAATATCGAATAGCTTTATATTTAACGTCGTCGATGGGGCCTCGGTTTGGAAGGAGACTGTATATTCCAGTTTTTGACCCATCATTAAACTATTTAGTGACGCAGGGAAGAGTTTGAATACTAACTATAAACAAAAGTCAATTATCGAATTCCAAACTTTTATTCTAAAGGTATATGTCTATCTCGATTCTGATTTGTTGGGGGATTTATCTTTGTTTGGAGACAATAATAATCACAGGAATATCAATAAATTTATAAAGCTTGAGGGCCTAGGCACTGAATTACTATAATAGTAGTAGTAAGGCGTTCAAATAAATATATAATTCCTCCCGATTCAGAATTAGTTCCAAAAATAACAGATGGTTTCGGGCAGTATACTCATGAGTGAACTTCAGATTGTCATTGATTGGTGGATTATTTACGCTCTGACTTCCGCCTGTTGGTTTCAAGCCACACGAAATGTAGCTTTAAAACTGTATATCGACCCATAGCCAGGCTTTTCGTTAGGTGGGGGCGAATAAGGCGAGAGGCGAGTGAGTAGTAATCGCTCTCTTGATTTGTATATATATATATATTATATATATATATATATATTATATATATATATATATATATATATATAAATGTGAAAGAAATTGCGAGAATAACGTTGCGTAGCTCAATCAAAGTTCCCCAGAGCTGTCCTCCCTTTTTGAAATTTTTGCAAAGGCTGAAAAAATGTCTCCGCCGGAATCGAACCCGCCCCCGATAAAGGAATTAATTAATAAGGTTGAGGATTTGTCAATCTGTCGGTCAATTGAATCTGGTGTCGCCGAAACCACTAACCCGTCTCCGTGGTCTAGTGGTTAAGGCATTGGCGTTCTAAGCCAACGACCCGGGTTCGATTCCCGGCGGAGACATTTGTTCAGCCTTTGCAAAAATTTCAAAAAGGGAGGACAGCTCTGGGGAACTTTGATTGAGCTACGCAACGTTATTCTCGCAATTTCTTTCACATTTGTATTTATTTCCACAAGATTTGCCAAAGCTGTTGTATATGTTATTTCCTTACACTTATATATATATATATATATATATATATATATATATACTCTCCTCCCCCGTGATTTGTTTTAGCTTGTCATTTTTTTCCCTTTGCTTGTCAGAGATTATTTTTAGGACTGGTGCCAATCCCCCCCCCCCCCCCATAAAACCCCTTTGGCGCTCTTGGGGAAGGGCCGCATTAAAAATGTAACGAAAAAGAAAAATGGTTGCTCATGTAATCATAAATAATATGTCACATACATATTCATATCGAGTGTGTGTTTGTGTGGGTGTGTGCGTGCGTGGGGTGTGTTTGGGATTGTGTGTTATGTGTGTTAACATGTCTTGAGAAAAAGACAGAGAGTGAAAGGAGGATCGATATAATACTATGGGTGGGGGATAGAAAGTGGATGGATATGGTTTTATATTTTGTTAAATATGCCTTGAAATTATTCAGTACTATTATATATATTTCTGTTTTTCGTACATTTAAAAAAAAGAAATCAATAATTATGAAATTTCATCCTAAATACAAAGAAATCTACTTGGCGCATTTTTCAATGTTTATGTTTCTTTTAAAGTATATGCATACCTTTTATTGTTTGATTTTGTTTTGTGGGTTTTATTTCCATATAAATCAACATTTAAAAAATACGTATACAAATATATCACAAAGAAATACGACTGGTAGCCAGCAACAGCTATAATTGTTGCCGCTCTTCATCCATGGGGACAGAGTAAATAACTTACGTACTAATTTATACAATATAAGTTATATAAGTTGCAAATTTATAAAAAAGAAAATGCTATACGAAAAATAAAGAAATGTGTTTATGAAAGTCATGTTATCAGTATTCAAGCATCGTTCTATGAGTCTATATATTTATCCCCCATCAAACTTTGAATGATGAAACAAATTAATCAAATCAAAACAAATCAGATCATATATCATGTTGTAGTAGTCTACAAATATGTAGACCTCACTTCCCATTAGTTTGAAATGATGTTTACATTTCAATTTGTCTAAGATTATCAAAACATAAACTGCTCTCTCCAACTTTGTCGAAAACGCCTTGCGATGATGACAAGGACTAAGATGAATTAATGACAGATATTGCCCAAATTAGTTTGACTTATAATAATAATAATAGCATAAGACCTAAAGTAATGATGATGCTGATGGTAATAATAATAATAATAATAATGCTGATAAGGATAGATAATAATAACAATATAAATACAACGTATCTGGACTTATATTGCGCTTACTACGAATGTCTCTGACCGCTTTACAGATACATGTATTACCTCGTTCGTTCACGCATGCACTGTGTGCACTATTGCACTGTGTGCACTATCTCCACTCCTTAAGGCGTATTTCTATTTTATGGTCTTTTAATTGTTCTTTAAATGGAATCCAAAGCTCCCTTAGCTATGCCCACATAAGATATTTTAGATCCTTAGTATAATGCAGCATATTTATGTGCGTTTATTGTGATGGTTGGAGGATAACTTTATACAATCTTTTGAACAAGTGTGAAAAATCTTAAGTGTGCAATTTCTCAACGGTGCTCTTCTCTAAAAATGCTTAATGCTCAATCACTGTGGTTATGTGACGGGTGTATACTTAAAACTGACTGTTTCAAGTACACCCGTACATCATCAATCAAGTATCGATTGATGATGAAGGCAAAATAACTGTCTGTCAGGGTTGTTTTTAAGTCGACCTGGTGTGAAGTCTTGGCATTTGAAGACTTGGCGATAAGTCATTCAACTTTCAAACCGAGTTTCAAGCTGGGTTGATAGGTGTTCATATACGAAGAAAATAATGGGAGGTAGGTATAATTAATAAGGTTCATAATTCCGAAACACTAATTTTCCAAACCAGGGGGTTCACAATTCCAAAAATAACATGTGGATAATAATTCTGCACATGACATTAGTCCGAATGTTCATAATTCCGAAAATGAAATACGGTTCATAATTCCGAAGGTTCGTATTTCCGGTAAAACGGATACAGGGTTATGTTCAATTTTCGGAATTATGACCTTCGGAATTATGAACTTTCGGAATTATGAACCATATTTAATTTTCAAAATTACAAACCTTCGGAATTACGAACCTTTGGAATATCGAAAAATTCGGAATTATGAACCTTCGGAATAATGAAACTTCGGAATCATGAAGGAATAAATCAAGATCCTGTCTGAAGAGGCCTCGGGTGAATCTTAGCTCAGCTACATTGAGGGACCTTCTAATGTATAGAAAACATGAGCTTTTTGCGTTGACCTTGATGTTCTCTGTTGCATATTTGCATAGATGTTTGGAAAGATAATCTGTGCTTTGGAGGTCATAATGATGGACTCAACTTCGCTCTAAAGCCTTTAAGAATATCCTCCTTTGCCATTCACGGTTTCATTTCATCAGGTTAACCATCTTACGGAAACGTAATCTCAATAACATTAGTGCATAGAAAATTATTTTGAGACAAGTAATTTGATTGGTGTATAAAAAATTGCGGCTAGAGTAGAATCAACTTGAATCAAATAAAATCTACATGTTTTCATTTCAGAATATTACACACCTGGTCTGAAATTTTTGACATAAGTATGAGGAATATGTGAAAAAAATATAGAAAGAAAAAGGGGGAAAAGTGATGAATAATAAAAGACAAAGAAAAGAAAACAATGTAGGAAGGAACCCCTTTTTCATTTGCCATTTTTGCATGTGTATGTTTACCGAAATTCTGCCTTACTGAAAATGTTTCACACAGATGTTGTTTCTTTCGTTCTAAATTTATTTCGATATTGCACAGTATCATGTTCATTAACTATTTTCAACTAGTAAGTACCCATGTATACGGAGGAAACTATGGTTCAAACCTAAAGGAGCATGAATTTTCCCATTGAGTTATTTCCCTTATTTTAGGAATGGAAGGTTATTACATCCCACGTGGTAATTGCCTTCTACTCACAATTGCAGCTTCCCATGAATATTTAGATTCAGTGATGGATGTCTCTACGTCATACTTCGCTCCAAAAACGAATGAACTATATATTTGGAAGTGTGAAATTGAGCTTATAATTAGTTAAAATTAAGCATGATAAGGAGAAAATGTAACCAAGTGATCAAGCGTGTAATATTTTCCATAATATCACCTCCTCTGCATCCTTGGTGCCATTTGCTCATACATTTTTCGTTAACCTATGAATTTTGAGGGGTACTCGTTTTTCCGAAGGTACATAATTCCGAAGGTTCGACATTCCGAAACACTAATTTCCCATAGCAGGGGGTTCATAATTCCGAAAATTTGATGCATTACTCCGAAGGTTAGTTATTCCGAAGGTTCGTAATTCCGAAAATGAAATAGGGTTCGTGATTCCGAAAGTGAAAAAGGGTCCATAATCCCGAAGGTTCGTAATTCCGAAAATGTAGTAGAGCTACATAACTTTTCGGAATTTCGAAACTTCGGAAATATGATCCCTATTTCATTTTCGTAATGACGAACCGTCGTCGGAGTAACAAACCTTCGGATTTATGAACCTTCGTAAAAACGACATGGAACACTTATTTCAAACTCTATAAAGAAATTGAATTTCTTTACAAATGTAATTGC
Source organism: Heliocidaris erythrogramma (assembly GCA_025617745.1). NCBI lineage: Eukaryota > Metazoa > Echinodermata > Echinoidea > Camarodonta > Echinometridae > Heliocidaris > Heliocidaris erythrogramma. The sequence goes on from CM046853.1 coordinate 29,353,334, forward strand.
CGATAGGAGATTCAAAGCTCTTTTGAAGGACACTGTCGTATACCATGAAAGGCAACTCCATATACATGGGAAAGGTCATAATCATGTTTGGCGGGATAGAAAATATTTTGAGATGAGGGATTTTTTTTGTAGGGCTAGATTTATTTTGAGTTGGAGTCACGTTTTAAAAGGAAACGTTGTCAGGCTGTTCAGTTTAATGTTAGGTATGACCTAATATATTTTAAATGATTATGTGTATGGACCAGTGACGGATTTAAAGGGGGGACATCTGCCCCCCCCCCCCCCGTTTGGAAGAAAAATATGCATTGTGCCCCCCCCCCCCTTTTAGAACAAAAAATGATGTAATAATAGCAGAATAAATAAGCTGTTGTAGAATTGCCCTTTTTCCTAGGTGCAAGAACAAAAACCTTTTATTTTCCTTTGTGACACTCATTGAAGGTATGTATCAAACTCTCTCTCTCTCTCTCTCTCTCTCCTTCACTTTTTTTCTTCTCATCCCGAATTTCTCCTTTGCTATCCCTATTTATGTATCCTTGTGTGTATAGGGTTTGCGCCGGTATTCTGTGCAATTTCTTATATAATGCTATTACCCAGGACTTTACTTGGTTCTTGTTTCTGATATATCTATCAAATTCAAAAATTACTGAGGAAGCTGTCTAGACAAAACCTCTTCTGGTGTTTTTTAACAGCTGTACCTTATTCCGTTTTCTAGTAATATGCGTAAATTTATGTGTAAAAAAAGTAATGTGGAATTGCATGTCTTTTCCAATGTAAAAATGTTTTTATTGAGATGGAATCAAATAAACTGAACTGAATTAATGTTTTTACGAAGTATAGATTTTAATATTTTTAAAGGTATGTAAACATGTATGTCCAAGAGATTAAAGTAATGTGCAGTCGTTCCTCGTTATTTTGACTCATGACAAGGCGTTAAGTGGATCAAATCAAGGATGGAAAAATGGGAAATGCGAAGCTGATGTTGGGAAAAATGTATATTTTCTACACGAAAAACTTACACTGTACACTAAAGCCTTGTTCAACCTCACGAGCTTTGATAATGCCCTACGCACACAAAATTATAATACACCCAATATATATATGTTCTTAAAAACAAAATAAGTTGGTGATCTGATAGCTTTAAAGATCAATTAAAGTCACAGTGAGTGGAAAGAAAATGAACAAATCTTTAAAATGACGCATTTCCGATAAGCTGATCCCTTTTCAAGACTGTCTATGAATATTGAATCGTGGTAATTTTATGTTATACTTATTCATTTGTATATTTTTAATTTCCGGTTTCACTTCTAGAATAAAGTTGTTGTTTTTTACAAATTTAACAGTGCTGGGGCCTGTTTCACAAAACTTGCGTTGAACGCAACTCGGGGAAAATCAAACGCAACTCTATTTTCAGCCGATCAAAAGTGCGCATTAAGGACTTGCGTTTGATTTTTAGGATTTTCGATTAAACACAAGTTTTGTGCAACGGGCCCCTGGAGTAATTATCACGATTTACCTGTACATATAAGATATATGAAAGAAATGTCTCCAATATGATCCCGCTCTAATATTCACTTAAATTTTGTCATGGCGTATCATACCCACTGATATATATTTATGATGATTTACAGAGGTTGTTAAACAGGAAGTTAAAGTAGGTGATTTGATGGTATATGATATAATATCAGTGGCGGATTTAGGGGGAGGGCACATCCGGCCCATGCCCCCCCCCTTTGTAAGAAAAGTATGTATTGTGCCCCCCCTTTTGTTTGGAGGTGGGGTGGGGAAAAAAATCCCCCCCCCCCCCCCGCGAATAGCTTTTGGAGAGCTGGGGATACCCAAAATATACGGGTCTCCGTTTTTTTGTTGTTTTTTTTGCTTGTCAGAGATTTATGGAGGGAAAGTAGACCCTCATAACTCCCCCCCAACTTACGTTGTTTTGTTGTGGGGGGGGGGGGGGGGGTTGGTCTAAAAACCTTGAATCTCTATAATAAACACAAATTTCACATAGCAACTTTAATGTTTCTCACAATTCATAAAAACTATTTATATCAACATCTCCCAAATGTTGGTTATCAATAAACTCATTGACCAAACACTCGCTCAAGTAATAAATTTTATTATTATCCAAAAGTTCAAATTCTGTCACTGCTCAATTCTGTCAGACACTGTGGTCCACGACTGTGAAACAATCTTTCAGACGATGTAAGGAGTTCTAATACTATTAATTCATTTAAAGCAAAGGTGAAGAATTTATATAATTATTGATTCATATTCAGAAAAACCCATAATCTATTGATGTTCATTTACCGTCAACCCCTCCCCCTTGTTTTTGTTTTGTTTGATTTTCCCAAATGAACTTTAGAAGATATTATGCCGATGCCCCTCCCCCCTCCCCCAGAAAATGTTGGGAGGGCAAACATATCGTTTTGCCCCACTAGTAAATCCGGAGGTGTTAACTAAAAGAAGGAAAAATATGCAAAACTCGGGAAATCAAACCTTCCAAACAATGAAATATAAAAGGTATTACATGATCAGACTTCAATTTTGCCGCGCGCCCCGACGCAAATTCTCTAATTTTCTCTGCTTCAATAACCGTGGAGAAGCTGGAAATTAAGAGGCGATAAGGAAATCATGAAGGATACTATTAGGCTGTCTTGCCCCCTTAATCCGAAAAACGGACCGACGCCCCTAGTACTTTGGGCCTGTCACGTACGTAGGCCTAGTTTAAAATTCAACAAAGTATGGAATATTAACAAACCTTGTTTGGTTTCCATACACCATTACGATATTCAAGGAGGACAGTGCATAAAAACTATGATTATACATATAGTTTGTCGTAAGTCTGTAGTTGTAACGAAGAAAAAAAGGGGGAAGAAGAAAAAAAAATCGACAGAAGTAGTCACAGTAAGATGTGGTTAGCGAAAGATGGCGCTATGTCTGTGTTCTTCTTGCGTGCTTCAAGCATCGATAGCATCAATTCATCAGCTTTCGCCTGTCCTTCACAATACTTCCGATTTCCAATCGTAAAAACGGGTAGTTATGGCGTGAGGTGTGGTTTATAAGAGTAGGATATGATTCAGGTATGATAAAGTAAAAGATATTAAAAAAATATTCTGTGTGTACATAATGGAAATGGAATTGCAAAAGCTATTGATTTTAATATAGATGCGAACAAAGTGGAGATTAAAAAAAAAAATATTTTATGGAAATAAATCCAGATTCTTAGCTATTACGAAGAAAAAGAAAATCTACATAAATATACCGGTAACCTTTGACGAAATTAATGTTTCATTAATATACCGTACATCTTATATAAACTGATTTTTCAATCATTTTTTTTTTCATCCACTCTTTGATTTAATACCTCTGCTGTTTTTAAAAGAGCATTGCATGATTTTCTTTCACTGTAAGCTGAACGCCGATCAGCCTACGAGTGTTATGGATCTTTCAGTTGTTTTATTATTTTAGTATACTATTTAGATAAAAATTACCATCAATAAAAAGAAAAGAAAGCAAAAACCTCACTTATAATTATGCATATTTTCAACAACATATACCCCCACAAGAAAAATAAATAAATAAATAAAAAATAAATAAAAATAAATAAAAATAAATAAATAAATAAATAAATAAAAGTAAAGAAAGGAAAAGATAAAAAAAGAAAGGATTTAATGAACCATTAGGCGTTCTGTGCTTATACGTCATGCGTAATGGATATTTTGAATACTCACACCATTTGACAGTGAAACAGAGAAGAATCAGATTTGTGTAGTTATTTTCGGAAATTAGTGCATTAAGGTAGCTGAACAGAGGGTGTCGCAACTCTAGCTATGATCGTAAAAGGCGCCCCTCCCTCTAGTTTTGCAGAGCCATTTATACAAATACACAGAGTGTGACCTACTTGGTTTCAGTTGGACACAACGCGGTGCATATACTTTTGTTGTATGATTGCCTAACAAAGCAACATGGGCCATATTGTTGACAAATTAAATCAAGTTGGGCAAGCTATGTGTACAGATCACTCTGTCAGTACCTACGCTAATCGAGGCTTTGAATGCAGGCAATCCATACGCCAGTTATTAAAAGTATTGTTTTAAGCCCGGCTCACATGCACGAGGCGTCATTTTCTGACGTTAGGACACGCGTCAGTGAATTTTACGGTCTTTTGTGAGTCATGAAATAGTAATATCATTTAAAGAGTGATTGCAGAATGTTCAGAACAATTCTTTTAATAATTGGCGTATGGCAAAAAAACCTTGGATCCGTCACTGCACATGTACAGATTTATTTTTCTGTTATATTTCCCGGGGGGGGGGGGGATCTCGTTTCAACGGCAACACGCAGTATTGTTCAAACTCTTTGATTGAGTGAAATATGTTTTACTTTGTGAGTCTGACTTGTTCAATCAAAAAGCATTTTTATTTCCGCCATATAGCCTAGCATTGCAATATTTCAGAATACCCCGAAATTTTTCATTTAGGTAAAAAAATTCTTTTAGAATTGTGAGATGTGCAAACAATAGTTATTGTACATGAGATATTGTTTGTGACAGGATGATAACAGCACTCAACAGGCAAGTTCTCAAAAGTGATGACATTTAAAGTTAACTTTGGGATGAGTTCTAACGCCCTTGGGTGTAGGTCTATATCCAAAAACTAGAAAATCAAGGAAATATTTGTGTTGCTAATTTGACTTTTACCAACGCTCCTAACTACATTAAATGAAAAAATTAGGGTGTGAAAAATTACTATCAGACAGAGACCCGTTAACAACCGTTAACAACTGTCGTAAAGTATGACATTATGGGGGTACTGATGTCCAGTAGTAATAGCTGGACATCGGCAGATAGCTAGAACCATTTGGACCACGATTGTAGTTCAATGTTCCTGCTCATTTATAACTTACACCGTCTGGTTTTGGACGGTAAATTTTCTCTATCATCTACATTTCAACCATATTATTAATCATTTTTGTTACTTTATCCCTTGATGTGCCTTCAAATACAGGATCACGTTTACAAATATCAACACCGTTTGGCAACAGTTTTAGGATAAGTCAAGTCTTGTAAAAGGCAATCCAACCTTTGTTACACGTGAGGCAAAAACGGAAATCAGAAAAAAAATGGTGAAAGTGTTAATTAAATTGTGAAAATTATAAAAAAGTTGTGAAGGTTTGAAAGATGTGATCAATATTTCTCCAGGCTGTACTCAATACCATAGATACTATACATTAATTCTTATAATATTCTCCAGCGAACAATAATCCCGCTCATCAATGAAATTCATAAAAATGTATATATATATAAGCATTTTGTGTATTCGAGCTGGAGCCATTGTATTGCAGCGACATTACCGAATTACAAATTTGAAAATAATTTCTCATTGTTCATCCGATTTTGTTCTAACTTTCCGTTCTTTCCGTGTCTCTGATTGGTATGCTTTTCTTCAGAGCAAGTTTTAATACGCGCTGGATTCCCCAGAGAACAAACCGTAAAAAAAAAAAAAACACTCAATTGAAAAAAATATCGTCATTCAATACCATTGAATTAATTAGAATCATCGAAAACGTTTTAATGGACTATTATTTAGATATACATGAAATATATGCTTATATCACGATTCTTACGCAACACAGATCGATTCAATATTAAAACATACAAAATGACTCCTTTTCTTTTTTTTTTTTGCAAAGCGTTATTTAACATGTTCGTTCTGCATTTACAATCATCTTTCAAGGATGATATTATCATATACATCTGAATATGGTATGATGCACACTAAACTTAATTTTCACGCAGTCATGTACATGTTGTGCCTGCACATTCATCAATATTTAAACAATTTGTGTCACTAATCTTCAATTTACAATCTTGCGGCCTTTGGAACACGATTCAATAATGTTACCCTCTAAATCGCTGCTTCATCATTTTCATAATATTTTCATAAACTATTTTCCATGTTTTATTTTTCGACGGTCGAATTAGTAGTTGATATTTCTGGACTCATTTACAAATTGTCTTTTTAAATTTTGATTTATGTGGAGAAAATATCTGGAAATAATGTAAAATAAAGAATGTGCTAGCTTGAACTTATGCACGAGCATTAAATGTAACCTACAAAATAGCTACTTGATTTGTAACAAAATTATAGGATTTGGTGAAGGAATTATGAAGTTTAATGCAATGTGAAGGTTATTCTTCCTTGAGCGGCATTTAAATCAAACATTTAATAAATTTTATTTTGATGGGCGAATTTTTGGGGAAAACATCCCGAAACTTTTATTTAGAATACTGTGAAAGCTATACGTTACTATGATCATTGTCAGAACTCTTTGAACAAACTCTTCACTGTGTAATCACCTATTTTGATATCTAAATGATGTAGAGGTGCCCTTAAACTTTCTTCTGTTCATCCACTTAAAAGAACAACAAGTTTCAAAATCACATCCAGGCTTCCCATTCTTCAAAATATCCACAATTGCCCGACACCTGCATGGATGATTTGCATTTTGAAATTAGCAAATTGGATCTGTCAGGCGTCGAACGATTGTGAACTGACTAGTTATTTACGACACTTGTCTTCTTTGCCTTGTGTCTCGGAGTTGACAACTCATTCAGAGAAGAGGACAGTTCACACGAGGTTCCTATAACGCCCGACGCCCGACAGATACCAAGACTTAATATGGCCAAATTTCGCATCAGGCGTTAATGTCTGGTGAGTGTGAATCTGCTTTACGTATGAACCAAGACTACAGTTTGTAAACTATTGTAACTTTAGAGTTTTTGGAACATTTTCGTCTGGCTAATGTTAAACTCAATTTTTTAATCCCCACCTGGAATCTGACGATACTCATTCAATGTGCCCATTATAAGATAATCACATGAATACAAGGATAATGAATGAAACTTCTTCAAATGAGGATATATAACCATTTTTTTTTGTAGTACTGATTTCAAGGTGAGTACTAAAGCAATAGTAACAAAAACAGAAAGTGTGAAGATTTCACATGAAAGCTTACATTTCCTTACATATATGAAGTATTTCTAGAATATGTTTCATTCTCCCTGATTTGGAATATCAACCAGTGAATACTCTCTTGTTAAACGTTCTGTTATCAACGTTAATCAACCATGTCTACCTTAAAAACAAATAATGAGAAAATACGTATTTAACATTATGTTGCTCAAAGCTAGTAGCTTGCAGAATTACAGCACTACGTGAAAATATTTATGGATAGTGGAGATGCACCATTGAACTAGATGTATATACCACAAATAACATATCTTTGCAGCTTCATTTAGATTCAGTACTACTCCCTATTTCACACGAGGTGTCATTGCCATTACGTTTTCGCTTGCGCTAATAGAGCCTATGAAGGCAATTGGCGCATGCGTCAGTAATTCAACCCAACCTTTTTCACTGTTTTTTTTTTCCATTTAGTTCGTGTACGACATCACTCGCACATGGCGCGCTAAAGACTACGCCATTCGCTCATTGACGCAATCCTAAGGCTAAGTCAAAGAAATGACGCCTCGTGTGTAAAGTCCAGCTCACATGGGGCGTCATTTCTACTGTGTCAGTACCTGCGCTAATCGCGCCTAAGAAGATAATTCAACTGTACGCCGGTTATCAAAATTGTTGTTTGCCCTGTTCAGTTTGCAATCACTTTGTAAACGATATCACTCATTCATGACGCGCAAAGGGCTGTAAAAGGTCTGTGAAACTTCGTGCTTGTGATATTTTCTTATACCCGTGTGTCAAAAAGCTTTTATCTTGTATATTTAAGTGCCTGGAAGTCCTTGATTAGATCGATCAATGGGAATGGCATCTCGTGTACAATAGCCAATAAAACCAATTATGTTAACGCTGTCTTAAACACCCATGCTTTTGTAAAACAGCGACTTGCTATTGCGCAAGTCTGTAGAAATATATGAATATTTGGTGATAAATAAACACAACGCTTTCAGGGCATGCATGTTAGAAGTACATTAAAATAATTATGTATTAAAATTAGGAAACGTTACACATGAGCATGGACTGATCATAGGCTCAAATTGTTATGGTGAGGTAAAGAAAATGTCTCCTAGAATGAAACCATTAAAAACCACACAAGCGTTTTATATCTTGCAAGTTGCAACACCAGGGAATAGATAAATTCAAGTACGCGTTCTATAATTCTTCAGTGTAATGGATCTGGAACTATAATCTGATATGTTTTCTTCTTCTTCTGCCACAAGAACTGGATTCATATAGCGTCAGACATTTATAGGTTAACGTTCATAACACCATAATTCATTGGGATTTTATTTTGGAATTATCAAACTTGATTCAAGGAAAGATGTGGATGAAGCAAACAATAACGTACGTCACATTTATCAAGATCATTGCATAAAATTTAATGAGATAATTAAGTCCCATGCAGTATATTCGTGGTTAATGGTGCGAAATTATTGCTTGCCTCATTTTACATGTATGTGATCGACTGAGTCAGTTCATTTTTTGGTATTGTCTATTCGCTATCTTTGGACATTCTGGCGACGAGACAACAGAATGGCGAGACTATAGGTGGCCATGTGCCCTTAGCTTCATCCCATTCCGTTGCGTTTAATTCCAGCTTCCAGATCTTCGCGTCGCAATCTTCCAGTCCATTTTCTCCACCAAAAATGTAGATAGTGCCACCTAAAACAGCCGTGACGAAGGACATCCTTCCTTCTGGAAGCTCTGGTCCGAATCGCCACTCATTATTTTCGGGATTGTAGATTTCGACCGATTTAAGCATGTTCTCTGGCCCTACCTCACCCATCGCTACGCTTCCTCCTATGACATATATCTCCCGATTCGTCACAGCGACACTGGCGCAAGTACGCGGTAGGATCATGTTGGCAACCGTCTCCCAGCTATCGAGGCGAGGATTATAGCAGGACAGAGAGTCAAGCACTGTGTCTTCAGACTCTCCACCGATACAATACAGCCGCCCTCCTACGGCAACGGCTTTATGACCGAACCTGACAGCCTGTGGCATTGGGGACGTCATCTTCCAGATGTTGGTGGCAGGATTGTAACATTCGACGCTAGAAAGAGCATCGTCACCATCACAGCCCCCGACAGCATAGATTAGACCATCCAATACCGCTAGGCTAAAATTACAACGGCCGACGTTCATCGCGGCTCGCGGTAACCATTTCTTTTCAAAGTGATCAAAGAGAAATAGACCGCTTCTGCGATTGGAATACAAACGTCGCCCGCTGTACTCTGTTGGCTGCTTTGCCATTGTGTAGATGTTGTTTTCACCGGTTATGACACATTCGGCATCATCCATCAGTTCAGGTAGTGACTTGACGCGGTAGCTTGTAGGTTGGTTGATGTCACTCAGCATCTCACTCGTGTTGGTAAGGAAGACAAACATGTCTGCGAATGGCATCCCTTTTCGCGCGGTCGTGTTGACTTTTGTCAGGTCGAGGTCCTGGCGACGATCCCGCAGAACATGATACTGTAAAGCGCTGTCAATGATTTGTTGACAGCCCTTGTTATGTGACACGATGCGGTCGCGTTCTACGACATCATGGATGTAGTATGGGCTGATCAGTCCAAATCGGATGTGAGACACTACATCAGCGAGGTCAGCTCGACGTGAATCAGGGTCGTGCTTGGCCCAAGCCATCACGCTTTCATAGACTACCTCCTCATTGTCAACATTCAACTCGTCTCTCGAAATTATATCGATGACTTTGTCTTTCCCTAAGGTGACAAACTCTTCTTCTTTACAAACTTCGAGAAAATTTTCCATAACCACAGTTTTGGCCAATTCCTCGAGCTTCTCACAGTTATGCGCCACAGCGAAGAAGTAGATTCCGATTGCATTGGAAACAGTGATGTGCTTCTCCAGAAACCGTGCGCACGCGTCGCGTAATGTTGGCATCTGGAACATGTTGACTGCAAGCATGAGGCCCTGGACGTTTTCTTCGTTGATCTCTATTTGTGAGGTGTAGGCATAGTCCAGGATCAGTCGCATCGACGGTGCATCTATACCGATCAAACGAATCTTACTCTGTCTGCTCTCTGCCAGGTTCGTCGTGAACATGGCGTTGAAGTAAGGACTGCTGGCAGCCAAAACACATTTATGACACGGAAATTCTTCATCATCGACAATCAATGTCACGTCAACCAGCGCACCCTGCTCGTACAATGACTTGAGTCCATGAACTACTTCAGACACATGCTTATTGTCCTCGAATTTATACTTGTCTGGGAAATTATCAAGAGAATCCTGTGGTTCGAGCTTGGCACGAAGCTTTGCTTTGCTCCCTTGCCGTTCGATAATCGCTTGCTGCTTATCACCAACCACCTCTATCCCAGCCAGCATAGAAGCAAGCGCAACCGTGTGTGAGCCAGAGGTCGATGTAGTACCGTAGCTTGACGCAGTCCTGGACGAACTGCTGTAAGGTGATGTGGATGTCGTTGAGGAATATGAGCTGCCAGAACCACTTGCCGTTGAAGACGGAGTGCTGGCGCCAGAAATGCTCCGACGGTCTCGGACCCGGTAAGAGTAGGAGTACTCGTCACTACCACCAAGCAAGGATGCAGACGTCTCCATGGCAGCTATTGTCATGTTACGTCTGCGCCGGGCTGGGGTCCCTATCGTGAGCGCGTGGTGGGCGTAACCAATAGAGAATCCTTGTCGTCTCCTTTAAGTGATGAAAAAGATGAACACTGGGTATCTGTATCATAAGAAAGAAAATAAAAGAAATACAGACAAAATGAATATATGGCATTATCACTTTAACTATTTTGAATTATGACTTTAAAAACTAATAAAAACGAAAAATTCATGCTCATATGTAAAAATCGGAAATATAATTTGAATTGAATTGAAATGAATGAGCATCGAATTAAGGAGGGGAAAGTAATACTACGTTTAAAATCAGGGGTCGGTATTTGTTTGCACATAAAAGAGCAGAATTATTGTATTTACATAATCTATACTTATCACCAACTCAATCATGTATGGGAACAATACGGTAGAACAAGTCAAATGTTAAAGCAGCTAAACAGAATAATCAAACAATATTAAAGATATTATCATCCTAAAATGATTACAAGATCATCCTTAGCGGTTTAAAATATTATGTTATTTCTCAATTGTGCTTTTTTTAAAGCATGGGTTTGTAAAACCAGATAACCAATTTCACTCTCTAAATTAGAATGCAATGAGAAACCCCTCTTCATTAAACAGAAATTGTTTACATATCGAATTCACTATAATTATGAACAAAATAATTCAGTTATACAATAATTATGTAAACTAAGGGGTGAGTGCTTCTTTTAAAAGTAGCTAAAACTTCAAAATTGTTAGTCCACTTGTGTATTAGCTAAAGATATTTTGCATTTGGTTGAAGCAACGTATATATATATATACTGTATATACATGCATTGATACTTTAAACGGCTGTGTTTTTGAGCGCGATTCAATGTCAGTGGGACACGCATAAAATGCAAGGCGGACATATATGTTGATTAATTGGACTGTTCCCATCCGCCTAGGGGCACGTTACTTAAGTAAGATTGCTTGGTGCTTGCGGACACCCTTTGTTTACAAACCAGCAGTTTCATAAGATTAGCAACTTTTTGGTGATTGCATTCACGATCTGATGAGCAATGGGTCAAATTTTAAATATTCCAGATACGAAGAGTGGTATAATTAGGACAATACTACTATTGGTGCAGTTCAAAACAGAGCGGAAAATCTGATGCAGAAAAAATCATACATCAAGATAATAAACAATAATTCCACTTAGGAATATAACAAAACACATCACCTTTTACACTTTTGTTGGAACTAATTATGTTTCCTTTTCTTCCAACCATTATTACACTCAATATAATGGTTAAAACGAATGAAGAAAAAAAAAATTCTTTGTTTTGGTTACAAACTGTCAAAAGAAGGAGAATTCTTCGAAAAAAAAAGTTCTCCAAATCTTTAAATCTACTGGTAGAAAACTGGCGAAGTTTGTCGAAGTTGGCGACAGAGAAATTCCTTCCGAGAAAGACAGACAGTGATCAGTTTTGCAATCTGCCGACAAGGCTTGAAGATTCCAAATATACCTACAAAAAGATTTGGATAAGGGGGTCACACCCCTTCCTCCCTCTAGCGACGCCCCTATACACACACGACTGATACATTCTGATAACCCCTGAAGTAAAAACCAATGTACAAACCAGAACTGGATAACATGCATTACGAAAATATGTCAAGCGAAGGGGAGGGTTAATACGATTCTTAATGGCAGTCAAAATTGAATGGCACGCGAGCGAAGAATTTATGACACGCAGAGCTATCAAACGCTCTAAAACAGAAAGTGATACATGTATGTATTATGCACAGGCATTCCCCGAGAGAGACATTACATAAAGAAGGAAACAAGAGAGCTTCATGAAAGAAAATATTATCTTGTTATGTCGGATAACATGAAATGATACTATAATAATTATTGATCAAATCTTACACTTAATGCACACCCTTTCACATGACACAAAATGTAAGTGGCCAGAAAATTTCATTTACTTGCGTTAACTTAGAATAGTGTTAAACGATGGTTTACCCGTTGTTAATATATTGTTTAGAATTCAATAAAACAATAAATTTCCATTTGAATATCATTTGCCACTGATTAAAGAGACCATAATCTAAGATAACCGAGTTTAGAATATTGATAACTCAGGCTGGTATAACACTGAATTGCGCCTACTCATAGTATCGGTCCATTGTGACGCCAAAGGCCTTCGTCATTGTGGCGAGGGTGTGGTTTTCAACAACTCCTCTTCCGAATGCAATGATGATACCGTCGTCACTGATGATGAAGACGATGAGGATCCTGATGATGAAGTGGTGGACGATATGACCACAATTGTGATGATGGCCACCGTGATAATGAGCACGAGTATGGTAATAAACATGGCGATGCGACGGTTTTGTCGATTGTTACAATCCACCATTTTGAATGCTGTGTACCTCACGGCCTCCTTTCAACACTTAATTATACCAATTAACAGAGAGGAAGGAGAGGCCCGGCGCTTTCCACTTTGGGTAGTGTATTCCATTAAACAGTAAAGCACCTTATCTATTGGCTCCAAACACACGTCCTCACTATCAAATGGAAGAAATATTAAGCGACGGAAGCAAAAATAAGTGACAGGAATTCACGACGCTGAAGTGATGAATGTTCCTCTTATAAATGGCAGTAAGAAAACAGAATCAACAAAATCCCAGCCCCAAACGGTACCTCATCTGACATCGTGACTGAGTAGGTATGGCGTGGCTGTATCTGGTAATTTTGTCACGCTGTGTTGCATTCACCAATATTTCATACCAAATATCCGTGTGCTTGACAGCCAGGGTCCCGTGATTGAACCAACATGCGCCTGTCGCAGTCGATTATCGCAACGTTAATCGTGACCTTAGCTGCCGGGAGCTTTCAAAGAGAATACCAACCAGCAGATACACGCGCCATCAGAACCTGACTGTGATGAGCAGTCGCAGCCGCTGTCGCAGCCGCCAGCGATGTCGGAGACGTGAGTTGATCAGAAAACAGCCGATGATGAGGGAAAGCCAAATTGATGTAATAATGTTTATACGTTTGCACTCCGAATTCAAGCCAAGTACTCTCTCCCAGCAAACATGACGTATTTACTTTTTGAAGGATGTATTAATAATTCTTTAGAATTTTTTCCACATTAGTCTTTTACGAAGCTTTCACGCCAAAACTGAAGGCACCATTTATTTTTTATTTGTCCTCCCACTTTAGTCGTTGTTGTTTTTGTATTTTTATTCATGACAGAGCACCAGGAATGACAGAATTCTCTCTAATCGCTTTAATTCGACTGGTTATAGATCACCGGACAGGTGACTCCAACATCCTTCTCTCAGTTCCAACCATCTCCACAATAAAAAGTGTGAAAACTATGACTAAAACCTGAAGTAAAAATGATTGCAACCAATTGCATTGTAAACTAAACCGGACAGCTCCTCATCTACGGTCGTTGAGAAATGGTGCATTCCCGGTGTAATTGAACGTGGCAGAGGCCCATTTCTAACTCTCTTGTTAGGAGAGAACCAAACGCATTCTGAAGTTATGGGAAGGCAGGGGTATGCTGCGGGGCATCCATACACTAATGCATTCTGATGAATATTGGACATTAATGGAGACCAAAACTGCCGAGAAGTGCGGGGGGAGGGGGATAGAGGTACAGCATGCCGCGCTGGAAATGAGGCATATCGATAGGAATGAACACACCTCCCCTCTGAAACCAAAACTGTAACGTAAGTGGTACAAGATAGGACCATCGTTTGGACATCCTTAAAGTTACAATAATCATAGTCACCATGCGAAGGGAGATGGGAGAGGTATTATCTGACTAGGTTTTTGTCCCAAGTGGGCCATAACTCTCTGTGTCTCTCCTCCCCTCGTTTGGCCATCCCATGGTGCTACTTCACCAGAGTCGCTGGGGTTTTTTGTGTGTGTTTTTGAGGCTAATATGAGATATATGTTACACGAAACACTGTGTTAGTACTTTATTCAGTTATGTAACGTTTCCTACGAATCGGTGAATGTTTACATGAAACTATATCATTTTAAGATGCAAAGAACAGGAGAAATGAGGACAAAGGGGATACCTACAGGGTGTGGCTAGAAGAGGGTGTCGTTGAGCGACACCCCCATGGTAAGTTCAGATAAATGTGTAATTGTTATTGCCTGCATTTTTGGCATATTATGCTAAATTTGTTGGAATTATGTTTTGGCAATCCAACGACCAGAATAAAAAAAACACATAATAGCAATGCCCTGCCTATAACTAGCAGGTGCATACTATAATTTATAATATATTCTGAAAGAACACATTCATTTTAATATATGACTTTCCACCATCCTCCATAGAAAAATTTCTCCATTAAACGATTTACACCAGAGATCTAATTGGCAGACATCAATCATAAAGATATCTCAGAGGTGCAGCATATTCATTATATGAACACAAGTCATTATACTTTACCTTTCGCATTCATTCACGCATAGAAAAAATATATTGGTAATAGTAATCAATGTTACGTACATCCAGTATCGTACCTTATCTACTTTCTTATTTCTTATTATTCAGAATTAAGAATATTCATAATTAGGTACACACTGCAAGTACTAAATTTTTATTTTAGCCCTTCAAATAGGGGGCACACGCCGGCTCCATCCTATGCTGAATGCATATGCAACTGGGGATCCACTGAAAGGACAGTATTATTCAACAGATAATGATGGTATAGGAGAATTCTAAAGATATGTTGACCATGCTTCCTCGCTTTATGCGCCCTGCCCAGTCCGAGACCCCTAAATACGCCACCGATATGCGCAGATCCCGTTTAACACATGCCCAGGTAATTATCACGCGAGGAGAGGCATGGGAACGCCTGCAGCGTGTGACATTTACAGATAGCTGTGTTAGTCTGTGTTCATACATGCATGAATAAGATTTCAATACTTATTTCAAGTTTCATCCAGTAAGTTAATACTCCTACGAGCTCGTCAGAAAAAGTGATTCAAGGAAGCACTCCAGCATAACAAGACAATTTAAAGAATCGCATTTTATTAATTATCGGTTCATATAAATTCCAATTAAAATTTAAAAGATAATACTTGTAGAGTATTGTTAATGATTATAATGTCCTAGTGGAATCTGCTCTTCCCATCTTCATTCATTTCTCACTGCATCTAGACCTAGGAGTTTCAAACACGTAATAAGCTTCTTCGTCCATTATATTCAATAACATCATAAGCATGTCCTTACCATTTGTCATCTTGGGTAGAGATGAATAAATTCTAGAGGGTTTAAAGGCGGTATCTTTGATCACTGGGTTTAATAACAGCTTTCAATCCTACTCCTGTAAAGCATTAACATACATTGACATAAACATATCATGATATTGACTTTGGCTAATGTGCGTATACAGTATACATACATACATGTATATACATATTTTCATCTCCACTTTTGGGGGAATTCCGGCCCTTCCCCTGTTGATCAATTTCTGGGTACGCCGCTCTTGGCAATGAGTTTCGTCTAAGCACATGTAATAAACGCATCCTGTTCTAATTTTCGTTACTCAGTTTATAGTATTCCTTTTGAATAGGTCAAATCAAATATTTGGCACGGCAATATATCAAAGTATTAACCTATAAATTAAAACAGCATGCACGGGGCATGTTGTAAAAAATATCAAATCAAATTTTACTAAAATTTCATTTTCAGATGTCAAGTCAAAAGCAACATGATATATTTCAAATAATTTCAAGCTTTGGAATTTTCAATTTCACAAGCATTACCAATAGCAAAGCAATAGTGATGATAAAGGCATGTTTCTAAATAGCGCATTTCATATTTAATTTCATAATACCATGATAATTATTTCAAAGCCAGCACAATTATTACTAAATAATAACTAAAATTTAGGCAAAATACGCTCTGCATTGTGGTAGGTGACACTGGTAAACTTGCACGTAATAATGAAACCAAACTTTGAGAAAGTAGTATACTGAAATGCAAATATTCAATAAATCCATATTCAAATATAACCAATAAAAAAAGCTGTTTAAAATAAAAGGCTTTATTAACAACTGAGATCCAAAATCATTTTTAAAGATAATCTATGCCTGCTGGGATAACGCTTCCAATCCAAACCCGTGACAGATTTTACGACTGCGTCGATAAATTTAAAGGGCGTGGTTTATTCGGTACCCACAACGCTCCTCCGACTCCAACAAATGTTTACGAGAACAGCAACATCATAACCATGATTACTCACAGCTTTGAGATATACACATGCTGTGATGCAGTGCCACAAAGAAACGATAACAATCTCCCATGAGTCATAGGCCATTCATTTTGATTGAGTCTGCATCTATATAGCCTTTCAACACCTCAAGTTAGACAATGGCAAAGATAATAAAGGTATAAAGGACAGTGACGGGGTTCTTTGTAATTAATTTACGATCAGGTTGTAATAATTGCAGGCACTCTATTATGGTAGGCCTACGTGACACGACATTTCAATTCAGGTCAGGCCAGTCGAATGACTTTAATGTGATGCTAAGAATGCCTACTGATAGGATTTATTCTTGAGGTAACTATGCTTAAATTATGTTTAGAGTTAGAAATACTATTTTCTTTTAGGTCTTCATATCTTTAAACTATTAAAAAATAACCCCCAAAGAAGGATCTATTTACATCTGAAATATGAGAGCACTCCAAGGACAGCATAAATCAAATATTCATTGATCCTATGGTAATAAATAAATGGGATAATGCTCGAAGTTACTAAAATAAAAAACAACTTTACTGGTAGACCTAAATGACAACATCTTCAGTTGAGAAATCACTGTCTATGACAATACACATGATAAGGCTGAATAAATATTCCATTATGAAAATATATCTCCTTTAGCAGCAAATTTAAAAGAATGACATACCTACATGCAATGTAAATCAAATTGACTTCTTAAAAATATACAATAAATAAATAAATACTTTAAATATGCGTATTGCTTTTTGCAAAGAAGAATACTTTTCCCCACTTTCACAGCTCACATTACTAAAGCATGACATACAGTCTTTCGAATCATAAAACCACAAAAGTGCGAACACGCAAATCTGTAAGACTTCTGAAAACACTGACATCTTTTGCCAGTCGAATGAAAACTTCTGGACCTAAGATATCAGATACAGTACTTATTGAAAAATAAGAACAAGTTATACATTTTTTAGAGACTTGAAAATTTTCTCTGTTTTCAGTGTGTGCTATTATCTACAATATAATGAGTTGTTTTTTCAGGAGGAAATAGGAAGATAATGATATTAAAGAAGAAGTTAAAAGGAAAATGCAGGGTTACACGGTGAAAACTAGAACACGATAATATAGATTTGGAAAGTGGGACAGTAGATCATATTGATAGGAACACCAACATCAGTGACAGGATATTTATGATTTTCAAGCTGTCTGTATCGCTTGTCTTGATAGCCTAAATATTTTCCTTATGACGTAGTGAACTCTGACATTTGGTTGATCAAAGGTCAATGTTACATCAGCTGACGATTTCATCCATGTCATGGTGTAATAAATGATCACGAACGGCATTGGATTTCGAAGGCATGCGAGTTCATAGACCGCTGTGAATAAATAGTGCTCTAATTAATCTATTATTCAGAAGGCATATACGATTTTGAACACGCTTCGTGCATTTTTATTCTGATAAAAGATTTTGTATGATCATGATGATATAGATAGATGTGGAGGTATTGGTTTGCACTATATGTACTATACTTAACTGAGAGCGGCCATTACCAGGCCATTAAGATATTAAGCATGTTAAGTGGAAGGGCGGGTGATTGTAGGCCTGCATCATCAGCCATGATTGCGTAATAATTATTCTCCCCAGCCCAAACATAATCATAGTAAATGCTACAAAGCTTCAGTGATAGAGATGATTAATCAAATGCATTGTGGCATTCGTAGATCACATTGTGACCCGAACATTAACTAACATGCGGCATAAAGGGTATCTAACGCTACAGCCCATGAGACCGACAATGTTAAATTGGTAATTCCTTTCTTCTCCCCCCCCCCTTTCCTTTTGTGTTTTATTTCTCCCTTTATCTCCTTTTAACATTTCCTTAGTTATTTCTCTGTTTTCTTCTTTCTATCCGCTTCTCTTCCCATCATGTTTCTTCATGTATTTCTTTGATTGTTCCTCCTTTTCTATACTTTACTTATATATCTTTTTGTTTTGTCGGTCTCAGTGGCTTTCGATCTGGGTAAGACCTTTTGGAACTTGCGGTCTCATGGGTTGTTGATCGACGGGGATACCCCTATCTAAAGCTGATATGAAGTTACTATAAACCCTCATTCCTAGTCTTGCTTTCAACACGTTTACGTCCAACCTTGATCCCCGCCTTGATTTGACTAAACTCTGTTTTATGCCCGAGTAGGTTGTACTGGTATCCAAGTTGGCTTTAGACAGAGCACAGGCCGAGTATCTGAGGAATGTCACATGGGAACGTATGGTATGTATAAGGACTGAGCCAGGCCAAATTGTAATTAGACACGTAGCGTGTCAGTGCAATCCATGCATTATATTGCTATACCAAACAGGATCCAAAAACACTGACGTATGTTATCTCAGCGGGATAGGCCCACAAGGATTATGTTGGTATATGAATATTATACTTATAAATGAAAGTATATATCATGGCGGTGACATTGTGCCAAAAAAAATCCCGAAATCCTTCAATAATTGGGAAATAAAATGCCTCTCCCTGAATTAATCATTGCAATGGAATTGAAGTATTCAGGGAAATTGAATTTTATACATGCATTATGCCACGAGAAGACGATGGATATTATTTTGTCCATTTAACATGGATTCGTTGGGAAAGGCAGGCATTGCACTTAATCAATGCATAATTCCTTGACCACTGCAATAACGGCATCTATTAAGGGTGCATGAAAAAGCGACTAATGTAAGAAAAAAAAAATCAAAACAAAGCAGAACAGAACAGTAAACAAGAATGGACAATAAAAATTCATTTTTTAAAAGTAATATTTGTGGAGCTTCAGATGAAAGAGATGACTATGTATCATAATGTGATTGTGTGCATTATAATGGGTCATAACTCCTTGAACTGATAATGTCTGGGCGATAGAGGGCTACTAAATGATATGGGAAAACCAAAATGGCCGAAAATATCGTACCTCTACTATTTATGTAGGTGAATTAAAATATATTTATCTTTTAATGTTCAATAACGATTCTAACGGAATCTTAAGCTATGCAACAAAACCGTGGTTGTCAAAAGGTAGTTAAAACAGTTTACCTAAATCAACTATTAAAGTTTAGAGAAAAGAAACGAAATCTGGAAGCAGAGAAAATATACTGGAGCATGCCCGATTATACAGTCTTATTGGCATTATTATGTTTGAGTATTTCTTCATGGTTAAGGGCTATTTTGTATCAATCAGAATAAAGGTTACCAACTAAATAATGTGAATTACAAAATACCACTTTGCAGGATCATCTTCATCTTTTCTTATTATCTCGCGAAGTTGCTCAGTTTGTTTTTCTCTTCCCTATCGTATGTTTATGCCAAGGAAAGCCAATATTAAAAAGTGATATTTCAGCATTATTGTTGCATTTACTATGCAAATTTCAAAAATTAAAAGCTATCCTTAATGATTATTATTTAATGAAAAAAAAAAGTCCAATGTCTAAGTTCTTTTTTTTTTAAATTCTGGAGAGGGGGTGTGTAGTACATGAGACGAGGGATGAATACAACTTTGTGTAGATACAAGGAAGATAATTAACATGGAAATGGTAGAAAATAATTATGTTATTTTCTACTAATTAGTGAAATAATTCTATATACTTTAATCTGGGTAGATGCCACTAATCTGACGAACTTTTTTTCAACACAACACATCCATTGGCCTATCTCCCGGCGTATGATATTATTATGCATTCATTGACAAACAAATTTAAGATAAAAGCTTGTCAAAAAATCGGAGCCTGAGATACTGCCTGAAAACAGGACAGTACAAGGCAGAAATAGACATATAGAAAACGATATATACAAACAAAATCGAAAATAACATTCAGCACTTTCATGTGGGATCGCCATTATCGGAAAGTTTGGTCACAGCTAGATAGAGGACATCCATTGACTGTAATAAGCGTATCGGATTTAATAATCTATAAAGGTAGAGACAGAACTTGACATTGATATAGGCCTACCCTGTGAAATACTACTGAATGCTTGAAGATATGCCTTTCACGTTCTTTAAATGATGGAATTTCATGTCAAGAAACGAACTTATGGGCTAAGTAGATTAAAGGTCAACATGGAACAGTGCTACTTTCGTCCTATAAATACTCTCCCGAATGCATGTAAAGTTAAGGATGCCATCGGTCAATGAAGACACACCAGTGACCTCCCCAACTATGTAAGGTTAAGGAGGTCACTGGTCGATGAATATACAGATATCATTTCACGTCTGCCTTTAGTTTAATCTTCATTAGATAAGCATGAGGAATACCTCAAAAAATTTAAGTACAAAAACACAATGCACTGTGCACAGTGCATGACCATACATATTGTGGCGTCACCGCGTATTACCATGATCATTTTATTCTATGCTTAAGACTAACCCGCAAAATTGGCAATGTAGGAACAACTATCAAAATGGATGAATTTGGATTGCATTCACATGATTGTATAGGTCTATCATCGATTTAAGTGGTTATGAGATATTGCAAATTTGTAAATAGCAAGTATATGCATGGTCACATAATCATACACTGTTGATAATCTTAAATGCAGTCTTACTTGCACTATGCAAAGTTCAGTGATTGATGAAACTTACAGTGATTAATTAAAAACAAAAAGAAAACAAAGGGAATTATGTGAAATATGCCGTAATTAAAATGTCATCATATGGCTTAACAATTATTATGTTCTATGTTTATCTATATGTTGATTGTACAATTATTCGATTTCCGGTCTGCGATGCAACGGTCTCTAATGCAACATGCCTTTTAAGTACAGAGGAACTTCTCCAGCATGGATTAACAATAGTAGTATAGTCGTTATTTAGAAAATGCAAATATTATTGTCACCTTCGTTATTAACTATAGTTAGGTATACGCCCAGTAATTCGGCTATCAATATTATATATCATGAGAGTCATTTCAGTTTTAATAATAACATAATAGAGCGTATAGTTATCATAAGTATGTCCCTATATGTGCTGTAAAAAATAAACATTAGGCCCTATCGGAATTTCTATTACTTTCTGACAGTTTACATGTATTCAATGGTTCTGCTGTTGACAAAGATGAGAAGTTTGCAGGATGAAGATAGAAAAAAAATATATTCTTTAAAAAAAAATAAAGCACGATGAGATATGAAATATGGATCAGATCACAAACTCCTATTCTTAATTCAACTAAGCAGAACACTTACTGTTAGAAACTTTGAAAGATTACTAGTCCAAATCTATTGGCGATGTCTGTGACGTTTGACTGAGAGCCAAGATTGTACCTAAAAATAGGTGAGTTATTCCAAACAGCCTGAGCCCTGAGCTGTAGGCTTGCCTTGTACACGTCAGAAGAGAATGCAGGTCTATAAGGTGAGGGTCACAGTTGCCCCGTCATCTTGGTTTTATCGATTTTTTATATGGCATAAAGAAAAATATCAAATCTCATTTGAAATAGTCATATGCATTTACCCAAAGCACCAGGAAGGTTTGGTGGTCATTAATATTATAAGGTTTTCTTTGAGAAAAAGATTTATACTTGACGATTAGGAGTACAAGGAAATACACAAGTATTACCACCAAATTTCTTTTTTCAATTTCTCCACGATAAAAAACATTGGGACAGATATAACAATCAGATCAAATTAAATCACAACTGGGAACATGAACGTAAAAACCCCCTCTGGAATATTCAAAATTCGCTCAGTGAGTGGGGGGGGGGGGGGGGGGGGGGTTATGGGGGTCCATGAGTTTGAATAATTATTCAAACTCATCATGTTTGATCTTGAAATATCATCACATTCTTTAATGATTAGAAGTAAGGAAATAAGAAATTCCATAATTTCAATGCGAAAATATCGAAGATAATTCGTTCGCTCGCATTGTTATTCTCAATTGAGGGGTTCCGTCCATTGGTGTAGATCCGTGCATTCCTTCTATTCATTAAAAAAACATTTTGGGATGCTCTGAAATGCAAGTTTTATAGACAGATTTTTGAAAAAGTACCTGGTGTGGGAGGGGGATACCCCCCCCCCCCTCCCACACCCTCCCGCTCTGTCGCTTTGCGTATCTAGGGGGAGGGGGAGCGTGCCCCGGGCGTCACTTGGAGGGGCGCAAAAAACGCAAAGGAGAGAAAGAAAAAAGGGGGAAATGAAGAAAACTCAAATCCGCATTGTAAGTGCACTAGAAATCTGAAGGTTTGAAATGCGAAAATTTTCCAAAGCTCGGTCGCTTTGCTCCTTCGCATAATTATTTTCCTTCAGGATCTCGCGCCCCCAGTAGGCCTATATAGTTCTTATATAGCTTAAAGATTTCAAAATTTGAAAATATAAAGATGTAATTGCTTTGCTCGCTATATCATGTAAGTTTCACAATGACTCCTGCTAAATATTGCGCCCCCAATATAGGAACAGCGTTTGCAAAGGTTCTCAACTTTAGGTAGACTTGCTGAGTTCTCGACTCTTTCTCAAGCAATTTAGGATTTTCGTTAGTTTTGCTCCCGATTGTAGAAGTGAGTAAATAGAAAACCGTTTAGCAATGTATAAACTTCAAACTTCTCTACGGTGGTCAATTTCAAAATTTCCTGGGTAAAATGCACAAGAAATTTCGTTTTTTAGGGTTAAAAATGGAAGATTTTGCCTCTCGTGCTGCTCCCTTGCTAACGTAGATAAGTTTGGGCACTGGGGGGGGGGGGGGGGGGGCGTAACTTCATGTTTTGCCCCGGGCGCCATAATCCCTAGATACGCCACTAGCTTCGCTCCCTCGCCGGTCATCCCCCCAATCGTGAACACGGATCGACACCCCTGCAGCTGTAATTTCTTTAAGAATGGATCCTTTAAAGTTTCAAAATTCTTTGCTTATTATGAAGTGGTCATTTGAGAGTACAGCTAATTAATCAAATTCTGCTTTAATTATGTAATACATGTACTTTAGACCACATCCAGAAAGTCGGGTAGAGCATTTAGATCCGGATGATTTGAAAACTGTCGTAGTAGTCCAAACAGGTGCTGGCGATTCCAAAAATATCTCCGATGGTCACCAGGGGATAGTATACCGATTAACAAAATGGCGTGAACAGATGCAGAGATTCCCTGCCATGTCTATTCGTTTATCGGGTATCCCTCAATGCAGTGATGTTAGACCAATTAACACCGGGTGCGCTCAATGTACTTCCATCCAGGATGACATCTTTTGGCAAATCTGAGGAATGTCACTCACACATGAAAAATTACCAATAACCAGGTTTTAAGCGAAATCGTAGGTTTCTTTGCATTCACTGGCTCTAATGCATGGAGGAAAAGAGACTGCCTTACAACTGAAAACATGAGTTCCGATAAGTTCCATTGTTACCTTCATCTCGACACATGTGAATTGCAGATATTTCTTGGGATCCAAGTAATTTTACATGAAATAAACTCCTTTCAAAGAAGGAAAAGAAGCAATATGTAGGCCTAGCAATATGACGACGCGAAAATCAGCCACGATGAAACGATTTTCGGTACTCCATCTTCGTATTTCCAAAGGTTCCAATTGGCCCGTGCTCTTGATTAATAAGAATAGGCCTAAAAACATCCGAGACTGGTTCCTGAAAACAACATCCATATTTTCTATTTGTTAATCCATAAGATCCCTGTTGTTAAGTGTCTTTTCCAAGACGGCAATGTCAATAATTTTACCACAAAAAAAGTATACGGATAAAAGGAAAACAGTGTATACTTACCGTTGGTTTACTCATTCTTTGTTTTAAAAAGAATTACTCAAACACTAATGCATTAACAGCTAGTAGTCATAATGCGCGGGCTCTGTTGAAGAAATATAAAAAATTAACTGGTCAAACTGAAAAGAAGATATAAATTAGTTTTACTCACAATGAAAAACCAGATGTGTTGATTGGGCTGAGGCTTTGGAACTTGTGAAAAGAGAACATTAGACCCTCGTCTAAAGGGTGCAAGAAGCTGAGAAGGCGGAATAGGAGGAGGAGATCCACTCAATTATCCGAAAGGTCAGGGATGCTAGAACCATACCCCTTTTACGCAACCAGTAATAACAAACTTCGTAACCAAGTGATAGGGGGTACAGTCCAACCATCAACAACTTCCTAATTGCGCCTTCCCTGCCGCCTCCACGCAGCTTGATAGCAGTGGATCGTCAACAATGCCGACTTCAAATGTCTCCTAGATATCACAAAGCCTCAGCTTCAAAGTGACGTGAGCTGGTATAGAGGGACATGGGAAACGGGGGAGTTAGATAGGTAGCCGAGAAATTTCGATCCACTATTGGACTGCAGAGCTAAGAATAGCCTAGGACTGGTGATGCGGGCGCGATTGGATACCATTCGTTTGGCTGGAGATGGAGCTTTAGAAGTAGTCCGGTGACGAAAAATGACTTTGAGATAACGGTATGCAGACGCTTGTAGCCGTGTCTATAAGAATGAGAGCCTGGTGGGGTTTACAAAGTCTCTAGGCTGAAAAGTATACGTCAGCCTGCTGGTATTCGTGGGCTGGCAAGGTCAGAAGGTTGGAAGGGTGCAGAGAAAGAGAAACAACATCGACAAAGTGATTCATATGCCATGCCGGTGAAGGCCCACTCAGTCCTGCAATAGATCATAAGCGTGTAGGCGAGTGTGGTATTTTGACACCGTTGTATTTAAATACATGCTAATCACCCTTCTTCCGTCGTGCAAAGTAAATAAAGCAGAAAGTTACACATGAAAGTTTTCTTTCCTCTTCAAACCGTCACTGCCTACAAAATATTCAGATTCAAGCATAAATGTACAGCTGTTTTAGGATCTCTAGTCTATACCAATATCTTACATAAACGAACACAACATCTGACAAACTAAAATGCATGGAAAATAATTCTTTTGTCGTCATTTAAAAAAGAGATATCAGTATTGAAATGATTACAGTAGGCCATAAGAGAAAATCATAATATCACGTGATTGAGTGAGAAAGAGAGGGGCAGAGAGAGAGAGAGAGTTGATATCATTGTTTATATTTTTTTCATGAACGTCATTTTACCGGAACTAAAATTGCAATGAAGAAAACAAGAGACTTTAAACAGGGTATTAAGTTAAGGGGCAATACATCATGTTGCTCCTCACCCTCATGTATCCGATAAAAGCAAGGACTCACTTTAAACTGAAGTACGCCGAGCGGTCTTGCCTCGTACCCGCCCTGTTGCAGCTATATTCCTAAAATGGAGAGGTGCATACCGATGACGTCACGTGTAGATATGCCAGCGTTGTGACCAGGCGGCTCTGATGCTCATCTCCGCTCTGTATATCACGTGACTGGTTTCAGTTTCAAAGTTTCAGTGGTCTTATGTAGGAAGGTTAGCTATTGTATTCAGGGCTAAAGGCATGGGACTTAAAGGAGTAAGGTCAATCCTCTGTAAACTGACGACATTACTTGTTCCCTTTTGTGAACAAAACCATCCCCTATAAAACTTGATTGACATCTAGTACCTCCTTTCATTTACATTACAATAATTATGAATTATGGATGCTAATAATTTGGTGGGTAAACGCCTGCATATGTGCCTTCTTCTCGTTGTCAAGTCAAGTTCAACCTCATAGAATATATTTCTAGATAGGATAAAACAATGACGCATCATTCATTTGAGATAAAGTTTTATACCAATGCTGATGTGTTCATATCAGCAGTAGATGACGAACTGATAAGGGATATAGGATTGTGGAAACTGGCCCACCCTGCGTTTGCTCTTGCAATAAATATTAAATATTTGATTGAAAATTAAACACTATTTCCCATAAGAAACCCAAGGGGTTTGGACAAAGCTTTATAAAGCGATACCTGCATATTCTACAGAACACGATTAAGTCCGTTCGTAATAAAACATGGACATAATCAGATAATAAAAATATAAGCATTTATATACAGGCACGCGTGCAGTCTACATCATCAAGGCGTTAATTATTTTGTAACTTCTGCATTTGCAATTACAAAGCTGCACATAAACTGTTGATTTATTCTTTAAAAATGCATGATGAATATGTCTAATAAATTACTGCCAAACAATAAGATGTTAGAGTCTAAGTCAACTTCAGCTCTTAATTTGTCTGCATTTCGTGATTATAATTTCAACATGTTTCAAGGATCTGAAAATGGTAATAATCAGGACAAAGTCAAACAGACTGTGTATGTATAGTGCGATCAGTTAAAGTGTGTTCTGTCCAGTCCCCACACAGTGAGCATGAGGAGTAGCGTAGCGTTGGTTCAACCATGGAAGGAGTCACTTCGACTGAGGGGAAGGAGTAAGGGGGAAATCATCTTTTTAAAGTTTCATTTCCATTCTCCCCCACCCCCCTCTCTCTCTCTCTTTAGGACGTGCCCCCATCATGTCCATGCCTCCCATAGCTACTCTACTGAGATAAACCAATTTGATGCTCTTTATAACAGGGCACCCAAATTTTAAATGAATGCACTCGTTTCAAATGTTTGATAAAAAAGCTAGCTAGAGTTGTACGATTATTTTTTTTTCATTCCGTGTATACTAACATTGGGCATTTGACAATTAAGATATCATTAACGTGTAAAATAATTAGTTTTGAAAATTAATCGAATCATTAATTGCCTCACGCTGATGTAAGTGAACTACTCTAATGCCACTGTCCTCTTCAGACATAATATCATACGTACATGTACATGTACATTCGCAAAATTTTCAATTTCAATTCATTTCATTCTCCATAAAAATACACAAATAATTATGATACATGATACATGAAATAAAAATTGTGACATAAAACAAAATTAAGGTACATTATTATATGATAAAAAGTCATGATGTACATTTAAAAAAAAATAACCGAGAGACATTTTAAGAGCATTTAGCCTTATAAAACGTTGACCCTTAGATAAACCATAAAGCAAGTAAATCGGATACACAAAAAGACAAACACAAAGAAAGAAGCATGTACAGAGAGAAAGCAAATCAAATCAATCGATCTCATACTTAATCACTAAATGGGATTTAAAATATTTTTAAAAAACTCTTCAAAAAAGGAATATTTCTTAGGGATATTGGGATATTGTTCCATACTACGGGACCTTTTAAAAAAATTGAATATCTTGAAACATTTGTTCTAATTTTGGGTAAATGAAAATTGGAGGCATTACGAGTCTTGTAATTATGGATACTACAATTTAAGGAAAATTTTGAAATTATGTAAGGCGGTAATAGACCTTTTGAACACATGAACATAAAATAGCAATATTGAAGATATTTATATCATATACATTTAACATATTTAACTGCTTGAAAAATGGTAATGAGTGGGCATTATATGGCACATTGAAAATTATACGAATTGCTTTTTTCTGAAGTATGGATAATCTATTCATGAAATAACCATTCCCATAAGCCCAAGCAATGTTACAATATTTAATGTGTGACGAAATCATTGAATGATATAACATAATTAAAATATATCTGGGGAAATGTTTTAACCGAAAAAGAACACCCACACATTTTGCAATGCCATTGCACACGACGCCAATATGTTCATGCCAAGTCAATTTTCCAGCAATGTATACACCAAGAAATTTAACAACACAAGCCCGAGATACATTCTGACCATTGATACTAAGAGTAAGATTATTGCCATCCATTTTTCTTTTAGTAAATATAATAAATTGTGTCATTTTTACATTTGATACTAATTTATTGTTCACTAACCAATCATTCACTTTAATTAATTCATTATTAAACATGCTTATTATTAAACTTAAATCTGGGTTTGACATGAATATAGGCTACTGGTGTCGTCTGCAAATAAAATGAAATGCAAAAGTTGCGAGGAGCTAATAATGTCATTAATATAACTCAAGAAAAGTAACGGGCCAAGTATAGAACCCTGGGGCACTTCGCATCGAATCGGCATATACGAAGATTTATGATTGTCAAAATTAATACACTGAGAGCGATTAGATAAATAACTTCTAAATAAAGATAACAAAATTCCACGAACACCATAAGTTTCTAATTTATTCAACAAAATATAATGATCCAAAGTATTAAAGGCTTTACTTAAATCAAGGAATAAACCAATCATATAATTCTTGGAATCTATCGCATGTGAAACATTATCAAGAAAATCAAGGAGAGCCAAAGATGCGGAGTGACCCGAGCGAAACCCATATTGATTGCCAAATAAAATATTACATGAAAAAAAAAAATTAGATCGTTTGTCCAAACATTTTTCAAAAATCTTCGAAAATAATGGAAGAACAGAAATAGAACGATAATTTGTCATATCATTGATATCACCATTTTGAAAATTGGAATAACCTTTGCTATTTTTAGTTTGTCTGGAAATATACCATTTGTGATAGATGAATTAAAAATAGAACAAAGGGGTACAGAAATCAAATTAATCATTCGTTTCACAACATAAATGTCGATACCATCATATCCTGCACTAGTTCCATTCTTTAAAGCAGTTACAATATTGATAATTTCTTTACAAGTGATAGGGGGAAATAGGCGGATTTTATCATTTCTCGGTAACTGTTGGTGGTAATTGTTGTTACAATATTGATCATTATTTGTTAAGTTATTAACTTAAAACCAATATTTGCAAAATAATTATTAAACGTTTCAGATCTATCTTGTTTATTTGTAACTATCTCACCATCAACAATAAGTTTATCAACACACTGCTTAGAACTGGACTTGACACCTAATGCTTCATTGATTGTTTTCCATGTTGCTTTCATATTACCTTTATCATTGTTAAACCTATTTTTGTAATATTGAAATTTAGCCTTTTTTTTATCTCACTAGTGACCTTATTTCTATAATGTTCATACACACCCTTCCTGTATTGAGTTGTATTTTTAATAATTTTTTTTTAATACAATCGCCATTTTTTCTTTATCATTTTCGCGAGTTCACCATTAATCCAAACTTTATTTTTACGTTTATATTTCATTTCTTGTAAGGGAAAACATTCATCATATATGCGCAAAGACTTTGCCAAAAACTGATCGTAACTAACATTAGGTTCATTAGATTTAAATTCCAGCAGACATTTTTCAAACGCTGATTGAATACATTGATGTTATTTTCATTAATTTTTCTTTTAAATACCGACTCTCTTTTTTTTCAAATATCTTATTGTTATGACACACACTGAATACTGGGAAGTGGTCACTTGTATCCACCACAATAACACCACTAAACTTATTCATCACGTCATTTGTAAAAGAATTATCTAATAATTTCAATGAATGGTCTGTCATTCTTGTAGGGTGGTAAATCAGTGGATACATAGAGAATGTAGTAAACGTATTCAAAAATTAATTCATGGCAAGAGGTGGCGGATAGTAAGTTAACATTATAATCACCCATGAAGTACAAATTTTATTTTCATTATTAGCAATACTATAAGAATAGAGCGTAATGAATCACAAAAATTATGCAGTGGTTGGTCAGGAGGTCTATAAATGACGCCCCAAATTATATTTTTACCAGATACATTTTCTATTTCAGTAAAACAACTTTCGAAAATATCATTATTCACATCCAAATCATGTCTAAATTTAAAACGTAGCGAATTCTTTAGGAAAACACCGACGCCACCACTTCTTCTGTCTACCCTATTGTTATACAGAAAGTTATAATCTTCAATATGACATATACCAGCAGACATATCATCTTTTAACCAGGTTTCGGTCACCCCTATTATAGAAAATTGAAAAGACAAACTATCTAGTAATAACGTAATACCATCCATATTTTTCAATAAACTACGACAATTAATATGTAACATAGAAAAATTATGGAATCCAATGCGTGACGAGCGATATTATTATTCAAATCATTTGGTAAGTAGAAAGAATTGATCTATCCCAAAACTATAATTTTCATTGATTGGCGAGAGAGCATGTGAGATTTATTTAAATCTAATCTATTCAAAGCATTTTGGTAACGAGTATGAAGAGACATCACAAATATACAAACATTAAATCAAGAGCATATAAACAATAAAGATTAAAATTCACATATCAGAATACAATATTGATATTTACAAGTCCAAATATAGGAAGTGCTGAACAGAGGATAAAAGTGGTGTCCGGAAGCCATTGATCATAATAATAATATAGGATTTGAGTCAAGTTATCGAAAGCATTATAGGTGTTTCTAAAGATCGGATAATGACGAAACAAGCTTTTTCCGCCCTGTAGATTTCAGTATGGCGATGATCCTCTCGTCTGTTGACCATGCAGCGCTGACCTTGTCTTTCATCCTGACACTGTTGATAGTAGCTCAGAGTTACGCTTTGTAAGGTCTTCAACAATCACCTTACCGGTTACTGGGTACCTTTCAACTTTCGCCGATTCTTGATTAAGGTCTATAGAACGTAAAGGCCTTAATATACTATTAACTTTCGAGTTATATTTAAATATCTATGCCTTTCGATTTATAATGTGTTAAATCTAATATGTTGCCGCAATCAACTTCAAATGATAAGCATAATGAATAAATAAAGAGAACTACAGTGTACATGGATATTGCTATGATACGATAACGTGGCTATTGACTATGATGTGCTTGGCACAGAGATACTATAGTGATGTTTGTTTGATTTCAGATGGAGATATTTCCGCTGTGTGCAACTGATACCCCTACAATGGCGTCACGCATTCCATTCACAACATGTAGGCCTATATGTCAAAAACAAAGGTATAGGATGTGACGTCAAAGTAAAAGCGCATCTCATTCTCGTCGATGGACAATGCGGATCAGTGGCATGTCATGTAGTGGCGTAAACCCAAGGGCAGAGAGGAAGGGACCGATCGGAGAGAAAGAAAGAGAGAGAGAAAGGGGGGGGGATTGGGTGGATGGTGAATATTATTGAAAGAAAAAAAGAGGGGAAGAGGGAGATAGAGAAAGAGAGAGAGTGTGTGTGAGGGTGTGTGTGGGTGTGGGTGTGTTTAGCCGTATGTCCGAGGACATTTTCGGACAGAGAACAAAAAAAAAATCATGAGAACAATGGTCCTCGGAAGCCTGACAATAGTCCTCGAACGTCGAACAATGAATTTGTGCCTTATTCCGTCGACTGTCCGAGGACGGAGGAACAATAGAGGAACAATACTTGTCCTCGGAAGTAAAGCAATACAAGACTCTGTGTGTGTGTGTGTGTGTGTGTGTGTGCGTTTGTTTAGCATTATGTCCGAGGACATTTTCGGACAGAGAACAAAAAAAAAATCATGACAACAATGGTCCTCGGAAGCCGGACAATAGTCCTCGAACGTCGAACAATGAATTTATGCCTTATTCCGTCGAGTGTCCGAGGACGAGTAACAATATAGAGGAACAATAGTTGTCCTCGGAAGTAAAGCCATGTAAACGTGTGTGTGTGTGCGCGCGTGTGTGTGTGCGCGCGTGTGTGTGTGTGTGGCATAGACGGTGGGCAGCCAGGGCCGGGCCCCACGTACCATGTGCACCCCCCCCCCCCGGCCCCCATCCGCCTCGTTCGCCTATCTCTGCCATTGAATACAAGGAAAAGAAATATTTTCTTGGCAATTATGGATCATTCTCGTCCCCTTCTTCCATTTTTTCCCCGCCTCAATTTTTGTTTTTGTTATTTGATATTTCTTGTTCTTAAAGGGAAATCCAACCTTAATGAAAAGAAAAGGAAAAATCCGAGAAGCAGATTGGTGAAAGTTTGAACGAAATCGGACAAGCCAATTTTAATGGAATTTTTGAATTTTTATATGGGAATTTCATATAGGCTGAATAGGTAATGTCACGGTCACTGTGTTGTAGTTGCTGACAACTGAACTCCCCGATAATTTACTCCAACACACAAAATGACTAAAATATCATTTTTTTTCATAATTACTCAGTAGAAACTTTTCTGTCATAAGGACCTATATGCTCTCTTCAATATTTGAGTACTACCCCGTAGGTAAAGCGCTTCGGAGAAAGCCGCATATTAATGATATTTTGTGTACGGGAGCGTTGTCCGCACGTATGTCACAATGCAATCGACTTACCAAAGTGATAATTTGAGATTCGCATAGATGTAGTGATCTCATTTTGCAAACATCATAACTTTAATAGAATCAGTTGTAAAGAGAGCGAATTCTCGCCTGAAATTTTTGTACAGATATCAAAATTGTATGGATCAAAAGGCAAGACTATACTCTGTTTTGCTCTTATTCAATGTTTATTTGATTATGCTAACCCTGCTTGGTATAGTATAGCTTTAAAAAATCTGATCAAAAGAAGTTGAAAATTATTCAGAACAAAATGGTGAGATTCATCAACTACTCTGGTCCCAGAACTCACGTTGGCTACAATGAGCTCTCGGAAGCTGCTTTTCTTGAAGTCAACCAAAGATCTAAACATCTGATTTTGCACCATGTGCATAAGATACTAGGTCGAAGCATTATATTCGATCAAACTTTAATCTTGTTAACAACTTACACAGCCGTTTCAATTTTAACTTACCAGAAAGAGTAGGCAGTGTTTGTAATTAGTTTTATTATACTGCCATAAAGCATTGGAATTCTCTGCCTAATGACATAAAAGGAATAGATAACTTGTTCATTTTAAGAGGAAATTGAAAGAATATCTTTCACTAGAGAGTCAGAGAGAAGAAGCAAATGATTATGTTACATCTAGGTAAAATATCCTCAATACGGACCATCTTCTTTTCACATGTAGGTTAATATGCTGTTTATTGTATATATTTATAGTTTTATAACATGATGAAAGATTTAACGTAGTTTTTTTTTCCATTCTCATCTTCGTTTCTCTCTCTCTCTCTCTCCATTTCTTCCTCCTCTTCTAACTTCGTCTTCTCCTCTTTTTCCTTCTTTTTTCTTCTTCCTCTTTGTCTTGCATTCTTTTCCTCTCATTCTAACTTTGTATATATTTATCACTATTATTTTTATGATTTACTTTTCCTTATTTATTCCTCAACGTGTAAATATATATAAATATGTTCTAACTCAATGATTATTTTATTCATACAAGTTAAGAGGACCCCACCGGAAATAAGCTTTCGAGCTTTCGTGGGTTATCCTGTTCAAGCTTGCTAATTTGTTATTCTACTATGTACAAATTTATTATGTTCTGAATGCTTGGCAAATAAAATCAATCAATCAATCAATAACCATCTTATTCCTTGACAGATTTCTTACAAACTTTCACCATCCTGTTCAGTTCTATTGTGCTTGAATCAAGCAAATCCTCTTATTACCAGCTAGGGTTGGATTGCCCTTTAAATCATAATGCAATATCACCTTGTTTTGAGCTTCTGAAGTGCATGTACAAATGAAATTGAATTGAGATAATTTTAGTGAAGCTTTTATTGTCAGGAAAAATATCAAATATTGAACATGGAACCCCGGCCTCCTCCATGCAAATAAAAAAAAAATCCGAAAGTGAGAAACAAGGAATCACTTGTACTTGGCCTTAGCCTGCGATGAAAATAGTCATTTCATTTTCACTGATTGTCAGATATTAAATTGCAAAAAAAGGACAAGGATTTTAAAAAATAAAAGAACGAACAAGAAAGAAAATGGGGGCGGGGGAGAAAACTTGCTTTCCGATCCCCCGTCCTCTCCCTTCCATCGAACCTTTGCCACTTTAAAGATACCATCGATCACCTCATACAAAATTCAACTTTTTGCGGTAAAGTGAAGATAGGCTGTGCGGATAAGACTCTCTCGATATACTCGGAAATTAAATTAAATTAAATTGCTAAAATTGTGGTTGAAGTTCGAAAGTTGTGGGAACCAGACTGTGCACTTTGGAATATCTTTTCTATTGGAGGATTTACAGCTGGGTAAGCAAACATTTTGTGGGCTTTTTAAGCACCCAGCACCCTATCCATTGATAGGTACGTCTATATTGCACGGTATAGGTCCCCACTAACGTTTAAATTTCCCGCTCTTTACAAGAAAGCCAATCATGGCGACGGGGCCGGCCTCAGAACCGGAACCCACTATTACGAGTGATGATGATGAAGGTATGTGGATAGTCAGACAAAGGTCTTATCGCAAAAAAAGTAATTTTCATCAACCAGAGAAAAGAAAGAGAGAAAAAAGTGATGAATTTACAGTAGAAAACATAAATCAACATGAATCAACTTCTGATTCAGACATGAATACTACCATATATCGTACCCCCACACAAAATTCGAGATCACTTCAAACAGACTTTAAGATTTTCATTGCACCAATAGACAAACAAAAGAACTTGAAAAATGTCAACCCTTTGAAAATTGCGAAAGCTATTAGAGATGTGTGTATTCAACCAGTGGAGTTTATCAAACCCATAAGTACAGGCTTGTTGGTGAAGTGCAAGAACGCCAAACAGATGAAAGCGGTCTCACAGATCCAAACCATAGGTAATATACCTGTAAGGGCCACAGAAAGTAAAAGAGGAACAAAAGGGGTGATATATGGGGTTCCTATTGAAATGTCAGAAGAAGAAATACTTGAAGAATTAAGAGCTCAGAATGTAACGGCAGTGAAAAGAATGGTGAAAAAAGACTGGAGAAACAAGAATGACAATGAAACAGATCTAGAGGGGGCGGGAATAAGCCAGCCGTCACACATTCCACTGAGAAGTGTTATACTTACCTTCAATACAGATCTTCCCGAAAATGTAAACCTTTGTTACCAGTTTTTTGCAGTAAAGCAGTATATTCCTCAGGTAGCAAGATGCTACAAATGCCAAAGATTTGGTCATACTGCAAATATATGCAGATCAAAGCTCAGATGCGTCAGATGTGGAGAGCAGCACACATTTGACCAATGTAAAAAGAAATTAACACCAATATGTGTAAACTGTGGAGGGGAGCATTCGGCGGCATTCTATGGATGTGAACAAGCAAAGAAGGCAAAAAAAGTTCAGGAAATCAGAATCACTAAAAAGCTAACTTATGCAGAAGCTTCTCAAATATTGAAAACACAACAAACCCAGAAACAGGCCATGCAGACTGAAGATACCATGGAAATTTCAAAACCGGAACCAAATTTAAAAGAACAAGATGGCCAAAAGCCTAATGAGAACAAAGCCCAAAATACTTCAAATGTTTGGCCTCAATTACAGGTAGCAACGCCTTCAAACTCGGCACCTACCATCTTAACCGCCGACTGCCCAAACCATATTGCACATCCACCGTCTGAATTACCTAGCCAGGCTACCACTTCAATCAGAAGTAATACAGAAACAAGCCAAAAACCCACACCTAACATAAACTTTATAGCTACAGCAAATGACGAACAAATTATTGATTTCATATGTAAACTAATCCTTTCTTTTACAGAGGGGAAAACAGAGGAAGATATTAATGCCTTGATTTTGGCAGCAGCAAAAAAATCGCTGCAACAAAAAAGAGAGCACTTAGTACAACATGGCAGGGATTAAATTAATTATGGCTATACTTTCCATTCTTCAATGGAATTCCCAAGGTTTACTAGGACACGGCAATGAACTCCTCAACCATTTGAATAATAATAAAGAATATGATATATTATGTGTTCAGGAAACATGGTTTTCCGAATATAGTACACTATGTATTCCTGAATATACATGTCTTTCAAGAAATAGAGAAGGTCAGCGTAGAGGTGGTTGTGCCATATATGTGCATGATAATATTAATTACGAATGTCCAATTAACCATTTAAACTTAGAATTACAACAAGTGAACATTTATGTTGCTAATGAAAAAGTGTCCATTATAAACTTTTACAATCCTTGTAAGAGATTGAATCAATCAATTTTAAATGAATTACTGAAGAATGTAAATAAAAAGGATAAAGTGATAATTATAGGAGATTTCAATGCACATAGTACCCTTTGGGGCAGCGAGAAAACAGACAAAAATGGACACGCCATTGAGCAATTTATAAATGAGAACAATTTGATAGTTTTTAATGATAAAACAGGCACCAGATTGGACCCATGTACTGGAAAATTATCGTGCTTAGATTTATGTATTTCCTCCCCATCACTGGCCAGTAAGGCGATGTGGAAGGTCATGGACAATTCTTTTGGAAGTGATCACTTTCCAATCAGTATTCAAATAGCACTTGGAAAAAATGGAAAACAAGGTAAAAATCATATTAATATGGAAAATATATCAGATGGTCATTTGTCTTTCAAGAATATAAACTGGTCTAAATTTGCATATAAATGTGAAACTATCATGAAAGATCAATTAATTCATACTGAGGATGATGTAAAGAAGTCTTATGAATTATTTATGAAATATTTGAAAAAATGTATTTATGAAACGATTCCGAAAAAAAGAAACTTGGAACGGAATCCAGTTCCCTGGTGGAACAAAGAATGTTCTGAAAAAATAAAAGAAAGAAATAGATTAAGTAATAACCTTTCAAGAAATATTACGTTCGACAAAATTGTTGAATTTAAGAAAAAGAAGGCAGAAGCCCAAAGAGTTCTTCGGCAAGCAGAAAGGGATTACTGGCAAGCTTTCTGCAATAAATTAGACCGATACATGCCAGAGACAAAGATTTGGGCATGTATCAAACGTTTAAATGGAGTGCCAGTTAAAAAATTACAAAACATGCCTATATTGGTTGAGAACGGGAAAGACATCTCTTCAGTACCAGAGAAAGTAGAGATCTTTGGGAAATTTTTCCAATCTTTGGGAGTAAAAGATAAAGAAATTAACAAAAAATTGACTCTGGCACCAAAGACAAATTCTTCTGTTTTTCAAACCGAGCATGTTATCAATGAACCGTTTTCTAATAATGAATTTGAAAAGGCAGTAAAAACCACTAAGTGGACTGCTCCAGGAAAAGATAATATCCCATATATTGTATACGAAAATATGCCAAAGGCTACAAAAGAAATTATGTTAGATATCATTAATAAGATATGGGAAACGGGAAATATTCCACGCCCTCTAAAACATTCTATATTGGTGCCAATCTTAAAACATGGTAAGGATCAAAAAATTGTCTCTTCCTACAGACCAATATCACTCACATCATGTTTTGCCAAAGTTATTGAGCGTATGATAAAAGAAAGATTACAATGGTATATAGAAAAGAATAGTTTATTGCCTAACTTCCTTAGTGGGTTTAGAAAAGGGCGTAGTACCACCGATAATATCGTTTTACTGGAAAATGACATTCAAAAAACTATTAACTGCAGTGAACACACACTAGCAGTTTTCTTGGATGTCGAAAAGGCTTATGATAGCCTTTGGATTAAAGGATTGTTAATTAAACTTAATCAGTGTGGTATACAAGGGAATATGTTACATTTTTTAGAAAACTTTTTAACGGAACGTACTTTCCAGGTTAGAATTGCAAACATAGAATCCGAAACATATAAAATGCACAATGGACTCCCTCAAGGGAGTGTTCTGAGCCCCCTCTTATATAATATAATGATGAGAGATACCCCAACGGACCCAGAAGTAATAATATCTATGTATGCCGATGACTGTGCAATATGGACATCAGGTAAAAATGTTGACAATATTGGGATGAAAATACAAACATACTTAGACACATTATCTTCCTGGTTTAAAGAGTGGGGTTTTAAGCTTTCCATCCAGAAAACCGCACCAATATTATTTACTAAAAGTACAAATGTCTCCCCACCTGTAATAAAGTTGGAAGGAAGTATATTGACATATAAAAACACCCACCGTTTCTTAGGAATGATATTGGATAGCAAACTGACCTGGCATCCCCATATAGAAAATGTAGTTACAAGAAGTAAACGAAAATTAAATATACTACGAAGTTTGACAGGAACAAAATGGGGAAGTGCGTCAAAATCCTTATTAATTGTATACAGGGCAATCATAAGATCCCTCCTTGATTATGGATGTCAAGCATATGATAGTGCAGCTGAAACTACAAAGAAGATGCTAGACTCAGTGCAATATCAATCACTTAGGATATGCGCTGGTGGTCTGCCTTTAACATCACTAGCTTCACTGCAGGTGGAAATGGGAGAACTCCCACTAGATTTAAGAAGACAGATATTATCAAGTAAGTATAGACAAAACATTGAAAGACACACCAATCATCCATTGATAAAACATATTGAACCATGCTGGCAATTCGAATATCTTAAAGGTAAGAATGTAAGTAAACCTTTCGGATATAGGCTCCAGTGCAAGATAGGGAAAGAAAGTATGGAAAAGATAAGTCCTCCAGCTTTTCCCCCATGGTTATTCTGCCCACCAATAATATCTACCGAATTAAGCTCACAAATAAAGAAATCAGATCACCCAATTCAATTACAACAATACAGTTTAGAATTGATACACACAAAGTGGTCAAACCAACTTCACATATACACTGATGGATCCAAAGTACCCGAAAAGGGGATCAGTTCAGCTGCTTTTTATGTACCTTATTTCTCGATATACCAAGGAAAAAGATTATCTAACTTTACCTCTTCTTATAGGGCAGAATTGGCAGCGATTGTTCTTGCACTGGAATGGGTCGAAGATATAAACATATACACAGGTGTTGTTATATTCAGTGACTCACTAAGTGCACTTTTATCCTTACATCGACAAAATGACGAACCCATTATTACAGAAATTCTAACTATTATTACTAGGCTTAAATATAAAGGAATTGACATATATTTTGAATGGATCCCAGGACACTGTGGAATAGTAGGAAATGAAATAGCAGACTCTTGTGCAAAAGCAGCTTTATCAAATAGAATAGAAATACATAATAAATTAACATTATCAGAAATTAAGCAACTTATATTACAAAGTTCCAAGATACTTTGGCAAGAAAGATGGAATCAAACAAACTCGGCCTTGAAAGGATTACAACCATCGGTGACATCTCCATATATATGTAATCTGGGAAGGCAAGAAACTAGTACACTCCATCGTCTCCGCGTAGGAGTTATCGGTCTTAATCAAGATCTTTTAAGATTGGGTATTCATCCAACAGGTTTTTGTGACAGATGCTCTGAGGTAGAAACAGTCAGACATTACCTTATAGTATGTCCGAAATATATTATTGAGAGAGCAATGCTTCTAACAGAATTAAATGAATCTCAATCAGGGCAAATAATGGAGTATTTAAAAAAAAGTGACCCAGGAATACAAAAAGCTATACTACGTTTCGTTTCCAGAACGAAACGTTTCAGTAAAGAATAGGTAATCTACCATTATTGTATAGGCCTACATGTGTGTGTTTTGTGTGTAGGTATGTTTAAAAGTATTTTGTGTGAATTAAAAAATTTGATTTTTTTTTTTTTTTTTTTTTTTTTAATGATTCCTATATATGCATATGTATGCATACGTATGTAATAATAATAAAGATTTATCATAGTTTAAGATGCACATGTTGTTACTAACCAAGCCCACAAGTGTTTTCGCCTTGTTGATAAAATATTGTAAAACTTGTAAAATACATTTAAATATGTAAAAACCCATCTATAAGCACAGGTACACGAGCGCCCCCTCGCCCATGCTTGAGTTACCTAGGTTTGACCGAAAAATTGGCGCGACGTACTGCGCCGACCCGGTAAGATTGCATCTTGGAAAGGGCAGGGCAAGTGCCGTTGGAACTGTGCTGAAGATAGCGGTTGTTTTTTCGGGCTTTTCAGTGTAAATCTAGCGAAAAAAAGAAACAAATAAGAAAGATAAAATTATAGAAAATATATGTAAATAATATCCTTAACAGAGAGAAGGAGGAAAAAAAAAAAAAAAAAAAAGTCATTGGCGACAATAGTCAAATATGACTGATTGCCAATTAACATTAACGAAAGAAGAAGAAGTCTTATTACCGCGCCGACTGGGCAGGGCAAGTGCACGTGCAGTTGGAACTGTGCTGAAGATAGCGCGCGGCTGGTTTTTTTTGGTTTTCAATGTAAATCAAGCGGAAAGAAAATATAAATATTCCACCCCCTTTTAATTTTAGCAGAAAAAACCAAACAAAGATAAAACTTTAGAAAGTATATAAATAATATCCATTAATAGAGAGAACGAGAAAAAAAAGTCATTGGCGACAATAGTCAAATATGACTGACTGCCAATTAACATTAACGATCCGAAAGAAGAAGAAGAAGAAAAGAAGAAATCTTGTTCAGTTGTTGTTCTTCAACTTCAGTTCAAGACTCGAGTCATGTCAAGTGGGGCGGCCCTGATCTGGGGGAGAAGTCAACATTTTAAACAGGCCTCAGTTCAAAGTAGGTGTATAAATGTTCATAATCTGATAAGCTATAAATGTGTATATTGCCTAGAAACTTAGAATCAATATATTTCATGGTCTGTATCACGTAAAACTAAAAGTCATTCACGAATAGTGACCGGAATAGGCAGCTCAGGCGTAAGTTAGAATTGATTGGTCTGTTGAACTCTGTAGTGTTGTTAGTGTTACCGGTTACCAGTGTTACACACGATGTGACCGGAATTTCAAGGGTGAAACTTCCTTGGTGAGTAGTGCGTGGCCTACCTGGTTTGTTTGGCTGACCCACTCATAGCTACATTCCTATACTTCGTGTGTATAGTGTAGGCAGTCATACACCTCAACTTTTTAAAACACCACTGCACAAAAGTCACAAACATTCACTCAAAATCGGCATTTAATTTACAAAAACCGACCACAAAATATCCAAGAAATACAATAAATTCAACTCACCGATGTTGGAAAAGATATTTCCAAAACTGAAATCCGTAATTTACTGTTGATTCTCGCGAAACGAGCTATCGGAGTCATTGTGTACATTTCCTGGTCGCCGCGGGCGCTGACATCTCCCCAAAAGAGTTTTGTCCTTAAAAATTCGGTCCCTGTGGCATACACGGAAAAGTCCCAATTTTCTGTGTGCGCGATCGTAAAGATCGATGTGCGCTTGCGATCCCGAGTTTCTTCGTGGACAAAAATTTTATTGGCCGATTTTAGTCTAAGACATCGGCAGTATGTAAACAACACGCGATCACGAAACAAATCGGCGGGGATTTCTCCGGTTTTGGACAAGATTTTGACTTTGGATTTTGATGAAAATATCAAAAGTTCTTCCTAACGGCCATTTGAGGTAGGAGTGAGATTTTTAAGGGCTGAATTTGAAAGCAAGTATTTAAAATATTTATCTTATTTTCCCCCCATACCTTTACTACACACGACAGAAAATACCAACTATTTTTGCATATTGTATTCGTAGTGGTCAATATGACCACTACGCACTATTCGTGGTGTGGGCTGACCCGTCTTGCTGACTTGCTGTATAGATCAGACCAGATAGTTGTCGTTTTGGGTCCTAGTACTAAACTCTAAAGCACATAAAAGTTAACACAGTTTTCAGAATACCGCCCCAGCATTATCGTGGTTGAGGAAACCACCATCATGACCATTCACTCCCCACAGACATGACAGAAGCGCTACTTTATGGCACATCAGCAAGCAATGGTCACATTGACCATTAGGAAATATACATGTGTGTATAGGCCTACTTCTTACTTGGTATTGGGGATACAGACGTAATTTTGTTTCAAATGGAGTTTTTTGTGGGCAAACTGATACTTAGGTTTCATTCTATATAGTAGCTAGGGTGCGCGCCCCGGTATTCGGTCACTTAAAAAGAAATCGCCGCTGATATGAATACCTATCTCTTTAAATTGACAATCTACCATCAAAAGAACCGCAAAATTGTCCTTTAAATAATTATCAAAATAATTTAAAACATGGAAACTTACCCCAAAAAATATCGCCGACAGAAGAAGGAGAAGTTTTCCGCCCAGTATTCGGTCGGCGCCGCCCACAATTCGGTCACGCGATAGTGCGCTGCATCTCGGGAGAGTTATATAACCATTTTTGTCACATTTCTGCGTTTTTAGGCATTTTCTGTGGCTTCTATATATTCATACTTAAATGTATGAGATTTTTTATCCATTAAAATCCACAAATCGAAGATCTAGGGTCAGAAATAATGAACAAAATGTATTTCTAAAAAGAGCAAAGCGCGTCAGCAAAGCGCAAAGCGACAAGTTGCACACAAAGCGCGTTGGCGCAAGGCCCTCAATGTTGCCTGACCGAATACTGGAAGAGCGCCATCTCACTGGCAGGGGTGAGGTATATATTCTCTTGCTCATCGCTGAGTAATATTCGCATTAATTCGTATCAAATTCTTGGCTGTCAAGTCATTAAGAATGAGTTACGAAATATACGAATGAGTTACGATAGATACGAATGAAATACGAATATGTTACGTTACATTACGAATAGTTACGTTTCCTGAAATTTTTGAACATGTTGAAAAAATTCTGCAAAGCCTGCACTCGGCTGCGAATTCTTACGAACATTACGAAATGCTGGGAAAATCTGCGATTTTTTTTTGTCGCAAAGAATCGTACCTTTTCGTAATGAACATTCTCAGATGTATGAGAGCTGCTTACGTCATGTTAGTGTTAGGGTATGACATAGACCGAAAGCTTCAGTCTCTGTTCGTCGGGTGTTCGTCCACTGGACCACACCACTACGAATACAAAATGCAAAAATAGTTGTTATTTTCTGTCGCGTGTAGTAAAGGTATGGGGGGAAAATAAGATAAATATTTTAAATACTTGCTTTCAAATTCAGCCCCTAAAAATCTCACTCCTACCTCAAATTGCCGTTAGAAAGAACTTTTGATATTTTCAGCAAAATCCAAAGTCAAAATCTTGTCCAAAACCGGAGAAATCCCCGCCGATTTGGTTCGTGATCGCGTGTTGTTTACATACTGCCGATGTCTTAGACTAAAATCGGCCAATAAAATTTTTGTCCACGAAGAAACTCGGGATCGCAAGCGCACATCGATCTTTACGATCGCGCACACAGAAAATCGGGACTTTCCGTGTATGCCACATAGGGACCGAATTTTTAAGGACAAAACTCTTTTGGGGAGATGTCAGCGCCCGCGGCGACCAGGAAATGTACACAATGACTCCGATAGCTCGTTTCGCGAGAATCAACAGTAAATTACGGATTTCATTTTTGGAAATATCTTTTCCAACATCGGTGAGTTGAATTTATTGTATTTCTTGGATATTTAGTGGTCGGTTTTTGTAAATTAAATGCCGATTTTGAGTGAATGTTCGTGACTTTTGTGCAGTGGTGTTTTAAAAAGTTGAGGTGTATGACTGCCTACATTATACACACGAAGTATAGGAATGTAGCTATGAGTGCTCACACTCTTTAATCGCTTTCCTGCGATTGGCTTTCGGCATTTTTTATTTATTTTTTATTAGTCGATCTAATTAGGGATTTGTTATGTGTGTCGCATCATCGCATGCTCAGCTTATACAAGCGACGCACCTTGGATACGTACACATGTGCGTGAGCTGAGAGAAAAGACTGACCGTGCCATCACTGGGTGTGCATGTCAGACTCAGTACCATAGAGTTACATGTAACTCTATGCTCAGTACATACTGCTCCGCGCGGCCTCGCTCCCTGCTGCCTCTGGCCGGCGCGCCCGGCTATGCCCACCAGCCAGCTACGTTACCTGGGTAGCTGCAGCTGGCTGGCGGGCAGCAGAGAGCGCGGCCGCGCAGAGATCCATCGAGCGATGTTAAAAAGTTGCAGTTCGTCGTCATGCAATGACATTATGTACATTTCTATGAGTGCGTGTGAACAGGTAATAATGTCATTTTGGTGTAAAATATTCACTCGTGTAGTGAGTTCCTCAACAAGCTATTGTTTGTGTATGTTTCGGGTGAAAGGGCATCACGGCAAAATAAAAAAAGGGGC
Source organism: Heliocidaris erythrogramma (assembly GCA_025617745.1). NCBI lineage: Eukaryota > Metazoa > Echinodermata > Echinoidea > Camarodonta > Echinometridae > Heliocidaris > Heliocidaris erythrogramma. The sequence goes on from CM046853.1 coordinate 29,397,909, forward strand.
AGCCACAAGTTGCCGTAAGTATCGTATTTTTAGAGGGGCATCGCGGCAAGTTGAAGGGGCATTGCGGCAAATTGCCTTTTGCCGACCGGGTAATTCGAGCCCTGTTGGTGATTATTCTGTGATTATTAATTTGTTCACTAAAACTGGAAATAAGGGCTGGATACGAAAGTGCAGATAGCGCCAGAGAGACTTATTCCACGATATAGTCAAAGCTACTTGAAACAGGATGCCAAGTTACGGTGATCGATTTTAAAAAGCCGTCAATAGTCGCCCGCCAGCCATCGGCCATGGCCCATGCTGGCAACAGTATGTTATTATCGATCATCCATTTTTTATCATTTTATTCTTTTGCCAGTTTGCTGATTTTAGCCCCCCTCACCCCCTGAAATAACTGTACCCGCCCCGACCCAGGTCCGGTTCGGATACCGGATTCGGCTAGGAACACTGGTTTTCCCTTGTTTAACACCACTGCAACCAGTGGATTGGGATCCGGTTCCTGCTCTCAGGTATCCGGCTCATTGTGTTGGGTTCCAACACACAGGAGTCTTGCCGCCCCTCTTCGGGCGTCTCCCGACCACGTTCAGCTTTGATCGTCCGGTCGGGGCTGCTCCCATTCCGGCGGCACTTGGTGCTCCGCCTGGGGAGGAATCCTGGGACTGCCTAAACCGCCCTTCTTGGGATCAGGTTTCTCAGTCTGGATTTTCGGAGGATGATGCCTCTTCACAGGCTGAGATTACACCCCAGACCAGTCGGTCCTTGGCGGTAGAGACTCAAACCTGCTGGAGAAATATCTTTCCGACACTTTTTGCAGAGTCGGGCTGATCCGGGACATCCGTCTCTCCTTTTTCAAGGTGAGCGTCCCTCCAAGGACATCCCTCTTACAGAGGACTTTAAGCGAGTCTACAATGACTTCGCCTCACAGCCTTTTTCAATCCTTGGTAGGGGTTCCTCGGCCAGGGAATTCACCTTCTCTCAACAGGACACACTCGATTATTTTACAAGAAAGTCCTGTTCCAGTGACCTCCTACATGTAGGTGGTAGGCTTGGTGTCAACTTTAAGAGTACACCTTACGCCAAATGGAGAAGTTCCCGTCCTAAATGGAAGCTCTTTCCAGGACTGGCCTGAGGCTGACTGCCTACTTGGGTACGCTCCTTTCCTTTCGCGCTAGGAGCCAGGAACTCGAGATGTCCGGCTCAGACATCCTGTTTCTAGACGAAGCCCTCTTGTCCTTGACGGGCTCGTTGTGGTCAGAACTGTCTGTTCGACAGCAATAGCCACTAATGCCAGGAGGAAACTTGCTCTTTCCTCTCTGGGCATTGCGGATGCGGACATACCTGCCCTCCTGGCCAGTGTCCCACACTCCGGCCAATACCTCTTTGGAGGTAAGGTGTCTGATGTGATTCAACTTAGGTTGATTCACGCAAGCAGGCGACGGAACTTCTGAAACGCCTCAAGTCCTCGGCTCCTAAGCCGCAGGCCCAGGCTATTTTTCCGCCTCCTAGGCGCGGTGGCACTTCCAGCTATCAAGCCTCTCGTGCACCGCAAGTTCAGCCCAGTGCCCCACGCACACAGGGGGCCAGGGCGGAGCCTTCTCCTCGAGGTAGGAGAAGGCCTCGAAGTCGCGGTCGGGGCCGTGGTTCGGCCCGCGATTCGCGGCGACTTTGAGGGTGCGCCCCGAGCGTTGGAGGAGAGGGTTGGCGGCCGTCTTCAGTACTTTCTTCCCGCTTGGGAAGAAATTACCGACGACTTTTCGTGCTCTCCATCGTGCGAGGAGGCTTCTGCATAAGACTCGCAGAGCCCCTCCCACACGGAGCCATCCGCCGCAACCCGCCTTCAATATCGCCCCCTTTTTCTAGAGCACATCTCCACCGAGATTCAAGAGCTGCTGGAAAAGGGCGCGATCGAAAGGGTAAGAGACCACCCCCATCTGTGTCTCTCCCCTATCTTATAATTCCCAAACGCTCGGGGAAGCTCAGAATGATCTTGAATATGAAGGTCATAAATACCTTCATACCAAGAGAGCGTTTCCGCATGGAAACTTTGGCCTCGATTCTTCCGGCGATCAGACCGTCAGATGTGGCCATTTCGGTAGATTTGAAAGATGCTTACTTTCACATACCGATACACCCTTCTTCAAGGGGCCTTCTAGTTTTCTCCTTTCAAGGCGAAACCTTCCGGTTCAAGGCCTTAACTTTCGGCCTGAAACCGGCTCCTCGAGTTTTTACTCGAGTAGTCTCTGCCCTAGCCGCTTTCCTCAGGTATCGCGGTCTGAGACTTTCCACTTATCTGGACGACTGGCTCATGGTGGCGAGCTCTGTGTCCGTCCTTCAGTCACACATGGACCTACTTCTCCGTACTACGCAAGAAGTAGGATTCATAGTCAACTGGGACAAGTCGGAGTTGACTCCTACCCGCAGACCCAATTACCTGGGTGCGGAAATAGACATCGTGAACCAACTTGCCCGCCCCAGTCGGGAGAGAGTTCAGGCAATTGTCTTACTGGTCTCTTCGTCTCTTCGTCTCTTACGTCGAGTTCGGGCAGGCCGATGGCTCCAGTTCTTGGGCCGCTTATCGAGCCTTGTAGATGTCCTCAAAGACTGTCGGCTTCATATGAGGCCTTTTCCAACTTCATCTCCTGAAGTTTTTCAAGCCCAGTCGCTCAAGTATTTAAGTCGCTCAAGGTGTGGATTCCTCTATCCGAGGAAATCAAACGCCTGCTTATCCCCGGGTCGAAAGAGACGTTCCTTCTTCAGGGCAAGTCTCTCCTAGGTCTTCATGTCTCTCCGCCTTTTCGAGAACATGATTGTAGGTCACTCCGTCCTGATTTTGACGGACAACACTACTGTGGCTGCCTGCTTCAACAGGCAAGGCGGGACTCGTTCCACTACCCTGAACGATCTAACCGCCAAACTTCGGAAGTGGTGTCGGTCTCACCGAGAGATTCCGATCGCCTCCTATGTTCCCGGGCGGGACAATCTGATTGCAGAATTTCTGTCCCGGGGCATGTGTCTCCCCTCCGAGTGGTCGCTGAACCAAGAGGTCTTCGACTACCTCAGTTCAGTCTGCGCCCCTCTGGAGATAGACCTGTTTGCGACAGCTCTCAATCATCGCCTCCCGAGATACTGCTCTCGAGTGCGAGATCCGGAAGCTTGGGCCCTCGATGCGTTCTCCCTTCAGGGGAAGAACTTCCGGGGTTACGCCTTTCCGCCGATCTCCTTAATTCCTCAGGTCCTGGGGAAGATTCAGGAGGATCAGGCGTGGGTTCTGCTCATAGCACCTTGCTGGCCGAGGAGACCTTGGTTTCCTCTTCTTCTGTCTCTGCTCTCCCTTCGCCAGAGAGCAGACCTCATAGCTCAGCCCCTGTCGGGGATCCTCCACCATCGCCCGGCGGCTCTACATTTGACCGCCTGGCCTCTATCGGGGAGGATGCGAGGACGGCAGGACTCTCAGAGAGAGCCTCCCAGTTCATAGTCCAGAGCAGAAGAGATTCTACCCGAGCTGTTTTACAACTCGAAATTAGAAGCCTTCCATGCTTGGTGTGGGGAAATGGGATTTGCTTCCCGTTCTGCCCCGGTGGGTGCTATTGCAGATTTCCTTATCGCCCTTTTCGATAAGGGCAGGTCCCTCTCTACCATTCGTGGTTACCGGTCCGCTATTGCTCCGGTTCACCTTGGTTTTTCTGATGGTTCGGGAGTTTCAAACTCTCCCTTCTTGACTCATTTGCTGAGGTCTTTCTTTTGAAACGACCAGCAAATCGCCAGTTGACTCCTGCGTGGAGCCTTCCTTTGGTTTTGGACGCCTTGGCCAAACCGCCCTTTGAGCCGTTGTGCAAAGCGTCTTTACACCATCTCTCGATTAAGACCGCCTTTCTCGTCGCTATTGCTTCTGGGCAGAGAAGAAGCACTATTCAGGCTCTCTCTACGGCGCCCGGGCATATCAGATGGGAAAGGCAAGGTGTACGTCTTGTCCCTCGACCTTCGTTTATTGCCAAGAATCAGACGGATTCTTCTGGCTCAATCGAAGTGTTCTTGAGTCCTCTGTCAGAATTCTCTTCTGTCAAGAAGGATAAATCTTGGTGCCCTGTTAGGGCTCTCAAATGGTACTTGGATAGGACTAAGGTTTTTTGTAAGGATGATCAGCTCTTTCTCATTTCCCGTCACCCTTATTCCCCAGCATCACGGGAGACTATCTCCCGTTGGATTGTCGAGGCTATCCAAGCTGCGGGTTCGGAGGCTCTCCTGTCTGAGAATCCTCCAAGAGCGCGTGATACTAGGAGTGTTTCTACCTCCTGGGCGTTTTTTTCAGGGTCTTCCTTTGGAAGACTTTTGAGGGCCGCCTTTTGGCGTTCCCCTACTTCCTTCACATCCTTCTATCTTAAGGATGTTCCTTTGGGTGAGGTTAGATTTGCAACCTCTGGGTTGAGAGCTGCTTCGTCGTCTCTGTCTGCCCCGCGTTAGTTACTCCCGTCCTGGGACATGCCACCCGGGTTTTTATCCGTGCTATTCTAGCAAATAGGTAGATACATCGATTTATTGCTGTAAATCAAGAAAATTATAACTAATTTTGTTATTTACTAGATAAATCTATGTATCTACCTATGTCCCTCCCTCCAGCCCCTCTCCTTGTCTGACATCATGTCCTAGATCTGTCTCTGACTGCTAGGAAGAGGAAGAGTATGGCGGTGGCGCGATTGGATTGGTGGACGGGGAGTACGCGCGCGCAGGCAGGGGCTGCGCGTTTTAGACTTAGTTTTTCTCGAATGACGGCATAGTTTGGGAAACTAGCAAATAGGTAGATACATAGATTTATCTAGTAAATAACAAAATTAGTTATAATTTTCTTGATTTCATAGAATTCTATCAAAAAGAATGGTTAATAAATGTTTTCTTAGCGAGTAATCACAACAAAACCTTACACATTGGTATTTCATGATCAATTTAAATCCTCCGGGCTAACTTGGCCTCACTTTTCCGGTAGTACCAAGTTCGCCCTAGTGCCGAGTTAGCCCGACCCCCATTGTATGTGGGGCAATTGAGAACATTCAATGCTGCTGTAGTAGAAAAGAAACTCTAAAATCAGTGTATCAGGTTTGAATTTGCTTAACATACATTTGTCAGATGACTTCATAAAGTTCTTTTGAAATGTACTCTGGTACAGATTTGGGGTTTCCAAGATAAATTATGCAAGTATGATTTACCATGGACCAATCCCTCAGAAGCCACACAACATCTAGGCATGTACTATAGGAAGTCCCTCAAGAAAAGATGTGTATCTATATTCTATAGGTACATTGTATTATATAACTTAGTACATGTATGCATAGGGTTCTTGCTATATACAGGGATGCCACTTTTCTGACTTGTGTCGGATTTCAGACTTTTTCAGCTATTGAGACTCTCTTTCCCTCTCTCCCTCCGGCCGCCTCTTGATATACCTGCCAATTGATCATTTTCTTTCCTTGTCTCTCTTTCACGATGTCTCATTCCGTACGTGCATGTATTGTATGTGTAACGACCTAACGACCCTGCGTGTGCGCACGCGCTCGCGCTGCACATGTAATACATACTGTATCTGTGTGTGTGTAAGCATGCGATGCTTGATCGCGTGGAATCGGAGCTCGCGGCGATGTTGTCTCCATGGTATTTTCATGGATAATATACAACTATTGAGGAAAAATCCGGGGGGAAAATGTCATTGTCATGGAATATTACAGGGAAAGAAGGAAACAAACATTTTAGCCTGTGTTTGCAGCAAATTGGGGTTGTTGCATCATCGAACTATGTAAGTCCCACATGTGGAATTTTGTGTAGTCTACTGTATAGTTTAGGGAGGTTGCGTCGCACTGGAGAGTCTATCGATGAAATCCGTTTCTAATGAACCGTAAATTGGAGTAAGTAGTGGAGTAAGTAGTGTTACATCAGGAAAAGCTTTTTCTCAATCAGAACTGCCCAGAAAGCCACCAATTGACACTTTTCCTGATAACACTACTTACTCCCCCCCACCGGGGTGCTGCCCCTGGACCCCGCTGGGGGCTCCACCCCAGACCCCCAATACTTCCTACTTTTTTGAGCAGTCCTAATGGCATCCCTGTATCTCAAACTGGAATAGGTGTTGAAATGTGCAGATGAGGGTCAGTGTAAATATGGAGATTTAGGAAGTGAGGGTCATTTTCCCATGGATATGTTAACCCATATTAATGTTGAATTGTGGACTACATGTAATTTCTATTTCACTTTCCTGACAATTCCTGATCTGTATTTCTATTTTGCAGGTGTCATCAGGACGACTTAAACATGGCCTTATCAATCCTGCGACTTTTAGCTCCAGGGCTTCATCAAAACTTCAGATGCTTTACTAAGATCCTCCTGCCCTCAGGTCAAAGTTTATGCTATGAAAGGCCATTCGTATCTAGCAGGAGGGCACTTGCCGAGGATGCCGCTAGTTTGGAAAGTTCATCTCAATCTGAAAGAACTGTAAGTGCTGGACAAAGTTTGTTTCAAGAGCTTAGCTCCCTGGGATCAGTTGAAAATGTACTTGAAGTCATAAGTCAGAGGGAATTGTCAGGAAATGAAGCATCAATAGCTGTACGTGCCCTCCGCCATATACAAAAGAATGATCCCGCATCCACTGACTTTGCAACAGATAAGCGCTTTAGTAACTTGGCAGCATCCATAATGGAAGGAGTCAAGAATTTAAGCAATGACAGCCTCACAAGCACTCTGGCAAATGCCTTCCATGTCAACAGTAAAAATGATGACTTTATTCTTGCTCTAGAGGGAGAATGCAGGCGTAGGTTACGACTTCTTCCCATCCGATCAGTTGCTACAATTGTTTGCAATGACCAGTTACTCTCAAGGAGAACAGAAACAAAAGCACTTGTGAATGAAGCCGCGCGTGTCCTTGAACTGCGCTGGAGGGAACTGCAGAATCCACAACTTGTACGACGTTTGTTGCCATGTGCAGCTCGAGTGTCAGAACCACTACTGGAGCGGGTAGAAGATAAAACTCTTGAGATGCTGAGTCAGTTCAGTTTCCAAGATCTCACAGGCTTGATGAAGTCATTAGTAGGGACAAACACAAGATCGCTACCTATCTTGCGGGCAATCTCCTACCAGCTGCTGGAGCAGCGTTCGCAGTGGGAGATTCCTGCAATGATGGACATCATGAGTGCAATGGGTAATTTAGGCTTCCACAATGCAGCGCTCTTCAGTGAATTTGCAGTGCACATCCAACAGAAAATTGATGAATGCTCTGAGAGCCTCCTGTGTGACATAGCAAAGACATATGCTGTGCTTCGTGTCCAAGCAACCAACCTCATGGATTCCATCCACAATGTTGTAGCTGGGGCATTAGATGAACTTACAGTTCTAGACCTGAAGAGGCTCTTGTTTGCTTACAGTCAATTTTATTATCAACCACCAGATGCGAGTACATTCTATAATGAAGTTGGAAGTAAGTTAGATGCAACGTTTGATGATTATTCTGTCAAAGATCAGATAGACTTGGCGCACTCTTTGACGGTACTGAAGAATGTGCCTCGAAAGAGTTTAGGGAAGATACTGCAGCATTCTGAGGAGAGGCAGGATGGTAAGAATTTCTTTTTAAATTTGAAAGATATCTACATGTAACTTCCCTCACAAATCTTAAGTTTTTACACGTTGCACTACATCCTAAACTAGAGCAAAATTGTTCATGTACACCTGGATGGTTTCACACCATGGCCCTGTAACATAAAGATTTAAAATTGATTTATCTTCTTAAGCAATCATATCCTTTCAATTGATAGTAACTTACAATCAATTTTACGTTACAAAAAGGCACAATTCATTTCAGGATGCAATTAATCGTAGCAAGAATGGAGATACAAATGATTGTAAGTTGATTTTTCTATTACAAGGCCCACTGAGTTCACAATATCATTTTTCTCATGATATTCTATCATATTTATTTTGTCCATTCAGTTCCTATACAATCTACTCTGAAGCTGAAGCTACTGCAGATGAACACATGTGCCCAGCTGGATTTCCCTGAATATGAGGGCCCATATTTGACCTCTGACCTCAAATCCTTCCCAGCAGATCACAAAATCTACCCCACAACCTTGCACCGGTCTGTGTTCAAAGTGTTACAAGCTTCTCTTGGAGAGCACTTGAATATGGTGGAGAATATCAAAAGTGACCTCGGTTATGTCCTAGGTGAGAATGTGTATAAGTTGAATGGGACAGTATTACATAATACATGTATGTTACCAAACCATACCAAACACTGACTTGCATGTATATGGCAGTAGATCATAACGCTATGTACCCTCTAATACACAAAATGAGATGCACACAATATTCAGAAGCTTTTGGGATACTAAATTGCGGAAGATTACCTGGGATTGCCAAAAACAATATGAATCTATTCATTATTATTCATGTATTTCATTTGTGGATTAAAATCAGGTAATGATTTCTTTCAATCACACATAATATCAAAGTCGGCGTATTTTCTACGGTAGGTAGTTTTATGACACGGCAGCTTGGTTGAGCAACATGGGCATGGATATCCAGAAGAGAATGTGATTATTGTGATATCTTCCAATCATATTTTTTCTCAACAGTTGATCCATAGATTGTGATAAACAAAAACAGGGTTTATTTATGTAATTATTTTTCATATATTAGTCTTTGAAAACGACATGCTGAACTTGTGGTCCCCCCCCCCCCTCCAATCATTCTACTTGTACAGTGTACAGTATACTGTAAAACCAGAAACTTCGCCCAAAAATCTTTCACGAATTGTTAATGAGAGCCAATTTTGCAGCAAGAAACTTTCGCGAATTGCAATAATTTTATGTTTCAATTGTGATTTTATTATTTCGCGGCATGAAACTTCCGTGAATCTCGACCACTCGCAAAATTAGCGAAAGTTTCATGCATGTGAAAATCTCTGGTTTTACAGTATTCACATTATAAGACAAGTCAATGAGGAATACACTATGCTAGGTTTTGCAGGCAGACATATTCTTGGAAAGTGTATTGTGATACAGAATGATAGTGATGCCATCATTACCAAAGAAATAATGTGCAGATATACTCTGGAGCTGATATATATCTATGGCCCAAATGATTACAAACATTTCCCCATGCATATAGCAATAGGATAGTCACACCCAGCCATTTATTGTCAAGCCTTGGTATCTTTGCAAATATTATGACCCGACAATGAAATAAACTTTTCTTATTTTTGTATGTTACCTTTGCAGATGCAGAAATTTCCAGCAGTGTGAAAGGAAATGGTCAAAAGTAAGTTGCGGTTTTTAGTACGGTACCTCCTTAGCATTTTATTTCTGAAGGCTATGAATGAAAGGTTCCTTGGCCAGAGCTCCCAACCTACTTTTTTACTCGAGGTCCATATCTCCATATTAGGGGTCGGAGTGTAGTGTGTGCCTGTGCTGTTCACATTTTGCAATTTTTTTCACCTAGGTGTGCCAAACCCCATATTAGGGTTGAGCCCCTCCCTATGTATGAATATATCTTCTGTTTCCACCCATTCAACCCATGTGAATTGTAATTAAAGTTTGGCAGAACCAGGCTTTCAACTTGTTGATGATCAACAGTTTAAGAAAAAAAGACTGTACACACTTCTTTCAATCATATACATGTATGTTTGAACAGTGTTTTATAATTTTCATGTTGTTTTCTATTTAAGGTTGGCCATCATGACCTTTAGCCCTCCCTGCTACCTCTACTCTACAAGGCAGCTAGTCGGACGTCTAGAGATGATGCTCAACCACCTTGAACTTGCTGGCTATCAAGTGCTGCAGGTAGGAATGTGTATTTTGAGAAGCAGATGGGTGTTAACTCTATATGAGTGTATGCATTTCTGGCTCTCAGCAGGCAAATTGTTTGGGACTCACTAATACAGAACCACCAACTTGGTGTCAGAATTTTTTACAATATTAAAAATTAATTGATTAATTGTATCCCCCGGCAGAATGCCGGAGGATACTTTGGATTCAGCAGCGTTACGCCGCGGCCACGTCACGTTCCTTTTGTGCGCTCTAACTGCCACCTTCCTTGACAGATTTCTTTCAAATTTTGTATGGAGGTGTATCTTGGTATAATCTACACACCTATAATTTCTGGTGATGCTGCCCCCAGTGTTCCGTCTTTTATAGGTTAAAAGGCCATATTTTTGTGGATAGTTTGTGTGCGCTCTGGTGGTCACATTTCTTGACGGATTTTGTTCAAATTTTGCATGAAGGTGTCTCTTGGTATAATCTAGAAGGCTATAGTTTTTGGTAATGCTGCCACCAGTGTCCCGTCTTTTATAGGGACAAAGGTCATACTAAATGGAGGATGGCGTGAGTGCACTCTGCAGGCCACATTTCTTGATGGATTTCTTTCAAATTTTGTATGGAGATGTATCTTGGTACAATCTACACATCTTTACTTTTCGGTGATGCTGCCCTCATTGTTCCATCCTTTTATAGGATCAAAGGTCGTTTGTCCATTTTGTGCGCTCTTCTGCATTTCGTGACGGATTTCTTTCAAATTTTGTGGAGATGTATCTTGGTACAATCTACACATCTTTACTTTTCGGTGATGCTGCCCTCATTGTTCCATCCTTTTATAGGGTCAAAGGTCGTTTGTCCATTTTGTGCGCTCTTCTGCATTTCGTGACGGATTTCTTTCAAATTTTGTGGAGATGTATCTTGGTACAATCTACACATCTTTACTTTTCGGTGATGCTGCCCTCATTGTTCCATCCTTTTATAGGGTCAAAGGTCGTTTGTCCATTTTGTGCGCTCTTCTGCATTTCGTGACGGATTTCTTTCAAATTTTGTGGAGATGTATCTTAAAACAATCAACAAATTTATACTTTTTATAATGCTGCCCTCATTGTTCCGTCCTTTATAGGGTCAAAGATCATAATTGTGCGCTCTAACTGCCACTTTTCTTGACGGATTTCTATTAAATTTTATATGGAGGTGTGTCTTAGTAAAATCTACACATCTTTAGTGTTTGGTGATGCTGCCCCCAGTGTTCTGCTTTTTTTTGTTGTTGCTGTCTTGCATGCACTCTGGAGGTCACATTTGTCGACTGATTTCCTTCAGATTTTGTATGGAGGTCCATCATAGATTACTCTGGACCTTTACAGTTTCTGGTGATGCTGCCCCCAGTGTTCCATCTTTTATAGGGTCAAATGTCATATTTTAGTAGATATTTTGTGTGCGCTCTGCAGGCCACATTTCTTGACAGATTTCTTTCGATTTTTCTATATAGATGCATTATACTGTAATCTACACACATTGTTTTGGTGATGCTGCTCGTAGTGTTGACAGTAGTCCAGGCCACTGGTGGCAATCTCTACGTCATCCTTTTGTTTGAGGGAGGGGAGGGGGGAGGTACTTTGTCCCTCCTTCGAACAAAAGGATGAAGCAAAAATCGCTGCCAGTGCCTGGGGATACATTCGCATTGCGTGGCAATGGACATTTCTATTTAATTAATATATTCATTTATTTATTTATTTATTTATCCATCTATTTATTTATCCATCTATTTAGTCACTAATTTATTTGTTTTTGCCTATTTTCTTAGAATTAGCGGCATATGGTTAAGTATTCAGATGACAGAAAACATCGAGAAGAAGTAATCAAATTCATTTACAATTAAGCTCACATCTTGATACTCTGGGGGTATTGACTTCTGAAAATCAACAGCCCTTGGCTCTATGGAAGTTACTGCTAAAATTATGATTCAAGAAAGACGGCGAAGAAGATAGAAATGAGGAGGCGCGATGGTTCAGTGGCAGAACAATGGTCGCGTAATGGGGGGGGGGGGGTTTAAAACCAAGTGGATAGACTAGTGCCCTTTAGTGAGGCATTAATTCTCATTACAGAGTCTTTCTGAGAGGACTTAAAGCAGTCAGCCATGTGGTTGCTTACTTACAAACATACTCATGCTTTCTTAATAGTCAGTCAAAGAAAGCATCAAACCTATCAAATTCAGTAGTGAAGATTTAATGGTGAGAAGAACAGGAGCCCTGTAGGAATGGGGGCTACTCGTTTTTCCAAAGGTTCGTTTTTTCAAAGGTTCATAATTCCACAACACAATTTTCCCATAGAAGGGGGATCATTATTACGAACATTTGGTACATTAGTCCAAAGGTTCCGTAATCCGAAAATGTAACAGAGTCCTTCATATCTTTGGAATCACGAACATTTGGAAATATGAATCCTATTCATTTTCAGAATTATGCACCCCCTTCTATGGGAAATTTGTGTTTCGGAATTACGAAGCTTCAGAATTATGAACCTTCAGAAAAACAAACCCGTGAAAAAACGAGTACCCCCCCCCCCCCCCCCTTCCGAACCGTCTATGAACCTTCAGAAAAACGAACCTTCAAAATTATGAACCTTTGGAAAAACAACATGTAACCATAGGAATGCACTGTCATTACTAGGCAAGTGAATATCCTTGCAACAATTACTTTTTGGAACAGCCCTTGGCTTCATGGAAGATAAGATGCTAAAATTATGAGTCAAGAAAAACTGGGGAGAAGATAAAAAAAAAGTCAAACTTCCCATTTCTACAAAAGACCAGAATGGGCTTCCATCTTGATCATACATATTCCCCATTTGCTCTTTGTCTGATGTCTCTTTAAGTAGCGCTAAAGTTTTACTTCATAACTCAGCTTATCTCTTGCCCTTCCTCTTGATGTTTTTTCTCGGTTTGATCCTTATCCAATATGAAGATTGATTTGATCTTCCTTATATCGTTTCCATTAAAAATATATATATATATTTGTTACAGTCTTCGTTGATGATTTGGTATAAAACAACATTCTATTCTGCTGATATTTTATGCCATTCTATTATGTTACTCCTTCTTTTCTACATGTTATTCTATTTGATGCTGTTTTATTTGTATGTATTGATCCCCCAGGAGTATTGCAAGTTGGAATGGGGGACCCTCAGGGTTTCGGTGATTCAGTTTGCCTTCCCAATTCCTGGAAACTTGTCAGTATATTTGGGGGATCGATTACATGTACATGTAAATCAATTTCAACCTCCCTGTATTGTGTTTTGTTCTTCTTTGTAATAGACCGCTTCTGTAATGATACAAATTTATGCACATATATTCTCTGAGCACTTAGTGACGAGCTATTCCATGAACCTGCTTTTTATAAATGAGCCTCATTGCTTGGAATCCAGTTTGCATACATTATTTGTTGCTATGTCTGGCAAGCCTCCGGCAAGCTTTCAGGTTGTCAAGAACAACCTTTTGTTTGAAAGGTATGCGTAAAATTTGCATACATTACCGAAGCGGTCTGTTGTACATGTATGTACTTTGATTTGCCGAATAAAATAATAGTAATTTAATAGATAGCTTTTGATTATTTATCTTTTCTTTATGCAGATCCCTTACCATGACTGGTACCCTCTTCGCACACCAGTTCAGCAAGTCAACTACCTGAAGGATAAGCTGAAAGAAATACTCCAATAAAAGGGACAATAGCCGAAGAGTCAAATTTTTCAATTATAGTTCATGTTTGCTAGGCATGACAATATTATCTAAAGCCAGTTAAGTAGCTTAGCGAAAAGCAGCGGCGCATTAAAATGCGGGAAGGACGTAAGGAGGAAAATTGCTAGTTTGTCTGTGCTTCTAAAATTAGAATCAGACAAAGCTGAATAAAAGTTTTCATATTATTTTGCTGAAACGTGTTCAAAGAGTTAAATACTAATTCTACATCCCAATATTTTGGTTCTGCCTCTATAGAATAAAATTTTGATTTTGAATAATTTTGTCATATGTGTCTTTCCCGCGTTCTTACGTGCCACAATGTTTTGCTAACCTATGTTAGCATGGTGAAATTTATATACCTGATCCTACTTGTAAATTCCATTGGTGTAAACCTTTGTATTCTTTTCTGTACAAAAGACGGAATACCCACTCATGCTTTGACGAGCATCATACTGAAGAAGTTCCATTTCAAGAGGGGCATTTTTTCAAAAAAATTAGTCATAAGTGTCATTTTCAGTGTTTCTAGATTTGTATCTTAAAAAAGATAAAAAACACATGCATTTGTGGTAAAGCCAGAGGTTAAAAAGCATATGTATGTTTGGAGCCAGAAGGGCTTTAAGTCCCATCTTAATGCTGTTCTGGCTATAAACAGTTGATAATTGTTGATAAATATTCTGCTACACCTTTTTAGGCTGCATCATCAATCTATGTCTGCATTTTCAGACTTTACATTGTAGAGGGCGTACCCCGATTCCCCCCCCCCCCCCAAAAAAAAAAAAAAAAAAAAAAATTCTCTCTCTATATATATATATATGTATGAATATCTTTTTGGAATACTTTGTTACCCAATAGAGAATCATCTATTGCAGGGATCTCTAATGTTATTCACAGACTTTTTCTTTCAGTATCCTGTGGAAACTGGTTCATCTGAGTGTGATGTTGATCCCCTTGGCCTGCATTAGAGGTCGATTCTCACAGCAGAGGGAGGGTTTGTCAGATTAGATTCATGTATGACAATGTGTGCATTGTGTGCAATACACAGAAGATATGTGAGGCTTTTTGCTAATAAACTTACTCAAGCTTGGGGAAGGAAATATTTTTGTGGACGTTTTGTGGGTTCTGTTTTCATCCAATTAGGTTTTAACGATATTAAATATCTAAGAATTTTGAAGCTGCTAAAGCATATTAACACAAGTGTCATTGTTGTTAAATCACAATAATGAATGTACAGTTAACTTTGCATAAGTCGAATCTGTTGGGACCACAAAAAGTTGTTTGACTTATGCAAAATTCAACTTAGGAAATGTAAATAACTCATATTTTGCATAGTTCGGTCAAAAAAAAAATGATTTGACTTCGGGAAAGTTCAGCATATGCGACTTCGAGTTATGCAAAGTTCACTGTATTTGTAAAATCATTCAAGGTATACATGTACCCCTATACATGGAATTCCTAAGGTCAAGGATAGATTATTTTAAAGGGGAATTCCACCTTGATATCAAAGGAAGAAAAAATTAAGAAACGGATCAATGAAAGTTTAAGCAAAATCCAATAAAAAAATAAGAAAGTTATGAATTTTTGAAGTTTTAATCAATCAAACACATCTTGGGCAACTCCATTCCATATCTTGTGAGGTTTTCTCCCATTTGCCCTATACTAAAAAAAAAATCATAAATTTCTACTTTTTCTACAGAAAACATGTAATCATACATGCAACCTATCATTGCACATACGTCTTCACACAAAACGTGTATGAAACAAAATTATTCCTTCATCAGCAATTGAGAAAATGAAAAATGATGAAATTTTCTCTACAGACCAAATGGGAGAGGAGCTTGCAAGATACGTCACCAAGTTGCCAGTTCGTCTTTGATTGATTCAAATTAAAAAATGCATAACTTTCTAATTTCTTGTTGGATTTTGCTAAAATTTTCACTAATCTGTTTCTCTTATTTTTTACCGGTAATACTTTTATTCAAATTAACTAAATACCAGGGTGGACTTCCCTTTATTTATTCTGTGTTTATTGTCCTTATTCATGTAGTTATACTGCATGATGTCTTTGTACATTATTGTTCACATATGTCTGGTGCAGTGTGCACTGGGTTTTTTTTCTCTTTAAGCAGCCATTATTCTGGCTACCTGTGCTACTTAATGGAGAGTTATTGTGGTAGAGTGGTTCATTCACTTGACTTTAGGGGTGCATTTGCATTCCACAATAATGGCCTTTAACAAGACACCAATGTACATTTCAATTTTCCAACCAAATGGAAATGGGTACTTGATATATGCTGGAGCACAACATTTGCTGATCAACTATAGAGGGTTAATACATGTATGTTAAAATAAAGTAGGTAAATGGCATTATTACCAAGGGGAAAAATTTCTCTGACACCCTGACGTAACATAATTTTGCTGAAAATTGTTACTGTGTATTTACCCACATTTGAGAAATGGCTCGTGCTCAGTTCAACTGAGAAAGAAAATCAGGAAACTTTTGAATGCATGATAGTGATTCATTCATTAAATTGTGTATCTTAAAGTTTAGGTGATTTTATGCAATAAAATGGAAGATAATCTTAATTTCCACATGTTTTGTAGTATTTAGCCTGTTTTGGTTTGATACACACATGAATATGTCTTCAGTTTTTAATGTGATGAATAGAATTACTACTTGGATGGTTTGATAACATGAAATGGAGATCTCAAGTCAAGAATACATGTAGTTAAGTATATGTATGTACATGTATTTGGAATAATAATACTAATGATGATAAAAATGGTAATAATGATGTAAATAACAATTTTAATAATAAAAAGGGAAAGAGCGAAAGAGAAAAGGTTGTCTAAATGCAAAGGAGAGGGGCAGGGCATGCCAAAAAAGAAATTTATCAATAATCTTCAGGGAGAATTATGCTAATTGTGGGAAAGGGGGTGGGGGGCATGAGGCAAAATCCACATGGTGTTTGGGACAGAGACCCAACCAAGAAGAGCACATACAGATTGCAATAAATATGCAAAAAAAAAAAATGGGATATGGGATTGGAAGCCTCAGCCGCACCTCCCGTCTAAACCAGATTTGAGTACTCCATTCCACTCCCGCAGGTTACGCCCCCACAAAATTTTGTGCTCCCACGCAGTGCCCTATAATGAACAAAAATTGTTGTTGAATAGCAAGTTCCAGAAAGAAATAGAATATGTATGATATGTGCACAGTAATAATGCATACACTGAATGTCTATGCTTTGTAATATAGCATTAGAATGTAAAGTTGGAGTACTTCAGAATGTTTTTTGTTTTTGTTTTTGTTTATTATTCTCAGGGGGGAGGGGGGGGGGGTCTCATTGAGCTAGGCCTGTACATCATCTGCATCCATGAAAATGAGTAATAAGGAGGGTTCAGAAATTTTGGCAGACCTGAGATAGGGGGTTGCTTTCAAAGGGAGGGAACAAGTATACGCATACCCTAAATAATACTGAGTGTATGTGTATACTGTATAGACACATTACCTCGCTAGTCATGAGGACCGCTAGTCATAAGGACCGCTATCCATAACGCGTGATTAAATGAATTGCGATCCTTTATAAATAGCGGTCCTTATAGCAAGCAGACCTATCAAATTCACTAGTGATAAGAAAAAATCCTCAAAAAGGGTAGGAAATTTGACCATTTAGAAGCCAGTCAAGAGCAGCAAATCTGAAAATACACGATAAAAAGAATCCAGAGTGGTTCTTTTCTATTCTTTTCTATTCTGTTAACGAAAATATTCTGTAATGTGTTCCAAAGTTAATACAGGTGTCCCAGGTGTATTTGTCTTTAACTCTCCCTTTTTGACCAAAAAGAGCCACGAAGAACCAACCATCGAATACGGTGTACAATATAATAGCCTATACTATGCAAGATCTAAAATTCAAAAAAATTTTGCGACGGTTTCCCCCCGGGGGGGCGCACTCAGATATATGGGTGTACACACATGCGCGTCCAAGAAAACGCGTAAAAGGGGTCCTTTTTTCAGGTGGAACGCGTAACGCGTGTTACGCGTTAACCCTTTCAGGGCAGGAATTATTTTAGGGCTAAATTTATCACATTTTGTTCTTAAAATTGGCAACAATATTTTTCTTTTAGTGCTACATGGTTCTAATGAGGTGTAATGTTTTTGAAAACAATATACATGGTTAACGATTTTGTTGAAAAGTTGAAAAAATTGCCAATTTTGAGAAAAAGCAATGATTTTGAACCTTTCACCGTGTTGTCAACTTAAGGATTTTAAAGCTTATTCTCATTTTGTAAATACCTGGCATCAAACACAGTATGGTCATGCAACAAAAAAATGGACAGTGTGTGCAGAATTTTTTGCTCTTTCTACTCATGCATCTAGTATATTTCTTAGAGCTCTGAATCAAAAGTTGTTGAGGCAAACCACAAAATGTGGTCAATTGTCTCCAAAGGGTTAAGGGGTTCCAAAAACGCTGATTTTCAACAAAAAGGCGTGCTTTTGACTAATCTGGCCGAGTCAAACCGGTTTAGGGGGGGTTGGATGATGAAAAACCGCGTAAAAATCCTCGTTTAGGGGTCTTTTTTCATCGAAGTATAAAACCTGTTTAGGGGGTATTTTGAAAACCCATGGACACGCATGTGTACACCCATATATCTGAGTGACCCCCCCCGGGGGGGTTCCCTGAATATATAGGATCAAAAACCTCTCGTTTAGGGTGCTTTTCAGAAAGTCGGGCCTCGATCAATGAGACACCAAGTGTGCAGAATAAGCAGCAGGCCTAATCCTTATTACTTCCGCCCCCTGACCCCGACTTGGTTACATGCACGCTAATCCAACGATTTTGATAGCAAAAAAACAACAAACCAACGATATAACAAACATATTTGAAGGTTTGAAAAGAATTCACAAAATTGAACACGTACACTCATTTGACGCCGTAGATATTCAGAGCCTGACAATTTTTTTTAAATATACTGTACCTGTATTTTTAGCTCACCTGAGTGAGCTATTGCGATGGAAATTTGTCCGTCGTCTGTCGTCCGTTAACTTTTTACATTTTCATCTTCTTCTCCAAAACCCATGATCGGAATTCAACCAAACTTGGTAGGAATCATCCTTAGGTTTGGGGGACCCAAAGTTGCTAAAATGGTACATGTGGCCCCCAGGGGGCCCAGGGGGAGGGCCCCCAATTGTAAAAGCTATGTAAATTTCAAACATCTTCTCCAGAACCAGGCATAGCTCAGACTTGGTATTGTGTATGGAGATATCTCTATAGATGAAGAATGAATGTTCCTGAAATTTCTCTGAGTGGCCCTATAGGGGCCCTGTGGGGGTAACATACTGGAAGGGAGGGGCGCTGCCAGGCAAAATTTACATTCTGATCTTCTCCAAAACACATGAGCGGGATTCAACCAAACTTGGTAGGAATCATCTTGAGGGGTAGGGGACCCAAAGTAGCTAAAATAGTACATGTGGCCCCCAGGGGGGCCCAGGGGTAGGGCCCCCAAGTGTAAAAGCTATGTAAATTTCAAACATCTTCTTCTCCAGAACCAAGAATAGCTCAGACCTGGTATTGTGTATGGAGATACCTCTATAGACGAAAAATGAAAGTTGTTCATGAATTTTTTCTGGGTGGCCCTATAGGAGGTCTGTGGAGGTAACATACTGGAGGAGGGGGGGGGGGGGGGGGGTGGGGCAAGTTGTCCGCCATCCATAAACTTCCATAAGCTTCTTCTCCAAAACCCATGATTGGAAATTAACCGAACTTGGTAGGAAGCTCAGACTTGGTATTGTGTATAGAGATACCTCTATAGATGAAGAATGAAAGTTGTTCATAATTTTTTTCTGGGTGGCCTTATAGGGGCCCCTGTGGGGTTAACACGCTGGAGTAACATTTGTTTTAAAATTTGATTTTCTACTTTTTTGCTTAGGTAGCATCTTGCATAAAACGACACAACATTTTGATCGTTTAGCCACCTTGCATTGATAAATGGCAATAACATTATGAAACAGAATATTGTTCCATTTCCAAAAAGTAATGTTGGTATTTGATAGATCCATCTAATACATCTCCTTGTGGTGCTAGAGAGAACATGCACCAGATGTGAATTGATCCACCTCAGGTGAGCGCGTGTGTGTGTGTGTAATTGGGTTTTTACAGACGTGTATCAATCAGTTATGATTATTTACGTCTGGGACCGACCTTTAACGTCACCATCCGAAAGAGCGTCGTGCCCCCTGGGGCTCTTGTTTATTTTTTCTCTCAAATATCATTCATAACAAAACTGGATGCATTTGATTGTAATAAAAGAAAAAGAAAAAAAGGCAATGCACTTTGTTATATACACATGATCTGTCAAAGAATACTTCTGAGAGACAGTTTAGTACCGACAGTCGCTGACATGATCTCCATATATAGAGATAATTATATCAAGGAGGTACTTGCCTAGTACCTCCTTGGTTTATTTGTATACTGTATATGTATTTCTGACGTGACGACGCGACGATCCGAACAGTGGATCCGATTGCGCCACACGTACGGTACGTCGCCACCTACAGTTAAGTTTGAAATCCGCGCAATCGGGGATTTCCCTGACGTCGAAAAAAACCCGTTTTTCAAAATGGTTTCATCATGACTCTAAATGCACGCACAAATTTCGCAATCGTCCTCTCAGTGAAAAGGTAAGGTTTATGATTTAGACTTTTAAAACATATTTTGCTTTATTGTGAAATAGGTCCCCTCTCATCCACTCCGATAATCCGTTTATTGCGTATATAATTTACGTCGTGGGGACTTCATTCTAGTCAACACTACAGTCATGACATTGGGCAAACAGGCAAATGTGTGCATGATACACAGGTGCACACTGAATGAGCATGAGAGGGGACCTATTCGCGATTAGGCCATTATTCTTTCTAAATCGAGGTGATTACATTCGTTATTTGATTGATTTTTTTGGCTATATCGTGGTTGATGAAACCACTCGTTCGTTAGCATGCAAAAATTAAAAAAAAAAGTGCAGAGTCTAGTATGAGTATGAGTATGACTAGATCTATGACTATGTCCTTTATCATTAGACATTATGGACGGGGAATGAGGAAACCAATGCCAATGGCGATGCGTGTAACGCATTAATTAATTTATTAAACATGATCAGATGATATTGATCATTGTTGATAAAGCGCTTCTGCGTGGAGTGAATGGTGGTTTCCTCAACCACGATAATGCCATTTTTTGGGGCCGTTTGTTGTTGACATGTGAATTTGTGTGGGTGGGGTTGTGACTAACTCCAGACATGCCCACTTAGTTACATACGTGAGGTGCCTTAAAATTAAAATTCACCATCTACATACATCATGGTAACAAAAACTAGCCTGTCAATTTTGCCGTCAGATTTTAACGAAAAACATGCATCAATTAACACTAAAACCAGTGAATATTTGCAATTCACAATTATCAACCTATCGTGTGAAAGATTTGTGACAATTTGCATGGAAGGTTGTTTGATTTTCTGTTTAAAAATGACCTGTCTGGATTAACAACCTGTCCAGAATTACAACGTCTGAGTATACTTTTGTCCTTTTGTTTTGTAAGTGAAGTCTCCCCTTCCCAATGAAGGTGGGTATTGGTAATACAATCCATGACTATACTAACACGTCAGCGACGTGGCTACTCATACAGTACTGCCATGTCGGGCCATTCTTATTATCTGGGTTGCCAATATACATGTATAAACAACGTACGCGTATGAAACTTTGACAGCCATTGTAGGCGCTTAACTGTACACGTTTAGTAATACAATCCATGACTAACATGTCAGCAATGTGGCTACAAATACAAAAAATGTACAGTACTGCCTTGTTGTTCTGCCATTCTTATTATCTGTAGTGTATCCATTAAAAAATATTAAAATTAGGTCCGACAATGTGACCTCGGACAAAGTTTGATAGAAGACACCACCATGATCATGTTACATTAATAATTTACATGGTTTATTGAGGCTGCCATTGGATTTATGTTAAACTTAAAGCCTGGCTCATACCAGGGGTGGTATTCTGAGATTTATTTTATCTCGATTTTAGTGAAAAGATTTTAATTGTCATAAAAAGATTTTAAATTGCAACATTTCATTGGTGTTTGCGCAGATGAATTTCGCATACGCAGCCACTTTTGCGCAGTCATTAACCAATGATGTGCCACAAGCGTACATTTTGTTATGACAATTAAAATTATTTCACTAAAATCAAGATAAAATGAACCTCAGAATACCACCCCAGGGCTGTCAACCCTCCCGCTTATGGGGGAGTCTCACGCACCAATGCTCATTATCCCGCTGTCCAACCAGCGTCATGGCGGGAGACTCCCACCACTATGCTCCTCCCGCTCTCTCGCCAAGCATGTAAATCTCCCGCTTTATGAAAAAACCTCCCAGCAAACGTGTAAAATGAAAACTTCCCACACTGAAATATGTAAACAGCTGATGACCTTCTTTTTTTTCCTTTTTTTTTTGTTAGAGAATTTCTGAGCTAAAAGACAGCCGAAAAATGCTGACGACCTTTTTTTTTTATGCTTGTCAGAGAATTTTTGAGTAAAAAGACAGCCGAAAACGCTGATGATTTTTTTTTGCT
This sequence comes from Heliocidaris erythrogramma, assembly GCA_025617745.1. NCBI lineage: Eukaryota > Metazoa > Echinodermata > Echinoidea > Camarodonta > Echinometridae > Heliocidaris > Heliocidaris erythrogramma. The sequence goes on from CM046853.1 coordinate 29,420,050, forward strand.
TTTGTCAGAGAATGTTGGAGTAAAAAGATGCCCCAAAAAATGATTTTAAAAAACGAAAAACGCATCTCCCTCCAAGCATTTCGTAGGGTGTCATTCTGTGAAGAAAAAAAATTCTGAATGTGTAAAATGAGATTTTTGCCAGTATAGATTTTTGTATATTTCTGCACAAAGATGTCTCTATTTTTACTGTTTAATGAATAATGATGTTGGCCCACCATATATAAGTGTTTTCCTTCCTTTGTACAGTGAGATACCAGAGAAAAGAAAGGAGACCATTCATCGAGCACTGGCAAGTATATTGTTTTGTAGTCCAGTACTACAGTTGGCATAAGAATACAGGATCCAGGAGTAAGATGGCTGCACGTGGAGTGCATACATCAGGGCCCTCTTCAGGTTCTCAAGAAGCCCTGAACTCAATGATAAGTCAGTTCCAAACCAAACTAAAATTTAATGAATCAGAGATATCTTCAAACAGAAAAAAAATTTCATTCCTGGAAGGTGAGAATGGCTTTTTGAAAAAGGAGAATGTCTCACTCAAAGAAAATATATCTTCACTCAAAAAGGAAATACAGCATATGAAGGTAACACATGAAAAAGAGAGAGGCAATCAAGGGGATTTTAAGTTAAACCCAAAGGCCATGTCCGCATATGCAGGAGGACCACACAACCTTGATAATTCTAAGCAATCACCAGCATCATCATCACCTTCAGATATCACTGAGAATTTTGGAGTAGGATTTGTCCCTGGTAGGAACAGAGAGGGTGTACCATTTTGTGCAGAGATATTTGAAGGCAAGCTCTCACATGGCCCAGACGTAAAATTGAGGTTTGTAAATCTTGCATCTAAAATAGGCGAGAAGCTAGCTCAGCTTGGTGATGTACAGGTCAGAGAATCTAACCTTAAAAAGCAAATTGAAAACTGGCAAGTTACTGCTAAGCATTTATTGCAATTCTTTGCTATTCTTCAAGCAATTACAATAAATTCTGGAAATGAATGCAGTGCTTGGCTAGATGTGGCACTTGCGAATGTGAGCAACCAGTCTATCAGGCAGCGCATCTGCAAAATGTGGAGACTTCTACAGTGGAACATTCATCACACTCTCAACAACAGCAAAAAATGTTCACCTAAGACACAAGTGAAAATTGATGAATGGTTTACCCTACAGAATGGTACACTCGAAATTCCTGATGATATAGAACTGGCAATAGCTAACCTTTTGAAATCCATGTCTAGAGATTTTGGTGTAGCAATGGAGGAAGTTGCTGAGGGTCTCTCTTTGTCAATACCGATAGAGCCTGAAGAGGAGTCTTCAGGTATCTCCAGCAGTGATTCTTCATTGTCCTCCACGATCCCAGCTGAAGACCTCTGGACATTCAAAAGTATCCTCCAGAGCCTCGTAGAGAACATTGAAGATCTCTACCAAAAACATGCATTGTTGAACAAATCCTTAGTTCTTGATGGCTTGGATGAGATGGAGAGGGATATGTACCTTCCACAGAGAGAGGCTCTTGAGAATTATGATCTTGGGAACTTGCTAAGGTTGATGAGTTCTGTGATTCAAAGTCTTAGTCAGGAGGTGATATCAATAAATGCTGAGAAGGGCCATTGTCAGAGATGCGGACATGATATCAACAGTGAAGCCAAAGGGGACAGAAGCAATGGTAATGTTGTACATGTATGTTAGAATAAACTAGAAAGTATTGCAATCTGTCAGTCACTCATTAGGTTTTAGATGCAAACTTAATAACGCTATGATGTGTTCAGTCACTGCAATTTTATTATCAACAGAAATTTGTATTATATCCTCATTAATTAATTTGAAATCTTTAGAACTATTGTAAAAGCCTATAAAAATGGATGTTTTTTCTAGCAAAAGTGACACTTGTTCTTGCTATAGTATTTCTATCTTGATATACAGTGGAAACTCGTATAAAGAGGTCTGATATAACAATATTCCTGATACAACAAGGTAATATTCCTGGTCCCAGCTCTTTATATTCTGTTGTTTTTTAACCTGCTATAACAAGATTCCTGCTGTAACAAAGTAATTCTGATGGACCCAAGGACCTTGTTATACCGAGTTTCCACTGTATATAGGACTTCTTCTGTCTTTCTGCTGATATCATTTAAAATGAGCCATATTGCAAACCACTTACAGGTTTAGCCGTTTATTTTGGGTAATACATGTATATTTCAATTCATTTTTTTCCATTCAATCACAGAATCTACACTGCACAATCAGAGGACTCAAGGACAACTGAAAGGGCTTGATTCAGCTGGACTGTCTAGTGGTCTCAAGACTCTCAAGAGCAGAGAGACTGCTAATCAGATACAAGGCAGTATGCTCCCCCGCATTCCTAATTTGACTATGTCAGGTGGTGCATTGCCCAATGTACCAAACGCAGTGCGGCCAGTACATGGAAAATTTCAAGGAATTCATGGAACATTGCCTCCAAGGCAACTTACTGTCCTTCAAAACACCAACCCCCATGTCAGGTCAAAATCAGATACTAGTCTCTCTCCTCAGCAAAGGAAATTAGCAGATCAATCCTTACTTTCTAAGCCAGGCAGTCTTGACAGTGTATTTAAGCAAAAAAGTTCACCTCTTAATATCAGTACTTCACCACCACCTGTATTATACAGTCCCCAATTAGACCATCTGTCAGATTCAGATGATGACTTTCAGGTTCGTGGACCACCGGATACACCCCCTGAAGTCAGATCAATTGAACGTATGCAGATCGGGAGAGACAGCATTGAACTTCCTACAGAATCATCTGGAAGAATAGACAGACAGGGGGCATTCTCTAAGTATGCAATGCAAAGTGCATATCAACCTAGAGACGATGGTGCCCTCTTTGACAGAAGGTTTCCATTGAGTCAAGTTCATCAGTGTACTGGTGACAACAGTGGTACCACACAAGACATGGTCTTACCATCCTCAGTCCAGTGGAGTACTGTGCAGCTCAAGGATGGTGGCATGGCTTCCCCAAAACTGGAAGCCATGAGTCGGTTTAACACTGCCCAACAAAGGTCTCAGCATATGAACTACTTCAGTACCATACCCCAAGATAGTTTATTGAACTATACAGCTGATGTTGAAAGGGATGGTTTGGACACGTTGACCAATATTCCAAAGGCATCATTTGAATTAGGGAGAAGAGAACCTTGCCCAGTTTGCAAAGTGACTTTTCCAGACTATGTTCCAACGCAGGCTATTCAGAGCCATATCAATCTGCACTTTGATGAAAATCCAGGTAGTTTTGAGGTAATCACTGAAAGTTATAACTCACTAAATAAATAGGAAGTTTAGAAAGTAATTAGACCAATATATATTGGTGTTAATTAATTTAACAAACTCTTAAATGTATTTCTTAAATGGAAAACTATTGCAGAAGGTATAATAGTCATAGCACTTTGGAGTTCATTTAAATTAGTAGATTCAATGTAGTGTAAATTATATGTCCATGTACATTTTACAGATACAGTATAACGAAGATTTCTGTCATATGATTACCATGACAACCCCTTTGTTTCCTTAATACTCCAGAATTTCATACCCATAATGTATATGCATGTACTCTATCATATCTGGAAAGGATAGTATTCAAGAGTGGAATGTTGTCCCAAAATTATTCATCTTTATTTGAAATGACGTAAAGCCTTTATACAGTTGTCCTCAAAATTATTAATACCCCTTGGAAAAATTAAGATTTTTGCATTTTTGCAAATATGAAAGGGAACTGGATTTACTTGCAGATCATTCGAATACAGTTTTCATCTATAAATGAATGCTGTTTCTGGTTTTAACTCATTTGCATAACAATAGAAAAAGTGAGTTATCCAAACCTGATGTTCAAAATTAGTCATACCCTTGGTGATTCATTGTCTTTGTCTATCAATGTGAATCAAATCCTATGTGATTAAAGCTTGTAACCCTTCAGTACACCGTCATAATGCTTCTGGAGGTCTCAACTGAGATAGCAGGCCAATACAGTTGTACATCATTATAACAAACTCCTTGGGACCACAGAAATTACCTTGTTATATCGAAACTTTGTATATCAGGGTTAAAAACAAAAGAATCTAAAGAAGTGGGACCAGTAAATGACCTTGTTATAATGAGAGTTTGTTATAAAAGTGTTCTTTATAACGAGTTTCCACTGTACCTGGTATCCAATGGCTTAATTTCCTGGAGGATGGTGTCCAGAGATGCCTTCTCCTGGTCTTCAGGCCATTCCTTGGATTTAAAGGAGATTTAATGTATATAAGGGGTGTAGTTATTGATGTGACTTAGTGATTACGGGACTATGATATTAATATATTCATTTAGTTTTTTATTTACTTTAATGAAAATTTTGCACTTCGTAGTAAAACACTCTTCCTGAAGAGAGACCTTCCTTAGAGCCATTCTCTGTTGCACTGTCTGAGAGGGGGTTCGCCCTCATTATTTGGTTCCATTCTCAATCAGAGTGCTCAGGTAGGCCATGTTAGTGATGTTTAAGTCGCTTCATGACCCTGATGCCAGGTCACCATTAATTACAGTTTGTATCCTTTGAGTACCTTACACATCCCAAATTGACTTTTACTGTGCCAATTTTCATATTTTTGATACTATCCTTGGTATGGTGCAAGCCTTCATCAGAGTACCCACTTGTGAAGGACCTAGTGACAGGTGTCCACATCCAAGTGTGTCAGTTTGTGTAACGGAACTTACTGAATAAAATGGCATCAACTAACATTTAGACCTCTACCATGGCCTTCCTAAACATTCTTAATGAGTTTGGAGCAAAAGTATGGGGCCAACTCCCTCTCAGATAGTGCAACATGGAAGGGCTCCAAGGAGAGACTCTCCAGGAAGAGTGTTTTGTTTTGTCTCCAGAGTAAAATTTTCATCAAAATAAGCAGAAAACTGAATGAAAATAACGGTATCATAGTCACATAACCACTAAGTCAATAACTACACCTCTTGTATACATTAAATCTTCTTTAAATCCAAGGAATGCCCTGAAGACCAGGTGAAGGCATCTCTGGACAAAATCCTCAAGGAAATTAAGCTATTGGGTACCAGGTATTTGCCTGCTGTCTCATTAGAGATCTCCAGAAGCATTGGGACAGTGTACTGAAGTGTTACAAGCTTTAATCACAAAGGATTTGATTCACAGTCATTGGCAAAGTCAATGAATTACCAAGGGTATGACTAATTTTGAACATCACCAAATTTGGATAACTCACCTTTCCTATTGTTATGCAAATGAGTTGAAACCAGAAACGGCATCCATTTGTAGATGATAAATAAATGTATTCAAGTGATGTGCAGGTAAATCCAGTTCCCCTTTCATTTTTACGAATAATGCAAAAATCTCAATTTTTCGAAGGGGTATAAATAATTTTGAGGACAACTGTAGATTGAAATAAAGGTCCATATGTTTTATGCCAGGTTACCCTCCCAAGAGTTTGCATACATAATTGGTTATTCTCATTATTACATGTATCATATAATGAAATAATGACAATTATTTTTATTCTAATAATTGTCATTTTTTCGTGAAGGTTTACAGAACAGAAGTCATTAAATCTTGTATATTAGATGAATGAAAAAAAGTTTTCATTAATTTATATTCATATCCGAAATCATATAGGCCCTACATGTATATTTTTTCTTTGTGTTTCCTTCCTTTAAATTACTGAAGCCTAAAATGAAAAGAAAATCGGACTCAAGTTACATATACTGTACATTTACAACGCGAAAAATACGATTACTTTTAAATTATTAAAGTGGCCGAAATCACTCCTTGTATATAAATAAATTGCTCAAAACGGAACACAAATATGTCCAGGTAATGTTCAGGTGGAGAGAAAGAAGCTGTGAATCAGAAATTACAAACTATGGTTTTTAATTCCATAAGTATATACGGCTAGGAATAGTGGTTGGATCAGTTCGAAGATTGATACCGACTTCAGTATTTGCGGTTACTTTAGGGTTGCTCCGACGTTATATGCTCCGGCGACAAAAACTCTGGTCTTCATTTCGTCAAAGATATACGTAAAGGGTGGGGTTGTGTTTTAGGTCAGGTTTAAGGTTAAGGTTAGGTATTTACTATAGTGTTTAGTCCAGGGTTGAAGTTAGGTTAGGGTTATGGTTTAATAGGGTTTAATGGGGTTTCTTTTCTTCCCTTTTACTTTCCTTCTTTTCTTTTTTTATTCTTGTCCTTTTTTTTCCTTTTCTTTTTTCCTTCTTTTTCTTTTCTCCTTTTCCTTTCATCATTCCACTTCCCTCTCCCATTCCCCCTCCTTTTTTTTTTGTCCGTCAGCAATTTTGAGTTGGTGGGGGGGGGGGGGGGGGGGGGGGGGGGGGCGGGGATGTGACACCCTCTCTAGCGTCGCCGCCGCTGCTTAAACGTACATATTTATTGCCTTCAGTATGACCATCAAAAAAAAAATTTGTTCAAACATCGTTTTTTGTCAGTTTAAACGAATAATGAAGATAAACTCACACACACGCATAAATTGAAATCAGTTAGGCTTTACCTGGGCTGAACATGGCATACGCGACACAATTTCTGAATACTTGCGAGCAAAAAAAAAATGACCTTTTTTAATGAAAATGTTATTTTGTTACAGATCTAGATCTATATCCGTTAGGTAATTTCAAATTGTCTCCCCCCCCCCCTTTTTTTCTCCCCCACCAGTACAAGAGTGGCTGCTTCCTATGTGGCAGGAATCGTTCCCATTTTGGGGCTTTTAAACTAATGTTGAACCGTAGATTCCTCCTCTAATCTGAAAATCCCATTTGTGAAATTATACAAAACATGGGGGGGGGGGGCTGATTTGATTTCTCTCATTAAATACGGTTTTGCAACCTTTTTTTCCGAGGTTTTATGACACATGTCTACTTAAAAAGTAGGGGATGGGGCTGTGGAAGGTTGGCAGGTATGTTTTCTTTTAACTAAACACCCCACGGAATTTCCGAATTATATAGCAGGAGTACATTTGTGGACATGTTCAGCTCCATATACACGTACCTAGCCTTTAAAGGAGAATTAACCTCAAACAATAAAGACGATAGTGTTCAAAGGTGTTATTTATTCCTACTTGTTAGACTATATGGCTTCGCGTCAAAATATACGAGATCGATACGAATCAAGATTTTCTGAGCAAAATTTATCATCTGCTAGCAATATGTATCGTCTGCTAGCAATACATGGGGGCTGCCATTTTTTTATGTGTACAAGAAGATTTTCTTAATCCAAATGCCCAATTGCCTTTTTCAAAATTAAAAACCCATTTGAGATTAAAAATATAGAATAGATATGTCAATTTATTTTTAAACTGAAGATTTCCTTATATATTTCTGTTGAAAATCGATATTCGCTTAATATAAATCTATTTTCTACATACTGTGACGCAATGGACGGAGCAAATTAATTCAAATTTTATGGATGCTTCTTCCCTGAGCATCTATAGCGGCAAACTATGCATTCACCTGCTTTCGGATAATGGGACTTGAAAAGTCAGAATGCATGCTGCATATATTATGTTCTGCTCTGTTTGGCAAACCCAAGAAAACAGATTTTTGTTAAGCAAAACCAGACAATTTAAAAGTATCATTATAAAGATTTAATTTTTATAAATCATGTAAACACCCACTTTATATTTTTCGTCACATATGGGATTTTAGGTAATGAAGAAAATCAATTTAGGTCTTGGATTCAAAATATCTTCCTGACCGGAACATTTCTCAACGGTTCATGTACAAATCCAAATCAGCAAGAAAATGGCAGCCCCCATGTAAATGAGTAGGAGACGATACCGGGTGTTGGAATATACCCTTTTATACCCTTTTCTAATGTCTTATTAGAAAATGATTTAGGCCAATAAGTAGGAATATATTACACCTTTCAATATAAGTAAATTTGTACTCAGGGGTTAATTCTCCTTTAATTCATGCGATTGTGCTGCTCTGTTGCCTGATTGATCTTCGAAACGCGCGGAATAATCCTCTGATTGTTTGCGCAGAGACTTGCGTGTCGACTTCCGATAGCGATTATAATTGGCCTTTATCAGTACTGTATCGCAGGTATCTCATAATTCTGATGCACAATCGAATCTGAATCTGAATTATATACATTTACATGTATTTACATCCGTCTGTTAAAATGGGGTTGGGGGGGGGGGGGGGTACTCATTATTCCGAAAATACAATAGAGCCTATACATAACTTTACGGAATTTCCCATAGCAAGGGCTTCATAATTCCGAAAATGAAAAGGGGTTCGTAATTCCGAACATTTGATGTATTACTCCGAAGGTTCATAATTTCGAAAATGAAAAAGGGTTCATAATTTCGAAAATGAAAAGAGGTTCATAATTCAGAATGTTACTTATAGTTATCCCGAAAATACAATAGAGCCCTACATAACATTACGGAATTACGAACCTTCGGGAATATTAACCCTTTTTAATTTTCAGAATTATGAACCCTATTTCATTTTCGGAATTACGGACCATATTTCATTTTCGGAATTACTAAATCATAGCATGGTTTGGCTCCTGCATATTTACAGGAGTCATTTAGACTGTGTGATTATTCATATTGTCTAAGATCTCAGGGAAATATAATGTTACCAAAACCCCAAGAGGGAGTGTTGCCGTAGAATGTTCTCGTACAGAGGCTCACGTCAATATGATGATTTTACCTATAATGTTAAATTGATTGATAACTTTAATACATTTTGCAACTTATTAAATATACGAATTCCATTTAGCTATGATCTTTAAAGGAACATGCCTGTTTTGCCTATTCAGGGACGGGTGGGGGGGGGGGGGGGGTGGGTTGCCATTTTTCTCTCTTCTCTTTTTAAGGTATTTTGATTTTGTTTATTCTTAACTCATGACTATATGTCATTATTGTCATTTTGTTTCTTTGTGTATAATGATATATTTGTTTTATCTGTGTATGCATGTGGACCCCAGGGAAGAACAGCTTTGTTTCACATAACTGAGTGGGCCATCCAGCCAATTCACATTTTTCTGATGTTATTATGTATCATTCTTGTTTGTCTGTAATGTTTCAATGACTGGAAAATAAATACAATACAATACAATACAATTTTCAACCGATACCTTGATAGCATTCTTCCTTATGCCTTACCGAGCAAAATCACTTTGAAAAGGCTTTTGCTAAACAGTCGGGTAACGTCGCGTCGCGTTGGTAGAAATTTTCGAACATTTTTCAGGAAGGTGTCTTCAAGGGGACAAATTGAAAAAGAGTCCATCTCAGTATGAGTTTTCCCGTTTTCAGGCTAAAAACGACAAACAAGGGAATAAAGAAAACAATAGAAGGATAATGCAAAGAAAAACATGAACTATAAAGAGAGAATTCCCAAAACGAACGCATCTACACTATATACAAATTGTTCTCATATTTTGGGTTAATGTATGCCGACATCTTTGACTCGTGTCTTGAAGATGTCGATCGATGGTAGTCAGTAGACGTAAGTAAAGGTAACAAAACTAGATTAAATTAATTGAAGCTACTAACAGACTAATATAATGCTTACCTGTCACCATCTTCCCCTCACCCTGAGGCTGAGCTTGAACTTGAAGCCATCGTGCGATGATACACCATCCCGGTGGCCTGTACTTTGATGAGCAGGGAGAGTTTAAAATTTGAATGTCAAAATCAAGTTGCACAGAATAAGTGGTCAATATTGGAAAGGATGCAGCAACGTTGGTTAACAAAGGGAGGGCTCAATAGCAATTCTTTGGTGTTCTTTTTTTTTTGTTTCTTTCACGAAATTTCTCAATGAGAATGAATACGGTTTTAAGCACAAGCTTTTCACTTGCTTGCCTGACCATGCAGCTAACAACACAGCAAAGAGTTTTCATAGTAACCGAATGGAACCGCACTGGAAGCCTTCAGGAAGTTGCCCAAGCTTTCCAGCGTCGGTTTCCTGATCGGAATGTTCGGTCAAAGTCAACGATCTGGAAGAACGTTCGAAAATACCAGAATGAAGGTACAAGTTTGAACCTCAACAAAGGCTGATCTGGGAGGCCAAGGTCAGTCCGAACAGAGGACAACATTGCCGCAGTTCAGCAGGAAGTAGCTGCAAATCTCCATGTCTCGACGAGAAGAAACGGACTTGGCATGTCAAGGTCTTCCTACCACAGGATCATCCGACTGGACGTGTAATGGTATCCTTACAGGATACGCATTCGGCACCAACTACTAGAAGCAGACATGCCCAGACGACTCCGATATTCCCAGTGGTTGCTGGATCGTGGCCCAAGGTTTGTTGAAAACCTCATCATTGGAGATGAAGCGTCCTTCTTCATGAACGGCAAGGTCAATAACCACAACGTCCGGCAGTATGTTCCAATCCACAACCCACCACCGTTCAACTACGATGTCAACATCAGTCGCGAGAAGGTTTCCGTCTGGGTAGGACTCTGTTGTAATGGATCGTTGATCGGACCCTTCTTCTTCAACGGAAATCTCGATGGAGAACGCTACCTACATGTACATCTTATCAACGAAGACATCGTTCCAGAACTTGATCAACACTTCGTTCGCCAGCCTGATGGGAGCTTCGAAAGAGTCTGGTGGGTACAATATGGAGCACCGCCTCATCGAAGATTAGTCGTCAGGGAGAGACTGCAGGAACTCTTCAACAACAGAGTCATCGCGTTGAATCATGATGTCGAATGGCCTCCCAGGTCACCAGATCTCATCCAGTGTGACTTCTTTCTTTGGGGCTTTCTGAAGAGTAGGGTCTACACCTCCCCACCACGAGACACTAATGACCTGCGTAGAGGATCGTGAGAGAGTGTGAGGCACTGCGGCACCAAGAACCCGTGATTTGCCAGGCAGTATAGGAGCCATGAGGGGCAGAGCACAGGTGTGCGCGGACAGGCATGGTGGACATGTTGAGGGACGTTGGGGATAGAGTTACACGGTCCAAGATTTATGAGTTGCTCTTGGAAAGGATGAAATTTAAAAGAAGTAAAACTTAGTTTCATGGTTTGTGTGTCGTTATTCGGTGTCACAATTAGGCGTCACAATTCTTTTAAGTGGAAAATGCAAGAGATTGCAAAGATTGAGGTTAGAATATCACTGAAATGAAATAAGGTTGAAATGAATTGAAGATAACTTAGATAAAGAATGTTAAGGATTGAATAGAAATCGGGAATGAAAAATGGGATGCATGGAGACTGTGAAAATGTAAAAAGCGAAAAGATGCAAATAGCCAGGAATGATTCATAAAGTGAAACAAAATGTATCACATTAAAAGCAAGGATTGAGCGAAAAGGGGAAATGAAAAGAAAAACCTGAATTAACCGAAACATGAAAACTGTAACAGAAACAGAAAACCAAACACAAGATAGAAGATACTGAAGACAAAACAGAAAACGTGATAACAACATGAAGGGAATTGAAAACAAACTCGAATAATCTGCATTAAAACGTTCGCACCAATATTCTGTGCAAATCGATTCTTACATTAAGCTAGTAAAATTGTTCTAAGTCGGTCAAGCATAAACAAATCTTCGTGTATTTGGTATCACATAAAAGAAGAGACTTTATTCTAAAAGTGTCCATGTTTTATTCCAATCCTATTTCATTATCAAGATATCTATCTCCAAAAACGGGTTTCCTGTTTTTTCTGGGACGCACTGTATATATATATATATATTATTTTTTTATTTTTTTATTTTTTATTTATTTTTTTATTTTTTATTTTTATTTTTATTTATTTATTTATTTATTTATTTATTTTTTTTTTTTGGGGGGGGGGGGGTAGCGATATTCGTGTATTCTCTTAAAGGTGATATAGTTAAAATGAGTATTCAGATAAATGTATTTCTGTTATGTTACATGCCTCTCCGAGTCTCTCTTTCGCCCTCTTTTTAGTTCTGTGTTCGAGAGTCTGAGATTGTGATTGAAATTGATATATGTATTACAGTTATGAAAATCGAGGTTTATATAGGCTAGGTGCCTGTCCCAAAATAGTCAACCCATTTGACATTTTGAACCCATGCATAAAGTTACTAATACCGTCCTTGAACAAAGCCGCCTGGTTTGGCCCCAGAACTCCCCCCCCCCCCCCCCCCCCCGAAAGGGCCCCAAGTCGGGTCGATTTCAACCCATCTAACATTTACGCCAAACTTTGTCAGAAGCAAGTTGTATGATTACCAAAACCAAAAACTGACAAAATTATCTGTCGGGATGGGTTGTCAGTCGGCCCCTGTAAATTGGGGTATATTTTTTCCCCCTCATGACTCGTGGACCGAATCTTGTCAGAATTAAGAAGTATGGGTGTACATTAGAAAAAACATAAAAACTGACAAAATTTCCATCGGGAAGGGGTGTAACACGCCCATGAAAAAGAAAAGTGCTCCGTGACCACGCTTTGCTGCTCAAAATACTCTGGATGTAGAGAAAAAAAATATTTTCCAGATCAAATTTACACAAAACAATCTTTCTTGGGGTACAATATTATGAAAATTTCATTGCTTTCTCAAAAGTAGTCAAGTGATATTGTCCATCTGCGCCTGTTTGACAAGGCATAATAGAAAATGTGTAAGGTATTTGTGTAATTGGTAGATTTCAGCACATAGCCCAGGTATGTCTTGAGAGCTGGTCACATTTTTCCAATAACATTAACGATAACGAGATTTTCCATTTAAGGCGCTCCGTGGTATGAATACGAGTACGCGTACATGTGTCTGTTAATAGTAGGGCAGCTCTCGGGTGTACCTTTAATGAAAAATCTCGCTATCGTTATGTTATCGGACACATGTGACCAGCCCTTTTAAAAACAATGCCCTCTATTATGTCTTGTTAAACAGGTGCAGCTGGACAGTGTGTGTACATGTATTTACATCATAATCCTGACAATATCATTTGACTACTTTTGCGAAAGCAATACCATTTTCACAATTGATAACTTATCATTGAAATGATAATTAATTTGACACAGAATTGCACCCCAAGAAGGTTACAATACTCGAGATTGCACTCTCTAACTTTGGTCTAAATTTGATCTAAATTTAAAAGGACACTGAGGAGTTATTAAGGGTTGTAACACCAAAAATGTTTTTTCTCTGGATCGATCCAGAGCATTTTGGGCGGCAAAGATTGGTCAAGGGGCACTTTGGTGTTATTTTCAGGGGCGTGTTACACCCCCTTCCCGATGAAAATTTTTGTCAGTTTTTATATTTTTGTAATGCACACCCATACCTCTCCCTTCTAACAATTTTTTTAGGGGCCGACTGACAATCCATCCAGTTTGTGTTTTGGTAATACAATACATGTATATACATGTATAGCTTCCTTCTGACAAAGTTTGGCGCATATGCACTTAGATGGGTTCAGGCTGATAAGCTTTTTGTGAAGATGGAGATCTAAGTAACTGGGGTCAAATTTGAATGGGGTGACTTTTTCGGAACAGGCTCCCAGACTAATACGAAAGTCAAAAAAAAAAAAAAAGAAAAGAAAAGAGGGTAACGTTGCATGTAATCTGCGGGGTATGATACTACAGAGCGGAAGCCTATATTTTCTAAATTTTAAAGACATGCATCCTGTCTATAAAATGAGGTCTATTTTATTTTGAAGGAAAAAATAATGCCACAGTTCTATCTTTTTAACTAAATTTCTTCAGTTTTATTGTTTACTTTTACTTATGTATGCATACACTCTTAGAAATGTTGGGTAAATGCCACTGGGTAAATGAAGATTGGGCATAGGTTGGTTAAATCTTGCTCAACTTTTACATGCATTTACCCAACATTGGTCAAAAAATAAGAATGAAATTGGTAAAGTTTACCCAAAAGTTGGTCGGACTCATAAGGACCCTCATGTTGGGTAAAATTTGGGTAAAATTTGCCCAATATTTCTAAGAGTGTACCAATAGCTGTTACAGTCACTTGATTGATATTTATCTTTTCAACCAAACTGCAGCGGGTATAATTGTAGACATTATATACTCAACCAAAAAGTAAGTCCCCTCCCCCCGACAACTTTTAATACATGTAAAACTCGAGAAATATTTGATGAAATTTGTTTCATTTGAGAAGCAAAGTATGTAGAATATTCCTTTTTACATTTCTATTGCTTCTTTGCTAATGATTTATTACGTTTTCATAATGAAACTAGGGTTTTTACTGCTGTCGGTACATGAAGAGTTGCACTTTCCTCTTCATAATGCAAAGCAGGGCTTACATGTTGGCAAGTCCAAGCTATTTTGTGCTTTATATGTTAATTACCGACCACATCTAAGATAATTAGCATTTCTGATGATTGCATTGAAGAAATTAGTCCTACTAGAGCTGGAATCTCTATGAAATTAACTGAAGTAAAATGATAAATTTGATGTCAGTATAATTCTGTTCATAATAGTTCACAGGTAACCAATAAAATTGGTAAGGAAACTCTGCATACTCTGCTTTTTGAATGAAAATATTGTAATCAATATCTCTCGTGTTCTATTAAAAAGTGTCGGGGACTTTTTTGGTACCTCTCTCGATCTCTCTCTTCCGTAGCACCTTTCTCCATGTTCATTCTATTCCCATATCCCTCTCTTTATAATATTCTTCATGCCTTCACAGGCGCGGATCCAGGGGGTGGCGCAAGGGGTGTGCGCCCCCCCCCCCCTCTAGATGGCCGTTTGGCTTTGTCAAACGGAGGGTTCCTCAGTGTGCGCCCCCCCCCCTTTTTGAAAATCCTGTATCCGCCCCTGCTTCATTATAGACCAAAAGCTTTTCATCTCTCTGTATCGTTGTTCCAGCTAAGACTACGTTTGGCTCCACTGACCTCCGTGCATGTCTGTCCATGCATGAGAAGGTTGACAGATGTCAGTAATATTAATGATTATCCCATAACAGACGGTTATTTCTGTCTAGCCTTCATATTGCTGTAATCCATGGAGTTTGCTTCAAAAGTTACCATGAAAAGATGCATTAATCTAATATTTTGAGCCCATATCCATTCCATTCTGTTTCTCTCATTATTACAGCCACTTTCCATCGAAATGTCCCCCTTCCCCTGCTCAGGCCAAAAATTCAGTACCTTGAATATGAGAGGGGGGGGGGGGGGAAGTACTAAAAATGTATATCCACATTTATAGAGTTTTCTGTCATATGGATTTTACTTGGAGGGTTAATTAGCACACAAAATTTATCATTATTACATGAAATTTTCTTTTTAGGCTACAAATGAAACAAAAGAGAATGGCAAAGTTAAACAATATTACATAAAAAGGTGTCACCACTTTTTATTGAAATTCTAACTACTGTAAAATAGACTACAATGTACACGTTTATAAATGTACATGAACACAGTTATCATTCTGTAATATATCTTGTTTACATTACACTATCTAAGCCTTGTTTAGGCTATACACATGTTGATGTACTTCAATATGCAGCTCTCAGATATAATCAATTTGTATTACTTTCCTGCAAATATCTTTATCAGCCAAGTTCAATAACTATTGAGAAGAAAAATTAAAAACAAAAATTATGGAGGTTACAGTACAGTATGACGATAATATCATACTTCAAACAACAACAAAAAGAAAAAGAAATGTAGGAGGAGCTCTTCAAGAAACATTTTACACAGTTCATAGTTACTGGGTAGTTTCATATGCATGTACCCTTGAAATTCAAATGATACAATCAAGAATCATTCAAATGCTGAGAGCTATAAGGGTGTTAACTCTTATATTTTGAATGCAGTTAACAACCCTTCTGGCATTCAACAGATTCTCAACTATTTATTATTTTCACAGTGTACAAAGCACTCATGAGGCCTGCACACTCTATTGTGTCAATAAATATGCATGGTCTCTATTGCATGTATACACATTGGGCTATCAATACAATGCTAACAATTTTGGTATACTGATATATGCAATAGAAAACTCATTGAAACTAACCATTGTCAAGCATAGGAATAATACCAATAATGTTCCAATCGTTACCACACAATAATGGGCAATGTTTAACTCCTTATGATGAACCCTGTGTAAAGTTATATATTTTGAAATACTGAACACAATGTCACATTTAATGTGCAAGCGTAGGGATCATTTACGTTAATATGCAAATACTCGACTTCAGTATTGTACGTTTATCTATCTTTGCAAACGGTATATAAACAATTTTGTTACAATATTACACATGGTGCATCATAGTATAAATGCTATACTATCTAATCATTGTTAGCCAAGTCATAGCAGAGGTTACCGGTACCTAAGTATTTATTTTCAGATTTATGTGTATTCAGTTTGTTTCATAGACCGTAAGTTAATATCATACAAGAATTTCTGCATGAGGAGATCTGGGCTGAGTGAATATAGACTCGCCTACATTTTTCTGATGTATATTTCTACAGAGATATATATGCATATATATATACCCCTAATGGGTACATTAGGAGGACAGTTTTTGTTCTTTTTCTTTGTTCAACTGTCGACCTAATGTACCAACTGTCTACCTAATGTAGGGGTCGCTATTATGACGAAATAAACTGCATTGTTAGGTGTCGACCTAATGTACCCTTTAGTAAAATACACTGGCATATATATGCATATATACTGGCATATAATGCATATGCATCTACACTGCTCCTTTGTGACCATTTAAATACATAACTTCCCTATTGGCATTTACATGTTAATGAGACTCCCTTGGCAGGGTCTGGGGAATCCCCTGTAACTGATCGGAAAAGCAACAACAAACAGATTCTTTATGATATACATGTACTGACAGGTTCTATTTTGTCATTATCACTCACCGCACTATTAGCCGCATGAAAATATGCATGCATTTCAAAGTCTTCATTGCCTTTCAAAAGTAATGTACTAGTAATCCTTCAATAAATCCCAAAAGACAGGCAAAAAATGTCATATGTGAGATCAAGATCACTTCACCATATGGCAAAATATGTGTTTATGACGGGGAATAAAATCAAAGTTCCTCAAAATCTACAAGTACATAAACACAAAACTCAAAAATATACATCTACATTTATGTACATTGTGCGGTGACATCCTGTCAATCAAGAATGAGAGAAACATATTTCAAAAATAAGCATTCATGAACTGTGATCAAAACACATCTGGCAATTATGACCATGCTCTAGATTTGCTAATATCACAGCAAAATAGGCACAGAAGACGGACATATTTCAACATTCCTTTAATGAAAGAATCTTCGAGAGGGAAGAGAGAAAGAGGGATAGCGGGAGTAAGATAGGAAAAGAGATTGATAAAGACAGAGAGAGAGAGAGAGAGCAAGAAGAAGAACAACAACAACAAAAAAGGCATCAACAATTCTGAAGATTTATATATTTTTTGATGGAATGGTGTGAGCATCCAGAGTTCAAAAAATTGCTTAAGTTCCAACATTACAAAATTATAATCATGGTAAACAGTTATTTTTTTTTTAAAGAAGGGAGAAAAAGAGTTATATCAAGCCTGGGCATCAGTTATAATTATTGCTGCTTCCATGCACGAGAAGATAAATTATACTCCCTGGTCTACCTCCTATTAGATTTTACCCGATTCAAGAGGAAATATTTGTGAAAGAAATTCATCTCACTGTTTTTAAAGTGAGCATTTCCAATAGACTAAAAACAGTCCCAACACCACACAAACAAAAAAAAAATATATAAATTTATATGATAAATAGACCGATCTCTCATAGAATTTTTTTTTTTTAATGTTCCATCATATAGTGAAAGTATCAAAGTGCTGTCAATCCTAATGAGCAGTTGGCAAAAGTGAAATAATGTACGGTAAACAACTTCAAACAGTGTCGTATGAGACTGATCTCTTGGCAGTTATAAAAGTATATACTGTAATCCATATAGAGCTTATATGGATTACAGCCAGTCTTCCAAACTAGAATTTTTCTTCTTTTTTTTTGCCAATTAAATTTTCACTTTCACAATATTTATACACATAAAAGCTCTTTAGTTATGGTTACACAATTTTCTATACAATAGGAAAGAATATACAAATAATTGCTAATTAGAAATTAATACCATTTGCATGTTGGCATTGCAGTAATGCCCAAAATTTACCTGTATTTGTTACCTTTATGATCTGTATAAATGAGTGAAACAAACTTTGGTGACCAGTATTTACGTAAACACGTCTCAGAACTTTCGGTCAGCCACACACCCTCAATCAATTAAAATATTCATCTGTATTTGATTAAATATGATAATGCACATCTAATTATTACTTCCTGTAATCTGCTTCATAGTAGGGTTAGAATTTTGAAGAAACGGGTGTAAAATCATTTACAACTAATACATTTTTTTCAAAGATTTTCCAAACAAAGTTAGATTCCATACAGATAGGTACTCATCATTCAAAAAAAAGAAAAGAGTAATGACAGAAACAAGGATGCAAGTAGCCCATTAAGCAATTTATCACAAGAGATATATGTAAGCACATCATAAGAAATTGTCAGTACCATTGAAATGATTTATCATGAAAGGTAAACTGTTCATGTGTCTCTCACTTTTTTGTCATGTACATGTATTAACTTATTGATTGAATCCGTGAAGGCAAGAAAGTCATGGTTCCATACATAATATAAAGCCTGTCCAACATCTGCATGCTTAGGGCATAAAGTACTTTACCAAGAGTCAAACACACATCCCTCTCACTGAAAGTCATGAAGACAGTAGTGGGTCTAACCAGTGAGGGGGCCCTGGCATTATGGAAGGTTGGGGGGGGTCTTTACCCTATATCGGTGGATGAAATGTGAATTTATAACACAACCCATCAGGGGGAGAGGGGTGTAGAAAAAAGTCTCTTCTTTTTATTTTCCTATCTCCCATCTCCCTTTTCTCTTTCTTTTTTCTTTTAGTTCTTTTCTAAAATCATTTTTGTTTCCCTTCTTTTTTTCTGCTGGGTGATTGTGGACACATGTGCCCCCCCCCCCTGTAGCTATGCCACTGCATGAAGATAAATGAGTCTTCAACTATGCTCATGTTTATCATTATATCATAACTTGAGTGAAGGATTTGCAATTGCTCAGATATATTCCTTAAGCTATAGTTCAACAAGTTATTTGGCAGCAAGCTAGAAACATTTTTTTTTGAATATGCAAAACAATTACCAAATTGCAAAGTTGGTGGAAAAAAATCCTCTCAAACAATCACCTAGGCTAATTAAATCAAGAGATGATGGGTAATAGCAAATCAGCCAATTTTATATGACACTCTACAATGCAATGTTTACCCACATGCAAGAAAAGTAAATGAAATCCAGCTTTTTTCCTTAAATAGCAGATATTAGCAAATCACCTTTAATATATAATAGCACTGTTATGTAATGTATATATTTTTTTCATACAAGTAAACAAATTTCAGCTAATTTCATTTTACATATTAAACACCCTTTGACACTACCTTTCAATAAATTTGTGACTCAACCTGTGACGGTTTAGGAAGATTATATATCAAACAATCGATTGCTGCTTGGTTCCCAAAGAACAGAAACAGAATACTTGGTAACATGAGAAAATCCTAACCGCTCCTATCTTGATAGAAAAGATTTTAAACAAGACTGTGGGCTAACATTACATATGAATTACCTGTCTAGGATCTAATTTTAAAATGGCCAACCTGATACTGTATTTCACTTCGCTCTCAATTCTCCAGATGATGAGTTTTTCATCGACCTTTATCTCAATGGAATTACAGGAAAAAGAGGATGAACAAACAATTTGGGGGAAGTTTCATACACATGGGCAAAAGATCTCATCATTACAGCACTAAAGAATTAGTCTTGAAATTCCTTCTACAAAATTGTTTCAAGACCTCAGACTTAATAAGCATGATACGAGAAGTGAATGTAAATTCTCAGTAAAACAGATAAGTGGAACAATAACAGTACATCTACCCACCAGTTATGGAAACACTTAGGTAGGATATTGCAGGTGTCAAATACATTCCTTTCGCTTTCGCTTTCCAACATACCCTCATTTCTGAGGTATCAATTACCCAGGCCAATAAGAGCACAAACTGATTCACACTGAGGGTATAGCTAAGTTAAGCCAAAACATCTCTTCATTTACTGTGTCTACATTCAACCCTTCATATGCATGTAGTGAAAATATCAATATTAAATATTCCATCACCTATTAATGTTATGTTCATCAATGCATAGGTAATATTGATTTGAAATAAAATCATGAATCAAGTTGATCACATTGAAAGTGGGTCATCTTACTGCGGTCATCTACATTGTAGGAGAAAATACGCTTTTTTATGATGAATAAAGTTTGATGTGCTGGAATCTTCAGCTTCATTCTCATATGCTGACCTTAGAGGACATAAAAGAAGGGACGAGTTGCACCTCATTGACTCTTGCAAACAAGCTCCGTATAACACATTTGCCAGAAACAAAGGCAACGCACTGCAATCTACATCTCCTTTTTTATGTACTTAATATGCATGTAGTCAGGATGACAGTTTGCTTGTTTGTGTCCCTTCTGGAACAGAGGAAGGGGAAGAGTACATCTTTGTGAGATGGAACAAACGGTGTAAAGTTCTCTTTCCTTTTTTTTTTGGCTTTTAAATGATTACGCACTTTTCATCCTTCATCTGAGGATTCCCGTCAATAAGTTCTAGCACCTTTTTAAAAATTTCCTCCACACTCTGTAATGAAGAGAAAGCAAAGATATGAGAAATTTATTTTAACAGTATTCAAACAGTACTACAAATATAAATGAATCTATGAGGTTACAGTAAAATCTTACATTTTTAAATTTTCAAGATATATTGGACATTCCCATTCTACTACTAATTTGGACAGAAAAGAAATCTTTAAAAAGAAAAAAAATACACGTACAATGTATAGATGATATGCCTGTACATGTATATTGTAGTTCATTAAATTTGTTTAGCCTTGTTACAAAATGCAGAAATGCCTGTAACTCAATGCCAGATACAGCATCACATAGGATCCATTACTTATTTTTCAGCTGCCGTACTCTACCGTAATGAAAGTAACTCATTCTACAAATTTCATACACCATTAATTATAGAAAGTACAATCAAACAAGGAGAAATGCCGCTCAATTCCCTGAAAGCCGAGGATCAAATTTAATGGATCAACCAAGGTTACAACGATTTAGTCTATCCCCAACATTGACATGTATTACATCGTATTACAGTGGCATATCTAGGGGACAAGGGAATAAAAAATAATACAACAAGAAAATATATCTTTTATATCATTAGACTTGAGTGGAACCCCATTTACAAAGAACACTGTTGGAACAAACTCTCGTTATAACAAGGGAATTTCTCTGGTTCCTCTTCTTTGTATTCTATTGTATTCTAGCCCTGATATACATGTATTAGCAAGGTGTTAATATAGCAAGGAAATTTTCCTGGTCCAGTGAGTTTGTTTCAACCCTTTCAAGACAACTGGCCACATTTTGTGGTTTGGTTGAATTGGTTCAATAACTTCTGATTCAGAGCTCTTTAAAAATAAATACCAGATGCATGAGTAGTGAGAGCAAAAACTTCAGCACACATTATGTCCAATTTTATTGCATGACCATATTGTGACCAGGCACCACAAAACCACCAAAAAGTCACCAGATATGAATTTTTAGTTAATGTCTGATTCTGAAAGAGCAGATTCTCAGCTTTAAAATAATATATAACTCATTAGCATTGGATGTTCCTAAGTCACTGTATAAAGAGAAGAATGCACAGTCCCTAATAATGTTACTTCTGAGAAATAAGGGTTTATAAAAGTTTGCAGTCTATTGAAGCACTCCGACTTGCAAGATGTTGTGCTAAGGTGACAAAAGGCGGATTAAAACTCAATGAAAATTTCTATGAAGGGATTATCAGATTGTCCTAAAACTTGGCATAAATAGTCATATCCTGTTTATCATAGTACGCAAGTATCGATGCAAGAACTTACTCCGTTTAAAATTTATGGGAGATCAATATGAGACAAGTATTCAGGGTCATAAAAAAGAAAAGTAATACAACAAAATCCAGAGAAGACACACATAAGTCTGATAAAAAAACTGTCAAAAATCCCACTTTTAAATTGTTTGGTGCCTCCAAATTTTTAGATTACTTAGACCCCGTTTACACAGAGACTGAACTCGACTTTAGTCGAATTTGAACTCGAGTTCATTTGTGTGTAAACAGGGTAGTCGCAATTAGAACTCGAGTTCAAAACTTGAATTTGAATGACGACCCAGAGCAACTTTTATCGAATTCAAACTCGACTATTATCGAATTTAAATTCGCTATTTGCAGTGTGAACGGACACGTAATTGAAAGTCGACTAGCAAATATCCAGCCAGTGACCCCGTCATACGTCACTTCCAGTATTGCTAAGCAACGCTAAGCGTCACGTCAGTAAAACAAGCGTCATTCAACAAGTGAACCACAACAAACAAAATGTGATAAATTTAGCCCTTGAATAGTTCCTGTCGTGAATGGGTTAATGAGGTTCCACTGTATAAGTGATTTTAGTACACAATAAATAGGGAAGTAGTCCACATCCACATCATGACCAAATCGTTAACTGGGGGATCCCCATCTCAATAGTAATCTCAACTTTCAAAACTTGTAACTTCCTTTAATCAATAAAGATTGACTGGTACAGAATGACACAGTAGCGTACCCAGGAGCAAAAAAAAAAAGGGTTATCATCACTGCCAAAGGGGGTGTTTTAACACCAAATAACACCAAAAGGGCAGTGTTTGAACCCCTAAAACACCCCCCCCCCCCCCACTCGGTACGCTCATGGAATGACGTTTTGTGCTTTTAACTAGTTTGAAGGTCAGTAATAGTGGAGTAATATACTTAGAGAAATTGCCCTTATCAATGATAGTAATAAGTATAAATAGAATTATCACAAGAAGTTTAATCATGATACACTACCTCGTTCTGCTTGGCAGATGATTCTATAAAAGTGGCTCCCCATGAATCAGCCAGCTGCTTGCCTTGTTGTGTACTTATACTTCTATAGAGATAATAAAAAAGAAAATATACAGAACAGAAAGTTATTGACAAATGAAGCTGTTTGCTTACTAAAAAGGAAACGTTCAACCTGATATTAAGTTGGTTTTAAAAGAGGCAGGATATTGAAGAAAGAGATCAATGAAAGTTTGAGCAAAATCAGATCTAAAATAAGAAAGTTATGAATTTTTGAAGATGTCATCAATCAAACACAAACTTCATGATGAATCTTGCGAGCTCCTCTCCCATTTGCTCTGTACACAAAAATTAATAAACTATCATTTTCTTTGTTTTCATGAGGAAATACATTTGTACCATTACAGGTTTTGGGTATAAGCATAAGTGAAATGATTATATGTAGGGTGCATGTATGATAAAATATTTTCCTTTAATAGAGAAAATGGCGATTTATGATTTTTTTTCAGTACAGGGCAAATGGGAGAGGAGCTCACAAGATATGTCATGGAATTGCCAATTTGTGTTTGATTGATTACAACTTCAAATATTCATAACTTTTGTATTTCTTATCGTATTTTGCTCAAACTTTCATTGATCCGTTTCTTTAATTTTTCTGCTCTTCATTTAAAGCCAAGTTGATATCAGGGTGAACTTCCCCTTTGAACAAGTCCTTTTGATTATTGTCATCATTTCGACAGAAGTCGACGAGCATCATAAGGGCTAAATTCATTGTAGATATTAAGGAAATATTTTCGATATTTGCCTCTCCCAGAAGTACATGGAGCATACATGTAAGTTATAACAGCAGAACATGTTTGACAGAACAAGGTTTAGTCCTTAACAACTAGAAAATGTTGCATCCGATATCAAAAAGGGAAAGTGTTGATTTATGGAAAGGATATTATACTGCAGGTCATATCCAGTTCCTGTATTTAATACCAAAAAGATTAAATGAAAAAAGTACCCAAACAACTACCGGTATTTAGTAAATATTGAGTTACCATATGGTAATATGTATTGGAGTGATAACCACATGCTCAAACTCTAGCAGAAGAGGGCGCAATCCAGTTAGGTACGACTGTACCCCTTGCACTTTCTTGCCTACTTATCATAGATACATGAAGTACCTAGATCTATAGGTTCTTCAAAAGCACATACATTTTAATTAAAAAAAAAGAAATAATAAATATAGTAAATGTTATTATACCTTTCCATATGAAGATCTGTTTTATTTCCAACAAGAACCAGGGGAATACTACAAGAGATAAAAAGAGGAAAACAAAGAGATAATGAATGAAACATGTCTTCTATACATCGTCTGTTGAATGTCTTTTTATTTCGTTATTGAAGGATACACATGTATCTCAAAGGAACTGCCAACAGCTTTGAAATGTGGCAGTTCAGATTTAGAAGGAAAAAAAGGGAAAGAATTATATTTGCTGATACAATAATCAAATTGCTTGAAATTGTTCAGCATGTCTTCAGGAAACCTTTGGCTTTGTGTAACCAAATCTGACTCATTTTGCTGTCCATTCTATGAAAGATCCCAGGCCACATTCCAAAGCTAAATGGAACATATCACATTGGACTAACAGCAAATTCTCATCTATATCTGGCTGCAATAGTGTATTTTGCATCAGGTTTCGACAATCATGGTTCCTTAATCAAAGTCAAATTCTGTCTATTTAGTGCAGTTAAAATTAATTTCTTTGCTACAGTAATCAAAATCCAAATATTTTCCTAATTGCGTCACTTAATAAAATCTCAATTCAATCAGGCTGTAGTAAAATGTGTATAAAACCCATTCTACGTCACTGACTTTGTTATGAAAATGTTAATTAGTACAAATGACATAGGCTCACTCACTTTGAGGGTATATGAAATTTAACAAAACCTTGTTTTCAATTCAAATAAGGTATTGTTCCTATAGAAATCCTCTTCTACATGTACATGTATAAAAAATTATGAGACTGAAGACAAATAGAATCTCACTTTCATTTTTGATGATTTACATGCACAATACCAAATCAAATATGAGAGATATCTCAACAGGGTCTAAAACAAACACAGTGGAGGTCCAAAAGGGCAAGCCAAGGGCATAAACTGACAAATTTGTTCATACTGTCATTCAGCTGTCCTTGCACTAGGCTTGAACTGCATGCATGGAAAGAGCTTCAACAAAGAGGACTGAACAAAGCATGTGAAGGATGACAAAAGAATCTGTCCCACATTCCTTTTTTTTCTTTCTAAGAATAAGTAAAAGATGATGTATACATGTACAACCAAAGTACAATCCATTCAAAAATATACCTGTGTTGCACTTTACAAAGTCATCTTTTTTAAAATGTTACTCGCATATTACAAAATTTACATAACACCCTACAGAAGTTGTAAAGTTGTAGAAAAAATAAACATGGCTCTAGAAAACAAAGGCTGAACTAAATGGTACAAAAGGCTACAAAAGATTGAAGAGGTGGCACTAAAACTTAACCAATCAATCATCCTGTTTATAGAGAAAGAAATTTGACAATTTACAGAACAACAAGGGGGGGGATATATTAAACATGTATTTTGCCAATAAATGGGCAATTATTGTACTGCTACATTCCTGTCAGCATATGGATATAATTTTGCAGAAAAGGGAAACTTTAAAGAGTAAAATAAAATCACTGATTACTGATTTATGATTAATATTGCAATGGCAATGTGCATGTATAAAATATGAATCACATAGAAGTACATGTACATATAGACATAAGTGAATATTTCTGTAATGCAATGATACCACTTTTAGTAGAAATAGAAATAAATATTTCTTATATACTAATTAATGGGTTCCTTCTGACCTTCAGTTATAAAATTTACATTTAAAGTTAATGGATAATGGTATATGATCTATAGATAATATTTACAGATACTATTCCATTTAATAAGCTGTTTATGCTCTTCATATTTTTATACTCTTCATAATTTTTATACCGTATTTACAAATGCCTGACTTGCAGGATTTAGTGTGGTTAAGTGTACATTTCTTTGCTAATAAAATGAAAGTGCTTCAGAAAAAGGTTTGCGGTACAACCATGTGAGTTGGAATAACTCCACGTTCCTTTGAAAGTCCTTTTTAATGCAAGAAAGAGAGAGAGAGAGAGAATGAAAGAATACTATGCTTACATTTATAAAAACTGAGTTCACTGTCCCAATAATATTACAAAGGGCAGTCACATAACGAAACAGAAATATACAAGAAAAGAACAAATCTTACGTGACTTTTCCTGTCATGTCTAGAAGCTTCTCATAAATAATCTGGACAACTTCAAAGCTGAAGAGAGAAAGAAAACAAAAGGGACAAAATATATCATTAAAACATTAATAATCTGTAAAACCAGGAACTTCTGAACATTGTTGAAAAACTTCCATTTTCATGGAAACCATAGGTTTTGCCAAATCGAGCTTTGTGATTTGATTACTTTCTGGCATGAAACATGTAAATGTACATGTACATAGCATCATCTTTCCACATAAACAAGAAGTATAGTGCTTTGCTTGATTACATGTAAACAAAATACACCTGTATAACCATCAATTCACATGTCAATCCCTTCATCAGTCACAATATATTCCCCATCAATCAAGTTACCTATGAAACATCTATCTATCTTCTGTCTAGAGCTGTATCCACTCAACTCATCTACTGATCTACCTATCTACACTGTATTCATTTCTCATACATAATTCCGGATATTCCTTTCGCTCTACTCCAATCACTAGTTATATCAAGGAGCTTCTTGCTCTCTCTCTCTCTCTCTCGCTCTCTCCTTCTCTGCCCAACTCTTCCTCTTCTTTTCTCTTTCCCTCTATTTCCATCTCTCTCTCTCCTCTTCGCTCTTTCTCTCTTACATGTACAGTACCGCCCTGATGAAAAGCTTAACACTTTACCTTCAAAATATATGCAAACATGCAAATTTGAGCCATGAGAGTGAAAAATCGAGTGTTGCCCTACATTTTACACAGTATTAAAGAATGTCCTGTCATAAACCCTGTTCATATACATGTACGCCACCTATCCGCAAAATTACCGCAAATGTTGCGGCAATTTTGCGGATGTGCTACCGATAGCTGCGTATATGAACGGGTGTCACTAAAATAATGTGGTATTTGCTTCCTCCTTCTTTACGCTTTTTTTGCGGCTATTTTGCGGATAGGAACCTAGGAAAAATACTGCAATATTACCGATACCGATTCTTATAAACTGCGTCCGTATAAGAAAGCCGCAAATGTTGCGGCTTGTGCAGCGAGGCATGATGCTCGCCGAAATGCATTGTGGGGTGGGTTGCGTCATAGTGCGGAGGATTAGTAGCTTAGCACTCTTAAACAATTGGCTCACGCCGGCGGCCGGCCGGATTTTATTGTTGTTTAGAGTTTTATTGTACGACTAGCTTTCTTGCATTTAACATTGGCAATTGATAGCGTATGTGAGTTTGGATTTTTTGTTTTGATATCTAATCAACAATCATGTCGGAAGGTAACTGGAAAGAACACGAAATAACGGAGCTGCTTCTAGTCGGTGGCGAAGAAGAAATTCGTCTCCAGATTGGAGAAAGTAGCGATATCTCCTCCTCCTTCCCACTTCAAAAACTGCCCTGCCCCTCCGAATCCTCTCCATTAGTGACGTTTGTATCGTATTTATTCTATTAATGATCATTTTACGTTGAAACTGATCATACCACCAGAGCAATTTAGAATAACTTGATACGCAAATCCTTGATCACCGCCCACCATTTTGCTAGCATTGTGGGTAACAACAATGCTGAGCGACGTGTTCGAGCTAGAATACCGCATTATCGCGGACACCCGTTCATATACGCCCCGAATCCAATACCGCAATAATGCGGAAGTGAAGTTAACGAAGATGCGGACCATTTCCATGCATAATATTGCCCTCTACGTCGAAAAATTGCATATTTGAGGTAGCGAGAATTAATGGCATCCTGAAGGACCCTTTTTCCTTCACTAATCATATGTTGGGTGAGAGTGTGTGTGATAAGGTCAAAGGATTAACTGTTCCTTAAAGGGATACTCAACTGCAGATTGTTGACTTTTTATAGGCTGCGAGAGGGCACCGTGATCGTTACCTGATTATGCCGTTGCCCCGCGGGAGGCAAAAATAGGACAGACTGGTCGCCGCGCAACATGCACGCTCCGCCTGAGCTCGAGCTCTCGTGCGAGATTCAGTCGGCTTCGTGCAGTCCGACGGACGTGTTCCAAGCACAAACTTTGCGTACGAGTGAGTGGGGCTTACGCAATCCTCACGGCCGCCTGGTGGGTATCCCTTTAACATGTTACCTACAACTGCTCTACACTTCTTTACCTTACAAAAGTGTCAGCCTACCTTTTACACTATCTGAATTTCAAGGTAAAGCTTGGAATTTTGAGCGTTGAAGGCAAGACTTTCTTTTGGGCTTAACTCTATGTCTGCCTCTCTATAAAACTAACCTATCTCCCCCACCCCCAAGCCCCTCTCCAGCTACCCTCTCTCTCTCTCTCAAGCATAAGTGCCTCTTCCAGACTCACTCGTTTCCCTCTATTTCTATTATTTGAAATACTAATTGCAGTATGCTTTATCCACTGACATGAAAAAGCTTTTTGGTAAACATTACCTTTTTGCAGATGTGACGGCATAGACAAGGACGTAACCATGTATGTTGACTGATAGAGACTGTGGGAAGATGGAGTACTCATCCTGGCCTGCTGTATCAATGATTTTTAACTGGTATTGCTGACCATTTATCTTAAAAGGCTTGTCAAATGCTGTGAAGGACAATGGTAAAGAAAGAAATGAGATTAAAATAAAGAGACTCAGTAAGAATCATTGTTCATAATCCTGCACCTTGTTAGGAAATAAAAACATAAATAAAGAGTCATGTTCCAGTAAAATTCTTTCTTAGACCAAAAAGGTCATCCAAATAAGCAATTTTTCAGGCAAAATCCATTAACTCCAGACACAGCCTATATTTGCACAACATGTTTACAATTTATATGGATTGATGGTAATTGCAGACGAGGCTCTTATCATTATTCCTGCAGAAAAAAAATGATTTTGTTCAAGTGATAAAACATTCGACATCCAACTGGAACTGCCGACCATGACATCTGCAGCAGAATAGAAGATGAAATATTTCCAGATTATTTCACACGACATGTTACTCTAAACCCAAAACAAAACTTCCACAACCCACAACTTTTACAGTAAGAATGGTTAACTACATGTAAAGTCTATTTTTGCAGCAAGAAATTTCTGCAAATTGCAAAATTTCCTTGGTTGTTATTGTTGGAAGTGAATCATTTTTTGTCAAGTCTATTGTCAGTTCTGCTAATCTGGACCACACACAAACTTTGTGGTGAACATTTATGTGACAGTCTCTGGTTTTACCATGAAGCTTCACGGTTACATGAAGACATGTAGAAGATGAAATGTCACATAGGATGCTTGAATTTTATAAGGAATTTATCAAGTGCATTAATGCCAGAACATAAAAAATTCTTCAGACTTCAGGAATATGTCATGCTGAAACTATTATGAAATTTGTGAAGTGTGACCAGCTGCACCAAGAGCAAGCTGCTATTCTTTTTCATGTACATCTAGAGGAAATCTTCCATTCTCTGAACATTTCCTGAGATCTAGTTTACAGGCTCACAACAAATCTCTGAATCAACATGCATCTCTTCTGCAAGAACCATGACAATCCAATCAAAATTCCATCCAGATTTAGGCATCCCTTGCTCCTCAAAGGTTCAACACAACATTTTTAACCGGCTCGAATATGGTACTGACTTTGGCTGTACAGTACATGTATATTATGTTGGAGTGGTGCAATATCTCACAGATTTAGTGTAGGAGGATAGTCCTACTTTGTTTTCTTTTCAACTCAATAAAAATGTTCAAGGCAGTAACTCAATAAAATCATCATATCTTATGATACAGGCCTACTTTATGTAGCATCCATGATACATTCAAATATTTTTCATAAATAGAAAGGCATGGGGGTTTCCAAGGGCAGAAGCACCTTATCCTCAAATCAAACAATAAATTTTCATTTTGACTCATTTTGGTTGCAAGATAATATATCTACAATAATTATAGATAAGAAATTTAAGGTTTCAACCTCCCCCCCCCCCCCTTTCTTTTGGGGTTTGAGAATGTTGAATTGTGCCTATAGTGCCTCCTTGACTGCATACATGGCACACATGTAGCTTCTAAACATAACAGAAAAATGGGTACCTCTTTGAGAATTGAATGTATCGTGCAATAGGTATTTTGGTATAAAGATGGGGAGATAAAAAAGTCAAACAAAATACATCCTGGAGAAAAACCTAGATCACTGTGTCCCTACACACTAAATCATTGCTTTCCATTTAAGGCAAATAAGAAAAAGAAAAAAAAAAGTCAACTTTAACACCCCTCTCCTGAATAGGCCTAATAATTCAGAATAGCTGACTGTCCTACAGCCTCTATATTGCCAGGACAAACAAGTACATGTATCAGGGCAATCACTTCGCACTTTCACTTAATTACAGTATGATTCAATGGATGGGACTGGTATCCAGACATGTGTTCATAAGGGCTCTGTAAATTTGGCAATATTGAACACACAACAATAATAAACCATTTCTGTACTGACTAAAGATGTTATTCTTTAAGTAACATTAATGTATCTTGTTTGTTTCATTGCATCTGCTCCTCCGCCTGTAATCAAAAGACTGAAAAATGGCGGGTATGATTTCTCTTATTTTGAAACTTGAGGTACAATGTATGAGCAGTATAAAGCAAATTTCAGGATAACAATTTACTTTAAAATGCCCTTTCGGATAAATAAACTCGAAAGCAAAACTTTGTGACTATTCTCAGGGAATCATTGAAAATATACAGCAGATCACAGTTACACATCAAATTCTTCCTGTATTAAAGGGAAAGAAAATTTGGCAAAGTATATATGCAGCAAACATATCCAGAAAAGACAAACGAAAATATGATTAAAGACCGAATTAATTATAGGTATGGGCATCATAAATGTGCTTATGTGTAGAATTACAATATGTACTGAACTAATACAACAAAATATCAAGTGTTGTACAAAGTAACCTCTTTTTTTTCCTATAATGTATTTGAATCATACATGTAAGGAGAAAATATAAATCAATCCCACACATGGAAATACATCTACATGTAGGTACTTTATCTTTCAGTTAGTAAACAAATCTCTTATATTTCTAACTTTCACATTTACATGTGGAGGATCTATCAGGATGACATCATAGGATGGATTCAATCATGACAAAAACGTCAGCAGCGCTGGCCCGGACATTTCAGTAATTAGATTTTGGATCGTCTCTCTCCTATTTTATTAATCTCATGGCCGGCATTATGCCAAAGTCGCAGCATGAGCAGATTTTCATGCCCCCTCCCTCCAATCTCCCCATTTCTTATCCTTAGAACACCATGCTTTAAATTATGTAAAAGAGTGGCAGCCTCAAAGGTGTTAATAATTGCACAATCATGTTGTTGTAGGGGAAAACTTTGAGGATATTAATATTTTAGTTGACATTGAATATTGCATCAAAAAAATGCAGGCATATAACACCTGAATAAATAAGGCCTGCTTCTGACAATGACATACTGGCCTACAATGTGCATTCGCTTAGAAGTGTCTCCTTACTGTTTGCTACATGTCTTTAACTAAAAACGAAGGCTTCAAATTTAAACTCTACTGCTACTGCATTTAAGGAAGAACATATGGATACAAAAATATACAATGACATTGAATTTGAAATTAAATAATTGAATTTTCTAATTAAAAGCTTTTTGGATATTTACTTTGATTAGGCAGCCATCTTTTGGCTGATCTAATGGAAGTATGGCATATTGTATGATACATGAATAATACCATCAGGCTTTTAAAATCCTGGACAAGAAATGGAAAATTTACATTACTCTGCCAAACATATAATGTATATGTCATATATTTCGCGAATAGGACTAGTTAACTAGACTATTTTGTGAGTGGTTAAATTCGCGTTCGGGAAAATCTGAAATCTACAAACAGCAATGATTATGCAATTTCGCAAAGTGAAGTGGTGAATTTAGTACGCTTCTACACAGTCCGCATGCATACAGCCACTGTAACGGCACCAAGATCGATCAGATACAGTACCATTACTGTTAATACAGCGCTGGCCGGCTGTGTACGGAAGCCCAGGCCAGTCGCAAATCTACTGTGTATGAACTCGCGACTTGCCAACTTTGCGAAAATAGGACCCCCACAAAATATATGGCGTATACAGTATTAAGCTTTCAGCACCTGTAGGCCTCTTGTTTGCTAATAGAGCAACTAAATTTATGTGTACCAGTAGCTACATGTAAGATGTATTTCACTTTCTCAAACATGGACCAGTCAAGATTTCTATGCTCTCATGTTTTTTCACTGGTCTGTAAATGATATAACCGATTAGTCAGAAGCAGCATTTAATCTTGCATCATGACATGTCATGTACATGTACATGTAGATAGCAGGCCTCCACAAACCGTTGTTAGTCAATATAAAAACTGGGTTTACACTCTCCAGGTTATCTGGACTAAGGTACGTTGGCCCTTCAGCTAGAACTGTCTAACTGCTTAACTGCACATGTGAACTCTCACTTGTTTCTAACTTGCATCAGTAAATAAATTCCTGGGAATAGAAATTGATTTAAAATTTTCATGGCATGAACACACTGGTGCTGTCTGCAACCAGACTAAAAGATATATTGGTATTTTAAGCAAACTTAGATATCTTCCCAAATGTGTTAAAGAACTTTGTATAATAATGGGTTGACTATACCTCATTTATGTTACTGTGCTGAAGTTTAAATTTTATGCCTCCATCAGAACAACTGTTAATTTCTATATTCATAAATTTGCATCAGGGATGGCTCTCATATCAGGATCATATTCCTTTTGAGCTCTTCCCTTTGCTTTTATCATTTTTTGTTTGAATGCATGTTCTTTTGTATTAATGTATTTCTAAATGTAATTATTGTACGTTATGTATTCTTTCATGACAAGTGTAAATAAACAAACTTTGAACTTTGAACTTTGTACATGTATGTACTTGACTTAAGACACACTTGCACTCTGTTTCACAGTCAAATCAGAATCTGTGCATGAAGATATTTTTTTTTCAAACAAAAGATCTGCTCAGGAAAATAAGAAAGGCAGAAGCTGCCCTATAGGCCAACAATGAGCCATCTATACACACAGAGTTTGGTCAGTACAGTTCAATTTGGACAGAATATGATCCATATTGCTGTTGCTTTGTGGGGCAAGCAGATAATACAAATGGATGCACCATGTTCTGTCCAACTTAAAACCAAGTGGCCAAAGACTGTTGATAGATGGCTTTTGGTCTACCATAGAATTGCTTGCATTTTATTTTTCACAATTTTATGTCCAAATTTGTGATGACACATAAAGACAGATTTTTAAAAGAGATTTAAAGAGATTTAAGACATTTAAGAGATTTAAGAGATTTAAATTTAAGTTAACATGTAGTTCAGTACAAAAACAATGCAATTACTATTTACGTAATTCAGCTGACATCATGCAAAAATAATTAGAGATAATTTCTACTTGAAATTAAATTTAAGCTGTCAGGGCACGATTTTGTACATGCAGAGAGAGGTATGTTCCTACCGCACTTGTATCAACTACATTGTACATGACTATACACTACTTGTTCAACTATAAGACTGATGTTTTCACAAGGAAATGTTGTCACCATCAATGTTCCTTTTGAAATGTTACACCGCTTGCTACATGTACATGTAGGTTCAACTGTATATTATTTATGATACCAGTAAATCATGGAGATACACCTGGCATAGATATAGCATTCTGAATAATTTTCCATCAAAACATGCTTTCACTGAATTTTCAAATTATTTTAATTCTAAAGGCTGATTCCCTATGTAAATTTAAATACATGTATTTTGATTCATGGTTTTACATGTTCGAAATTTTTGGAAAATGACTTATTCTTTGTCATGTAAGAAACTGGTGATATAAAAAAAATCAATAAAGTGTAATCTGATTCTCCGGCAATAAGGCAAAATTAGATAGTCACATGTGTGACCATTTGTTTCACCTTACGAAGAATAGCCCTAGTACTAAGTTTGAAGTTAATGGCTCAAATTGTTCAAAAGATATTGCCAGAAGGAAGCTAAAAACCTAAAATCCCATGGTAAATGATCTCTGTGACCTTCGACCTACTTACCCCAAAATCTTATTCTATACTATGATGCATACTAGCACTCAGTGTGAAGGTCATACTTCAAATGGTTCTTGAGATGTTGTGTTAATGAGGCTAAATCCTGAAATTTCAGTACTGACCCCTGTGACCTTTGAACTTTGATCTACAAAATGTACGTATCCCCAAAATCTAATCAGATCTTCTTACTAGCAACAAGTTTGAATTTCATACCTCAAAATGGTTCTTGAGATACGTTAACAAGGCTAACACCTGCAATGTCAAAATTGACCGCTATGACCTTTGACCTACCTACCCCAAATCTAATCATATTGTCTTCCTATGGTGATACATACTAGTACCAAGTTTGAAGTCCATACCTCAAATGGTTCTTGAGACATGACGTAAACAAGGCTGAAACCTGCAATTTCAGAATTGACCTCCATCAACCTTGACCTACATATCCCAAAATCTAATCATATCATCTTCCTATAGTTATACATACTTGTATAAAGTTTAAAATGCATACCTGAGATGGTTCTTGAGATATTGCGTTAACGATGCTAACACCTGAAATTTCATAAATTGACCTCTGTGATCTTTTACCTTTGACCTACGAAACCCAAAATCTATTCCAATCTACTTCCCATGGTCATACCTACATGTACTACCATGTTTAAAGTTCATATCTCAAATGATTCTTGAGATATTACATTAACAAGAAAGTGGGACAGACAGACAGACAAGACAGACAGAAAACTCGAAAAACATAAGGCCTCCAGCAACATCTTGGGTGTACGGAGGCTTAAAAGTATGCATGCAGTATAAAAGAGGAAAATACTTACTGTTTTCAATTGTAGGGTCGTAGGAATCAACAAACTGGTTTTCTACAAACTGGATTGTCAGGGAAGATTTTCCTGTAATACATGTATATTGAGAAAAAAAAGGAGTATTTTACAGGTAAGGCAAATTTCCCATATCATGTAAAAGTAATACTTATTATACTACATGAAAGTCAATTGTTGAAAGAGAAATGATTAAGAATCAGAAAGTTATCATTTTTGGAAAATGTAAATATCACTATAAAACAAAGTGATCTTCATGTACCTCACTACATCTACATGTACTTGGGCATAAAATTATTATTAGAGTATAAGGATATTTGTTACAACAAATTTGACTTATATGTATATGTATTTGTATGGGGTTCTAGTAGTACTACATTCAAAAGAATCAAAGAGTTGCCAGCTTTTGAATAATGTGATCTTCAAGACTTGAAAATATAATACTGTAACTGGGAAATTGGGTTCCAACTTTCTTAAAGTTTATGTGCACATACAGATAAAATATCAGTTTTGAAAGTCCAAGCGTATTGACTTATATGCTAATGAGTCTTCAGCACAGTGACTGAAGACATATC
This sequence comes from Heliocidaris erythrogramma, assembly GCA_025617745.1. NCBI lineage: Eukaryota > Metazoa > Echinodermata > Echinoidea > Camarodonta > Echinometridae > Heliocidaris > Heliocidaris erythrogramma. The sequence continues at coordinate 29,455,724 of CM046853.1, forward strand.
CTGTCCTTTTTTAACCTAACTTTCAGTTGACTGAAATATGGGATCAGCGTTTAAAGGCACTACACTTTTGTGGAGCAAAATTTCTATAAAACATGAAATTTATGGCTATTTACTGATCCAGTGTGTAGATTGCACTTCAACTCTTGGTACCATATCGCCGTGCGAAGCCGAGTTCACCCGTCCCCATGTTTTCTTATGGTATCACCTTGATTCATCCAAATTTCACGATGTTCGAAAATCTTTGCAAAAAGATGGACTCCCTATGTCAAGACTTCCAAATTCAGAAGAACAAACCTAAGACTTCCGAAATCGGAATAGTCTACTACATGTAGTATGGCTAGAGTACCCAATTCTGCAGTGCGCAGTTACACACACACGCGTTACTGCACGATTCTGATAAAACAATGCGCAACAAACACAAACAAAATTTCCATCTTTATTATAGCGATAGGTATTCATGCAAAATATGAGTCAAAATAGTGAAAAAGGTCTTATTTCTGACAGACATTTTATTCACAAGCCTTAAAATGTTGTCTTTCACATAGAAATTCCCAAAGTGCATGTAAAATGAATGAGTGCGCAGACATGGGCACCATTGTTTTTCCAATGTTGAAATGACACGGCCGCTCTTTCTTGTGAAAATTGCAATTGCATTGTTCTTGCTCTAATTTTGATGAGATTTTCGCAAACTTACTCTTTAGAATATCAGGAATAACATGAATAATATAAAACTTATGCATTAGTCATTAGAGGAATATTAAAGATATTCTTGTTCATTTCAAGTCAAATCAAGTCAAATCTTAGGTGCGCAGTTACTACCAGTAGAGGCGCACGACCGATATCGGAGACTCTCTCCCATATTTGGGAGATCGATTTGCTTTGTTTACATTTACGGCAAAGGGATTACCTAGGCGCAAAATGAAAATATGATAAAGCAGCTTCATCATGAGAAATTACCCCTTTTGACTGTCTACTTCAAAGATTCACCATCTACTTTTGTTTTCATAACAGTTTTTGTTATGACCCACACACAAAACAAATGGGTTTCTGACCTCGAGGAGGCAAAAATTTGACTGGGATAAATCGCCTTGTTGTTGGTGTTGATTCTTTTATCCTTCTGTAACTGTAAGCTAAGTCTCCAAAATGGGAGAGAGTCTCCGATATCATCATCAGTGTTATCATGGTTATCAGCCGTGTGCCTCTACTGACTACCAAATTACATGGATGTAGAGTTTAGCCTTTACTAGCTTTAGCCTTTAGGGTAAAAATTTCATCATTTTTCATTGAAATATCTCCTTTAAAAATCGTTCTCAAATAATAATATAGGCATTATCGTGAAATTTGTCACCAGTCCATTCACTACCGTTTATTTTGTCACCGTCACTGGTGACAGCATTCCACTCCCATTCACGCAAGTGTATAGTGCGTGCGTACACACTGGTGAATGAATGACAGAATGAGTGGAGACTTATTCCACGAATGGCACGATATAGCCATTATAATATTTTCTGAAATGAAGGATCTAAATGAAATCTTACAGAATAGCATATGATATTAACTTTAATAACAAGTCAGTCTGCAGTCAGACTCAGAGATTGTTTTGTAATTTGTATTTTTAATTGTAAACAAAGAGAACAACACATGCAAATCAATACATGGGGCAATGACATGAATGCTAAACACCGAAAACGTAGTTCACTTACCGACAGATCGGAACCCCATGACGGCTATTTGTCGCGCTTTAGTATCAGGAGGCATCTTTAAAATATCAAATGCGTTTCGAAGAGTAAAACTGTTGCATAAAATGTTTCAAATTTGTGTTTCTTCAGAGCAGATTTCGTACAAACAAAGGGGAAATCCTCACTCCTTTTTAGGATTTCTGGCGAAAAGACCAAAATACTTAATAGTCTTCGTTTCAGACCTTGTTACAATAAAATAAATCAACTATGACTCCCACCCTTGGAATATGTTGTTGTTGTTGTATTATGGCACCTTTGACACAAAAAGGTCCTGTGTGCCAGTCACTGTAAAAACAGACGTCACATTGGTCGTAAGGTGTGGTCATAAGATAGTCCTTTATGAACCTATGTATATTTAAAGTAAGTCTTTAAAACCACAAAAAGAGATTGAAGTTACTAACGACTATCTCCTTAATGAGATCTACATCACGAATGGAAGTACACGGCGTCAATGCATGCATCGCCGACATAGTCTGTAAAAAGTTCAAAAACTCAATCTGGGAATAGAGGACCTCTATGATTTTGTGGAACAGGATGCCCCTTAGGCCTTCCCTAATTCCACTTGTCTCTCAGATGAGAGGGAAGCTGAGCAACCAAAAAGGAGCAGGAGAAAATCTCACACTTCCTATCTACCTACAGCAGATAAATATCCACCATAGGCCCCAGCGCCCGGTTCATTTATGTATAACATTTTCCTTTGTAAAGCAGAGTGCATGTTTTGTGTTTTAATTTTGTAATAGAGTTTAATATCCATAGTACATAAAATTCCATGAGTAGAATTACTTTTAAAACAACTTAAAAACGAATGATATTTATGTATGCAATTTACTTTCTTTTGGATGTTTTGGACGAACCCCTTGGAATACAATAAGTGCTCACCTTTTATTCTGTTCATTCCTTTCTCCACCCCCCCCCCACCCAATTTTCCCTTTTATTCTCTCTTCCTCTCTCTCTCTCACTTCTTCTTCTTCTTCTTCTTCTCCTTCTTCTTCTTTTATAGAGCGAATTAAGGATTTTGTATAAAGAAGGCGGGGTTTCAATTTCCCAAAATTCTATGTCAAAGAACAATGAAAAAAGTAAAAAGAAAGGAAAAGAAAGAAAGAAAGAAAGAAAAATCAGAATTTGGGGGTATTTATTAACATCCCAAATTCTCAGACAAGCCCACGAAAAAAAGTATCAGCAAAAAAATAGGGGGGGGGATTAGCAGAAAATGGGGATCCTGACCCCAGGACCCTCCCCTGGATCTGCTCTTCTTCTTTGTGTCCTTGTTCTTCCTACGTTGTTCTCCTGTGCTTTTCCTCATCTTAGCAGCTTCAATTTTTTCTTTGTAAATTAATAAAAGGGTAGCCTAATTAGCCCCCCCCCCAAAAAAAAAAAAAAAAATAAAAACAAAACAAATAAATAAATAAATAAATAAGAATCATTTTTTTTTAAATAGATAAATAAATAAATAAATAAAAAATTTTGATCTCCTTATAGAGATGTACATCACGAATGGAAGTACACGGCGTCAATGCATGCATCGCCGACATAGTCTGTAAAGTGTAACAATTCAAAAACTCAATCTGGGAATAGAGGACCTCTATGATTTTGTGGAACAGGATGCCCCTTGGGCTTTCCCTAATTCCACTTGTCTCTCAGATGAGAGGGAAGCTGAGCAACCAAAAAGGAGCAGGAGAAAATCTCACACTTCCTATTTAATGGGGACACCGGCCGCCACTTATAAGCCCTTCCATGCAGGCTCTCTTTCTGTGGGGTGATTGAGTGAAGGAGGCTCCTATAGCGTAAAACTAAAGGGGGGCTACTTTGTTTTGTTTCTTTGTTTGTTTGTTTTTCTGTTCGGGGGGGGGGGGGGGAGTGTTTGGTTAACTGTTTTGCGTGGGTTTTTTTTTAGCACAAATATGATGTAGGGATCCCATAAGACGATAATCCATTTCAACTCTAGCAATGACATTCAATTGGGCCTCTCATATGATATTGAGTTTTCTACTAAAAGTATGGGGTTTTTTAACACTTGAAAGCCTTGAATTAGACTAAACAAGGCCAACGTGTGTAATGCAATTCTTCCTGCGGTGCATGCCCACTGGCACTAGTGAGGATAGATCAACGGATTGACTTAATTGTTATGCCCAGGCTATGATTTTCAGGTTAGTTAATATGTCGAGAACATTTTCAGTTTTACTCAAACATAAGCTCAAACTCTTGATTTAAGTAGACAACGTGGCATATGGCCGTGTTAAATATCTTGTAAATGTAAGTTGGACTTGTAGATCTACTCAACGCCAACGGACCTCTGCGGCCCGCCTGCGCCTACGGCTCAGGCGGCAGCTGCGACGGAGCTCCGTGGAAGTAGTGTGTACATGGCCGGACTGGTACATGGACTGTAGACCGAAAGCTTCAGTCTCTGTTCGTCGGGTGTTCCACTGGACTACGTCTTGCTTCACTACACCTCCTTACATAGACTGAAGTTCGTCTCTCACTCTGTACCAGGGACTAAGGACTAGAAACGAATTTTTCATTTTCCAATAATAATTCATTATTTTATTAAAATAAACAACTCAGAAGGAGAACAACGGTAATAATCACTCATAGGTACACGCCATTGCCGACTGTGTAGTAACGCAGCCAACACACATCCCATACCTAAACTGCATCACTGTGCATTTCTGGCTATATTTAATTGAATATAATATATTACAGTTTACTTATATCCAAAGAATTATATTGAATAATAGATGATTAAAACTTACCAGGTTGTTTTGTGACCTTTGAAGAGGGTTTCCTGAAATTTTGGGTCCTTTTTGTCGATAACTGCTATCGAGACTGTCCCGTCAGCATCCAGTTTGTATTTTTCACGATTATGATGAAGGGAGCCCTCAGCGCTCGTAGTAGTACCGGCGCGATGGGTTCGTCGATCTCCTACGAAGACCTGAAAGGGCCAAACTGACGACGTAAAAAAAAGAAAAAATATTACGTACGTACGTAATAATTACTACGTACGTACGTAATATTTTTTATTTTTTTACGTCGTCAGTTTGGCCCTTTCAGATCTTCGTAGAATAGCTTGTGTGCGTAACATTCTGCGTACGTATCAACGGTGCGTAACCATGTAGAGCGGCCTCACTAGTGCGCAACATTATTGAGAGCAATCGTGATCCGTATGCAGGTGTGGGTAACAAGTTCCAAAAAGAGAGCTGTAAATGTAAGTTTTTATAACTTTCTACATTTTGTATCTTAACGAACTGATAACTTAAACTCTAAAGAATGATACTTAAGTATTAGTTTGCCCACAAAAACATCCATTTGAAACAAAATTACATCTGTATCCCCAATACCCAGTATACACACATGTATATGATTCTAATGGTCAATATGACCATTGCTTGCTGATGTGGTAATAATAGGCTTGAATAAATTTCTTACCCCAAATCCCTCGTCTGGTACACGAATCTGATCATTTGAAGCATGAAAGTTGCACGTCAGTAGCGAGTCGCTGACAGCCATATAATCACATGACCCGGAAGTAGGCCTAGTCGGATACGTATAGAGGTTGTGTAGTAAAGCAAGCAGCGAATACTCAGTCAGTGCGAAGCTTGAGTTCAAACCAGAGTAAGTCCCAAATTTTGTTAATTATCTGTATATTTTTCGGGTTTATTTATTATTTATTGAAATATGAGAACACTAGCACCATCTATGTGAATTTTTAGAGAAAGGGGATGGCTTATAGGGATGGAAAATCAGATCCCCCTTTTTGGGGGGATTTGCTCATAGGCCATGTATTGTAAGATCCCCTTATATACCGGGAAGGTTGGGTAGCCGTCTGTGTAGGAGGAGAAGGTAAAAATAAGAAAATGTTAAAGACTCCTCCGAAACAGACGGTTTTCAGCTGTCTACATGGACTGGTACTACTATTATTATTACTAGTATTGGTAATAGTTACTTACTTGTATTGTAACCATGTCCATGGTAACTAGTAAACTAGCAAAATATTCCTCTTTGGCTCTGGGCTAACCCAACTAGTAGTTGATCTCACTCCCGGGTACATTTCTGTAAAATAGTTGGTATTTTCTGTCGCATGTACTAAAGGTATGGGGGAAAAAATAAGATAAATATTTTAAATACTTGCTTTCAAATTCAGCCCTTAAAAATCTCACTCCTACCTCAAATGGCCGTTAGGAAGAACTTTTGATATTTTCAGCAAAATCCAAAGTCAAAATCTTGTCCAAAACCGGAGAAATCCCCGCCGATTTGTTTCGCGATCGCGTGTTGTTTACAAACTGCCGATGTCTTAGACTAAAATCGGCCAATACAATTTTTGTCCACGAAGAAACTTGGGATCGCAAGCGCACATCGATCTTTACGATCGCGCACACAGAAAATCGGAACTTTTCCGTGTATGCCATAGGGACCGAATTTTTGAGGACAAAACTCTTTTGGGGAGATGTCAGCGCCCGCGGCGACCAGGAAATGTACACAATGACTCCGATAGCTAGTTTCGCGAGAATCAACAGTAAATTACGGATTTGATTTTTGAAAATATCTTTTCCAACATTGGTGAGTTGAATTTATTGTATTTCTTGGATATTTTGGGGTCGGTTTTTGAAAATTAAATGCCGATTTTGAGTGAATATTGGTGACTTTTGTGCAGTGGTGTTTTAAAAAGATGAGGTGTATGACTGCCTACATTATACACACGAAGTATAGGAATGTAGCTATGAGTGGTTGATCTGGTGTTTCTTGTTATTGGTTTTCTTGATGTTTCAAAGACTTTATGAATATTTCAACTAGATCCAAACCATTTTTTGTCTATTACAGTGCATCTGTAAGTGTAAACATGGTAAATGTTGTAGTAAAATTTAAATGTTGTACATTTATTAATATTGCCACAAATTTCTCACAGCTACATTCTAATAGGGCAATAGATCATGTACCTGACTTGTTGACAGGCTTACAGAGAGAATTACAAGTAAACTGATATTATCTAAACTTCTTTTGTGTTTTCTTTTTCTTATCATTTCATTATTTCAGGTTAAACAGTGAGACAATATCCAGATTATGGCCTTTTCTCAGATATTTGTACCAGCATCAACTTTATCCAAAAGAAGTGGATTGCATTTGTTTGGGAGAACAACAAACCCAATGTGCTTTATATTGAGATATCATTATCATCACCATGCTCATCCATTAGGAAGAAGAAATAACAGTGCAGTAATGCCAAGGGACCTATCTTCATTTGGTGGAAAATGGAGATTTGAGTGCTCACACACTACCGGTACTTGTCATCAACAAAGTCGACTGGGAGCTGCAATCGTGTGCTTGCAAATGTCACAGAGACACTATTCTCAACCTCCATGGCAAGCATGGCCCTTAGGCAAACTTGACCAACCAAAGAAGAAAGATTTCAAAGAACCCACCTCTTCATCTGTTGTGTCTGTACAGGATCTGGATGCCCAAGCAATGACATATCTTGAGAGGCTCCATGAAGCAGAAACTCCTCCAGAAGTGTTGGCAGTCCTGCAAGAGGGTAGGCATGATCTGACCTTGGTTCATTATGGCCGTGCACTTGGAAGACTGGCTGATATTTACCATGACAAGAAGCAAGAGGAAGGGCTTGTAAGAAGTACCATGGCTCCTGTCTTATATGATTCAAGATTTCGGCACTTGTGCCATATTGTCCTCCAACAATCTCGGCACCTGGAGAATGATTTATACCTAGACACTCTTGAAGCATTGCAGAGGTTGAAGATCCCTCTGAAGAGCAGTATGATGTATACATTTCTTGTGCAAGCTGAACAGCGTGTCAATACATTCAGTGCAGCAGAACTAGCTCAATTTGCAGGTATTTTGAGCCGATATGATCAGAAGAATCAAAGGGTGCAAGCTCTGGTCGATGCAGTGAGTATCTTGACTCCTCGACACATTGATAATTTAAGGACTTTGCACCACACCCTGATCCTGATCAGAGTAGTCGGCAGTTCCCTGAACGGTGTTTCTCGAGGCAAACTTGCCAACATGCTTCTTGCCATCCTAGCTGCAGATGAGGAACGCTCTCTGGAGCATATTACTCAGGCTGTCCTCTCTCTTCATAAGATGAACTACAAATTAGACATCCTCCTGGAGTTAGCATGCCCAGTACTGAATCAAAATATGCCAGATCTATCAGATACTGATCTTTACAATCTTTTGTGTGCATTCAGTGGTCTCTGCCATGCTGATCAGGACTTCTTTCAAGCAGCATCACAGCGGATCCTAGAAGACATTGACAAGTGGAGTCCTTCATGGTTGATCAACGTTGCTGAAGCATTCAGTGTTGTTGAGATCCAAGCACCTCTTCTTTTTGACTGCATCATTAGGAGAGTGATGGATATCAGAGTTAAGAACATCAATCTGATGGACATGACCAAACTCATCTCCAGCTTGGTTGCTCTAGGCCATAGGTACAGTATTCTGGTTATTTTTGAAAGATGAAGTCTAGCTAGGATGAAAAATATTGTTCTGACTTGAGGTTGACTGGGAAATGAACATTCATAAGAGCAATTGCTTACTAAATATCCAATTTCTGGGCTTCTCTAAGGTAGGTTTTGAAAAATTCTAACATCAATTTTGTCAAGGGAACTGCTTCTTTTTTCCCCTCCAACTTCGAGAAAAGTGCCCCAGCTTCATAAAATAACCAATATTCTAATGTAATGTTAGGCTTAATAGTTATACCTCCAAAAATATTCAATAATGAGTTGAATTGAATTGAATTCCCTGGAAGAGTCATTTATTGAAAACCATGATTCAGCTTAAAAGCTGAATGAAATGGAATACATCTGAAAAAAACACAAAAACAAACTGATTGTCCTTTGTGTGAATGACCGCAAACCATGAAGGTTCCTAACTTTCATTAATATTTTTTTTCTTTTTTTTCAGACCTCCATCCAGCTGGGACTTTGAGAATTTTGTCACCAAAGCTACAAGTTCATTAGTATCGGACACATCTAGGTTATCATCTGCTGACTGCAGGACTGTGCTGGCTCTAACTCAGTCTCTAGCAACAATTGGCTACTTCCCTACAGACCTTTGGGAGCTTCTAACCAGTAGAAAGTTTGCCAACTGCTTCATGATGGTGAAAGGTGTGAGGTTATTTTATATACATTTTCTTCAATATAAACATTTTCTTTTCTACCTTTCATCATTTCAGTTATATTTCATTTACGATAGTAATTATGTCAAAGCTAAATTCTGGTGGGTTTTTTTTCGTTATTCAGATCCTGTGAGCATTGGAACATAATTTCTACATAATTCAATGAAACTTCCACAGGTGGCAGGCATTGTTTGTGAACAATGCTCTGCCCCTCCAATGCTTGTCTATTTCGAACAAATCAACGCCTCTGTTACACACTGCATATTTTTGTAACTACAAATAAAGGATATTTGATCCACGAAATAAGAGACATTATTTCAGTTTTCAAGTGATATAATTGATTTACAATTTCTAAGATAAGCAGATGTTTATAGATACAGGAAATGGTGAAAACTTTTTCTACTTTCTTCAAGGTCTTTGTGGAAGATATAGCTTTTTCACTTCTATCTTTTTATCACTTCATCAGATGGCAAAGAATACAAGAGCATGGTCCGTGATATCAAGAGCTTATCTCGGCTACTGAAAGACAGCCAACAGGATTCAGCCACAGTGTGGGCTGAGAGCATAGAGAAGTTGATACCTCTGCAATGATGTCACCTTGATGCTGGAAAATATCCACCACAGTGGAAAAATATACACAGGAAAAAAGAAAGTTATTGCTTCCAAGCTCCACGTTTTGGAAATCAAAAAAGAAGCATTAGTAACACAATTACCATAAAAATGACTGAGAGTTTAAAGCTTAATTTATAGTTTTGGTAAGCCCCCCAAATATTTTATCGGATATTTTTATGTGTGGTTGATAGATAGCATGGTACTAGTAATTCTAAGCTGCTGTGAAGTTTTTTTCTCCTCAAGTGGAATATGAAACATATGAGAGGTAAAATATGATTTATTTCCAATGCCAAGATCACAGCTTAAAGTTTAATTTATAGTTTTGGTAAGCCCCCAAAATATTTTGTCAGATATTTTTTTATGTGTGGTTGATAGATAGCATGGTACTAATAATTCTAAGCTGCTGTGATTTTTTTTTTTTTTCCTCAAGTGGAATATGAAACATATGAGCGGTAAAATATGATTTATTTCCGAGGCCAAGATCACTGAGAGAAAGTCACAGTTTAAAGTTAAATTTATAGTTTTGGTAAGCCCAAAATATATTTTGTCAGATTTTTTTTGTGTGGTTGATTAAAAGCATGGTATTAGCAATTTTAAGCTGCTGTAAATTTTTTTCTTCTTCTGAAGTGGAATATGAAACATTCAGAGGTACAATATGATTTATATCCGTAGACAAGATGTGAATTTCAAGGTGCAACTGCTTGTGTAAATCCAAAGGGCAGTAGTTTGTGCATGATGTGTTCGAAGCTCAGTGAGTTATTGCTTCACTTATTTCGCACATGTAATCTGTTTTGATAGAAGACTAGAAGTAGAGCAATATGATGTCATGTCCAAGACTTTTTATTCCATTTTCTTTTCTCTACCATTACTGGCTACATGTTGTACATCCCACCCATTGGATACAGTTTGATATTTGATATTTCGTATCACATTTTTTGTAGACTCCAACCCAAGTTATCTCCGGATTAATACTCTTTGGGTGGAAGATGGTCTTTATCCCCTTCACAGTACTGATAGCCTTTAGAGAATTAAATCTGTTGTAGTCTTTTAAAGCAAAGTTAAAAACACTGAAATTATGTGCAATATGACCCTCTACCTCTCACAGATGGCTTCTGTAAAACTGATTATTTCGAAAGTTCATTTCATTTTAAACAGATTTGCCAGGAACTACTCAACAGATAGTAATAGAAATGGCAAGCAAAATCTTCTGGATCATTTTCATCTCTCTTTTGCTGATAACTCCACTCTTGCAGAAACAAATCACATTTTTGGATACTCGCAAAAAGTTGACAAGTTTTAGCAAACCTGAATTTCTGAATTTCATAGGTATGACCTACTTAGAATATTAGGTATGACCCATGTATAATTAGGTATGACCTACGTATAATATTAGTTATGACCTCTATAGACACTTGTCTCAGTAAACTAACCAAAAGTTGAGATGTTTGCAGGCTTAAAAGGTTTCTCACGATACATGATTATCATGTGGACCATGTCAGAGTATCAAGGATTAGCATGGACTCGAGTCTTCATCTGTTTTGTTCACATTATTTTTCCTTTTACAAAACTGAATATAGCTGTACAGTTAACTTTGCGTAAGTCGAATCTGTTGGGACCACAAAAATTAGTTTGACTCATGCAAAATTCGACTTATGAAATGTAAATAACATGGTTTACGTAGTTTATTAAAAATAAGTGATTCGACCCTTTTGACTACGAGTTATGCAAGGTTAACTGTATATGGTGATAATGTTCAAAAGAATGCATGTATTTCGTCTGTGGAAATAAATGCTGCAGATTTCTAACACACTTTGGTACTCATTGTTATCATTTTATAGATGAAATTAAGCTTGACACCTAGGAAACAGGGCAGCGCTTCATGAAACTGTCGGAAGTACAAGACTTGTACTTCCGACAGTTTCATGAAGCAAGTTCACTGATGCCCCATTGAAATGGGTGTTTTAAAATTAACATGCGTATCAGTGGGATGTCAGCGAACTTGTACTTCTATGATTTTATCGTGGAACGTTTCCCTGATCACCAGAGGAAAGAACAGAAGTTGAGTACATGTAGATCTATTTGAAGCTCCTCTTTTCACACATACAGCTGTAACTTATTTCTCAATAACTCAACGTGATTCTTTCTGAATGGGTGGAGTTAATTGGTAGTTGCTCAAAAAAACCATTCATGTTCAGAATTGTTAGACAAATTCAGTTTCATTGTAATATGATGAAAGTTCTTGTGAACCATTATGTTGGGAACATGGTTTTGTAACATACAGAGTATTTGTCATGTTTCATGAGAAAAATCACTTCTACTGAAAACAGGGTATGTCAAAAAAAAAAAAAATTCCAACCAGCTGGAAAAAAATTTAGCAATTGCCAATTAGCAAGACATCTTCATGGATTATGTTGTTCATAAATGTAGGTCCCAAACATATCACAGGAGCTTAAGAGCATGAGCATGTTATATTTTCTTTAATATTGTGAAAGGATGTTATTGTCATTTTACTGCCCTGAATAATGAATTAATACACTGTAATGTAAAATACTGATCCATTACTAAATACACAAGTCACAAAAGGAAAAAAACAACAAAAATTGTCTTCAGTTGTGATAATATTTATTGCCTTCAGAGAATCAAATGTTCAAATCTGGCAGTCTTTTTTTCTTTTCTCACATCAGGCCTGCCATCGAACATCAATATCTTCCAAGGACCCATATTAAAATATCCACACATTTTTTCAACCACATGTGCACATTCTTTAAAACAGAGGTTCATGTAGGTTTATACATGTACGTAATATTTATTTACTATAAACTGTACTGTAATCCCTTTATCAGGTACAAGATAAAATAAGGAGCCGACTCAAATATTACTTTTCATGCTGTAGACTGGGGTTAACCAAAACGATATATCTGGGGAACCAATTGACTTGCCATCAGCATTTTACTACATGTATTTCACAACTAGCACACATTACAATATGTTGTGGGTCACGTTTTAATACCAACAAATACTTCCTATAAACATGGACAAAATACAATATAAAATGTTAAAACGAACCTTTCCCATATCGTCAAAAAAGAAAGTGCATTGTGAAATGATGTATATCAAAGTAGTCCACTCCTAAGTTTTGTTTGCAGTAATTATTATGTGCTGACATACTCATTTTCACAAATTGGAGGCTCCTGATTATTCAAAAGGCTACAACACACATTTTAGTTTAAATTAAAGCAAAAAAAAATTAAGAAATAATTTTTTGTCTCCCAGTTTAAGCACCGCAAAAGTAAACACCTGATATTTAAATCCAGCAATTTCATATCAACATAATTCCCAAATTAATGATGAACAATAAGCTGACTGAATCACAAATATCATGAACACATGTGCATGTATTTCATTGGACATTTCCTTTTCAACGAGAAAAGTATGGGCCTTAGTCCAGAGGATATTTTTTCTTGAAAAGTGGCTGATATCTGAAAGATCAAATAATGATTTACTTTCATTAATAATGAAGCAATTATTACGGGCTGAGACCTTCATTTTCAATGAGCTCATCTTACAATAAAACATGCCTTTTGAGGAAAAAAAACAAAAACAAACAAATTCACTACTTCCTGATGAGATGAATTATTGTAGATTCTTCTTTTCAAATCTTACAAAGCTTTGAGCTAGCTTTTTACTAAATATGTAGATTGTCCAAATATGACAAAATTGGTTAATTGATGATAGTCGGAATAAAAATGTTCTTTGGTGGATCATATCCTGATAAATAACACAAACTACTAACATTGATTCAGCACAAAAAGATAATTTTTTTAAAATTTGGCACAAAATAATGATCAACACAAACTCTTTTCTCACTCTATGTCATAACCTTCTTTTGATTGTTTTCTGTATCACAGCAAATGAAACAACATCAAGAAAGATTCTCATCCCCTGCTAACAAAACTCTGCTGTCTCACTCTCAGCAGTGATACAAAATAGCTTAACAATGAACTACATTTTAATACAATGCTACGTTTGTGCTGATATTTCCAATACTGTTCCATATGGTATGAATATAATGTTCATAGGATGAGATTCTGCATGATAAAAAGGGTACATGACATAAATATTAAAATGATGTTGGTAAATGTCCAAAGGATTAGGAAAAACTACTAGATTATCATACATCAATTAGGATAATATCTCTAGTAAAGGGATATGCTTTTTTCCCCCTCTCCCTTAAAATACTTGAAAGGAAGGTCTAATCCTGTACACCGACTGACAAATATAGAGTATACACTCCTCAATAATACTAAATGGGACAAGATATTTGCTCAAGTAGTCACTTAGAGAACAGTTGAACAATGAATCTAACCCTGTTTGAAACCTGGTTATATGCAGGTTCAGACACACATCTTTCTCTTTTTCTTTTTATTCTTTTATATTTTAGTTTTTATTGGGGTTTTTTCCCAATTATTTTGTTGTTTCTTTTGTAAAATACTATTTCGTTAATATGTTAGATGATTTTAAATTTGTATTTCATACTTTGTAAATCACAGCCTTGCTGAAAAGCAGCCACTCGGCTGAATGCAGGCTTTTTAATATTTCCATAAATAAATAAATCAAACTCAACTCAACAGAGATGCACAACAAATTTTTTATTTTTTGTGGCAACCATCACCAAACACACTAAAATTTTTCAATCTGCACCACATGGACTCTGCTATTACTGAAAGCAACTGCCTTTGCAGTATGTTGGGATCGTAGAGCAATATAATCTGCATATATAAATTCTTTGGGTTACAGCCATCTAAGAGTAGATGATACGCATGGTGTTGGTGAAGCCTGCACCAGATCGCCATCCGGTCACAACGATGACAGGGGTGTTGTCCTCAAAGAACTTCCTGCTTTTGCCGACCTCTACGGCAAACTTGACGCGATTGTCAATGTCCTCTGACCAGATGCGGTCCTTTTCCTCGGGGTAGGGGTACAGGAGGGGGAAGCAGCCACGGTGGAGATGGATCTGACGAGCGATCACCTGATTACGGGTTACGGCCAGGATAGGGGCAAGAGGACGGAAACGGGAGATCATGTGGGCAGACCTTTAGGGAGAGGGAAAAGGAGTTGAGTTAAATGATCATTGATATTGATATGAAACTGAGTTTCAAGCACTCATCTTTTTAAAAAAAATAACAAAAATATGAGAATAAACTATTTCTTCTAGCCCTATTTTACCACTGACATTTATCACATGACTTAGTCAACATAATGTAAAAGCAAAATCTGCATGCAAGGAATATATGCAAAATATGGTCAAGATTCTAGAAATTTTCATGCCATGAAATCAATGAATCACAAAACTCAAACTTTGAAATTCATGAAATTTGCTGGCCAAAAAATAATAATACTATGTGCATTTGTATAGTGCAGCTACTATACAAATATACTCTACTGCGCTTAATACAAAGTATCACATTATTACCCTGGCTTTAGCCGAGCCGCCATGATAGGCGCCAAGGCATTCAAGGAATTTCTTCCTACCGGGTACCCATTTACTTCACCTGGGTGGAGAGTGGCAAATGTAGATGAATGTCTTGCCAAAGGACAATAGCGCCGCGGCGGGATTCGAACCGCGAACCATGTGATCCACAGTCCGGTGGCGTATCCACTAGACCACGACACCTCTATTATATGTTTCATGTTGCGAAAACTTCTCATTTGTTCAGTAATGTCTTACCAATCCACCCTTTTATGGTCATAAATGCTGGTCACAACTTTCAATGAAATCTTGTTTATGGGTCTTCAGATGTCATAATGGTAGTACATAAATGCCTACTAAATGGCCAATGTGTTTTTAACCCAACGTTTCATGTCTTGCAATGTCTTTTACACTACATACCAGAAATTGCGATGACACATGTATTCTGAACCCCGGTTTAACTCAAACTCCAGTCTAAGTTAAACCAGCACTTAATTAAGACAGACTTAAACCGCAAGTCTAGTCTAAATTTCTGTACAAAGTTAAACCACACTTTAATAGAGTGGGGGTTTAAGCTAAATCAGAGTTTAGAATGTGATTTTCTAAAACTCTGGTATAAGGGGCAGGTTCAAACTGGGTTTAAACCACACTTAGAAAACGATTGTGATTTGATTTTGTTATCACATGTTTTCCATCAGCTCCAGCCCGAATTATTTACTGCATAGTGGTCAACAGGTTCATTTTTTAATTAATTGTCATGTCATCCCTTACCTTCCAGTCTTGGTGAGCACAATGATTCCACCAGCCAAGCATTTGTAGGATGCTTCAACAGCTGCTATGGCCACAGTGAGACCTGCGCTGGTTGGCATGTCCACCTCTCTGGTCAGCTCTTCAAACTGCTGCCTGTGGAATACAGCAGCCTCTGCTTCTCGAGAGATCTATGAAAAGCATGCCCAAGAATGGAAAAAAGACGTTCTTCATCAAACAATGGGTGCATAATACAGTGCTGTAGTGCTTTGATGCTCGGCCTTGGCCTTTAGGCGCATTAAGGCCAGTTTTTTTTTCAATGCCTTGGCCTTGGACTTGGATGCCTTGGCCTTTGGCATGCCTTGGCCTTAAAGGGAAATCCAACCTTAATAGCATGTTGCTTTGAAACAAAGAGGAAAAATCAGAGAAGCAGATTGGTGAAAGTTTGAACGAAATCGGACAAGCAATAAGAAAGTTGTAATCACTATACATGTATTTTTATATGGGAATTTCAAATTGGCCGAATAGGTAATGTCACTGTGATGTAGCTGTGGACAACTCCCCCATTAGCTTCAACACACAAAACGACTAAAATGTCACTTTTTTCAAAATGTATTACTCAGTAGGATCTTTTTCTTTCATGAGGACCTATAACAATCTCCAATATATTTTGAGTTCTACCCCGAGGGTAAAAGCGCCTCAAAGAAAACCGCAAATTAATGATATTTTTGTGCACGACAAATGGGAGAGTTGTCCACAAAAATGTAACAATCGACTCACCAAATTGCCAATTTGAGATTCGCGTAGATGTAGTGATCTCATTTTTCAAACATCCATAACTTTCTTATTCCTTGTCCGATTTCTTTCAAACTTTCGCCATCCTGTTTTTCTTATTTTACTGCTTTCACACAAATCATCTTATTACCAAGGTTGGATTGTCCTTGAAGGGTTCCAAGCCTTGATGATCTCCAGAAAATTCAGGGCATTTTCAGAGCATATGGAAATTTGCTTTTTTTGCAAGTAGAATTTATAAATATTTTGGTTGTTTTGTGCAGTAATACTTTATCATGTACAATAGGCAATCATAATAAACGTGAGAAATTAATTCATGTTTACAAATTTTTAGATTAATATGATAGAATGATGATGATGATGATTAGTATCATTATGATTATTATCATTATTGTTATTATCATTGTTATCATCATAATCATTATTATTATTGTTATTATTATCATTGATGAGGAGGAGGAGGAGGAGGATAATAGTAAACATATGAAATACAGGTCCAGATAGAACAAAATTTAATATACTTGCATTTCTTGTGTTTCTATGAATATTTTGTAAGTTTGAACGAAGTATTTGCAAATTCTGGTGAATTTTGTCAAAAGTTTCTGCTATAGATATTATTCATTCCATTGTCATGTGCAAAAACTGGTAATAAGTTTAGGTATAGGCCTACATCTGTTTCTGCATGCTTTGTTTGACAGAGGGCCACTTGAATGGGGCGCAAAACATAATTTGAGAAAGAGCAACGATAGAAAAGGAAGAAAGAAATTATGATTACAACCCTGTAAAAAATTATTAGACCAAGCTTTAATTATAGGGATAATATATGATGCATACAAACGAACAAAATTGGCATTCTCATTGAACCTCCTTGAAAAGTCAGACCCAACTCTGGAAAACAGAGCACCGGTGTATACTCCGAAAACGGTGTTATAGACTTTACATGTAGAGCAATATGAAAATAGAACCGTCATCATTCAGTGCGAGACAGTGTGTACAAAGACATGGGGGATATATTTATTTCAAATGTTTGTCATTTGAAAGTTATTTCATATTACGAATCATTCAAGGGTTTTGAAAGTAATTGACCACAGCATTATTTAAAAAAATATATATATTGTTGGCAGGTTGACTTTGCAAGATTTTCCCCATGCCTTTTGTACACACTGCCTCACACTAAGCGATGAGGGCTCTATATTCATACACTGTTTTCGGAGTATATACCTGTGCCTGTCTTTTCGAAGTTGGGTCTGACTGCTGAATGAATAACATATCACAGAAATTCTAGCTTGCTATTGTGGTATTTTATTTCCTTCTTACCACAGAAATAACGTCATCAATCTTGGTCTATTAAATTTATCCATATACATGTAGCTGTTAATGAGATTAACATTCCCGCAGCTGACTGATCGGCTTAATTGATTTCATACAGATGATTCTATTACGTTATCATTTGAAATGGGTCAGAACAGAATACATTAAAGGAGAACATATTTACCAGGCTAGAGATACCAAAATGGAAACTATTAATATCACCAGTCTGGAAAATTGTCATCAACAGCCATGGAAAAACTTAATAGACCAAGACTGATGATGTTATAGGAACAAAAATACCACAATAACTTAAAATTTGCATGATGTGCTATTCATTCCAGGAAAAATGTAATTTTTGTTCGTTTTGTATGCATGCGTAATACATCACCCCTATAATTGGAGCTTGGTCTAATAATTTTCTATGGCTGTATATATTGGGGATTATAATCACCCCAATATGGAGGGTATATTGCATTTAATGAGTGCATTTAATAATTTCTAGTTTTAGTCTTTTTAGGGTATAGTGGTAAATGCGAATGATTGTCTAAAGCTTGTTTACTCCCTCACAAAACATTTCTTTAGGATCTTGTAATTTCTTGCCCTATTATGATTGTAATATATAGTTTTAATAGGAATATGTCTTTTTAAAGGGTTCAAAATGTAAAAAAAGAAAAGAAACGTAATTCACTGCTTTGCTCCCAAATTTACATGTAGGCCTTTAAGTTTCATCAGCCTTTGTCCCGAATATAGGATAAAGATAAAATAAGCACTTCAAAAGATTTGACATTTGAAAGAAATCTTAACTTTCATTTGCCTTACTAACAAGAAGTCCCATGTTTTCATGAATTTTGACACCCTATTTGAGAAAACTGTGAATCAATATTCACTAAAATTGCTAAATATTTACTGTTCGAGGCAAGGTCACTATAAAAGAAATTAAAGTCCCTCTTTATAAGTTAGCTCACTTCGCTTGCTCACATATAAATAACCAGTTCGTTACCAGCTATTTATGTCCAGGAAGATAACAATACATACTGTATATACAAACATTAAGTCATGAAAAGAGGGGTAATGAAAATTATTTTGTCCACCAGGTCTTTGTAGGTGCACCCCTTTTGTCAAAAATGTGGCTTATTGCAATGTCCACCCCCTCCCCCTACTTTGAAAAATGTCCAGCCACCCCTGCTGTCATTTGGTCTTTGAAGGCAGCTTACTTTCTTGTGTGTGTGTGTGTGTGAACCTCTGTCTTAGTATGTTCCATTTCCCCTTCTTTCTTTATCTTTTCTTGGCCTTGAGGTTTCAAGCCGTGGCCTTAGCCTTGGCCTTGAGGGGTCAAGTCCTAGGCCTTAACCCTTACTGTACTGGGCTATTTCAAGCACCTCTCTGACCCCCCCCCCCCCCCCGATATCTGCTGCGACATGACCTCATGACCCCAAAATCAACTCATATCATCACTCCCTTATGCATACATGAGCCAAGTTTGAAATTGATTCGCCAAATGGTTCTTAAGTTATAACAAGAACAATCCATTTTCAAATATACAATGACCTCTGTGACCTTTGACCTCGTGACCCCAAAATCTAATCAGATTTAATCATCTCTCCATATGCATACATGAGCCAAGTAATTGTTATAACAAGAACAATCCATTTTCATATACGCAATGACCTCTGTGACCTTTGACCTTGTAACCCCAAAATCTAATCAGACCATTGTCCCTCCCATATGCAAACATGAGCAAAGTCTGAAGTTGATACGCCAAATGGTTCTTAAGTTATCGCGAGAACAAGCCATTTTCATATATACAATGACCCCTGTGAGCTTTGACCTTGTGACCCCAAAATCTAATCGGATCATTTGGCAGAAATCAATCATGTTTTCATTGTACTTGTTCTCTGACATTCATCATTTATTTTTTACGCATGAGGTGTCATATAAAAGAGAAAATTATGCATTTTTATCTGATGACAAATATATGTAATTTTGGCACAAGCACAGGAAACTATTTGAATGGAAATGTAAAAAAAAATATGTTACCTTGTGCATCATGCTAACAGCTTCAACTGGGTATTTGCCTTTCGCTGTCTCCCCTGACAACATGACACAGTCTGCTCCATCCAGCACAGCATTGGCAACATCACTAGTCTCTGCCCTGGTTGGACGTGGGTTGTTCACCATGCTCTCCAACATCTAGAAACATGAACACCAATGGAATGGCAAATTACGATCGCAATTGAAATATGCCTACTGTGCATGTTTCTAAAAAAATTGAAATAATTAAGCCTGAGTCGAATCGATTGGTTAGCCGGTGTTCGATCAAAGACATCGAATCCCGATTTCGTTTTGGCAAAACCGGTGCATCGATTTGTAGTCCGCCAGATTTTTGACTACCGTAGCCACCATGAAAAAAGCAAATAAAAAAAGAAACTCCGTAACGTACAGCATATATACTAGCAGAGAACGTGAAGGCGACTTCAAACTGTTGGCTAACTTTCGCTAATTCGCTCGCGGAGGACGTCACGCTTTACCTGTGCTTTCTCTATGGAAAAATCGTTTTGTCGTTACGAACTGAAGTTTACGATAATATTCTTGCACTCTCTCTGCATTGTCAATTTGACAATTGTATAATTGAACATGATAAATACGGGCATGAGTACGAGTGTTCCTACTTCGCAAGAACTATATCACACTCTCATCAAATTGGCAATTACTTCTTGGAAATGATCTGAAGCTGAATGAAGTCATGAGCGACGAAAAGTTTATTTCGTATTGTTTTTTTTTTGCATCGAACAAACGTGTTCCATTCAGCTCTCCAAAGACAAAGTAAGATTATTAATTCTTTGAATTTGAATCATTGTCGATGTGTCGACAATGAGCATCGCTTCGTGCATCGCTTCGTGCGACACTAGAGTGATATTTTGGCTAGCCATACGGACTAGAAACTTAAGATTTTGGCTAGTCCGTCGTGATTTTTACTAGCCATTGGCTAGCGGGCTATCGTTAATGTCGAGCAGCGAGAGCCCCATACATATGCCCGCGATGCCAGCGGACCGGTCACCGGTGCATGGTGCATGCACTGCGTGCAACTGTGTGCAACTCTGTTTTCACCGCCCATCATTTATCGATGCACCGGTATTCGACCGAATCAAAGCCGTCGAATCCCGGATTATGAAATATTCTATATGACTCAGGCTTAGAAATAATAGCAAAGTACTGTAGATACATTGGGAGTGGAATTCATTAACGGGAGGATTGATAGTAAGAAATACATCAGACTATGAGCATTGAAGTGCCTTGCTTGCAAGGTGTTATCTTTGTTGCACGGATCAAGATATTGGTTCTAAAACGTGATACAGCTACAGATTTTTAAAGTGATTCAATGATATTTAAAAAGTTAAAGCACCTAAATTTTTGTGAAGAGTGATTTTAGCATCCCAATAGACAGAAGTACAACAGGACAAAGTTTAAATCTGAAATGGATAATGCAATAACAGAGAATTAAAAATTATGCTTTTCTGAGAGCTTAGTTTTATGGAATTTTTTTGGAATCCGACTTTTCATGTATCTTAGCTCACCTGAGTAGCACAGATGACTGGTTTGCCAATCTTGTTGCACCTACTAATCATCATCTTCTGAGCAAGGAACACCTTCTCTGGTGGAATCTCAATACCAAGGTCACCACGGGCAACCATGATACCATCACTGGTCTCTAAGATCTCATCAAATCTATGTGAGGGAGAGCAAGGAAAATCAGCATGAAAATGTTAAAGGAAGGAAGGTACACATTATTGGCTTGGTGACAAACTAAACTTTTCAGCCAGAGTCAAGACCTAATTTTTTTGTGGGGGGGTCTGTATACATGGTTCCCCCTTTTCATTTTTTTTTTAAATCTGGGAGGGGGATATGAAGTTCAAATTTGGGGGTCCATGTGTACCAGAAATCAATCAATTGCAAAATGGCAATAGACAATCACCCTTGCCATTCATATATCATTCAAATATCGTTCAAAAGGCTGACCATTACCCAATCAGAATAGTTGTTTCAAATTTGCAACTGATCAAAAACCTATGTGTTACGTGGTCCTGTCAGCATTCTCTTAATACAGGTTTTGTCACATGAAATTCACAACACAAGAGCTAAATCTATTACCCCATTTATGTAGAAAACAGCAGGAATATATTTCTTTTTGCTGACAATCCTAATCCATTTCTCTAATCCGTTTCACCCTTTCCCTTAATATAAGGTTGGCAGAAAATTTAAGCACACCATGCAAAACCAGTCCATACCTTTATTTTTGCAATGATCAAGAAGTGAGGAAAACCAATACATGCATCATACACTTTAAGGAAATGCCATGAAGTTATCTGAAAAATGATGCTGTCTCATATGGACATATCTTCGGTATAATTTCATCAAAACTACCTTTTACAGCAAAACACAAAATAATAAATAATCAACTGCTTTGCTTTTGAAGAGTGATTTCATGAGCAAGGTAAGTTCAACCATGTCAAACTGCACACTGCCGGATCTCCATAGATTATGCTTGCAATGTCAATTACAGTAAAGTCCCGAGCGACATCAATAAGGAAATGCAATGCTAACCTGTTCATATTTTATAGGATACAGACAATTTCTAAGTTGGGACTTACTTGGCTACTCCCTCCTGGTTTTCAATCTTACTGATGATCTTGATATGAGCTCCCTGCTCACCCAGCACCTCCCTCACCTGTTGAACATCACTAGCCTTACGAATGAATGACGCAAACACCATCTCAACCTAACAAAGGAGAACAAAGGTACAATAACTGAAATATATAATAATAAACTTTTCCTTATGTATTTTATTATATGAAATTTCAAATATTTTCAATTTTTATAGATGTGATAATAAAGAATCCCTTCCTTGTATGAAAATAAGTTACAATAATGATGATTTTACATGTTCCATATGGAGTCAAACCATGTTTAACATTATTGTAGTAAAAAAATGAAATATATGATATTTCATATAATACAATACATAAGGAAAAGTGAGTGTGTGACATCATCGGTTCACTCATTTGCATACCGCCCATGCTATGCATATCACTGTTTCTTGAAATAATGCAAAACTTCAAAACGCCATAACTCTCTTATTTTACATCCAATTTCTGTGAAATTTTTACTTTTATGCTTGTTTAATTTTACTCTGTTTAGTCAAATCAACTTGATATTGAGGTGGACTTGGCCTTTAATAGAGCAGGACCAGCATGGGCAAAAGCTTGTTCACCCATGTTTTTGCAGATTTTGGAACAAGACAACCAGAGTTGGATGAACGTCAAGATCTGCATACATCATCAAAATCACAGATATCACATTCAAATGCAGCGTCATGTGAACATAAAAAGAATTCCTCAAACAACCCCATTCTTCATACCTTGAGTTTCTCTTTGAAGCGAGCTCAGGGGGGCATTTCATCAAGTGTCTTGTTGGTGATTTTTACCGACAAATTTGCTCTCAGCCAATCAGATGCAAGGATTTCAATAGCTTATAACAGTTATTGCAACTTGTCATTGATGACAAGTTTTATGAAACAGGGCCCAGCACTGTACACTTAAGGTAAACATGCCCTTATTATGAAGGTCACATTACCAAATAGAACAAGGATTAGGAGCACTTCAAGCAAATGTTTATCTGTGTCTGACATTAAGAAAGGACGCACTGAACTATTCTGCAGAACTCAAGCACCATCATGTAAAAGGAATCTTGACATTCAACCAATAGAAATTAGAGATAGTCAAACAGACAACAATGGGGATTAAGAGGGATCTCAGGGATTATCTACCATGATCTTCAACATCAACGTTGAGTGTGTAGTACGACTGTTTATATGTGATGTGTGCAATTAAAATGTTGAAAGTGGTATGTTGACACTATGTTCATTGCAATATGATGTCCTGTGGTATTGAATAAACCAAGATCACTTTCTCACTTCCAGAACTATTTGTAAGAAATACATGGTTTTGAAACACCATGATCTTCGCATTCATTTCCGAATATGATCAACTCACCCCATGCTCTAAACCAAATTTGAGATCTCCCTTGTCTTTCTCAGAGAGTGCAGGTAGGTCCACCTCAGCATTTGGTAGGTTAACCCCCTTCCTGCTGCCAAGCATGCCTCCATTGATAATCTTACAGTCAAGGAAGTCAGCACCTGCAATGAGAAAAACATTTCAATGAATAACATACTGTATATCATGTTGTACAAATCATACCCGTGTATTCAAAAACTAATTTGCATTAAGCTAGAATGTGTAAAATGAACCTCAAAAAACTTAGCCTGACATTCATAAAACCCTAAAAGTGGGGCCCGCATGGAACCCAAGTCAGAGTTTCGGTTCGAGCACCTGCGAGTACGTCGACTAGTCTAATCCCAAGCCCCTTTATGTTTATTGAGAAAGTATTTAATGTTGTAATATATTTTTATAGAAGTAATATTAGAAGCTTATGTTTTGAATATGGTATTGGGACATGGAACCCCTAACATACATAGCAAAATATTTTTTGGCGATTGAAAAAAAGAAAGAAATGTACCTGAATCTGGTAATAAATTTGTAGTGCATTCTCATAAACAGCTAGTATGTATTGCATCTGCCTAAAATGAAAATAAAACTCACTTTGTTTGGTTTATTGATGTTACAATTAGATTAGCAGGCTCTGCAATAAATCTGTTATAATAAGACCATGTTCTTAAAACAATAATTATCCAACATACCAAGTTCGGTTACTTCCAGCGCAATTAGGCCATCATCCACAAAGATAGTGCCACCTACATCTAAAACCTTCCCCATGTTTCCGTAGTCTACGTAGATCTTCTCTGCAGTGCCTGACTCTGCATCAGCCTTGTTCAGACTGAGACGGAGTTTCTTCCCAGTCTCCAGCTTCACCTCTGCTGATCCTCCCTGGGTCAAACCAAGTTCAAGAATTGATATTTGCAATTTGGGGTTCATAGGTTAAATTTGGACCTCATATAAAGGAATTTTGCACATAAGAAAGTGTTAACTCTGAATTTATATTCAGATAATAATTCACATGATTAGCATGTGAATATTGGATATTGTTTTTCCACTCTATAAACAGGGTTATATAATAACAAATATAATAAAACCTAGTGGTGATTGGTATAAACAATCTTGCATTGCTAGTGTTTGGTTTTTTCATTTTTTTCTTTCCATCTATCTCCACCTCTTCATGGTGGATGCATACAGCCTGGGTTATCAGTGGCTATCAGTGGCTATCAGTGGCTAATTACTGCTTCCATCTTGTAAGGCAAAACATATTGTTTTGTAAAGCACTGTCTTACACAAAGGTTATAAAAAATACTAAACAAAATGAGCACCAATAACCATGTCAACAACTCAGCAAAAGAAAAATAATAATTTAGAAGACATTCACTCTAGTAAAACTCAAAAACCTAGAATTGCTCAAAATTGTATTACACTTTTAGCTTTTCTGGAAAAAGAAAAGATTTAAAATAATTCAAGGTAGAGTCTACCATTTGCAAATCATAAATTGGGTTAAGAATTGGGGGATATCTAAATGGTATGAAAAGCAACAAAAGCATTATTAACACAAAGTGGAAACTTTGAGAGAATGGCACATTTTTATACAGCTCGACTGCGAGTAATATGCCCCCCAGTTAATTTGAGTACCACTTTCATGTGCCATTATGTCACATAACAATGCTAAACACATACCAGTAAAATGAATACATACACAGCTTACACAAGTAGCATTGGAATTGCTCATGAAACATGAGCTTTGACATATTCCACAGCAAATTCCCTCCAGATAATTGATGGTTTGCACACAACTAACATTTATCTTTATGAAGTACACTGATGATTTTCTGATATACTTACACCTGCCAAGAGTCCAGTTCTGATCTCTGGTCCCTTCGTGTCAAGTGCTACAGCAATGCTGCATGTGCGCAACTTGGTAAGACGGCTCTCAGCTTCACGAACATTCTTGATCGTTTCTGCATGGTACTAGATGATGACAAAAAAGAGGGAAGGATTCCATTGAGCTTGCTTGATTCAGGAAGATGCACAATTTTGTAGTCTCATAAACCCTTTCAAGACAATTGACCACATTATGTGGTTTGGCTCAATAACCTTTGATTCAGAGCTCTAAAACATATACCAGATGCCTGCCAGATGCATGAGTAGAAACAGCAAAACACACTCTGTGTCCATTTTTGTTGCATGACTATATTGCATTTGACGCCAGGAATTTTAAAAAGCAGAATAAGTTTTAAAATTCTTAAAGTGACAACACATTGAGAGGTTCAAAATCTTTGGTTTTTTTAATCAAACTTGGCAATTTTTTTCAACTTTTCGACAAAATCGCTAACCATGTACAGTATATTGTATATTGTTTTCAAAGACATACACCTTATTAGCACCATGTAGCATGAAAAGAAAGATAATATTGCTGCCAATTTGAAGAACAAAATGTGATCAATTTAGCCCTTAAATAATTCCTGTCCTGAAAGGGATAAACACTGGAGTAAGAGCCTGGAAATCAAGAAACTCATCATTCATTACATTTGTCCTTTTTCTTTTTTCTTCCAAATATTAAAAAACGTTACTTCTACTTGATAGCCAAGAGTAGTTAGAGTCGTAGCAGGATTTAAAGTGTAAGGGCAGGGCTTAAACAACCTACCCAGACAGGAAAGTTAAGGAAAGAATAGCAATATACTTTGGTCACATCAAAAGCCATCAGAGTCTTTTGAAAGATATGTTAGAAGGGAGAGTAGAATGTACTAGACGAAGAGGAAAGCCGAGAACTAACTGGGAAGAGAACATTAAAGGAGAATTAAGCCCTGATTACAAATTTACTTATATTGGAAGGTGTAATATATTCCTACTTATTGGCCTAAATCATTTTCTAATAAGATATCAGAAAAGGGTATAAATAAAGATATTCCAACACCCGGTATTGTCTCCTACTCATTTACATGGGGGCTGCCATTTTCTTGCTGATTTGGAGTTGTACATGACCCATTGAGAAATGTTCCAGTCAGGAAGATATTTTGAATCCAAATCCTAAATTGATTTTCTTCATTACCTAAAATCCCATATGTGACGGAAAATATAAAGTGGGTGTTTACATGTATTATAAAAATTAAATCTTTATAATGATACTTTTAAATTGTCTGGTTTTGCTTAACAAAAATCTATTTTCTTGGGTTTGCCAAACAGAGCAGAACATAATATATGCAGCATGCATTCTGACTTTTCAAGTCCATTATCCGAAAGCAGGTGAATGCATAGTTTGCCGCTATAGATGCTCAGGGAAGAAACATCCATAAAATTTGAATTAATTTGCTCCGTCCCATCCGTCCAGTATCGAGAAAATAGATTTCTATTAAGCGAATATCGATTTTCAACAGAAATATATAAGGAAATCTTCAGTTTAAAAGAAGATTGACATATCTATTCTATATTTTTAATCTCAAATGGGTTTTTAATTTTGAAAAAGGCAATTGAGCATTTGGATTAAGAAAATCTTCTTGTACACATAAACAAAATGGCAGCCCCCATGTGCTGCTAGCAGACGATACATATTGCTAGCAGATGGTAAATTTTGCTCAGAAAAATTTGATTCGTATCGATCTCGTATATTTTGACGCGAAGCCATATAGTCTAACAAGTAGGAATAAATAACACCTTTGAACACTATCGTCTTTATTTTTGAGCGTAATTCTCCTTTAAGACCTGGGGTGGTATTCTGAAAATTGTTGTAAGTTTTGTGTTAAGTATTTCAATGTGAATTGTCATAACAAATTGAAATTGCGAGGAGTAAACACTTATCATTGGCGCCTGCGCAGATACCTTTTCCAACTTTACGCGAACGCG
This sequence comes from Heliocidaris erythrogramma, assembly GCA_025617745.1. Lineage (NCBI taxonomy): Eukaryota > Metazoa > Echinodermata > Echinoidea > Camarodonta > Echinometridae > Heliocidaris > Heliocidaris erythrogramma. The sequence continues at coordinate 29,483,420 of CM046853.1, forward strand.
GATAGCTGTGCACAGATATTAACCAATGACTTGTCCTAATATTGATTTGTTATGACAATTAATATTGAAATACTGAAGATAAAAGTTACAACAATTTTCAGAATACCACCCCTGGAGCGAAAAAACGCTGCAAGACTGCACTAGAATGGCACAGAACAGAGAAGTGTGGAAAAATGTTGCAATCAACCTCCGAACCCTGAGAAGATACCATGATAGATAGATAGAAAGTGATAGTCTGATAAAATAGAGTGATGTAACTTTAATTACCTCATGTGATCCATGTGAGAAGTTCATACGAGCTATGTTCATCCCATTCTTGATCATATCCATCAGGGTATCGATGCTACGAGAAGCAGGTCCTGAAAATTAAAAGGACAAATGCAATTCTTTATGAAAAATATGATACATATTCTGTAATTTCTTAGTAGCATGTTCATTTGAGATGTGAGATTTGTAGATGAAAGTCTACAAATCTACTAAGTATTGCTGAGTCAAAAATTTAATGCTATCTTCATAAGCAATTCTTATTAAAAAAGGACATAATGTACTGTAGCAGAAATGGATTCAAATTTATCAGTGATTTTTGCGCATATATTTGGGTAATCATCAAGAACTGTCACGAACCATACCAATGGTGCAGACGATTCCAGAGTTGCGCACATTGCCTGGACGTGATTCAATGTGGAGCTTGCTGCAGTGGTCCAAGAAAGTGTTGGCTGTGACCACCTTGTACTGGGCCATCTGGAAATAATGTTCACTGTCATGTTCATCGTCCGCAACGTGGGGGCGCTTTGCAGCCATGATGAAGATGATCTGAAATGACAATTACCTGGCAAAAGCAAAAAATCACACAAATTCAATTGTCCATATCAAGTTTGGGATGAGGACCTTAGCCAGTTCAAACAGAGGTTAAAAAAAATTGTTAAATACAATAAGTAAAGCCATCAACTTTAGTTCAACACATAATTAGCTCCTAAGGTATGCCTGACAAAAACCATCAGGCTAAATTAATCACCCCCCCCCCCCCCCTCCATTACATCTAATAATGATGATTTGACAAACAATGACAAATTCACAAATATAAACATATTTCCCCACAGAACATGTACCTCAAAAGAAAAACCAGGCATGTATATGGGGGAAATGGTATCTCTTTGGTTTGCTTTGCACAAATATTCAACTTGCATCACGATAAGGGGTATACTCTATACATGTACAAATCTGGAAGGACATGAAATGGTATGTCCACATGACCTTTGGCTGTCACAAGAATGTCTGATGCTTATGAATGTCTGATAGCTTACAAGTTACAAACACATTTGTTTGAACATTGGCAGGGGTTGCCCACTGTCAAGGCTAGTGTAAAACTCCTACCACAGCTCTTTCCGAGTTTCCCAAATCTCTTCAGGATTTTCCAGAGCTAAATTGCTGCCCTGTAATTTTTTTCTTTTGTTTTATCTATAATGTGCAATGACCACATTTGTAACTTCATTCTGCTTGAAGGTTAGCTACCAGGTCACTGTCCCAAAGATACATTTTGATACCCCCAAATAACAGGAAAACAGTTTGACAAAAAACACGACTATAAAAACGACTAAGTCAACAATATCTCACTATCGTGACTACTGGACTCTGACTTTTGAACTTGCAAATTGCTTTTTTCAGGGACCAAAGCCCTGCAATAGTTCACTCCTCCCTTTCTGATGTGATTCTACAGCATTAGTGTAGTGAAAAGAAATTAAGGGAAGCCATTTTAAAATAAATACCATACCAGTGTCAAACAATAGCATGGATTGGACTGAAGTGAAAGTGATGAACTAACATCCCAAATACTGGCTTAGAAATTATCCACTATAGGATAGAATACAATACTCAATAGAATAAAAATACAACAATCAAACAGATAGAATACAAAATTTCAAGCTCAAATAAATAAAATGTTGATTATGAAGCAATGTCTACCATGTTGTCTACCTGGGGGTCGTTTCATCAAATCAACTCCATGACAGTCATAACTGTTGTCGGCGATCTACGGAAATGTCATGGACCTGAAAAACTGTTTCACGAAGACATGATAAACGACAACTCAATGATATCGATACTCATCAGCGAAAAAACATAGTCTATATCACAGTCCATTGGAATTATCGTCAATTACCCAAACAGATTTTGAGGCTCAGTTTTCCCCAAACTATTCCAAAATGTAAAAAATGGCAGCAAAGATGAATGCTTGTAATACAAACATCCCGTTTACATGAAAAGATGTGTTTCTTATGGCATCTTAGAATTTATAAAATTGAGAAAACTCGAGGAGGCTTTTGCGATGTACGAATCTAGATTTGTAGGTAAGAGGATACCGTAATTGACTAATTACGGAAAGAAGACCCAAATCGTGTTCATTTTAGAGAAAATGATTAAATTAAGATATCTTATGGCCCAATTTTAAATATTTATTCATTAAAAGATACATAGTCATAGAATATCATTCATATCAAAGCATTGCGTGAAAACGGGAGAAAAGGCGAAAATACATACATGATAAATTGTCGTCGTTCACATGGGTTTGTATATACAGACTGTTCCGTTTTCGATGCTGATTCTATGGTAGACGGATGTGGGTATTTTTAATATTAATCTCATTTACTTGTTGGGGGGTCAAGAAGCCACAAGAACATATTGTTCATCTGTACAATATTATAATACGGACATTAGTAATACTATCTGGTAAAGGAATGATAAAGGATAGTGCTTGGAGATCAGGAAATAAATGTTCTCTTAATTTACATTTATTTTTTCGCAGCCCATAGACTAACTAAAAACTGGCTTGTGATGGCGTTCTAAAAAGATATGACAGGTCTGGAGTACCGACAAGTCACTTGTCAGCGAAGTTGTCGCTGGTCTTGGCAAAGACGGCTTTGTGAAACACTTAGCGGACAAGTTGAGCGACAGTGTCGAGATGTCGCTGATCTTGTCGTTATGACGGTTTGATGAAACGACCCCCAGTAGTACTAGTAGTAGTAGTTAGTACCAGGCAGTACGGTAGTGCACTGACTGGCCACCCGGCACAAGCGCAGGATGAACTCGGGTTTTGACCGGGCAAGAATTTATGTTAACATTATAAAATACGGGCTAAATCTTAGTTTAAAGTGAATACAAGAAGTACAACAAATAGACTGAACAGTCACTTTAACTTCACACTTAATGATTTCACTTCATTTTACCACTCACCGTTTAAATTAAAGCAAATAAAGTCAACAGACAAGTCTGGCAGCCGGATGATCTCGATCTCGTACATGCACAAATCAAACGCGTGTTATCAGGCGACAATACAGGCGACCGGCCGGCCGGGTCTACTCTATAGTCTGTGCTAGCTGGGGCGACCCTGGGGATGCACTGCACCAGTGCACGTAGACGTCCAACGCGAAACCCTCGAGCCTCCAGTCAGACTTTTAATAATACCAAGACAGATTACACTCACCTACTTCCGTAGTACATTTGGCAGGCGTAAATTGCTGTGTTAAAAAGACGGGGGGGGGGGGGGGATAGGTACGTTCGCCAGGTATAACACGTATCTTTTTAAAGTCTGATTTTTGCACGAGAGAAAGGATAGATGGTTCAAAACAATTTTTGAACCTTTATTGTCAATAAATGCCACTATGAATCCCCTGGATCATGCCTGCTTTTTGACAGTGTCATCTGTCATAGGGTTAACACTTGAAAACATGGATTTTAAGAATGATTATACTTCCCCTAGTATTACTTTGAATTTATTGTAAATGTGGTTTACATGTTATTTGAGACTCTGAAAAAGCTTAATGAAGGCTCAAAAAGTGGAAGAGACCCCGCATAAATAAACGGGAATATGCATGCTTTGGGCCTTCTCTAGGTTAACACATGAAAACAGGCACTTTGAAATGATTTTAATTCCCCTAATATTTATTTGAAATTATAAAAAAAATGTGATTTACATGAAATTTAAATCTCTGAAAAGGTTTAATAAGGCTCGATGAGTCCAATAGACCCTTCATAAATAAACGGCATGCTTTTGACCCCCAAAAAAGTCTCGCCTGCCATAGGTTTACACGTGAAAACAAGGGATTTTAGGATGACTATGATTCCCATAGTTTTTATTTGAAAATACAAAAAAATTGATTTACATGAAATTTAAAGCTCTGAAAAGGTTTAATAAGGCTCGATGAGTCCAATAGACCCCTCATAAATAAAAGGCATGCTTTTGACCCCCCAAAAAGTCTCGCCTGCCATAGGTTTACACGCGAAAACAAGGAATAAGGATGATTATAATTCCCTTGTTTTTATTTTAAAATATAAGAAATGTGATTGACATGAAATTTAAAGCTCCGAAAAGGTATGATTAAGGCTCAATGAGTCTAATGGACCCCGCATGAATAAACGGGAATATGCATGCTTTTGGCCTTCCGGCTGCCTTAACACATGAAAACAGGGATTTTGAAATGGTTTTAATTCCCCTATATAATCAAGGCTCGATGCGTCCAATACATGCTTTATAATACTACACGTAAAATACGTTTGTTTATATTGATGACGTAATGTGGGCGTGTACATAGGCGTGTAGTATCGATCACGTGAGATCACATCCAATGAGATCGTGCGCTAGCAGACGACGTGCGTCCGACCGAAGGATTCCAGTTCACTGTTATGTTTCATTTCATTTTCATTTCGTTTATTTCCACTTCCAACAAAATAAAATAACATGGGTCTGGCAAAACAATGAAACTTAACAATATTACATGTAATTAGATTACAGCGTACAATAGGCATAAAACGTTATAAACTAGGTTGGTCGTGGAGGGGACTGCTAAAAAGCTGGGCTTGTAGATTGCAGCCCCTATATGCATAATTATAGTTGCAAAAATAGTGTATCTAAGGAATACATAAAACGGATAGACAGGCCATAAAAGAAGTGAAATGGACAGGGTAGGAAGGGACACAATGAACGAGAGAACGAGAGTTATATTTCAAAAGGTTTAGAGGCAAAATTCAATGTGTAACATTTATAAATTCATATAATCAATTTTCTATCACCGAATTACGCCTAGCCAAATGACTGATGTTAGATCAAGCAGAATAGCTGAGCTGAATATTGACCGACAAGGTGTCTAGTCCTAGTTAGGCTAGGATCTACCCCTCTGCGATCCCGATCGAGGTGGTGGCGTTGTCGATGGAACTCTGTCTGCTTGCCTCAAACTTGGCTCGTCAGTTTCTTTGCTTGCCGATAGCCGTATAGTTTGGCTTCAGCCAACGAGACCGACAATGTATGTGGGAGGGGGCTTGTGATATATGAGTCTGACACTGACAGGATAGGATGTAGTAAAGGGGGGGGGGGGGCACAAAAATGCAGGGCTGTCAACTTCGGGGGAACTGCTTGGAGGGAGACTCGTATGTTTTTACTTCTCGTCAGCCCTCCAAAAGTCGCTCAGTGGGGGCCGGGTTATCAGAAATTATGGGATCCAGTATTCCTCCATAATTATTCTCTGACAAGCACACTTAAAACTAACAACAATAATAATTCTCTGACAAGCAAAAAATAAATGAAATGTTATCAGTTCTAAAAGGGGGGGGGACACAATAAAAAACAAATGGGGCACAATGGGCCTTTTCTCAGAGGGTAATAGACCGACATTGTCAGCCTCATGGGCTCCCAAACTTAATGGTGCCTGATCCGGTTTATTCACGTTTTAGGCAAGAGCCCGCGTATACATGCCTGTAGTTTGCAGTTCAATTAAGAGAATGTAATTCCTATTCCAGGGGAGGATTCTGTAAAAGAGGGGGCACAGAGACGGCAATTATTTTTTTTATTATTGTAGAATCCTGAAAGTTTTGAGAGTCAATAGCTTAATTCACAAACAGGGTTAGGGAATTAAATTGTGAAGGAGATAATAAGAAGATAAACTGAAGGTGATTTAAAGAATATAAAAGAAGAATACAAGGTGAACATCCGGGCAAATTTCCATAACAAACCCGATTACTAGTAATACAAGGTGAATACCCGGGCAAATTTCCATAACAAACCCACTTTTAGTCAGAGAGAAACATAATTTGGGAACTGGGACAAGAGTAAACACAGGATCTCCGAATAGTAAAATGTTATGAAATTTGAATGTTTACTATTAAAATAATAAGAAAATATCAAAGGGGTTACTGCTAGCTAGGGCAGTGGAAGGTGTGCAAAATTTTAATCGATCGGAGGAATAAAGACAATTGATTGGTTAAAAGGTATTGAGATGGGCAGAAGGGGTGTGGCAGTTGTGAAATTTCGCCCAATGGAAAAGTGGTACAAAAAGAGGCTCCGAGTTATACAGAGAGCAGCGAGAGTCGAGAGTCGAGAGTCGAGAGTTGAGTCCGGGGAAGGCAATAAGGAGGGCCTCTTCAGCAGAGTAATATACACATCTGAAGGTTTTGGAGATTTTCTACCAGGGAGTAGAAAATTGTCTTCTGACAAGAATGTCTTTTTGACTAAAGCAGACGAGAACTTTGTAAAATTTTCTGTTCCTGAATTAATTTACCCGGACGTCGTCAAGTAGGCCTATCCCAGCAAATATTATGACCCGACAAGTCTTCATCAGAACTCGAATAATTATTTTCTACTGTTCGTCTTCGTGGCTGAACTAGGCATTAATACCAGATATAGTTGTTTCCTTCAAAGTTAAATCGATTACTGCTGAATCAACACTCGAAGCTGACATTTACATGTAGACGATCACCACTACCCCGGCGGCCAGTCCAGCGACGACCACTCCCCTGCGATTCGGACTGTGAATCATCCCAGCCCCGAGGAGACATAGTTGATCCCCCCTTAATTTAAATTTTAATATAAAGTTCGTTCTGAGATCTCACGCGCGAGGTTGCATTGAATACACAGTACTGTGAGTATAAATGATTTTATGTTCTTTTTTTTTCTGATTGTAACCGGAAGAACTTAATAATAATAATGACGAAAGAAATAAAGACACCAAGGGTACAGAGTTTAAAAATTTATATAATTAGCAAAGCAGTTATTTGTGATGTAAGTTACACTTTACTTCTTAAGTGAGATACGGGAGGAGAGTGAGAATTGTGAATGGTCTGTGTGGGTACGATAACATACCCGAAGAAAAACACAGTTATCGTCTGCCCATCCCAGGCGTCGCCCTCGAACACTTGGGGTGTGCAGCATCATTATTGTGTATAAGATATACCAGTTGGGTTTTAAAAATGAGGCCGCGGCCGATTCGCCTCCCCCCCCCCCCCCCCAGGATCCGCCCCTTCTATTCTGTCATGGATGTGAAGAATGGGATGCATAGTGTCGGTGGTCGATCTCATTAAATGTAGAGATTGAAAAAAAAACAATTAGAGATCATTATTTTGTTCTCATTTCTATTGGAGATATTTTTACAGATCGGCTGTAAGAGAGAATAAGAGAATAACTACTAGTGTTATGAAAGTATTATATGAGAAAATGAAAGCCTGTGAGAGGGCCCGGAGGGAAGGGAGAGAGAGATAGAGAGAGAAAGAGAGAGAGAGAGAGAGAGAGAGAGAGAGCTGGAGGCGGGCAAGACAGAATAGGACTGGTAATAAATGAATTAAATCATCAGCTGCTATTGTTGGTTACTAGTTAATTCAATTCAAAGGACGGAAGCTGTTTTCCCCGGCCTTTCCATATTGGTAACCATTAGTCCCTTGCAATTGCGCTGGTTATATTAGGGCTTCGGAGCAAGCCCCTATATACACTCGCCTGCCGTCTCAAACTGCGACACCATTATTACAAATAACTCACCGTCAGTTATTTATATTGGTGGCGTATCCAGGAAAGCAAGAGGATGGGAGGGGGCTCACGCTTGACTAACAAAAAATCATTAGATGCATTCTGTTATGAGTTTTCGGACAAGCAAGGGGGGGGGGGAGTCACATTTTTCACGTTCCTTCTGTGCCGGGGGTGTGGACATTTCCTTTCATTCCATGTGTAACTAAGAAATGTCAGATTCGGTTTTGGCACGAAGTAGGGGAACGTGCATTCATGGATACACCACCAATAAAAATACAAGAATCTTGGATACGCCACTCTTAATTAATCAGTATATTTATGTAAGGAATTCCTCGCACGCTATCTCATTTTGATAAAGCCTCTTTTGTTTTGAGTTTTAACGGAATAAGGCCAATATATTTACATTATAGGTCTATAATCCCTTTAATTTGTAATAATCATGATATCAAATGATACACTGTTAGAACGTTGATTAAAATTTTTAATCTTGTTGGTTAAAATTTTAATCAACCGAGGGTTACCAGGTGAACCACACATTTGTAGGTTAAAACTTTAATCAACGGCCTGTTGATTAAAGTTTAACCTGTGGTCGATTAAAAGTTTTAATCATTTGTTGGTTAATCGTATTTTGCTCAACGTTGGTTAAATTGGTGTTGATTAAACTAAAACATATTGTTGGTTAAATGTTTAACCATTTGTTGGTTAGTTTTATTTTGTTGGTTAAATGTTTATAACCATTTGTTGGTTAAATCATATTTTGCTCAACATTGGTTAAAATGGTGTTGATTAAACTTAAACAAATTGTTGGTTAAATGTTTAACCATTTGTTGGTTAGATTTATTTGATGAGAAACTCCCCGGAGAAACTCTTTTCATATCTGTAATTGTTGTCTAGCTAGCCTTATAACGAAATAGATCTACTCAGTGATCTACTTTCAGCGGTTTGGTAAGTTCGACCTTCTCAGACCTGGACTAGACTTGACTAAGGCAGGCCCACCGGTAGACTACGCCTACGCCTACATTGGTGCTTATATCTTTTTCTCAAAAAACTGTTCTAGTTTCAGTGTTTGTCATATTGCCCTGTCCGCGAAATATGGACATGCGCGAAGTTGAACACACCGCCATACCGCCGGCGTCGCCTCCTCGCTACCATAGGCACAGTCGGTAAATCTACCGGTGGGCCTGGCTTAGCCAGGTCTAGTCCAGATCGAGCAGGTCGAACTTGCTCCCAAGCCGTTTAAATTAGAAAGAAAGAGCACACTGTAGATTTATTTCTTCCCAAGATTAAGCTGGACAACAATCACATATATGAATAATAGTTTCTCACCTTCAAACACGCCGACAAACTCTTTGAAAGTCCCCACTCATTCAGCGACTTGAATGACAATGCCTTCCATTTTTATCGCAAACAATTTCTGTGATAGATTTGTGCGCAGCGAATTTGTTCCAAATCCATGTGCGCATGCGCTGTTCGGTCACGCGATTGGTATTTTAATCAACTTTGATCAAAATTTTAACCAACAAAAAGATAAAGTGTCTTATTTGGCGGGAAAGCGGAGAACACTGTAACCAAAGTAACCAACAAGAATAAAAACAATAATTTTAATCAACAATATTTTTAACCCACGCAAGATTAAAAGTCATTTTTAACCAACATTCATTTTATAACCAATGTTGAGCGATTTTTAATCAACATTTTTTTAATCCGTAGTTTTTTAATACATGTTTTAACAGTGTATATTCTGATTTAGAAAACTAAAGATAGCATTTTATTATTATTACTTTTTATTGCTTTTCTCGACATTCCCGTGAGATATCTCAGAGTTTGCTCATATATAGCTTAACATCAGGGAACATGTCTGGACCACGCCTCCCCCCCCCCCCCACCCCCATCACATAAGTATTAATAGAAATTTCACAGCAAATAACTTTAACAAAAGTTAATACAAACATCTCTCTTAGCTCCCTCTACTCCCTGGTGCAGTTAGAATTGATTGTTATCTGTTTTAGGACATAAGTTTGTGTTTGGTTGAAGGGACAGTTATGCCCTTTACGGCTTTACCAATTAAGCGATGTACAATAAAATGGAAAAAAAATGAAAAGAAGCCACATTGTCTTAATGGAAAAAAAATGAAAAGAAAATAAAAAATACAAACATCTTGATAAAGACTACATAACCTTTCCCTCTGGACCGATCGACGTGTACCACAATATATACGCGTGCTTTATTTCGGGACTGAGCACTCTTCGTATTTAAACTCTTTGCAGTGCACACATGAGTGCACGTCTCTTCCTCAGATCATGATCGTATCATCAGGCATCGAAATATCAGGCCATTTAAAAACTGTAGAGCTTATTGTCACAAGATGGGGCTGTACTTCTCCTCTCGAAGAGTACTAGTATAATTACAATAGTAACCACAAAGATTACGGCAACTCTTCTAAATGAAGCACAATAAAAGGTATTTTAAATTACAAAGCCTTTGTCGATTTTATTGATTTAAATCAGTGAGCAATTGATCATACGTAAAAACTTTATTTGAAAAAAATGTCCATTAGGGTCTTATCATTTTATTGAATAACATTCAAACAATACATTATTATCCTTGAAGGTACAAAATGCCTCCCACTGTACACTATTAAATATTAAAAGTGAAATAATTATAGTAAAGTCAGTCTTCTGCTTCGGAATATTAGAAAATAGAAGATAAACTCGAAGGAAATAACGAATTCCGTGAAAGAGTAGAAATATTCAAATTTTCGCCTATATAAGGCCTCATCAGGAAATGATGAATTTTATTTGAACAGCATCCAACATAGCAGCGTATGTGTAGGGCCTATGATATATGATGAGACCAAAAAAATTTCGCCAGACCTTCAAAATTCGCTCAGTGTCTTCAGTTTCCCTCCATAATTCCCTGACAAGGGAGGGGGGTGCCGTCAAACAAAAAAAATTCGCCAGACCTTCAAATTCGCTCAGTGTCTTCAGTTTCCCTCCATAATTCCCTGACAAGCAAAAAAAAAAAAGGTCTTCATTTTAAAGGGGGGGGGGGGGGGGCACAATCGAAAAAATGGCGGATCGTCTATGGTCAAAATCCATACTTTTCTTCCAAAGGGGGGGGGGGGGGCGCGGGCCGGAAGTGCCCCCCCCCCCCCCCGGATCCACCAATGGAGAGAGAACCGGATCAAGGGGAGGGATAAACTATATATACATGAGTGATAATATCAAAATCGCAATTCACATCTAACAAAGTTTTCTACATGTCCGATGCACAATTTCTTATTAAGCCTTTTCAGGAAATTCTCCTTCTTCTTCTTCTTCTTCTTCTTCTTCTTCTTCTTCTTCTTCTTCTTCTTCTTCATCATTCTTCCTGTTCTTCTTCTTCTACAATCATAATTGCCATTTTAACCCCCCCCCCCAAAAAAAAAAAAAAAAAAAAAAAAAATTCTTATTTAATCCTTTAACAATTTCGGATATTCCACAGATTTTTTGGTGGAAGCAGAAAGAAAAGGAACAAACAGAGAAACAGTAATTAGTTTCGGCAAAGTATACGCGATAACAAAATGAAAAATCACAATTTTGTACAATTTGGTTCTTTGTGCATGCATGCACGCGGGAAACTTCATGTCAAACACAAAATATGCATTTCTCCCAAATGTTTTGTACCCAAATCACCATAAAACATCCCTTTTCTCAATTCTTATTGTGGAACAGCGAGATTACAAATATATAACAATAATTATGAGTCTAGGACAAAAAGTCTTGGTAAAAGGGGCTACATAGTATATGCCTTGCAAAACCTGAAGGTATATTATGCAGGGAGATCGTCCCGAAATACTATGAACATGACGGACAAAGAGAGTTTACAAAATAAACACCCCCTCATTATTCCCTTCATAATGGTTCTCGGCATATATAGTCAAAAGAACATCAATTCACTGCTATTATGTCAAAATATGTTGCACAATAATTATTGTGTCACTGTATCGAACGGTATAGTTTCGAGTTTTGAACATTGTCATTGATAAAATTGGTCTTCTATATTCACTTTTCCCTCGGTTAACGCAATATTTTGAAAAAGGAGACTGAATAGGGAGCCAAAGCAACGAGAATATTAACATATTTACTTCAATTTTGAACCTTTTTAAAATGCTATTTAATATAGCCAATACTGGGACTCAAAACTAAGAGATCCTTGGTATACTTGGTACTGGATCCTCCCAAATATTCCTAGTGGAATTTTAACTGGAGGTGGTGGTAGAGGGTGGACTTAAGGGGGAGAGGCAGGGACGTCGCTAGATGGGGGTGTGGGGGTTGTCACCCCCTATCAAAATTCCTATTAACAAATGCGCCACCTCAGCTGCCGGCAAAAAAAGCGAGGGGGAAAGGGAGAGGGAAGACGAAGAAAAGGAGAAAAGAGAAAGGAAAAGAAAAAGAAAAGGGAAAGGAAAGGAAAAGAAGAAAAAGTGGCACTTCCCCCCTTTTAGAATGAAGACCTTTTTTTTTTTTTTTTTTGCTTTGTCAAGGAATTATAGAGGGAAATTGGACCCCCCATAACCCCCTCCCCCCATAACCCCCTCCCCCCCTCCCCACTGAGCGAATTTTGCAGGTCTGGCGAGAAAAAAAAATTGTCGACAAAAAGTGGCCACTTTTTTTGCTCTCTCTCTTCGCTCCCTCCCCAAAATACTGGAAAGTTAATATTCTGGCAAAAGGCGTCCCCCTTCGGCAATAGGCTGCCGCCCCCGGGAAGATTTTAAAAGTTTCGATATTCGGGCAACCACAAATTCATATTCGGGCAGCGAAGTGAGGTGCCAGAATAAATTCTGCATGCAACTTCTGTACATTTTCTCTACGAAAAGTTTAAAAAATTAATCGCTCGCTATATAGCAAAAAAATTAGAAATTTAAAGGTTGATATTCGGGCAAAAGGTATACCCTTTACATTGGCGGTTCCAGGGGGGGGGGGGGCACTTCCGGCCCGTGCCCCCCTCCCCTTTTGGAAGAGAAGTATGCATTTTGACCATAGACGATCCGCCATTTTGTCGATTGTGCCCCCCCCCCCCCCCTTTAGAATGAAGTCACTGAGCGACTTTTCGAGAAGCTGGCGAGACCAAAAAAATACGGGTCTACCTTTTGACAAACTTGCATTTTTGTGCCCCCTCTTTTACCCAATCCAGCCTCACTTCCGCGAGGATTTGCAATGTTCCGATATTCGGGCAGCAAAGTGAGGTGCCAGAATATCCATATAATTATTTGGGCAGCGAGGTTCCCAGATAAATATATAACTTCGGTATGTAACTTCTGTACATTTTCTCTACGATAATTAAAATAATTTACTCGCTCACTTCGTTCGCTATACCCATGTGGCTCAAAAAAACGTAACACTTTTGAAATGGTTGCCAAATTAGGCATATATATTTTTATGGGACAATGTTGATATGTATGGAAAGCTAAAGGACCCACCTTTTATATGATATGAAAAAAATGACAAAAATTTCATGCATCGATGAGCAGTGCTCACTTACGTTAGAGGTATGAAAATTGGCCTGCGCAGGATTTTTTCTTCCAATTTTGGACAGGGAAGTTATTTGTAGCTTACAAAATAAGGGCGATATGAGATATTCATGATCAATTATGACAACTTTTTGTTTCTTAATATCTTTTTTTGATTATTGAATAAGAAATTTATGCATGAACGAACATTAATTGTATTGATTATTGTAGCATTAAATGTGAAAAATTCAAGGATTGTGAGATTGTTGGTATTGATTCAAATTTCAGGGTAAAATTATCCATGATGCACCACCACACTTCTACCGTACCTCCACCCCAATCATCCACTCCATCCCTGGCCATCCTCGCCCACCCCCCTCTTTTTGCAGCTTTGATTAGTACATGCAATACCGGTAATGAAATGGCTGTGAGATAAGTGTGAGTATAATTATGTTTATGATCATTGTCATAATGAATCAATTCCCCCATTCCTCCCCCTGCTCCTCTCTTTGCCAATATCTCTGCTGCCCCCCACCTCCTTCAGCTCCCTCTGTTATTGAAACATTGGTGGTACACGTTACAGGTGTGAGATTGCATACCATTTTCCATGAATGGATGGATTAAGAGTCAAAAAGATATTTTGAATACCATACCTTTCTCTCCATCATTTACCAATCCCCAAACAAATACCGGTAAAGAGGTGAAAAACATGGCATTACACATTACAGGTTTAAGAGTTAAATAATTGCATTAAGTTGTTACACAGCCTTCAAATGGTACATCTTATCCCATTGTCAGTATGGAGCGACCCCAAAACAGAGTTTTATCTTTATCGGTACCCTTACTCAATCGGTACTTTGAAAGCCTTGATCAGAAGAGAAGATAGCCATGTGGACTATGAACTGATTACATTTGTCAGATCTTTTCATTTTAAGATGAACGTAGCAGTTGTAAAAAAAGAGAAAGAAATTTTAAAAAAATGAAAATCTTTAAAAAAAAAAGTTGTTTGCTGTGTGTGTGGGTGTGCTTCTGTGTGTTTTAGGGGGGGGGGGGGGGGGGTTACTGGTTATGATGGGGCTGGAGAGGGACGATAGGGGTGCATGTTTTCTTGGACCTGATTCCATCCAATGCCGGTAAATCGATTTCTTCGTTCCCTCGCTTCCCCTGTACCGGTATTTACCTTAATGTTCGTTCATGCATAAATTTCTTATTCAATAATCAAAAACAGATATTAAGAAACAAAAAGTTGTCATAATTGATCATGAATATCTCATATCATCCTTATTTTGTAAGCTACAAATAACTTACCTGTCCAAAATTGGAAGGAAAAATCCTGCACAGGCCAATTTTCATACCTCTAACTTAAGTGAGCACTGCTCATCGATGCATGAAATTTTTGTCATTTTTTTAATATCATATGAAAGGTGGGTCCTTTAGCTTTCCATACATAATTCAACATTTCACCATAAAAATATATATGCCTAATTTGGCAACCATTTCAAAAGTGTTACCTTTTTTTTTAGCCACACGGTATAGCAAATATTTAGAAATTGAAAAATTGATATTCGGGCAAAAGGCGTCCCCCTTAATTCGGCAAAGTTCCGATATTCGGGCAACCATGCACCGATTCGCGCAACAAAGTGAAGTGCCAGAATATCAAACATTATTTGGGCAGCAAGGTTCCCATAATTATGTAACTTCTTTACATTTTCTAGTTTAAAAAGTTAAAAGAAAAATTTGCTCTCTCGCTTCGCTCCCAATGAGTAATTGCAAAGTTGATATTCGGGCAAAAGGGATCCCCCTATAAGGCAATGGGCTCCAGCCCCCCTCCACCGAGGATGTTTAATGTTCCGATATTCGGGCAACCACCACTTCATATTCGGGCAGCGAGGAGAAAGAATATTCACATAAATTGGGCAGCGAGGTTCCGAGATAACTATGTAACTTTTGTAAATTTTATACGAAAATAACTCCCCACACTCTCCCCACACTCTCCTTTTGTTTCCATTGTTTTGTGCCCCCAGCCCCCCCCCCCCTTACAGTTCCTGTTATACATGTATACTGTTTTGTGTCTGTAGTCTATAATGCTTGTCTTGTTTTTTATGTTTGTCTTTTTGCCTCTAACGAAGATTCTTCTAGGATAGAAAGCTCTGGCCCCTTTTGACTCCATTTTATACGAAAAGTTAAAAAAGAAATAGAAATCGAAAAGGTGATATTCGGGCAAAAGGCAACAGCCCCCGTTTCAGGAGTGCAAGCCCATGGGCCGACAGGGGGGGGGGGGGGGGGCTGGGGGCTACAGTACTTCCCCTTTTTATAGACACGTTCATAATTTATTGTACTTTTTAAAAATCATCTAGTGTATTTGGAATAAATTACATTCAATAAAAAGAAAATAATTTTAATAAAGTGTATTTTCTTTTATTATTCGGGCAGAGAGGCGCCCGAATATCCTCGTATTCAAGGTTAATGAATATACATTTACATACCGGTAATATATATCTAAACTTTTTTTTAATGAAAAAAACCCCAAACACATTACTACCAAAATAAGGTGTTTTCCCTTCGCTCCCTTCGCTCGCTCGCAAAATTTCAAAGTGCACCTATATACGCTTTTGTATGGTTTGCAGAATAATTAAGTGTGTCTATTGTCAGAATTTGTGGTCTTAGCTAGGACGGTAGCGTAGGCCTACCCCTGTCATTAGTTGTTCTCCTTTGCAGTTATATAATACAGGAGTGAAGAGAGATAAGTGCAGCATAAAGATAACAAAGGCAAAATTAAGTATAAAATATCTGACAAAGTAATAGTACAGCATTCAATCCCCAAAAATGTTCACTTTGCAAAATCACCAAATTGACAAAAACTTTTGAGGTATACAAGTCATGTAGGTGCTATCATTATTGGTTTCAAACGAAAGAGCTCATCCGAGATCATTAATCATGAAGGCTATAGCCAATAGGTGCCCCCCCCCCCCTCCAGTCTGAAAAACGGATCGACGCCCCCGCGCGGGATGAATTAATAAGCCCATTGAACTTACAAAAACAAATACATAACTAGAAATTAATTCGTCATGAGGACGAATTAGGTGGTCTGTCCTTCAATTTGTACGATCATGATTGTAATCAGGATGATCATAATAATGGGGAAATACTAAACTGAAGATAGGATGTCAAGAATACCATGAATGGAGGTCCTTCTTGAGGACGGGAATGTAGCAAAATGTGTAACGGTCATTGTAAAATGATTATGGTGATGATGATAATGGTGATTATGATGATTATAATGATATATGATGGCGATGATATAATAGCGATGATGATCAGGACGGTGATGATAATAATGATGATGATACAGGATACTTGGCAGATTAACCCCTTAGCTCTAATACAGGACAGGAAATCACAATTTCCATAGGGTTGTACACAAAACTACTGCACACTACTTTCTAATAGACATAATACGGGAAAATAAGGCAGTTTATTACATGATTTGTGATTTTTTATGTTATACTAGTCGAAGAGGATTGTAAAATGACAGGCAAAAAGAAGCAAAAAAAAAAAAAAAAAATCGGCCCCGGGGATCGAACCAGGTACCTTGACCATGGTAGTCATGTGCTTTACCGATAGACCAGAATATTTCCCATAGAGATAACACGTAAACGAAAACGGGATTCTCAAATCACATTTTGTACTGAGAAATTGGGCATGATCCCGACATCTGATCAAAAATTGGAGACCACACTTGTAAAAGCTTATAGTCTCAGCTACAACATATTAAAATCTGGAAGAAAATAGACCAAAAATAACTGAGATACTGCTCAGAGAACGATGTCATGTAGATTCATGATTCGAAAAAAAGTCATCTTCCATAGACATAACACGCAAATAGGGAAAATTCTGACATGGCGTCTTTAATTGAAAATTTCACTGTGATGACGTCATCAAAATGAAAAATGGTGGCAACTAATTTTGTAGGAAATTGCCTCAGCTATGACATATCAAAATCTGGGCGAAAAAAGACTAATAATTACGAATCTAGAGCCAAATTTGCATAAATGTGATGACGTCAAAACATGAAAAATAGAAATTTGGATTTCTGGTGCCATTTTGATGACGTCATAATGTTTATAAGGGTCAAATGATACATGAAATCATATCTATGATTCATACCCTACCTGATGATGACAAAAAATTGGGGGATTTATGGACTATTTAAAGAGCTAGAGTTAATTTTGTAGAGGCATGTTTTTGCACGTTTTTACGTTATTTTCGCCATAGATGCGCGCACGGATTTTGAAGTTTGACGCGCCCGTACGACCTTATTATTGATTGAAATTGATTCCAAGTTGATGGAAATGATGAAGAAAAGTGTCAAGATTGCAAATCAATCGAAAAAACAGTGTTTTAACGTTAGTTACGACTTGCGCGCGCGTAAAACGCGCGCGCGGACACTTACGCTCGGACATTTTTGAAATGCTCAAAATGACCTGAAACGTGTGCAGACTTGATCCTACGTGATTTTGAGCATTTTTAAATTTTGACGCGCGCGTACGCGCACGTCCTGACCTCTAGATGACCTGTGAGGACATTGCTTGATGACTCGTCATTTGAAGTTTATGTGATGTGAATATAGTTTATTTTTGATGATCGATTATGAAGATATAATCGATCTTGTAAATTTACAAAATGGCGTCTTGATGACGTCACGATGACCTGATGACCTCCAAAAGCTTAGATGACCATGTCCATGATTGACCTCATACATGACATGAAACTCGATGATATTGACATGGCCGATTTTGAGATTTGGTGGGAACAAAAATTTGCTATAAAAAGAAGAAATATTAAAAATAAAAATAAAGAAAATCTTGACAAAATTAAAAGGAGGTCTGTCATAAATGACAGACCACCTAATTATTAGTATTTTGCCCTCAAAATAACGATATGTCCAAATGGTAATGCAACAAATACAACAACGAAACATTAGGGCCTAGTACTTTAAGTAAATCATGAGGATGAATCCTCCCCCCCCCCCCCCCCCCCCCCCCAACTGAAAATCTGTTCAACCTAAAATTAGATCTTGAACAATTATTTTGTTTGATTTATTTGACGAGAAATGAAATGGATGAGACTTTGGGCCTCCTCCCTCTGCAAATAATTATCATAAACTGAAAATATCAACGCAAATCCTTATTGTTATAGGGTATGGAATTGAAAGACTAATAATGTTCCCCTCCTGCGATTCCATTATTCTACTATCATGAGATTTGCGCGTGAACATATCGCACATGTCTGATTTGCATGGATGAGTTCTGAATCAAGCCGGTTGCTTAGCCAATGGAGAGCCGCGGCTGCTCCGAACGATCTCTCGATTTGCTAGGAAAAGTACTGGGCAGCGAGCGGGCTGGTGCGAATCGAATCTTACATCAGCTGCACTGGCGCGCCTTTGAACCGGCGCGGGTAAACATAAACGACCGATCAGCTGGTTAATTCTGTTGTCAGTGTTCTGCAAGTGGACATCTGTGAGAGGACTATATTCCGTTTGATCATCACAATTCCATTAATCAAAGAGTCATTTTGCATATATTCTCGGTTTTTTAATTAATCTAATATCATTAAACATGAGCAGAGTGTGTAATTTCGCTGCTGGACCAGCAAAACTACCAGAAGAGGTGAGATAATAATGTCATGAATGTGGACTGTGGATGTGTTGTCTTGTTGAACTTGAAAGTCATGAAAGTTGAAGTTGTTCTTTGACTTTGTTGAATGACCATGTCATGTTGACTATGTTGTGTTTGGAATTTGGTAATGTTTCAAATGTTTCTGTAGATGTACTACTGTAGACAGTACTCAGTATCACAAAGTTTGGAGGGTATGCACTTAGCCTGGGCTTTTCTTTGCCTTTGGCTTTGCTTTATTGCTTAACTTTGAGGCTTTTGTGTTGGCTAGCCGGCTTAGGATGACAATTTTAAAATTAGTATTCACTTTTATTCAGTGTCAATGACAATAAAGATAAATTGATTCCAGCATTTGATCAGATTAAAAAAAAAAATTCATTCAATCCACACCTATTGAACTTTGAAGGAATTAAGATTATATGAGCATGATGAGCAGATGAGTGAAAACTGAAAATGGAGATCTGCCTAAGCCCTACTTCAATTTAATTGATTGCTGATGCTAGAGCTCTAAAAAGCAAGTTTTTCCTTTGTAGGAAATTGAACTCTTGACTTCTTGTTGGGTGCATTTGGAAGATATTTGATTTAAAGTCTTAACTCTTTAATAGTTCTTTAAATTTTGTTATGGTTCTTGCTTGGTGTCTATTGATAATATACATTAACATGATTAACATTGTTTTAAACTTTTATGTTTCTGAATTATCAGGATTATATTTATAAAATAATAATCATGCTGATGAACATGATGAATTGGAAAAAAGACCATGCAATATCTTGTGTACCATCACTTTTCTACATATTGATCAATCACTGAATCGGTCAATGCTAAATTGATCTTGGACTCTTAATTGTTTTTCACCCCTTCTGTCCCACTCTGTCTCTGACTCTACGTTGCCCTTGCCCGATAGATTTGCCATGTTATAGGTCTTTAATTTACATGTAGAGTAGACTATAAAGTGATTTTGACTAATGCAAAAGAAAGAAGTCAAAATTGAAGAAGACTTGTATGTACGTAGTACATGTCCAAATTTCAGATTTTCCAAACAAGCCTAATGATAGCTCATGGAACCATCGTGGGTCTGTGCCAATTGGCCTATCCGGTAAAGAGGTACATGTACATGTAGACTACATGTCGTGGTAATCACAAAAAATTAACAGAAGAAAAAATTTCCCCTTTCAAAGTACATGTAGGCCTTAGAAGTTAGATATGAGGAAGAGTGATCCATTATTTTATTCCAATTCAATAACATCTCGATCATCTTGATCATCAGATATTTAAACTAGTACATTGTAGGCCTAGTTCTAGTAGCTATCATACTCCAGCTTAAATTTTCTTGCAAGCTTGCCTATTGTAACAAGTTCCCCTATTTGCTCTATGATATAAGGTTATCCCAGGTAACACAGAAATAAGTGTTTTAAGCCTAAGAAGTGTGAAATACCCCCCGAACCACCCCAATATTTCACTTATTATATAGACTAGACTATGCTAGGCCATTCTCAGTCACGTGTGACGAAGATCCTGAAAAACAGTTCATTTAAACCAAATTTTCCAGTATTTGTCTTGTAGTAGAAGTCTCTCATTTTGAATATTTGAATAACAATCTTACCCCAACAAATGGAGGGTAATTATGTTAAATGAGAGTACATCCATTTTCTTTCAGAGGTCCACATGAAGTTGGTCATGTGTGTGACCTCGCACGAAAAAGGGTCTTGTTGGTATTCAAACCTACTTTTCTTGTATTTGCCTGTGGAGTGCAAGTTTTCACTATTAATTGCTGTACTATGGTGGGATTGCTCTGGACAATTTGAAAGCGATCATTTTCCATGAATTGAACATTCTTTTAGAGGTGAAAATTGGGTCTGTCACGTCTGTGACCACTCAAAAAAGGCGTTTTAAAATCTGTCAGTAAAAACAGGATGGTTCAGAACTGACTACTTGTCAAAGAAAAGGAAATCTTTTTCATGTAAGATTTCCTTTTTCATGTAAGAAACTGGTAATATAAGAATATCAATAGACCAATAGTTTCACTTTACTTGTGGAAACATCTCATCTGAGCAGAAACTTTCAGGCCTTGCAATTTTTACACATTTCTGTTGCAAGAAAATTACATGAATTGCCAATACTCTGTGTTTTGATACATTTAATTGCAGCTTGAGACATTCCAGAATGTGGACTTGTCAGTCTCATGGAAGCTTCATATTCATCATACCAAGGAGTTCTATGATACGTGTAACTCCTTGATCATACTTTCTGGTTTTATTTGTAAAATAAGTGTTCAGAGATATTAAGCCAAATTTGGGGGAGGGAATAGAAATGATGCATCATGAATCCTATTCATAATATTTAATTTTATAAGTGTAGTGATATCTTTTTGAAATACTTAAATTTTTCCACCCATGATAAGTTGCAAAAGATTCAGCAGGCAGTTGTAATGCTAACATTGAATGGGTTTTTCCCTCATGCATACATGTTTAATCATCAGAGCTTTGTGTGTGCTCCAATCAGCTGTTCGGTGCTTGTAGTCTGAATTCAGACTGTATGCAAGACCTGAGGGCGGAAGTGTGGTTTATCAAATGATTTAATGCACACAAACAAGTTGAAGATTATTGTGCAAGTAAAAAGCCCCTTTTTAGTCACATCACGAGAATAAAACATAATTGTCTACAGAAAAACAAAAATATTAAAGACTTGCTGTGCATTATGCACATTAATCAATACCATTTACTGCGTGGTATGCATTAAACAAAAAGCAATGCATGGTGGAAAATTCCCAACTCGTAGACTCTTCCTCCATAGAATTTTGCAAGCATGCAAATTTGTGATCAAAAGCCAATCTTTTTTGGAAATCATTGAAAACTGCCGACTTCAGGTCATTACATGTATGTGACTCAGTCATGCAATGGAAAAAGAAGTTTGCCAAACAATGTCTCATCCGAGACTGACTTTAAAATTTTAGATTAGGGTAGATTACAAATAAAAGTCAGCAAATTTTCATAGCTTTGCATTGGAAAGGATATAGTACCGGTATATCCACCAATGTCCCACAGTGTACAATATTTGTTGGAATTAGTCTGTTTTATTTTTACTGCACCTGAATGATTTTTAAAACATAAAGTCTGTGAATTTAGACTATGTACGAGGGGCGGGGCTTTGTATGTAATGTCAAAGAGCCATGCCATGTCCCATCCCTATATAATTTAGTCTAGCTGTCAGACAGTACTCTGTTGTTCACCTTTCTTGAGGTCCATCTTTGGTCATGCTTGCATCAATTTTAGTTTTTGTTTTTTGTTTTGTTTCAAAAGTTCAGATTATTTACAGTGTGTGCAACTTTGTGTTTTCTTTGTAATCATATTTGAGAATTCATTTGAGGATTATACTGTATATACTGTTTCAAAATGCCCGAGCAGACAACTACATGTAGACTATCATGTGTAGACATCTCACATACCACATGTGAGTTGTTGATGGCTGAGGCATAGTGCCCTTGAAGTCCTGAATGTCAAATAGAAGTGGAAAGACACTCAAGCAATTCTATTATTTTATTATCTCCAAGGGGCCTGTGTTGTCCCCCTGGATCAGCTGTTTTAGATTAGAATTAATTCAAATTATAATTTTCAGCACTTGGATCAACTATGAAATGGTTAGAATTTTGAAGAAAAAAAATGTTGATCCAACTAATTTTTACAATATTGTTTTTGAATTTCACAGTGAATTGACCCCATGATATTCAGTGAGAAGTTATCAAAATTATTATTTTTAAAATCATATTGCTAGGGGAAAATAATGAATCTTCCCATATAATATGATTTAGGATTGATTCACATTACCGTAATGTCACCAGTCGTGGCGCACCCTTGTTGTCCAGCTTCATTGCTGCAACGCCCTACATCAACTGCATACATGCCAACCGTTCCGTTTTTAACGGAACTGTCCCATTTTTTAAGTCTTTAGAACCATAAAAAACGGAACATTCCGATTTTTGGGAAATAGTATTAATACTAATCGGCTTTCCATAGCATCCAAGTGCTGAGAGGATTACACTGCGCAACATGTGTGCGGCGTGTTGATGTGCGCCACGCTGTAATAATGAGGGTGCTTGTGTGTATCGTGCTATGCATATCCCTCAGCAACATGCACAGCATGCATGCATTCGCTACGTACAGTATAGTATACCGTTTACGTTATGTATAGCGCTATCGCGAGTCGCTCATGCTCGGTACGTTTCACGTAAATATTTGTACATGATTTGTGATTTGGTTCGATTTCGGAAGAAAATCTGTCAAAATAAAAGCAACCATGAGCGGAAAAGTGTCAGCCAGGGGCCTTCAGGCAGGCCGCTGGACCCCTTACTCCAGCGAGCGCCACACCACCACAGCCGGCGATGACGGAGGTGGCGGCGGTGGCGGTGGAGCTCCCTGGAGTTACTGGACCCCTGCCAATGTGCGTTCCGTTTTCTGAATTCCAAATGTTGGCAAGTATGCAACTGCCCTAATCTCTCCGGAGCGCAATGAACGAATGCGATTGGCTAGCAGTTATTTTAACAAAATAAATAAGGAACAACTATGCAGCGTTTCGCTGGCTGCCGA
The DNA here is from genome assembly GCA_025617745.1 of Heliocidaris erythrogramma. NCBI lineage: Eukaryota > Metazoa > Echinodermata > Echinoidea > Camarodonta > Echinometridae > Heliocidaris > Heliocidaris erythrogramma. The sequence goes on from CM046853.1 coordinate 29,506,953, forward strand.
TCGTGCAAAGAATGACGGCTGGAAAAGTTGTTTCCAAAAAGAATTATCCACAGGGCTTTTTTATGTTCTGCTAACTTCCTCTTTTAATAGCAGACTGAAACAAAATAAGTAATATGTACCATTTTTTCTGTTTTCAATGTAACAGAGTTTAAGTTCTATAGATGTTGGCCAGACAAATTTTTTGCATGAAAAATAGTTTGGAAACAAATTATCTTTGTTCAAAGTTGGCTGTCTCGTCGAGATGCTATATGCTCCAGTCTTGACGCGCGGCCATTCCTACAACACACAAATCATGACATACATCGTAGGCAGGCCGACAAGCGCATTACACAGTGTGCATGCACAATCCGGCAAAGACAGTGCCATAGCCCAGAGCTGCCAAGTAGTACGGATTTACCGTATTTGTTATGGAATTCAAAAACAAATACGGAAGTACGGATTTTCCCTCTAAACTACGGATTTGAAGAAATCTGATTATGCACTATTCGTCTTATACGTTGCGCACATGTATTTGTTATCACTCATACTTTCACACTCATATTGTATTATTTTCGCTGTTCCCGGAACTCCGCACTGTGTATGTACCTAAAGTGCGTACAGAAAGGAGACTGCGAACGTACTTTCACCGCACACGCAAACTTCTAGCTCAAGCTATGAGCTCAAGCGCTAGCGGTGCGGCTGCTCTTACACACCGAGGCATTAGGCGAAGCCGGCCACGCGGCCAGCCTAGCCCACGGGCGGCGCGGCGCGGCTGCCGCTTGGTGTAAGGCGGCAGTATGAGGAGCTGCTCCGTAGTGGAATCGAAAGGATGAATAGGGAACGTGAGTTTTTTAGCTGTTTTTCAGTGTTTCTAGATCTAGATAATTATCCTATTCCCAATGATAATTATTGGGGTGTCACAAAGAGTAATTGTAGGTCATTTTTAGATCTAACTTTTACAATTTTGGTTGCAGTTGCAGTTTAAAAATTTGGTATTTGGTGACTTGCAAAAAATTACGGGTTTCATCGCCAAAATACGATTTTTCAGCTTGGCATGTACGGAAAAGCTTGGCCAGAGCTTGGCAGCTCTGATAGCCAGATAGCTTCCTACGTATGGTTTAGTAGTGCACCGTGTACTGAGTAAATAGTTTTACCAAAGAGTGATTTATCTTCTAAGGTTAAGCCTTCCTTTGCAATTTATCATTAGCTAAGGGTGCGGCACCTCTGGTGCACAGTGCAGCAACACTGGTGCACAGTGCGGCAACACTGGAGCCGCAGAAGCGCCGCAGTGGCGTTCGCGCGCCGTAGAAGCAAGATCAATGCAAAGTTTGAGGTGGATTTTATTCACAAGCATTTTCGGCATCAAATGGTTGGCGATACCTCAACAAATATGGTATTTTCTGAAAATTATGAATCAAAAACTGTCACACCAGTCCACGACTGGTAACATTACCGTATTTCAGCACTTTCAAATTGATTATCAATCACTATGGTTTGAACAAATTTGTAAATCCTGCTAATTTCTAATACATTGTCTTGATTTGAATTTCTCAGGGAACTGACAATATATGATTCATTGAGAAGTTATCAAGTTTATTTTTTTCTAAAATCCATATTCCTATGTGAAAAATTGATTGTCTGATGTTCCAAGAAATATTACATGTATGTAGGGCCAACATGTGTAGGGGAGAGCAGGGTGAAGTGGGACAAGAATCGTTTTCCATTTTTACATGGTAAATAATATCAATAGTAGGCTAAAAAACAAGGTATTTGACACAATCCCTATATTTTTAGTTTTTATGCAAATAATCATTAAAAATGAGGTACTTGAACAGGGTGAAGTGGGACACCATGGAGGTGAACTGGGACACCATGGAGGTGAACTGGGACACCATGGAGGTGAACTGGGACACCATGGAGGTGAACTGGGACAGTAATAGGGGTGCAGTGGGACAGTCGGGGAGAAATGGGACGAAAGTCTTGAAAATGCTAAAAATCACCTTTTTTTTGGTAGTTGTCTAAAATAAGTGCTGGGAATGTTAAAGGTATATTTATATCACTTTAAAAAAAACTTGCTGGAAAGTCACATGTAAAGTTGACCTAAAGATTCATGCCCATTTAAAAAATATTGCATGAAATGATGAGCGTTTTGTAAATTTTAAACTTATATTTCAACGGTTTTGGGCAAAAATAAATGGTGGTTCATAATACTTCACATTTTTTTGTTACACAAAAGTTTGTTTGAAGTAGTATGAATGAACTTTAAAAAGGAATTGACCGATATGATTATTTACAATTTTTATGTGGACCCAAAGATATTTTCATGTAATATGTAGATAGAGCATGACCGATTAAAAGCTCATTTCCCTTACATAAACGAAAAGTAACTTTGAGTTAGGGGTGGTGTCCCAGTTCTCTCACGTCCCATTTCACCCGGGCCCGCTCTCCCCTATATTGATATGCCCATCAATTTACATAGATTTGCAGGCTATATTTTTGCTTTTGTTGCAGAGGGAGCTATTCAGAAATCAATGCAAGTATACTATACTAGTATACTATACTCGTAACGGTCCAAAAATAAAATATCACACTATTTTTTTTTCAGTCTAAAAATATAAAATGTAACCAAATTGTTTTCATTACTTGCTTTACGCAAATTATAATTCTTTTCACATCCACACAAGTTTTCCAATTATAATTCTTTTGTAATTTATCGCATACTCCCACAACTTCAAATTTAGGGCTGAAAAAGGGAAGAAGTACCTTTAAAAATGAATATTTGTAAATCTTGTTTGAAACTCTTCCAACTTTTACAGTGTAGGTCTTGTGCTTTATAAAGTTCATTACCCAGTATAGCAAACAAAAGATAAGATAATAATGTTTCCCTTCCTCTTTTAATAGCTTTTATTATTCTACATGCAAACATGGATAGTCAGCTCATGTGTGACTCAGCTAAAATTACTGCACTGTGACCATTGACATGTTGGCCAACTTGGCCTCTTCTTTAATATCACTGTTTATAAATGTGTGGTCAATGAGTATTCCATTTTCATTTCCTATACATGCAAACATTGGGAAAAGTGTTTGTTTGACATTGAAAAGTGTAATGGTTGTTAGTGCACATTACTATGTTTTGGGGCAAGTCCAGTGTATTTCCATTTTGTACCACAAGCTATGTTACCAACTGTTCTAAAGATTTTAATCTAACTTTATGATTGTATCAAGTTGTTTATCCTACTGCAGCTTGGATGTGGCAAATGTTCAATGCTTAGGGCTGAAAAGCGGAAGTACCTTTAAAAATGGATATTTGTAAATCTTGTTTGAAACTCTGCCAACTTTTACAGTGTAGCTCATAGAGTTCATTACCCAGTATATCAATCAAAAGATAAGATAATGATGTTTCCCTTCCTCCTTAATAGCTTTTATTATTCTACATGCAAACATTTAAAGTGAGCTCATGTGTGACTCAGCTAAAATTACTGCACTGTGGCCATTGACATGTTGGCCAACTTGGCCTCTTCTTAAATATCACTGTTTATAAATGTGTGGTCAATGAGTATTCCATTTTCACGTCGCCTTTTGACAAGCGGACGTTGAGGCGCACTCCATATAAAACTTCGCCTATAAGCCGGCGCCGAGTCCACTTTGGTGATAAACCTACTGATTGCAGGACTGAGTCCGGCCCGAGTCCGGCCCGAGTCCGGCCCGAGGTCCGGCCCGAGGCTGGCCTCAAACCACATCCAGAGGTGGACTGGGATGGAGGTGGCCTCAGTCCGGCTTTTTAAAAATAGTTGATGTTACACATGCATTGAGCCGCCTTCTGAGGTGGCCTCGGTCCACTTTCAGAGGTATGTGTAACAGGGGTCTATGTTTTGGGGCAAGTCCAGTTTATTTCCATCTTGTCCCACAGGCTATGTTACCAACTGTTCTAAAGATTTTAATCTACCTTTAGGATTGTATCAAGTTGTTTATCCTACTGCAGCTTGGATCTGGCAAATGTTGAGGGAAGTGATACATGCACTTTCAAATTCAATGTTATTCATGATTCCATAATGAATACTTGGTGACATATGGGACACAAAATGACCAAATACCTTGCATATACCCATATATAAGCAAGTATGACACATACAATAAAACACATAAATGAAAAAATGACAATATTATGACTTTATTTTTTCCTCTGTGCACAGGTCTTGATGAAAGCACAAAAGGAGCTGATGAACTACCAAGGACTTGGCTATGGTGTTATGGGTGAGTTTGAGAATAACATGCTGGGATGCCACTTTTCTGACTTTTGTCGGATTTTCGACGTCCGTCGAACTTCCGACTTTTTTCGGCTAAGACTCTCTTTCCATCTCTAACTCTGGCCGCCTCTCGATATACCTGCCAACTGATCATTTTCTTTCCTTGTCTCTCTCTTGCGATGTCTCTCTTTCACCTCATTCCGTTCGTGCATGCTGCATGTATTGTATGTGTAACAAAATTTTGGTAGCATTTGTATTTATAATTGTCAGTTTTTACCATCCCAAATGTACTGTAATTTGAAACAATCAACATTTGGAAGGTATGGACAACACTGTGGCACAAGCTTCAATAGCAGAAATGGCTACAAGTTGATGATCTTCTTGAAAATTGATGGATTTTTATTTTCGCTTATGTAATCACTACATCAAAGAAGTGAAGAATTTTTTTTGGAAAAAAGTTCTCCTCAACACCTCCCCCACCCCCTCCCAATTGCTGTACACTTTTTCAGTGTTTCCAATGCTCTTCAAATGTTCATTTCCTTGTTTGAATTTCATCTGTCTCTCTTATTTAATGTTACAATTTTCTTTTTCCTTGACCTTGCAGAAATGAGTCACAGGTCAGCTGAATTCACAGCTATCCTGACCAATGCCCAGCAAACTCTCAGGGAGCTTTTGTAAGTTGAAAAATGCCTTTCCTCACTTAAAATTAATTTAGGGAAATCATTACTATTTATAGTGTATTGGAGTTGTTTTGTAATTGTACAAGCCTTTCTCTCTCCCTTTATCTCTCTTTTTTTTTTATGTCATCCAAACAAATGTTTGAGAAACACATGTCTTCACTTGTGTTTGTCATAAGTCTTATGTGTGAAAGTCGGTGATCTCATATTCTTTCTATTGTATTTACTGTGTCGTCTGGGATTCACTTTTTCAGAATATAGGATTGTGATTGAATTATATTTTTGTAAATCAGCTTGTGTGGGTACAGCCTGCGATACCTTCGGCCCACGAGACCTGCACTATTAGCCTGGCGTGCCTTCTGAAAAGTTGTCAAAAGGCCCACAAGACTGACATCCCATGAGACTGATATTTAGGTCTGATGGGACTTCAGAAACCTTTCCTGAGGATTCACTAGACCAACATTGTTGTTTTGTGGGTTGTCGGTCTACTGGGATGTCCTGGCTTTTTGTGCATCAGCTTTGTGATTTTTAAAAAATTCTTCATGTTTCTTTGGATTACATACAGTATATTTCCTTGTGTACAATTTTAAAGGTGAATGTTATTTTGCTATCTGCTTTAACAGGAAAGTTCCTGACAACTACAAGATCCTGTTCCTGCAGGGTGGTGGCAGCGGCCAGTTCAGTGCTGTGCCTCTGAACCTTCTGAAGAAGAAGAAGGCAGATTATATCCCTACAGGCATGTGGTCCGTCAAGGCAGCCAAAGAGGGGCTCAAGTACGGAACTACCAGGGAGGTGTTCCCTAAGCCAAGCAAATATACTTGTAAGATATCAGTCATTATCTTGATCTTTTTGGTAGGCAAACAGAGTCCTGTCACAAAATCGAGTTGTGTAACATGAATTAACAGTAAGAGATGTTTGCTAATTAAGTGGACATCTCTATGGTGTGACCATTCGAAGGTTCACACTGCCAAGACTAGGACCAGCTTCAAAATCACACAAAGTAGGTTTTATAATGCAATATATTTGCATTTTGCACTAATGACATCTGTTCTGTAAAAAGTTGTGCGCAGCTTGCACAAAACCTCTGGTGTTTACAACTAGTATGCAATGTCAATTTCTAATGAATCATGGAAGTGTGACATCAAATGCCACTTTCTTCTGATAATGGAGAAGGAGAACATGACAAAATCTTTTGGAATATCAAAGTCTTCTTGGGATAATGAAATGATATATCTGATTTGAACATACATGTAGGCTACAAAACAGGCTTTTATGTAAGTCCAAATAAGATCCTCATTAATCGTGTATCGTGTATCATTTGGGTTGCCTTGGTGACACTGACAAGCTATTGAATTGACTTTGGACAGAGGAATGGTCAAGGTATTAGGTGAAGTGGCTTAGGCATTTGGACAAGGCCTTTTTTCTTTCTTTCCTTTTTTTTTTTGGGGGGGGGGGGGGGATTATGTAAGTTAAAAATCCCCCTATCCCTTTTAATCCTCCCTGTTCTATCAATCCTCCCTGTTCAATTCAATCATGTCCTTTGTACATGTATGAACTCTTAATCCCTGTACACTAGCTGTACAGGTGGCCTTCATACTGCTTCATGACTTGCATCTGCTGAACAAGTTGAAGGCTATTACTAAAGAAACAAACCTTTACCACTTTGTACAGTGAAACCTGTCTATAAAGACCGCTCAAGGGAGACATGAAAGTGGTCTTTATGAGCAGGTTCCTTTCATATATGTTTCAATGGAAACAAAAATTGTGGTCTTTATAGACAGTTGGTCTTTATAGACAGTTGGTTGCAAATGCAGGTTTGACTGTATTAAGAAAAGTGACTTAACTCATACTTTAACAGTCTGAAGTACATGTAGGCCTTTATACATGTACCTGTATATTGTACAAACATGAATGTGTGTATTGTGAACATATGGTAAATTATACGGTGGCTTTTCAGGCTTCATAATGTGGGAGAGAATTATGTGCTGTAGAAATCAAATAAACATTGTGATACTTACAATGAAGGAGTACTTGTTGAGAGTCTCACAAAAAGATTTCTTGTATGAAAAAATGAAGGGAAAAAAGCTCAATAATAAATACCTTGGAAATTTCATGTTAGATAAGAAAATTAATAAGAGATAGACCCTACATCATAAAAATTTTGTTTTTTTGAGAAATAAAGAAATTCTCATAGGAAAAAGAAGAATGGTCAGGGATAGGGGCTACTATCATTTTCAAATTAATAGAAAAGAAATATAATATATCATTACTTAAAATCCATAATTTGTGCAGCTGGCTGAACAGGATTGACTAAATAAGCCAAATGAAATGGGAGGTGTCTGGGCTGGGCCGGGCCATTGTTCAAGTTCACAGTTCACATCACCAAATCGTTGACCCAGTTAGGGTGCACCCATGAATGGTCTGCGTGGTTCTTATTCACTGGTGTGATTTAACAACTAAAGCTTCAAATGACACCTGGGAGGAATGTCGGCACAGAACAGCTGTTGGGTTATATGTAATATTACAAATGTAGTCTATTTAGTTCAGACCCCGTTTGGTTGGTACTACAATGTATGGACCTGTTTCCCAATGTACAAACCAATGCATACTTTAACAAAATTTGCTCCTAATGACCCAAACTTGCCAGATGCTTTCCAGACATAGCAACAACTAATGTTTGCAAAAGGGATTCCATAATTAGGCCCATCAGATTCTAAATAGCATGTGTACACCAGGGAGATGGGAAGAATCAAACTAAATGCATTACCCACCTGGTCTATTCCATGTTTACACTCAATCAGAGATTATATACATATTAGAAAGATTTTAAATATCATATTTTCAATTACTGAATTCAAATTTGTACAATTTATGACCTTTTTTGTAATCCTATGATTTTTGTGGGTTTATTATTTGAGGTGTATGGGTTTTTTTCTTCTAATTTTTACATTTTTAATTAATTTTTTTTTTAAATAGAATACTTGCTTTGTGTTGCTCAAGGTTTATTAGGTGGTCTGTCATTTATGACAGACCTCCTTTTAATTTTGTCAAGATTTTTCTTTATTTATTTATTTCTTTTTATTACAAATGTTTGTTCCCACCAAATCTCAAAATCGGTCAGGCCAATATCATCGAGTTTCATGTCATGTATGAGGTCATTCATGGACATGGTCCATTAAGCTTTTGGAGGTCATCAGGTCATCGTGACGTCATCAAGACGCCATTTTGTAAATTTACAAGATCGATTATATCTTCATAATCGATCATCAAAAATCAATTATATTCACATCACATAAACTTCACATGACGGGTCATCAAGTCATGTCCTCACAGGTCATCTAGGGGTCAGGACGTGCGCGTACGCGCGCGTCAAAATTTAAAAATGCTCAAAATCACGTAGGATCAAGTCTGCACACGTTTCAGGTCATTTTGAGCATTTCAAAAATGTTCGTGCGTAAGCGTCCGCGCGCGCGTTTTACGCGCGCGCAAGTCGTAAATAACTTTAAAGCAGTGTTTTTTCAATTGATTTGCAATCCTGACACTTTTCTTCATCATTTCCATCAACTTGCAATCAATTTCAATCAATAAAAAGGTCGTACGGGCGCGGCAAAGTTCAAAATCCGTGCGCGCGTCTATGGCAAGAATTTCGTAAAAATGTGCAAAAACATGCCTCTACAAATTAACTATAGCTCTTTAAATAGTCCACAAACCCCAAATTTATTTGTCATCATCAGGTAGGGTATGAATCATAAATTTCATTTCATGTATCATTTGACCCTTATAAACATTATGACGTCATCAAAATGGCGCCAGAATTCAAAATTTCCATTTTTCGTGTTTTGACGTCATCACCTTTATGCAAATTTGGCTCTAGATTCGTAATTATTGGTCGTTTTTCGCCCAGATTTTGATATATCATAGCTGAAACAATGCTCTACAAGATCAGTTGCAAGGATTTTTCATTTTGATGACGTCATTATAGTGAAATTTTCAATTAAAGATGCCATGTCAGAATTTTCCCTATTCGCGTGTTATGTCTATGGAAGATGACTTTTTTTCGAATCATGAATCTACATGACATTGTTCTCTGAGCTGTATCTCAGTTGTTTTAGGTCTATTTTCTTCCAGATTTTAGTATGTTATAGCTGAGACTATAAGCTTTTATAAGTGTGGTCTCCAAATTTTGATCAGATGTCGGGATCATGCCCAATTTTTCACTACAAAATGGGATTTGAGAATCCCGTTTTTTGTTTACGTGTTATCTCTATGGGAAATGTTTTGGTATATTGGTCAAAGCACTTGCCTCTCACTCCGGTGACCCAGGTTCGATCCCCTGTGGGTCCATTAAAATTTTTTTTTTTGCTTTTTGCCTTTCATTTTACCATCTTGTTCGACTATTATAACATAAGCAATCACAAACCAAACTAGAATTTAATTCGTCATGAGGACGAATTAGGTGGTCTGTCTTTCAATTGGTATGATCATGATTGTAATCAGGATGATCATAATAATGGGGAAATACTAAACTGAAGATAGGAAGTCAAGAATGCCACGCATGGAGATGCTTCTAGAGGACAGGAATGTAGAAAATGTGTGGAACGGTCATTGGAAGATGTGATAATATTTGTGCAAGATAACAATCATGATAATGGTGATGATTATCATGATGAAGGTGATATAATGATGGTGATGACAATAATAATAGCAATGATGATCATGACGGTGTTGATATTGTATCATCATCATCATGAATATCATCATGACAGTGATGATGATAATGATGTTGAAGATAATCATGATGATGATCATTATATCATCATGGCAGTGCTGATGATAATGATGTTGATAATCATCATCATCATCATCATCATGAATATCATCATGACAGTGATGATAATGAAGTTGATGATAATCATCAGCATCATCATGAATATCATGACAGTGATGATGATAATGATGTTGAGGATAATCATCATGATGAATATCGTGACAGTGATGATGATAATGATGTTGATGATAATCATGATCATCATCATGATTATCATCAACATCATTATCATTTTGAGAAATTGTGATATCAAATAGGACTAATGATATTGCAGGATAGCTTTAATACACTTCAGGGAATCAGATTTTCCATAGGGATATACATAAACTACTGCACACTACTTTCTAATAGACATAACATGCAAAATAAGACATTTTATTACTTTGTTTGTGATTGCTTATATTATAATAGTCGAATAAGATGGTAAAATGAAAGGCAAAAAGAAGCAAAAAAAAAAAAAATTTTAATGGACCCACCGGGGATCGAACCTGGGTCACCGGAATGAGAGGCAAGTGCTTTGACCAATATACCAAAACATTTCCCATAGAGATAACACGTAAACGAAAAACGGGATCTGAAATTCCATTTTGTAGTGAAAAATTGGGCATGATCCCGACATCTGATCAAAAATTGGAGACCACACTTATAAAAGCTTATAGTCTCAGCTATAACATACTAAAATCTGGAAGAAAATAGACCAAAAACAACTGAAATACAGCTCAGAGAACAATGTCATGTAGATTCATGATTCGAAAAAAAATCATCTTCCATAGACATAACACGCAAATAGGGAAAATTCTGACATGGCATCTTTAATTGAAAATTTCACTGTGATGACGTCATCAAAATGAAAAACCGTGATAATTGATCTTGTAGAGAATTGTCTCAGCTATGACATAGCAAAATCTGGGCGAAAAACGACTAATAATTACGAATCTAGAGCCAAATTTGCATAAATGTGATGACGTCAAAACATGAAAATTGGAAATTTTGACTTCTGGCGCCATTTTGATGACGTCATAATATTTATAAGGGTGAAATGATACATGAAATGAAATCTATGATTCATACCCTACCTGATGATGAAAAAAAATTGGGTGTTTAAGGACTATTTAAAGAGCTAGAGTTAATTTTGTAGAGGCATGTTTTTGAACGTTTTTACGTTATTTTCGCCATAGATGCGTGCATCGATTTTGAACTTTGACGCGCCCGTACGACCTTATTATTGATTGAAATTGATTCCCAGTTGATGGAAATGATGAAGAAAAGTGTCAGGATTGCAAATCAATCGAAAAAAACAGCGTTTTAACGTTATTTACGACTTGCGCGCGCGTAAAACGCGCGCGCGGACGCTTACGCACGGACATTTTTAAAATGCTCAAAATGACCTGAAACGTGTGCAGACTTGATCCTACGTGATTTTGAGCATTTTTAAATTTTGACGCGCGCGTACGCACACGTGCTGACCTCTAGATGACCTGTGAGGACATGACTTGATGACCCGTCATGTGAAGTTTATGTGATGTGAATATAGTTGATTGTTGATGATCGATTATGAAGATATAATCGATCTTGTAAATTTACAAAATGGCGTCTTGATGACGTCACGATGACCTGATGACCTTCAAAAGCTTAGTTGACCATGTCCATGATTGACCTCATACATGACATGAAACTCGATGATAGTGACCTGACCGATTTTGAGATTTGGTGGGAACAAAAATTTGTAATAAAAAGAAGAAATAATAAAAACTAGAATTTAATTCGTCATGAGGACGAATTAGGTGGTCTGTCTTTCATTTGGTATGATCATGATTGTAATCAGGATGATCATAATAATGGGGAAATACTAAACTGAAGATAGGAAGTCAAGAATGCCACGCATGGAGATGCTTCTTGAGGACAGGAATGTAGAAAATGTGTGGAACGGTCATTGGAAGATGTGATAATATTTGTGCAAGATAACAATCATGATAATGGTGATGATTATCATGATGAAGGTGATATAATGATGGTGATGACAATAATAATAGCAATGATGATCATGACGGTGATGATATTATATCATCATCATCATCATGAATATCATCATGACAGTGATGATGATAATGATGTTGAAGATAATCATGATGATGATCATTATATCATCATGACAGTGCTGATAATGATGTTGATAATTATCATCATCATCATCATCATGAATATCATCATGACAGTGATGATAATGAAGTTGATGATAATCATCAGCATCATCATGAATATCATGACAGTGATGATGATAATGATGTTGAGGATAATCATCATCATGAATATCGTGACAGTGATGATGATAATGATGTTGATGATAATCATGATCATCATCATGATTATCATCAACATCATTATCATTTTGAGAAATTGTGATATCAAATAGGACTAATGATATTGCAGGATAGCTTTAATACACTTCAGGGAATCAGATTTTCCATAGGGTTACACATAAACTACTGCACACTACTTTCTAATAGACATAACATGCAAAATAAGACATTTTATTACTTTGTTTGTGATTACTTATGTTATAATAGTCGAATAAGATGGTAAAATGAAAGGCAAAAAGAAGCAAAAAAAAAAAAAAATTTAATGGACCCACCGGGGATCGAACCTGGGTCACCGGAATGAGAGGCAAGTGCTTTGACCAATATACCAAAACATTTCCCATAGAGATAACACGCAAACGAAAAACGGGATTCTGAAATTCCATTTTGTAGTGAAAAATTGGGCATGATCCCTACATCTGATCAAAAATTGGAGACCACACTTGTAAAAGCTTATAGTCTCAGCTATAACATACTAAAATCTGGAAGAAAATAGACCAAAAACAACTGAGATACAGCTCAGAGAACAATGTCATGTAGATTCATGATTCGAAAAAAAATCATCTTCCATAGACATAACACGCAAATAGGGAAAATTCTGACATGGCATCTTTAATTGAAAATTTCACTGTGATGACGTCATCAAAATGAAAAACCGTGATGATTGATCTGATAGAAAATTGTCTCAGCTTTGACATAGCAAAATCTGGGCGAAAAACGACTAATAATTACGAATCTAGAGCCAAATTTGCATAAATGTGACGACGTCAAAACATGAAAATTGGTAATTTTGACTTCTGGCGCCATTTTGATGATGTCATAATGTTTATAAGGGTCAAATGATACATGAAATGAAATCTATGATTCATACCCTACGTGATGATGACAAAAAAATTGGGGGTTTGTGGACTATTTAAAGAGCTAGAGTTAATTTTGTAGAGGCATGTTTTTGCACGTTTTGACGTTATTTTCGCCATAGACGTGCGCACGGATTTTGAACTTTGACGCGCCCGTACGACCTTATTATTGATTGAAATTGATTCCAAGTTGATGGAAATGATGAAGAAGAGTGTCAGGATTGCAAATCAATCGAATAAACAGCGATTTAACGTTATTTACGACTTGTGCGCGCGTAAAATGCGCGCGTGGACGCTTACGTACGGATATTTTTGAAATGCTCAAAATGACCTGAAACGTGTGCAGACTTGATCCTATGTGATTTTGAGCATTTTTAAATTTTGACGCGCGCGTACGCGCACGTCCTGACCTCTAGATGACCTGTGAGGACATGACTTGATGACCCGTCATGTGAAGTTTATGTGATGTGAATATAGTTGATTTTTGATGATCGATTATGAAGATATAACCGATCTTGTAAATTTACAAAATGGCGTCTTGATGACGTCACGATGACCTGATGACCTCCAAAATGTTAATGGATCATGTCCATAATTGACGTCATACATGACATGAAACTCGATGATATTGACCTGGCCGATTTTGAGATTTGGTGGGTACAAAAATTTGTTATAAAAAGAAGAAATAAAGAAAAATAACTAGAATTTAATTCGTCATGAGGACGAATTAGGTGATCTGTCTTTCAATTTGTACGATCATGATTGTAATCAGGATGATCATAATAATTGGGAAATGGTAAACTGAAGATAGGATGTCATCAGTCAAGAATACCATGAATGGAGATGTTTCGTGAGGACAGGAATGTAGCAAAATGTGTAACGGTCATTGTAAAATGTTTATGGTGATGATAATGGTGATTATGATGATTATAATGATAGAATGATGATGATGATGATATAATAATAGCGATGATGATCATGATGGTGATGATAATAATGATGATGATACAGGATACTTGGGAGATTAACCATATAGCTCTAATGCAGGACAGGAAATCACAATTTCCGTAGGGTTGTACACAAACTACTGTACACTACTTTCTAATAGACATAATACGGAAAATATGGCAGTTTATTACATGATTTGTGATTTTTTATGTTACAATAGTCGAAGAGGATGGTAAAATGACAGGCAAAAAAAAGCAAAAAAAAAAAAAAAATTGTTATGGACCCACCGGGGATCGAACCTGGGTCACCTGCATGGGAGGCAAGTGCTTTGACCAATAGACCAAAATATTTCCCATAGAGATAACACGTAAACGAAAAACGGGATTCTCAAATCCCATTTGGTAGTTCAAAATTGGGCATGATCCCGACATCTGATCAAAAATTGGAGGGGTTACTAATAAAAGCTTATAGTCTCAGCTACAACATATTAAAATCTGGAAGGAAATAGACCAAAAATAACTGAGATACTGCTCAGAGAACGATGTCATGTAGATTCATGATTCGAAAAAAAATCATCTTCCATAGACATAACACGCAAAAAGGGGAAATTCTGACATGTCGTTTTTAATTGAAAATTTCAATATGATTACGTCATCAAAATGGAAAACGGTGGTAACTGATCTTGTAGAGAATTGTCTCGGCTATAACATATCAAAATCTGGGCAAAAAACGACTAATAATTACGAATCTAGAGCTAAATTTGCTTAAATGTGATGACGGCAAAACATGAAAAATGGAAATTTTGAATTCTGGCGCCATTTTGATGATGTCATAATGTTTATAAGGGTCAAATGATACATGAAATGAAATCTGTGATTCATACCCTACCTGATGATGACAAAAAATTGGGGGGTTTATGGACTATTTAAAGAGCTAGAGTTAATTTTGTAGAGGCATGTTTTTGCACGTTTTTACGTTATTTTCGCCATAGATGCGCGCACGAATTTTGAACTTTGACGCGCCCGTACGACCTTATTATTGATTGAAATTGATTCCAAGTTGATGGAAACGATGAAGAAAAGTGTCAGGATTGCAAATCAATCGAAAAAACAGCGTTTTAACGTTATTTACGACTTGCGCGCGCGGACACTTACGCACGGACATTTTTGAAATGCTCAAAATGACCTGAAACGTGTGCAGACTTGATCCTACGTGATTTTGAGCATTTTTAAATTTTGACGCGCGCGTACGCGCACGTCCTGACCTCTAGATGACCTGTGAGGACATGACTTGATGACCCGTCATCTGAAGTTTATGTGATGTGAATATAGTTGATTTTTTATGATCGATTATGAAGATATAATCGATCTTGTAAATTTACAAAATGGCGTCTTGATGACGTCACGATGACCTGATGACCTCCAAAAGCTTCATGGACCATGTCCATGATCGACCTCATACATGACATGAAACTCGATGATATTGACCAGGCCGATTTTGAGATTTGGAGGGTACAAAAATTTGTAGGAAAAAGAAGAAATATTAAAGAAGAAAATTCTGACAAAATTAATAGGTGATCTGTCGATACCGACAGACCACCTAATAATAAAGAAGAAAATTCTGACAAAATTAAAAGGTGATCTGTCGATACCGACAGACCACCTAATAATAAAGAAAATCTTGACAAAATTAAAAGGAGGTCTGTCATAAATGACAGACCACCTAATAATAACCTGCCTTATTTTGCGTGTTATGTCTATTGGAAAGTACTGTGCAGTGGTTTATGTATAACCCTATAGAAAATCTGATTCCCTGATGTGTATTAAAGCTATCCTGCAATATCATTAGTCCTATTTGATATCACAATTTCTCAAAATTGGCCTAGTCAATTATCTTAAAATTTTTGTCAGTCATCGGTCCTAATAAGGTCAAGTTCATCAGGTTATCGTGACGTCATCTAGGCGCCATTTCGTACAAATCTACTGATGGTCGTATCTTCATAACGAAATGTGATTTCTCGTTCATATTTGGCATGGTTAAGGTCACTGTCATTGCAGTCATGATCATCACCATTATCCCCATCATTATCATCATTATCACCACCATCATTATCATCATTATCACCACCATCATTATATCATCAATCATCTTCATAATCACCAACACCATAATCATCACCATTATCGCATCATCAATCTTCATCATTATCCCCTTCATTATCATGATTATCATCACCATCATAATCATCATTACATCATCATCATCATTATTATCATCACCATCATTATATCATCATAATCATTATAACCATCATCATTATATCATCTTCATCATCATCACCATTATCATCATCACCATAATCTTTTTACAATGACCGTTTCACACATTTTGCTACATTCCTGTCCTCAAGAAGCATCTCCATTCATGGCATTCTTGACTTCCTATCTTCAGTTTAGTATTTCCTCATTATTATGATCATTCTGATTACGATCATGATCATACAAATTGAAAGACAGACCACCTAATTCGTCGCCATGAATTAAATCTAGTTATTATTTATATTTTTTTCTGTTTTGTTCCTTCAGCAATCCCACATCCTGATACATGGAACATGGATCCAGAGGCTGAATATGTATTCTACTGTGCTAATGAAACCATCAATGGTAAGTTTTTGTTTTGAATTTCTTTCTTTTATTTGGCCTAATGATGTTGAATAAACACTGGATTAAGACATTATTTGTAATCAAAAGAATAAGAGTGGCCAGTTCTCTAGGCCTTCAAGGGGATATTGTGATATTACCTTGGAGGCTATATTTATCTTGTTTCTTGCCATTTTAAAACTCATAACCATATGAGCCAATGAAAAGATGATTTTTATTTTGGTTCAAAGGAGCCTTTGGGGATTCAAAACAGTGACACTAAAGATTTTAAATTTCCGGATGACAATTTATATCTTCAAGAGCTCTTTTAGAGCTCTCCATAGCTAATTTACCAACACCTGCTTGCTCATCCCTACCTGTCCCTAAATTATTGCATAGATAGACCTGTAGAGAGAGATTTCAGTCTGTATTTTGGTGTACACCTGACATCTGTGTGTAGATTAACATTTTTTGGTAGTAATTAGACAGTCAGTGGAAGTCATCAAGAACAAGCAAAGGTATGTATCATACCATATTTACCATTGTTTTTATGTTTGTTTTGTTATGTTCTAATTCGCAGGTGTTGAATTTCAGTATCTACCTGAGACAAATGGCATCCCACTGGTTTGTGACATGTCTTCAAATTTCCTCTCCAGGCCCGTTGACGTATCCAAGGTAATTGTTTGGAATGTCGGTATTTTTGATGTAAATTGGAGATGCATCTGCAGTGTACTGTATTTATATATTCCTTGACAATGTATGTTATTCATTATACCCCCGCCAAACGAAGTTTGAAGGGGGTATGTAGGAATCAGTCGATGGTTGGGTGGTCGGTCGGTCCGTTGCAAATCTTGCGGATCGAACTACTTTCTCAGTTTTCGACCAAAGCTCATGAAATTTGGTACACACATTGGTCTTGGTGGGAAGATGTGCAAGACATATTTTTCGGATGAGTCGGAATCTGCGTTGCCATGGTAACGGCATATTTATGGCAGAAAATCAAGGAAACACCTTGCGGATCGCACTACTTCCTCAGTTTTTGACCAAAAGTCATGAAATTTGGTACACACATTGGTCTTGGTGGGAAGATGTGCAAGACATATTTTTTGGATGTGTCGGAAGCTGCGTTGCCATGGAAACGGCATATCTATGGCAGTAAATCGGGGAAAAATCTTGCGGATCGAACTACTTCCTCAGTTTTCGACCAAAATTTAAGAAAGGCTGTTGTCACGCGGCGGGGGTATTAATCATCATCTTCAGTGATATTTCTAGTTTAACTAAAAATTGAAGTTTATGTTGATGTAGATTTAGCCATAATGGTGTTCTTGGACTGTCTATAAAGAGAAATTCTCAATAAATACAGACTTCTACTTCCAATAGCCTGAAAACTAGCAGATTCTGATATTTTTCCTTTGAATACATTATTGAGAATCTCCATATTTTCATTGCTCTACCTTCTACTAGAAATTGATGATATAAGAAGATTTGAAACACATGTATCCTTGAGATATTTTGAATTATATTAATTTATCATACTTTCTTTTGCAATTATTGAGATCTCCTTAAAATCATTGATTTGGGAAGTAACAGGATGTTCAGTGCTGGACAAGCTATATGAGTATATAAACTCCTATATCTTCACTTCTTTTTTTACAGTTTGGTCTGATCTTTGCTGGTGCCCAGAAGAACATTGGCTGTGCTGGAGTAACGGTGGTCATTGTGAGGGATGATCTGATTGGTAATGCTCTACCCGAGTGCCCCATCATCTTTGATTACAAACAACAGGCAGCAAGCAACTCTGTCTACAACACACCACCAGTATTCAGGTATGATGGAAATTATTGTAAGGTGTCCATGAAATATATGCATTTAAAGGATTTTTACCGCCAGTTGTTATTTCGCTCTCTTTTTTCGTTCGCTACATAACTTATTCATTCGTCCCTTTTCATAATTCTGTCCTTGGAATATCTGAAAAAACCCTTTGAAGGTTAAACTTGAAACTTGATCTCAGACAGTGCCCTTGGAATACCTTTGAAGGTTAAACTTGAATCTGATCTCAGACAGTGCCCTTGAAATACCTTTGAAGGTTCAACTTGAAACTTGATCTCAGTCAGTGTACCTTTTAACCTACCACAGACGAAGTGATGTTATGTGATGAAGGGTCACAGCTCAAATATAGTTCAAATAATATATTGAAAACTTGGGAAGTCACTTTATTGAATGCTGTAGGTTGAATTGTGAAAGAAATAGTCATTCTGCCTATCAACCAGGAGGATTTGATTTGATTTTGATATAATGTATATAGACTCCAACAACCAGTCTGAGTTATCTCCAACTTGGTTGCTGAAGCACACAACATTTCTAACATATTAAATCTGATTTTTTTTTTAAAATTCTGTACAGTATCTACATCATGGGTCTAGTATTTGACTGGATCAAGAAGAATGGTGGTGTACCACAGATGGAAGAATGGAGCATTGCCAAGTCAAATCTTGTCTTTGACACTATTGACAACTCTAATGACTTCTTCAGGTAAGAAACCTATATGAACCAGACACCACGCAGCAAGTTTTCTCTAAACCTTTTTAAGTTATAAAGGCTTGTTCACATATGTCGCTGTAAACCACAGTGCTTTTTATGCCTCTGCCCACCAAAGGTGGTGCCGGAGGCATTATGTTTTTGGGTTGTCCGTCCATCTGTCCGTCCCCCCTTGCTCGTTCTAGCAATAACTCAAGAACCATATGAGGCATGAACTTCAAACTTGGTGCTAGTATCCCCACATTCACACAGGGGTAAAATTCTGTAAAGCTGATTAGTTTAAAGAGCTTTAAACTAATGAGTTTTACATATGATGTCATTCACACAAAGATTTTTTTGGTGTGATCGTTTGAGATTCACTGCTGATTGAATGCGCAGTAGGGCCATTGCCATAATAATAGCAGGTCATGCCAATCAAAGCGCGTGCCCGGTCTTAGCTCCGCCCAGTTCCTCCATACAAACTTTGTATATATGCAGGCTGCTCTGACCCATCTTTAGATCACGAGTTCGTATCTGTACGAACATCGTATAGTTCGATGTTCACACGGAAATTTGCTCTAGGGCTGATTAGTTAATCAGTTTTAAACTAATAAGCTTTCCATACGATGAATTTTACCCTCGTGTGAAAAGGCTGCATGTGTCATCATAGGAAGACGATCTGATTAGATTTTGGGGTACATAGGTCAAAGGTCAAGGTCACAGAAGCCAATTTCTGAAATTTCAGGTGTTAGTCTCGTTCTAGCGATAACTCAAGAACCACTTGAGGTGAAATTAATGTTTTATTACCTTTGTTCTCATATCTCAACAATTTTATATTAATGACTAGGAGGAGATAAAGTGATCAGACCTTTGGGTTATAAGGTGTAAGGTCAAATGTCAAAGAGGTCAATTAAACATGTAATTAGAGGCTTTTTATTCTAGTTATCACACTATTTCAAGAACAGTTTGAGCCATCAACTGAATTTAGGTGGAGGCATATAGGAGACGCAGTTGCCTTCATCTTAAATTAAAAATTTATAATGACGTAAGTGTATATGTAATAAGCTGTATATGTAATAAGCTTCACATCTCTGTATCTTACAACACAGACCTAAGTGAATGCATGAAGGACCTTTGTTGCGCGCATTTGCCATTTATTTACATTTTGTTTGTTTTTTTAAAGCTGTGGTTTACCACAGCATAATGTGAACGAGTATTAACTCTTACTCTGCCAAGGGGTTTAGCTCTCTTCAAAATTTTACCAAAATGTGACCAATGCTTACTTTTCAAATGTGTGCACTTCATTAACCATCTATTATTTCACAAAATATTGTGTACAAAACTTGTAGAAAATTTATTACTTTTTCTTATGACACCAAACATTATTACTTTATCCAACTTTATGCATAAAAATTATTGAAAATTACATTTGAGTTTCTTTATTGTCCTTTATATTTTGGTTTCTCATTTGTTACTATTGTTTAATGTTGAAATAAGCTAATATCTTTTTAAAAATCTGCAATTTTTTCTGAAAATTTCTATGGTAGCATATAATTATAATCATATATTTAGAATGCTTGATTTATGCTCAAAATTTTGATATACATTGACCACCATATACCTTTCCTGTGGTCGAGCAGTTGGTGAATGAAAATGACAGTCTATCTGTCACATATACATGACATCGGCAACCCATACCATCCCTAGCTGTTACCACCCAGAGAACTGGATATGTTCAGAGTTTGTTACTCTTCTAAAATCTAGACTCAACCCAAATTTCGTCAAAAGGGGGGGGGGGGGGGGGGGACAGTAATTGAGGCTTGCAAAATTTTCTCTTTTTTTGCTTTTCGAAAATGAATGTAAATATGTAATTTATGATGAAAATGTAGTAAATGGTACTCATTTATTCACTGTTGATGATACAGTGCTGTGATCTGTTCTTCAGGTGTCTTCCCTTGGTATTTCCTTTTCTAAAATGTTGTTTCTCTTTTTTTCTGTTCTCATGTAGTTGTCCGATTGACAAGGATGCACGCAGCAGGATGAATATTCCATTCAGGATAGGGGGAGCTGCAGGTAATGAGGAGCTCGAGAAAGCCTTTGTCGCTGAAGCATTGGAACGTGGAATGGCTGCTCTTAAGGGTCACAGGTTAGTCAATTTGGCCAGTTGAAAATTTAACATTGTATGTGGTAATATTCAATAAGAAATTCCCATTCATTTAGTATTAATACTCATATAATTTTCAATTTTGTCCGACATGTCAGTTCTTTCCATTCACTATATACCCAGAAAACGATGCGTCAACTGTTGCTTAAAAATCTTTGTTATAGTAGAATGCCTATTTTCAGATTTAATAGCCGTACGTTTTTTTACATCCAGAAGGTATTGCTGTGTATACATACTGCAGTATTATTTTATTTTCATGCCTATGAATAAATTATGAATAAAAATTATGCACGTATATTCCTTGAATTTCTATTCTCTATTTTTTTGTCCCCTTTAATGAGACAGAAATCTCTTGTATTAACTCTAGAATAATGATCATGGGGTTGTGTAAATGTTGCTCATGATGAAAGCTAACACTCTCACCATAAAATATGTGCTTTTACCTGAATGAAGTAATACATTTTTTTTAAAAGTGCGTAATTATTCCTCCTGATGGATAATTGATTATCTTCCATAATGTTTGATAAGTAAAACAGCCACTTTTTTTCCTTTTCAAACTACAGGACAGTTGGCGGTCTGCGCGCCTCATTGTACAACGCTACAACAGTTGAGGAGACAAGGAAATTAGCTGATTTCATGAAAGAGTTCCAGGACAGACATGAGGGTAACACAAAAGTGAGCGCTGCCACCATCCAGAAATGTGATCTTACCCAGCAACTTCCCAATGGCTCTTCAAAAGCTGTTTGCAATGGACTGACGAATGGCCACACCAACGGTGTTGCAAGGACTTAAATAGGAAGGCTTAGAAAATTTTGAATAGGACAGGTCCCCGGTGCCATTACTCTTCTCAAGTTGTCGTCTTGTGTCGTTAATCGTTTGTGATGATCTTCAATTCGAATCAAGCCAGGAGGACCTCTTTTGCAATACATGCTATGCATTGCTGGTTATCCCAAGAGCACATTTTTCAGATGAAATCAGTTTCTTTGCCAGAGTGAATGAACTGTCTCTCTAACTGAGAGCAATCAATATTCTTGGCATATTAACATGCCGTCTTTTTAAATATAGACTTATGAACTAAATGTCAACATCCAATAATGCCTTTCATCTTCTTTTCAATCAAGAGCAACTGAAAAACTACATTCTTATTGCAGCTTACTTTGTGCTTGTAATCCAGATTTGGGTCAGGAACCTGTTTTAAGTACTCTCTTACACGTTTTTCATCCACCTGTATCTCAAATTGTAAATGTGTGATTTAGCTTGCGAGTACCTTTGTTATTATGACGAATCGTGAAATTCTTCATGTATGCATCTGTGATTGTAAAATAGTGGAAAGAAGATATGTCACATGATCATGAAGAAGGAAAGTAGAAGTTATAAATGTAAGCAAAGGTAGTTGTGAAAGCCATCTAAAATGCACAAAGGCACACTTTCTGCAGTGGTGGAAGTGATGGTGAATTTGAGCTTTTCTTGTAGTGGGCCAGTGGCTTCCAGTCTGCCAAGGTTTGGGGTTATGCTGATATGTATGTGGAGTATCATTTGAATTTATTTTCTAGCTTGTAGTCTGCAAAAATGTGTTAGTATGCTGCCTTCTTATGCTGTTGTGAAATGGTATTTCAAACACATTTTTTAACAGTTTATATTGGACTTATTTATATTTCACTTCAGTTCAAAAACAGGGTGGAAGTTTGTACTCTACTTTTGTGCAGCTGACTTGAATAATGCATTACTGTGGGACTAGTAGTACTTGTTTCAATGCTTAGTAAGACTGGTATTTGGGGCTCAAACTCTACTGATTTTAGCATGTGTTCTCTCTCTCTGTCTTTTTCCCTCTCTTAATCTCTCTTTTCTTCCCCTTTTTTCTTTTACCCTTCCATTCTTGTCTCACTTCAAATGCAGAATAATCCCATGTTATTCAGGGACAAGCAAATATGTTTTGACAATGTGTAGTTGGTGCGTGCTTCTGATAGCGCAATCATAGGTTAACACGCTTACTGCTGCGGAATGCCCTTTTCAAAGTACAAAATAGCTCAGTTTTTGCTCATGTATTTATTGAAAAGTGCATATTGGTATTGATCCCTCAGCACCAAATCAACATTTGTAAGAAGTAATCTATATCTTTATTGATTATTCTATTTGAGCTGGAATGCAGGTCGTATTTCCATGCTCGGTTTAATACTCTACAATATAAATTATATCTCCTAATTTCATTTTAGATCAGTTTGAAATTGCTTCAGTGTTAACAAAAAAAAAAGTGTGTGAGAAGATAAAGATTGTGTACTGTAGCAGCAGTTGATATCAGGAATTATGTACATGTGAGAGAATGGGATCATCCAGTGAAGTGCTGGTGTATATTGTGGGACAAACCCTTTCTTTACGCTGTAGGGCAACCCTCTCTCGTTAAGACATTTACCATTGTTTCTCAGTAAGTCCTCATCAGAATCAGAATCCAACATGAAGTTTAATTGTAATTTGATGGGCTGTAATGTGGGGGATACATCATTTTTTAAACATTTCTGTTATTTGTTTGTTTATATGGTATGTTTTATTTGAATCTGATATTTCAGACTTTCAAGATTTTACATTATGCATTTATTGACAAATATTTTTTTTCTAAAATCAGCTGAAATTAAGGTATTTTCTTTGTTTATTATCTCTAAAATTTTATTTCGAACTATTCTACCCTTTGGGGTGAGGAGTACAAAGGAATTGAGCTAAGAATGCATGATTCACTTGTTGCAGTGTATATCCTTTCTGATATCAAGTTATGATATTCATGATCAATTACTGTAACCAACCAATAGAAATATTTTATCTATGTGTGGGAATTGGCATCGTATGGTCACATTGAATATAGTTTTTTGTTACAAAATGTTTTTTTTTGCTGGAAAGTCCTTACGTGCATCAATGTACAATGCAAACCTTCTTTTCTGATTGTAATCTTATACATCTCACACAGTGCATGTGGATATGTTTTAAGATGGAACATATTTTTTGAGTAAAACCACAGAAAATGATTTCACTTGCCATTGTATCTGAAATGTGCTTTTAATAATTTTAAGTGAGATGTCAAGTAGATGACAATTTGCAAATCATTCCCTGTGGAATTGGTTTAGGATAAATTTATTATTTTTAGGCAAAGTTGGTTCGAAGTACATTATACACACACAACACTGAAGACAAAGTGTTGATTTTGAGAGTGAAAATTAATGAAAAAATCGAGGTTGCGAACTGAAAATCACAATTTTTTTTCTTCTTCCAGTCAAATGTCCAAGATACAGTATGTAGTAGCAGTAAATACTGTGTGGCTATATTCATATTTACTTCATGGCAAGTCTTATCTTTGTATCTTATAGTATCACCTCCAAATTGAATGCCCTCTGATTAATTTGAACTGAAATTTTCTTGTTACGTCAGGTAATTATTTTACAGGAAGAGTAGGATTTGAAATAAACATTTCGTATTTTTTCTGGCAATTGGAATGATGCATGAAGAGGAATTGTAAGTTACAGTGTAAGACCATAATAAACCTTGTGAACAAACCCAAATATTAGGAAATCATGTTTGTTTTGCTGTTGATTTATGATTGAGTTTATGGGGTTAGAGGAAGGATAGTTTAATACAGATTTTTTTTTAAATGTCTGGTGGCTCCCATTCGACAGTGGTGGAAGAGCTATATTGGGAACAACAAGTCTTACATAGGTGCTTAAGTTCTGTCAAAGTATTTAAAATGTTTTCCTTTTCCCCATTTTTATGCTAGAACAGCATAAGCCAATCATTTTACGTTTGATGAATAATTTTCAGAATTTCAAGTTCACAATTTTAATTCTTGATTGATGTGTACATTTTGTGTATATATATTACCACACCATACACTGTTTACCAACAGCTATAGTTATATTAAAACCGAACGACTATATATATGACAATTGTAAAACAGAATGTTTTTGTCCTTATTCTAATAGTATGGAAGAGAGGTAGAATAAATAAGAGAATGATTGATGAGGATGAAGAGCAGTTTAGGAGAGAGATAAATAGTGAAGTGGATGAGTAGTGAAGTTTAAAGGTGTGTGGTATTGATAAGGAAGAGAAGACATGGGTTGAAACCCGATTTGGGACAAATATATCTTTAATTGACATTGGTTGAAAGTGAAGTGGATAAGTAGTGAAGTTTCAAGGTGTGTGGTATTGATAAGGAAGAGAAGACATGGGTTAAAACCCGATTTGGGACAAATATATCTTTAATTGACATGGGTTGAATAGTGAAGTGGATGAGTAGTGAATTTTCAAGGTGTGTGGTATTGATGAGGAAGAGAAGACATGTTTTGAAAGACACTGCATTTCAGACACTGATTTGGGACAAATATATCTTTAATTGACAAATGCAACTTGAACATTTTCTTTGAAGCAAATAAAATTCTCAATACCTAAAAATTACCTCGCTATTCATAAGGACCACTATTCATAACGCGTGTTAAATGAATAGTGGTTTTCTATGAATAGCGGTCCTTATAAATAGCGAGCAGACACATAAGCTTCTTTAAAATTTCTTGAGATCTTTCTTTCCGGAATTTTTCTCATACTTTCACAGACATGCTCCCCCTCGACTTCTGTTTTCATAAAACTTTTCCTTGAAGTAGGCATAATCGAGACACTCCATTTACAAAAAGGCAATGAAAATCGTCTACATAATCCGATTCAAGCACACAAGCGTATCAAAAGAAATATATACAGCCTGTACAAGTTGATGCAGTTTGTATCGCATTAATTCAGATTCGGATTCAGATTCAGATTAATTTTTTTGGTTGGTCCAATAGGAAATTCATTTTGTCGGCATTACATGAAGCACGTATACAATTATACAATATATACACAAATAGATAATACACAGTAGCAAATTTACAATATTATATAGTCATAAGAAACGCAGAAATATAGTTATTAATGTGTCCAAATTTATGCAACTGGCATCAAAACACACAAAATAAAAAGAAAATCTTGGACTACTTATAAACTTAAACAAGAGTGGTTGTTCCATTAAATCTATTCAATACAAGTTTAGCAAATAATATTTATACATGTAGATATATTACAGGCAGAATTAAACAAAGACGAAGTAGTATTGGTGGAGGTGGTAGTAGCAGCCGCAGTTGTAGTAGTAGTAGTAGTAGTATTAGTAGTAGTAGTAATAGTAGTAGGAGTCGTAGTAGTGGTAGTAGTAATAGTAGTAGTTGTGGTAGTGGTAGTAGTAGTAGTAGTAGCAGCAGCAGCAACAGCAGCAGTAGCAGTAGTAGTAGTAGTGGTACTAGTAGTAAGAGTAGTAAGGGTAATAATAGTAGTTGTATAGCAGTAGTAGTTATACTTAGTATTAGTAGTAGTATTAGTAGTAGTAGTAGTAGTAGTAGTAGTAGGGGGTAATAATCAGTAGTAGCAGTAGCAATAGTAGTAGAAGCAGCAGTAGTAGTAGTAGTAGTAGTATAAGTAGTAGTAATATAAGTAGTAGTAGTAGTAGTAGTAGTAGTAGTAGTATAAGTAGTAGTAGCAGTAGTAGTAGTAGTAGTAGCAGTATAAATACATGTAGTAGTATAGTAGTAGGTGTAGTATAAGAGTGGAAGTTCTTGTTTTTCATCACGGCCTATTGTAGCAGGAGGAGTAGTGGTGATGGTTATATTATTATTACTATTATTTAGTAGTAGTAGTAGTAGTAGTAGTAGAAGTAGAAATAGTAGTATATAGTAGTAGTGGTAGTAGCAGTAGTATTAGCAGCAGGAGTAGTGAGGGTAATAATAGTGGCTGTAGCATTAGTAGTAGTAGTACTTAATAGTAGTAGTAGTCGTAGCAGTAGCAGTAGTAGTATAAATGGTACTAGTAGTAGTAGTAGTAGAATTAATAGTAGTAGTAATATTAATATCATTAGTAGTAGTAGTAGAGTAGTAGTAGTAGTAGTAGTAGTAGTAGTAGTAGGAGCAGTAGTAGTAGTAGCAGCAGTAGGAGTAGTAGTTGTAGTAGTAGTAGTAGTAGTAGTAGTAACTGTAGGATTAGTAGTGGTAATATATATACATGTAGTAGTAGCAGCGTGTGTTGCTAAACTTCGAGTTTCGAGTTTCGAGTATCGAGTTTCGAGTTTCGAGTTTCGAGTTTCGAGTTTCGAGTTTCGAGTTTCGAGTTTCGAGTTTCGAGTTTCGAGTTTCGAGTTCAAATGTTAAATTTCCAGTAGCTGATAACTGGTAACTGTAAAGCCCATGGTAGCTCTACTTCAAGCAGTCACTTCTTCATAAAAATCTCAAAAGAACAAACACTGAAACCAAAATGGATGAATCATACTTGCTAGCTAAACCACGGGAATCTGCGCTACCTCAAGTTTTTTTTTTATTTTTGCACTATTCGTGTAATGAAACTCGATACTATCAAAACAAAATTTCGAGTTACGCTTTTCTTGGCGGATTTCAATTTTTTTTTATACCGATATCTGTCTAATTATTTTTTCACGTCTTTATCTTATCATTTGTTCCAAGGCATTCATCTATCTATGCATTTATTACTATCCTTATTATTATTTTTATTGTTATTATCATTGTTATGATTATAATTATTGTCATTCTTAAGATCAGTATTATCATTATTATCATCATCATTTTTATCCGAACTGCATTGCAGCGATCTCGCTACTTTTGATCTTCGCGATGTATTTAGACGTTATTATTTGCCCTTTTTCGTATTAATGCCACTGGATTATCTCAGTAGACTTACGCAAAACATTACTTTCTCTTCATAGAATATGAAAATTAAAGGTGGGGGGGGGGGGGGTCTTTTGGGGTTTTTTTAAATCTCGGCAGCAATAATGCATTCGAAAACCGGCACAAAATTCAATACCTGAACATGCGAAAAAGTTCAAGATACAAATTTACGTTTTACAAAATTTACAAAATTCAGTTACGTCTTTCTTGCCCGATTTCAAATATTTTTTTTGCTACCAATAATAAGGACTGTACACTCTTAACACAATTCAATCACAAAATTCAATACTGCTATTGCTATAAAGCTCCAATTCAATAATAAAGTTTTAACTCGAACTTTTCCCATTTTCGAGTTTGAAACTCGAAAATGCTCATTTTTCGAGTTACGTCTTTCTTGCCCGATTTCAAATATTTTTTTGCTTCCAATATTAAGGGCTGTACACTCTTAACACAATTCAATCACAAAATTCAGTACTGCTATTGCTGTAAAGCTCCAATTCAATAATAACGTTTTAACTCGAAATTTTGCCATTTTCGAGTTTGAAACTCGAAAATGCTCATTTTTCGAGTTACGACTTTCTTGCCCGATTTCAAATATTTTTTCGCTTCCAATATTAAGGGCTGTACACTCTTAACACAATTCAATCACAAAATTCAGTACTGCTATTGCTGTAAAGCTCCAATTCAATAATAAAGTTTTAACTCGAAATTTTCCCATTTTCGAGTTTGAAACTCGAAAATGCTCATTTTTCGAGTTACGACTTTCTTGCCCGATTTCAAATATTTTTTTGCTTCCAATATTAAGGGCTGTACACTCTTAACACAATTCAATCACAAACTTCAATACTGCTATTGCTGTAAAGCTCCAATTCAATAATAAAGTTTTAACTCGAACTTTTCCCATTTTCGAGTTTGAAACTTGAAAATGCTCATTTTTCGAGTTACGTCTTTCTTGCCCGATTTCAAATATTTTTTTGCTTCCAATATTAAGGGCTGTACACTCTTAACACAATTCAATCACAAAATTCAATACTGCTATTGCTGTAAAGCTCCAATTCAATAATAAAGTTTTAACTCGAAATTTTCCCATTTTCGAGTTTGAAACTCGAAAATGCTCATTTTTCGAGTTACGTCTTTCTTGCCCGATTTCAAATATTTTTTTGCTTCCAATATTAAGGGCTGTACACTCTTAACACAATTCAATCACAAAATTCAATACTGCTATTGCTGTAAAGCTCCAATTCAATAATAAAGTTTTAACTCGAACTTTTCCCATTTTCGAGTTTGAAACTCGAAAATGCTCATTTTTCGAGTTACGTCTTTCTTGCCCGATTTCAAATATTTTTTTGCTTCCAATATTAAGGGCTGTACACTCTTAACACAATTCAATCACAAAATTCAATACTGCTATTGCTATAAAGCTCCAATTCAATAATAAAGTTTTAACTCGAACTTTTCCCATTTTCGAGTTTGAAACTCGAAAATGCTCATTTTTCGAGTTACGTCTTTCTTGCCCGATTTCAAATATTTTTTTGCTTCCAATATTAAGGGCTGTACACTCTTAACACAATTCAATCACAAAATTCAATACTGCTATTGCTGTAAAGCTCCAATTCAATAATAACGTTTTAACTCGAAATTTTGCCATTTTCGAGTTTGAAACTCGAAAATGCTAAATTTTCGAGTTACGTCTTTCTTGCCCGATTTCAAATATTTTTTTGCTTCCAATATTAAGGGCTGTACACTCTTAACACAATTCAATCACAAAACTCAATACTGCTATTGCTGTAAAGCTCCAATTAAATAATAAAGTTTTAACTCGAAATTTTGCCATTTTCGAGTTTGAAACTCGAAAATGCTAAATTTTCGAGTTACGTCTTTCTTGCCCGATTTCATTTATTTTTTTGCTACCAATAATAAGGGCTGTACACTCTTAACACAATTCAATCACAAAATTCAATACTGCTATTGCTGTAAAGCTCCAATTCTATAATAAAGTTTAAACTCGAACTTTTCCCGTTTTCGAGTTACGTCTTTCTTGCCCGATTTCAAATATTTTTTGGCTACCAATAATAAGGGCTGTACACTCTTTACCTGAAGTTGAGATTTCTTTCAAAAGTTTAACCTTTGCAAATGCTGTTTTATACACTATCCTACATTGGGGTCGCAATATTTATCAGGAGCACTGCATGGCGTAAATATTATTTTTCAATAGGGGGGGGGGGGGTAGACTTGAAGGATCGAACTGCTTAGCCAGGATATCATTTTGTGGTGCGGTTGTGAGATGCGTGCTCCCCAGGGGGTGGGTGTAGGAAGGTTCCCCCTCCCGCGCGAATCGTGAAAGCTCTGACGTTTTATAGCAAATTTGAGAGAAAAACAACGGCTCGTAGCACCTTTTTTAGGCGGAAAGTTAGTTCGGCACCCGGACTGTTTTTAAATTGCCTGGACGTAAAACTGCACTGTAGGGGTGGGTGCAGGGAGGGGGATTTTGAAAGCTCTGACGATATATAGCAAATTTGAGAGAAAAACAACGGCTCGTAGCACCTTTTTTTTAGGAGGACAGTTAGCTCGACACCCGGACTGCTTTTAGTTGGAGGCAATATACTGTACTGTATATTACAGGCGTGGGTGCCGGGAGAGGGGAGTTACTTCCCCTTTTGAGCTTCCCCCTTTTGACGTTTTAGCAAATTTTGATTGAAAGATAACGGCTTGTGGCGCCTTTTTAGGCCTTTTTTCTCTCACTTCCCCCGCTTTTTCACTCTCAAGAGAATTAATAGGGGGAGGGTATGGTCCCATTGTGCCCCCTGGCTACGCCTATGAGCAGGAGTCATATGAAACTAACATGATATAGCGAGCAAAGCAATTACATCTTTTTTTTTTTTTTTAAATTTTGAACCCATAAATCTATTCAAGAACTATATACCGAGGGCGCGAAATTACGAGATACTGAAAGAAAATAATTGTGCGAGGGAGCAAAGCGACCGAGCTTTGGAAACTTTTCGCATTTCAAACCTTCAAAAACGAGATTTCTAGTGCATATACCCAGCGATATGAGGGAGCATAATCCGTAATGATTATGATTTTTCTTCATGTCCCACCTTTTTTTTCTTTCTCTCCTTTGCGTTTATTGCGCCCCCTCCAAGTGCCGCCTGGGGCATCTGCCCCCTGCCCCACTAGATACGCCACTGAGCGAAGCGACCGAGCAGGGGTGGGTATGGGAGGGGGGCTTTTTCAAAAATCTGTCCATGAACCTTGCATCCCAAAATGGTTTTTAATGAAAAGAAGGAATACTCGGATCAATGCCAATGGAACCCCTTAATTGAGAATAACAATGCAAGCTAACAAAATTTCTTCGATATTTTGCATTGAAATTATGGCATTTCTTATTTCCTTACTTCTATTTTAAGATCCAACATGAGTTTGGATGATTATTAGTTTTCTGACTTTAACTGATATTACAAAATATGTAAGTTCTGTTAATAACTCATCGGTGTCAATTAGGACGTGGGAGATACTGGGGGATCTGTACCCATCTAAATTCTCCATTCTGCCAGTAAAGATAATTTGCGACCTTGCCTAAATTAAAAATGTCAAGACAATATCATGTTAGACAAGTTTCTTATATCGCAGCGCTGCCTAACAAATGTTTGATAGCCGTTTAATTCTCATGATCTCATCATAAACATGGCAAATAATTTTAGTCAGCGGAGGCATAAGACGAGAAATCTTAATTTGTCTTGAGAACAAGAGGGGCATTATCATAATTCAACGATGTTCAGTTGAGAGCCAGAGGAGCGCTATCGCGGTATAATGTCTATGGTGATAGCGCTTTTCTGGTTGTCAACGAAACATCTTTGAATTATGATAGCGTCCTTCTGACTTTCACCCCATGTTACGTATACACAATCAATGATAGTGGTGTGTACGATGTTAGGGTCAAGTGACATCTTGTGCTGATAAAGTCACATTGATCATTTTGTTAGAAATCGCTGCTCATTTGTCTGATCTTCCATTTGTTTTGATCGCCATAAGGTTTTGAACCTTCAACTATGAACTTCTTACCTTTGAGTAATAAAGGATCGTGTATGGCGTGTCAGATCACATCGTTTTAAATGTTTGGTTAAAGTTTTCAAAACCGCTGCTCTCTCTCTCCTAAGTTATATAATGTTCCATCGATAATAAAATGTTGGGATAGAAACATATATCGTGCGCATGCGATTGGGGTCAATATGGGTCATAATTATGTCACCTATAGGCTATAATAAGCCAAAGATAAGTTTTCAACTCTGGAATTATCATCGATCCCGGAGGATGGGGGGGGGGGGGGGGGGCTAGGTATATATCCCCCAAAACTTGAGGTGGGGGATGGCCTGTATTATCATTCCCCTCCCAATATTTTTGGTTAAAAAACATTAGAATTATGATACATTAACTTAAAACTAATAATCATTCAAACTCATTATGTTTGATCTTGAAAAAGAAGTAAGGAAATAAGAAATGACATATTTTCAATGCAAAATATCGAAGACGAATTGTTCGCTTGCATTGTTATTCTCAATTAAGGGGTTCCCTCCATTGGCGTTGATCCGAGTATTCCTTCTTTTCATTAAAAACCATTTTGGGATGCTCTAAAATGCAAGTTTCATAGACAGATTTTTTTAAAAGCCCCCCTCCCATACCCCCTCCCCCCCCCCCCCCCCCCGCTCGGTCGCTTCGCTCAGTGGCGTATCTAGGGGGCAGGGGGCAGATGCCCCAGGCGGCATTTGGAGGGGGTGCAATAAACGCAAAGGAGGGAAAGAAAAAAAAGGGGGAAATGAAGAAAAATCATAATCATTACGGATTATGCTCCCTCATATCCGCTGGGTATATGCACTAGAAATCTCGCTTTTTAAGGTTTGAAATGCAATCGTAATTTCGCGCCCTCAGTATATAGTTCTTGCATAGATTAATGGGTTCAAAATTTGAAAATATAAAGATGTAATTGCTTATTTTCAAACTCGAAACTCGAAACTCGAAACTCGAAACTCGATACTCGATACTCGATACTCGAAACTCGAAACTCGAAACTCGAAACTCGAAACTCGAAACTCGAAACTCGAAACTCGAAACTCGAAACTCGAAACTCGAAACTCGAAACTCGAAGTTTAGCAACACACAGTAGCAGCAGTCGTTACACGAGTACTATATTACTGCTAGTAGTAGTAGTAGTAGTAGTATAGTAGTAGTGGTAGTAGTAGTAAAAGTAGTAGTAGTACTGATAGTATTAGTAATGGGAGTAGTAATAGTAGTAGTAATAGTAGTAGTAATGGTAGTAGTGGAAGTAGTAATAGTAGTAGTATAGTAGTAGTAGTAGCAGTAGTAGCTGTAGTCGTATAGTAGTAGTAATAATATTAGTAGTATTAGCAGTAATAATAGTAGTAGTAATAGTAATAGTAATGGTACAAGTAGTAGTAAATAGTAGTAGTAGTAAATATAGTAGTGAAGGAAGGTTCCTGTTTTGCTTTACGGCCTATTGTTTTACTGAGTGACGATAGTGGTATAGCGCCACTTTCATGTCAGTATCCTATACATCGGACAAAATACACGTTTTATTAGTATACTGTAGCAAATGCTTCCAATGAAAAGATCGAGTTTTTTAAGATTAAAAATATATTATATTTCACGAAAGAGAATATCTCTTTCAAAACATATCAAACGTAACAAATAGAACACTGACACGGTGGTATATCATTACAAAATTGTGTTATATAAAATATATATTTTGTGTTACACAATAAGACTTTAAACATGACACTCTTAAAATCATAACATACAGAAATAACTGCAAATTGTTAAAAGTAAACAAACTGCACACAACTGCACCCAATTTTTAATATATAAAGACAAAAATAGTTTATAATTTCACAGTTTGGGTATATTTTAAAAGGTCTTTACACATCATATAAACAGCAATATATAGTAGCTTGCGAGTTCAAAACATATTTTGATTATTCACAATTGAAGGTTTTCGGTAACACCATGCATGTGGAAGCCTCTGTGGAAAGGATGTTGATATATTCTTTCGTGAAAAATAACACACTTATGGGGCGTTTAGAGGAATTTAGGAGAATTGAAAGGAACGGATAGAGATGGAAATGGAATGAAATTAAATTAAACACTTACACAAGACTATTTTTTGTTTTTGTTTTCGGTGTTTGTACACCAAAATAAAGTGAAATGGAAAGAGGAAAGAAGAAAAAGGATTATATCATGTAAAAAATAAAGTGCTCAAAATTTTATTCTTCAGATAATTCAAATTCTACATAATAATACAAATGAAATATGCTCACGTCATTCAGACAAAATCGGTGAAAATGGATGAACT
This sequence comes from Heliocidaris erythrogramma, assembly GCA_025617745.1. NCBI lineage: Eukaryota > Metazoa > Echinodermata > Echinoidea > Camarodonta > Echinometridae > Heliocidaris > Heliocidaris erythrogramma. The sequence goes on from CM046853.1 coordinate 29,541,264, forward strand.
ACTGCATTGGTAGACAGAAAATTCCGTCTGTTTGGAGGAGTTTTATAACATTTTAAAAACTTTTGAGGCTATTCCGATTAGCCAGACGCAAATAGTCTGATTTTCGGTCTTTGGTTCATTTTGCTGGTTTTCACCGTCTTGGCGTTGTAAGTAAAAGAGACACAGTACAGTTTTCTGTTCTGTAGCTTCTGCAGCGTAGCATGCATGGGTCCATCCATTCAGGGGCACTGGCATCGACGGGGGGTGCGAGGGGGGGGGGGGGCAGCACCGGTCTTAGTCGATGGATAAAATGCGAATTGGGGAGGATGAGGGAAGGTTATGTAGCCGTAAAACTTTGGTAATGTTGAGACATGTCTGTTTGCATGCAAATTGTATTATTATTTTTTTTTAGTTTACGTTTTCCGTTTGATTTAAACCGACTTTGAACACCCACAAAATAATCATAATAATCGTTTGCTTATTTACATGTTAGGTTATCATTATTATTATTTTTTTACCGATCGGGGACATATCCGCAGTGCCCCCTCCCTAGATCCACCCATACAATACATAAAGATTGTTGAAAACGAAGTAAAAAACATATTCAACATGTCGAATACTAGCTGTCTAGTGAATTAACACCTTTAAGACTTCGATCTGGCTGAGTTTATGCATGTTTCATATACAAGCCCTTTTGGAATATAAACAATAACCCGCTTCCATCGAAGCTAATAAATGCGTATCTGGAAGGAATTCATTAAGTCTGTCTGAATGGTGTAAAGAAGATTATCGGATGAATGACTTCTTCTGACAGGCTATATATCTTATTTTCAGTCAATTTGATAACGGTGCGCTGTGCAAAGACGAACTTCATAAGGACACTCAGTGGCGTAGCTACTGGGGGCACGAGGGGGCACGTGTCCCCCAATCGAACAGCGGACCAGCGGAGGGGCAAAAAGAGAGGAAGAGAAAGAAAGGGAGAGGGGAGCAAATAAAATTGGATAGGACCTTCCTCTCTCACCTCCGCTAAATCGGTGCCCTCTCAATGGCTGGGCCCGTATTACGCCACTGAGGACAGTACAGAACCCACCAAATTTAAATTTAAAGGACGGTGGTCTCAAGTTATAGTAATGACAAAAAAGAAGAAATTTCCCCTGGATTCAACCAAAAGTAATATTAACTGAATGATATAGAATAATGACATCTTCTAAATGGTCTAAAATGAGCAAAGAATGATAGTGGAATATGCGTTTTTGTGTGTGATTTATTTTTATTATTTTCATCATTGATTTATTTTTATTGATTTCTTTTTTTAATCTTTTTTATATTTGGGGGGGGGGGATACATTCATTGGTCAAAAATATATAATATACACCTATACCTGTTTTTGTTTGCATGGTTTTGCGGCAAGTTACATTTCTTGAAAAAGTTTTGCTAGTCCAAATGGCCCAACCAACCTCATAATGCCCGATGATTTACCAATTCAAAATGATGTTCTCTCTTGGAATGTAATTTTAACAAGTCAAATCCCAATGTTAAGATTTTCTTGTTCACTTTTACAATAGGTCGTGTAAATTTGTTAAATTTTATCATCTACTTTTTGTATCAGAATTGCATTATTATGAAATAATTCCTAGCATATTATTATGACAAAACATTGACATAAATGTGCCTATATAAACACCGTTTGTGACTAAGTGCAGGCATTTTTAGTGGAAAAAAAAACTTTTCTGAAGATAAAATATACCATCTGTTTATAGTTGTCACAATTTTGGAGTGATATATAAACTTTTTTATTGAGGCACAATAAAGCGTAACAGGATGGCCCGTTTCTTCGCAGTACGTCACCATGATCAGTGAAAAAATGTCAATCTCTCCTCATGCATATAATCTGTAATTACAAGAATATGTGAATTGAATTAAGGAAATGGTGTAACATGATTTTTCTGGATCACTGTTCACATATTATAATGAAGCGGGATTACAGTGTGTGTCATTCTAGATCCATTACAATTGACAGTGGCATAGCCAGAAATTGATTAAGGGGATCCCTCCAAAGCTGAAGGTGCAATGTACCTGGGCAGCCAAGCGTGAAACATACAAACAACATTTTTCTTCATGGGCCTTCAAACGGGGGGAGGGGGGGGGGGGGGAGGGGCATATATGCTACCTATGCTAGATAAACCACAGCGGATTTATCGGGCACAATCAACTCATGACCATTTAAATACCAGTGTGGTATATACCTTAAACACAAAGAAATGTACCCCCTTCCAAAATTTCCGACCCCAAATGCATTTAAAAAATCAGATAACACTTTGAGGGGCCGAAAATTGTCGGAATTGTGCCTCCTCCCTTTTTACAAAACCTCGATCCACCCCTGGAATACACCACTGATTTTGTCTGCAGACTCCTTCAGAATGACATGAATGAATAATCGGTGTGGTTTAGAGTTGGTCTTCGGTGGTTCGCTGCCCTCCAGTTCGAGACAAATCCCTCGACATCGAATCGTTGGTCGTCCTGCGGTTGAACATGATCTTGCCCATATCCAGACTGAATTCCTTTTGTGTTTTCACAAGTCCACACAGACATATCTTACAGATGAAGGTCCTGTAACCCAATTGAAAAAAAAATGATGAAAAATAATAGGGGAAGTTGAAGCGTTTACTGCTATTTATAGGCCGATTAATTTATCCCAAGAAACTAGCAAGGAACTATTGAGAGAAATGACTGGAATGTAGTGCCGTAAGTGTTTCATTTAGGGTTTGTATTATTCTGGCGAAGTATATGTCCCCAAAACAACTTCACAATTTATGGTTTCTATTCACTCCGTTTTGAGGCACGAAATGCAAAGATTTATGGTGTTCATTGCACAAATTTATGAGAGCATCGACTATCAAGGATGAAAATCTTAAAATATATTTTAAGGTCAGTTACCTGTATCCCTCGCGGAAATTCTTATTGGTGCCGCAGTAAAGAAGCCAGTTAATGCTCGAATTGGTGTGTGAGAGGCTAGCAGCCAGGATGTAGACGAGAGCAGGGAAGGAACCGTTCCGGTCGATGACTACGATGAGCGAGAACGGAGCCCACATTAAACTGAAGAAGATGACGAGCATCATGATGGTACGAAGCAGACGACGGTCCGTCACGCGGATCTTGTATTGCTTCTTGCTGTTCTTCTCGTCGTCCTTGTCTGTTAGGAGATGTAAAAATCACATTTTTAGACATTTTTGTTCATGTTCAGATAGGAATATTTTAATCTGAAGTATTGTCCTGTTTTATCGTCGTCGATTCCATAGGAAAGTCGACCTTCGAAAAGTCAATCCACCTAATTGAGATATCTATTTTGTAACTGTCTGTGAGCAGTGGTGTAGCGTAAGTCCGGACACTGAGAGGCACCGGCATCATTGGATCGTGGGGGGGGGGGGGCGGTCCTTCTCGATGGATAACAAGCGAATCAACAAGGGCACTGATTATGAGGATGAAGATGTAGAGAGAGAGAGAAGGGGGGGGGGTCGCAGTGTCTTCTTTTCATGTTCTCTCCCCTCTCATTTTTGCCTTTTCTCCTTTTCTTTTTTTTCTTCTCTCTTTTTCGCCATTACAATAGGGGAGGGCAGTGATAAACCTGAAATTCATCTATAATACTAATACTATAATACTTTTACGCAATGTGAGTCTATCATATTGATATAGGGTGCATTTTATAGAAGCTCTGATTCAACTCAACCTTTGATATTGGAATTTGAAAGGGGTCTTACCAATTTGCAGGTTGCGTAGCTCTCTTGAGATGCCTTTGGCGTAGACGAAGATCTGCACATAACTCCACGAGATGAACACCATGGGGAGACAGAAGGCGATGATGAAGAGGAAGATGTTGTAGTTGTAGGACTCGCGGTAGTCGAAGGTACAGACCAGGAGCACGGGATCGAACTCGTGGTCGCCCATGCCGAAGAGATTGGGGATGTCGGCGAGGAAACACACGGTCCAGATGAGAAGAAGATGGAGGGGCATGGTGCGGCGGGTGTAGATGCGACGGTAAAGGTCCCGATGGCAGATAGCGATGTACCGGTTGATGGCGATACTGGCTAAGCTCCATAATGATCCACAACAACACTACATAACATAAAATTACATTTATATAGCGCATTACATAAACATTTCAATGCGCTTTACATTACATACATTTGGAATATGGAATATCTACAATTTACATATTAACAATGAGCTTAAGATTACATGATTAAGAACTAACTGAAGTAAGAAGAAAATAGAAAGGTCTTTAGTCTACATTTGAAGGATTCCACGGAAGGGGCATCTCGGATATGAAAATGAAATGAATATGAGAGAGAAATAAACAAGAGATGGTTATGGCAGGGGCAGATTCAGGATTGTCAGAAGGGAAATATAATTTCGGGAATCTCGCCGACCCTTCGCTGACTCCCAGTCTTCCCAATAAAATTCACTACTTTTTCCCCATTTCCCCTTTCCTTCCTTTTGTCAATTTTGGGCCCGCCCTGAAGTCACTAATGACTATGGAGTTGTATACTTGCAAAATAGATGAAATTAATGTAAAATACGTTTACAAAGATCTCAGTCCTCCTTTTTATAAATTGCCATAGATACAGTGGCTAAAATTTTCTCCCCCACTAAAGAATATTGTTACTGGCTTTCTCTATCGTTGTACTGTACTTATCATCTTGAACTTCGATTTATTTGCATCCACTGCTCAGCGTATGTCTTTATTTTTGCCCTACCCTTCCTATCAGTTTTCACTAGTCTGATAGTCTGTTTATATATTTGGAGTCTACGGACCTGGTGGGAACCAAAGCGGTCCAGAGCGAAAGCTCAAGAACATGTCACCAAATATTTGTGTTGAAATGGAAAACATATCAACAAGGCATACCATAGAATTCCTAAAAGACAAACAAACAAACACAGGAAGAAAAAAAAACCTACATGAGTAAAAGTGTATATTCATATATTAAGAATTCACAACATCACTGGTGTCATGGAATCCAGGAATCCTATGCTAAGCCCTACAGGGAAAAACACCAGAGCCCAGTAGCCTCATAATATTATCCACAGGTCTCCCAGCCAGGCATTACCTCCACTTCAAACACCGTCATGACCACCAGAAAATGCAGATATTCACAAGAACGTTATAGGATAACTTATCCATACGAAACGTATTCACTGCTCTCTTAAAGACACCAAAAATCTAGCTCTCGTTCTCTTTTCTATACTTTATTTCACCCATTGCTCTCTACTACCCATCCCAAGACCCCGCTCTTCTTCATTTCCGGTATTTCTTCTGATTTCTCTTTTTTATATCTCCTTTCCTCACTTCCATCCAGGTTCTTGGAAGCATTATCAGGAAAATTGACCCAAGCCATCCCCTCTTCAATTCCATGCCTCCACCCTCACTGTCGTTTAGGAGTAATTACACCGCGATCCAGTTCAGTTTTGGCGTCGCCTCGACGACCACCTTTGAGGGTCACGTGACTTTAGGCTAAACACGTATCGAGTTCACTGACTGCTGATCGGGGGGGGGGGGGGGGGCATTTCATCAAGTGTCTTGTCAGTGATTTTTACCGACAAATTTGCTCTAAGCCAGTCAGATGCAAGGATTTCAGTAGTTTATAACAGTTATTGCAACTTGTCATTGATGACAAGTTTGATTAAACTGGGCCCTGCTTCAAGACAAAGGTCTCGATTATTAATAATAAAATATCACGAACTGGCCAACTTTATACCTTTAACGTTAAAGAAAGGGCAGTGGGAAGAGTTTGGTTTTGAAATTGTTCTCAAGCAAAATATGGCATGAGATGAGTTTGGGACGGAGTTTTTCTCGCCCATTAATGGAACTGTTAGTTCGCATCTAACAACATTTGTTGTTACTATTATGTGTAAAAAATAGCGGTCTGTTCGTGATCGCCATAAATTGAGTGGTCATTACATATTAGAGGTCAACTTCAATCCATCTCGTATTGACTACATTCGACTGTAACGTGATCAGGCGTGCATGTCTTGCGGTCTTGAGTGCCCTATTTATCGTATTTTTTTAGAAGGGCGTAATATATATCGACATAAAGATAACAAAAATAAGCAGCATGCAGATCAAGATAGTTTTTAAGGTATATACTCTGAAGTATATGATGAAAAACTTATATCACAATGAGAATGGAAGAGACCTCATAAATTTTCCAATATGTTTTCCCCCTAATTTTGTATTGGCTTAGCTTTATACAAAGCCCTGATGCAAACACAGATATTCCTGACGTTTTTAATTACAATTATGATGTAGAAGAGGAGAAGGAAATTACAAGATTGGCGTCATTTTGGAAATGGTATTATTTTCACCAGGAAAACAAGGTTTTATTATCATGATTACTTTGACATGACATTTCGACAAGGGATTGTGCACCTACGTTTCGTCCCACGTCCCTGCTACAACTTTGAGTTAAATAATTTAACGGATATAGAAAAGGAAGTGTTTAATAGGATATTCTTCTGTAAGTAATATACAAATTAGTGGATCACGTGGATAATTTCTAATACCAGAGATATTAATTAATGATAGCGTAATCTCTCGTGGGCTGTTATTAATTCCCACAGATTTATTGTACATTACTGGTCAACAGGAGTGATCTCGCCTAGGCTAGGCTCCTATTCTCTATCTTCTTTATCTTTATTTTAATTTCTCTCCACCTCCTCTCCCTCTCCCCCTCTCAGCCACCCCCCCCCCCCTCTCTCTCTCTCTCTCACACACACACTCGCTCTATCTCACTATCTCTCTCCCTCTTTCTCACTCTCTATTTCTCTATCTTATCTTTCTTATAATCACTCTTGCATTGAAGCATTAAGAAATGTTAAGACATTGACTAAATCTTGCTAAAAAGAAATTACATACAGTGAACAGCAATGCACATTGATGGGCATGCATGCACACGTGGCTTTAAAGTTTGGCCCAAACTCCTAGGATATTTCTTGTCATATTTCGAATATCAGAGAATTTGATAGGGGGGGGGGGGAGCGCCAGCGGCAAGGGAACGGAGGGTGTGGGAGGGGGTATCCCCCTCCACGGTAAAAATCACTAAACAGACAAATGAAAGGGGGTGGGCGACCTTGGCGCCCCTCCCTGGATCCGCACTGATAAAGGTCTGCGCTTTCTTCTATTCTTTATTTAAAAAAATAATAATAGAGAGTGGCAGTTCTTTGGCTTCATTTCCTTTAATCATCACAGCTGTTTGTAGAGGTCTTAAATTTTGTAAAATTATATTTTCTTTGTTTCGTAGAAAAGATAAAGAAAACAATTAATTCCCTTGAAAAATTATCACTGAAACCTAAAGGGAAAGCTTTACTTCAAGGGGGGGGGGGAGATCTGTTCTCCCCTTTATTAATCGGTTTGAATTCAGTGTTCTCCATTAGAAAATTTCAATCATACTTTATATTTTATTCATTAAAGTCAGGCGAAACCAAAATATTTCTGGGAGGACCTAATCTGTAAATTTTAAGATCAAAAACAGTTTCGTACATGAGATATTGATATTCAAGTTGATCTGCCGTAACACCAAATGATTTATCAGTGACTGATAAATCCTAAAAATTAATACTACCGTGTGATTTCTCAAAAAGTTGTGCATTAAGAAGAAACTTTTCAGGGGTATTTTATAAGTTCAAAGAAAATCAAGGCAATGAAGTATTTTTTTTTTTACCAATTTGAAATGTGTATCAACCCTGTGTGTTTTTTTTTACCAGTAATGCAGCACTGTTCAATATCGCATGGTGAAGACGCATTTTACCCCCTTTTAGTGAGTGGCGTAGGCGATTTAAAACTCCTAAATTTCAATAAAAACCTACTGTAACCTTTTCGCAGAATATAAATTTACTTCCATTGGCAACCTTTGTAATCATAATCCACAATGGTATATTTATATTAACTTTAGAGTGAAAATTGTAATATTCTATGGACATATTGGAGAAGTGAAGAGGTGAAGCACACGTGATAGACTTCGGCACGTGTACATAATCTAATACGTCTTTGACAGAACAAATCTCTACTATGGATTTTGACATGTAACCAGCTGCTTATTTTACTGGGATGTTTTCTTATTGATCTAGGATTTTTAGGTCTTCATGGTAATACTTTATCGACTTTATCCCTTTTATGTCATGAAGATTCGAGAACTTTGGTGTCTGCATGAAGGGATAATGCATGCCTCTCATTTGATATTACCCTGCGGTTAAAAGTTATATTTTTAGATAGCTTAAACCTCTAAACTTGAATAAATGAAAGTTTAATGTTCACTCCAACTCAAAAGCAAATCGAGGACACCGTATCATAATCTATATAGGACACCCTATTATAATCGAGGACACCCTATTATATAGCCAATATGTTAAATTATACTTTTCCCATTGAAATTAGTAATAAATAATCGTTTTGATATTTTGTAGTTGAAGAATATATAACTTTTCAATTTTTTAATTCTTCTACTTCATGCCTTAAAATCCCCCAAAAGATTAGTCAAAAAAGGTGAAAACACATGCAGTGAAAATAAGAAATAGGCCAATATAAATAACACAGAAGGAATAATTTCAACACCAAATACAAAAGATAATCCAAAATGCATTGAACTATTACAAAGGAGATGATTAGGGGCCTCCCACCGGGTTATTAAAACTATTCAATTAAATATAATTAGTTTGAATAATTATAGAAGGATTACAGATTTTGGCGTTCTCTTATGTTGTCATAGCTATTTGTTCCATTGTGTGCTATAATATGTGATATACTGATGTGGGCAGAACCACTTTATTCAGTCTCGTTGACTCGTTTTGGATTAGGCTTTTTAAGGGCGTTTCCTTTCTAGCTGAAGTCAAACTTCTCTGACAATCTATCCTGTCAACACGAGTATATCTTTCCATCTAATGTATATACCCATATTATTCTCCGACCTATCATTGCACTTATTTAAGCATAATGTGTTATATAGCATCAGTTGGTGATACATTAAGTATTATACAAAATTGTGCATCTTGCATTGGTAGCCGTTTACTCCATCATGTTTCATTTAAAGCTGAAACCTAATGTTCGTACAAAAAGTACACACTTTGGAAATATTCTCCATAATGATTATATCAATATAATTTTATTTTATACAATTATGGGTGAGCGTCTGTTTCATCGTATGACGCTATGAGTAATGACAATATTTTATGCTTGAGTGAGTGCTGGCTAATTTTGTAAAACTCGCAAAAACTGGTTTGCGCAAATAATTGTTATGTTTCATTGTTTGCGCAAAAATGTTTCAGTGTTGAATTTGATCAAAGTGCGTATCAGGCAGTAACTGCATGTTCTCTATTAATCATCAATCACTGATTTGAAAAATCATTTAATCCTTAATGCTGTACCTTACCGCACGTCCACACTCCTTCCTTCCACGGACACGCACACACGAGCTCGCGCACACACACACACACACACACACATTCCCACAAAAATTGAAGATTATGTCCTTCTGCTCACAATTCTTTTTTGACTGGAGCATGTCTAAAGGATGCAATTGGATTGCACTACAGGAAGATGGACCTAAAATGATTCATTTTCAAGAAGAGAGCTTAAAAATAAAGAAAAATCCGGTTTTGACCATTTAATGTTGTTTCTTGCTTTGCCTCATCTCTTCCAACCAGTTGAGGATGCGTTAATGTCTGGGACATGTAGAAAGGATGCACTGTAATCCATGATGATATCTTTCACAAGTTCATTGAAGATATGTTAAAACATTTTTAAATCAATAAATTTGACTGTCTTTGAATTCTTATTCGTCATACGAGTTTCTGGGATCTTCTATTTAAGAGGAACAATAAATTTGACGAAGAAAATAATATGTATTGTTACGTTTCTCCTCCCGTTATTACATTCAATTTGCCTCTTCAGGCAAAAATGGGTATTGATGCAGTTAATTTGTGCTGGAAACACATCACCTGCAACGATGGTGGCGGTTGGGGGTAGTGGCGTATCCAGCAATGGGTGAAGCTGGGGTAGCTCCTTCTTGAAGCCCCAGGAGAAAAATAACAGTGCAACATGATATGCTCAGTATGCTTGTTCAAGAACGGAGCTGTCCAGATTGGATCCCGTCCCCCTCCCCTTATCAGTCAATCAATGTGGGTGTGCACTGATTTATATTTAAATATTAAATGATGGTTCAAATCAAGTTAAAGACCTCAGCCTGACCGAATTTTGAAATATACCCTTTATTCATCCACGGGGAGCTATATATTTTCTGAACAAATTGAAACCAACTTCATGAGATTCCGTTTCCTGTGGAAGGAGTAACAGCGTCCCGAATGTTGAGCCCCGGTGGTTTGGGCCCCGTCTCTGAGGAACGCTACTTTGCGGGGGGTGAAAATTTGATGACGACATATCGTGTAGACGCACTCGGAGCTGTATACATGACATGTCGTCACACGTCTAGCGACCCCTGCAGTGTTACGCCATAGGGAGGGGGCGGACCAAAAAAATTATCTTTTTATTTTTTATGGATAAACGGAGACGAAAATTTATGAATAACCAGGGTAATTATATTCTTTGTTTACTAAGCTTTACGTCAATATATGGTTGTTTTGGGTCAGGCTGAGGTCTCCACCGAAAACTTACAGTACTGCCTGGTACGCACTTTGATCAAATTCAAGACTGAGCAAGGACGTACTAGGCACTGAGGCATTTTTGCGAGTTTCACAAAAGTAGCCAGTAATCACTCAAGCTTGAAATATTGTCATTACTCATAGTGTCGTCCGATGAAACAGACCGTTACCCATACTGTATAAGAAAAAGGAATCGTCTTGATATTGTGAAATTATCATTTTGGAGGATATTTTCAAAGTGTATCCTTTTTTACGCAATGTAGTGTTGGAAATAGTCTAATGTCGTGGAAACAAACATAAAGAAAAACCCGACTGATATTTCATTGGTATTGATATAGAGGAAACTAATCTCTCCTTCGACACGATACAAAATTGTAGAACAGTAAATTACAGATGTTAACAGATTTTCTGTTGCATCACTCAGATCTTTTTAGTGTTGATTTACTTTGATTTTTTTGAAGTGAAAATTAAAAATAAACAAATTTCATTTAACTAGCCTATGTTTATGATATAGACCTAGATATTTTCAGCCAAGATAACGAGTATATTAAAGCAAGCTGAAAACAGATAAAGAGAGAGAGAGAGAGAGAAAGAGAGAGAGAGAGAGAGTGTGAAAGAGAGAGAGAGAGAGAGAGTGTGTGTGTGTGTGTGTGTGTGTGAGAGAGAGAGAGAGAGTCTGGGAGGGAGGGATTGGGGGAGAGAAAGAGTGGAAACGGAGATACAAAGAAACAGAGAAAGGGATCTGAAGAGCAGTCAATGGTAGCAGTATATGCAATTTGAAAAATAAAAAGAACAAAAATTAAAAAAAAAAGTCAGCTTCATCTGCGAGGAATAACTTTTTCCACGAATTCACTTATTCTTTGACTGTTGTACGACTAATGGACGATATAACATAATTTAATTTCTCCTTCAAAATGTCCTGTAAATATAAATGTACAAGAGTCGTAAGAGTGTGCCGAGGACAATGATATGCCCTTATAATAAAGCCCTCGAGGAGCGTGCTTTGAATAAAAAAGGTCTGTTGATTGCCAATCTAATGTGGAGACTCAACGTGTATCAAATTTCCCCAATCCTCATGATATCCGATACAATTGTTAGACATTAATTTTGCACAAGCGAAATATGGACATTTTAAAACATGATAGCTTTGCAAATTCTGAGGACCGGATGAGCGATGCTTAAATTGTTTTGATTGTAAGAATACGATGTTTGTGATGCATCTAGTATTCATGAATAATAGAAAAGATAATTCGCATCGGAGGAGGTTGGCGTATTTTTTTTTAATCAAAGAACATTGATCCTAGCTCTCTGTCTGTCCGTCTGTCTCCTTTATCCCCCCTCTCTCTCTCTCTATATATATCTCCCCTACTTATCATAATTTATCATCATACTATTTTAAGCTTGTACTGAGCCTGATCAGTTAGTCACGGATGGACATTTGACAAATTTCGAAAGTTTGAAGGCCGGTAGAAAATAAATATTTACTCGAAGAAAGCTGTTTTATGTTTCATGATTGTGAAGGGCATCACTAAAGGAGTTGAAACTTGATAAAATTTGCCATGGTTACCTACTAATTAAAATTATAATCCATAAAATATTCAATGTCACGGACGGACATAATGCCTACTCTTAATCGAACAGGCTGTACTCGTCATCTTTTTTTTTGTTGGTTGCTATAGAAGTCTACTAACAGTGAGAAAATTCTAACATTCTAACATTTTTTACAATGTAAAATTGAAAAGGAGATTGATTTGACGCAATATTGGATATGTATAATTCATCAAGAGCATTCTAAACCAGCATTCATCATGAGAATGTTTTGTTTTTCTCAATATATATAAATGGGACTAGATGCAGCAATATGAGCTCGAAATGTATATGGAACATTACCGAATACCATTACACTCATGCTGGTATTCTATTTCATCCATTCTTATAATGGCTCAGTCAGCCTTGTTCCTTTTGTTAATTTTCTGCTCATGGTGAGAGTTTAGCCTAGTTGAAAATGGAAGCATGTTATTTTGAGAGGAAACATGATAATCTTTAAATTTGTGACACCAAATTTATAATGTGTTTTTTTTAAGAGAAGTTTTGTTTTACCTCTATTCCTTAAGTTTTGTTTTACCTCTATTCCTTAATGATTAGTACGAGTAGTAATCAGGAGATTGGAAGTTTCCCCGGCTGACCGGCCGGTATTGTAGCTAGAGGGCCGGTTGATCAAGTCACCAGTGACCGGTCGCACCGAAATTCCCGGCCAAATTGCAGTACTATAGTCCGCCCTTTGATCGTGATAACAGTGCTGCTACAACAGGTTCATACTTCTAAAAGAAGGTGATGACCATTACGTAACCATCTTCTATGTGCGTCTTTATTGACACACCTACACGAGGAGATGTTAATAATTAACCGTTTATTATGATGGTGGTATCTTCGGTTTGTTGAGCAGTGATAAGAAAGCAATGGAACTGGATGTTGATGTTGGTGTTGTTATAGGATGAATAATGCACATAGATTAAAATAATTTGTAGACGCATCTCACTCTCATCTATAGCATGCACATCCCTCGTATAACGTTTGTAAGGTCTGTGTAACTCTGATTATGTCATCCTGATTTCAAGGAAGTTTTAAGGTACGCCTCGTCGAAGCCTCGAAGGTCGATTTATTATGAAACATTTGGATTGGAGTATTCATCAATACTCTATGAAATATCTTAGATGAATTAGCAAAGCTGAGAAATATAGGTGCGCAGCCTAAAATACATTCTAAAAACTAAACCATTTATTAGACATGAGGTGTGACAGCGTGACAGTTAGCATACAACATCTCTCTCTCTCTCTCTCTCTCTCTAACCCCCCCCCCCCCCCCCGGCCCATGAGAAGATCAAACTCTTTATTTATAGTGTTAAACCAATGTGGGTGCAAGAGAAGCAGTCAAACGAAGCATTTTCTGATACTGACATAAATTGCAATGAGCAATAATAATGTTTGGTAACAAATAATAATCATTATTCTAAATAACGTGATGAATATCAACTCTAGAATTATGTAGCCGACATGGTGCCTCCTTCTCTCCACTTATTTCCGCACTTCACTTTCTGTAGTCCCCAATGGGCATCTCTCTCTCTCTCTCAACATTCCTTTATCTGTTATTTCCGTCCGTAAACCTCCCCCTCTGCCTTTCCATCTTCTTCATGTCTTTTTCATTTCCCGTGGTCTCTATTTTGATTCTGATTTTCATTCACTTCTGATTCAGTGAAGGTTTATACATTGTGCCTTTTCAATTCAGAGATATACCTAATCATAACGTCAAACAAAATATATAAAAAAGTCCCAACAGAACCGGATTTCCATTAACATGATTATAAGTTTTTCTTTATGTCCTTGTGGTTGCCAACTTCTGCCAAGATCAGTCATACGGGAATGCTGGTTGAGAGCCAGTACAGTGTCATCATCAAGTTCTTTCAAGCCTCCAGAACCATGGGGAGCCTGGTGGATGCTGCAACCGGAGATTATAATATGGTCGATGATTATAAGCAATGATAACTCCTTCTCATAAGTGAGTCCTGGTTAGAACAGACACGGTTCACTGTGATCCCTAAAAGGGAAATCCAACCTTAATAGTAAGTTCCTTTGAAAGAAAGAGGAAAAATCAGAGAAGCAGATTGGTGAAAGTTTGAACGAAATCGGACAAGCACTAAGAAAGTTGTGAATTTTTAAAAGTTGTAATGACTATAAATTTCAAATTGGCCGAATATAATGTCACTGTGATGTAGCTGTGGACAACTCCCCCATTCGCTCCAACACACAAAATGACTAAAGTGTCACTTTTTTCAAAATGTATTACTCAGTAGGATCTTTTTCTTTCATGAGGACATATAACGTACAATATGCTATCTCCAATATATTTTGAGTACTGCCCCGAGGGTAAAAGCGCCTCGAAGAAAACCGCAAATTAAGGATATTTTTGTGTACGACAAGCGGGAGAGTTGTCCACAAAAATGTCACAATCGACTCACCAAATTGCCAATTTGAGATTGGCATAGATGTAGTGATCTCATTTTTCAAACGTCCATAACTTTCTTAATCCTTGTCCGATTTCTTTCAAACTCACAATCCTGTTTTTCTTATTTTTCTGCTTTCACACAAATAATCTTTTTTTTTTTTTTTTTACCAAGGTTGGGTTGCCCTTTAAGAGCCTATATTCAGGGCTTGCTATATCTCACATTCATCAAGTTTCTACCTTTCTTTTTGGTCTTATTTCCCCAGGACTGTCCCAAATTAGAATCTCGTTTTGCTGAAGACGTAACCACCCATGGTTAACTACATTTTTCTCCCTCCTGATTATTTTTCAGTGATCAACAGTGGCTGAGGTGAAATGATAAAGCGACGAAAACGTCGACCTCCCTAAATGAGAATCCTTGTAAAAATCAGTGCTCGCTTGTCCATATAATCTTAAAAAACCTTGAAGGAATCAGCTTGACCGAATCCTAGTATAGCATCATTATCCTTGTGTATTCTTGACCAGCATGATGACCAGTGTTTGTTAGATGCAGCGTATTTTCAGTTCAGTCATGTTACATCCATTCTGCACCCAAATCGCGAATAAGATTTGCCTCCAGAAATGTGACCAGCCTTTCTTTTCGTGTTTTTTGTGTTCTTTTTTGGTCAAAGGCAGGAGATAATCTAACCAAGCATTCATTATTTGAATTTGGATTGTCCCCTGAATGGGTTAGCAGAGGGGCAGGTGTATAGGCCTGATAAGGCTGTCAAAATAATGTGTGCATAATAAATCGTATTTTGTAAAACATAAAAAATGAAATAAAATAAAAATAACGATAATCATGATAAAAACATACAATTCCTTATTCATCTTCAAACACATAAATCAAGAAATAAAGTCTAGTCATCATTTGTGTATAATTTTTAAAAGCCTGTAATTTTTTCCTAATTTTTGAAACGTACATTTACATATATTTACCCCGTGGTCTCAATAATTTATCGCCATGTTTGAGACAGTACAATTGCTGCGAAAATGTTCCAGCGGAAAATATTCACCTGTATAGTTCAAAGCCACTTCAACGAACTATCAGTAGAAGAAAGAAGACAGCGTCATCATTTTGATCATTGCGACTGCTCTTGAAGGAAAGCAATTGTGAAATTGCCCTTTGCTGACTGTTTTGATGGCCAGAAAATCACCGCATTAAAGAGATAAAATTTCATGTAATGACGATTTGTCCTGATATAAAATGGTTCTAAACCAGACTAAGAAACTCTACAATATCCCTATCACTATACCTCACAAGCACAATTCCAGTATTTCCAATGTAGGCCCTAGAGGCAAACCTTTAATGAGTCGTCATCATAGGCCTTCCATTACGCACCGTCCCCCAGTATTTTCAATGATTATATGCAGAACTTCGCTGTAACCTAAACCTGTATATTGTTTGCAGTGTGGTGTGCGGCGAAATTTAGGATAGAAAATAAATAGGAAAGCCTTTCATTTTCTAGTGCTGAAAATAGGTGTAATCATGGTCATTTTTGTGCATCCTACCTGTTACCCTAGGTAGTGGGTGGCGAAAATAGATGAAATATCTCACTTAAAGGTAATGTCAGCCCTCTGCGTATGGCATCAGTTTTCAAATAGTTCTTGTGAATGACAAACCTTATCCAAGAGAGCAGTCTGTTTATAGGATGGAGAAAAAAAATCTGGAAGCGATCAGGAACCTAAAGTATCCGAAATCACATTGTAAGATAAAAATAGTGCACGCGTTGTTTTCTGTTTTGACAGTATGAACTAGCTGCAGATGTTTTTCTTCTTTTAATTCCTATTTTATCTTTATCAAATCAGTTTCCAAATAATAGAATAACATTTGCTATTTGAATGATTAAACCTTGAAAGGTACTGGATATAAAGAATAATATTCGAACGTTTTTGGCATTGAGAAAATACTTCAAACTTCAAGAAATAAAATCACATTTATTTGCTTATTACATAGTGAAAGCTTGCATTAGGGATTGGAAAAGTTGCTGTGAAGGTTTTAAAATCTTTTGAGAAAATCCTTAGAGTGTTTGCAAATGGATGACAAAGTAGTATACCTCGCATCGGGGGCGTAGCGTAAATCAAGCCATTGAGGGGGCACTGGCACCCTTGGGGTCACGGGTATTACTTGGAAAATTCAATGTTAATTTACAAGCCCACTGATTAGGGGGCTTGCGGGAAGGGGTCCTATCGTCTTCCCCTCCCCGTCCTTTTCCCCTCTTTCTCTCTCTCTCTCTCTTGCCGCCAATCGATTAGGGGGATGTGCCCCTGTGCCCCCTGATGTAACCACACCACTGCCTCACATCTCCAGTCATATTTTCAAACCATTCGACTATGGCTATGTTATTTGACAGTCAAAATGTCTAGAAATTCCACTGAAATGTAATCTAGCGTGAATAATGCAACAGAAAACCACCCCAATGATTGACAGCGAAATCAATATTGACATCAATTTTTCCCCATCTTCACATTATACAAAGGTCTATACACACCAAGGGATCCCAGAGCTCTATTTAAGATAATAAATGGCATGAAGGAATTAAAGATGCATTTGAATTCAAACATGAGATGCCAGAGAAAATGACAGAAGTATTAAAACCACTAGGTATGAGTTAAGTTTAAATTGAAATTGGAGCTTAACTATTTTCTGACGTAAATGCACTTGGCGCACAAAGATTATCTTGGTTATGAATGGAATTAAAAATATGTAGAAATATAAGATAAGAATATCAAGAGAGAAGATTCGAAGTCGTAATACTCATGATACTATAGATGAAGTTTTGAAATAACAGTACTGTCGGGATCTTAGTCGTATTAGATTTTGGTGTGTTGAATGGGGAATATTGCTTGAAAGAAGCGTTTGTGGTACACCAAAATATCGTTAATTTGCGGTTTTCTCCGAAGCGCCTTTACCCTCGGCGCAGTAATCAAAATATATTGGAGATAGCATTATATTGTTATAGGTCCTAATGAAAGAAAATGATCCTACTGAGTAAGACATTTTGAAAAAAATGACATTTTAGTCATTTTTGTTTGTAGGAGCAAATGGGGGAGTTGTCCGCACAACATCACAGTGACATTACCTATTTTCGGCCAATTTGAAATTCCCATATGTATAGTGATTACAACTTTCAAAATTCATGACTTTCTTAATTGCTTGTCTGATTTCGTTCAAACTTTCACCAATCTGTTTCTCCGATTTGCCCTCGCTTTCTTTCAGATCAACTTGCCATTAAGGTTGGAAACTGTAGTGTAAGACTCGATTCAAAGCTTTGCATGCAAAAACGCATAACATTGTCAGATTTCTATCTATTCCACATTGTTGACATTTTTGTGGATCATTGTAGATTATAGCATAATATATTGTTCATTCCTCATATTTGATGTAAAAGGGATCATATAATGACCGTGATGACGTAAGAATAGATCACTATGGTGTCGGTAATTTGAACGTCGGGACTTTTCATTATCATGATTATGGTTTGACTATTATACCCTTAGGATACAATGGCGGATCGGGGGGGGGGGGGGGGTGGGGTGGGCAAGGGGCATGTGACCCCTGACCAAACCAAATCTTTTGATACACATCCGAGTAAAACGGGGGGGGGGGGGGGCACTCGTTTTTCCGAATGTTGGCTTTTCCGAAGGTTCGTATTTCCGAAGGTTCATAATTCCGAAACACAAATTTCCCATGCCTGCAGGGTTCATAATTCCGAAAATGAAAAAGGGTTCATAATTCCGAAGGGTCATAATTCCGAAAATGAAAAAGGGTTCATAATTCCGGAGTTTTGATTCAGAAAATTGATCGAATATTCTATTCCCTATAGGTTTGGTTAATAAAACTTTATGATAATGATGACAGTTTTGTTTGTTAGAGATTAAAGTGCCTTAGTTGTTCCTAATGTATTTTAAAAGTACTAATTATAGAAATGTTCGGTCAACCTACGATTCGTTATCACTAGAGTGTAATTAATTCTTTAAAAAAAAGTGGAATAAGAAACGGAAAATGGGGGAAGAGAAAATGTCTCTTAGTCCGACGGGAATAATCAGACAATTTAATCAGAGCATTACATTTTGTAAGGCCATCAAATGTTAATAAATTTAAGGTTCACTTACGGCGTGAATTCATTTCCATCCTCCCCCTCTTTTAAAGGAGAATATGATGAAACTTCTTCTTTTTTAGACATAGTTATAAGTGCCCACATGATTTTAATGACGAAATGCATGAGAGCTCGCGGAGTATATAGCGGATATCGGTGCTATACATCCAGGATCCAGGATTTAGTATAAGGGGGGGGGGGGGGGGGCACACAAAAGCAGGTTCGTCAACTTTTGGAAAAGGTAGACCCGTATTTTGGGGGTCTTGCCTGCTTCTCGAAAAGTCGCTCAGTGGGGGGGGGGGGGGGTTATGGGGGTCCAGTTTCATTCTAAAAGGGGGGGGGGGGGGCAATCGACAAAAGGGCGGATCCTTTATGGTCAAAATGCATACTTTTCTACCAAAGGAGGGGGGGGGGGGCACGGGCCGGAATTGGCCCCCTGGATCCGCCACTGCCCGAAACATCCCGATGCATTTGAATAATATTAGTTATAAATTGCACTTTCGGTCTGAATTTAATTTGCAATCTCCTCTCTATCAAAGAGGAATATGAATAATGTACTTTAAAAAAAGAAGAAGATGTACATAATTACCAATGACCATGCAAACACATTAACGAAAGAGCAGAGTAATGATGGAGGTTACTGTCGTTTTTCCGAAGGTTCATAATTCCGAAGGTTCATAATTCAAAATTGAATAGAACCCTATATCATTTCCGAAATTACGAACCCTATTTTGTTTTCGGAATTAAGAACCTTGGGATGAAGGAACCTTCGGAATAATTAACGTTCGGAATTATATGAACCCTATTTCATTTTCGGAATTTTGAACCCCTTGGTATGGGGATTTTGTATTGCGAATTTATGAACCTTTGGAATTACGAATCTTCGAGAAAAAAAGGATATCCCTCCCCCTCTCCCGTGGGGGATACCAGCTACAACAATTGAATACAAGAAGCTATTATCATGATTATCATCATCAACATTACAAAAATTGGGATTTTTTTTGGTCAATAGCAATTACAACTAGAGAGGGAGAATGTCTGATATTTTTTGTTACATAACAAGTATCTTGGTGGGGGTATTATGTTGTTTTCCATTCTAGTAGCATGTTTCCATAATGATTGACCTCCTCATGGTATTGAGAAAGTCCGCATTTAGTTTACTTTCAATATCATATTCCCATATCAAGGGCAGTAATTCTTCAAATCCCATGTGTACTAAGGATTCTATGCGGTGGTGTCGCTGCCTTTCACATTCGCTCCATCATTCTGATAGTTTGTATCTTAATCAAATATACCAACAATGTATCCACTTTCTGATTTGGTTAACCTTCTCAATTACCTCTTTAACCTTGAACACCTCCACCGGTCTAGTCCCTTGTTGGGTACTGTCACGAATGCCTCATCGCCGGTTAAAATGAGACAGTTCTTATTTTTTTAAACGAAATAGCCTAAAAACAACTTCATGGTTCAAAGGACAATTGTACGGGATCAATATAAGTTTCCCTCAAGACATTGATTGTTTTGCCAAGGTATGTACATTGAGGGGCGGATCCAGGAATTTGTGAAAAAAGGGAGGAGGGGCACATTTCCGAAAAAATTCACACTTAAGGGGCACTATCTGCTGTGTACTTAAAATTATGCCAATTGTATTTCAAAAAGGAGAGGCGCGAGTCGGTTGTGCTCCCTAAACCGCCCTTGGTTTATTTATGCGCCAGGGAGCAGAAAAGGATCATGAATTTTATTGGCTGAACGGTCTGAGGGGCAACATTATTGAACAACTACTAAGTATGATATTGAATGTGAAAGTTCGTCTTCGTATCGCCTGCGGTGTTAATAACGATGATCCAACCCGACTCATACTTCTTTTTGTAAAGGAAATTTATAAGAGAGATATGTGTTCTTTCAATTGTAATTATTTCGCAGCATCACTTTGAGGTTTTTCATTTATACCTCGTGTACTTTCCTACCTTCATTTCACGTTTAAAATAATTCTCTACACATATTTTTTTTTTCAGTACACGTAACATTACGCCAGCCATACCAACAAACCACAATTCAATGAGTTATATCTTCAAAGCATAAAATAAGCAAAGAAACATACTCGAATTATCATGATTACATAGGGGTTATTAAAGTCTTTGGTTGTGAAACATTGACATGCTTTTCCCCTCCACCTTCATTCAAATTTAACATCAAATTTAAGGAATATATATAATTTTGAAAGGCTTTCCTCTTTTCACTTCCTTTCACACTTCATTTTTCCTCTACTCACAATTCGCTTCTACAGTATATTTAAAATTGCAGTATCTCTATAACAGAGTTCATATATGTGCAGCTCATATTTAGGATATAGTGGGATGGAACACCTACATGTAACTTATACAGAGCAAAATATTTTTGGTGATTGATGGGGCGCCGCAACTTACAAGCAGTATTGCTATTTAATGGTGTCGTATTATCAAAGAATGGCATTTCCAATGTTTAATGCATTACGATAAATTTTCAGTAATGTAATTGTTTTTAGTCATTCTTTCTTGCTTTCTTTTTAATATTTCTTTACTTCATGCAAACTATAAATGATGGTATTATAGTATACCAGCATAGAACCAGCATTCTTTTGTAATACAACACCACTGAATAGCAATACTGCTGTTGAGGCGCCCAATTAATCAACTATAGCTGCAAAAGACCGTCAGCTATTATAGCCTCTACATATTGTAGCTTCATATCACACAAGTGGTAAAATAACAATGCTATTGTCTTTTAACATGACTAAAGGAGCTTTTAATGCAAGCTTTGCTTGCGTTATACTCCATGAATTCTATTTAATGTGATTTCATAACGCATTATTCGAGCTGATAATATCGGACTATGCAAAAATGATATTTCTTTGCAAAGATTGCAAGTTGTAGACCTCTCTACTTTGGCTTTTTTATTGGGGGGGGGGGGGGGGGTCATCCAACTCTCTTTCTCTCTTTCTCTCTATCTCTCCTTCCCCTCTCATGACTTAATTTTGCTCTATTTATTTCATAATTATTCACTCTATTTTGCCTCTGTTTCTTTTTCTTCCATGTATTTTCTTCTATAGTTCTCTATATTTCTAAACCAACCGAGGACCTTGAACACCCGAATAGCTTTTGCTTTTAAGAGGTTTCTCCTAAAAAAAAGACCAAAACCATGGAGGGAAACTGCACAATGTTTTCAACTTTTGTATTGTCTTGTGAAATATGTTATTTCACATCTACATGTGGATTGTAAGGTGAGGATATTGAGCGTGATATTAATATCAAGTGAAATCAATCACAATGAAACATAGCTGTAACTTATACAAAACAATGACAGAAACACAACGTTAAGAGCGGAGGAGCATGACTCACTAAACAGATATAAAGTAGGCAGGTGCGGATCCAGGATTTTTTTTTAAAGGGGAGGGGGCGCGGGGCACAAATCTCAGAAAATTTTCTGACAAGCAAAAAAAAAAGAAAAAGAAAAAAAAGGGTCATCAGGTCTTTAAAAAAAAAAGTCTAAAAAGGGGGCTTCCAGCCCTGTGCCCCCTTTTGAAACTGTCTTTGCGTGATAATTATGAAAGATACTATTTCAGAGAAGAAAAAAAAAACTATTAAATTGGGGGAAAAGACGAAAACGACTTTGATGTGATCCCATTGTGATCACCATTATGATCAACTGTTTATTTTTAAACATTAAGTCAAGGAAAGTCAGCTGTAGGAAATTATATTGATCCCTCTGTAAGCATGATCTATAATTCATATTTTGGGGTGGTCATTGATTGAATTTCAGTCCGTTTATTAAAACAAAATTTAATATACATGTAACAGGGTCGACCTCTATATTATTGTCAACGTCTTATCAATGGCGTATCCAGGTTTTGGCTTCGAGGGAGGGAGAATGAAAATGAAATAGGGTGCCAATATTATTTTTTTTTGGTCAAAGGCTTAAAATTAAAGTCAACGTTTTTAGGAAAAATAATAAGAGGCACCTGTATATTGAATAGTTGTAAAGTTAATAACCAAAGACAAACGAGCTTTTTCCCCAAACACATTTTTATTATAAAGGACCATCAAGAGCAGGAACATAAAATGCTTTAAAGAGAAAACAAGCGAAATATTCGGACGTATTGCATTTGCTACTGACATCCAATGAATACTTTTTTTTCCATGTATGGCCACCTTTAAAAAAACACCTATCGATTTTTAAGGTTGGTGATATTTAAGACTTGCAAATCTAAATATGCTAACGTGATATCATTATTATGTCGTGTAATAATAAACGCAAAATTTGATAGATTGTTCCATTGTGATCTATAATCAAAAGTTTAACAACTTTACCTTGTCACGCAAACGATGCCGATGATTTCACAGAGCGCTGGCTTGTCTTCGAAGAACCGGACATTGACGAGGCCAAGGATACCGAATCCGTTGATGACAGCCGACACGCTGAGGTCGGCGACCGCCAGGTTGACCAGGAAAGTATTACTGAGCACACGGAGTTTATGGTGCACGAACACGGCGCCGATGACGAGAATATTCCCAATACATCCAAATAGAGCGAACATGATGTAGGCGACGAGAAGGGGGATGCTGTACGAAGACCCGATCACTTCTTCGACGTCGTCATCGTCGTAGTCTTTGAGGACTTGACCGATGATAGTGACGTCGGGAGGTAACGTTGAGTTGTAATTATCCATGTTGGTTGTCGACGAATGATGAAGGAGTCAAATTAAACTGGCTCTTACTCAAATGAAATCCTTGTAGACGGCATAGAAGTAGATAAGTCCGTAAATATCTCTTTGGTTGACGATATTACTCACACAAACAAAGTGTTTAGTAGCAGATAATTCATTGTGTATCGTTGTGCTAGGATGAATGATAATTTAAGATACTCTCAAAATAACAACTTTCATAATTACCATGTCAAGACTGTATGGATAACCTTCACTTGGAATTGCTAATTAAAATATGTTGCACTGCTGAAAATGTCTTCCGTCAGTATTCAAGAAATTTTGCGTTAAGAGGAAACGCATCACATGCAGATAGTTCCTCCTGCTCCAAGTTCCTGGAAGATTTCTATCTAGACGGCATCTGAACTGAGAATACACCCAAGACAATGGTATACACGATGGCAATGAACTCAATTAAGAGGTGTCGCGTTGGCCAGCTAGCATCATACCGATGAGAAAATAATCCGCGAGAAAAGATCTTGTAGTAATTGGCGAGTCAACTCTCAGGGCACGAGAGCGAGACGAGTTAGAGCTCCCGAACGAATTGTATTCATGAGAGGGATGAGAGTGAGAATGAGATGGGGATGAAATGTGATCGGGAAGATGCTGTGTTTACCAGGAGAAGTTATTCTTAATAGACCTCCAGGATGTTGGCGTATGGGATGATGAGCTCTAATTCGGATGGATGTATACGTAAGACTTTAGGGAGCAGATACGTCACTATCGTGTTGCTCTCTAATGCTCTCTCTCTCTCTCTCTCTCCCTCTTTCTTTATCCTCGTTTTCTCTCTCCGTCTATCTCTTTATCACCCCTTCTCCCTCACTCCCTCTCTTTTTTTCTTTCTCCATCTCTTTCTCTATCTTTCCCCTCTTTCTTCCTTTTTTCTCTCTCTCTCTCCTTCCTCTTCTCTTTACATATCTCTCTTTATTTCTCTGTGTCTCTCATCTCCCTTCCTCTCTGCCTTATCTACTACTCCCCTTCTCTCCTTCACTCCATTGTTTTGTCTTTCCCCCCTTTTCCTAAACTATGCTTGCGACATAAGCATGAGTCAGAATTCTTATCCCGACAGATTTCATTACCGGTACATCCCATGGTTACAATCCATACGTATCGGTAATTAACACTCGATACATTATTTTTTATTATAGAGTCCTGGAGTTATGGAACGAAATTTGACTGAACTCTATCGTCAATGGTTTGATTTGATTTCAGTCAATTTTTTATATCAACAGGGTAGCGCCATCATTAGACCTTGATAAAATATCCTTCTTCCTCGGCGTCTTCGTAATAAATATCATATTCAAAATTACAAACACATATATATGCTCATTTACACTTAAGAGACCAGTATATTATTTCTTCTATAAAGAATATAATATTGTTGGACAAGCGGTCCTTGAAAACACGGTTTAGTCTGGTTCACTATGTAAGAAAATGGGCTTCCGTTCATAACTTTGGGGGATGAGCAAAACTATATATTTTTATAATCGTTAGAACATGGGAAATTTAAAAATTGATGTTGGCATTTGCACACATCACCGGCATATCGGCCATTTTGGACTTTCAAATGGCCGCAATGTGTACCTCGTATTGAACAAATTTGAAGATATTTTTTAATAGAACCCTCTTCTTACCATGTATGTATCATCATATTAAAGGACATTACATTTTCTACAACATGATACCACATTTAATGGGTTTGGTGATGATTTGAAATATAATTCTTGACCAAGAATGTGATTGTTTACATAATTTTTTCACACATATGAATTTCTTCAAAATACGTATTTCTCATTCTTTCAAAAGTTATTGTCACTCATTAGCTCAAACTCTTTAGAAAACCGCCCATATGTACGTTTTATATCATATACAAATTCCAAGTTCATTGCTTATCAAACAAAAAAAGTTATAGCGCTCTAAAGTTGACACTTTGATTTTAGCTAAAGTAGAGAATGGATAACAAAATTGGTTACTGAGTGCTGCCTTCTCCCTAACATATTATTGTAACATTGGGAGACGTGAAATGGATTATTTCGGTAGTATATGCTATTGCCATGCAGATGAATATTTTAATAGGAAGTGTGATGTCAGATGATTCAGTACTATCATATTTTAGTGATATACAAATGTTTATTAGTTCCCGTTGCTATGATACAAATGTGTCTAATAACCGATGATGTGTGTTCAGAAACCAATTAAGGCTAATAATGATAATAATAATAGATAAAGCGCACATACCGTCCAAGGACGCTCATAGCGCTAGCCCAGCAACAGTTATCTGTAATCCAGGTATACTACAAATTTACGTTATATTTTTGGATTATTGGTATTAAAAACTTAAAACAAATTCACAACATTTGCATCACCCACTGCGACTCCCACCTCCATCCGGAGCTAACTGTCTAATAATATGAGGAACCCTGATTTCAAGTGATAATCATGGTTCACATTCCAACAAACGTATATACATAATATGGTACAGAACTTGCATCCCTACATATCCAGGCCTACCCATCCCCCTTTCTGCTTTGAAAACGATACACATTGATGCAAAGTAGATTCATAAAGTCCTTTGTATAATGGTAAGAAAATCAATGAGCCCTGACAAATCATTTAAAATCTCATAGTTACTGGAAAAATATCTGCCAATGCCTTACCCTTCTTCCCATCCCCTTCCCCTATAAAGTTTAACTTGAAACAATACCTATACAAATATTTTTTGTAAAAGTAATCAATTTAGACCTTCAGTGAAATAACATGGGACCTGTATTCAAGTGATAGATAAGATTTACACTCTACATGATTTACACTCATTAAGATTTACACTCTAAAACATATAGATACTTGGTGGTGGGGTTAAAAAATTGCGCCCGCAACCCCCCCCCCCCCCCCCCCCCCCAGTTGTACAGGGAGGTCCCCTAGCTGAACATATTTAAACCAAACAGTCTTTAACATCATTCCAAGTCTGGTTGACCCCAAAAATTGGGTCCCCCGTAACATTTCCAAGCACTTACAAGATTAAAACGAGTATTGTCTTAAGAGATGGGAAGGGGTGGGGGGCCAGGTTTGAAAGTAAAGTTTACATTCGGGCAAGAGGCGTCAGCCCCCCCCCCCCCCCCCGCCCAGTTGTAGACAAAGTTCATCGGTTGGTCTCAATAAGCGCATTTCGCGCCACTCTATACATTTTGAATTTCTTCATTTAAGCATCGCAAAAATATTTTGCCACGAAAGGTCCTTCTATAAACATAAGTGACGTTTTGAGACTTCAGGTTTTAAGTAAAACGTGGTTTTATCACACAATATCTCTTGCTACCACCGTCTATCTTATTTTTTCAAATTGCCTTACATAAGCTTTACCATTTACCTCAAATAGTACAAATGAAAGCAAATAAAATGTGACCTTTGATATTTTTTCTCTGTTTTTGTACAAAGTGGATAAAACGCAATATTTCTTATTCTCTTTGTACATCTTTTTGTTCTCCTTAATTATGTTAAATTAAGCTTTACTATATATCTTAAAAAGCAGAACTGAAAGTAAATAAAGTTGAAAAACAATGTGAAATGTATAGGAAATGAGCATTTTAACGGTCGTGAGCCGTCAGTCCTTTAATGGCGTGATTCTACATGTATACAATTATAATACAATTAATACAATTAGTTTAATTGGAGTACCCTAAAACGTCTTTGTGCCAAGTAAAGTATGTAATAATTTGTTGTACTGTAAAATACATTTATTTAGTTTGCACATGCTGGTCGACATAATTAGAACAGGAAGTATATATCTAGTTTGATACAGTATAATTGATTAGTAGGTTACAAATAATACAGCTAAAGAACTGCACTTGGTATTTAAAGGAGAATTAACCCCTGAGTACAAATTTACTTATATTGAAAGGTGTAGTATATTCCTACTTATTGGCCTAAATCATTTTCCAATAAGATATCAGAAAAGGGTATAATAAAGATATTCCAACACCCGGTATCGTCTACTACTCATTTACATGGGGGCTGCCATTTTCTTGCTGATTTGGATTTGTACATGAACCATTGAGAAATGTTCCGGTCAGGAAGATATTTTGAATCCAAGACCTAAATTGATTTTCTTCATTACCTAAAATCCCATATGTGACGAAAAATATAAAGTGGGTGTTTACATGATTTATACAAATTAAATCTTTATAATGATACTTTTAAATTGTCTGGTTTTGCTTAACAAAAATCTATTTTCTTGGGTTTGCCAAACAGAGCAGAGCATAATATATGCAGCATGCATTCTGACTTTTCAAGTCCCATTATCCGAAAGCAGGTGAATGCATAGTTTGCCGCTATAGATGCTCAGGGAAGAAGCATCCATAAAATTTGAATTAATTTGCTCCGTCCATTGCGTCACAGTATCTAGAAAATAGATTTATATTAAGCGAATATCGATTTTCAACAGAAATATATAAGGAAATCTTCAGTTTAAAAATAAATTGACATATCTATTCTATATTTTAAATCTCAAATGGGTTTTTAATTTTGAAAAAGGCAATTGGGCATTTGGATTAAGAAAATCTTCTTGTACACATAAAAAAAATGGCAGCCCCCATGTATTGCTAGCAGACGATACATATTGCTAGCAGATGATAAATTTTGCTCAGAAAATCTTGATTCGTATCGATCTCGTATATTTTGACGCGAAGCCATATAGTCTAACAAGTAGGAATAAATAACACCTTTGAACACTATCGTCTTTATTGTTTGAGGTTAATTCTCCTTTAAAGAGATACACAACCGCAGATTGTGGACATTTGTATGCCGTGAGAGGGCACCGTAATCGTTACCTGATCATGCCGTTGCCCCGTGCACACAGAGAAATATTTACTTAATATTTCATTATGTAAACTTCCTTTTGTAAAATTTTTACTTAATATATGTAAAATTGTCTGAAATGAATTTTTTTATGTAGTATTTTACTAAATATTTGTAATGAATTACATTTCGCATATTATGTGTCATGCAAAATGTGAAATTTTATGTAACATTTACTTAGCACTATTTAAGTAAAATTCATTTTGCAAAAGAAATGCCTATTATGTAAAATGTGTAAAAGTACAAGTATTTTTTAAAGGGAATATTATCACGCAGATGTTATAAGTCATCATTAAGTGAAATGTTTTGTAAACTATTGTGTATAAAATACATTTTACGAATGTCAGTTGACATTAACATGATTTTGATACACAGTTATGTAAAACTGACTGAACAAATCTTGCAAAATAACGCTGTAAGATATTTCTTCATAAAGATTTTGCAATATTGCCCATTTCGTTAAGTTTATTTAACATGCACAATGTAATTTGTCGTCATTAAGTAAAATGTTTTGCAAACGGTTTTGTAAAATATGCATTTTCGTATTTTTTCCCCAATATTGGGGAAAACACTTATATGAATATTCATGAATTTTTAGTAGCGTATGGTTTGGGGTGGCCCGATTTTACTAACTGTCACCAAATGCATAAAAAAATTATAAGGGGTATATAAGAGCACTAGACTGTACGAACTGGGCGTTGTGGCGTGCGCCTGTAATCCAGCTACCAGTGGAAGTTATAAACTGATTCAGCGGACCCAGGTTCGAGACTGAGTCACGTCTTTCGGATGGACGTAAATAATCATATCTGATTGATATACACGTCTGTAAAAACCCAATTACACACACACACACACGAACTAGATAGGATAGGACTAGGATAGGATAGGTTAAGATAAGATAAGATAAGATATAGGATAGGATAGCTTAAAGTCAAGACCCAGAAAGACATAACAAGGAGGTTTAATTTTTTTTTTTTTCCTCCTAGGTTGGAGGAAAAAGGAAACAATTGGGCAACTGAATTTGCCCAACGACATAATACATGTGTTGAATTGTTTGTTAGGTAAAATTTACACATGAATTTTAAGTACCTATATTTAGCATGACATTTTACATAATTATCGTCGAATATTTTGTTAGCTAAAATTTACAAAAAAGTTATGGAGTTCCTATTTAACAGAATTTTTTACATAATTTTTGTAAAACATTTTGTTATGTAAATTTTACAAAAAAGTTATGGAGTTCCTATTTAACATAATTTTTTACATAATTTTTGTAAAACATTTTGTTATGTAAATTTTACAAAAAAGTTATGGAGTTCCTATTTAACATAACTTTTTACATAATTTTTGTAAAAATTTCTCTGTGTGTGGGGCGCAAACTTCGGACAGACTAGTCGCTGCGCAACGTGCACGCTCCGCCTGAGCTCGAGCTCTCGTTCGAGATTCCGTCGGCTTCGTGCAGTCTGAAATATAAACCCAGTAGTCCCCACGGACGTGTT
Source organism: Heliocidaris erythrogramma (assembly GCA_025617745.1). Lineage (NCBI taxonomy): Eukaryota > Metazoa > Echinodermata > Echinoidea > Camarodonta > Echinometridae > Heliocidaris > Heliocidaris erythrogramma. The sequence continues at coordinate 29,571,116 of CM046853.1, forward strand.
CGACACACAAACTTTGTGTACGAGTGAATGGGGCTTACGCAATCCTGACTTTCCCCACGGCCGTCTGGTGGCGTATCCCTTTAATTTGATTAATCCGGGGGAGGGGAAGGGGGGGGGGGGGAGAGTAGTTGAACAGTGATGATAGTCGATGGGAAAGTTCGTAGACTGAAAAACAAATTAAAGTCATAAAAAGTGGCTTTATTTCTTGTGCATTCTATTGTTTTCCAACCAAAACACATTTCTTGCTTTTTAGGTATGTTTCTCCGTTGAAAAGAAGCTGACGTAGGGCAAAAAAAAATGTACTTGTGGCGGCCACTTTGAAAATTAAAAATGGCCACCATGTCCAATGAAGCGTTGAGATTGGAAGTTTAATTATGTCACTAATGGCATATTCTGTTCAGTTCCTAGGTTGATATATGTATATATATATACATCTATATAAATATATATAGGCCATTTTTGAAATACAACATGGCCGCCGTGTGAGATTGAGATTGGAAGTTTAATTATGTCACCAAGGTTTTATCTACCAAGAAAATGAAGGATTAGTATATTTTTGCTAAGTTCCTAGGTTGACCAGAGTCAGAGATAAGGCAACATATATATTACACGTATGCCATTTTGAAAATCCAAAATGGCCTCCACATGCGAGGAAGCGTTAGAAGTAGATATCTGTAGTCTGTGATACACGCCCACACACGTGCTCATGAATTATGCGATCTTAATAATTTGCATAAAACTTGAGCACTTGTGCGCAAACAAGAGCTTGCGCGCCATATTTTAAACTTTTTTCTTTGATTTTCAATGTATACTTGTAATATGTAACTTGCTTGGGTTTTTTCAATGCCCGAGTAAGGGTTACATATAAGAAAATAAAAAATCCATTGTGACATCATTGTCATCATCACCACCCACTCTTGTGCATTGGCTTTTACAGTATTAAATTTGTTTACAAGTTCATCTGAATATGTGTGGACGTGTCTCCTTTTGACGTAAGTTTCCCCAAACTAGTGATTTCACCATTTGTTTTCTGCACCCAGAAATAGTAGGATTGGCACATTCCATTACGTTTATACCTTTAATAGAAGCCGAGATAAGGCAAATTATGTATTTTATGGCGGCCATTTTGAAAACTCAGAGTGGCCACCATGCCGGTGTTTGTGCAAATGCCAACATCAATTTTTGGATTATCCATGCTCTAAAAATTCCAAAAATGTATAGATTTGCTAATCTCCAGGAATTTGAACAAAAATACATAGTAAATCTCACTACGACAAACTCTGCTGCATTTTGAACAAACATCTTTTTCATGAGAAGACATAATGTCTATATAGATGGAGGAAGCAGAGGTTTTCCTTTTTCACTTACATTCTCCGCCATTTACCCTGGATTGTTTGACTGTTTGTTCCTAAGGAAGCTATTACATGATGAGGTTATTTAGGAATGCATAACGATTTTTTTTTGGTGTGACCTTCCACTCCGCACTCAGAAAACTCGGTACATGTTTTAGAAAATATTTTCCACCAGCCTTCATTTCATCCCAAAAAAAAAAATCGTTTTATTATGTACATCATGCCTCCCCCTCTCTCTCTCTCTCTCCCTCTCTATCTCTCTCTCTATCAATCCCCCCATCCCTTCCTTCTTTGTCTCATATCCGATTATCTTTATTTTTCTATTAATTTCCCTTCTTGGTTCTCTTGCCCCGACCTTTGTTTATTTGTTTTTACTTTCCATCAAACTGGATCCTTTTTTACTGATCGTCCCTTCCAGTCCTTATTAATCTCATTTTTCTGTCAAAAGTTGCCGTTGTAAGTGTAGCAGCTCATCGTATTTGGTTTAGATTTCTTTGACATTTAGATGGATTTAAAGTCGATCGTTAAATGCTGCCGACGTGGGTATAATGATTCAGCATCCTTATTTTGTTTACAATTTTCAAGACGATTTATGCTCCTTCCATCTATTTCATATTCATTAACTTCGTTATCAGGATATAAAGGTGCCTGAAAACAGGTCATTCTCAAGATCAGAATACTTGTCACTTGAAAAAATAAAGAGAAGGCCTCATTTCTCTTGAACTAAGAAAAGATTTCCACAAGCTTTTTAAATGAGGATCATCTATTTCTCGTGCTAATCCCCATACCGTCGCCATAATTGAGAAAAAAATCCTTTCTCTTAAGGAATTGAGTCAAAATTCATAGAAAATGATACAGCCAAAAATATAAAGAAAACATAGGCCTAACATTGCAACACGTAATAATGACAACTGGTATTTGGAAACGTTAAAGTAGGATAAGCAATTTCCCCATATCTCTTCTTCTTAATTCTCATTCTTGTGTTTATAATTCCGACCCCCCCCCCCCCTCATTCGGAGTCCTTCCCTTCGAACCCCTTTTCTACTTGCTGCTTCTTCTCTTAATCATTTCTTTTTTCTTTCTTTTTCTTTTTTTTTTTACTTCTTGTTTAAGATTACAATATATAAGTGCGATGCGCTCGACGTGGCCGGTGGAGGCACCTCATTTTTCGTTATTTTTTTAACAAGAATATCGACAGTGGCGTAGCCCCCTGGCCTGTGCCCCAATCAAATTTAGAAATGTAGGAAAAAGGTAAGGAGGGAGGGTAAGGAGGGAGGAAAAGGAGAAAGAAGAAAGAAAACGTGCAAAGAAGAATCTACGACCACCACTTCAACCCTCCCTCTAATCAATGACTTTGTTAATCTGCATTCCATCCACCGGAAATCGGTGCCGCCATTGATCGCAGTGCCCCTTCAATGAATACATTTTCATGTCACGATGTTGTTCTGAACGAGTATGACTGGAAGGTACAGCAGAAGAAAAGGTTAGGACATGTCTAATGTAAAAATAAATAGGAAATTACCATGTCACGCAAACGATGCCAATGATCTCGCACATTACTGGTTTGTCGTCGAAGAAATGGACGTTCACCAGCCCAAAGATTCCGAAACCGTTGATGACAGCGGATACGATGAGGTCAGCCACAGCCAAGTTCACCAAGAAGGTACTACTCAGGACCTGGAGCTTCTCGTGAACGCACACGGCTCCGATAACGAGGACGTTCCCGATTAACCCAGTCAGGGTTAACACGACGAAGACGAGAAGGAATGGAATGCTGAACGACGTTCCAATGACATCGTCGAATTCGTCTCCGCTTCCGTTGGTTGTCAGTGATGTCGAATTCCCGAGATTCATCCTTTTTTCTTTGTTCCAATACTTCCCTAAAGGGCATATCCTTTTTGTTTCTGATTAAATAGAACCTGTTTGAAGAGAATGTCGATTCTCTTGGTGTCAGAAGAATATTTCTCTTTTTCAAACAATTTTTGCAGTTTGTCTCTTCTATCGCCACTTTTTACAATCACAAACGTATTATATTCAAACAAGAAAACACACACTGATTCTGACTAAATGTCTGCTTGCGTACTGATGACTAAAGTGATACCAAAAACTAGTCCATGGTTACATTGGTATGGTGGTAGAGTTTCTATTTGAACGACATTTGCCAATATTCTAAGCCGTGCTCATATATGGATTGTGCTTCAATATTTGCGATTTCCATCATGCATTGACAGGAAAGTACCATTTCCATGGTAACAAAGTAGCCACACGAATGGAACGATGAAGTGGTTGATGATCGTATTTTTGGACAAATCGAAAGTGATAAGGTGGTGTATTGGTAATACGAATTTTATTAGACTTAATTGAAACGGACTATTTGCTTTATCAATACGGGATCATTTGGCATAATGAACTTGTGGTTGATCAGATTCAGATTCAGATTCTAAAAATATATTAATTTCCTTCTCATAATCAAAATAAATACAAAAATTAAATGTACATTCACAAAACACATGGTGGAAGGAGGTTACGGTCCCAGGAATAACATGGCTTGTGTTGGGGTTGCCTTGACAATACATATTTACATATATGATATTATACAACAATAATAACATACATAAACAATGTAAAGAAAAGTGAAGAAAAAATGCAATATGTGATCCTGACTATAATTATTGTACGAAGTATATGAAGTAGAGGTGACTGTATGGAGTGAAGGGCATGTTTTAATAGAGTCATATTAAAGTTTTTTTCAGGGTCTGGAAACAGCAAAACGAATATTTTGTTGAAATGCAACTGTTCTATGTCTCCGAATATGGATGCTTCTTACAGATCTTGTTGAATAATTATGAAAATTACACTTAAAATCAAACATATTACAATTTTTTTTTTTTTTTTAATTTTTTTTTTTTTTTTGGGGGGGGGGGGAGATATTTATAGATGACGTAGATGTATTGATATATGCAACTATAAAAATCACATATATGAATCATCAGGTCTCATGACTGTTCTTAAAATGTCAAACATTCTGTTCCTAATTAACCCACTTATGTATCAAAATCAAATACACATCTCAAGTGAATACTAATCAATTTCCAATTTAAAAAATATGATAGACTCTACCGAGAGAGTTCTGGTTATCAAGAACAATGAATAGATCCCATTCGAGCAAAACGGAATTAACTTTGATTTCCAAAACCAAAATTAATTGGCCTTTGGATGTCTATTCGATGAATCTTCATTTTCAAATTTAGGTGCTTGTCTGATTCGCCTGAAAATATCACAAAGACAAATATTTTGTTTTTGAGCGCGTTTAGATTTTAAAGTTTGCCTCCTGAGGAAATCATTAAATCTTTTGTCAATATAATTCATTCTACCTAAAAATACATATTTTCCATAGTCTATTTCATATGAAAGAGCAGCTAAATGCACATCACTCAGTCTGTAGATTTTTTTTGCACAAGCAGTCTTCATGGTCTTGAAGAACCCAAACTAATTCTGGGACATCTTTTTGCAAGATTTACGTATAACAGGCTATGTAATCGTGACGTGTTTTTTCTTCTTTAGACACGTCCTATATCGTCACACCCTGTTCGCCCTTACCCTTCCATTATCTCTTTATATCTTCCATCTGATAAAGCTATCTAAACGGAAAGAAACCGAGATAATTATAAGCTAATCAAGGTTTTGCGATACGGTATGCAAGTCTGACGAAGCCTATACAAATACCATTACTCGAAGAGGAGCCCTCCCGAACAAACAATAGGGAATAGACAAACAATTTTACAAAAAGCTTTCACGTACGCCTGTGATTTCCTCTGACTCCAGCTCATTTGCATAGATGCAAGTAGTGGATGTGATGACAAGTTCAAAGCGGGTGGAGGAATTTTTTTCCCCCGATGGCACCGTCAATTACCGCAAATGAGGGGGGGGGGGGGGGGGGGGTTGCGGCGCATGATTAGTGAGAAGCACACACGGTATTATTAATGAGTGTTTACTTTGAGAGATTTGCATAATTCTTTAACTGCTCTTATTCGCACATCTGATTTGGATCAATTGTCTTGAATATGTAGGTCAATGTGGTGAAATACTAGACGACTTCATTTAGCATATTTATATTTTGACGTGAGCTGAAAGCTTATGGATGTTTTCTTTGATTCTTTTTCATTTGAATTGCAGAAATATAATCCTTGTATCGATGCTGTCCCACAATAAATGATTATATTATGACAGCATTATAAACAATAAATTGAATTACCGAGGAAGATATCACCAACTACACTTTTCGAAATGTATGCTAGATTTTTATAATTTCAGGTTGCTTGACAGCACTGACACAGTCAATGATATGCCTGTTTCACCGTATCTTTTTCATCCATTAATCCAAGTTAGCTACTTCTAACATGTCACATAATTTATTGTGAGATTTACATGGCATCGAATATGTATTTTGAAAGCAGCAAGACAGTGTGTTCATCGTTTGAAAGAACTTGAGCCATATGTGTACGGGCATATTTCCGCGAGGGGGGCTGACACCTCTTGCCCGTAAATCAACTAACCCGTTTTTAAATTATGTGGGCGAGCAAAGCGACTGAGCTAAAGAAAAGAAAAACTCTATCATGGTAAAATTATAATTTCGTCATCAAAATACATTAAATAAATGAAAATTACATATTCGGGTACCTCGCTGCCCGAATATGGGGTAATGGTTTTCCGAACAAGATGATATTCGGGAACCTCACGGCTTGAATATGAGGCGATTGTCCGAATATACAAACTTAAAAAAAAAATCTTTGGGGCTACAGCTCCCATTCCTACCCCCGCCGCGTACGCCCATGGATATAACATCATGATTATGGAGATGAATGATGATTATCCGATGATATTATGATTTAAAAAAATTAGTATCGTGATTATTGTCGGAGGCAGGGAGATTCTAATAGTCATGATAGTGGGTATGCAAGGGAATCAGTGTCGGTTATCTGAGAGGTGTCGTGGTCATATGCTTTAAACATGACATGTGAAGGTTGTGGGTTCGAGCTTCGATACGGCTCTCGTGTCCTTATGTAACGCATTTACTCTACATTGCTTCTCTCCACCTAGGTCTGTATTATGGATACTTGCTAGGAAATGGAGAACTTGCACACATTGTATTAGCAAGAATCGGATGTCCAAGTGAATAACTGCAAAACGCTTAGCGACAGCGGATCACTAATAAGAAAACATTAGACAAAAATATCAGAATTTTCTTTCTCAAACTTAGCTTCATCTCTTATAGATGAAATAGCGACAGCGTATCGAGGGCTATATAGATCACGATTATTATGATAGTTATTACTATCTGTTAATAAGAAAACATTTGACAAAAATATCAGAATTTTCTTTCTCAAACTTAGCTTCATCTCTATAGATGAAATAGCGACAGCGTATCGAGGGCTATATAGATCAAGATTATTATGATAGTTATCACTATCTATTAATAAGAAAACATTAGACAAAAATATCAGAATTTTCTTTCTCAAACTTAGCTTCATCTCTTATAGATGAAATAGCTTATATCCGATGGGGGGGGGGGGGGGCACATGCCCGGATCTACGCCGCAGCCTTTCATAACTTACGCGAAGGTAAAAAAAAAATCATATAAGTTACCCATTAAACACATTAACACTTCCGTAACCAACAGTCGTGACAATATATAAAAAAAAGGAAGGATTGAACTACATTAGTAAGGAAGTCACCGAGGCCGCCTGACATCTTCACAATGAATTTGTAACACTGCCATGGTGGATCAGGTTTACGAAAGATTGAGAAATGGGAGTCTTGATGTGCTTTTATCGTAGAGAGCGCTTGACCTGATTGACAAAATTATGTCATCACAAGATGGAGATTCAGCGACACTGATTCGAACATGCTAATAGAGATGTAAGTGGAAAAATAGTGAGAAATCAGAGAGGGAGAGGGGGGAGAAGGGGAGAGGGGTGGAGAGAGAGGGAGACAGAGACAGAGAGGGAGACAGAGATAGAGAGACAGAGAGACAGACAGAGAGAGAGAGAGAGAGAGAGAGCGGGGAGAGGGGGAAGGAAAGGGAGGGGGGTGGAGGGAGAAACTAGTACAAAGAAGGAAATATCTTCTCTCTGCTATAGCTTGTCTCGTTTCTCCGCTTCAAGTTAACATTAGGCATGTGAGAAAGAAAAGACAACAAAATCAAATACAATTTGAAGAGTAATGGAATCGAACCAAGATGGGTGGTGTCCTATCAGTGTTTGGCTCCAAATTTGTAGATCTTGTGACATTTCATCTCTGAGTGTCTTATTACAACCACACTGCCCGACCAACTTTGGCAAAGGTCAGTCGCCAACGACGATAAAATGTGAAAGCCAAGAAAACAGAAAGCGGACAAGAACTTGGCACCCATATGCAGCCTCTCCTTCTTGTTCTTGTGTTTTTGTTTTCCCCCTAAAGACGCTGATTAAATATGAAATACAGGTCGTGAACCTGTTGAAAATTCATCTCAGAAGGCAACTAACTCTCCACCTTTAGCGTGGACCTACCATGTTGTCTTAAAGGACTTTCTGGTGTTGAAAAAACTCAGTCCATATGTGATGGGTAACAGGATTATAGGGGTCCTAACAAATTTATTGAATTATCACTCTACTTTTTATTTTATATATTATGTCTATCCATCTATCTGACATCCAACTTTTACCCTTACTAATGTGATATCTAAAATCCATTTTCCCCCTCAAAAAATATGTATATTCGAGCGACACATTCGAGTATATTCCTCGTTAAGAGCATAGCTGGCATGACAAAATTCTTGATTGAAATAATCAATCATCACCGAGACAAAGTTCTGTTACGTCAATGTATAAATGAGATTTTGTATAATAGTTTCCATGAACTAATAACTTATTCTCCTTACATTTCACATTCTTTTCCTTTCTTTTTTCTCTCTTTTCATCCTTTTTCAGTTTCTATCTCACTCTAGGTTTTTCTGTTTGCCTCTGTCTGTCTGTCTGTCTGTCTCTCTCTCTCTCTCTCTTTCTCTCATAAACTCTTCATTTCATCCAAATTTTTGGGGTCCTCTGACAAGCAAAAAAAAAAAAGGAAGACGATAATAAAGAAAAAAGCCACTTTAAGAAAAAAGAAAGAACAGGGGTTATCGTCTATAAAGGACATGGGCACGTTTTGGGGGTTGCCCCTTGGATTTCAAAAGGAGGGGGCACGATCCCAACCCCTCCCCCTCGAAATTCGCAAGTGGTTCCTGAACGTGTATTCTTTGCTGTTTCTGCAGACCTCCTTTTTAGTGTTGTGTTTTAGTATTTTTAAATTATATTATGCACGTATCCCTCCAAACAGAGAAAATATATCTACATAGCAAAGCAAAAACAAAGACAAATAATATTTTACTATCACCAAGTTAAGACTGTAAGAAGAAGCGACTGAGATGCTTAACGATAAGACACACATCATAGTTTACATGGTTTAATGTATGTTTTCTGAGGAATCTTGAACTTTCAGCGGGGGCTATCTTGTCACGTTAGCTTCGGTTCGAGGATGTTTTCCGAATTAGACTTCGACGGAAGGCGTGGAAGCTGAGGACAGCCATGAAAATGTGATGATAACTGTATAACGACGTTATGATACGTGCCCTTTAGACCCTTGCAACATTAACGTGTCATCTCTATACAGGGGGGGGGGGGGGGGAGGGGGCTGGGGCTCATGCACCCACCCCCATTGATTGACGAAAAAGGAGGGGAGGAGATAAAAAGGGAGGAAATGAAAAGAAAAGGGGAAAGGACGAAAAATGAAATTTTTATTTTTTTTTTCCTTGATACAGGACGAATGGGAGAGGATCTCGCAAAATTGATTACAACTTCAAAAATTCATAAATTTCTTCTTTCTTATAAGATATCAATTGTACTCAAAGTTTCATTGATCTGCTTCTTTAATTTTCTGCTTCTTTTAATAGAAAATATTCAAGAAATATATAAAAGTTTCAGTATAGTACACATGCATACTGACGAGGCTTTACAATGTTAAGATGCGATACAATCATGCAAGGCTATACTATTAAATGTACGACAATTGTGTAAAAACAGGGAAATCTGGGTACATGCAAATGTCAAAACATTAACCGTCTCAAGATGGATTTGATTTCATAAATGGCTCCTGGCAACTGTATCACGATCAATGCAATACAACAACATTATTTTCATAAGCAACATGATCTTCCTCCTGAAACATTCGCCGTACACGCATCACACATATGATAGCTATGTAGAAAACCTGTATCGAGATTGCTTAAATGATAAGAAGGGGTGACAACGACTCGATAATTAAGATGCGTGATGTATCGATTTTACACTGAATCTGGCGCAAGACAATGTAAAAAAAAATCCTACACAAATAGTGAAGCCCATATTTTTGATATTTTCATTTTAATTTTGGAGAAGATGTTCCTCCTCCTCTCTTGCCGATAGATTGTAGCTTCTATTTCAGATCTATTTTCCTTTCTCCGAACAGAGAGTCATTTCACCTATACTAAATTTGAAATAATTGAATAATAAGGAATACGTGTAGTATACGCTACGCTACAATATTGACGTTTCCAAGAAGTTTGAAATGATTTTTATTTCATTCACTTACTTGCTTAGAAAGTAGTGAATGGCAGCTTACTGCATGGGAAAGAAATTACGAACATGATACGCGTGTATTGTATTGGGCTGATTTATATGCTGCCCTGAAAGTTAGAATCAAAATTGGCGAGGGAAGCCGACGTACGTGAATAATAATTTTTAAAAATTCATGATGGAAGGCACAAATAAAAATTGAATAAAAAATGATTAAAACCAGAGAAATGGAACAAAGTTAACCGATTATTAGATTATAATCTGATAATTGTCCCGAGAGATTACGGAGTTCTTATCATGATCCATGAGATTTTCCCTGTAATCTCTTCAAGTGCCTATCACATGAATGCTTGATCTCAATCCTTATAAATCTCAATTGAATAATGTTTTAGATTAAAAAAAAAAAGATACACAGTATATAAACAGATTATTTGAAGACACCTACACGTCCGTCGAGCAGAGGTTTGATGTTTTCCCGAACTTCAAGGAAGAATATCCTCCTAACATAATCGTGTTAAAAATATAGCAGATGACACTTACGAAGGAGATTTAGAGACGAGGGCAGGAGGAGGGGAAGATGCGGTCTGGAGAGAGGGAGAGGGACAGGCAGAGGGAGAGAGAGAGAGAGAGAGAGAGGGAGGGGGTAGTTGAGGAGAAGGAGGAGGGAGTGAAATGATGAGAGATTAGGAGCATGGATAAGAAAAGATTGGGGGGGGGGGAGAAAGGGTTGAAAAGGGATTGATGGTTTAGTTTACCTATAACTGCTAAGAAAGCATGTGTTTTCTTGTACGTAGGCAATTAGGGGACCAACTTATGTAAGTCCTCTTCTAGGGACTTTGTATTAAAGGGATACACCACAAGGTGGCCGCGGAGAAAGTCAGGATTGCGTAAGCCCCATTCACTCGTACACAAAGATTGTGCGTCGAACACGTCCGTTGGACTACTGGGATCATGAGATTACATTTTGGACTGCACGAAGCCGACCGAATCTCGCGCGAGAGCTCGAGCTCAGGCGGGGCGTGCATGTTGCGCGGCGACCAGTCTGTCCGAAGTTTGCCGCCTGCGGGCAACGGCATGATCAGGTGCCCTCTCGCGGCATAAAAACGTCCACAATCTGCGGTTGAGTATCCCTTTAAGGATTAATGCCTTACTAAAGGGCATTAGCGCATCTACTTGCTTTCGAACCCGGGTCCTTTCAGTGTTGAGACCACTGCTCTACCACTGAGCCATCTCGCCTCCTATATATAGGGTAGCCTTTAATAATCACGGTGACTTTTGCTGCTCTGTCTGTCGATCCCATATTCGATCAAGCAAGCTGCACCTGTGTGTCGACTTCCCGCAATCAGAGGACTATTCCGTGCGTTTTGACGATCGAACATGGGATCGACAGGGCAGCAAAGTCGCCATGATTAAATGCTACTTCTGGGATGAATACACAGGAATCAAAAGCACAAATTAAGGGGGGGGGGGGGGGGTGGCACACAAATGCAGGTTTGTCAAGTTTTGGATAAGGTAGACCCGTATTTTTTTTAGCGAAAAAAAAATTTCGCCAGACCTCCAAAATTCTGGCGAAAATTTCGCTTTTTCATTCTAAAAAAAGGGGGGGGGGGGCACAATCGACAAAAGGGCGGATCCTTTATGGTCAAAATACATACTTTTCTTCAAAGGGGGGGGGGGGGGGGGTCACGGGCCGGAAGTGCCCCCCCCCCGATCCGCCACTTCCTGAAACAAGACATGAAATAAAACCATAATGATAAGAATAGTTAAATGGCCTCAGACTTTTCACGACATATCACTTGTAGCCTAGTACCGTTTCTTTAGTTTTATTAGGAATAATATGTACAATTTTATTATGGTATACATTATGTATTTGACTTGAGAGAAAATAATAAAAAATATCATTAAAAAAAATTACCCAGCACCGACAACCAACAGTAACTTTAAGTGACTTTAACTGACTTTAAGCCATGGACTCACTGGCCTTACAACCGGCTGCCGACTTCTGACACCCCCAAAAGCCGCAACCATCGACAATCGGTCGTAGGATAGTCGCCGTTCAGTTGTAGGCCACTCGCCGATCATTAAAGACTGATTGGTCACCGCTTGTATAGGAACGATCGTCAATTGATCGGCAATTATAAACTACCGGTCGTAGACTGATGGCCAATGTTCTTACGGCAGTCGGCGATATAAGGGGTATCACTGTTGCAACAATGTCTAAATTATATATTTATGCCAGATTATGATGAATAGGTCACCAGTTATTGCAATAAATGAATAACATGAATAATACATAATAGTATGGGTGCATAGCAAAAATGTATAAGGTTGTCTGGATAAATTACTTAAATTTAAGAAGCTCATGAAGAGGAAACAGCTCAATATGGCTCTCCCATTTCTACCATCTTTTATAAGCAAACCTATTTTTGAAAAGGCAATACAACCAAAATTACCATTGAGTTGATTTCATGAAAGTTTTTTGGATGGTTTTGATTACTGACGGTGCTCGGTAATGGTTTGGGAATCAATAGGCGACAGATCGTTTTTTATTCGACGATCATTCGCCGACCTTATTTGCAACCTAAATCCTCTCGGCGATGGTCGGCGATCATTAAAGTTCAGTCGGCGATCAGTCTGAAACCTGTCACGCGACATTCTCATGAGTTCGTGCGAAGTTCTCACGATCGTTTGACGCACGTTTGCCGCAAAGCGCATGGCCGAGGTGTCGGACTACTATAATTCACGAAGAGACCGATCAACTCAAGACAGCTGTCACCTTAGGTTCGCATTTTAGTCTCGTTTTCTTCGTGGATGTGGACTGACCATAGTTCTACAACGCTAGACACGACATTCGCACGTACATGTGCATGAGAACTACGCGCAAACTGCGGAAGAATGGTTTACGGCTCCATTTTCGCGACACATTCGGAGAAAAACTCCGAATGTTGGATTTTGCCATTTTTTCGACATTCGCATCCTTCGCGAATCGTTCGCGTGCCCGTGAAAACCCACTTTTTAAAATCATCAGACCACGGGGTAAAATATTTCTGTTAATCTGTATAAAAATGGTTAGATTCTGTACACTACGGAATAAAGGTTCCAATATGCAACCTAAATCGGTAATAACGGCACCCTTAAAAAGGTACGGGTACAGATTTGCCCCTCATGAGCTTGCATACTTTTCCGGTTGGGATATGTTCTACATGTCTGTCCAACCGCGACTCGATTTTCTTTTCTTCTTATTATACCATTGATTATTTGTGGGTTTTCGTCTTTACCGAGACTCCCGACTACCTAACGAGCATATAGACACTTTAAGTATTTGAGCTATATACTACATAAGCTCATGGAAGAATTTGAATCCAAGGTCCTCTGGCGATGAGACGTGCTATTTGATTTGTAATTCAAATTGATGCCAACATTAGTTACCATGGTAACAAAGGGTGTTTCTGTACGCATTGTAAAAGTCAATTGATTGTTTTACTTTGAGCAGGGTAGATAAAGGAACGCCTACTTTTATCCGCTGTGTGCTCATCTTAATCTCCATTACCGCATCTGATTCCTGGAAAGCGTCCATGCACCAATCATTCCAATTACTTGCAGCTCATACCAAGGAGTTATCGCAGAACTCCTTTGCTCAAACCGTCTTTTGTGGAGAGGAACTTTGTGATATTCGCCCTTTCTCCTCATCACAATCATGGAAACGGAACGGAAGTGGGGGATGTTCAAAATGTTTCATGAACATATAGATAGATAATGGGCAAGCATGACTACGAAAATAGTTCGGTAAAGGTCAATATCAAACTGGGAGAACGGACTGAAGGTTGAGAAACGAATAACGACACGACCTATCTTTGAGATAGAGAGAGAGAGAGAGAGAGAGAGAGAGAGAGAGAGAAAGGGGAGAGGGGAGAGAGGGAGCGAGAGAGAGCGAAAGAGAGAGAAAGAGAGTGAGAGAGAGGAAGATGGGGAATAAAAGGGGTCCAGTACAGAACATATTGAAAGTCACAACAAGAAAAAGGTCGACAAAGAAAATGAATAGGCCTATATAAATGGATCAATTCTTTTTAAAAAGCATGAAATTTAATAGGTAGCAGGAGAGAGAGAGAGTGAGAGATTCAGAAAGACTGTTAATAATAATGGTGATGATGAACTTGCACAGACACTGACAGACCTAAAATGGGGTGGCATCTGATAGAAGGGGGGGGGGGGGGTATGAACCTTCTTGTTTAACCCCTTCGTCATGTTTATGTCTGTTCCTCTCGGACACGGATCTCCTGTATGTTAACGATTTCACTCTTGTGGAGAGACGCCTGGATCCTGGAAGGCTGCCAGAGTGAATTCTTTCTCAATAACACTCCTTGCGAAAGAGAGGAAGTTCTTCAAAGATCAAGTCATAAACTTGATGATGCTCAGATATAAAGCGTTCTCTCAAACTGTGCAGAAGAAAAGAGAGGAGCCTTCCAGAATTTTTTTTTGCTTGGAAACTTACATATTGATCTATAACTTCAAAGAACTTTCTCTTAATAATCACGTGCATCCACTTTATAGTCCATCATGAAGGAGGACAAAAGAAAAAAGAGGGGTCACCATAGTAACGGGGATCAGCATATATATTTGTTCATCTTTGCACTGGTTGCTGTTTTCTTTGCTGCTGTTTCTTCTGCTCAGGAAGGTACGTTATTCAAAGATGCTTCTTACTTTTCAGGCTAAATGAAATCGCATAATACTTGGATATTCTAGAGTCCCTATTTGGATTTAAATAATTAATGATGTTAATTGATTTCCCGTTGTACTTTTTGTGCCAGCGTTCTAAAACCAAACATGGCCTGTGCTTAAAGGATGATCTTACATGATTTGTGATGAGGAGCTCAAATCCCAGAGGAGAAATGTATTTACATTCACCTAATACTTTATGCATTAAAAAAATGATTATTGATTCTATTGATTATTCAAATAGTCAAGTGTACAGACGACAGACTAAATAGATAAGCGATACGGATGAACTCAGTGTGGGTTTTAGAAGGCTTATATAGACCGACCCACACAGAATGAAACCCTGACAACTTCTAAAAACCTTCTCAAGTGCACATTTGACATGATCACACCTTAAAGTACGTTACACTGTTTTACATTCTACATTTTACATTTTTTCCGTTTTTTCATTGTGAACTGCGCAATTGTTACTTTGAAAGATGAAAGTGATATGAAAATAATTAAAAATATCTAAATCAAATCAAATCAAATCACGTTTCATACTATCAGATCTTTTTAGGTGGCTTGAAAATTCTTACTTGATTGGTCAGTGAAAATACTAGAGGTTGAATACGGGTTTGCATATTTTCTTTTGTCAATCGATCAAAAAACAAACAACCCCCCCCCCCAAAAAAAAAAAAAAAAAAAAAAAAAAAACGAAACAAAAAATCACGGCAGTGTATTAAACTCAGGTGGCATAACTCTATATACATCGACATTATATGTTGAATATAGCTCCAAGCAGTACAATAGATAAACACAACGCAAAAAGTAAGTTCCCCCTAAATCAAAATGGCATAACTTTTTAACGAAAGGTTTCGAACAAAATAACTTGGTCAGAGTGTTCCTACACTTATTGACTAAGTTATGTGTGAAAATGAAATTGATTCGTCGAGTCATGCATGAGTGAGCACACATTCAAGGCAAAATTGTCACTTTTCAAAAGTCACAAGAGCCATTTTGGGGGGTCATTTTGGCGAATTCTGTTTCTGGTTTTTGTTCAAGTGCTGTAGTTGTTTATCATCCGTCGTTTGACCCCTTCGCACCTATCCTGACACTTTTCGTGTTTTTGCACGGTTTGGTGAGCACAATTTTAGTGGAAAGTAGCGATGTTCAACCCTCTTAACTTTGAAATGGCAAAATCCATTCGGATTATTGAAAAAATTAACATCAGATATTGCTACCAAAATGAGTTGTCAATTGTGTAAACACAAGAGGTAATTTTCTGGCTGGTTGAGTGAGCACACTTTAAAATTAAGCAAGAAATGCTAAAATTCACTGTTAATAATATGGCATAAAATATGACTCCTGTGACTTTTGAAAAGTGACAATTTTCCCTTTAATGTGTGCTCACTCATGCATGACTTGACAGATCAACCTCATTTTCACACAGAAGTTAGTCAATAAGTGTAGGAACACTCCTGCCAAGTTATTTTGCTTAAAATCTTTTCGTTAAAATGTTACGCCATTTTGCTTTAGGGTGGAACTTACTTTTTGTGTTGTGTTTAGTATATGAAAATATGATGCACAGTATTTTACACGCATTGATATCGAAAATAGTTCGTAACTTTATTTACAATGTGCAAGTTATGTGGTTACCATGATTACAGAGTGAGAGAGAGATAACGAAAAGAGAAGGGAGAGAGAAAAAATATGTAAGATAAAGACAGAGAGAGAGAGAGAGAGAGAGAGAAGGATTGAGAGATGATGGAGAGAGAAAGAAAGAGAATGGGTGAGAGAGAAAGAGAGATAGAGAGTACTAGAGATGATGGGGAGAGAAGAAAGAGCAAGGGTGAGAAAGAAAGAGAGCAAAAAAAAAAAAAAAAAAAAGAGAGAAAGAGTGTGGACATGGAGATATATATTCTAATCGATGTTAATACGTCATACTCTGTAGTAATTATAGTACATAAATTATTTATCTGAACTTCCTCAGAAGTTATAACACACAATACTGATGGCCTTAACTATAGTCTTAAATGAAAAAAAAATCAACTTTAATACTCATAAGAGATTTCCTACTCTTATAAACTATAAACTGCGCATTAAGTGGTATTCCAAACCCTAATTTCTAATTATGGTTGATTCCGACATGACGAAAGGACATAGGAAATAGAATAATTTGCCGTAACGCCGAATTATATATTGCGTATATATACTCATTAGTGAACTTGTAAATTTAATATGACACAGGCAAACCCGTTAAGGTACGTGAAACAGGATGTTCTAAATTGCATCAAAAAGATAATTCAATCATTACTGGAACTTCCACCGTGACGATTGAAGTATATAATAAATAAGTTTATTTTAACTGGTTTATTTGATATGGTTTATTCATTTCGAATTCCATACAGATCAAAATTTGTGATTATCCTATATCTCTTCAAAGAATTTTTAATTAAAAAATAAAGGAATACTCCATTGCATAATCAATACGAAATGATTTTAGGTATTTATAATTCTTTAAAATGGCTATTTTGGAATAGACAGGTTTATAAGACTAAAACCGATCCTCAAAATGAATAAAAATGTAAGATATGGCTCTTAAAGGGGATTATATAGCAGATGTGCTGGAATTAAATCGGGATAGAATTTAGTGAAGGAGATTCATGCTAGTCCCAGCCTCCCGTAACTATGGTTATCTAAAAATGGAAATATTTTTGATCACTGAATATCATTCTGAAGTGGGACTAATTTAAAAGATGACCGCGTTTCGCTCCAAGATTACACACCCTTCAAGTTGTTCGAGACGGAATAGTAATGACATCGCAAAAATACCTGGTATACAAAATACATAACTTCTTATATATATTTGAATAATATTTCTTAATATGCTCAAGAAGTCGTGGATATTTGAAAGCCTGATACTGACATTTATTAATGCAGTGGAAGAAGAATGTGGAATTCGATTCTTTACGCACACTGTAAAAAAACTGTCTGGCGTCAGCAGATTCGCCATAACTTCTGATGTAAAAATACAGATTAGTTATAACTTTTTCCTATGACATTGATGTGCAAATAACATCAGATTAGCTGTTATGAGTAAATACAGAACTAATCTGTATTTTTCCCCTGTAAAAATACAGATATCTTTTACAGTGCAGAATATAGAAATCACCACCATTGAAAAAACAAGATTTACCTAGGCCTCAAAGCATTGTGCAAACGAAAGCCTGAAGTATGAACACTTGATTTTAGCTTTACATGCATGTGTCATTATTCATGGTATCGGTGACGAAACAGATTTTTACTAAATTTACCACAGATTAAGCTGCATTCGTTTATTTATAATTCGCTGAAATATCTGTATCTCCTGCCTCTTTTTTTAATGTCTATCAATATCATATTCTTTCGCAAGATAGTATACGAAGTTTCTCAGTTGATTATAACTTTTCAAAGGATCCTCTTTTTTGATAAAATATTGTATTTCATATTATAATCTATTCCGCTCTCAATATGCTGATCGAATTCTTGTCACGTATTATAAACTCTATTTATTTTTTCATCAGAAGGATTTTTTTTTCATGTTTACGAAAATTTGCACTTTCAGTTCAGCATGATCCGGAGTCTGTTATACATCGAATATGAATCAATTATGTCACCAAATTCCTGTAATCAGTAGAAAATCTGGTTAGCACTGTTCAAATTTCGCCGTTTCCTGCAACTGGCCTTTAAGTTGAACCGATATGTCTCGTATTGAACCTTTATTGATCATCGTCTTTGCTCTTCTCTAAATCCCGGTAATGGATGATGCATAATCCCTGGAGTGTCGACAATTTTATCGCTGGAATTTGAAATCAGATTTCGATTACATTTTCTTATAACGTCAGCTGTTAAGGTTTTTTGGAAAATTCCCAATAGACCCAGACATCAAATTTGTGAATCATTCAATCAAACCATTCCCAATGCCAAATAGAGAAGGAAGGCAATTGAAAATGAGAACGTTGAAAGTTGGATGAAATGTTGCGAGATTATTATATTCTGAAAATACTTGTAGACATTGACACCCCTCATGGAATGGCATTAAAACGTGTTTGCAATTAATGGATAAAATAAAATAAAATCAATAAACTTAATTAAATCAGATTTAATTGAATGAAATATTAATTTAATCAGAGGAGATATTTCAAATAAACCTATATACAGATATGGTCAAGGAAATAGTATAAGTATTACCACTATTACGGAAATGATCCTTGATATTTTCAAGAAAAGAACCTGGTTCTCCATAAACGCCATCGCCATTACTATCATCATCATAACCACCACGGCTTTCATTCTAATTACATCTCGGATTTACTCGATAACTTCATTGCAATAACGTAAAAAGCAGCCTAATATTATTGCGTTTACTATTTTCCCAGTCTTCAGCATTTAATTTGTACGTATCATCGTATTAAACAGATGCGATCCGAATGAGACCCAAATTTGTACAAATTTGCGATATCATCAGAAGCAAAATTTCTGATTTTTTTTCTAATTCAGATTCCTATAGTTCCTGTATCATTTGAATACTAAAATCATAGTTGCTGAGCTTGACTGAGGACATTCCAGTGGTAGAAAAGGCACGACGGTCGACTGCGAATCGTAGTGACGTCAGACCAGTTGCAAAACTGTCCCCGATGCCGATTTAGCCTTTGCTCCGACTCGAAAACCTCCAATACAATACCTCACCTAAAGTCCCCGACTGTTTTTAAATTGTTTCAATTTTTCTTTCTCGTAATATGGGATCGCATTCTGATTTTACCATATACGGAGGGCTTTAATAATAATCTCATTTATCAAGCACTGATTTATGTATATGTTAATATCTTTCTGTGCAAAATGCGCATCATAATTACGTCATCTTGAACTTTAACACTAACATAATTCTAACGACGCCATCATCTGATAATATTTTCTGAGCAATGTCGTTTTCTTTCTTGATTCATTATCCTTGCTCCCGATAATCTTCATCAAATTAATGTGATTAATTCCATGACCCATTTCGCAAAATAATACTTGCATTGCTCGTGAATGAAATTAATATTCATGTTCATAGCAAAAAATAATAATGATTTTTTTTCCTTTTCATTTTGTCCTTTTTGCATTCCATCTGCGTCATAACATTTCCCTTCTTTTCCTATTTCCTCCCGAATTTCTCTTTCTCCTGAAAATTGTTATATTCCTCTTATTCTTTTTCGTTCTATCCACTTTTTCTGTCATTCTATTATTCTCCTCCTCCTCTTCCTCTTACTTCTCCCCCTTCTTCTTATTTTCTTCTTCCTCTCCTTTTTCTTCCTCTTATTCATTATCATCTTCGTATTATTTTCTTTTTTTCTCCTCTTCCCCCTCCTTCTCTGTCTTTTTCTTTTTCATTCTTCTTCTTTTGTTTTCTTGTTCTTGTTCTTTTTCTTCTTCTTTATTCTCCTTCTTCGTCTTCTTCTCCTCCTTCTTCATCATCTTCTTCTTTTCTTTTTTCTCCTTCTTTTTCTTCCTCCTTCTTCTTATTCTTTTCTTCCTCTTCTTCTTCTTTTTCTGTTCTTCCTTTTCTTCTTCTTTTTCTTTTCTTCCATTTCTTCACCTTCTTCTGTTCTTCATCTTCTTCTTCTTTTCTTCCTCCTCTTCTTCTTCTTCTTCTTCTTCTTCTCCTTATCATTTCCCCTTCACCTTTTTGTTTTCGCTCTCCTTTCTCATCTCATCCGCTTCGATCCCAGACTATTCCAGTGTAAGTTTCATCAGTTCGGAGAACTTATACCTGCTACCTTGCGTCTACAGGGGAATCCCCTATTCCCACGGCGAGAGTTGGACTGTGAATGAATGTAGCACCTGTACCTGCGCCAACGCGACCATAGAATGTGTGATCCTGGGCTGCCAACCCACAACCTGTGAAAATGAGATACATCCACCGGGCGAATGCTGCCCGATGTGTCCCAACAGTAAGTTTCGTAAATAAATAGATAAATAGATAAATATCTTTAAAAATGATAAAGAAAGAAGGAAAGAAAGAAATAATGAAATAGATGAATAAACAAATGAATTAATTAATAAATAGACAAATGTATAAATAAATGAATAAACAAATAAATGAATGAAGGAATAAAAGAAAAATAGATACATAAATTAATAAATAGATAAAGAGATTATAGTTGAAAACAAACAAACTATAAATAAAATAATTAATAAATTAATAAGTAATGGCAAGAAATGACAAAAAACCTAGAGTAAGTGCAAATAAAATATTTACAAGAAGAAGATATACTCAAGTGTGGTTTAATTATAATACAAAGGCAAAATGATATGGTTACGTGATGATGAGGAAAATAAGAGAGGTTGTAAGTGAGGGCGGCGAGGCAGAGAGAAGGAGACAAGGAAAAAGAGGGGGAAAGAGATAGAGGGAGAGAGAGAGAGGGGAAAAGGAGGGAGGGAGATATTGGCGTATTCAGAGGTGATAAAGGGGGGGGGGGAGGGTCGAAATCCTCCTTTGGCAGGAGTGTATAGTGGGCCTTAAATTTTTTCTTTCATTGGTCGGTGGTTTTTTTTTTGGGGGGGGGGGGGGGTGGCTCACTGCCAGAGAGATAGGCAAACAAGGACACAGGCAGAACCAAAAATATAAAGGCCTACCTGACGTTGAGGAAAGTCCACTCCCAGCATCTTGCTATTCGCGCCCCACCCTTTCCCACTCCCATCCCTCTACCATTTACCCCCCCCCCCACCCCCTCTGTATATGACGAGATTAGAAAAATACGGAATATCCGGCATGACACTCAACATGCGCAATGAGGCTTTCCAAAGCGGGGCCTCCCCTGCAAGCGTTGTTCATAGGAAACGATATTGACCTATAAAAATGAAAATACGATCTTATCACAATCACTTTGCCTGTAGACCAGCTTGACTGGCATGGTTAAGGGGGAAATAGAAATATGACATTCAGCTCAAAACAAGAACAGACTGATTTCCCATAGTCCATTCAAAGTTATTCAGTCATGTATTTTCATTACACATTCCGTTGAATCATAATCCCGAATCATTTCTTTAAAAGAATTAAGTGATCTGTAATAAACAACGACAAAAAACAAACAAACAAACAAACTAACTAACTAACTAAAAACAACACACCCTGCTGGATTCTGATTTTAAGTATTTTAACTATTCCTTCAACCATATTTCCATATTATTATTGCTGCGTTCAGAGATTGGTTAAGAACCCTTTATTCTAAATATGAAATGATTTTATTCACTTTTTATTGTACGACATTCACACAATGTTTAAACTTTTACAGTTTACCTGTAATTTACATTTAACAAGCCTCATGTTGTAATGTAGAAATGAACTGAATCAGATCTAAATGCATTAACTGAAACTTAGACAAAAAACAAAACAAAACAAAAACAAACTAGAAAATAACAACAAATTAGCTGTATATATTTTGTAGTATATCCATATTTTCATCCCATACAATAGATATCTTGGCTTACAGGGGTAGAGCACATGCATTAATATATGTATCTGTAGTTTGATACAGCAATTCATTGATTAATATATCATCATCTAATGGATTCTCAAAAGAAAAACAAATCACATATAAAATGACTAAAAATTTGTTTACAAATTAAAATTCCTCCCATCAAGCTTCTTCGTTCACTAACCATTGTCATATTAATGAGTCAGAAAGAAGAGGATCTTGGGTATTTGATTCCAGTTCATCGTGACTTGGCCGTGAACCAGAATAGCCTGGTGGTTAAGTCGCTGCCCGGCAAGCAGTAGATGACAGGTTCGAATCCCGCTGGTTCCATTTTTTTCTGACTTATGTTTTTCATTACAGATCGAACATACGATCCTTAACACTGGGAGTAAAATGCCTAAAAATTTGTTTACAAATTAAAATTCCTCCCGTCAAGCTTCTTCGTTTACAAATCACATATAATTTTGCTTCATCCTTTTAACTTGTTCTGCTGTACTTGTGTTGTTGTTTGCCATACTGGTTTACAAATATACCATGCACATGCAGGGAATATCGAATACTAATATTAGCATACCGGATCTCTATAATACATGGTGATCTCGTCCTTGTTCAACCTCCAAGTACATGTAAATAATTATTAAATCTATAGACTTCATGTGCGGGAAACGCCTTTTTTGATGTAGGTTTACACAAATTTAATTTGATAACGCCCTTGATTTTCAGATGGTGTACAGATGGTGGCTTACTTCCTAGTATGTTCTTTGACACGTTTTATATGTATAGGGTTGATCTTTCATGTCAGATTGTTGGATTCCTTCGCCTTTCCAACAAAACTTCGGGTCTCTCTTTTTCTTTTCCTAACATGTAGACAAGTTCAGTGTCATAGATCGCAAAGAAACCTCCAACCATTTGACATCGAAACGGAAGCGTCCGGCATGAGATAAAGATCAGCTATTTTGCTGACATTTTGGCAGCAACGCGAGATTGCCAAAAAGCCAAGCTAACAGCAACGAACATAACAAAGTTCTTGGCAAAAAAGAGAGGAAAAACTCTTTAAACTTTAAGCGAAAAGATGATTCATATTTCCCTTCAAGTTTCCTGACTGTCTCTCGATCTCAAACAAAAATCAGCTGGAATCCTAAAATGATGATTTGACATTTATCTCGTAGATAACAAATTATAGTCGAACAAATATAATTGTTCAAGGTAAATTTGAGGATTTCCCCCACGACGTACTTTTTTGTTGCTGTATTGACAGAAATGTGTATGTGAGAGCAATATACATGAAAGAAAATGCATCATTGAAGACATTTCTTGAGAAGATCATTTTGAATGCTAAGATATAATAATGTTGACATGTTTCATTATTTAGTCAAATAATTATGTTGCCTTGATATTTTGATTAATCACGTAATGTCCATAATGTCATCTTTATTAAAGTTTTGAAGAGGCAGTTTAATTTTTGAAGTAAAGCCATTTGAGAAAGTGTGCCGACAGCTAAATAAATCTGAGTTAAATTTCGAAACTTTGAAGTACAACATTAAACTCTTGTTCAGGAAATAAAGACACAAAATCTCATATCAATTTACATTTCAATTGATATTTTCTTTTACAAAGTAAAGCAAATTTTATCGAGGATTCTTAATGATTCACCTCCTATGCGAAGAAATCATTCTCTGTTAATATGATCACAGTCTCAAAAGATAGGATTTCAATTATGGTGGTTCGTGAAGTCTATCTGCAGACCTGCAGGTGCGCATACCTATACCTTGTGATCAAATAGTATAATTATGTGTATATAGACTCTCCTCTATAGGTGATCTAATTTCCTTCTACGCTGCTATTCACATTATTTTGCATGTAAACTATTATTAATGACACAGTGCACGTCACATCATGACAAGGACAATTACTGAGCACAGACTATTTTGATCACATATTCGAACGAACTGGACACAAAACATGCTGTAATATTGTACACTAAGTCCCAGCGGGATGTTGTCATCATATCCAGAGCTATATGACTTGTCTATAGGCGTTCGTCCCTTGGATCTCTGATATGATATAGAAGAAGAAGAAGAAAAAAAAAACAACCCCGAAAAACTTGCAAGTGGTAAAATGACAGTAAACTGAAGCTCATAAATAGCGCCATCTTTCAACAGGATTTGATAAGTGTCTGTGCCTCTTATTTTCCCATCATGCCCCATTCTAGTTTATAAAAGCTTAGAATGTACCATGCAGCACACAATTTCCAAAATGCCAAATCAAAAATAATAGTTTTAAATATATGATTTGCCTATTATCCAAACAGTTTAATGCAACTATAATAACTCACTGTCTCCAAGGAAAGCAGTTTAATGCAATTAAACCAGTTTCAGTGCAGCAGTGATACCTGTGTATACTCAGTCTGAAGTATTTTTATTTTGTTTGTCTATTATGAACACCCACTGATCTCTATTAACAGATTTTTAAAGTAGAGATCAGTGTAAACACCCGATGTTGCATTACTCATGGCGAATGGTTTGATAATATTCTTGTTCCGATAAATGATCTTATTTGATACACGATTGTCTTTTCTTTGATATATTTTATCATCGTTTATCCTAATTGTAGATAAATTCATTTTTAAAGCATCCATAATACATTCTTTAATTATTCGGTTGTTCTCATAAAACATTCCAGGCACGATGGAATACCTATAGTCCTTGACTGGAAGAATTAAAAAAAAAATCATAGTAGAAACATGCCCTGAAAATTATTGCTTTTCAAATGCTCTTATATTCGAAATATGACTAGAAATAACTGAAATGTTCGGGCCGAACATTCATGCCACTTGTGTGTGTGTGTGTGTGTGTGTAGTCCCATATACCGATTTCTGTGTGCAGTATATGTGTTTTTTAAGGAGATTGGGTCAATTTCTTATCTATTTTGATGATTCCAAAACAACACAGTATAAAACAATTCTTATGTAGACATGGTCAACCTTTCCCAATTCCTTTGAGACAGTTTCTTTCACAACGTAATTGCATGACCAGAACTCTACTTTATCTTTAATAGATGAAGAGGATAAGGTTTACACTTATAGACTCATAATTCTTTCAGGAGACTTGAATTACGTAAAAGTGTACCAACGATTTTCTCTTACAAATCACTCGAGTGTCCAATATTGGTATTTCTAGAGCCTTGAAATTTGTTATGGAAAGGCCCAGAGGCTTATGATGGATAAGCTTATCAAATCAACGGAAACGAACGAAATAAGCAGACAAAACTATAAACCTCCTCTATAAGGTAATTTTTGCCTGTCTCCAGGTAGTAATTCCTATATAAATGTCACACTCATTCCATTCGTGAACGTAATACTGGCCACCTTACGTCACACTTCCACCCGGGGCACACCTGTTGACGACGGTGGAAGGCGTGGTTGTAACATAATCATCCTGCCCTCCGAGATGTGTTGACAGTTTGTGACATTATAGGTTTGAAGTGCAACCTATTATAAATACTCAATTATATATTTTTGAGTGTTAATCTAGGTTTTTATGAACATTTTTTGTTGTTGCAGCCTCTTCTGCGGAAAAGCGAAAAAAAAAAATGATAGCACATCAAGAACTTTCATAACACTCGGTTCTGTTTTGAGTATGAGTTTCCAAAATAAGGGGCAAAATAATCAATATCAATTGTATTGCAACTGGGGAAATTATGGTAATGTATATATAGACTTCGAATCCCACCGCAGCACTAGCGTCCTTTGGCAATACGTTAATCTACATTTTCCACTCTCCACCCAGGTGTTAAATGGGTACCCGGTAGGATGAGAAAGTTAATGTTGTTTGTTTAGCAATGTGAGCGTCACTGTACTGCCCATTGCTGGAATACTCCCCAGGGATTGGAGAATGTGCATGCATTGTGTCCGATGACCGATCCGATGACCGGGTAATAATATATATCTGTAATTGTGAGCGCTTTAGGCCACTATGGGAAAAGCGCGTTATAAATGCCAGGTATTATTATTATTATTACTTGATATCCTGCATGCATTTTCTCTTATTCAGACATACCTTTTTAATGTATTGTTTGGTTTTGTTGCATTTGCACATATATAGCAATTATGTCTCTCTCTGTCTCTATGTCTCTGTCTCTATCTCTCTGTCTCTCTCTCTTTCTCTTTTAATTAGGCTAAAATTCACAAGTACGTGCTGATGGATCACTGGAATGGTCTTAAATAGCATGAGAAGCTTTTGCACGCTTTGAATAGTTATAAGCAAAATTAGATTGGTAATTATGGATTGATTCGTATCTTTTTCATTAAAATGATTACTATAGTGTGTCAACACGAAGGATATCAAATCCCATCATTCATCATTTTGATACACGATGAAAATGATAAAGCCAAGGAAAAAAAGAAATATTACAACCAAGAATACATCCTATAATAGATATCCAGCAAATAAAGCACCTCGCGAGATCTTATGAATGACACAATTCTAATCAAGTACTGAATTGATTGCGTATATATAATTATGCAGAAAGAGTACGTGACATAATTATGAGTTTTAAGAATGCGTTCAAAAATATACCTGCAGCCTGTTTCATAAAACACCAACTGCAACACAAAACAACAACTGCGCCATTTCTATGACAAATTTGCTCTCAGCCAATCAGAGGCAAGTATTCCAGTAGCTTATAACTGTTATTGTAACTTCTTATTGATAACTTATTGATAAGTTTTATGAAAACGGGGCACTGATTACTTCCTGTATTGTGGCTACTAATAATAATGGAAATGGTAAAAGCAATGAAAGAAGGATAGAAAAGAAGATGGAAGTCACTTCATCTCATCAAGTATATTTAAAGGGAAATCCGATGTAAATGGCAAGTTGTTCTGCAAGAAAGAGGAAAAATAAGAGAAGCAGATTGGTGAAAGTTTGAACGAAATCGGACAAGCAAACAATAGGATATTTGGGAATTTGTGATAGCTGTAATCACTATACATATAGGAATTTCAAACTGGCCGAATCGGTACATCGCACTGTGATGTATAGTGGCGGACAACTCCCCCATGTGCTCCAACACACAAAGATTTTAAAATTTTCAAAACGTATTACTTGTACTCAGTAGGATATTTTCTATTATGAGGACCTAGAACAATATGCTATCTACAACACATTTTGAGTATTGACCCGAGGGAATAGGCGCTTATATAGGAGAAAACGCAAATTAATATTTTAGTGTATGACAAACTGGAGAGTTGACCGCCCATTACGTCACAATCGACTCAGCAAATTGCAAATTTGAGATTTTTTATAGATTTAGTGATCTCATTTTTCAAAAATCCATAACCCAACTTCTTTTTCTTGTCAATTTTTCACCATCCTGTTTTTCTTATTTTTCTGCTTTTGAATAAATCATCTTATTACCAAGGTTGGAATGCCTTCAAATTGTGTGTATGTTTCTATGTGTGTGTGTGTGTGGGGGGGGGGGGGGGGGGTGAACTGTAATTACTTAAACATTTTTATGTCATTGACTAAACGGATCTCTCTCTCTCTCTCTCTCTCTATGTCCTCTTCCCTTCTCTCTATCTCCTTCCTTTTTATTTGTCATCTGTCTTTATTTTCGTCTATCTTCCTTCGCCTATCCGTTGCTCTTATTTCCAACCTCTATAATTATAGTCGTGAATGTCAGCGAGGTCACTCCCGTTGCTAGGGTCACATCGACGCCCAAGCTCATGTCCGGCAAGAAAAACCGCATGCTACTCAACGTCTCCGTCAACTTCCACGAGACTGACCTGACGACGGGTGTCCAGGGCGAGGACCTGTGGAACATGACCGTCTGGACCAGCAGGAATCCCAATGGCGAGGGGTTCGCCTACAGCGTCGCCAAGAATGTCCTCAACGCCGAACAGAGGTCGCAGAGACACCGCAAGGGGAAGAAGTTCCCCAAGCTGAGGAACATCCCCTACACCATGGACGCGCGCAGGATGACCTGCAATGAGATGAGATATATCTGTGTCCGATTCGAGCAGGCCGTTAACCCAGGACATGTCAATCGGGAGTATGTACCCTTCTACTTTTCGGGATATCCCGATGACAACGCCCTCACAGGATGCACACCAGCACCAAGATGCAAACGTAAGAATAATGTCCAAATCGCATTTTGTTTAGACAGGAACAGCATGCAAGGTTTAAGGAATACTTAAAAGCATTCGGCGTTAGATAATTTGCACCAAAAAATCCAATAATATATTCCCACTCATTCATAATGAATTAAGTATTGATACCTGATTGAAACATACTGTTACAACTATCAGTAAGCTCAGTTATTATAAAAAGAATATGAATACGAAACATTAAATTAATCTCTTTTCTTATAAATTCTTCTAAGAATAGGCAGGCCTATATGCCTATGTGTGTGTTGCGTGGTCAATTCACGAACTGCGTATAGCGTTCCACAAATATGATTTGCTCTTTTAATGAGAAATTCGTAGCAATATTATGACTTGTCGTATCTATTCCCAAATGTAATTAAAAGGGAAAAGTGGGGGTGGGAAACTGGGAAATGAGGTGATTTTGAAATTTCCGTGGGGGAGGGGAAGAGTCCAAAGAACCTGGATGGCAACCTGCAGCCTCCCGTCCAACGACCGGAGGCTGACTTACCCTACCTTCCGTTCACTTCAAGGTTAGTTATATCAAATGAGACAGCTTTATATCCACCCATGGAAAAATGCTATTACACAATATCACAGGGGAGATATGAGATTGCAGTTTTGACCCTCATCGTATGGATTATTGTGACGTAACAAGTTAAATCATCTTTCTTTTTATTCTTATTTTCCTTTTTTAAAATCCAGTTTTCTCTCTCCTCTTTCTCGGACTCGTTTGTTTTAATCCTAGATTATGAACGATGAATGCGACCGTATGCCGCATTTCGAATAATTATATCAGCAATGATTAGTGATATAGATTTGTAATGATGTCATGTGATAGTTGGGGAAACCACGACAATTTTAAGTGTGGTGAACCTACTGTATATACAGTGCGTCCCAGAAAAAACGAAAGCGAGATTTATCGATGTTTAATCACATCTTAATCACAATAGTGATTAATAAATGACACATATTTGTAAAGCTTGGATCCTCTTCTTTCATTTGATGCCACTAATAATTTTATGATACATACTTCACGCATGAGCGATTAAAGACAAAAAAGTCGTTTGTCCAACGATATCTGAATTTCAAAGAGATATTCACATTTTTAGGAAGTTCATTTTCTGCCCCTTCATAATTATGACACCTCAATCGAGAAAAATGAGCAAGGGATGACAGAGGTATCTTAATTAAAGTACTGATTGAATTTCCGTGGTTTTAATATCATCCGTTTTGGGGTGTTTTTTCCTTCAACTGACCGATTTTTTTCGCGTGAATGGATGCGTAGACGGTCACGTGTGAATTAAAAACTGTACGGTAATTGTGTTAGTATTTAATTATTCTAGTTTTAGGCTACTAGGTGTTACCGTGTTTGTGATCATATGATCGTGAACAAATCTCGGGCTTGGCTCCGGTTACTCTTTTTTTGAGTGATAGAACAAGTAATGTCTTCTTTTGTTAAGTTTAAATTTTGAGGATGTTCTGTTAGCCTTTGTAGCTTGGCATTCAAAGTCCGACCTTGGCTTGAGGCACACCCATATCAAGAGAGTTTAAAATCATTTATTCTAACGTACTTCGGACCCATGGTTTTCATTAGAGGTCGGACAGCTGCTTTCATTTATCGCTGCTTCCTGCCCAATGCCCCCGACGAAACATAGAAAAGGGCACGAACAACACAAAAAAGAGTGACGCAGCGAACGAGTTTAGCTTCAATCCTACGGCACTAAAACTCCCGAAAATTTAATATTGCCGTTTGCGCGCACTTGATATTTAGACACTTCCGCATTGAAATTAATGGCATATTATCTTTTTGTCCTATATTCGGGTAAGGATGATTTATTGGGAAATATCACATGTTCATCGTAATTGAGGCTGTGTACAGGTCTATTCATTGTATGCTATGGGTATTCGGGCAAGCAACTCCGTTGCCTCAAAGTGTCTTTTGAGCGGTAGCATTTAATTTCCTCTCCCCTCAAAAGCGGGAGTTTAGGACTGCGTTAAAATCGATTGCCGAGAAGAGTGTATTCTTTGCCTTACATTTTGTTCGAGCATCGCATTCAAAAGGAAAAAAGAAAATGTGGTCTGCTATCATAAAAACAATTACAAGTTAAGAGACAACCAAAGCAAAATCATCATAATTAAGTACTTAGAATGTAGAATGAACATTGATTGTCTTCCTTTAAAATGTTTTAGGTTTATTTTCGCCTTGCCTTCTTCATTTGTGGTGCATTTAAACTTCCGGAAAACATGAGAAGAAATTAAAAGCGAAAAAGATATCTTATTAAATTTGATGTTAGAAAAATAACACATTTTCATGATATTTTATTTGTCATTATCGTTTATCAATAGATGGTTTATCATAGAGCTACATCTAGTATCATGCATTGTGAACCTCTATCTCGTCTTTTATTTTTAACATCGTATTACTATTATTAATGAACATTTCTATCTGGCATATTTCTTGGCAGTTACGAAACCGAAGACAACTCCAGCCAGGCCGACTACCACCGTCCCAACGACAACAGCACCTACAACGACACCCACCACCAGGCCTCCGCCTACCCAACCCCCTACCTGGCCTCCTACCTGGCCCCCTACCTGGCCCCCTACCTGGCCCCCTACCCTACCACCAACTCGTGCACCAACACTACCTCCGAGGAGAACAACGAGAAGGCCAAAGTTAAAGAAAACGAAAAAGCCGAAGCGCACACCCGTGACGCTTCCTCCGACGCTTGCGCCACTGACAACTCCAATGTTGAACGAAGCGCTGGCGGTTGGGTCGACGTTTGCGACAGTGATTCCAACAAGGCCTATAACGAGGGGTATCCCTACCATTCCTAGATTTGTGCTAGATGATTCAGAATCGAACGAAGCCTTTGAAGCGGGGCCAATGTTTCCTCTAGGTATAAAATCCTTGTTCTTGTTTCCAATCCCTTCATTATTGTCACCGTCATTGTAACACCAGCACCGCCACCAACATAAACACAAAATCCTGACCACAACAAAAGCAACCACCATCACTATCATTATCAACACCACCATCATAAACATCATTATATATCTACCCTCAATTTTAATGATTTACATCATTTCTGTTATCACCCTGCCAACACCAGTATTATCATCATTGTCATCATCATCATCACCATCATCATCATCATCATCGTCGTCGTCATCATCGCCATTGTCATTGTCATCATTATCATCACCATCATCATTATCAACATCCTTATCATCATCTTTAACAACAACATCAGCAATGTGGACAATGAACGTTATCATTAACTTCGTTAATCTCAGGATATTTTTTTTTTGCAGATAATTTCTGCATTTATTGAATGATCAATGAAGATTACAATTATATACAATAAACATAGGAAATGTACAAAAAATACATAGGATACATTATGCAAAAAAACAAAAACAAGCTGAAAATCAAAGTGAATTCAAGTCTAAAATGTTCCAACAGAAACTAGGATATCCTAGGAAACTAGGATAATGGATGAGCACTATTAGCTTACCGAATGTTCTATGCACGATTCAATCCTTTTTTCATGTTTTCGGGTACCGTTTTTTTTTAGTACAGCCTGATAATAAACAAAAACTCTAACGAAAAATAAATTTTGCTATGGATATGAAATCCAAGCGATTAATTGCGACATTCCGCCTTTAGAAAAATGCTCGAAAAGAACAATGAATCTAGCGAAACTGCAAGACAGGCTTTGCAACTTAATATCAAATTTATACAGCAAAGTCTGGTGTAATTAACTCTTACATTTAATTTTCTATTTTGTTGAAGCTCCTCAGAGAAATTCTAATAAACAAAGGGGTCGAAATCGAGGGCGACCAGGATGGCGAGCAGAGCGACTAAGAAATAAAGCTGAGGCCGTCGGGATGTCCTCAAACGAGGTGACGCAACTAAAACAGAAGAAAAAGTTCCGTCGCCGACAACAGCAGAATAATAAACGTCAATCTCAACCGCTGCCATACACACAACAACAGCAACAACTTGAGTATAGACAACACCAGCAACGCCAACAGCAGCAACAGCAATACCACCAGCAACAGCAACGATACCAGCAGCAGCAACAACAACAACAATATCAGCAATACTATCAACAACACCAGCAAAATAGGAACAGTCAATACTCTAAAATCAGGGAGGGGCAACTGAATCCATTGTTTCAAAGGGCCCAAGAGAAAGCAATTGCTGAAGGAACATTACAAGAGCCGGATCAAGGTAATTGAAAAGTTGTCACTTTTTGAAAGGATTTGTAAATGGGGAAAATCGAGAGGGTATGCAGAAACAGAAGGCTTGTACGGACCTCCGAAATATGAAATAAAATAGTAAAAGAATACCCACTCTCGGTTAATGATGAGAGCCAGGAGGACGTTAACTCGTATCATTTAACATAGACCCCATTCACACTGCCCGTTAGAGTGAATGCCGCACTTATGACCAAGGAGTTAAGTCCTAGGATATTACTAGTAGCGTAGTCTATAGTCTAAAAAAGGAACAGAGCTAGGTGAATGTTTTAAGAGCACATACTCATTTCAGACGAAGTACGGTTGTATTAAAATAATGATGATTAACCATAAAATTCTCTCTCTCTCTCTCATAACCTATCTGCATGCACAAAAGAAAACAGGAATGAGGGGAAAAGAGACAGGAAAGAGGGATAGAAAGAAATAAAGAGACAAGTGGAAAATGAAAGAATGAGAGGAAGGGGTTGAGGAAAAAAAAAGAAAGAGAGGGAAAGTTACATGTGTAGTAAAAGACTTTGTGAATTCCACCAAGCATTGCATAGATTCTTAGAACATTTGATAAATATGTTTCTTTTGTTTTCTTGTCTATGTTGACCATTTTTGTTGCTTGATCGTGTTGCTTAATTATTGCATATGCCATCCAGTTGAATTATAACATTTCTTTAGAATTAAAAAAAAAAGAAAAGTACTATCCTACAATGAATCGAATCATTTCTTGTAAAATTTGATACAGGTATAATTATAATGATTATAAATTTTGCGGATAATTGGCAAGAGCAATTTTGTCATCACGTAATAAATTCTACATCTACTTCTGTTGATAATCGGCATAGCCAGTGGCTTATCTACGGGGGGGGGGGGGGCAGAGGGGGCACGTGCCCCGGGCGGCATTTAAAGGGGGCGCAACAAAAAAAAAAGAAAAGGAGGAGAAATACAAGACAATGTATGGACTTTGAGGGTTATTTGCCTAGTTTTATAGGGTTTGAAATGCGAAGATTTTCTAAAGCTTGGTCGCTTTGCTCCCTCGCATAATTATGTTCAGGATCAAGCTATTTCGCGCCCTCAATGGCGTTTTTAAAGTGTTAAACATTAATTGACTCTAGAGGCTTTGCCCCCCGCATAAGGCAAGAGCTTGTTAATTTTTGCACCCCAGATGGGATATTAGTGCATAAAAAGCACTTTCAAAGTATAGAAAATTAGAAAGAAGGGATTTCAATCGTTTTGCGTCCCCCAAATAGGAATGTTCAAAATTAATAATAAAAAAAAAATACATATATGTATATATTGTTAGGTCGCTGTATTCCCTTTGATTTTTTTCTATGGGTAAAATATATAAGAAATTTCAATTTGAGGGATGCAAAGAAAAAAAAATATCCCACTCGGTCGCGTTGCTCCCTCGCTTATATAATAATTCATCAAAATTGGGGTAACACCCCCGGGTTAAGAATTATGTGCATCTCAATTTCACGTAATGCCATCATTTCTAAATTGAAAACGCTCATTAATCTGAGTTTGGGCATTGGGGGGGGGGGGGGGAGGGCGCAGATTTGATAGGGCACCAGAATACCTAGATACGCGACTGGGCATCGCTACATGATTTTTATTGTTTCTATAAATCTGTCGGGACTACCTAAATCCTCACTCACTGTAAATTCATCTTTTAGTGCATGTACTTCTCTCCTATTCATTATTAGACCCTTATTCATTACAGTGGTGCGGTCCATGTGAGCGGACGCGCGTGGGCTATAGTGCTTGGCAGTTTGCCTCTTACCATATTGCCAGACAAAATGAAAGATTAAGAAATTAGAGAGAACATAATTTCCCTTTCGTCTCAAGGAGATCAATAACGATAAGTTCTTCGGGGCAAATAAACTTCATGATTGCTGCGAATTGATGTAATTATATGTTACGGCTATAAAAGCTCCTTCATAAAACTGCGTGTAAACAAGCTTACATACATGTATATAACTACAGTACATTGACATTGCAAAACAAATATACTATATAGTAGGGATACATTATCAAAGGACATGTTTCGATATCATTGCAGTGCTATTTTTACCTTTAAACGTGTACTGCTACGACTACGACTACTACTACTACTACTACTACTACTACTACTACCCTGATAGCAGAAAATGTTAAAAAATGACGTGATATTTACGTCGTGGTTTTCGTCTTTTTTACGTCCTGTAATTACGTCAATAAGACGACAACTTGCACCAACGCAAGACGTCAAGAGGACGTCTTATTTTGACGTCATCTCTACGTCTTCATTCCTCTTCCCTGATAGCAGAAAGTGTTAAAAATGACGTGATATTTACGTCGCGGTTTTCGTCTTTTTTACGTCCTGTAATTACGTCAATAAGACGACAACTTGCACCAACGCAAGACGTCAAGAGGACGTCTTATTTTGACGTCATCTCTACGTCTTGTACACTGTAGGGGCATGTATAGTGACTGCACCTGAAATGCTGTTTATAGCACTTGTAGTGTGCTAATTTACCAGCAAAAAAAAAATTGTGACCGTGGCGAGCCTCGAACCAGGTTGCGCTGATTGAGAGCGCTGACGTTACCGATGGACTAACGAATGTTTCTTGAAATCCAGTTTAGTCATGGGAGTCAAGTAGATAACATGAACTATGTGGTGTCGTAAATTCACTATGTAACAATATGATCTGCTCTAAATCGTGCAATGTGAGTTAGTCTAGCGGTAATGCCAGCAATTCTCGATCAGCGGATCCTGGTTCGAAGCTCGCCCAAATCTTTTTTTTTAATGAATGTTTAGCAGTTTAAGGAGCCGGTCCAGCTCCCGTGAAAGTGCTGAAATAGCACGCTGTGTGCATTCAATAGCACTCTGAGTGCAGTCCCTATGCATACCCTCAAAAAGTGCTATATACAGCACTTCAGTTTTTACAGTGTACAGATGACGTCAAAATAAGACGTCCTCTTGACGTCTTGCGTTGGTGCAAGTTGTCGTCTTATTGACGTAATTACAGGACGTAAAAAAGACGAAAACCACGACGTAAATATCACGTAATTTTTACCACTTTCTGCTATCAGAGTACTACTATTACTACTACTACTACTACTACTAGCCACTACTACTACTACTACTACTACCCACTACTACTACTACTTACTAGTACTACTATTACTACTAATATTACTACTACTACTACTACTCACAGGCGTAGCCAGGATTTTTCAATAGGGGGGCCACCGGGGTGTCGATCCGTGTTCATGATTCTAGGGATTATGGAACCGGGTCAAAAAATGAAGTCCCCCCCCCCCCCCCCGAGTGCCCAAACTTATCTTCGTCAGCGAAGGAGCAAAGCGACTGAGCTGCAAAATTTCAATTTTTAACCCTAAAAAGCGCAATTTCTTGTGCATTTTACCCAGGAAATTTTGCAATTGACCACCGCAATTGAGCGGTAGAGAAGCTCGAATTTTATACATTAATAAGCGGTTTTCTATTTACTCACTTCTACAATCGGGAGCAAAACTAACGAAAACCCTGAAAGGCTTGAGAAGGAGTCGAGAAATTCAGCAAGGCTATACCTGAAGTTGAGATTTCTTTCAAAAGTTGAACCTTTGCAAATGCTGTTTTATACACTTTATCCTACATCGGGGGCGCAATATTTAGCAGGAGTCATATGACACATACATGATATAGCGAGCAAAGCAATTACATCTTTATTTTTTCAAATTTTGAACCCTTTAAGCTATTAAGAAATACGAGATCCTGAAAGATAATAATTATGCGAGGGAGCAAAGCGACCGAGCTTTCGAAAATTTTCGCATTTCAAACCTCCAAAAACTATATTGCTAGTGCATTAACCTGCATGCGGATTTTGGGGTGCGTAATCCGTATAAAGATTATGATTTTTCTTTCTCCCCCCCCCCCCCCCCCCTAGATACGCCACTGAGCGAAGCGACCGAGCGGGGGAGGGTGTGGGAGGGGGTATCCCTCCTCCCACACCAGGGACTTTTTCGAAAATCTGTCTATAAAACTTCCATTTTAAAGCATCCCAAAATGTTTTTTTAATGAATAGAATGAATGCACGGATCTCCTCTAATGGACGGAACCCCTCAATTGAGAATGACAATGCGAGCGAATTTTCTTCCATATTTACGCATTGAAATTATGGCATTTCTTATTTTCTTACTTCTAATAATTAAAGAATGTGATGGTATTTCAAGGTGAAACATAATAAGATTGGATAATTATTAGTTTTAAGTTAATGATCATAATTGTTATTCATTTTATCCAAAAATATTGGGGGATGATAATACAGGCCATAATAATAATACAGGCGCGAAAGCTCTGACGTTTTTACAGCAAATTTGAGAGAAAGATAACGGCTCGTAATACTTTTTTTTAGGCGGAAACTGAGTTCCACGCCCTGGCTGCTTTTCAGTTATTTGGACGCAATACTGCAGGAAGGGGGAGTTTCCCCCTTCCTGCGCGAAGCGCGAAAGTTCTGACGTTTTAGCAAATTTGAGAGAAAGATAAACGGTTCGTAGCAAACAATTTTTTTAGGCGGAAAGTTATAGTTCGACGCCCTGACTGCTTTTCAGTTATTTGGACGCAATATTGCACTGTATGTAACAGGGGTGGGTGCAGGGGGAGGGAGTTTCCCCCCTTCCGCGCGAAGCGCGAAAGCTCTTACATTTTACAGCAAATTTGAGAGGAAGATAACGGCTCGTAACACTTTTTTTAGGCGGAAATTTATTTTGATGCCCTGGCGTAATACTGCACTGTAATAGGGATGGTGTATGAAGGGGGATTTCCCCTTCCCTCGCAAAGCGCGAAAGCTCTGACGTTTTAGCAAATCTGAGAGAAAGAAAACGGCTATATAGTAGCAATTTTTTTAGGCGGACAGTTATAGTTCGACGCCTGGACTGCTTTTCAATTATGTGGACTCAACATTTCACTGTATGTAACAGTTGGTGCAGGGAGAGGAGAGTTATTTCCCCCTTCCCGCGCGTGACGTTTTAGCAAATTTTGAGAGAAGGATAACGGCTTGTAACGCCTTTGTAGGTCTTTTTCTCTCACTTCCCCCGCTTTTTCGCTCTCGCTCTCGCTTTTTTTTTTTTTTTTTTTTAGTGGCTGAATAGGGTGGCCATGGGCCCCTTGTGTCCCCCTGTCTACGCCAGTGCTACTACTACTACTACTACTACTTACTACTACTACTTCTACTACTACTACTACTACTCCCCCTATTCGAATGGCTAAAAAGGGAATTGCCTATTAAAAGAGGTACCGGTTTGTATCCTATATCAGTCATGAAAACAAGTATGGTAAATTCAAAGGCAGGACCTTGACCGAAACCTAGTCTATTACCAATGTTGCAGTGTTCATCGCTATGGCGATAGTTCAAGAATAATTTTTCTTGGCATCGGGGAAGAATAATTTCGTTGACAAATCTATCGATTTCCTGTGTTATATCTTCATAAATTGAGTTTATGCGTCTGAGGTTCAAATGATCTG
Organism: Heliocidaris erythrogramma; assembly: GCA_025617745.1. Classification (NCBI taxonomy): domain Eukaryota; kingdom Metazoa; phylum Echinodermata; class Echinoidea; order Camarodonta; family Echinometridae; genus Heliocidaris; species Heliocidaris erythrogramma. Next base: position 29,609,197 of record CM046853.1, read on the forward strand.
TTCCCTAATATAGGATTTTTAGGTTACTAGTACATGTATAGTTTATGTAAAGAAACAATTAGAGTGACTAACTGATTTCTAATTGTTTAATCGTCTCTTTAAAAAAATGCTAAACTCCACTTTGGTCGGCTTAAGGGGGGGGGGGGGGGAGATCTAATTCACACGATGTTCTCATTTTGATGTGAATGATGTTCCTCCTACAGCGGTATAATGTCAAAGTATAAAGTGATTCCTTAAACACCCGATGAAATATAACTCTATCTCTCCCCTCTCTTACTCTCCCTCTATTGTCATCTCTGTTCTACAAAATACTTCTAAACATTTCCTTGTTTAATTTATGCGTTTTGTTCTTTTCTCTAAACAGCTTGGGCCCCTCAGCATCAGGTCCCGCAAGCTCAGAGACAAACAGCCTATAACCCAGGATATACATGGCCACAGTATATGAACGACCCAGTCAATGACGACCCAATGGATAACTCTCGTGAACGATGAACCTGAGAGAAACTTAAAAATAACCACAGATGAATATCAGATTAAAATAGTATTTGATGCATAGTCATTAAACACGAATACCCCGTCCACGTCCACGTGTTGGTGAAAGTACATGACTATGAGAAACTGGGAATTTCCGAATGAAAACAAAAAAAATCATGTTAAGAACACGGCTTCGTTCAGTCCAATACTCCAACCCATGTCTTCCTAGCTTATAATAAAAGCCAACTGGAAAAAAGGAAGGATCAACCATTTTTTTTCTTAGACCAACTACTTGGGCAAGAAAAACCCATTTTCGCAAATTTCATGACTTTGACCAATAATGCTCCGATATCATTATATTACAAGTATTTATATACACGCGATAGAAATAAGTATAAGATCAACCAAACCATAAAGGCGAGACAATAACGAAAGTAAAGGGGAAAGCGCACTTTTCAGGCATTTCGCCTGTACAAAACCCCCAATGATGGAACATGGAAGGTGGTCCGATATAGTTATGTCTACAAAATGTATGAAAATTTGGACAGAAGTCTAATATTTTACATGTGAGTTTGTGTGATTATTGCCATATATTGAGTTAGATAAAATAATTTTTATCTTAAATATGTCAAATTTATATATATGAAATAATTTGCAATCCCAAAACTCTGGAGCAAAAAACCCAAAGATTTTCGTCCATGTTGACACAAAACAGAACATGAAATAAAGCATGACAAGTCAAACTATACTTTGAAAACTAGGATTTATAAGACTTTATGTTGTACATGTATACGTCATGTCTATTCATAATTTACCATAAATTGACTTTCTCAGTGGCATTTGTTTCTGACTGGCAAAGTGAAGATAATTTTGTTTGGGGATATATACTCGTGTAAATAATGATGAAACAGAATATCATGTCACTACTAACATTACTAATCTTGATTTGGAAATTGTATTGTAAATATATGAACACACTGAGTGGAAATGCCAATAAGATGAAAATGTAGTGATATGTATACATGTATATATAAAAAATAAAATCATGTTACATTACTGATAACTTTGTGATTGCCAGTAATAATTAATGTCAGGAAATAAATGAAAAAAAAACGAAATCGGTGCCTTTATATTTTTTGTTGTTTTGTCAGTAAAAAAAGGGGGAAGAAATTATCCAACTTATTTTCATGCATGTTTAGGAAAATAACATCTCATGAAAAAACACCCGTCCAAAACAAAATTAAATTTAAATATCTACCTAACATGCATAGATATCAGTGTGAAATATCAACATAAGACTAAATTTTCCTTGATGACTTTGACTTTATGAGCCTCCAAATTTATGGAATATATCTTCCTATGGTGATACATACGGGTGTACTAGTGCCACATTTGAAGTTCTTGCAAAATCATCTTGGGGGGGGGGGGGGTGTATCATAAGAATTAAATTGTGTGATGGATGGAGAATATATTCAACGAATGAGGCTTACAAGAAGAAAAAATCAAAATAAACTGTACATAATAACCAGATTATGAGATAAATGTTACAGAATAATTTAAAAATTGACTACATGTACAGTACATTGACAATACTGAATGAAACATCACACAAGATTGAAATGTATGTAGGATTCTAACATATTTAATGTTCATGTACTTCAGTCACAAAATCATCATTCTACAATGGACAAGAGTATCCATGAAATCACATTCCTAAACATACACACTCCTTATATCTCAGTCGTAGATAACAAGAACAATATGTCTGCTTATCATCACATATGACATTACAGACAAGATTACAACATGATTTATTTGCTGAATTATTCATAAAGATAATTGAAGCTAAGAGTACATATATGGTTTAATGTCAGTGGAGAAAAATCCAAATAAACAAAGCTATTAGCCCTGAAATTGCAGGGAAATTACCCATGGGCATCGGCTAATGAAGTGCCCGGCAGAAGAGCTACTTTAATGTGACTTAATGTACTTGCAGGGAGAGAACTGTGACGTGATCTACCAAAGATGTTTGTCAAGTATATGAACCATCCACACAAGCACAAATTATTTTTGACATCTTTTTCTCCTACAATATGTGAAAGAATTTTACCTTTTTTTAGAATTGATGCACGTTTTGGAAAGTAAAAGATGTAAGATGAACAAGCATATTTCCCTAAACCAAGCAATGCAATGCATAAGTGCACAGTAAATGATGTGTTACGACTGTGAATATTACACTATTAAGGACCCATCATATTTTATAAATATTTGGGACTAAAATCACAGCATAATTCAACATACCAGCAGCATAATACAGCTGTAACAAATAAATATTCAATTAGCTGCATATGCGTTTTCAACTACTTGTACCGGGCTTTAATCTGATAAAATTGAAGGAAAATCACATTTTACAATGGCTTATTTAAAAATCATGTATTCCTGTGTTATATCAATGCAAATATTGTATAAGAACAAGAAGGAGTTTGTTTCCATAAATATTTTACTTGTTAGAAATCTATCAAAGTTTCACCTGTTTGAAATTAAATCATACATGTATTCTATTTATTCTGTAATCAAATGATTAATCTGTGAAATATTACAACCCATGATAAAAAAATCTATAACATGAGAAAGAGAAAAAAAGATCATATATTCTTTTGTAAACTGAAACACATATCATTTCTTATATAATAAATACATCTTAGACACTATAAAATATTTTCAATGATTCTCTAATAATTGTGGCATGTACCCCAACTCAACATTAATTTAACGAGAGCCAAGACTCTTTACATGATGTAACATTATTATACAAGGTAGATATTTCTGAATGATACTATAGTTTTGTAAATTGGAATGATCAAATTATACATGTAGATGTATGAACAAACTGTTCATTAATGCTTTTAAGGATAAACTGCATACTCTTTATGATCTAGGCTTACTACAATATGTATTTGCAAGTCGCAAGATTATCCAAATAAGAGCTCTATTATAATTGCCATGCATCATGTGTATCAAGGATAATGATTATCTATCAACTACACCAAGAATAAGATGACTTACATTCTCCTCAGTCAATAAAAACAAAACAAAAAAAGTATTATCAATGAAAAGAAAAGAACCTAACAAGTATTTGGATGACCTAACATGGAATGAATCCATTATAGTCTAGAAATCCCTGTTCAAGGTTGTTATATCTGAGAAGCTGTTTCATGTTTGAATTATGTGAAACACTTATGCAAATGAGTAATTAATGAATATGCATATTACTAATTAACTACATGTTATATAGGCAAATGTAATGCATTATTTCCTTATGTATTTCTTTGTTTTTCATTTCTTATGTATTTCTTTGTTTTTTAAATTAATCTGTTTCATTGTTTTATGATCTAGAAGAGTTATTTGTATTCACAAATGACATTAACTAACAGGAATCCAATGAAAATATAGTTTGAAAACAGTATCTGTAATATTCATTCCAGTCCCCATTGACTTTACACACAAACGAACGCAAAATATCAAATTTTTCTTGACATGCCTTTTGAAAACATGACGTAACTCTGTTATCGTACACGCGGGGCATGCAAATTTGGTATCAAAAGTTGCGCAAAACTCTAAAGAAAAAAGTCATGAAACAGCAGCGCGAAATCTTTAAGCGTTACAAAAAAATGTCGAGGGGGGCCAGGCCAGTCTTTTTAGGGTTAAATTAAGGATAACATATCTCTTAACCGTTTGCATAATACTAGGAAACTGACTTTTCTGCTGAAAATGGTGCCCAATAACGTAATTCACACTTTGATTTACCTAATCTTTCCCACAATCACTCCACTAAAAACCTGTGTAGAGCAGCAAACTAGAGAGTGAGCTAGCAGAGGGCAGTGTATGTGCTGAATGATTGTTTCATGTATATCCAGGAAGGTACTTTTCTCAGTTGAGATCAGAAGTGATTTTATGCTGCAAACATGCAATAATACATTATTTGTGAAAATGCAATAGGCACACATAGGCTCACAACAGATGTTAACTACAATAACTTGTCCTTAATATTTCTCCTAAAAAAATTAAAAATTGAACTATTTTAAGCAAAGTGTCCACAACGGTCCAACCTATCATATTCATTAGAAATTTCCTTTTAATCCAATAATTTTGATATAAAAAAAAAATGCTAGGTATATCTATAAATTTCAATATATTTTCATCCATGACCAGCTATATGTATATAAAATTATCACTATCATATACAACAATGATAGATTAGAGACATAAATCACTTCAAAGTGCACTGCAAATGACCTTTTCAATCATTTTTTGATAAAAGATCAGTATGCACATTGTGTACATCGCTGTATAGATGACATGTGCTATTCATAAGCAAAACTTATCATATAAATCACTTAACACCTCATTGGCAAGCGGAAGAAATTTACAACGCATATTGTACAATGTATGTCTTTCAAGAATTAGACATTAGTAGAAAAAAATAAACAAGTATGTTAGATTTACTTTACAGAACAAGACATTGATAAGTAGTACTATCCTATAATTAGATTTGTTTGGTATGGATTTGTAAAAAATGGTAAAATCAAGACAATTTCTAATACAATATTTTTCAATGATCACAGAACATGAAAAAGAACAAAAACAGAAGGACACAAATCTCCAGCTATTTCTATGATCATGAAAATGCTCTTCATTTTTTTTGCGCAGGTATGGAGGAGCTTGAAATTTGATCATTCATTCATTCACTTGAGCTGTGACATATCAAAAGTGCTAACCTTCATTTGCCAGAAGAAATGTCAGTATTTATTGCAGATGATAAACTAAGAAAAGTTGCAAGAAAAGATAAGCTGGACACTGTGATGGCCTATACACTTATCGAGGTGGCTGTTGCCCATAAGGGTTGTAGCCATATCCAGGCTGCGCAGGATAGCCTTGTGGTGGCTGTGTTGGATAGCTCTGCTGGGGCGGGGCCTGTCCGGGATAACCCTGTGCTGGTGGCTGCTGGTATCCATAGGGGGGCTGCTGCTGCCCGTACCCCACCTGTGGGTAACCTTGCTGGGCGTATGCCGTCGGATTGTAGGCTGGCATCGGTGTGGGCATGGGCATGGGGGCACCACCATAGGGGGCGTAGGATGGCATGGGCTGGTACTGGGGGGCTGAGCTGGGCTGCTGGGGGTAACCTCCGGGTATTGACTGCGGTGGAGGGGCTGATGCTGCTGCTGCTGCTGGTGGTGGTGGCTGCTGAGGGGCTGATGCTGCCTGCTGGGGTGGAGCCTGGGGTGGGGCCTGAGGTGGGGGTGCACGACTGACATTAGGAGGGGGCGGTCTCTCTGGTGGCACTCTTTGACCTATTCAGACAAGCGGCGGAGAAAATACGGATATATCAACATTTATTCTATATTTATAATCAATACATGTACATATATAGGAAATTCCAGGTGAGAAAGATCAGTACAATTTAAAAGAAAATCTTTGCTAAAGTTCCTGGGAATACATACTTCAGTGGTGGATGTGTTAGCGATTAGGAATTTTTTGCAAGTTTATGCATACATTTGAAGGACAGAATATCCACAATTCTCAGATGTAGTTCCATAACCAGCATTCTTTTGATGTTGGGGCTTTCCATATTTGCAAAATAAGTATTTTTAAATTTTCCATGACAACAAGAGTTCCACCTGATATCACAACAGTACTTTTAATCCATGAGAGATCAGTACTGATCTATGCCATATGAACAATCATCTTGACAAATGACTATGTCATTCCTTGCAATATCAAATTGCTCTTGTGTACTTTAAATTGTTAATTCTCTTTAGGTTTACTAACAATAAGCCAAGGACACTTCATTTTCCAAAGCCAAATTTCATTGTGTAGGTCCATGTGCATTTAGTGAAAATTAAAATAAAAACAAAAACAATGTTGAGAAAGAAAGAGAAAGAGAGAGAGAGAGAGGGGGGGGGGGGGGGGTGAGAGCTCAAGTGTGAGTGAAAGAGGGAAGGGGGAATTCAAGTTACTCATACTCCTGGCCAATATATTTACAAACCACCTCATAATTGTAGACTTTTTCCTGCATTAAATATTGCGAATTTACAATTTGATTCATAAAGTTAAGTCACCTTTTGCAGACATTAACAAATGGCAAATTAAAAATCTCCCATTGCACTTCATAATCTGAAGGCACTATGTAATAAAGAATAAGGCCAAATTACTTGTATGATTTTCTTACTGTTATAGTAATGTATATTTTCTTATTAATGACAACTCCTCAAAAGATCAAAATAAAAAGTGAAATTGAATAGATGTAGCATAGTCTATAAAACTTCCATTTACTAATAACTTAAAATATGGGCTAAAATCAGTATAAATAATGATATACAGTGTCAGTCAATAAAAAGAAAATCCATATATTCCAAGCACCAATATCTTCAAAACTAAGTGAAATTGCTGAAATGTATTATAATGGTATCGGGTCCGCTCGCTATTCATAGAAAACCGCTTTTCCTTGAATAGCAGTCCTTATGAATAGCAGTCCTTATGAATAGTTATGAATAGTGGTCCTTATGAATAGCAAGGTAATTTGTCTATGGTTTGCTCGCTATTCATACAAAACCGCTATTCATTTAGTCGCACGTTAAGGATAGCGGTCCTGATGAATAAGTGGTCCTTATGAATAGCTGTCCTTATGATTAGCGAGGTTACCCCAATGGTATGATAGGTGATATTGTCTTCTTTAATTTGATAGGCTGTTCATCAAAATCCGATCATGAATGACTGAGCACTTCAAAATATATCTTTGCCCAAGTTTGGGCTGAATGTTGTTCAGGGGTTACTTTCATTAATTGTGAGTGCAACTGGAATGGAGACCATTCAACCAACCTAGTCTTGACCATCCATTTTCACTCAAAACTTGGGCAGAGGCAAATTTGACATGAATCAGGAAACTGTTACTGTTCAGCTGTCCACTTTCAGATTTTATCGATGAAGGTTTCAAATTAAACAAAACATGATAGGCTTCAAAGTGAGCATCTTAGATTAGTTCTACCGATTCCAACGATATTTAGGATTGAATCTAGGTTTCCTTTTTATTGACTCACACTGTAGAGCAACATCAAATAATAAACAGGTCAAATACAAGCAAAGCACTTCAAAGGCATTGGTAAGCTAACTTAGCATTCCATGATAAAATAACCAAAACCCTTTCCGTGGTAGCTAGGGTAAACTAGCTAGCAGTTCAAAGAATGAAAGAATGAAAAATGAATTGTGCAAATGAAGGTGTGAGCATCTGAGAGTTTACATGTATTTCATATCACATGTGTATCTTTATAATGGAAAAAATAATTTTTTAGTGAACTACATGATTCAAAATTAATAGTGAATCTGCCAGTAATTTGAGTCTTTGTCTCTTGATTATTTTCCTCAATATTATAACAGAATTTCCAACACAGCAATTCTGCTTACATTCAATCTTGTTACAAATTATGAATAGTTTTGTCCCTCACAATTTTCAATTTTATGTTTTAACACTGCTGACCACAACCGATAAAAGCATTATACAATGCCATATTGATATAAAGCACCACACTATACCATCCAATATAAAGGATAAAACAATACAAGTACACAAGCACATATAACTGTAGAGCTACAGGCATTACATACTACACCAAAGTCAGTATTTATAGAATGATAAACATTCACATTATTTGTACTCTAAAATATATATGTATCTCCCATCTATAAGAAGAAAAGAAAACTTGACATCCTTCAAAAATCCTAAATGAAACAATGTTGTGGATAAAATCATATTTTCCCAACCTTTTTTTAGTTTAATAATCATTTTTTCCCTCCAAAATATAGTACTTGAAATCACTCCTGGAATTTTCCTTTGAAAATTGTCATGGCTTATCAGAAAATATATGTACCCCAAGGCCTACAAGTAATACTTCTTTTTCAATAATCCATCATAAAAGATTTTAAATTGTAATTTTAAAAAAAAAGTGAAAACAGAGGCTCCACAAAGTTAAATATAAGAGAGTACAGGTAATCTAAACCATTCCCCACACTGTACCTTTACCTTAAATCTGTACAAGGGCAAAGGGCAAAGGTCAAGTCCAAACTATTCTGTCCCATGTTACCAACCACATCTAATAATTCAGTATATATCTGATGATGACTGTATCAATCTGATAGTCCAACAAAGCTTGAATCACACAAAATATTAAGTAACATAATATTTTTATGTCAACTTGTGTTCACAATTCCACAATATAACTGAGGAATACTTTTTAAAGTATGTAACATGCCTTGGACTTGCCCATAAGTTTACTTTTCAATAAAATGCACTTGACATTTCATGTCACTGTCGCTTCCCAAATATCATTCTAAAAACAGATGCTACTTCTGGTTTGCATGCAGAACAAATGAACTGGCTACAAACATCATGCATGAAAAAAGAAAAAGAAAAAAAAAAGACCCCTCAAAATCCTCTCATATAGTCAGAGACATATTGGAAAATATCCCAACAGAGTGTCACATTATTGCAAAATGTGTAACAAACATGAACATTGGAACAGAGTTACAAAATGTAGCATTGAATGAGATCACTGTGATGCGGTGGCTTATAGATATGAGAAAGGGTGCACATGAAGCACAACCTAATCCTATCTCTTTCATTTTCAAAACGTATCACCTTTCCATCTTGCTATCACTTGAATTTTAACTTTAAGTAGTGAAAGGTGAGGTGACCATAAACACTTAGAAGTCTATTATGGACACTTAGTTTACATTTACATTTAAATATTCCATACTGTACAAAGGGTCTCAAAAGAATCACTTCTCAGACTTTCTTCCTTCTCAGGAGCAAGATGAGGGTTGAAAGGTAATAAAAGTAACTCTCTTCAGGTTATATAACACCCCCCCACTCTAGCACAATACTAATATGAGGGCCATAAACTCACAGGGAAAAGGCCATCATAATTAAAAAGAGGGGGGGGGGAGGAGGGGAATCATGTCTTACTTGTGAACTGTTTGATTTCAAAGTACTGGAGGTGGAATTCTACTCTGAAGCCTTGTTTATTGTATGCAATTACCATCGATGCAGATTATTAGGTGGTCTGTCATTTATGACAGACCTCCTTTTAATTTTGTCAGAATTTTCTTTTTATTTATTTATTTCTTCTCTTTATTACAAATTCTTGTGGCCACCAAATCTCAAAATCGGCCAGGTCAATATCATCGAGTTTCATGTCATGTATGAGGTCAATCATGGACATGGTCCATTAAGCTTTTGGATGTCATCAGGTCATCGTGACGTCATCAAGACGCCATTTTGTAAATTTACAAGATCGATTATATCTTCATGATCGATCATCAAAATTCAACTATATTCACATCACATAAACTTCATTTGACGGGTCATCAAGTCATGTCCTCACAGGTCATCTAGACGTCAGGACGTGCGCGTACGCGCGCGTCAAAATTTTAAAATGCTCAAAATCACGTAGGATCAAGTCTGCACACGTTTCAGGTCATTTTGAGCATTTCAAAAAATTCTGTGCGTAAGCGTCCGCGCGCGCGTTTTACGCGCGCTCAAGTCGTAAATAACGTTAAAATGCGGATTTTTCGATTGATTTGCAATCCTGACACTTTTCTTCATTATTTCCATCAACTTTGAATCAATTTCAATCAATAATAAGGTCGTACGGGCGCGTTAAATTTCAAAATCCGTGCGCGCGTCTATGGTCAAAATAACGTAAAAATGTGCAAAAACATGCCTCTACAAAATTAACTCTAGCTCTTTAAATAGTCCACAAACCCCCAATTTTTTTGTCATCTTTGGGTAGAGGAGGAATCACAGATATGATTTCATGTATCATATGACCCTTATAAACATTATGACGTCATCAAAATGGCGCCAGAATTCAAAATTTTCATTTTTCGTGTTTTGACGTCATCACCTTTATGCAAATTTGGCTCTAGATTCGTAATTATTGGTCCTTTTTCGCCCAGATTTTGATATGTCATAGCTGAGGCAATTTCCTACAAAATCAGTTCCCACCATTTTTCATTTTGATGACGTCATCACAGTGAAATTTTCAATTAAAGATGCCATGTCAGAATTTTCCCTATTTGCGTGTTATGTCTATGGAAGATGATTTTTTTTCGAATCGTGAATCTACATGACATTGTTCTCTGAGCTGTATCTCAGTTGTTTTTGGTCTATTTTCTTCCAGATTTTAGTATGTTATAGCTGAGACTATAAGCTTTTATAAATGTGGTCTCCAATTTTTGATCAGATGTCGGGATCATGCCCAATTTTTCACTACAAAATGGGATTTGAGAATCCCGTTTTTCGTTTACGTGTTATCTCTATGGGAAATATTTTGGTATATTGGTCAAAGCACTTGCCTCTCACTCCGGTGACCCAGGTTCGATCCCCGGTGGGTCCATTAAAAAAAAATTTTTTTTGCTTCCTTTTGCCTGTCATTTTACCATCTTGTTCGACTATTTTAACATAAGAAATCACAAACCAAGTAATAAAATGCCTGATTTTGCATGTTATGTCTATTGGAAAGTAGTGTGCAGTAGTTTGTGTACAACCCTATGGAAATTGTGATTGCCTGTCGTGTATTAAAGCTATTGGACGGTATTCTGAACTCCGTTTTAACTTAAACCATGGTCTAAATGTGTGGTTGAACTATGGGCAGCCAAATGTGACACAAATTTCAAACAGTAGATATTCAATTTATCAGCATTTTTGGTACGCAAGCTTTTAAAAACTGTCTGGGAATGATAAGTAGAATATTTTTCTTGACCATTAAAGCACGAGACCAGTATCCAGAAAACATAAGGAACATACAGTGTAAACACAGTTTTGACATTTTTGGCTACCCATAGTTAAACCACAGATTTAAACCATGGTTTAAGTTAAACCGGAGTTCAGAATACGGGCCATTGGGTTTATCTCTAAAGTATCCTACACTGTCAAATAGTGCTATTTGATATCACAATTTCTCAAAATTGGCTTAGTCAATTATCTTCAAATTTTCGTCAGTCATCAGTCCTAATAAGGTCAAGTCCCCGCATCTTTTTCAAGGTCATCAGATTATCGTAACGTCATCCAGGCGCCATTTTGTAAAAATCAACTTATGGTCGTATCTTCATAACGAAATGTGATTTCTCTTTCATATTTGGCATGGTTAAGGTCACTGTCATTGCAGTCATGGTCATCACCATTATCCCCATCATTATCATTATTACCATCATCATCATCATTATATCATCAATCATCTTCATAATCCCCATCACCATAATCATCACCATTATCACATCATCAATCTTCATCATTATCCCCTTCATTATCGTGATTATCATCACCATCATAATCATTATTACCATCACTGTCATGATCATTATCGCTATTATTATTATATCATCACCATCATCATTATATCATGATACTCATTATAATCATCATTATATCATCTTCATCATCACCATTATCATCATCACCATAATCAGTTTACAATGACCGTTTCACACATTTTGCTACATTCATGTCCTCAAGAAGCATCTGCATTCATGGCATTCTTGACTTCCTACATGTATCTTCAGTTTAGTATTTCCTCATTATTATGATCATCCTGATTACGATCATGACCATACAAATTGAAAGACAGACCACCTAATTCGTCGTCATGACGAATTAAACTCTAGTTTGAATTTGTTCCTATTCCTAATACTAAATAAGTATAAACAACAATAATTTTGTTTACAAGTACACCAATGAAAACAGAGGACACAAAACTTTTTATTTCAAACAATCCTGCATTTTGAAGGCAATGATAAACTGAAAGATTACACCGTTAATTGAAAGATCTGAGAAAGACTAAAATACCTGAAATGATTAGTTTAGTGGCATGAATAATATATCTTAAAGCAGATAAAGATATAAAGTATTAGTGCTCTCTAGAATACATGAAGCATTAGAGTGTATTAAAGAACTTGTCTCCCTGCTGCAAACCTTTCCAAGCAAACCTCTCTGTACATGTATTCTGTGCAATGGGCTCGCAGGTATACAGCTCTGAACTCATGAACTCATGACACCACCCCCCCCCCCCCCCCCCACACTAGCAAAATACTAAGATGAGGGCCATAAACTCACAGAAAAAGGCCATCACTGTCACTATGAACACGATGACAAAGAAAGCGGACAAAATATACAGCTCATTGTACCCTCCACAATTGCTCTGGTAGACAAAAGAACATCCCTTCATTACTATTATGTGAAATAAGTAGAACAGGTGAATATGCATGTGACACCTGTTATAAATATTTTTACATAATAGCAATGAAGGGATGTTCTTTTGTCTACTAGGGCAATTGTGGAAGGTACAATGAGGAGCTGTATATTTTGTCCGCTTCTTTGTTCGCCATGTTCATAGTGTGTGGCCCCTCCTCTACAAAATCCTGGATCTGCCAACTCATGAACTAGGCATCATTGTAATATGCTACAGGTGAACACTTTTGTGAACTGCTAAAAGGGAATTTTAATAATATGGGTAGGTGTAAAAACTTAACCGACCTTTGTGACTATCCTCTGTACAGCCTGTAAAGCAGCATGTGAATAGAGATCAGTGCTTGAAAATATATATATCAGTGATGTTGTTTTGCAACATGGTCGAATGATTTTGACTTTAACTCCTGTCAAACTTCAAATAAAAACAAGGATACATACTTTGGCAGAAAGTAGGGGGAAATGCCATTACTTCAAGACAGATTAAAACTCACCAAAATGAATAAATCAATTCATATAAAATCTTGACTGCCCAATGTGACTGATTTGTCTGGTTTCAGTGTCTAAGCGCAATTGAACCTTGACAGCATGATCATACTTTGAGTGAAAACTGAGAAGTGAATTTTTGAAGGAAAAAAAAAATGAAAAATTTCAGACTTCCTGCAGTTCGTGAAATGTTTCTTATAATGAAGAGAGCAAATATATTTCAAAATCAATGAAAAAATATCTAAAAATTCACTGTCAATAAATTCATCTCACCATAATTGTTTTTACAAATGAGTATCGGAAGATAAGAGGGATTCGTGTCCTTGACACATGCTGTGTTCCAGAATGATTGTACATGTAACACCCTATCACAGCACTCAAGTGCATTTACAGAGAAGCAGCTGGGGAAAGGTTCCAGCAGTTAGAATGACCCACATGGAAGAGAGAGAAAGTCTGAATAGGAACAACTCTACCTTATTTTATTACTACTTCATTTCATTGCCAGCCTTAGATACCTGAAGGATAGTATGAGAGTATATTTGTGAAGACAGTGTGTTAAAATACAATAGTTATGAAATGTATTTCAATCAAAAGATTACATTCATCTGCAATCATGTTCGTTATTATTCTTTAAGAATCTAGAATAGATTGAATCTTTCCTTTTTCACCAAAGAAATTTGTATCTAGTATTTTGAAAATCTTACCTCTATGTGAGTGTGCCATGATAATCAGAATAATCCAACAGTTAAACCTGTTTTCAGCAACAATATGTATATGAAGATCACCTGTCTCTAAGGACCACTTTTCTGGTTTCCTTTCAAAAGAGTTTCTCACTAAAACAAGTATTAAAGGAACCTGTAGAAAAGACCACTTGCCTATTAACTCTTTAATCACCATGGATCGAAGCCCTGGACGGCTACAATATTTGGAGTATATTATACATGTACACTGTACGTGTGCCAAAGTTAACCGTGGCAGTCCCACGTTTGTTCCAATGGTCGACCAAAGCTAGAAAAGAGTTACGGACACTTTTCTTGTCTCTCCGAAGCACTCTTTATGAACATGTTTATCTGTGTTAACATTCTGTGCATGTGCTTACAAAATGTTACAAATTAAAAAGATGAAGGTGAAATGGGGACACATTGAATATGTAAAAAAAAAAAGGATTGGTTTACCAGTTTAGATAAAATTCTGAGATCAGATGTAGGGCATTTTAATAATGAAGAAGCAGCAGAAGAAAAAAAAAACAGAGGAGCAGCAGAAGCAACAGCAATTAGCATGAACATGAAATTAAAAGTCCAGGTATTCTACTTTAACAGTGCACACAGACATCTCTCAAATTAGTCATAACTTGTCTTATCAATTAGACAACACTATAATCCTGAATAAAGTTTATCCACCTACAAACTCCATCACAAAATCACTGGAGATTTACACAACATTAAATTAAATGTCCCAAAAGGGAGAAATTTATTTGGTTTGTTTTGGTCTGGTTTGGTCTGGTTTATCTGTTCCCAGGTTAGTTTGATAAGTATCACCATACAGTAAATGATACAGTCTAGTTATATGTCCACCACAATCCTTTCCAATGCCTGAATGTTGGGGTAAAAAAATGTATGCTTCACCGAATGGTGAACCCCATGGGTACCCCATACTGCTATTCATGCAAAATGAACTAACATCACAAGGAATACAGACTCCCTTCATAAGTAATGAATATGGACTGCGGAAGCGGAGATACATGTAGGGAGAGGGTTATGGGGAGGGGAATGTTACCTGTGTTGTGGTGTGTAGGAGCAGATGGTGGAGGTACGGTGGGTTGGTTGGCCAGGGTCTGAGTAAGATCCTTCAACAGTTCCTCCTTCTCCGTCTTACGAGCAAAGCACAGGTCCACCACCTTGCTTTGGAACTTGACCAAGATTTGGGTCAGGTCATTGTAGAACTGAAGAATAGAATTATGGAAAACAGGAAATAATCTACCTCGGATATGAACCTAACAAAACCTTTTCTTCAAAATCATTTGACAACCATTTTGACAGCCAATATCATTGATGTACCTCAAATGATTAATTGGTAAGGAATACAACACAAATGCAACATATACTGTTTGTTAAAACTATTTATAAACTGAGGTACCATTTTCTTAATACACCTTTTTTTTTGCTCTTGTAGAAGATTACATGGATACAAGTTTGACAAAAATAATACTCAAATAACTAATTCTTACATCATTTAGCAGCTACATATATGCATGAAAAATGCAAGCATACAATATTAAAGAGTCATCATTCTGAAATTGAATCAAAACAACAAAGTTTGAGAGAATTTGGCATGATGAAAATGTCCTGTATAAAATACAGGACTCACAGTTGTGAAAATACGATAAATCAATCAGATCTTTCAGATATAGAAATGAGATTTTTTGTATCTATCAGTAGTGGGATGCTCTATCGATTTTTCCAGTGTCATTTCTTTTTAGTCACTCTATGATCCGGGTCAAAAGGGCGTGCAGAATTGGGCTTCTCTGGCTGGGAAATCATTGAACGACTTAACTCTTACTCTGCCAGGGCTTTAGCGCTCTTCAAAATTTTACCAAAATGTGATCAATGCTTACTTTTCAAATGTCTGCACTTCATTAACCATATATTGTTTCACAAAATATTGTGTACAAAACTTGTAGGAAATTTATTACCATTTCTTATGATACCAAACATTATTACTTTACCCAACTTTATGCACAAGAATTATTGAAAATTACAATTGAGTTTCTTTTTTGTCCATGAAATTTTGGTTTCTCATTTGTTTACTATTGTTTAATGTCGAAATAAGGTAATATCTTTTTAAAAATCTGAAATTTCTCTGAAATTTTCTATGGTAGCATATAATTATAATCATATATTTAGAATGCTTGATTTATGCTCAAAATTTTGATATACATTGACCACCATATACCTTTCCTGTGGTCTAGCAATTGGTGAATGAAAATGACTGGTCTATCTGTCACATATACATGCCATCGGCACTGAAAGAGTTAAATCTTTTTAGGGTGAAGTTTTTAATGTCATATTGTAAATACTCACCTTAGTACCTTCCTGTAGGTTTGATGTGAGCTCCATGTAACTGTCATAAGCAGAGGCTAGATTTCTCAACATCTCTTCTCTTTGTTGACCACTAGTGTTGGTCTGCTTGGCTGAACAGAATCTAGTATTGGCATCCTGATAAAGAACAGAGGACACATATGACATCAAATCAGAAACAGTGTACTTTTATATTTAAATCTAATCTTGACTATAGAATATAGGATCTGAGGGAAAACAATAAAAGAACATCTCATTTAGTACTGCATGATTTTTTAAAAATGTAATGATACAGGTGTCCAGCAATAACAGATATATCATCTTGTACTTGGCTCTAAACAGATATATCATCTTGTAATTGGCTCTATGATTTACAACTCTTCAAATATTGAAAATATTTAGCATTCATTCTCACTCAGATATATACATTTACATATCAATACAAAGTGAATAATTCATATTATTAACCATATCAGACATCCGAGCAATGCAATTTTTACATTTTATTGCCCGGCTTTGACAAGCCAACAAAATTGCGGGCCGATAAATTGTTTATTGCCCGGTTTCAAAAGTCAATGGGATTTCGTGTGTTAAATAGCAGGCAATAAACTGTACGTTATTGTATAGAAATTGTCCTCCCTGCGGAAATTACAATGTACTTGCGATCGTAATCGCTCCGCGAGCACTTTACCATTTGTTTTGTACATAAAACAGACCGCACAGCTGATGTGCAGTGCAGGGAAGCGGGTTTATGCACAATTTGCATGCCTGGGATTTTTGCGTGAACTTTATTTTGTAAACAACATGGCAGCCTCCAACTCAAAAGAGATTCGTGTCTTTTGATGAAGAAGAATTCAATGGATCTTTACAAGATAAAGATACACAAAATACAAAAATAGCGACAAAGCAAGCAGCCAGTATTTTGAAGGACTATCTTGCGGAGAAAGACATTGAGGTTGATCTTCAAACAGTGGACAAAAAAACACTTGCGTCTATTCTAGCGAAATTTTATGTTGAACTGCGGAAAGCCAATGGCTCACACTACAAAACATCAACTCTGAACAGTATCGAAGCAGGTGTTAACAGGTATGTGAAATCTGTTCACAATGAAATTATTGACATTAAAAAGAATGCAGAATTCACAAATGCTAACATAGCATTCAAGGCAGCTCTAGTACAGCTCAAGAAACTTGGAAAAGGTGATCATCAACATCACAAAGCAATTGAAGCAGTTGACATTTAGAAACTCTACAACTCATCAGTAGTCGATCAGGAGACACCAGAAGGTCTCCAATCAAAGGTTTGGTTTAAACCGAGTCTTTATTTATGTCGCAGAGGGCGAGAGAATTTGAGAAACTTGCCCAAGGATCACTTTGAAGTTAAAGTTGATGGAAGTGGTCGTGAATATGTTGCCCAAGTTGTCGACGAACTTACAAATAAGAAGTATTGACAACCCAAATTGTCCAGTCTCCTCTTTCAAGAAGTACATCTTGAAAAACTAAACAGTAAAAGTGACAGTTTATTTCAAACGCCAAACAGAGACCGTCCAGATTCGGGACCATGGTATAAAAAATGCCTGTAAGAAAAACACTCTTGGCAACAAGATGTCTATTCTGTCTGAAAAAGCCAACCTCTCAAAAAAGTACACTAATCACTGTGTCCGTTCCACCAGTATCGGAATGTTAGATAAAGCTGGATTTGCAAATAGAGAAATATGTCAAGTCAGCTGTCATAACAATGAAGCAAGTCTCTCAACGTATACTAGACGCGTTTCTGGCAAAACAGAAATGAGCATGTCTGATGCCATTACTCAAGCTCTTGGTGGTAATGTTGTTGAGCCTCCAGCATCATCTTCTATGAATGTTACCTCAGATCAATGTCCTGTCATTCAACAAGTGAACAAGCCGCTCACGGGTTTCAGCAAACAAACACAGAACAAAAGGAGGATACACACTTTGACTTAAGGTGATTTGGTAACTTTGTAGAGGCTTGATAAAATCTGAGCTGCCTGGCCTTACAATGATATCAGTGTAAGTAATATGGTGTAAAAATGAAGCCCAGGATTAAAAAGAAGCACTTCAAAATCACCATGTGCTTCACAAAAGTAAACATATGCAAGTGACCAGAAATGCCAGACTCATTTCCCCCCATAGACTCAGTGTTAGACTAAATCGTATGGCCATACGCTTTCCTAAATGGGAGTATTCAGTCATAGATATCTTAATAATAGCATTATACATTTGAAAACCTTTCTATGCCTGGCTATTTGTTTATCCTTCTGAACATCATTATACAAGACAGATATCAAAATTCAACAATTTATTAAATCAAGCCGCAACAAAGTTACCACATCCCTTTAACTTTGAACTATCTAACTCGCAGTTGTCCATTCTTAATGTTCAATCAGAAACAGGTCACTGAGCAAGTGGGCAATGTGAATGATGTTTCGCAACCACTGGATGTAAATCACTCTTCTGCAACCAGTGGACAGTTACAAACAGAACAACCACTACAAACACTTGCAATCATACTATGCAGGTTCAGCAGACACCGTTTGTCCTGAGTAACTGCTCAGTGACTATCAACTACAATGAACTTCAATAACTACGCAAGAACACACTAAACTTTGTAAATATGTTTCTGGATTTCAAGGAGTTGTTGTTTCAAGTTTTCGCAGTTCATGGATTCAAGGAGTTGTTTCAAGCTTTCGCGTTGTTATTAATTTTGATAAGGACATTATATCAAGCAGGAAATGTTGGTAAGTTAAAAAAACACTTTTGTTATTAATCTTTTGCCCCATAGTCTAATTGTTTCCTTTCTTTGAAATGCAATTCAAAATTTGAGTATTTTATTTACAATATTCTTCTCAGTCAAGACCTGCTACATGAGTTGTAGATTAGTCATACCTGAACATTGTTGAGGACAGTCTCCTGTTTGCGAATACTCTCTTGAACCTGTTGTATGAGGGAGCTATACGTCTGGTCTATACTGGTGTTGGACATGCTGTCCTCGTTGATTGCCCCATCTGCTGCTAGGGCCTGCATGAACTTGGATTCTGTATGAGGTGCAGGGAGACAGATGTATTGATTAATTCGTTCCCTGCTATGCAGATCCTGCAGTGCAACATTATTTGAACAGTCACATCTGCTGAGCTTTTGTACAAAAGCACAAATGGGCCATTCTTTGCAAAGTGAAATTATTTGGATAAAAATTAAGTTCCTTCTTGCTGTTTTTGAATGGTTATATCATGCTAATTTGCATGCAGTTACATTGGCATATAAAATCAAAGGGCAATGATCCAACCTTGGAATTAAGATGATCTGTGTGAAAGCAGAACAATAAGAAAAAACAGGATGGTGAAAGTTTGAAAGAAAATGGGACAAGGAATAAGAAGTTATGGATGGTTAAAAAATGAGATCACTACATCTATGCAAATTTCAAATTGGCAATTTGGTCATTTTGTGTGCTGGAATGGAGCGAAAGGGGGAGTTGTCCGCAACTACATCACAGTGACTTTACCTTTTCGGCCAATTTGAAATTCCTATATGTATAGTGATTATAATTTTCAAAAGTTTATAAATTTCTTATTGCTTGTCCGATTTTGTTCAAACTTTCACCAATCTCCTTCTCTGATATTTCCTCTTTCTTTGAGAGTAACTTGCCATTAAGGTTGAATTTCCCTTTAAAGAAAGAATAAGAAAAAAAAATTGTTTCACCATATAATAGTCATCTCTCAGTATGAGCTTTGGTAGTTTTTTCCACTATGTAGTGAAATCATACCCTTCTTATGTCCCTTTGCAAGTAATTAAGTTGAAGGGGAAAAAAATTGAGCATTCTGTAATAATTAACATGAATAAATTCTAATTAGTAATAATTCTAATGTCACACACGTGACCCCAAAACACAAAAAGTTTAACCTATTTGCAAAATAAAACTTGGATAATGTATATTTTTCATGTCAATACGCAAACTTGTATGTGTGATACATCTCATCAAATATTATTGCAAGTATGATTCTTGTTCTTTAAATACTACCTCATTAAATTGGTCACACATGTGACCTGAGGGCAAATGGTCAAGTGCATGTGACTGGGCAAGTCATGAGCAAATTCTTCTATTATTGTTAAGTTTCTTGACCTAAAAATTCTGTTTTCTCTTTTTGTAATCCTCTTGCTTAATACTCTGAATTGAATATTAAAAACCTTATACAATATAATTGAATAGTAATTAGCTGTGATATATTTATAATGTAATTGGCCAATGGAAATGTGCTTCTAAAGAATAGTTTATAAAACAAGCTGAAGATGAATATACTTGTACATCAATACAAATAATCTTTGAAAAGTTTTGATTTTGATTTGACCTTTTTTTGTTATTTAATCCCATATACCTAAGTCTGTATTTGATGTACAGGAAAATCCAACACACTTGGAAGGTTATCAAAATTATAAGGGTCACAATAATCCAATGTTGTTTTTGGTCACACACGTGACTAAGAATGGCCCACATTTGTCAGTAAACTTTCACTTTACAACATCGCCATGAAAGATCATATTTAAAGGGATACTCAACCGCGGATTATGGAGGTTTTTATGCCGCGAGAGGGCATGCATGATCGTTACCTGATCATTCTGATGCCCTGCGGGAGGAAACTTCGAACAGGCTGTTCGCTGCGCAACATGCACGATCCGCTTGAGCTCAAGCTCTTGTGCGAGATTCGGTCGGCTTCGTGCAGTCCGAAATGTAATCCTAGTAGTCGAACGGACGCGTTCGACGCACAAACTTTGTGTACGAGTGAATGGGGCTTACGCAATCCTGACTTTCCTCACGGCCGCCTGGTGACGTATCCCTTTAACATGGACAATGCGGTGTGATTTCAATAATAAAATGTTATAAATATCAAAGCAAAACAATCTTTCATTGCCTGAAGCAAGTAAATAGTTTGTATATTTTGTTCTGTGCCATATTACAGATTGAAGTTAAATCTTTACTTTCATACCAAGAAAGAATGGAAGCTTATTGGATAACAGTGTTTTTTTCGGTTGGTTCATTGTAAACACACATCAAACATGTAGTTTGAGGGCTGACACTATTTACAAAGAAATGCAATAATGTACAAATCATACTGGTCTTCAAACAACATTGAAATTGAGAAAGCATTCTGAAAAAACAAAAAATTAAACAATCATATAAAAAAATAAAAAAATTCTGGATTAGAGTAAACATCGTAATTTTTCTAAAAAAATATTTTTTACATGCAACAGAGAATAGAAACAGAACTTACTCATATCTACGGAGGCACTCTTAATCTCGTTCTCCAGGACCTCTCGAACTGTCTTGATCTCCTCCACATCTTGCATGAGTTGTCTTAACTCCTGTACCACAGGAGAGCCCTGCAATGCTGATGCTCCACTGGCTGATGGTAAAGATGCTGCTATCTCCGCCTGATAAACAAAATACAATCACAACATGTAGAAAGGAAATGATTTATCACTGGTACTGATCTTGTAATTTTTGTAGGCATAGACAAATGCCTAATATAATGCATTTAACCCTTACTGTATGGGGGGGGGGGGCTGGAAGGCCCCCACTATACAAATTTTGTCACGCATTTCGAACCACACATCTTTCTGACTTATTGCTTTCAAGTCTTGTGGATCTTTTGACATCAAGTTTACAAAAATCGGTCACGAGACCTTTTATTACCTCATGTCGGCCCGAAAACGGCAAATTTCTGCATTTTGTGTACAAAAGGTATATGTTCCTCCTTTAATACATATAATTCTTCTTTAAGCTGTAATCATCATCTGTTCTAAATGAATATTGTTCATATAAAACTCTGAAACAGCAGAGTGAAAACAAAAACAATAAAAGTTGAAAAACAAAGAAATACATAAGAAATTTGTAAATAGTAGAATACATAACAGAAATCACTTTCAAAATTTGTTCTCATGTCATGTTTTTAAGGTTTAAAACGAACTTCTTGTATAAAATTCTCCAAGGCCTTTGTTTACTTGATTAACAATTAAAATGTATATTTATGCATATAATTTGCATAAATTAAATTAAATGAAAAAAAAAGATTTACATAAAAATAACAAGGTCCGTGCAAAATTTCGCGGCGATCGGTGATGTCGCAGACGAGATCCGGGGGGTGGGCCCTCCGAAGTCCCCCACCCCCCCAGTCAGAGGAGAGCTTGAAATAGCCCAGTACATAAAGGGTTAAAGACATGGCAAGGCTCTAAATAGCCTGAATTACTGGAATGGTATCAAATTATCATATCAAAATAAAATTCACCATATACTATTAAAATTTCAAATCCACAAAATGTATGCCTCATACTGACAATAACAGGCCTTACTAATGATATGACATTAATTCATCCTTCAAATTAGACCACACTATCTGTTCAATATTTTACCATTCTACAGGAAATAGAAATAATTCATTTCAATGTGAAATCCCCCACCTCGCTTTTTGATAGGATAATAATGAAGGGCCTGCTCTGCTGGTATTTTTCTTTGACGATATGATCAGCCTGCACAGCGTTGTTGAGAATGGTCCGGTATTTGTTAGCTTCTGTCCTCAGAGCTGTGGTCAGCTGATCAGAGGGTACGCGGGTCCACTTCTCCTTGAAGCGCTCCTTCATCTGATTATCACTATCTCTCTCTTCATCTAGCTGACGGACAGCCTGCAATTATGATCATTCAATAGGATATTTAAAAGAAACCATTTAGTGAAACTTCCAAAGTTCCAGATTTCAATTGAACAATGAAAGTTGAATGAACATTTATCAAAAAGTTACAAGATAACCATGATGGTCAACATTTACAGAATCTCCATTGAGTAACGAAAACATTGTAGAATTATTGTCGTTGAGTGGTTTAAGCATTTCACTGGACATGCGAAGGCCATGATGTTCGAGCCCATTTTGCAAAAAATATAAAACTCATCCAGATGTAGGATTGATGTGGTTCATAAGACAACAGGACACAATTGTGTACAGTGCTAAAAAACTACATGCTGGTATTATGTATATGTACAGGGCAACTTGCATCAATTATATGGCATGACAATATTTAGGTGTGCAATTAATGGGCAATTACCTCATCCAAAATCTCTCTATTCCTCTTGAGGAGTTCTGGGAGTTCATGGAAAAGCCTGTCAATGTGCTCCAGGCCTCCTTTCTGTTTGATTCCCTGGGACTTCTCTAAGACTGACTGAGGAACACTGTCTCCTTTCAGGTCCTCAATGGATGCAGGCAAGTTGAGTGATGCTAAGACACTGCAAGAGGATGAATGATGTACCAGTTAGATGTCCATAAACACCAGAAAGTGTCACAAGCAAAATACTGTTGCTAATTTTGACAGTGGTCCAGATTTGCATATGTTTCATTCAGTGAAATAATTCAATCAGATTACTGAACTTTGTTCAGAATTCATGGACGTTTCTAGATGTGAAATTGGTTGTAATGGATGATTTTTGAAAGTTTCACATCACTAAGATTCAGGTTTCACAGTAAATGCGATTGACCGTCACAGTGCCAAACAGTGGTTTTGGAAAAGAAACAAGACTGTTTATTACATAAACTAGATTTGTGAATTCTATTAACATTTAGATAACTTATAGAACAAACATTGTCCAATATCAGTGTAGAATACATTTATTACACTTTAAAAGATTAAAAGAAACAATTCCAGTGGGCTTTTTTGTATCATTTAATAAGTATTCCACTGCCTGGATGATTGAAAACAATCATATATATATAATTTTAGAACACATGTACATGTAGTTTAATTCATTTTAATGCCAATGGATATAGATGCTTCTTATTTTATTTCTTAACACATATGATAAAAACTCGAAGAGATCGCTTTGCTTAATACCTATTCATGAGTTGAGTTGCCTCTCGTAGCTTTCCAACTTCCCTGTTGACAACTTCCCCCTTGCGGTTGTCATAGGCAACAGCTGCATTGTGTACACTTAGGGGAACCAGTGACTCGAACAGATCTTTGAAGTGAAATGGAGAAGGGTACATGAATAGAGGCAATGGATTATGCAGTATTATATTTCTTAGATGTAATCACACTCACAGGCACGTGAATATTTATTAATACCCCCAGTTTTAGAGATTTTAATACTGATCAATTTAAAGCTCAGTGTAAAAAAAACACTAACACTCAGGGTGTTCAAAGTATTCTAGCATCTTACCAACTGACTCAGTAGAAAATGGTGTTGAGAGTTCAATGGGTTTGGCAATCTGGGCTGTGCCTGGCTTGGTGAGTTTATCTACGGAGGGGACAACATCATGATAGATGAAGTCATTGTCCTTCTTCACAGCTTTAAGCTCTTGGCTAACTCGACCAGCGAAGTCCTTGGTGTCAATGAACTGACCTCCTTTTCTTTCAACTTCACTCAGGAGATTGCTTGCATGCTAAAATACAACAAGAAAATCAGATGGAAGAAAATGTACTGACTATCATTAGATACATGTCTGAGTTGGTGAGATTGATGTTGGTGTAGTAGTCGACTTTCAGGTCTGCCTATAGCAAGATGTGTCACACTGGCCGAAACTGATCTAACTGATAAACTTCTGTAAAACCCAGACACACAAACATTATCACCTTCCCATGCATGTACATGTGTATTACCAAATATGCTTCTCAAATTTTTAATTTGAATATTACAGCTTGCTAACAGCAACAGTGTAATACAAGGAATAAAATAATTATACATGTTCATTAAGTTGTATTACACACTGCATTGTACATTTTTGTACAAGTCATTTCAGGGTTAAGACGAAAATGATAGCTTTCAATAAAGAAGCGAAAAAGTTCCCGATATTGAATTGTGTGGCAGTGAGTATCAAACTCTCAGTGTATATGCACTAGGGTTGAAAACTTCTAGGTTCTTCATAAGCTAAAAGCGAAGCGAAATCTCGCTCGTTTTCAGACTCACCATTAATCTCGCAACCTCTGGACCGTAGGACTTGCTAGCCCGGCAGACCAAGGCCTGATGGTACTCAGAGATGGCATGCATATAGTATTGCTTTCCTAGCACGGTAGGAATCCATTCTTTAGGAAGAATATCCTTGACCTGGGGTTGACTAAGCCCTTTGGCTGCTTCTTGATACAGCTCACTGGCAGACAGTGCTACCTTAGATATAATTCCATCCTTCATTTTGTCTAGGGAACAATAGTGACGAGAAAACATTTACTAGAAATTGGGTGAAGAGTAGAGAAAAACAAAGCCTTGGGAATTACAAAACATATTTTTCTATGCACTGTAAAATGGGGTGAATACAGACAAACATAGGTAAGGTCTTCTTTTTATGCGACTATGTTCCAAAGTAATGATGTTGACCCAATTTCATTTTTCACTTATCATACATGACAGACATGAAAGGTTTCTGCATCATTTCTGGGTAGACAAATTTATATCACAACACTTTCCAATGTTTATCTCAAATCACCTCCATGTCACTGTTCACAAAGTGTTAATGTACATTAGCTTAGATGGATATACATGTATGTCTGGTCTGAAGTCAGATTTGGCAGTCACATAAGTACAGTAAAACAGACTGTAATGTAGTAAACTGAGACGCACATACTGCACATACATGTATATACACTGGTTGATCATTCTCATAAATGACTAAAAATGAATTCCTTCATGGTTGATGTCTTTACCTTTCCTGGCCTTCCTCAAGAAGCTTTCTTGAGCCTGAGCCAGCATGAGAGAGCTGAGGGCACCCAGGCATTCTGGCTGCATGTCGTAGGTCCGCACCTGCTGTACAGCTGAGTACACGCTACTCTTGACATGGCTGAAAATCCCGGCTGCAGTCTATTGGTGAAATGACAGGTGACAGAATAAACATATACACAAAAATGCCAATAATATGAAAGGTATTAATATCATTACGAGTATACAATGGCAGTGAAAGTGAAATTTGTCTTAAAAAGTAATACATCCCACGCCAATTTTAGTTTCCCTTCAACAACGTTTCTCATTGAAATGTGTATTAAAGGAACCTGTCCATGAAGACCACCTGCTCACAAAGACCACTTTTCTTGTCTCTCTTGAGTGGTCTTTATAGAAAGGTTTCACTGTATCTCTAAAATTGTGAACAGCATTATAACGAAAAGAGTAATTTCAAATAAAATTGATAATGTTGTCACAAACCACATTTTCTTATTATACCTACCTGAAATTGTTTTGCAGCACTTTTAAGACTATCATCATCATCCATGCTTTGAAGAGCAGCAACCTGGCTGTTCATAGCAGCAATGTTGAACAGGACACAAACTTTCTCAAAGGCAGCAGTAGGTGCAGCTGCAAAGAAAAATGAAAGCTGTTATTACTGCAAATATTACAACTTCTTGTAGGGCTGCGAATATTACAACACACAAAAAACGAGCTGGCAATGCATGTGCGAATGTGTATTGTTCTGTGTTCATTATAGTGCAAACAGCAACTCATAAAATTTCTGTGGTGGTCCCGGTCATCCGTAAAAATACTGGCGAGTACAGTATTATACTGTATAAGCCGATACTGAGTATAAGGGGTAAATGGTCATGACATCAAATCAAATCATCTCATTTTGAAAATAGATAATCAAGACTTATCTTGCAAAATACCATGCTCTTACACACATGTACAACAACAACAACAATGATAAGAGAACAACATTTACAGAATATCAAAATTACACTAACCCACAATGTCTGGAGAAATAGTTCACAAACAAATGAGAAAACAGTGGATTTGATTAAAATAAATGAAATTTAAAACCCCCGAAATGGTTCTGTTTAGGGGGACCTCTAGTTAGCATATGTTTCCATGCACTACAATGTGTATACTCCGTTATCTTTGTTCAATTAATACCCATAATTTTGAGTTAAGAAGGAATGACTCACCTATTTCTTTTTCTCCAGAATTAAAAATAAAGATCAAAGAAAAATAAAACTTACATTGTTTCCTTGCTCCACCCAAGAAAGATCCTTTGTCAAATGCATCTTGCCATCCAAAGTTTACAGCAATCTAAATCAAAAAGCAAGAATAATATCCCCATCCGTAAAATACAATAAAAATAATAAAATCTTCAAGTAGAACTTTTTCCATTATTCTTTCCTCTAGACTTGAACACATGGATATGCTGATATCTGATTTCTACTGATAGGAACACATTGATTAGGACGAACAACATACTGGAATCGCTTTGATTGTTATCCGGATATTGAGAGCAATCAATCAACTTTATAACAAACTAGAATTCAGAGCTGAGAATGAGTCTTCTCATATTATGGCTAATAAAATCACACTTGTGTGTCTGAGGAATAAATTCAAGTTTGTTTGTTTGTTTGCTTTTATTTCTGCGTTCTGATAACATACAATAAATCAAATTTTTACATAAGTATAAGGTAAGAAATCATGTACAATAATAGTATACAATAAACATAAGACAAAGCATACAAACAGGATTAAGTAATATAATAGGCCTATGTAAATATTTTTCTCCAATAAACTAGAGAGGTAATTTAGAACGCAGGAGACCGCCATCGTGAGCGGTTAGGCTGGAAATGGATGGCGGCCTCGTAAAAAGGATTACCATGATTATCAATGTAAATACACATGCATGCCATGGGATTATGATTAAAACACTAATGTACATAATAAATCCAAGCCAAATCCTAATGTATCTATTTTTAGCCAGAAGTAC
The DNA here is from genome assembly GCA_025617745.1 of Heliocidaris erythrogramma. Taxonomy (NCBI): domain Eukaryota; kingdom Metazoa; phylum Echinodermata; class Echinoidea; order Camarodonta; family Echinometridae; genus Heliocidaris; species Heliocidaris erythrogramma. Next base: position 29,637,252 of record CM046853.1, read on the forward strand.
ATGTATAACATCACTTCCTTCTTCAATTTAATTCACTGGTACAATACTTTAAAGTGTACCAATCACCTGAAAAATTAATGTGTGTACAGCTAGAAAATATGAAATCAACTAGTCTACCTACGAGTCACTTTTGCATTTATAGAGAGTGGATGTACATATTGGTATGTAAATGTGCATGCATATATGTAAAGAGGGAATGTACAACATTTGTCGGTAAAAATCACTGGCAAAAACGCTTGATGAAACGCTCCCCTGGTGACAGTTGCTCTCGAGTCAATTTCTAACAAACCAAATTCAGAACTTCAACCTTGGACAGGCCTTGGACTGGCAACCCATGCCTTGTCAGGACCAAAGTCAATAACACTATGTACAAAGTGAATAGTATTTTAGTCTTGCGGTAACGAGAGGGTTAACTCTATACATGTACATGTACCTTTGACAAAGTAAAACCTGCTGCCAATGTAATCACAGTAAACATTAGATAACCAAAAGAAATGCTTGTTTCGGTATCTTGTCTTATCTGCTAAAACCACTTCACATTTCTAACAAAACACCATTTACATATACAGCCCTGGAAAATTTTTTTAGACCAAGCTTCTGTAATAAGGGTACTATAATATGCAAAAAAAATTATAAAAAAATGATTTGTCTTTGTATTTCATTGAATGAATACCAAATTCCAGCAGTTATACCTTGCTTTTATGATATTTTATTTCCTTCTAACCACAAAAATAACACTATCAGTAACCATTCTTGGTCTAATAATATTTTCCATGGCTGTATATTAAAGTACATGTACATTAACTTGCAGTTCAGTTTCTGGACCAGGAAATGAAATAACCCAAACGACCAAGATACAGATCGACAGATGAACAATTTCCTCTGAAAGTCTATACACTACCTGTCCTTCCATGATTGGGAGTTTGCCATCCATTGCCACAAGCTGGTCATAGTATCTGAAAAGAAGGGTGAAGTACATGTATACTTGAATCAATCGATAATATTCATGCATTTGTAAGCTTTCAAGCCATAATATCATTTATTGTAGGAAAGAGTGTATGGATATCTTCCTGTATCATGACCACTCTTAAAATTTGGCAGTCAATAAGGTCATCCAATTTTTAGCCATTGTGAAAGGCAAAATCATTTCTAATTCAGCCATCTGTTTAAACATTAAGAGAAAGAAAGAAATAATAATAGCTACATATTGTGCACGTATCCATCCCAGAGGATGCTCAAGGCGCCTACAAAGATTACCCTGGGCTTAGCCCAGCCGCCCTAAGCAGCTGAAAGCATTCAAGGAAAAAATTCCTACCAGGTACCCATTTCCTACAACTGGGTGGAGAGTGGCAAATGTAGATTAATGTCTTGCCAAAGGATATTAGTGCCGCGGCGGGACTCGAACTACGAGCCATGAGATCCACAGTCCGGTGACGTATCAACAAGACCATGACAAAGCAAGAAAGAAAGAAAGAAAGAAAAGATTTCTAAAACATAAGTTTTGAGCTTTGTCTTTGGCTTAGACAGAAAAAAATGGCATTATTTTTACATAACCTTGCACAACGCACCTCTGTATCACCGAAATTGGCGAGTGCATTCTCCATCTCAAATGTCAGTTTCAAAGGAGCATGATTGCTGGCCCACAATAGCCTGGAAATTTCACTTGATCAAGGTGATAAAGATTCTATTGAAGAAATTATTAGGATGACATTTTGTCATCCTAAAATGGAAAAGGAAGTATTTTCTCAGAATTTAGTTGATTATACTGGTGTTTTTTACCTCTTCCACTTAGACCCGCCACAGCCCAACATAGTGATGGTCCATGAGTGTGGCACAAGGATCATTTTTAGTGATCCTAGTTTTACACACTCATGACATTGTTTTGGGAGTCGTGAATACAAATCTTCAGTTTTTAAGACAGATGATTGTTTTATAACAGTCTAGTTGGGTAAACATTAGGCTGTGAGACACTGAATACTGAATACTGTATATCTAAATTTGGCGTTATCCACACATAGTAATAGCGGTCATACTGACCACTAAGCGAGACGAATGCAAAAATACTACTCATTTTTTATCGCATACATGTACTAAAGGTATGGGGGGAAAAATATAAATATTTCAAATATTTCCTTTCAAATTCAGTTCTTTCAAATCTTACTCTTTAATACATGTAGCTTAAATTGCCATTAGGAAGAACTCCTGATATTTCCAGCATAATCCAAAGTAAAAGTCATGTCCAAAACTGAAGAAATCCCCGCTGATTTTTTTTTGCGATCGCACATAGTTTTTAATCCGCCGATGTTTCAGACTAAACTCGGCCAATACAATTTTGTCTACAAAGAATCTCGGTTACACGCGCGCGCATAGATCTCTATGATCATGCACACGGAAAATCAGGACTTTTAATGTGTGCGATAGGGACCAAATTTTTAACGGGCAAATATTCTTAGAGGAGATATGTCAGCGCTTGCGTACACAATGACTTGTGATACCCCGTTTCGCCAGAATTGACAGTAAATTCCGTATTTCATTTTTGGAATTATCTTTTCCAACATCGGTGAGTTGAATTTATTGTATTTCTTGGATATGTTGGTAACTTTTGTGCAGTGGTGTTTGAAAGTGTTGAGGTGTATGACTGCCTGGAGTCTATACACCAAGTATAGTAATGACGCTATGAGTGGCATTATCGTGGTTGAGAAAACCACCATTCACTCTGCACAGACATGACAGAAGCACTTCATTGCATCACATGCATTGGTGTCCTCATTCCCCGTCCATAAGACTCTGCACGCAAGCGTGTGCGTGCCATCGAATAAGTGGTTTTCTCATCCACGATATACATGTACACTGTAGCCCTAAATTTTAATGATTTAACACAGAAATGTTTGACCCCTAAATTAGATCTAACTTTTAGCTTTAGTCTAACAAGACTAGACTGTTTTCATTATTTGTTTTTACAATTTTAGAATCTTAACAAGACTGCGTCTCATATATGCCTCCGCCTAACTTTAGTTGATGGTTTTGTTCTTGAAATATTGTGATAACCAGAATAAAAAGCCCACAATTACATGTTAATTGACCTCTTGAAATTGATCTTACACCATATATAATCCCAAAGTCTGATCACATTACCCCTCCTAGTCATGTAGTTGAGATATGGTGATAACAAAGCTAAAAATATATTAATTTTACATGTAATGACCTCATGACTTGTCATTTTTAATCATGTGAATTGGGTGTATACCATTTGATGGTAGATGAAATGGTAATTGGACCAATTGATATTGGACCATACATGGTAATTGTACAAAATGGCAAAAAAGATTAGATCAAATGGCTATTGGACTAATTGATATTAGACAGAACGTTAGAGTGTATGATGATTAGACCAAATAGCTTCAATGGACCAAATGGCAATCAACCATTTTAATCCTCTCTATATATGGTAGTGAGCAGCATGTACCATACATGTACATACTTCATAAATTTTATTGAAACAAATGGTCATTAGTCTTAATGGTAATTAAACCAAGTCGTAAGTAGACCAAATGTTCATTATACACAATGGATATTAGACCAAATGGGTGTACATGTACATGTAGATGAAGTGACCTTAGGCCAACTGAAGTTAGATCAGCAGAAATATGGACCACTTTGGTATTGGACTAATTGGGTTTAGACCATTTGATGATTAGATCAAATGGTAAATGGACAAATATATAATGGCTCAAATGGCAAAAAAAATTATTACACAAAATGGCTATAAGTTCAAATGTTTACAGACCAAATGGTTATTGGCATCAGCTGTATTTTGTAAATAGTAACAAGTTTGAAGTTCATACCTCGAAAGGGTTCTTGAGAACAGGAATAAAACCTGAAATTTTAGATGTTGACCTCTATGACCTTTGACCTTCGACCTCTGTACCCCAAAATCTAATCAGATCAAGCGAAAGATGAAACAAAAAAGTAGGATGGACGGACGGACGGACAACCCGAAAACATTAATGCCTCCGGCACCACCTTCAGTGGACGGAGGCATAAGAAGTTTGAAAACGTTTCGACAGAGATGGTCCAACATTAAACAATGAGAAAATTCATTTGTCAAGTAAACCTTTAAATTTTGTATTTGTAAGTTTTTTTTGCTATAACCAGAGTCGAGTCTAGACTAGTCTAAATACATTTACACTGTAGGTACACCCTATCCCTTAACTATACACAGTGCGACAGCGCTGTATGACCTGCCCATTCTCTAGCGTTGTGAACCGCGACTACAAAAGTGCGACTACATGCTTTTCGCTGAAATAACATATTTTTCATCAAAAAATTTAACTAAATAAAACTTCAACTATTGATTGATTGCATTCATTAAGTTAAATTTAGTTAACCAACTTAGAACTTACCAAAAACGATGATTTATTGCGTCATCTGCCTACAGTTGAATGGCAGAATGTATTTCGCGCTGCACTTTTTGAAAGGTCACACCCGTAATATACACAGCACTGTCGCGAAGCGCGACCGCGATGGACAGGTTTTGGCAGTCAAAAGTTGAAATTTTATACCCTGTGGACATTGCCTGATGGCTTGTTCGGGATCGAACTTCAACGAATCCATCCAAGCAATCGCTTTCATGTGAGTATAACGTAAAATTGGAAGTTTAACATACATTTTAAATTAATTTTGTACATTGTTTTTAGTGACATTGAAGGGTGTCGCAACGAAAGTCTACATCAGTCACGTCAATACATGTATGTAATGTATTAGACCAAAAGCTTCAGTCTCTCTGTATCATTGGTTGTTCCGCTGAGACTACGTCTGGCTGCACTAGACCTCCGTACAGAGAGACTGAATGCTCACATATCGCGTAGTGTGTGGACGGTCATATCATTGAATAGTCTCCGCCCATTGACCTCTTTGATAGACGTGATCGTGAGCGCACGCACGTTGTAGACATATGTACAGATAATAGAATTGACCCCGGAACCGGAAGCGGTTCTCGGGAAAGATCGCCATTTTATTATTTCTCTGTGTGTTTGTGTATTGTGTAGCATGCATTCAGTGGCGTACGCGTTAACAGTGCAGTAACCGGAACGCAGCGAACATGGTAGTGAACCGACCTCGTAGCCGGCTGCTAGGTAAGTCCTAATTCTATTTCAAATCGTTAATTTTTGTTATAGATATACCTAAATAAGGTCTAGGCCTAGATCTTTCTAAGTTAAGTAAATAATATCTACCACTTGGTACTTGGTTGATATCCTCCAAAAGACGCTGTAAAGGTGTTTAAACTGGAGGTGTGTCGTGAACGGTCACCTATTTAAGTTGCTGGTTTTGAAATAACTTTAAGTGATGCTTTGAGGGTATTTATAGATGGCTGGCTAACTACTGAAGGGGGCAGGCTATTCCAGTCTTTTATGGTCCTTGGGAAAAATGAGTATGCATACGTCAGTCCTGACTTGATTTACGTTGAACTGTTGATCATGGCCCCGTCTTGCCCGACTTTCCTTTAGTGAAATGTATGTCTTGTAATTTATATCCACAAGACTATGGAGTATCTTATAAAAACAAACAATGCGAGATCTACGTCTTTCCTCTTGAAGCGAGAGCCAACAGAGAGAATCCTTTAAAGCAGTAACACTTGAGTCTCTCCCATATATTCCGGTGATGAATCTAGCTGCTGCATTCTGGACCTTTTCAAGCTGGTTGATGTTTTTGGTTGTATATTAAGGGTCCCAGGCAGAAGAAGCATAGTTAAGGTGGGGTTTAACTAACATGGAATATAACTTCTCCTTCGTTGTGGTAGAAGACTGATAAAAGTTTCTTTTCAAGAAGTTGGGTACTTTCATAGCCTTACATTTGGAATGTTCGACTTGTTTATTCCATCTCATATCGTTCTGTAGGATAATACCCAAGCATCTACTGTGATTGGTCTCCTCAAGTTCGACTACCATCATCTGGTAAGATTTCCTGGTTTGCTTTTTACTCCTAGAGATCCGCATGGTGGTACATTTACTCGGGTTAAAGGTCATTCCCCAGGTCTTGGCCCACACAAGCAAAGCTTGCAGATGCTCCTCGTCTCTGGGAGATGTTATAGTGCTATAAATTAGACAATCATCCGCAAAGAGCCTAGTAGTACTATGCACTCCACTTCCGATGTCGTTTATATGAAGAAGTAAGAGATGAGGCGTGAGAACTGTTCCTTGCGGAGCTCCGCTGAGCACTGTAATCCAATCAGAACATTTTCCGTTCACTACAACTCTCTGGGATCTTTTGGTGAGGAAGGATGTTATCCACTCTTTGGTTTTAGATCGGATTCCATAAAAGTCCAATTTAGTGAGAAGGCTATGATGAGGCATGACATCGAAGGCCTTTGAAAAGTCCAATATTGCCATATCAGTTGTCAGGCCAGAATCAATGTTCTTGGTAAGGTCATGAGTAGTCAAAATGAGCTGGGTCTCACAAGATCTTGCCTTTCGGAAAGCGTGCTGGTTGTCCGAGAGAATGTCCCACTGAGTTGTGAGACATTAAATTTGAATCGATGATGTGTTCCAGCAGTTTACAGCAAACGCATGTCAGTGAAACTGGACGATAATTGGCTGGATTGGTTGTAGGCCCTTTCTTATAGATAGGTGTAATGTTTGCTCTTCTCCAATCTTCCGGGAGGTCGCCCAGGTCAAGAGACTGTTGAAACAAATGCCGCAGTACAGGGGCAATTTCGTCTGCTGCTAGTTTCAAGGCTTGGTTTGGGATTTGATCTGGTCCGATGGCCTTTGAGGTGTCGATGTTCAACAGCAGCTTTCTTACTCCCTCAGCAGGGATGTAGCTACGGTGGGCGGCAGTGGGCGGGCCCGCCCACCACTCACATTTTCCGCCCGGCACTCGGGCTGAAAGTCAGTCTCCCGCCCACCACTATTTCCCCAAACTTGATGTGTATTAATTGCCCCAAAACACACATATATTGATATTGTCCATAAATATTATTTCTTGACTTGTAAGTATAGTACACTCGTATAACCTGAAACTAAAGTGAAAATTAAATAAATTGATTGTAATCCGAACGTACGATAGCTAGCTAGCTACGTATACGCCTCCGGCCGCGCCTCCGGCCGCATCTCCGGCGGCGTCCGCAACCAAGGGCCCGGGGACATATCGCGTGAGGTTGGTTCGCAATAAGATGATTTCCTATTGCAAAGGCAGTCAAATTCACTCAAAGCGTCATTACTATACTTCGTGTGTAGAATCTAGGCAGTCATACACCTCAGCACTTTCCAATACCACTGCACAAAAGTCACTAACATTCACTCAAAATCGGCATTTAATTTAAAAAAACCGACACCAACATATCCATGAAATACAATAAATTCAACTTACCGATGTTGGAAAAGGTAATTTCAAAAATGAAATCCGTAATTTACCGTCAATTATGGCGAAACGGGGTATTGGAGGTCATTGTGTACATTTCCTGATCGCCGCGAGCGCAGACTAGACGTCTCCCCCCAAAAATTTGGTCATTAAAAATTCTGTCCTTATCGCACACACGTAAAAGTCCCAATTTTCTGCAGGCGCGATCGTAGAGATCGATGGTTTGCACGCGATACCGAGTTCCTTTGTGGACAAAATTTTATTGGCCGACTTCAGTCTAAAACATCGGCGGAATGAAAACATGCGATCGTCAAAAAAATCTGCGGGAATTTCTTCGGTTTTGGACATGATTTTGACATTGGATTTTGCTGGAAATATCAGAAGTTCTTCCTAACGGCCATTTGAGGTAGGAGTGAGATTTTTAAGAGCTGAATTTGATAGGAAGTATTTTAAATATTTTTTCCTCCCCCATAGGCTACCTGGCTTTAGTACATGCGATAGAAAATTCGTAGTATTTTTGCATTAGTCCCGCGCAGTGGTCAATATGACCACTATCAGTATTACGTGGTGTGGTCAAGTTGTGGGCACAAAAAAGGAAAGGCGTTACAGAGTGAAAGTGAAGCTGACTTACTAGTACAGCAGAATGAATGAAACAACACAGCTATTTGTTTGTTTTTTATTGCATTTAATTCATTATCCATTTCATACATTTTATTCAGGATAAATAATGACAATGTAGTGTTATAAATAATGATATCTAGTACTAACTAATGCAGTATGAATTTGTTTCAGTTACAGCCATTCATGTGTGACTCATTTAAGTCATTTGGGTATCTAGAAATTGGGATTGTGGGCCTTAAATATTGTATAAGGCAAAAGCTTAGGGGGCGCTGCCCCCTGAACCCCCTCTGCGGCGTTGCCCGGAACCCCTGGTCGATAGTCGTGAAGCTGAGTTCGCTGCGCTCACTCGACTCCACACCTATGCTCCACACGCAGGTCAAAGTCCATGAGGTTGCACCCACCACTAAAAATGCTCTAGCTACAACACTGTCCCTCAGTATCAATGAAAATGGGCGGCATCTCCGGGAAGGGATTCCCAGGCATAATTAGGTTTGAAGTGTGGTTCTGATCATTATTGAAGACGCTTTCGAACTGACTTGAGAGTGCGTGAGCTTTATCCTGATCACTGGTTTAAATCCGGTCATCAACCTTCAGGGGCTGGATACCTACATTATCCTTTCTTCTGGAGCGTATAAACCGCCAAAAGTTCTTGGTGTTAGCACTATCAGTCCCTAATATACTGTCTATGAGCAGCTCTAATGGACTTATTGGCTCGTTCTCGTATTTTTGTGAAGTTAACCCAGTCAAGTTGTTTTCCAGACTGTTTAGCCTTGATATAGGCTTTCTCTTTCTTACTACATAAACGTTTGAGGCTATGTGTAAACCAGGGTTTGCGAATGTTCTCTTTCACTGACTTTTCACTGAAATTATTGCCTTTAGAGTATCTCTGAACCATGTCCAGTTTTCCTCAACGGATTTGGAATTTGGGTCTCTCTCGAAATAGTCTGCGTTTAGATCCTTGGCTTTAGCTTTGAGATCTTCAAGAGCGACATTCTTCCACAGTGATATTTTACGTGGTGGTTTCTTGGGAAGATTGGTAAAGATGGAGAATTTACCGCTGCGAGAGCGCACGCATTTCAACGTACCTATTCTATGGGGAAGGTTGAGAAATGTCAGAAATATTAAAGATTTCCCCTAGACGGTTATTTCTGTCTAGGCCTACAATCATGTACCTACAGTACAGGTATCCCTATGCACAAAAAAATTGAATTCACGCATTAAAAAACAATCATTTGCAGTAGTCTACTAGGAAAAGTGGCATTCTCGTGAAATAAGCCACCCCGCATTCACTTTGTACATGCAGTTTATTGCGTGTAATTGCCCATCTATGATGAGGGTTCACATCCCCCATTGACTTTACACGGCAGTGTGTGTGTGTACACACTCGATGACCGGTGGCTTATTTCACGAGAAGGCCGGAAAAGCTCGAAAACGTCAAGGCTCGAAAACGTCAAAGGTCAATCACACACATTCAGTGAATCACCATGATCACAGACACACTGTGACTGTCAGAAACGACCGTGACTGAAATTCAACACAACAGACGTCCGGTTACATACACAAAACGCAACATATGGGACAACAATACATCATTGCTTACTTTGACAGCATATCCAGAGAATTGGCATGTTTATCCAGTTTCCTGCACACAGTGTTGGTCCTTTGTTTCGAAAAATCCTTGATTTGTTGGGAAAACTCATCCGCTTCTGCTGAATCAGAGTAAGTATTCTTGATAAAGTTTTGTAAGGGTCTTTGAAGCTCCACTTCGGAGCTATTTTTCAGCGATACAGCAAGGAAATTCGCCATTTTGGTAGTCTAACAATTCAGACCCGAATACAAAATTTGGCTCGCCTGTCTACTTCCCGTGCGTGGCGCGTACGTATGTAGAGCAATGTCAGAATTTATTTGTTCGTCAAAATAAGTTTTTGCACTAGACTACGCGATCTTGTATTTTGTTTTTGTGCTTTAGTTAGGTATGACGTTATGCTAGCTTTTCATCACGAGAGCTTTACTCAGCTATTCCCCCAAAATGTATTTAACTTATTATAATGCTCTGAATATATAGAGTTCTGCAGGATGAATAAATGAACGAAACATAATTTCACATAAATAGCCTGTATGAACAGTAGTGTATCCCCAAACTCATACCAGCTCATAATGAGCCAAACATAATTAATTTAATCTTGGGGAAAGGAGGGGGAGGGATGGGGGACAAATTGCCACCTGCCCCCTTCCAGTAATCTTCCAGTGCTGGGGAACATATATGCATCTACACTAATCACATTGGAAGAGATCTTTACAATTTGCAGATAAACAAGATAATTTGAAAGTTCACAGAGTAAAATTTCTGAAAACAGTTGGTTTCTATTAAATTTGACATGCTCGCTAAAAAAATAATCTTGTACGATTATGTCTCATTTACTATTGTAACATCCATTCATCTATCAACTGTCTTAGGAATACAACATACATAAGTGTCGAAGCATTGCTGATTTTGTACCAAATTTTATTTCTTGTTTTAAATTGTGTTGTTCATTAATTACAAATGCAGTTACTTCTTTAAAGCAAAAAAGTATTACAATTTATATTGAATTTCGTCACTATAGGAAGCATGTAAAAGAGTACGAATTTGCATAAGATTTCAGATGTATCACTCAAGTGAACTTCAAAACAAGCATTACAACCGTGATAAAAATACCGGTACTGTTTTCTTCAGAATACTGTAATGTATTATCAAGGATTTGGGATCCTTCAAAATATGCAGCATATTTATTAGCATATTTTTGACAATTCAAGTACTGGTATGTAATAAAATAAATTTTTGAAGATGTATAAAAAACAAATTGGAGAACTCTTGCCAAGTGCTTATCGTCTTGATGTTGATGACCCCATCTTGACATCACGTTATCTTTTAATACCAAATACACTTAACAATACACTCATAATGGTATACAAAAACAGAAAAATAAACTTATCTAAGATAAATGAATTCTTTAATTTACGTTTCATTAGACAAAGTTTACATTTCATTAAATTCATTTGAGTAGTAAAATAATCTAAATTAACTAAATTCTATGTCCTTCCTTTCAGAATCAGCAGACTGCTATATAAATGGAATCACACTATCAATGAGTCATTATTCATTCTCTATATACCAAATGTCCAATTGATGGCTTTACTAAGACTGCTATATAAATGGAATCACATTATCAATGAGTCATTATTCATTCTCTATATACCAAATGTCCAATTGATGGCTTTACTAAGAAAGTTCAGTTCTTCAGATGATATGCATACTTTTATTTCAGTTAATTGTATCATAAAAGTGACAATACTTTATAAATTATGCAGATACATTGCATTCCTTAATATTTATCTTTTCATACAGTAACCAGTGTACACACTATATCAGTTAAATAAGCTGATCAGAAATAATCAATTCTGTCAATAAAATTTTGTCATAAAGATAAAAAGTAGAAATTGCTGTAATCTAGAAATAAATTATTTACATCTGACGTAGACATTATTCTGCTGTGAAGGAACAGGAACATAATCTAACTATAAAATGCAATGCATTAAAAAATGACCTGAAATCTACTACACCAATATATTCAACATAATCATACTGAAATTGGATAAAAGTTTTCAATTCTTTAAAAAATATATATTACAATGATTTGATTCCGCAAAAATTGTTGCTAAATTCACAACAGAACTTAAAATCATTTTTAAAACCTGTGAGAATCCTCAAAGGCAACCTGGACCCAAGAAAAAAATTGCAATAAAAGTTTTAAAAAATAAGGAAATTCGGACAGCTATTTATTTGTGATATCATTCTGAATATAAAGATCTTTCTCTCTCTTATTGGATATATATTGGGATCTCGGTCATGAAAATGTAATATCATAGCATCACTTTTAGTATTTACAAATTATTTTCAACATCTGATATAATGAAAATATATGAATACAAAATTACTCCAAATCTCCCTTTTTCTTGATGTGTTATATACATATATAAAAAAACCTACATACATGTACAATAATTTGCACAAAGCACATACAGATAAAGCAGGTAACTATTAAAATAGCTTGGACAAAGGCATAGGGAGATCTGTGTTGGGGGAAAAAAACAAAATGTTTTTTTTATCAGACGTTGGAATTTTTTTCCCGTACCTTTTTCAACAATGATTGAACTGCCAAAAAGAGGTTCTTCATATCAATGACAGTAACATCAAAAAGTACCAAAGCACTTTATGAATTCTCGCTACCCCAAATACGCAATTTCGCCAACAGATGGCGTTTGTCATGCAAACCACGCATGCGACAATATCCCGATTGGGTCGACAAGTGCTTGTCTTTTTGCATTGAAAATGTACACAGGTATTACAAAAATCCTAGAGTTTGAGTAAAAAAATTAAGCATTTTAGCACTCATTTTATCCATAAGCCGTAGTATTTCAATATGGACCGGAAATGAAGTTGACGAAGACGCGGACCATTTCCATGCATAATACTGCCCTCTACATAGAAAAATTGCATATTTGAGGTAGCGAGAATTAAAGACTTGGAGAGAAATCAAACATACCAATATTTCAAAATAACTAGCTCATATTAGATTACCTGGAAAAAGATGTAAGTTTTGAGTGATTTTTTGAAAGTGGCAAGACAGATTATTTCTCTGATATCATATGTGATCTAAACATTGAACAATCAAAAACTTTCTTATTCTATGTTCAATTTTAAAGATCACATTGCAAGAAAATCACAAATATGGCAATTAATGTATCACTAGAAACTGGGAAGCTTACAAATGGCAATCGTATAAGTTTTATGTCAACTGCGTATCTGATGATTATAAAAACATAAATAAAAGCTCTTCTAAGCATCTGGAATATCCGAGGATTCGCCAGAAATATAGCGATGTTTTGATGTCGTCACACAAGGGATCGATCCTGCTTAAGCAGACGACGTCCTATAATGAATGAACGTAATTGCAATGCAATTATTTATCAAATTATAAAGAGTTTGGTATATTTAACATGACCTTATTTCACACCATTCTAAAAGGGAAAGTGAAACTGATTCTGATAACTAAAACCGTTTGATTGTAAATACACAGGAGAAGGGTCAGCCCTCCGAATAATATCACAGATTGTATTCGTTCCCTCTTGAAACGCCGAACATGCCCCGGTGCAAGCAGCTGAAAATACAATGGCGTCTTATTTTGTTTACAAGTGACTGATTCCTTTATTTTTTTAACGCTGCATTTTTCATCAAAATAATACCATACACAAAGTTAAGAGTGAGGCAACAGACTAACATTAAGACTGATGCTAGTCAAGTAAGAGAAATAAGTGAAGAGGAGATGACAAAACAGGCACTGAAAAATGTGTAAGATGTTATGGGACATCGTCTGCTTAGACAGGACTGGTCCTTCGTGTGTCGTCACACATCTCAGCAGCGTTCAAGGAGCTCTTCAGCTGCTATATCGGGGGCTGTATTTTACCGTTTTATAATTGATAATAATCATTAATTCAAATGTTTCCAAGCGTTGAATTTGGATAACCTTGTATAATTTATGCCATCTATGCAATAATAAGTATTAAGCCAATATTTATTTTGATGGAATTTTCTTGCAATGTGATCTTTAATAACTTTTTTTTATTAGTCTACTTCTGCTCAGACCAGCATTGCATAAAGGTTTAATTTCCCTTTCATGAAAATGCAGTACTTCTAAAGTAATCATATTCTTCATGAAGATATAGAATTTCAGAGCTGGTATCTTTTACAGACTTCCACCTCCAGACAACTACAGGGTTCTACCCCCTTAACTTGACGTATGGTGTAGGTGTCCTGGTTTAGGTGTCTTGGTAGGTGTCAGGATGTATAGAGGGTAGTTCTCATGGGTCAGGGGTAGTTTTCCTAGATCCATGAAACACACACATCTCTACACATACAAATAGAACATGAGGTCATAAAAATGAATATATGTACATACATGTACATAACACAAAAGGGCCAAATGTACTATATGTAGGTGAATATAACCCTAGACCATTATCCCATGATTCTATTCTTTTCTCTTTCTTTTCTCTTTGGTATGCATACTGGTGGCCTCACCCTTCGAACTGTTCTTGAGATATTGCAAAAGAAATTGTTACCGGATGGACATAATACAACCCCCCTATCACAATGCTTCTGGTAACGTCTTCAATGTCATGGCATACAAAAAGCAAAGGAGAAGAAATGTTCTGATTATTGCACAAACATCATGTATTACAGTCTCATTCATTACGTGCACATTGTTGAAATGCTTCCACTATGCCCTCAGCTGGTTTAGACAGTCCAACATCAAGCAAATTCACAAACAATGCTACCACTACTCCTTTGGGAATATGAGAAGCACTTGGTGATTCACTGTCAAATTGACTACTCTTATCAGACAAGTCTCTTTTTTCGCACTCTGCATTATTGCTAGTTCTATCACTATAGACATGGGTTGGAGCTATACTCAGCATGCTACTAAAGCCCATAGCTCCACCACTATGTGCTACAAAATGGCGCGTGGGTCGACATTGTCCATGATTCTGCTCTTTCTCTAAGACCGTCCAGCCCATTGCGTAGCAGTACTCGTTGGTGGGTTTCGATTTGGCAATGGGAACAGGCTTCCAGATTGTTTCCACTGTGTCCTTCTTCAAGTAACCAGGGAGGAGAGTTTGATCTGCAATGATATCAATAAATGTTATAGGTATATATGTTGCACGAGATATAGCAAGTATATAAATAGCATTTGATTATCTACACGTTAACCTTACAAAATGATTTTAAAAAACAAGTTGGAGAAAATATGTATAACCAAACAGTTATGTTAGATATAAACTGTTATCTTTCATCTTTGGGTATGCTGAAATAATTTCAAATTTTATACTGATCTCCAATTGCAGGTTCAGAATGATTAAACATGAAAATTGATATCTTTGGTCTTGGCTCTACATAATTTAAATAAAATTCTTTTTAACACTTAGATGTTGTACCAAAAATAAACGCATTTCCTTTTGTCTGCCCCTGAAAAGCAGTTAAGCCATTATTACCAACACATATCTAATCATAAACAAGTACCCTGGTATATATACCCTGGTATATATACCCTGGTATATATACCAGGGTACTTATTTGCAACGTTTTCTTTAATTGGTAGTAATAACCCCACTATTTTCTGTCTATTAGTAGGGATAGTAGGGATTTTCTTTTTAAAAGAGAGGATTAAATCAATTCATTTCATTTGGTCTTTCATTTTCAGCTCTTTTCTGCAAGTAGTCTGTTGTACTCTCTGTCTCTCTCTCCCTCTCCCTCTCCCCCTCCCTCTCTCTCTCTCTATTTAAACCTGATGGAGAGTGGCCCTGGCCCCTGGGAAAACCTGTTGGTAATGTATGTCACATGAAAATGTGATCTGCTGGCTTACATCTAATAGTAATTTTCAAACTGGAAATAACTTTCACATTTTCATATAATTATTAAACTCCATACTTTGGAAATGAATATCTAAATTCTTGCTCACCTTGCTTGTGGTTGGCTGTATGTTGATAGCTGTAAAGCATTACATTGCCAAACTTGATCAAGTCTTCCACCGTTGAGAGATAGCCCCCTCCAGCCCACTTGTAAGACAGATCAACATAAGGGCAGTTCTCCAGCTTTCCATTCTTATTGTAGCGGTAGCCTCTGAAATTAGCATCGCATACTGTTAGTCTCATTACAATGGACTCGAAATGACATATCACATACATGCAAGAAAAGTCACAAAAAAGTCAATGCAAATTGCACACCTTTATCTAGGGCACTACTGAGAATATCTTCTCCAAGATTAAAAGAGCAGGTCTAAACCAAGTCAATTTTGGTGATTACTTTTTTTCTTTGATTTGCAAACCCATACTGTCATCAAATCTAATAATAAACAAGTACCCTGGTATATATACCAGGGTACTTGTTTGCATTTTCCATCCTAACATATTAGGATGGAAAATGCAGTTTTCTTTATTTGGTAGTAATAACCCCACTATTTTCTGTCTATTAGTTGGGATAGTAGTGATTTTCTTTTTTAAAAAGAGGATTAAATCAACTCTGGTGAATAAATCCATGCAAATAAGCAGAACAGATGATAATATCTTCTCCTTTTTTTTTAAATTTAAGCAGAAAACTTCAAAAATAAGGAAATTTACCTTGCCCTGTTGTATATGAGAGGTATATGTTTGTCAGGTACAGTCTCTGTTAATCCCATTTCACGTAGCATTATCCTCATGTATGTCACAAAGTCTTTCCCAGAAGCTCCTTCAACTACAGCACTAACCAATGTAAAGCCATGGGTGGTGTACAAGTACTTTGACCCTGTAATGTAAAACATGATAAATATAAATTTAACAGTAGTTGAGGAATTGATTCTGCTAGCTATACTGCATTATTCTCCAAAGGGAAATACCAGTATGTAAACTATTTCAATCGTTTTGTTCTTAATAATGAATAACTTGAAACTCATTCAAAGGATCTCAACTTTTTTTTTGTGTGAACGACAGGACATCTATGATACATAAAAACCATGCTGGAAATTCCTATATTTACGTTAACAGGAGGACTTACAAGAAGAAAAGTATCAATGTCACCTTTATCATTTACCAATATGAAAATTGGAGTAATTGTGTTGCTTTGTTATGGAGCATCAATCACATAAAAAAAATTAAACTTAATTTTCGTTGCTCTGTCATTTAAGTTTTATGAATTTTTGGTGAGCATAAAATTAAAGTATCAAATGCAAAATCTACTTTTTCAGGCAATTACACTTATAATGGAAACTTCACAAATGACAGTCTAGATAGTGGTATGCAATCTATCATGTAATTTGGATTATTTTTATTGATCTTTGCAATACTGCTGCATTTCCAAACTAGAATATCACTGAAGGTGATTAATACCCCTGCCCCAATGTGTGTGCCAAATTTCCTGAGCATTGCTCCAAAAATGAGGAAGTGGTTTGATCCGCAATATTTTCCCCTGATTTATTGCCATATGTCGTTACCATGGCAATGCAGTTTCTGACACATTAAACAAATATGTCTTGCACATCTTCATCCCCAAGACAAACGTGTGTGCCAAATTTCATGAGCATTGCTCAAAAAATTGAGGAAGTAGTTCGATCCGCAAGATTTCCCACTGATTTATTGCCATAATATGCCGTTGCCATGCTGTTACCATGGCAACACATTTCCGACACATTAAAAGAATGCATCTTGCACATCTTCCTTCCCAAGACCAATGTGTGTGGCGAATTTCATGAGCATTGCTCGAAAAATGAGGAAGTAGTTCAATGCGCAAGATTTGCTACGGACTGACCGACCTACCGCCCGCCCGACCGTATGCTAATACCTACATAATAGATTAAAGGTTGCCTAAGGGAAGTTGATTCAACAAAGGTACCAACATGTAACCTGTATAAACCCTTACCTGGTTTGTGCATCAGAGGGTCACCTTTAAACAATTCCAGAGCGCTGGTGACAGTCTTGAATTCCTTCTTTGATTTCATTTCATCAAAATTTGCCTCAGATTTTGCAGTACTGTTCTCTTCATTCTTTCCCTTGCCTTTTGTCTTATTTGTGTCATTGACGTTTTGTTTTGTTGTCGCCCCCTTTTCAGCAGGCTTACTACTGTTGTCCCCTTCATTGTCTTCAGCAGTCTTGCTCTCATCTGTTTTCTTCTTCTTCATGTATGATTTATCATAGTGTCGGATACCTCCCAGGTGAGACACAATATGCCTAGTGGTGAGAACAACCTGATAGATAAAAGTTCATACAATATTTAGTTTGTTAGAATTTCACTTCTAACCCCCTGATTTAATTTTAATTTAACATGTACTTTCAATGGATTTGATCCGCAGTAATTTTGTTCTTAGCCTGGAATGGGTTATCAAGATACTCTACATCTGTTCATCCATAGTCACTTAGAAGAAGGGCACAGATGAATACCTAACATAACAAGCAAACAAGCAAAAGATACGACTGTGTCTTCAATATGCCTCCGCTTGTATTCAGATAATTCCTGATCACCTACAAGTATAATATAGTTGATGCGCATTCATCAAATGGTTATTGCGAAATCGTGATTTAAAACACTAAATGACCTCTGTGACCTCCTTATCCCAAAATCTAATCAGTTCATCTTTCTATGGGGATACATACTGGTACCAAGTTTGAAGTTCTCACCTCAGATAGTTCTTGAGATATCGCGGTAACGGTGCTAAAAACCAGTAATTCCATGTAATTTCATGTAAATTGACCTCTGTGACCTCTGAACTTTGACCTACCTACCCCAAAATCTAATCAGTTCCTCTTTCTATGGGGATACACACTGGTACCAAGTTTGAAGTTCTTACCTCAAACAGTTCTTCAGAAATCGCGGTAACAGTGCTAAAAACCAAGAATTTCATGTAATTTCATGTAAATTGACCTCTGTGACCTCCTTATCCCAAAATCTAATCAGTTCATCTTTCTATGGGGATACATACTAGTACCAAGTTTGAAGTTCTTACCTCAAACAGTTCTTGAGATATCGCAGTAACGAGGCTAAAAACCAGTAATTCCATGTAATTTCATGTAAATTGACCTCTGTGACCTCTGAACTTTGACCTACCTACCCCAAAATCTAATCAGTTCCTCTTTCTATGGGGATACATACTGGTACCAAGTTTGAAGTTCTTACCTCAAACAGTTCTTCAGAAATCGTGTTAACGGTGCTAAAAACCAAGAATTTCATGTAATTTCATGTAAATTGACCTCTGTGACCTCCTTATCCCAAAATCTAATCAGTTCATCTTCGTATGGGGATACATACTAGTACCAAGTTTGAAGTTCTTACCTCAAACAGTTCTTGAGATATCGCAGTAACGAGGCTAAAAACCAGTAATTTCATGTAAATTGACCTCTGACCTTTGACCTACTTACCCCAAAATCTAATCAGTTCATCTTTCTATGGGGATACATACTGGTACCAAGTTTGAAGTTCTCACCTCAGATAGTTCTTGAGAAATCGCGGTAACGGTGCTAAAAACCAAGAATTTCATGTTATTTCATGTAAATTGACCTCTGTGACCTCCTTGTCCCAAAATCTAATCAGTTCATCTTCGTATGGGGATACATACTAGTACCAAGTTTGAATTTCTTACCTCAAACAGTTCTTGAGATATCGCAGATACATACTGGTACCAAGTTTGAAGTTCTCACCTCAGATAGTTCTTGAGATATTGTGGCAACGGTGCTAAAAACCAGTAATTTCATGTAAATTGACCTCTGACCTTTGACCTACTTACCCCAAAATCTAATCAGTTCATCTTTCTATGGGGATACATACTGGTACCAAGTTTGAAGTTCTCACCTCAGATAGTTCTTGAGATATTGCGGTAACGGTGCTAAAAACCAGTAATTTCATATAATTTCATGTAAATTGACCTCTGTGACCTCTGACCTTTGACCTACTTACCCCGAAATCTAATCAGTTCATCTTGGTATGGGGATACAGTCTAGTACCAAGTTTGAAGTTCTTACCTCAAACAGTTTTGAGATATCGCAGATACATACTGGTACCAAGTTTGAAGTTCTCACCTCAGATAGTTCTTGAGATATTGCGGCAACGGTGCTAAAAACCAGTAATTTCATGTAAATTGACCTCTGACCTTTGACCTACTTACCCCAAAATCTAATCAGTTCATCTTCGTATGGGGATACAGTCTAGTACCAAGTTTGAAGTTCTTACCTCAAACAGTTCTTGAGATATCGCAGATACATACTAGTACCAAGTTTGAAGTTCTTACCTCAAACAGTTCTTGAGATATCGCAGTAACGAGGCTAAAAACCAGTAATTTCATGTAAATTGAGCTCTGACCTTTGACCTACTTACCCCAAAATCTAATCAGTTTATCTTTCTATGGGGATACATACTGGTACCAAGTTTGAAGTTCTCACCTCAGATAGTTCTTGAGAAATCACGGTAACGGTGCTAAAAACCAAGAATTTCATGTTATTTCATGTAAATTGATCTCTGTGACCTCCTTGTCCCAAAATCTAATCAGTTCATCTTCGTATGGGGATACATCCTAGTACCAAGTTTGAAGTTCTTACCTCAAACAGTTCTTGAGATATAGCAGATACATACTGGTACCAAGTTTGAAGTTCTCACCTCAGATAGTTCTTGAGATATTGCGGCAACGGTGCTAAAAACCAGTAATTTCATGTAAATTGACCTCTGACCTTTGACCTACTTACCCCAAAATCTAATCAGTTCATCTTTCTATGGGGATACATACTGGTACCAAGTTTGAAGTTCTCACCTCAGATAGTTCTTGAGATATCGCGGTAACGGTGCTAAAAACCAGTAATTTCATATAATTTCATGTAAATTGACCTCTGTGACCTCTGACCTTTGACCTACTTACCCCAAAATCTAATCAGTTCATCTTCGTATGGGGATACAGTCTAGTACCAAGTTTGAAGTTCTTACCTCAAACAGTTCTTGAGATATCGCAGATACATACTGGTACCAAGTTTGAAGTTCTCACCTCAGATAGTTCTTGAGATATTGCGGCAACGGTGCTAAAAACCAGTAACTTCATGTAAATTGACCTCTGACCTTTGACCTACTTACCCCAAAATCTAATCAGTTCATCTTTCTATGGGGATACATACTGGTACCAAGTTTGAAGTTCTCACCTCAGATAGTTCTTGAGATATCACGGTAACGGTGCTAAAAACCAAGAATTTCATGTAATTTCATGTAAATTGACCTCTGTGACCTCCTTATCCCAAAATCTTATCAGTTCATCTTTCTATGGGGATACATACTAGTACCAAGTTTGAAGTTCTTACCTCAAACAGTTCTTGAGATATCGCAGTAACGAGGCTAAAAACCAGTAATTTCATGTAATTTCATGTAAATTGACCTCTGTGACCTCTGACTTACTTACCCCAAAATCTTATCAGTTCCTCTGTCTATGGGGATGCATACTGCATGGTACCAAGTTTGAAGTTCTTACCTCAAACAGTTCTTCAAAAATCGTGTTAACGGTGCTAAAAACCAGTAATTTCATATAATTTCATGTAAATTGACCTCTGTGACCTCTGACCTTTGACCTACTTACCCCAAAATCTAATCAGTTCATCTTCGTATGGGGATACAGTCTAGTACCAAGTTTGAAGTTCTTACCTCAAACAGTTCTTGAGATATCGCAGATACATACTGGTACCAAGTTTGAAGTTCTCACAGATAGTTCTTGAGATATTGCGGCAACGGTGCTAAAAACCAGTAATTTCATGTAAATTGACCTCTGACATTTGACCTACTTACCCCAAAATCTAATCAGTTCATCTTTCTATGGGGATACATACTGGTACCCAGTTTGAAGTTCTCACCTCAGATAGTTCTTGAGATATTGCGGCAACGGTGCTAAAAACCAGTAATTTCATGTAAATTGACCTCTGACCTTTGACCTACTTACCCCAAAATCTAATCAGTTCATCGTTCTATGGGGATACATACTGGTACCAAGTTTGAAGTTCTTACCTCAAACAGTTCTTGAGATATCGCAGTAACGAGGCTAAAAACCAGTAATTTCATGTAATTTCATGTAAATTGACCTCTGTGACCTCTGACCTTTGACTTACCCCAAAATCTAATCAGTTCCTCTTTCTATGGGGATACATACTGGTACCAAGTTTGAAGTTCTTACCTCAAACAGTTCTTCAAAAATCGTGTTAATGGTGCTAAAAACCAGTAATTTCATATAATTTCATGTAAATTGACCTCTGTGACCTCTGACCTTTGACCTACTTACCCCAAAATCTGATCAGTTCATCTTCGTATGGAGATACATACTAGTACCAAGTTTGAGGTTCCTACCTCAAATGATTCTTCAGATATCGCGGTAATGAAAAGTGGGACGGACGGACAACCCGAAAACATAATGCCTCTGGCACCCATCTTCGGTGGGCGGAGGCATAAAAAGTCCTCTATGCATTCCCTATAACTGCGACATATTAATATATAACTGATTATCATTTTCTACTGCACCCAAAATTTCTTTCAATTGACATTTGACCACACAAAACCCAGAGATTTATAGACTAGAAATTTGTTTCTCCAAATATTGTTGGAACCCCCCCCCCCCCCCAAAAAAAAAAAAACAAAAAAAAACAACCAACTTTGAATTATGCAGGAACATTGTGTTCTACTTTTTTTTTAATTTATTGTTTTTTAGATTGATTTTATTTCTGCGTTCAATAGCATGATACAAAATATAGTAATACATGTGTTACAGATTTAAAATATATATATATATATATATATCAACATATTGTCAGAAGTTAACAATTTACTTCTTGAACACAAATAAAATATGTATACAATATGGAAAGTTAACATTTTACAATTAACAGGATTTGTGAACGCAGGATTTGTGAACTTTTTACACACTTCAAACTCATATATTCCTATGAGTGTTATTTCACAGTACAAAATCAGAGAAAGAATTATATATCAAATAAATGCAGTATTATGAATTACATGCCTACACATGTTTCACATAAACTTAAAAATATGACTGTCTATGAAACAAGTAAATTTTGTACCTTTTCGCCATCCAATTCCTTCACTGGAAACGACGGCACATATTCTTGGACGGGCTTGTCTAGATCCAGTTTCCCTTCTTCCATGAGCCTAGCAACTGCTGTCATTGCCAACGACTTACTAATACTTGCTATGCGGAACACGCTGTTGGGCCTGCATGGAGTTCTGTTCTCAACATCTGCGTATCCAATCCCTGCATGGGTGACACAAATATAGATACTATTAGTTACCCCCTGCTTGTTCACGAAATACGGGCAAATATCTATGGTCTGGTGCCATATTCCACGAGGCCGGAGGCCGAATGGAATATGGCACCAGACAGACCGTAGATATTTCCTGTATTTCGTGAGAACAAGCAGGGGGTAACGATTTTATCTTTTTAAGTGTAGATCTTCATGAATTCTGTAGTGAGCTTCACTGCCGGAAACTTTCAAAATTGAGGTTGTCATAGTCCTCGCTGTCCTCACTTTCTTCTTATTATGCCCTGAGGGCCCGGGCGGCCTTTGCATTGGCCTTTATTGTATTTTTGGGCGTTGTGGTAACTTTCTTCTCGTTGATTTCTTCCCGCGACTGATGTTGAAATCGCCGGCTGTCAGCCATGTTTGTTGTCTGCATGCAAAAATATCAAGCGCATACATGCGCGCAGCGCAGCTAGCTGTGATGATAACGTCATCACGGATACAGGAAATATTCAGGGATGGATTTAGCGCATGCGCACAAATATCAACAAGAATGCAAAACATAAAAACAACAACAGCGATATATGACCTCATTCACGGAATACAGGAAATATTCGGTGGATGGTCCGTATTTGGGTCCGTATTTGTGACCGAGTACACGGGTAATAGGGGATTTTATCAAAGACATGATTGACCAATGAGATTACAGAATTCATGATCACTAAAAGATAAAAATCCATATCATTGTCGGAAATGACTGTAACACTCAGTATGGTGATAAATATAGGATATCAAAATGCCTAGGCCTACATGTCCAGTTGGTGTGGGGTAGTATCATCGGGATAAATCGTTTTACTATATATAATATTTTGTTTTTATGTAAAAACATCTCTGTGCACCAATGTCATCGAACAATTTTCTAATGTTTTTCTTGAGGCTAGTTGGCCTTGCACTTTTGCTAATTTTGATATGAAATTGGAAAAGGCTACAGAGGCTATGAGGGTGCACTTTTGATATTATACATACAGGAGCCATACATATATAACAGTGATCCTTTAAGTATTTCTAGAGAGAAAAAGAGCTTGAATGCAAAATAAAATAAAGTATCTCAGAGACCTCAGCAAGCTCTTGACAATGAAACAATGAATGATTTTACATGTTCAATGTATACATGTAGAGCTTCTTCAAACAGATTATAATAAGCATGTATAGGTTATTTCACTTTCTTTGTCTATACAACCTAGTACAAGTACAACCTACCTTCACTCCATACCAGCTTGCCATCAACACTGACTGCAGCTACAATTCCTGGTGCACCAACCTCATCCTTCATTCAAAAGTAAGAAAAACAAGAAATGAGTGAAAGGTTGCTAAAAATCAGGGAAAATTAAAATTCAAAAATATAAAATATAAGTTCTCATCCAATGGGGTCTGAGAGTATGTAAGAAGGGTTGAGGGGCTTGTGGGGCTGTCTTGACTTGAGAATAAAAGGTCATTAATATAAAGAGAGATAAAGGTAAATATGAAAGTAAGCAAGATCTAGGTTCAAAGTTGCAATTAAAGGAACACAAATTATAAATACATTTAAGAAACTGAGCATTCATTTCATTTGATCTTTCATTTTCAGCTCTTTTCTACAAGTCATCTATTGTACTCCCCCCCCCCCCCTCTCTCTCTCTCTCTCTCTCTATTTAAACCCGATGGAGAATGGCCCTGGCCCCTGGGAAAACCTGTTGGTAATGTATGTCACATGAAAATGTGATCTGCTGGCTTACATCTAGCAATTTTCAAACTGGAAATAGCTTTCACATTTTCATATAATACTGCCCAAGGTTTGGGATTGTAAGTAAATTTTTTAAAGACAAATCTTGGACTATGATACTGAACGATGAAATTTCACAAGGATATGCTTGGCTGGTTAATATGCAGAACTCTCCAAATGAACAATAAACAATCTAGAGTAAATCCTATAGTTGCTTTTCCCATACTAAATGTAAAAGCAGGATGAAGGCTATGGGCTTTATAGCTAAATTGGCTCTTTTATTTGGCAGCACAAAGAGCATCCAGATGTTCTTTTGTAGTTGTTATTTGGTACTTAGAAGCAATTTTACTCCCAGAACAGATTATTTGTTGCTGTTTAGTACACTTTGAGAGTATGCAGCAACTTAGTTACACAAATGCAAAGCAATCATCTTCCATCTGAAACCACAGGTTGTTGATGTTGGGTTTGTTTTCAATTTACAGAATACACATTATTCTTGCAAATTAGTGGTTTGGGTCATAAATGAGACCATTCCCAATGAGCTAAAACACTTCATTTATCTAAGAATACCTTTGCTCTTTGTAGAAGATCCCTGGATCTCTTGATTGCCATTTCAAACTTTCTTGAAGATTCAATGATGCTATCATCCTTAATATTCCTGTCTCCTTCTTGGCATGATGCTACAAGTCCTCCAATGTCAGTAGGTGCAGTGATTCCCTTAGCCCTTCTCACTTTGTTCGAAGTGACATAACGGTAGGCTGTAAAGGCTCCGCCTGCCATCAGACCTAAGGAGAGGATAAGTTTGTAACCATGTCCAGTCCTGCCAGATGTATACCTTGACCCTGGGGAGAGTGTTGTGACACCCATCTTGGCATCTGATGTGAGACGTTGTACTTATGGAGCTTGTTAGGTAGTTGTTTGTCTCCAGTCCAAAGGCAACATTCTCCCAGGTTTGAAGGTGACAAGGAGGCTAGGGCAAGGGGTGATAAGGACAACATCATGGTTTCCAAATGAAGATCTCAAAGGAACTGGAGAAAAGGAAGTAAATCATGGATCAAGGCATTGAAATTGGAGAGACAGAAAAATATTTCAAGCATATTTCAAAGTAGGGCTACAGATCTAAATCAAAGTATAAATTTTGCATATCAAACATCAAAGAATCATAACATAGTAAGAATAAACATACATGTAAATGTATCTATCAATTCTGGATTATAATTGAAGAAAACTGATTTTTGCACCAAAATTTTGCAGTTTAGCTTTGAGCAGTAACCTACTGCTTAGGCCCCGTGTTAAAGTGCGGCCCGCGAAACAATTTCATGCGGCCGCTCATAGTAAAAAATCAATAATTTCTTGTTTTATGTACATGTATAATTGTGGATACATAATGTATCATCGTAACTATCGGTATTAAGGCATCATTTCTTTGGCTCCCTTGCTCGGGAATAGTATATCATAATTGCAGTCCCTTAACCCGAGAATATAACAAATACCCGACATTCGTGCACCCATCACCTCATTTTTCGGGCAGTGTAATATCTCTTTGTAACTTTTATATCTCATCTAATTCAGCACATTTTGATGACATTTTTTTTTTCCTCAAATGTCAATGATAATACACAATGTAGACTATTCGGGTAAGAGACGTACGTTTCTATGTATGTAAATTAATACTCAGAGGCCCGCAACGTAATTTTCATGAATATTTTTGGCCTGCCTGACAAAATAATTAAGAACCAGTCCCAGGGCTTACGCCCTCGATCTAGATTATGAGAAAGAGAATGGACTCTGATCCGATTTCATTTTACAATGAATAAGGTAGATTTTGGCTTGAACACAATTTTAAAGTTCTTTTGTACACAGTATTTTGTGGTATTATCATCATAAAATTGAAAATTAAACACTTTCTTCACTCCATAATGCACACTGGTATTATAAACTATTAATAACGCACTGACTTGTTAGAGTTTCATTTCGTCACATGCATGCACGCTTTCCTTGGTAACTGCCGGCCTAGACAGAAATATCTGTCTGTTTGGTCTTTGGAGTTTTCTAACAGTTTTTGACTTCTGAATCTGAGGCTCTCCGATGTAGGAGGGATTTGGCGAAGCCAGACATACATGTAGTCGCTATCAGCGGAGCCAATCCCAGAATGAAATAAGACTGCGGGTCGGTCTTAGCCGGTTTTTTGTAAGATGAAGTGGTAATATGGGTTGGAAGATGAAGATTTTACTTATTTAAAGCATGCTGAGGCCTAGACAGAAAAATCCGTCTGTTTGGAGTTTTATAACATTTTCTGACTTTAGTTTAGAGGTTCTCCTCCAAGGGATTCCGTGAAGCCAGGTCTACGTAGTCTCAGCGGAGCATATCCCCAAACGAAATAGACCGATTTTTCGGTCCAGCAGAGGCCAGGCCCAGGAAGGGTGGTTTGCACGTTTGCAACACTTGCGGAAACCATCACTATGTGGGTGTGGGACTGTGTCAATTTTGGCGGTGGTCACGACCTCCAAGCCGATTTTTTTGGCTATTTCCTGGCATCTACTAATGCAATGGAGACCATAAAAAGCCGCGAAGCGGCGATGTCCGCGAGCCAATTTTTTTTTTTATTTTGAACCCCCGTAAGTGATGTTTTCCTGACATAAAACGCAATGGACTGATGGAGACCATAATGTCCACAAGCCGCATAGCGGCGAGCCGATTTTTTTGCTATTTTGAACCCCCGTAAGTGATGTTTTCCTGGCATATCTACTAGTACTAATGCAATGGAGACCATAAAAAGCAGTCCATGATAACGTGTGGGTCTGGACATATTATGATGGCGTTTTTCTATGCACATTAAATTTTTACTTGGCAGCCCAAGGGGGGGGTTTAAACCCCCTACCCCCCCCCCCCCCCCCCCCCCCCCCGAAGATCCGCCACTGCCGGGAGATTGCTTCCCATGAAATGTATTGGTGTAGGCCTATCATGCCTATGGCTTTGATCATTGATGTTCAAAATCAAATGTCATATTTGAGTCTGTACTGACTGCCTGTACTCTGTAGTGCATGGCCATGGACTCTGGAGTTAGCACACACACCATCATGGCATGCAAACACTGAAACAAAAGTGAAAGAGCACTGCACTGATGACCTGATGACTGGGGTCTGAGGCTGAGCTGATAATACTAATTCATTGAGCATGTTGAGTGTCTTCCCTTTTTTCATGATCATGACGATATTAAATAACCAGAAAAAAAAATCCAACTTACTTTAAAACATATGGCTATATCCACTTACGGGTACATTACTGTAAAATAGTTGGTATTTTCTGTCGCATGTACTAAACTTTAGTCTAAAGGTATGGGGGGGAAAATAAGATAAATATTTTAAATACTTGCTTTCAAATTCAGCCCTTAAAAATCTCACTCCTACCTCAAATGGCCGTTAGGAAGAACTTTTGATATTTACAGCAAAATCCAAAGTCAAAATCTTGTCCAAAACCAGAGAAATCCCCGCCGATTTGTTTCGCGATCGCGTGTTGTTTACAAACTGCCGATGTCTTAGACCAAAATCGGCCAATATAATTTTTGTCCACGAAGAAACTCGGGATCGCAAGGGCACATCGATCTTTACGATCGCGCACACAGAAAATCGGAACTTTTCCGTGTACGCCATATATAGGGACCGAATTTTTGAGGACAAAACTCTTTTGGGGAGATGTCAGCGCCCGCGGCGACCAGGAAATGTACACAATGACTCCGATAGCTCGTTTCGCGAGAATCAACAGTAAATTACGGATTTCATTTTTGGAAATATCTTTTCCAACATTGGTGAGTTGAATTTATTGTATTTCTTGGATATTTTGGGGTCGGTTTTTGAAAATTAAATGCCGATTTTGAGTGAATATTGGTGACTTTTGTGCAGTGGTGTTTTAAAAAGATGAGGTGTATGACTGCCTACATTATACACACGAAGTATAGGAATGTA
This sequence comes from Heliocidaris erythrogramma, assembly GCA_025617745.1. Taxonomy (NCBI): domain Eukaryota; kingdom Metazoa; phylum Echinodermata; class Echinoidea; order Camarodonta; family Echinometridae; genus Heliocidaris; species Heliocidaris erythrogramma. Next base: position 29,665,797 of record CM046853.1, read on the forward strand.
GCTCTATGAGTGGCTATATCGTGGTTGAGGAAACCACTCGTTCGTTAGCATGCAAAAATAAAGTGCAGAGTGTACGGGGAATGAGGAAACCAATGCGTGTATAAACGCAATGAAGCGCTTCTGTGCCGAGTGAATGGTGGTTTCCTCGACCACGATAATGCCAAACATATCCTTTTAGTTTTTCTTCAAAAGCAGTGTCAGTAATGTATCACTCGCCCCACCTCGACCTGCTTCCACTCCGATAAGTGACTGTGTCTCTCTCTAGGCCTACCTCTCTAGCTAGCTCTCCATCCATATCCACGGCCACGTACAGGTCTACGTACCGGTGCCTCTACCTAGTCCTATACCGTACTCGTACTCGCTAGCGCCTATGCATGCTCAGGCTAGGCCGGGCCGGGCTCAGCTCGCGCTCAGCTCAGGCTCAGCTAGCCGTAGCAGCTAGCTCCGCGGGCGCGACGAGATCTGGGGAGCGTTTCATCAAGCGTTTAGTCGGTGATTTTTACCGACAAATTTGCTCTCAGCCAATCAGATGCAAGGATTTCAGTAGCTTATAAAAGTTGTCTGTAAAAATCACTGACAAAATGCTTGATAAAATGCTCCCCTGGACTCGACCAAATCAAATTCGCCTATAAAAAAACCCCGGTACCGGTACATGTATCGTTCGTCGCACCTAGACAAATTCCACTGGACAATTACCCCTAGGACGATTACCCCCAAAGGCAATTATCCCCCGGGCACTGGCGTATACGGGGGGGGGGGGGGGGGGGGGGGGGCACAAGGGGGCCATGGAGTAGTATAGTAATAAGAGTAGTAGCAGTAGTAGTATATAGTAGTAGTAGTAGTAGTAGTAGTAGTATAGTAGTAGTAGTAATAGTAGTAGTATAGTAGTATAGTATAAGTGCTAGAAATAGTAATAGAAGGTTAGAAGGCCCCCTATGGCCCCCTATTGAAAAATCCTGGCTACGCCTGTGCCCCCGGGGCCCAAAAAAGTTAGCTTCTATGTAGCACTATATAATATACGGTAAGCCCCAGTTTACCCCAAGGATAGCTTCCCTTCCGAACTCAAATCAAATCAATCAGGTGAATTAAAATCCACAAGTTTGGATTAACATCAATAAGGAGGAAGCAAGTTATAGCTAGTTACAGATAAATATTCGTAACGGAATGTCAAATCATCATTGAAAAATAAATTTATAAGCCTGCAAAAGACAAAACAAACCAAAGAAGTCGAAAGTACATGTACAATGTTACAATCAGGAAAATAGAATAATTATACTGTCTCCTGCCAAACTCTTCCTACTTTTACACAAGATTCACTAAGTTTCTGAGCCTGCGGGGGCCTGCGGCCGCTGGAGGTAACACAGATCTACTTATAATCACATGGGCCACAGAACCGGGGGGCTGGAGGCTGGGGGTTGGGGGCTGCAGACCTCCAGTTGAGTAGAAACGTTTCATAAAATATCGAGAAAAGGGTTCGAAAATTGTCATTGAGTGATTTCAAATCAGCCCCCACTTTCAAAAATGCTCCGCTGCCCCTGAATCATAGTCCCTATATCCAGGCTGTCATTAATTTATTGGGGTTCATGTGCTAATAATTATTGTGCTATTTTCGCGGGGGAGTAATATTGTACAGGGCAGTGGCGGATCCAGGGGGGGGGGCTCCCCTGGGACCAAACAGGGGCCAAAAATGCTGAGGACTTTTTTTTGTTGTTGTTGCTTATTGTCAGATAATTTTGTAGATATCGAGCCCCCTCCCTCAAGAAATCCTGGATCCGCCACTGGTACAGGGGTAATTGTTCTGGATGTAATTTTCCTGGGGGTAATCGTCCTAGGGGGATAATCGTTCTTGGGGCCGTGGGGGTAATTGTCAGGGGTATATTTATCCGGCTGTTATACGTTCAGGTGTAGTTGTCCAGATACGAGGTGGTCGGGTTGTGGCGGGTCGGGTTGTCCGGTAGGCGAGACGATCGTCTATATCACATGTACGGTACAAATAATATGCGCCGACCATACCTACCTACCGGCAGCTAGCTCAGTATTGTTGCATATTAATTAAATCGTCACGGTATACGTACGGCCGAAGAAATGTACGATTACAAACCGATTAGATAAGCCACATGAGAAGGAGACCAACGCCGTGCCAAATATTCATGATTGATATTTTGCCTGACTTCTTATGTTGGCACTCACGTGGAGGAGCAGCACTCTGAAGGAAACAAGAGTCAGATAGACGTACCGGTATTACCTTTTAGTATTAGTTTTGAATAACTAGACCGTACATGCGGCTTCTTAGAACAACTTACCGGTGTGCAGCAACAACGATGGCCGGACATTTACCATTCTTCACACAGGGTCGTGTCATCAAAGGGTTTGGGAGAGGAAGCAAAGAATTGGGAATCCCAACAGGTAACTGGCGACAAAATTATCAAGTGGTTATTAACTGATTTGTCTTTAGACATTCACATTGCAATGATTAGATTTTTTATCATGTTTATTTTTTGAAATTGAAAATGTATCATTCACAGTTTTTATTATAGTTTTTATTATAGTTTATACCCAGACATATTCTGATATTGTGTTTCCGGACAGGTTGTTTATCCGGACAGGTCACTCTGATTTCTAAAATCGTAAATTGAAAAACTTTTTTTTGCATATTATCAAAATCTTTAACAGGATAGGTTGGCAATTGTGTGAATTGCAAATATTTGCTGATGTTTGTGTAAATTGATGCATACTTTTCGTAAAAATTAACGGCAAAATGATGACCAGTTAACTTCTTAACTTAACCCAATCCTAGTAATATGATTCACTTGTCTAACAACATGTCTAACTTGTCCATTATTTATATTATTGGCATTATTGTGGAATAAGTCACCAGTCCATTCACTGCCGTTTATTTTGTCAGTGCATTCCACTGCCATAGACATATACACCAAGTGTGTGCGTATAAAACGTAAACACTGAAATGAATGAGCGGAGACCTATTCCACGATATAGCCATATTATTATTACTGAGTAGATCTAGTCTATGTAGAAATCTATAGTTCATAGTTGTTTTGTTATTGGTTTGCTTAATGGTTTGCTTTACTTCGAAAAGAAATACATTACCTTATCACAAAATTTTCTCAGTCATCCAGTTTACCTCTGTTAGAAAATTCAACTCACATCCATGAATTATTATCTCTATTTAATTTATACTATTTTATGTCACAAACAGCCTTTTTCTTAAAGCTTTTAACAATTATTTGCCTCAATTAATGTAATGAGTATAATTTATTTGAAATTGCATGATTTTTCATAACATGCTCCTTTGTGCATTCTCTGTCATTTTTACAAGCATTTTTTTTGGTGCTCTTCGTGATTCTGCCACTATCATGTTTTATAACTATAGTGGAAAATAAATGATTAAATTTTATTTGATTAATGGTTAGTCATTTGTTCTGTATTTTTTGTCAATGATTGATCCACCATGTTCTGTACGTAATGACATTAAGTCATATATTACACATTTTGCTATACTTATTGGAATATTTTTTTCTCTCACACATTTACAGCAAAAAGTATAGCTTAATATGAGACTATACGTTTTACATACATACATGTACATACATGTATGGTACATGTAGATGATATAGTGGTCGGAAGAAGAAAGTTGAGACCGGATTATCATCAATGAATCAGAGATACCGGTAGGCCTATCAAGGAGATCAAACCAGGTTTCATATATTAGTTGAAGTAAAAATGAATTTATGTTTAATCCCCGCCTGCTTTCTTATTTGAACCGCCTGCTTTCTTATTTGAACCGCCTGCTATTTAAAAAATATATATATTTAAAGGGGGAAAATGATTTTTGTAACGATTTTTACTAAAAGATTGTTACAAAAGTCATTAAAAATCATTAAAAATACTTTTTAAAAAATAGGGCCTCCTCCTTCCTTTTTTTTCAAAAAGGCTGAATCATGACCCAGGGATTCAAAGTGAGATTTTGCATACATAGATGTGTCTGTATATGACTTACACAGGACTCTTTGTTTCTACCATCAGCTAACTTTCCAGAGGATGTAGTGGAGAATTTGCCTGCTGCATTTAGCACAGGAGTCTACTATGGCTGGGCAAGTGTGGATGATGGGGAAGTACACATGATGGTGATGAGTATCGGCTGGAATCCATACTACAAAAATGAAAAGAAATCTATGGTATGTATCTTTATCCTAGGAACTGGGAATGCTTGTTTTATCTCAAAACATTTTCAGAGAAGCTTGAAATGTTTGAGCATTAATTTCACTACTTCCAAGTTCCAAGAACCTTTTCTTGTACATGTAGACTTTATATCTTAGTTCATTTTTATTGGAGGAAATGAATTGTGAAAGCATGTTACAGTTTCTTATAGATTCAGTATTTGTAATTACCCACGCCGATAAAATCGGCAGGGTTATGTAAAGGGCTCCGTATGTTTGTTTGTTTGTTTGTGTACAAGATAACTAGAGAACGGGTGAACGGATTCGCACCAAATTTTCCGAGAATGTTTGGATAGTGACAGGAAAGAATCGATTAGATTTTGGTGATGATCGGTTGACCCCTGCAAATTCTGTGTGACCTTGAAGTTTTGACCCCATAGTTAAGTATAGGAACTTAAGTTCGGATAGTGACAGGAAAGAATCGATTAGGGAAAGAATCGATTAGATTTTGGTGATGATCGGTTGACGCCTGCAAATTCTGTGTAACTTTGTAGTTTTGACCCCATAGTTAGTATAGTATTGCAACTACTCTGTAGCGCTGCTAAGGCCTGGGTCTGCCGCCTTTGACGGCCTTTCTAGTTCTAGATGAGAATGAGTTCTTAGTTTATTTCTTCTTTTTTTTCCCCCAGGATGTATAAAAGCTCCAATGTTTTGTTCATGGATACAGATTTTTTCCTGTACTTTATTTTTAAATTACAGTACATGTATTTTAAATATCGGCTGATGCAGTTTTCATTCTCAAGTCTGCAACAAAATTCTTCTTCTTCTTCTCGGAAAGTACAGCCCACCATCGGGTGTATTGCCGTACTATTACAGTAGTCCTTAATTGTGCTAGACCTAATTGATTGCAAATTTGTAATGTTCCTTCATGTAAAAACCTACATGTACATGTAGATGTATCATGTTTTCGATAATGCAACTGGGACTGTCCTTTGAACTTTGCAGGTGGTCTTGTTCACTGTATACATATGTAGGCCTATAGAACAACATTAAAATCTGAATAGCATGCTTATTCATGAAGTCAGTACAAAGTTGCTTTGATATGGCCAATTACAACAAAATAAGATACAGAAAAGAAGAATGAGAGAGAGAGAGAGGAAGGAAAATCCATTAAATCATGATGTACATGTACAGGTAGCTTTGATACAAGGGCTGATAAGGGAGCAAGTTTCAGTACGGATTGGTAAGCACTATAAGCACATTCATTCTGTTGTGTACACTAGTTGTATAGTTGCCCTCTTCCTTAATTAATTTTCAACACTTTTGCAGGTACATGTCCACATGTGCTCATGTGTTTGGTACTTTGGCTTTAAGATTGATATCAACATTAGTCTATGTTTGCAGATCATCTGTACATGCTTATCAATGATTTATGAGGATTAGTGAATAAGAGAAGGGCATGCTACATGTACATACATACATGTACATGTAAGTGTATTTTCCAGACTAAGCTTGACTTGTTTAAATACATAGTTTGTACCTTTTTTTTTTTGGGGGGGGGGGGGGGGGTATGAATGTCCTAAAGGAGATTGTTATCCACTTGTTCTTTTAGTTGTTGTTGTTCAGGGATGGGTTGTCCTGAAAAGCTCAAGCCCATTTACTTAAAGGGATAGTCCATCCTGATTACAAGTTGGCTTTAAAAGAAGTGGGCGGAGGCATAAAAACCTCCGATTGGATATGATGCGATTTAACATACTATCATACAAAATGATCCAAATTCATCTACATGTATATGTATGTAATAGATTCAGGTTAAACCTACATGTATAAGTAGCTGATAAGGTATGCCTACATTTAAATGCTGGGAAAGAGTCTGCTTGAATTTCAAGAGGAGCTAAAGTGTGTGTGTAAGGTACACATACTTATAACCACATCACATGAATGTTGTGAGACACTTCCCCATTCAGTCATAATTGTATTGTGCAATTTGAATCATGTACTTACACTTTGTATGCGTGGTATTACATCTACATATTTTAAAATACACTGTCAGTATATTTTCATTGCATAAAGGGATACTTCACCCTAGTTACAAGTTGATTTTAAAAGAAGCAGCAAATTTTTTTAAAAAGATCAGTGAAAGTTTGAGCAAAATCCGATAAGAAATAAGAAAGTTATGAATTTTTAAAGTTGTAATCTATCAGACACAAATTGGCAACTCTGTTACGTATCTTGCGAGCTCCTCTCCCATTTGCTCAATACAGAAAATTTCATAAATTTCATTTTCTTAGTTTTTGATGCAGAAATATATTTTTTTCATTTAGGTTTTGTGTAAAAACATATGACCAATGATTATATCTAAGTTGCATGAATGATTAAATATTTCCTTTATATAAAATGGAAATTGATAATTTTGGGGGTACAGGGCAAATGGGAGAGGAGCTCGCAAGATACGTCACGGAGTTGCCAATTTGTGTCTGATTGATTACCACTTCAAAAATGCACAACTTCATAATTTCTTATCGGATTTTGCTAGTGCTGGGACTAAAAACCGGGTACCCAGGTCCCGCCCGAGAGCATCGGGTCCCGGGTCAAAATATTACATGCCCGTTTCCCGAAAATAAGTATTTAATGATTACTCATGTATGTAACATGACAAGGCGGTAGATAACGTCGACCAGCCATTCAATATCTACATGTAAATATCCATGTAGCGCCCCACTGCAGTGATGCGCTTTCGAGTTTTTCCCAGTGTTAATAGCTTCTTAAGGGTAAATATAAGCTTGTAATTTGTGTTATATGATTTTCGGGTAACCGGGAACCCGCCCGAAAAATTGTCGGGTTCCCGAATTGAAAAATACCCGAAACTCCCACCCCTAGATTTTGCTCAAACATTCACTGATCTTTTTTTAAAATTTTGCTGCTTCTTTTAAAATCAACTTGTAATCAGGGTGAAATATCCCTTTAAGCAATGAAAATATACTGACAGTGTATTTTAAAATTATGTAGATGTAATACCACGCATACAAAGTGTAAGTACATGATGCAAATTGCACAATACAATAAGCCAGTTCGGGGTTAGCGCATGGTACAAATGACCCAAATATCCACAGATATTTTAGACATGGAGGGTCCCTTTATGTGCACTTCAGAAAAATAACTCTGGGAGTGATAGAGGTGCCTCATGAATAGCTTTTGTTTCCCCTTTAAAAAGAATACTTCCACCTGGATATCATGGAATGCACCATTTGTGCATACCGGTAATTGAATAATGATTACATGACATTCATGAGCACATATCGAATATTAGTGTCAGTGGGTTTTAGAATTTTGGTACAGATGACCTTTATCTGCTCATGCTCAGATTGCAACCCCGAACTGGCTTATTATGACTGAATGGGGATGTGTCTCACAACATTCATGTGATGTGGTTATCAGTATGTGTACCTTACACACACCTTTTTTGGATCAGTTTGTAACTTGGCCCATGTACAGTATGCATATGGGAGGGACGATGAACTGATTAGATTTTGGGGTCTCAAGGTCAAAGGTCAAAGGTCACAGAGGTAATTATGTACATAAAAATGGTTAGTTCTCGTGATAACTGAAGACCTGTTTGACAGATCAGCTTCTTACCTGGCCCATGTTTGCATATGGGAGGGACGATGAACTGATTAGATTTTAGGGTCTCAAGGTCAAAGTTCAAAGGTCATAGAGGTCATTATACATAAAAATGGTTCATTCTTGTGATAACTTAGGAACCGTTTGGTGGATCAGCATCTAACTTGGCCCATGTATTCATATGGGAGGGACGATGAACTGATTAGATTTTGGGGTCTCAAGGTCAAAGGTCAAAGGTCACAGAGGTAATTATGTACATAAAAATGGTTAGTTCTCGTGATAACTGAAGAACTGTTTGACAGATCAGCTTCTAACCTGGCCCATGTTTGCATATGGGAGGGATGATGAACTGATTAGATTTTAGGGTCTCAAGGTCAAAGGTCAGAGGCGTCATTATGTACATAAAAATGGTTTGTTCTCGCAATAACTTCAGGACTGTTTGACGGATTAACCTCTAACTTAGCCCATGTATGCATATGTGAGGGACGATGAACGGATTAGCTTTTAGGGTCTCAAGGTCAAAGGTCATAGAGGTCATTACATACATAAATACATGTATGGTTCGTGATGTATGGAGTCTAGGCCTACCTATTTTAGAAATTTCAAGGGGATAGTGGTCTATTTGCTATAAAATATCTATTTCCTTGGTGTATTTAATGATTGTAAGTCATGAATGGTAAGTTTTTTATTTGTACGGGATGAAAATGAAATGAAAGAAATTTTCTGTCTCCTGTGCTTTTTAAGTGAAAAGATTTGTAATTTTGTTGGACCAATCCTTTTTAGAGTGTACATGTATGCCATACATTTCCAATCTGGTGATGGCGGAGGCATAAATTCCGACTGCGCAGTCGAAGATTCATCTAGTTTGTTTTTTGTTTTTTGTTACCATGATATCAACATTCGGCAAAGTGTGAAAAACATTTTTATCTACCATTCAAACATAGAAAGCTGTGACCCCCCCCCCCAAAAAAAAAAGTTTTTTGTGATACATGTAAATCTATTGTTATTTTATCATTTAAAAAAAAATCTTATATACCTGTAGTAATGATTACTTGCTAAAAATATATAGTGGAAAAGAGTTTTGGGCATTATTATTTATTTATTTTTTAATTTTTTTTTTTTTTTTTTTTGGTGGGGGGGGGGGGGGGGGACGGGAGGGCGTATGAGAGCTCTGCAAAGAGTCAGGGTCAAGTATGGGAAGATGTCTACATATACTAGTACCTGCTCACTCCCTAATTCATTTTTCATGGTTACAGCCTTACAGGATAATATTAATGCCTCCCTTTTGCTAAAGTTTGCATGTATATGTACTTCTTTCAGCCTTTTCACACAAGGGTAAAATTCATTATGGAAAGCTTATTACTTTAAAGCTTATTAACTGATCAGCCCTAGAGCAAATTTTCTGTGTGAACGTCGATCTATATGATGTTCGTACAGAAATGAACTCGCGATCTAAAGACGGGTCAGAGCAGCCTATAGGTACGAAGTTCGTATGGAGGAGGCAAGAGATGTATGAACGGATATACGTCTCTAACTGGGCGGAGCTAAGACCGGGCCCTACTGCGCATTTAATCAGCAGTGAATCTCAAATGATCGCACTGAAATTTTGTTGTGTGTGAATGACATCATATGTAAAGCTTATTAGTTTATTAAAAGCCCTTTAAACTAATCAGCTTTACAGAATTTTACCCGTGTGAAAGCGGGGTTTTATGTAGTATGTGTGAAAAGACCTTTACGGACATGATAATGTCTTCACCATATTTTACTCACGACAAGTTTTTTCCTTAAATTGCACATGTCATTTCTTGACAAGTAGCCTTGACAATAATTCTGCTCCAGGGTTCATCCAAGTGCCATCAAGGTGATCAAAGTGTCAACGGAAAGTATATTTAGGTAAAAGCTTCCAGACATTGATATATATTGTTTGTTTTTCTTTATCTCTTTCTGCAGGAGACTCATGTAATGCACACATTTAAGGACGACTTTTACGACTCCATCCTGAAAGTTGGCATCCTGGGTTTTTTGAGACCTGAAAAGAATTATCCATCATTAGGTTAGTAGGTGACTACAATGAACCCTTGATATCAGGGTTATTCCTGAAAGTTGTATGTAGTTGTACTCATGTAGTGTACCAATCATCTGAAATTTAATCTGTTAACAGCTGTTACATACAAAATCAACTCTATGCTCTTTTTATGCTCCTTTTATGCTCCTTTTATGCTCCTTTTTTTCTCTTTTTTTTAAATGGGTGAACAGTTAAGGAGTATTGAAAAAAATAAGGGATAATTATAAAAACCCTGTACACACAACGGAATTCTGAATGGAGTTCTGTCTGTGCATGTGGGTATGGGTTTATCGAGCAGTCTACTTGGAAGTTGTTATGTCGTCATAAATGAGAGAAAAGTGAGTTTTTGATTTGCACATCCACACTGTGACTGCTACATGATGACGTCATTTGAACAAACTGCGCATGCTCCATGATCTCTAGCACGTCGGGTACCGGAATCGAGAACGTGCCCACGAGGGTATTCACGTCCACCTCGATTCTAGGACGTATGACGTCATCGGGTCTTAAAATGGATGAAATCGCACTGCGTAGCCTCAGCAGTGCCAGAGGGGGTGGGGCCATGATGTCATGACGTAGTAAACATGCGTCAACTAAAATCGAATGGGTTCCAACAAAGTGGACGGGACAAGTAGACAGCAAGCGTTTGGCACCGCTAGAGAAGGAGAACGGCGTCCTCGTCCACACAATCGAAAAGTCCTTAATGTCTTGATTGCTGTCCCACAGGTATATTTTTATGCTTATATATATGTATATATGTAAATTTTTTATGCACATTAATAAGGTATATTTGGACGTATGCTTGGAAATATTTGGGATGTCTGAAGATTTCATTTGTTGAATAAACTGTTTACTATAAATATATTCTCTCCTTTTCCATTGTTCTCTCTGTTTAGATTCCTTGATAACAGCTATCAAACAGGATATAGCAGATGCTGATATGAATCTCTCACAGCCTGAAGCACTCAAGTACAAATATGACAACTTCTTCAGGGACATTTCCTCACAATTATGACAGTAAAGATAGACATAAATATATTTTTAGTTACAAGTATAGAGATGAATATTTTATAGTACAGAGATAACTCTAGCGCTGTTACTTGTCCAACATACATGGTGTTTGAAATTTATGTTTCATTTTTTTAAACTACTGGTGCAAAAAAGGTGTAGTTAGTTTCATTTAGGAAAAAAAATGTTTGTAAAAAAAAAATAATTAAAATTTTAAAAAGTTTTGTATGAAATATAATATAAGCATATTACTTTAAGGGATATAATTTAAATAGTGTGAGTTGCACTTAAAACTTATTTGAGATTGACTAATCAATATGCAATACATGTCATAAAACCATTTATCAGCATGGTTGACAATCACTGTGACCAAACTATTTGAGAATCACAACGTACATTGTGAAAATTTAAATCAAAACAAAGAAATGCAGTGTCCAATTTTGTGATGTTTATTTACAATATGATGTGCTTGGATTGATCGTGGTCTCTCTCTCTTTCTAAACCGAATGTTTTATATCAGTTTGATTTTAACTGTGTGCTACAGTTATAGCATTATAAGTTAACAAAAAATATGTAAGAAAGCAGTTTGAGATTAGTTCTTTCCACCATATCATGCATGTACTACAGTATGTTAAATGTGAATTGTATAATAGTGAACTTGTACTTTACTTGTAGGGAAGTTCTGTGCAATGAGTCCCATACGACCTACATGTATGTCTTTTATCCATCTGTTTCATCCCAAAATGATCTCTTGATGTGACCATTAGCTAATGGTAGTGATAATGAAGGAATTAAATTCAGAGATTGTTCATTTTCAGATAAAGTAAATGGTGATAGTTACATTGACGTACAATATGTCGTATGGGACGTATTGCACATAATTGCCCTGTAGTGGATCTTTGAAAGTTCTTGGTGCACATTTTTTGTTTGTGTGACCATGATCAATCAATGCACATGGTATTGTATTGAATTTCACGGAAATTGAGCAAAAGAAAGCATATTAAAATTCAAGTACCAGTAGATTGCAATGTGTTGCTGTCAGGGCCCTGGGAGGCGGGGGTGCGGGGGTGCGGGGGGTGCTGCAGCACCCCCTGAAATTTTTTTTTTTTTTGCTTGTCAGAGATTTTTGGACTTAAAAAGAGACACTAAAATGCCGAGGACCTTTTTTTTTTTTTTGTTCACAGCATCCCCAGTAACAAAATCGTTCCCAGGTGCCTGGTTGCTGTACATGTCCCATCTGTCCATGATTGATTAAAAGCGCAGTCAAGCTTATGGCTGACATGAACACTAGACTGAGTGTGCTCACGTATGTTATGTAAGAATATGTACATGGGTATTTTGTGATTTTTGTCCAAATGGGTGTTATTCCAATGAATGTTACATTTATTTGTGCAAATTAAGTCATGAACCTTGTTATAAAAGGAGTGGACATATATATACATTTACAGCTTATTCTTTCACTGAAATAATGAATAAATGTATTCTCTTGGTAATATAAGCCATTTAATACATTCTGCACGTGAATGCGTGAGCAGATAAACGGTATTTATACCATTTTGTAAAACCTACTGAGACAAATAGTAGATTCATTTATGCACCATTGATAAATTCCATGATTACCGGTAAATGAAAGTATATTCTTTCAAAAGGGGAAAATATTTTTGAAGCACTATCGTTACTTCGGGAGCGACTCATTCTTTGAGGCACAGAGAAGTACATGTACCCCTCTGTGTCTTCAAGATCTGTGAATATTTACGATACTTGTTGTGTCGTGTGCTTACTTTGTTTAACTGTTCTATTTAATGATTTTGTTTCTGTCTCTTTCATACTTGTACATTCATAAAATGTGTTGTGATGTATTGTACATGTAGCAAATCATTTTTTGTTCTAAATGTCAACTTTCAGGGGGTGGGCAGGGGGCTGTGCAACGTGTGTAAATGAAGCACATCACTGCCTGTGGTGTTCTATTTTATTGGTTATTGCAAAATTGTGTGTTGTCAGTTCATGTGCATTGCTGCAATGTATTTATATCTTTTTATTGATTTTGAGGAAATATTTTAAGGTTTAATTTTTATGATATAGAAAAAAGTGTATATTTGTGTTTAAGAAGTGACACTAGATTAATAAGAACTTGATTGATAAGACACATTTATGGAAATGTATGCTTCTCTAGGTGTTGTCAAGCTACATGTCTAATGACAAAATCCTATGTGTAGTGCTTGTTTTAAGAGACCCTAAAAGTAATTATTTACTTGCCAATTTTTCATCATGAAACTCTGAAGTACATGTACTCAATAGTACAAAGGCAGGCAGCAATTTAATTATTTGTGATGCTATAATAACATCCAAATATTTAGGATCTTCATGTAATTGTATACCACATGTACATAGTTGTGTACATTGTATAATTTCTTTTTTTTCTCTAGGATATTGGATTTTCATATTCCTTAACCATTTTTAACCTATGCAAAAAGTAGATAAAAGCCATGGAGTTTTTGTTTAGTTGATGTATTTTTGAAAAGAAAATTACATGTGTATTTGTTGAACAATATAATGTTAAGCTGTATCAAAGGCCTGTTATGCTACTGATTCAGTTAATCCTGATGCAAGGACTAAACTCATATGGGCAAGGAGTTATCACAGAACAACTCCTTGATATGGGCCATAATGTTAAACAAAGGGGAAAATGTAGTAGACCTTGGTCTACATGTATGTAACTTCCATTGTTAACTCCACTATAGACTGAGCTTAGACCCAGTGCCAGGTATAAATCTTAAGGGACTATGGATCAGTGATTTCAAGAAATAACCCCACACATGATCCCAAAATGTAAAGTTCCTGACTTAAGTTGTAATACAAATTACTGATCATTGAGTCATTGAAATGTTTGGATATTATTTCTTGTACTGGTAGGTTTTTTTTTTAATTTTTTTATATTTGTTTTTAAATTACATCTGACATGCTCACATTAGTGTGTGGATTACATGTATATGCTATTACTATATGTGATTATTATGATAAAACTGTATCATCATGGCCGAATGTCTTTAAAGTGCCTGTCTTTGTCACAGTGTTTTGTCACTTGTCTTTCAATGTGACCGTGATGTTTTGGCAGCCAAGTCTGAAAGCTTATCTAATGGAAGCAAATGTGTTGGAACCATTGTAAATTATCACTTTTTTTTTTAAAGAAGCTGCTTAAACTGACACCTTAAACACCTTCATAAAGCCCAGTGTAAGTACAGTACTTAGTGGAACATACATGTATCTGTGGACTTAATGCATTCTTGTGATTATGGCAAAGCAAACATGATTCTCTATATAAAAGGAGCAATGGAGACATTCCTTTTTGTGATTTCCAAGTTTCATGCCTGTGAAGATGTACATACAACACGGCCACAAGAATCTACATGTATTGTAGGATAATTTCAGTGTCTTATTGCATTTGTTGATAGAAATTGTGTGTGGATATTATGAGGTCATCTTAAAGGAGAATTACGCTCAAAAATAAAGACGATAGTGTTCAAAGGTGTTATTTATTCCTACTTGTTAGACTATATGGCTTCGCGTCAAAATATACGAGATCGATACAAATCAAGATTTTCTGAGCAAAATTTACCATCTGCTAGCAATATGTATCGTCTGCTAGCAGCACATGGGGGCTGCCATTTTGTTTATGTGTACAAGAAGATTTTCTTAATCCAAATGCTCAATTGCCTTTTTAAAAATTAAAAACCCATTTGAGATTAAAAATATAGAATAGATATGTCAATTTATTTTTAAACTGAAGATTTCCTTATATATTTCTGTTGAAAATCGATATTCGCTTAATAGAAATCTATTTTCTCGATACTGGACGTATGGGACGGAGCAAATTAATTCAAATTTTATGGATGCTTCTTCCCGGAGCATCTATAGCGGCAAACTATGCATTCACCTGCTTTCCGATAATGGACTTGAAAAGTCGGAATGCATGCTGCATATATTATGTTCTGCTCTGTTTGGCAAACCCAAGAAAATAGATTTTTGTTAAGCAAAACCAGACAATTTAAAAGTATCATAAAGATTTAATTTTTATAATACATGTAAACACCCACTTTATATTTTTCGTCACATATGGGATTTTAGGTAATGGAAGAAAATCAATTTAGGATTTGGATTCAAAATATCTTCCTGACTGGAACATTTCTCAATGGTTCATGTACAACTCCAAATCAGCAAGAAAATGGCAGCCCCATGTAAATGAGTAGGAAACGATACCGGGTGTTGGAATACCTTTATTTATACCCCTTTTCTGATATCTTATTAGAAAATGATTTAGGCCAATAAGTAGGAATATATTACACCTTCCAATATAAGTAAATTTGTAATCAGGGTTAATTCTCCTTTAACATTTGTACAATTCATTATTTTATGTACTAGGATATTTTACTTGTGTCCTGCCTGTAAAAACTATGTCGGGTTGTCATAGGAGGTCAGAATATGCATATGTTTCGATAGGTGATGCATTTGGTTATATTATGGAAATATCTCTAATTGTGCTATATAGCTTTCCAAGAACTTACCTCAAAATGAAAAATACTTACCTCAATGAAAAAAAAAAAAAACTAGAACTTAAGTGTATTTGAGATAGTTTACTATCACATACCCATGATTTAAATGGCCAGGCTTGCTTTATACACCTCATAACTAGGTCTTACTATACATGTACGCCTCTTTTTTGATATGGCACAAAATACAATTTTTTTTTTGGTAATGAATTTTGTATTCATTTTATGGTTAGTTTTTCGTGGAAATATGAAAAGTGATCTTGGTCCCTTCGATCAGTGGAATATCACCCCCCCCCCTTTTCTTGGGGGTGGGGGTGGAGTAGGGTAGAGTCGTGCTAAAATGTATGAAAATAAATTCAGCTTAATACATACATGCCTAAGACATGTACAAGAGGTTAGCATTTAATTTTTAATAGACGGCTGCATGTAGTTCTTACAATGACCAACATAAAAGAATGATTCCAAGGCTTTACAATACGTTTCTCTTACTTGCTGGGGCAACATTATCAAAGTGGAATTGTGTTAGAGAAAAAGTCTATAGAAATGCCTAAACTTTCAGATATTTTTTACGTATGTGATGTGTATGCTGCTAGTTTCAAATGGTGATTAATGGAAATAATGGTGAAATATACTTTGAATTATGAAATGAAATTCAACTGTTTTATGATCTGATTATTTCCTCTGAAAAAGAGTATGTCTCTAAACAGTCAGCCATTGTTAGTTTTCATAAGGGCATTTGTTTATGCTTGCAGAATTCCTCTATTTATCTGCTCTCTCTCTTCAGGGCCTACCGGTATCTAAAAGTTAGGCCCCTCTTTCTTTTTCTCCAAATGTTACCCCTATCTATACCTGTCAACAATAACAGTCAACTGTCCCTATTAACAGGGACAGTCCCGATTTTTGGTAAAAGAAAGAGCCACTTCTACCACTGTGTTCCTATTTTTGCAAAAATCTGTCTGTAGTAATGTACTCATGTAAAGGAAATTCCGAAATGTCCCTATTTCCAGTCTCTGCTTTGTCATTTGTCCAGGCCTATAATTAGCCTATATTTCTTGGGTTTCAGGGTTGTCAGGCGAGGTCTGCCCGTATACCGGTATGCTCACTCTCCTCCTCAGGGCCTCTATCCATATCTTTCTCTCCCCTCTCTTTGTTATATCAGGAGTGCACCTTTACAGTATACATGTATAAATTTACATGTAGCAAGTTCTTTCACTGAAATAATAAATGTATGTACATGTCTTCTCTTGGTAAAAGAAGCCTGTTTACACAATCTCCTCTCTCTCCCTCTCGGGGTCTGTCTAAAAAGTTAGGCCCCTCCTTTGTTTTTCAACTGTTGCCCCTATCTCTCACTCTCTATTTTTCGTGTTCTCTACCTCTCTCTTCCCTCTCTCCCGCTCTCTGTCTACACTCACATCTCTGGGCCCTGTTACATGTAGGTTTGCAATCAATCACAAATTTGAAATGACCATTCTGATTGGTCCAGGGTCGGTTTTTTTTTAATGCGACGTGCATGGGACAATGATCTCATTGCAACTTTGCGATTGATTGTAAATCTTTGTGTTATGGGGCCCTGAAGTTCTTACACCTTGGTAACATAAAAAAACACTGATTTAATGCTAATCTTGAGTTTAGTTTATGGTAGTTGTATTTCTGGTAATGAAACTTAGAGTAAATCTCAATAATTCATCATGTACATGTAGTAGGTTGTTTGATAAGCCCACCAAATCTATAAAAAAACAAAAACTTGCTGGAAAATCACACCTCTCTCTCTCTCTCTTCGATTTGCAACTGCATTAAATACAACAAAAACAGATTTGAATTTTGATTACACAATTCTCCCTATCGCATATAGCTCTCCGAATCTGAACGCATGCGGCGCACTATTTATTCGGGCCCAGATTCTTGGAACAGCTACTTCCGGTAAAATTCGCGTTTGTAATAGAAGTGTACATCGTTCTACGGTAAACTTCGTGAGTCGCTTGTGTCATAATCTTTCACTTAATTTTGCGATTAAAAACATCATTTTATATATTTTTTTTCATATCAGCACTTCTATATTTACATGGGTTTCTTTTGCGAAGCGACCCAATGTTGGGGTGCTGACGCAAAACGGAGAAATTACGGTAAATATCCATGGATGAGGAACGTGACTTGGGTCAAGTTTCCCACCAACCCACAACAGCACAAAGTGTGGAAGAATCTCCTTCGCAGAAAAGACAATTTCGAGCTAAATACAACGTCTAGAAATTGTTCGAGACATTTTACCAGATGGCACTGCAAATACCCATCCGAGGTATTTTTATTGGAACAATGCTTTATGCCGGAAGTAAGCGTGCCAAAGCCAAAGTGCATGATATCGGTATCGCAAGGTGATATCGCTTGATATCGGCTATATGCGATAGGGAGAATTACATATGCCTATTTGTCAAGTGTCAAAATTAAACTGTAGAATTTACCAACCCTTATGGTCTGAATATTTTCACAAACATGGGATTTCATGACCACACTCTTTTATGAAAAGTACTTTTTTGTTTTACACTGTCCATAAGATTTCAATGAGGGCAATAAGAACAGAAATATGAACGACACAGTTCACTACTCTTAACAATGAAATATAACATTATTATTACAGTAATCTTCCAAAATATGCTCCACCATGTGTTATCTGGACAAGCACTCTCATCATCTGCGCTGTTCTTCCAATGACTTATACAAGACACAACATTAATTTTCTCTGGTTGCAGAGAAAATATATCCTCCTCTGTATCAAATGTTTTCATCACCCCCCCCCCCCCCCCAAAAAAAAAAAGAAATGATGCATTATGTGCATAGCTACAACATGGGCTATTAGTATTGATTTTAAGTCTCTGTCATCCAAACACATTGTCTCTCTCATCAAGCTATTACCCTCACTCTAGATAGCCAACACAAGCCATCTATTGAATGCTTGAAACTCCAGATTTGAATGAGACTTTAGTACATGTAGACACATCAGTTCTGGCATAAGCACTGGCATAAGCACTGGCATAAGCACTGGGCTTGGATTTGAACCAAGGACCTTTTGCTTGCAGCTTCAGAAAAATTGCTTAGAACTTCTTAACCAACATGCATTCACGTATCAGATTGGTGATTAGATTAGCGTTCCATCTATTTGATGTTGACCATTCAATGTACAGACTGTCCATGGTTTAACCTCTCATGACACTCATCTCACTGCTGAATCTCTGTAAAACTTGAGGACAGAGAGATGTTCTGGACCAGCTCTTCTTGCCAGGAGCACAGTGGATTTCAAGCCCATTGATGACATCCATGACATCAAGTCATCTGTGAGCAAGGTAGATATATCATTTAAAAAATAAACAATGAATTTCGGACATTCCTTATGGGTGTCCTGACTGTGACACCGCATTTGCGGTTGGCCTATGGCTTTAGTATACTAACTCCACTCTATCATCCTTCCTCTGCTTAAAGAACGGTTCAGCAAATGAACAGCAATTAAAATTTTCACAAATCTGGAATAATGTGGAAGGTGAATGAATTCAGTTATTTCCCAAATCAAAATAATTATCATTATGCAGGGTACAGCCTGTAAATTAGATAGATTGATTACATAGGTGAAAAAGTTGCATATATACATGTACCTGAAATAAACTGAGGTTGAATTGACAAACATTTCACAACTAGATGAATGAAATGTATGCCTCCGCCCTTGCCAGATCAGGAATATATCACACATTTATGTTGATTTGTTTCAAATATTGATTAAACCAGAATAAAAAGCCTCTAATAACATGTTAATTGACCTCTATGACATTTGACCTTACGCCTTATAACCCCCAAACCTGATCACTTTATCTCCTCCTAGTCATGACTACAAAATAGTTGAGATATGATAACAAAGGTCAAAAAAACATTAATTTCACAGACACCTGTATAATGACCTCTATGACATTTGACCTACATATCCCAAAATCTAATCGGATCATCTTTCTATGGTGATACATACTAGTACCAAATTTGAAGTTCATACCTCACATGGTTCTTGAGATATCGCGTTGACAAGGCTAACAGCTGCAATTCCAGAAATTGACCTTTGACCTTTAACCTATGTCAAAATCTAATCAGATCGTGTTCCTATAATGATGCATACTAGCACCAAGTTTGAAGTTGTACCTCAAATAGTTCTAGAGTTATCGCGAGAACGAGGCTAACACCTGAAATTTCAGAAATTGGCCTCTGTGAACTTGACCTTTGACCTATGTACACCAATATCTAATCGGATCGTCTTCCTATGTGATACATACTAGCACCAAGTTTGAAGTTCATACCTCATGTGGTTCTTGGGTCATTGCTAGAACGAGAAAATGGGACGGACGGACGGACGGACAACCTGGAAACATAATGCCTCTGATCTCATTTGCAAAACAACTTTATAATCATGAAAACTCACTCGGTTTGTTCTCTTTGATGGCTATAAGATACATGACTCCATGTGGTGAAAGTAGTTTGGGTACTTGAGGAAGCAGTCTATCTGTTACCTCACGTCCATCTGCTCCTCCAGCCCAGGACGCCTCTATTCCATTGCTTTTGATCTGAATAAATGAATACAATATTGCAATAACTAATTATATACATGTATAACAAATCTTGGTGTTGCTTACATTTACAGACTTCTTGCAATGTACTCAATGCCATATATTCATTCTGGAAGAAAATAATCATTTTGAGAGGAAGGTCTTGAAATAGAGGTCTACAGGAGAACTCTACCATTTGCCATCCACTGAAATAAATGGAAGCTTCTTTGAAACAAGCAGTGTCACTTAATCACCTCAAGGTAGATCTTCCAAGACAGGTGTAACTTCTGGGCCCCATTGCATAAAACTTACCATTAATGGTAACTCTGCTATCAATGGTAACTACCATGGTAACATCACTCAACAGCCAATCAAAATTAAGGATTCCATGGGAGTTACCACTGATGGCAAAGTTACCGTTAATGGTAAGTTTTATGCAACGGGGCCCTGATATTGGTCACTTTATACCTAATCAAGTAAGCTGAAAAACAACTGTTTGAATTGAAAATTTACTTGATTGTAATTCTTTTATCTGTTATATTTTATGCCGATGTGTACATCCTATCTTTGACAGATCTGAGGCATGGAATTGAGACTGAGATCATGTTAAAGCATAATCAATATTGCTTTACATAGTTTGGAACCCTAGACTGTAACAAAAAAACCAAAGTAGAAACTGAGTAAAATACAAACCTCTTCTGATGGGGTCACAACATAAGGAGGATTGAATATAAGAATATCCACTGATCCTTGGAGCTTTCTTTCCAAAGGGGTCAGGAGGTCACAGTTCATGACCTCAATATGGCATGAATTTTGTTTGGCAGTCCTCTGAGTACAAAGTGCAGCATATGGATTCCTATCTGTTGCACTGTGTTGTAAGAAAACAAAATGAACAATAAAATTAGTCAACTTTACACTAATTTGTGTGCATCTGCGTAAACAAGTGGTTCAAATAAACAAAGTATCACATTGCAATATTCATGTAGGGTAGTATAAAGTTGTACAAAACTGAAGGAGAAAAAGATATATCAGATGATCACTGGATCAAAACTCTATACCAGTACTTGTGAAGAACTCATTCTGCAAAATGAAACCCCAAAACATTGATTCATGTGCAACACTGATTATCCTTGAGAAGAAGGGGAGGGATCTGAACACATCTGCCACTGAATCTAAGAGCAACAGTTTGGTCCTAAAACAGTTCATGTGCATTAATCTGATACAGCAGAATGTCACTTTCCAAGAGCGTGGAGAATGCTCTATTTTGGCAGCAACAGTCCTGTTAGGGCTTTGGGACATTATCTTCCATGCCTAGAGGTACTGCAGTGGAATTTCATTATAACTCCTTGGGACCAAGGAAATTACCTCTTTATATCGAAACCTTGTTACATCAGGGCTCAAACACCATAGATGTGGGACTGGCAAAATCACCATCACAGGTATAATGAGAGTTTGTTATAACAGTGTTTCTTTATAACGAGGTTCCACTATAGAAGGTATCTACAAGCAGATAGCATGGACAAAGTGCTGCGCATGGGAACCACACAGTAGATTAATGAAGGAGAGGCGAGAAAGATCAACAAGATATGCAGTGGGTTAAAGGGCTCCTGCCATCAAAATGCAAGTGGATACCTGCTGGTGTGCAGTTCTACATACATCTCATATTTTGATATTTAAACTTCTAGATATGTTCCATAGATTTTTAAATATTTCTTGAAATAATTTTCTAAAACCTACTAAGCCCCACCCACTTAAAAAAATCCTCCAGACCATTAGCCCCCTGTGACATCATCTGTCAATCATCAGTGAGCTAATAGCGATTTTGCAAGTGAAATTGGTACGGGTACCTTGACTTTGTCAAAGCTGACACCTGTTACAATACAACATACAATAACAACATAGGAGTTGCTATGTCAGACATGCTGTAGCATCAGCAGAAAAACAAAGGCAATGAGGAGGTGTTTTATGAAAGCATGCAATTCTATTATGAGTGTGTGCTGAGCTGGTGGATTATTGTCTAGATTGTATTGTAGAATAGTGCAATGTAACCGCCAGCTCAGCACACACTCAAACCAATTGGTCTGATCATCATTCCCACTAATGACCACTTGGTCTAATAATCATTTGGTCTTAAGTCTCAGTTCGTCTAATGACTGTTTGGTCTACTACTCATTTGGTCTAATACAAGAACAAATTACTGTGTGCCACCTTTTTAGTTTTACAGTCAACCTCCCCTATTAAGTCGATCATGATGGGCACGGATGTAGACACGCATAATTATCCATTGTTAATGGGGGGATGATCTATTCATCATCCCTCCCCACTAACAATAGAAACGCGTTCGTATCTACGCCACTGATGACGGGACTGAGTTGACTTAGGCGATTTTCGACTTGACTTGTGCGGAAGTCGAAGAAAATCTGACTTACGCGTGTACATTGTATACATAACGGCCGTGCAAACATGACATTTTGTTCTTCACATGAGAGCCCGAGAGAGTGTGCGAGAGATCGCGCCAGCAAGTAAGGGAATTTTTGTGAACAAAATAGGCGCGTGGCAGTTTCGACAATGATTGATTTCACATCGCCGTCTAGTTCGACTTGTGCGGTGTAAATTTAATGCTTTTTCATAGTATTGTTCTGAGAATTTGATCGATATAGGCGAGTATTCGACCTACGAAAATCGACTTGTACAAAGGATCAACACACGTAAGTCTATGAGGATAAAATGGGACTTTTTATTTTCATTGACCTGAGCGACTATTCGACACATGCGACGTCGACTTAAGCGAGGTTTACTGTATTTGAAATGGTATGTCTATACGCTGAAACAATAGGCCTATGATATAATATTAATGGCAATAGCCTAATGATGAAAGTAATATTAGGCCTACTTTTTGAATTATTGAAATGATACATATATTGTAATAATATTTTAAAAAAAATTATGATTATCATTAAAAATATTTATTACCATTAAAATATTCTGAAATCTATGCAATGTTTTCCACGTTTACACCTTCATTAAATGTAAATTGATCTAGACGCTAGCTCTAGATACTGCAGAAACTTAACTGATTTTTGTACAAAATCTGGATCTAAATTTTAAACAATGCAGCACATAATATGGACGTGCTAGGGTCATAGAGGGCTAGCTTAGGCCCCATGCTTATTATTAGACCAACTGGTTATTAGACCAAATGGTAATTGGACCAAGTGCTAATTAGACTAAATGTTATTAATTAGACCAAATGAAGTTAGACCAACTGAAATATGGACCAAATGGGTATTGGACTAATTTGGTCAGAGCTACCATTTGATAATTAGACCAAATGGTAATTGGACCAATTGATAATAGACCAAATGATTATAGACGAAATGGTTATTGGCATTAATGGTTATTGGATGAAACGTTGATTGGACGATATGTTGATTATACCAATGTATATTGGACCGACTGATATCAGACCGAAAGATGTTAGACCATATGACAAATTGACAATTGGACCAAATGGCAATAAACCAGTACAAGTGCATCCTTGTAGGGAAACTAAAATTGTCTTTTTCTTATTCAACATTGAAGGCATCATTCCATGAATATTCTTATACTGAACAAATGACACGATCAGTAAAATGCTCAGATATGGAGTACACAATTTAAAATCAATGAAGAGACCAAATTTATTTACTCACATGCAGAATGCTGACTGGTTGAGAAGTTTAGAGAGAGCAGTGATGACAACTCCTGATCCACATCCAACCTCAACACAGATAGATGGCCTAAACAAAGAGAAACTCTCATAAATACACGCTAATCAGCCATACCCCTCAAAAAAAAAAAAAAAAGAGAAAAAGATCAGTATTCAAGTCACATGAAATTGAGCAAAATATGCTCTGTAAACAAACATGTAGGCTTACAAATAAGTTCTCTTTAGTATATTATTGAAAGCCGTATTTATACCATCTACATATTCCACCAAAGAATAAATAAATACATACATATAAATAAATATAATTTGCTTACCAGATTCATTTCATAGTAAACAGCCGAATACAAGAGATCATAAAGGCCTATGACTAAATTCCATTCTCTTTCAAAAGTGTCTCATGATTTGGTTTTTCACTTCATTCTATGAAAATGTCAGTTTGGTGACATAAAAAATAATTTTATGGTACAGTGAATGTTGATATTTTACACTGTAGATGTAGACCGAGAATCAAAGCAGGAAAATATACAAATGCAATATATTTAACTAGATGAATCTTTGACCGCGCGCCATCACCAAATTGGAAATGTATGGCATACATGTACACTCTAAAAAGGATTGGTCCAACAAAATTACAAATCTTTTCACTTAAATAACACAAGAGACAGAAATTTATTTCATTTCATTTCCATCCCATACAAATAAAAACTTACCATTGATGACTTACAATCATCAAATACTCCAAGGAAATAGATATTTTATAGCAAATAGACCACTGTCCCCTTAAAATTTCTTTTGTCCCTTTAAAATACATGTAGGTAGGCCTAGACTCCATACATCATGAACCATTTTCATGTATATAATGACCTCTATGACCTTTGAACTTTGACCTTGAGACCCTAAAATCTAATCCGTGCATCGTCCCTCACAAATGCATACATGGGCCAAGTTAGAAGCTGATCCGTCAAACAGTTCTGAAGTTATTGCGAGAACGAACCATTTTTATGTACATAATGACCTCTGTGACCTTTGACCTTTGACCTTGAGACCCCAAAATCTAATCAGTTCATCGTCCCTCCCATATGCATACATGGGCCAAGTTACAAACTGATCCGCCAAACGGTTCCTAAGTTATCACAATAACGAACCATTTTTATGTATATAATGACCTCCATGACCTTTGACCTTTGACCTTGAGACCCCAAAATCTAATCAGTTCATCGTCCCTCCCATATGCATACATGGGCCAAGTTAGAGCTGATCCGTCAAACAGTTCTGAAGTTATTGCGAGAACGAACCATTTTTATGTACATAATGACCTCTGTGACCTTTGACCTTTGACCTTGAGACCCCAAAATCTAATCAGTTCATCGTCCCTCCCATATGCATACATGGGCCAAGTTACAAACTGATCCGCCAAACGGTTCCTAAGTTTTCACAATAACGAACCATTTTTATGTATATAATGACCTCCATGACCTTTGACCTTTGACCTTGAGACCCCAAAATCTAATCAGTTCATCGTCCCTACCATATGCATACATGGGCCAAGTTACAAACTGATAAAAAAAAAAAAACGGTTCTGAAGTTATCGCGAGAACGAAAAGGGGACGGACGACCCGAAAACATAATGCCTCCGGCTGAAGGCATAAAATAGCTCACTGACATCAGTTGCGGCCCTACACTGCGATTAGCCACCCGAAAGCTTTTATTCTGTCCTGCCTAATTTCCCTAAAATAAACAATTTGCTTAAATACGTAAAACTGCTACCGAAGAGTCTACGCTAAACTGTGAAATCTCGCCCTAATAACAACCAAATGAAATGAACTAAACATCAATTTCCAGAATAAGAGTTGCTCTAACTCATAATTATTATCACTCATAGTCAAATCATTTTATAGTTTGTGAAAACTTAGAGAAATGAGGAGCCATTTCTTTTTTTTTCTACTAACTGTGCAAACTTAAAACTGCGCAGGCAGTGAGACTGGCATTTAACCCTAAAAGGGCCGGGGGGGGGGGGGGGAATCCACCCCCCAGACGTTTCTCTGGGTCCGCAACGCGCAAAGCAGTCGCCATAGTGCTTTCCATGACTTTTTTTCTTTTGAATCTCACGCATATTTTGAGACCAAATTCGCAGTGTCCGGGCATGCGGTTACGAAGTTACTAACCATTTCGTACTTGCACGTCAGACCAAAAATTGCTCAATTTCAATACAAATTGTTTTTTTAGCCAAAATTTAGAAATCTATGAATATTTTTACATTTGCTGATGAAAATTAATTAATTTTATGCTGTTTATGTTCGTAAAAGTGTCCCTGACAAATTTGATCCAAAAAACAATAATAAACAAGGTAAAAAAAAAAGAAGAAATACATAAGAAATTAAAAAAAAAAAATAAGATACATTAGAAATAAATTTTGATACCAAATATTTTGTTAAGAATACTGGAAAGAGTGTCTAGACCAAAAATTAGCATTTTTTGAGCTTTATTTAATGATTTAGAGCAAAATTTGATTCATGCATAAATTTGCATAATTAATGTGAATTTTTTAACTATACAGTTTTGTAGATTACATTGTGGACGACGTGTGTGCCGATTTTCAGCGCGATCGGGCAGTCGACGGTCGAGATCTCGGCTGTGGCATAGCCAAAATATCCTGTCCTTTTTAGGTTTGGTGGAGAATTAACCTCAAACAATAAAGACGATAGTGATCAAAGGTGTTATTTATTCCTACTTGTTAGACTATATGGCTTCGCGTCAAAATATACGAGATCGATACGAATCAAGATTTTCTGAGCAAAATTTATCATCTGCTAGCAATATGTATCGTCTGCTAGCAATACATGGGGGCTGCCATTTTTTTATGTGTACAAGAAGATTTTCTTAATCCAAATGCCCAATTGCCTTTTTCAAAATTAAAAACCCATTTGAGATTAAAAATATAGAATAGATATGTCAATTTATTTTTAAACTGAAGATTTCCTTATATATTTCTGTTGAAAATCGATATTCGCTTAATATAAATCTATTTTCTAGATACTGTGACGCAATGGACGGAGCAAATTAATTCAAATTTTATGGATGCTTCTTCCCTGAGCATCTATAGCGGCAAACTATGCATTCACCTGCTTTCGGATAATGGGACTTCAAAAGTCAGAATGCATGCTGCATATATTATGTTCTGCTCTGTTTGGCAAACCCAAGAAAATAGATTTTTGTTAAGAAAAACCAGACAATTTAAAAGTATCATTATAAAGATTTAATTTTTATAAATCATGTAAACACCCACTTTATATTTTTCGTCACATATGGGATTTTAGGTAATGAAGAAAATCAATTTAGGTCTTGGATTCAAAATATCTTCCTGACCGGAACATTTCTCAATGGTTCATGTACAAATCCAAATCAGCAAGAAAATGGCAGCCCCCATGTAAATGAGTAGGAGACGATACCGGGTGTTGGAATATCTTTATTTATACCCTTTTCTAATATCTTATTAGAAAATGATTTAGGCCAATAAGTAGGAATATATTACACCTTTCAATATAAGTAAATTTGTACTCAGGGGTTAATTCTCCTTTAATGTCTAGCAATATGTCAATTGTTTGCATATTCATTTCGTCCCAGACTTGTGTCAGGAAAAAAATAAAACCTCTTTTCACGGTACTCTGAAACAGAAAAATACTTGTATCTCAAAAAATACTCAACCGTTTTCAGTAGAACTTGATATGAAGCATAATAATATTAACCTTTCCTATAAACTGGAATTTTCATGATTTTTACGTCCCAAATAAGCGAATTTTTGAGGATTTTTGCTCCTCTCTCGGCACAGGGCCTCGGTAGCAGTTAGGAATTCTAACGCTGTTACGACTTTACGAGGAGTTAATTGAAGTGTCTGATAGCTGCTATTTAATTTTCAAAGCTGAATACACCGTATCCAGACAACTACCACTAGATAATTACCCCCCCCCCCCGACAACCCCCTGGAGAACTACCCCTCAGGACAACTAGCCCCTCCCCAGGACAACTACCCCATAGACAATTACCTCTGGACAATTACCCCCCCCCCCCCCCCCCGGATTCTGGGGTTTTTTCGGGGGGGGGGGGGGGTGGGCTAAAATAATTTTCCTAGGGGGTATTTATCCTAGGATCAGAATACACATTTAAAGGGATATGCCACCAGGCGGCCGTGGGAAAATCAGGATTGCGTAAGCCCCATTCACTCGTACACAAAGTTTGTGCGTCGGATGCGTCCATTGGACTACTGGGATTACATTTCCAACTGCACAAAGTCGATCGAATGTCGCACGAGAGCGAGAGCTCGAGCTCAGGCAGAGCGTGTAGGTCGCGCAGCGACCAGTCTGTCCGAAGTTTGCACCACACAAGGCAACGGCATGATCAGGTAACGATCACGGTGCCCTCTTGCAGTATAAAAACATCCACAATCTGCGGTTGAGTATCCCTTGGACATCAAATAATGTTATTAATCCCTTACTGCATATGTTGAATGAAAGATGCTTCTTCTTGTAGACTGTCTAAGAGAAGAAAGGTATCTTCAGCTGGCTCATAAACATGCTCAAAGTCTCCAGATGAGAGATGAGAGAAGTCTGGAGTCTCCACTTCAAACTTGGAATCCATCTCAAATGAGTAAATCACAGATCCTCTTCTATCTGGTCATGTTGTTTTCCCCCTGCAAAAACAAAGCACAAATGTCTAAATTATAGAATATGTTCATACTCAAACATGATATGCCTATTAAGATTGAGCACATATATACCTTCCTGTTGGATGATACAACATGTCTAAATAGTAAAATGTATGTGACTGCCCCATGAAAAAGTAAGCCCACTGATACCCTCTAAAATATTAAAACTTGGAAATGTACTGAGCAGTGACCACATTTGGTTTCCGTGGCTGATGGGTCGCATTGAAAGTCTAGTGGGTCTAGTAGCCCGACTACTAGCCCGACTAGTAGCCCAACTAGTAACCTCCAGTAGCCTGACCAGATGCCGTGAAAAGCACAGCATCTGGTCTGGCTTATTAACGTGCTTATCTAGAGTCCTAGTCCTAGAAAGAAAATATTTAAAAATATTTTTTTTTTTTATCTTTTACTTTACACATGTGTATGAAAAATATGTGCTCTTCAGCAATTAATTGGGCATGAGGTCAATACTGTTTTTTATACAGTTAGACTCAACCGAATTTTTGAGGATTTTTGCTCTTCTCTCGGCACAGGGCCTCGGTAGCAGTTAGGAATTCTAACGCTGTTACGACTTTACGAGGAGTTAATTGAAGTGTCATGCAGATATGCATGACAATGGATACACTCAAGCACTGGTGAGTTCTCAGAAATTTCTTATGATCTTTTTTGGATTTTTTGGTAAAATTACGTACGATCAAAAAGACATTCTAATTCTAAACGTTTTCCTAGGAGGAAACGCTGTGGCGAAGGAGCTGTCGGTCGCGGGAGTTATCAGAAAAGTGATATTTCAGGGCATTTTCCAGTCCTGCTAACCCGTGCGCAATTAGATTGCTGGGTAAGAACGCCTGGCTTCGTGATGTAGAAGGCGTATAGCCAATTTTTTTTTTTTTTTTTTTACATTCACGAAGCCAATCCTGGCTATGCATGTGTAGTCCCATACAAGTTACATGTCGAGGTAAAAAAACCCTGCAGATTTTTGTACAACGCTAGAGAATGGACAGGTCATACAGCGTCAGCGCTGTGACCTTTGAATTACTACTAATTAAAACGCTGCACAGGAAATGTACACAATGACTCCGGTAGCTCGTTTCGCGAGGATTAATCGCACGAAAATGTCCACCTTTACAAAATTATAGTATAACGATTTGATGAAACGATGCCCAGGGGCCGTATTCTGAAAACGGTGTTATCTTTTTTGTTAGTAAAACGATGTTAATTGTCATAACATTATTAACAAATCAAAATCAGGACAAGTCATTGACATTGGTTAATGATTGCGCAAAGATGGCTGTGCCAGTGTGAAGACTGTAGGTTAGCGACAGATGGGTTGCCATTCTCTGATTGGTCAGTTAGGACAGTGCGATATACGTGTGCGCTGTGTGTGTACGTGAGCCGTGGTGTGCGCTATGATATATTACGTGTATAATGTTGTTTTTGTGAAGTTTCTTCAAACTCTTTGACTCTGCCAGTTTGTTGCTGTTTGTATAGTTCTAATCATATGTTATCTCTTATGTTTTCTCTGTTTATTGGTTCTCCCATCAAAATCTCAAATCTAAATTACTCTTTCATTTCTGTCTCTAGAAAAATATTCTCTCCCTTGCTCTCTCCATCTCTCGATTTTTCTATCTATCTCTAATGATTTAGATGCCAGTCAATTAACAGACCATATCTACCTGTATATAGTGAAAATGGCAACATGCCGGTCAATGTACCTACATGTATCTACCTGAAAATGGCAACATGCCGGTCAATATACCTACATGTATCTACCTGAAAATGGCAACATGCCGGTTAATACCACTCATAGCTACATTCCTATACTTAGTGTGTATAATGTAGGCAGTCATACACATCAACTTTTTAAAACACAACTGCACAAAAGTCACAAACATTCACTCAAAATCGGCATTTAATTTACAAAAACCGACCACTAAATATCCAAGAAATACAATAAATTCAACTCACCGATGTTGGAAAAGATATTTCCAAAAATGAAATCCGTAATTTACTGTTGATTCTCGCGAAACGAGCTATCGGAGTCATTGTGTACATTTCCTGGTCGCCGCGGGCGCTGACATCTCCCCAAAAGAGTTTTGTCCTTTAAAATTCGGTCCCTATGTGGCATACACGGAAAGTCCCGATTTTCTGTGTGCGCGATCGTAAAGATCGATGTGCGCTTGCGATCCCGAGTTTCTTCGTGGACAAAAATTTTATTGGCCGATTTTAGTCCAAGACATCGGCAGTTTGTAAACAACACGCGATCGCGAAACAAATCGGTGGGGATTTCTCCGGTTATGGACAAGATTTTGACTTTGGATTTTGCTGAAAATATCAAAATTTCTTCCTAACGGCCATTTGAGGTAGGAGTGAGATTTTTAAGGGCTGAATTTGAAAGCAAAGATTTAAAATATTTATCTTATTTTTCCCCCCATACCTTTACTACATGCGACAGAAAATACCAACTATTTTACAGTAATGTACCTGTGAGTGATCTGCGCAAGCACCAGCATGACCAGTGATTTAGTATTTACTGCGCGCAATTTCAATTTGTTATGACAATTAACACAGTTTTCCTGGCTGCCGTTTTCCTTAACACAGTTTTCAGAATACCGCCCCAGATATATAACTTGTCTTACGTCATGTACGTGCATCAAACGAATTCGAACATCAAACAAGCACCAGTCAGAATAAGGCCTACATGAAAATATACACTAGGGACTGGCCTTGTATTATCCATTATTGCGACTAAATCAAATCCAAATATTATGATCTAGTGAAGTCAAGGTACCACAAATAATTATCAGTTAATCTTTCTCTCTTTTCTGTTTTCATTGCCACACAAATATTTCATAAAAACATCCAAACTTAGTCAATACAGACCCAACAACTTGAAAAACACGACGTCAGACGACAGGAAATCCGTATGCTCAGGAATCAGCAAATTTACTTTTGCTACCGTAGGTGGTGGTTGCGGTCGTATTGGCGGTCGTATTCATGCAGCGGTTAACAAAATGTATACACTGACGTTTATTAAAAAAAGTCAAATTCGGGAGCTTGATATGAACATTTTACATCCTCTGTGACCTTGAAATTATTTCATTATGAAGAGTAACTAATATTCTGCCTTTCTAGACAGGGCATGGATGAGTTGATCCCAGGGGGCGGAGGAGCGTCTTTCAAAGTAAGGGGGGGGGGGGCACCAACAAAAAGGGGCGCCTTGGGGAAAAAGGGCACCTACAAAGGGTGAAAACAAGGCGGAAAATGCCACTTTGAGACATTAGTATATCGCTACATTATGATTAATACACTATCGAGGATCATTTTCGACACATTGTTTATGTCTTAACATGGTTCTAGATAAAAACTACTTTGCAGTTGAGTGTAATGGTCTGATTAGTCATAGCTGCGATTTTCCTGATATGATAAGAAGACAATGGTAAATGCAAGTGAGTGAGCGAGCTTTGGAAAAATGTTAGAAAAAAATTGTCCTCCTTCCTGTTATGATTTAGGGGCACTGCTCATTCTTGTATAACTTAGGGAACTGTGCCCCTGCTCCACTGCCTCTCATTGTGCTGATATCAGTAAGGGAATCTATTATTATGAAGCCTCTCTGATTATTTGGAGCTACAGGTAGGCCCATGTGGCTCTTTTGTGGACTTTATTTATTTACAGTTTGTAAGCGATATCGGATTATATATAGGTCAATATAGGTAGGGCAGAAGTCAAAGGGGACTTATCAAAAGTGAAAATAATACTATTAGAAAGAAAAAAAAGGGCACTGATCAGAAGTAAAAGGGGCACTTAAAAAGAGGCATTTATCAGATATGAAAAGGGCACTTATCATAAGCAAAATACTAATCTTATCTGAGCTTAAAAGGGGTAGTTATCAGAAGGGGCAGTCATACATAAGTCATATGGGGGCATTACGCAAGATAGGTCACATTCGAGATTATTTGGACCAGCGTACAACACAAATGCTAGTTCACGCATTTGTCACCTCTAGGCTTGACACCTGCAATGCTCTTCTCGGAGATCAAGAAATTACAACGCATCCAGAACATTGCAGCGAGAATCGTAACAAGGACACGCAAACATGAACATATCACACCTCTTCTTCTGCAATTACACTGGCTTCCAGTCCACCATCGCATCCAATTTAAGATCCTGCTGATGGTGTACAAAGCCTTTATAAATGGTACTGCCCCGTCCTACGTATCAAATATCATCAATGAATATACCCCCTACCAGAAACCTTCGATCCGCGGACATGAACCTCCTCCAGACTCCCAAGGTTAGGACTAAATTCTACGGGGACCGGGCTTTCAGCACCGCTGCGCCGACAATTTGGAACTCTCTTCCTTTCCAACTCCGGGATGCACCATCTGTTCACAATTTCAAGAAATCTCTGAAGACATACATGTTTACCCTAATGCAGTAATTTTAGTTATGGTTATTGAAATGTTAAGATAATTTATGAATACATCTAACATGTTGTTCTAATTATTGTCATTACATTAATTTCAATTCTGATATCACTATTATTGTACCTTAAGGTGATATGTTTATAAATTATGTTTACTTTGTTTAGCGCATAGAGACAATTTTTTTTTTATTTTGCGCTAAACATCTTATTATTATTATTATTGTACAAATAAAAAGGGTCACTTATCAGAGGTGAAAAAGGCCACTTATAACAAGGGGAAAATCGACTATTAGAACGGAAAATGGGCACTAATCAGACGAAATCAGTGACACTGTCTGTCTTGTCGGATTTCAAAGGGGACAATAATTATCTGAGCTGAAAGGGGGCACTTGTCAGAAAGTAAAATAGGCACTTATTAGAAAGAAGAAGGGGCAGTCACACAAAGAAAAAGGACCACTTAGCAGAGGTGAAAAAGGGCACTTATAACAAAGGAAAATTGTATTTTTAAACATATTTTTAGGCGTTACTCCAAGTGTTAAAGATCGTATGCTCGATCTGTAATGAAAATCACGAGTCAGAAAAAATTTGGAACCAGCGGGATTCGAACCTGTCATCTACTGCTTGCCGGGCAGCGACTTAATTTTTTTCTCTCTGACTTGTGATTTTCATTTAATACATATCGAGCATACGATAACACTGGGAGTAACGCCTAAAAATTTGTTTACAAATCAAAATTCCTCCCATTAAGCTTCTTCATTTACTAACTATTGTCCACGGCGGACCATAATATTAATGAGTCAGAAAGAAGAGGATCTTGGGTATTTGATTCCAGTTCATCGTGACTTGGCCGTGAACCAGAATACTAGTAGCCTGGTGGTTAAGTCGCTAGATTTCGGGGCAGTAATATCTAAGGTAAAAGGGCACTTATTAGAAAGAAAAATGGACACTTGTCAGCTATGAAAGTGGACACTTTTGGGGTACTTGAAAAAGTGTGTGTGTGTGTGGGGGGGGGGGGGGGGGGGTACTGTCCGCCGACTCTGGCTGATCATCTTCTTTGGCATTTTACCCCATTTTACCCAGGAAATTTTGCAATTGAGCGGTAGATAAGTTCTAATTGTGTACATAGATAAACGGGGTCCGCTATTCATAGAAAAAGTGGTTCATTTAACATGTGTTTTGAAAAGCGATTCTTGAGAATAGATATGAATAGTGGTCCTTAGCAATGGAGGTCCTTATGAATAGCGGCCCTTCTAAATAGCGCGCAAACCTACCTCGCTATTCAATAGTGCATGAGGTAATTTATCTATGGTTTGAGCGAGGTAATATGTCTATGGTTTTAGCGAGGTAATTTGTCTATGGTTTGCACTCTATTTAGAAGGACCGCCATACAGTACCGCTATTCATATTTAGTCACGCGTTATATGGATAGCGGTCCTCAAGTCATGATGAATAAGTGGTCCTTTTGAATAGCGGTCCTTATGACTAGCAAGGTTACCCCAGATAAAGATTTCTATTCAGTCGCTTCTCAATTCTTTGACTAAAAGTAGAAGAAGTGAATAGAAAACTGCGTGTGAAATAGGGAATTAAAATGCGAAACTACCGCTCGGTGACTTTGCTCCATTGTTAGCGTAATAACGAAGATATGCGTGAACCGTCCCTAGATCTATACGCAGGCCAAAGTCTGCACATGAGTATCATTAACTTGAATAAAAGTTACATTTAAGTTAACATGTGTTAAAGGCTACAGTCCAGAGGCTAGAAACTAATTTTCTATGATAAACTATACCAGAATTTGGTATACTTTTACATCGATCTGTACTACGGGTCTAAATTTAGGTTCGTGACATCCCATGAGCAAAATGAAATGCCATTTGGTCATTTGGAGACATATTGCAACTCATAGTACAGATTCTATCTTATAATCCTTTCTAAAATTCACTGCATGTCATGATGTCAATGCAATATGAATTGGTGCCCTCCAAATATCGTGGCGATAGAGAGGACACCCGGCCGAGGGGCACTGAATATCTGGTGCATAAAACACCGGATGCAGACAAAGCAGCCACCGGTACTGTGAGGGGGTCATTGTCTTTTGCAATTTCCTTTCACTCTCTCCCTTTCATTATTCCCCCTCTTTTCTTTGTTTTGCCATTCTTATGAGGGGACTTGCCCCACGATACCCCCGTGCTCCATGCAGGCTATATACGCCGATATGAAATATATATATAATACACGGTACCGGTACTCACATTTTTTTTAGAGGCCCGTTGTTACTTTGAATCATTTCATGCCTCCAGTTTGAGCTATAGGGGCCTATAGGTTCATTTACTTCCTCGTGTGATGCATCAATGATTTAATTAGGTTATACGTTTATTCATCATTGTTGTCATTAATATTAATATTATTATTATCACTATATTGTTATTGTTATTATTATTATTATTATTATTATTATTATTATTATTATTATTATTATTATTATTATTATTATTATTATTATTTTTATTATTATTATCATTACTACTATCATTGTTGTTATTATTATTATTATTATTATTATTATTATTATTACTATTGTTATTATCAATATTAGCATTATTGTTATTATTATCAATATATTGTTATTATTATTATTATTATTATTATTATTATTATTATTATTATTATTATTATTATTATTATTATTATTATTATTATTATTATGCCTATTGTTATTATCATCGTCAGTAGTATCATCATCATTATCCGTTATAAAAATTTTACAGTGCTCTCTGCTCATTACAAGGCTAATCATGCTTGAGGTAGGGTATAATTTGAAATTGTGCACCGTGGAGGCTCATCATCAATGAAATACATGTAGCCTCTCGGAGATGCTGAGCTGATCTGACTGAGAAAATCATCACCCCATGATCCGATCTTTTTGCTGATTGTTTCATGATATTATTAAAACCATCTTGTACATGCAACGATTGTATGCTATCCTTCTTTTGATGCTTCTTGAATCTTTGGAAACCGTCTGAAAGGATACACAACTTTGCACCTGTCCTTGTTCCGAGTAAAACGTATCGGATGTGTACGTGGCAGTCCCGCCAGAGCTCTGGCTAGGGAAAGTGTACCATATGCTACTATCTTGCTGAACTCGAGTCTGGAGCTGCGATTACTCAGCCTTTAATTTAGGAAGTTTAGCCTTTAGGAGCTAACTTAGCTGTCGAAAAGTGCAAACTCTCTTGTAAAGTTACATCTGTTGCCTATTATTAAATTATTCAACACTAAGTTAGTGTGTATCTCACTCAGAGTCAGACGTTTTTTCTGCGTATAAACTAGTAAAGTACGCTTTTCAGTAGTATTCATCATGGTTGAATTCAAAGACCCTAATTCACCTATGGAAGAAGGTTTCGATAATCGGGTGTTTATTATTCCAGCCATCATAATCGTGGGCTTGATTGGTAAGTAAGTTAAACCAAGGCAAGGGCAAACCCACAAAATAGGGGCCGGATTTTGTCCAAGCTAATATTAATAGGCCAACCAATTGTTCAAATTAACAACAGTCGGGCCCAATGCCAAGGCAACAGTCACATACACATTTTCACATACCAATTCCTCTCGATTCTTGATTATTTGATGTAAAAAATGTCAATTTTAAAAAATTTAAGCAAGAAATATCGGCAAAACAAAGTCACCCATTTCCTTATGACAATAAGGCACATTAAGGAAACTGGTGACTTTGCCGAACGATATTTCTTGCTTAAAATGGACATTTTTGACATCAAGTAATCAAGAATCAAGAGGAATTGGTATGTGAAAATGTGTATGTGACTGTTGGGCCTGACTGTTGTTAATTTGAACAATTGGTTGGCCTTATAGTTATATTTAAGTTATATTAGCTTGGAAAAAATCCGGCCCCTATTTTGTGGGTTTGCCAAACCAAGGAGGTACATGTACTAGGCAAGCTTGCCTAGTAATCTTGGTAAAACATGATGGATTATTCCATATTTTAACAGTTTTCACTCAATATTCTGTTTTTCCTTTTCCCGTTTTTGAAACGGAAAAACAAATTGTTTGAATGTCAATATCACGCAATATGGGAGACTCTTTCCCATGCGGGAGACTTTTATCAAGAAATTTGGTAGCCTGTTCAAGAGACAATCTCCCATTTCGGTACCGTTTTCTTTGTTTACATTTGTTGCAAAGGGATCACTTTGACTCAACTTCAAAATTTGATAAGCAGACTGCTCATAAAAACTTACATGTAATGAGTTACTCCTTTTCATTTTGACCATCTACTTTAAAAATTCACTGCTAGTTTGTTTTTATAACATTTTTTTGTTGTGCTCCTCAGAGAGGCAAATATTTGGCAGAGATATTGTTGTTTAGTGTGTTAGCAAAGTCTCCAGTATCAGAGACTGTCTCCCAAGTGGAAGAGATTCTCCCAAATCAGCCTTGCGCCTCTACTGAATGTACAAGTGATCATTTTACTTTTCGATCCTGCTCCATAGATCTTCCTTTTTGAATTTTATTATCGTTTGTCTCTATTAGTAATTACATTATACCGTATATATACTTGATTTTGCAAACACTGTAACCTGTGACCAAA
Organism: Heliocidaris erythrogramma; assembly: GCA_025617745.1. Taxonomy (NCBI): domain Eukaryota; kingdom Metazoa; phylum Echinodermata; class Echinoidea; order Camarodonta; family Echinometridae; genus Heliocidaris; species Heliocidaris erythrogramma. The sequence continues at coordinate 29,703,215 of CM046853.1, forward strand.
ATTTGTACTCTGTAACTACATGTAATTTATTTGTATTCTGTACCAGTGAAAAAAACAAATCTCTGCATAGACAAAAAATATTTAATTCAATTCAGTTCAATCATGTTCATCTTCATTTTCAATTTTCACCAAAGTCTACCGTTACTCGTTAGATTGCTCCTTGGGCTAGGGCTCGGCAGGAAATATCGTCTAGTAGTAGATCGCCGTCAAAAGCTACATCAAAGTCATTGAAAAATGGTTGGTTTGGGATGAACTCTAGACCCTAGTAAGATAGTTGGCAGGTTGATACACTGAAACATTTGTTAACCTTGTTGGTATTCATTGGGGAAAATTTACAGAATAATTGTCAATTACTTGTAATAAAAAAATCACAATCCTGGCAGTGGCACAGAATGTGCTATCCATCAATACATGTACATGTATTTGTCTACTTCATTTACCTGAAATACAATGTAATTTTTGTTTTTGCTGACATTTCCTCCCCAGGATTTGTGGTCTATAAGCTTGCAACAAGCATCCATGGCAGAGAGAAGGCACGGAGAGACAAGAAACAGAGGAAATTGGAATCTCGGCGGAGGTAACGTGCAACAGGAGGGCACATCCGCAACTTCTTTCTTGTCACATTGGTTCTAGAACCAACTGAAAACTATGAAGTTCAAAGATATACATTTCCAATCATCAATATTGAGGTCTATTGGCCTGGATCATTGAAAATGTAGTATTATCTGACATATCTGATACAGGTATAGTAAATTACACACTACCCTTGATCATGATATATTAAGATAGTGCAATTTCTCATTTTTATGTAGATATATATGTGTATGATATGAATGATTAGAATGAAAACAAGAAAGAAGAAATGATATAGGTCCCATTTGATCATTTTGCAAATGAACATCCTTGTATTTGTATAGTATAGGAACACATACCTTTCAAAGTCTGCAAGGGTTCTTCTCCTATTTCCATGGAGCATCAAGCCTTGCAATATTTTTGTTTAATTTGAAAAGCAAATTCCCCTTAACTTCTTGCACTTTGAACAATTTGCATTTACAAGTATGCAACAAAGACTACCGTAAGTCAATTTGAATTTTTCATTGAAAGCAAACATATTAAGTGAATGATATTGCTGTAAAATGTGTATGCAAAAAGATATTGTGTAGTGTGTGGATGATATTTCTGTCACGTACATGTATGGCTATGCACTTGAACAGATCAATATTACTGACTTTTAATTGTACCATTTACCTGAAGAAATAATTTGTGTACAGCTAGAAAGTATTAAATCAACCTCAGAGAACTTTATCTGGCATTCTGTGGGTCAACAGTTAGGGGGTATGAAGGTGCACGCACGGAACCGAACTCCGAGTTGGATTTCGCGCGAGCCTTATGTTGGCGTGCGTGTACGTGTGCGTCAAAAATCAGGTAAATCTAGATGTTTGCTGCATCTTGTTTGCATGTTTTGGTGGTTGTATAACATTGGTTCATATTTACAATACATACATATAGGAGGTACTACATGTAATACTACACAGTGGTGTATGATTCTTCATTCTCCTGGTTTTAGCAAATAATACTGTTAGGATTTCATTTACTATGATTCTTTTTCTTCTTCATGCATGTTATTTTCTCAGGTTTAAAATACAGTCAAACCTGTCTATTAAAGGTTGACTAAATTAGAGAAAAAATGGGTGCTCTTTCCATGTAGTTTTGCCTTCTAATCACGAATCTGCCAATCGATTGTCCAAATTATGTCTCGTTTTGGCGAAAAAGGGGGAAAAGTAGAGGTTTTGGGACCGTTCCTTAAAACTCGTGAGCTGATTGGCTAACCCCCAGGTGACGTATGAAAAGTAAGAGGCACAAGATCTGCAGGCTGCAGCATATAATATTGTACACAGAATGCGGTATTTGACCCCTCTGTTCAACGGACAATTTATGAAAATAGGAAATTAATCAATATAATCTTAGGAGTGAATAATCATTAGCAATATATTTTCTACAAGATCAGAAAACGCTTTTGCCCAAATATACAGCTCTTGTTTTGTTTTTTAGCTTTTCTTTTGAACAATGTTCTCATCCATCTGAGCTTGCCGAACGAAAGTTTTGCATTGGTCATAAACGCGTGCACAGCCGTTTTATGCGTCTGTATGATTGTACAATGTCCTACACATCTTTAGTACGGCAGTGACTATGTTCCCCTCGTACATAGCGACTGGTGAACGCTTTTGTTTTGTTTATTTCACTTACGGTTTTTTTTTTTACTTCGCTTTACATAGTACATTAGTACTGACTTAGATTTTGGCTGAATTCGAGTAACTTATATAATTATAGAGAGAGGAAAAGTGCCCGCGATTCCGAGTTGGAGGACTTTTCTGAGCCATGCAGATACGAACTCTGATTTACAGGTAGATGATTTCTCAGACCCTGAAGGCATAGAAGCTCGAGTGACAAGGGGATATTCGACCATAATATGTTTGAACCCCTCGCAGAATACGATGAAGGGCCGTGGGTGAAGTAACTCCAGGGAGCTCCAACGCGTTGGAGCTCCCTGGAGTTACGGGTGAAGTAGACCGAAAATGCTGTCTCTCGTTCGTTAGGTCGTCTTAGCTAACGAGCGAGAGACAGAATTTTCGGTCTACGGGTGAAGCTGCTGCAGCTGTTGTCGTTGAAAAACAGATTAGAAGACTTGACTCCAAGTCTGATCGTTGGAATAGCTGCATCTTTTAGCTAGCTTATCCTTCTCTTCATGCCAAATTCGGAATACAGGAGGATGCTCAAAATCATCTTCGGCAAAGTGATCGCTGAAGATTGTACTCCACTCACTTGGCCGGCCCTTGCCACTCTGCCCGCGTGAGCTTTACATTTGCGACCCACAATTTCCGTAGATTTTCATCTTTAGGAAAATGATGTAGGCTTACACCATCTTTAGGGGTCTAGCTAGAGCCTGCAACTATACACCGATTAGGCATTATTGATGAAACTGTGTCCCAAAATCAAAGTTATTGTGAGGAATTAAACCGCGAAAATACGCAATGCAAATGGTCGATGCGGTGAATATCATGCTCGGCACCGGGCTGGGCCTGCCGGGGGCCTCCGGGCGCACACGGTATAGGTTAGTGGAATATTTTCCCTTACTTTTCATGCGTCACAGATCACGTGATCACGCGTCGCTTCGATGGGTTTTTTTAGGGGCGGGGCTTATGACTGTGTAAATCAGCAAAAATATGCTTTTCAAATGATTATAAAATATGACTGAATGCATAAAAAATTGTGTGATGGATATTTTTTGGCTCCTGATGACACCTTCCTACGAAAAATGGGCAATTATTTTTTTATTTTAGTGACCCTGTCTATTAAGGCCACCCACGGGAAACAGAAAAAGTGGCCACTGTAGACAGGTGGCCTTTATAGACAGGTTCTAAGGCACATATTTCTTGCTACAGGGAGGCAATATAAGTGACCACTATAGACGGGTCACGGCTATAGACAGTTGGCCACTAAGACAGGTTTGACTGTATAACGTTTTCATGTTCATGGATCTTGCAAATGGTCTAGGCGTAGGGTTTGGGTTGAGGAATGTTCATGTATGCAACACAATATGCACGACATACCTTTGCATTAGAATTTATCCTTGATAATAAGAACTGCCTGATATTGGAGACATATTTTCACTGTGAAGTCCCCCAAGCTCAAGGTATGAGAAGGTGAATACAAGTGTGTTCTGACAGGAACCCTGCTTTATCTGATATATATACACCCTCTGTTGAAAATAGGATGACTTCCAAATATTTCTTAGCTATGAAATGATGCAGAAAATTTAATTTTTGAAGTCACACTTTTATTTGTAAGGGGCGTACCCAGACATTAACAATGAAGGAACTCCCTTTTGCGTTGCAGCCCTCTGCACATTGTGTTAGTGTTTTTCCTGGGACTTGCAATCAGGGGAGGGTGAGTACGTACATGTACATTTACAGGTAGGCTGGCTACACCTTGTGCAGGATAGATACACCATTGATTTTTCTTTGATGGACCTTTATGAAATGTAGTCTTTCAAGTGCTTTTTGTTGATCAACGCACATTAACATTATAAATAAATGTTAATATGGCACGAAAAAAGAGACATGATAACGAATTTTTTCGACCTGCACTCATCAGGTTATCACGCAGGTATGTAACAATTGCTCAAAATCAACTATATTATACTCGATGAACCCGGACGCTGTAATTTCAGAACAATCGCAAAGCTTGGACGAACTCCTTTTGTCTACACAAAAGGGGCTCATGCGATTGAATGTAGGCGGCTTCCAGAAAGCGTAAATGCGGTATTACATACCTGTGTGATAACCTGATGAGTGCAGGTCGAAAAGCTTCGTTATCATGTCTCTTTTTCGTGCCATGTTGAAATTTTGTAGTACCAGGAAATGAATTATAAAATCTACTTTGCTGCTTAAAAACAAACCAGTGCTGTTGTTTGATTTGAGACTATGTAATGATTGTAATGAGGAGACCAAAGGAAATATAAATGTATATATTGTTGATTGTTGATTTTGTATGAAGATTAGTGAAATCTTTAGTTGGAGTCTAATATTGTGTGATGAGAAATGTGCAGAGTTCAGTCTACCATCAGTTGAAACAATTACAATGCATTTTCATGGTAGGGTATTTTACATTTGCCTTGTGTGGTCAGTTATACTGAGGTTAACAGAAAGAAAAAAAAACATTGGAGGGTATATTTAGTTCAGACCTTTGCCTTGTGTGGTCAATTATACTGAGGAAAAAAATGAAAGAAAGCTAATGGTTATGGTTGTAGATAGTAAACACAAAATTCCATATTTGCACAAATAGAAACATTCCCTAATAAAGGCTCTAAAATTAGCAAAGAGGAGCATCCCATTAATCAAATGTAAATACATGTATGTAAGTACAATGTAAATGTCTGAGTTGGTAATTACATATTTGTTGAATTCAGCCACCTTGAACATCACTTAAAGCTTTTTCACTTGCCATGCTTAATAGGCAATTGGATTTTTGTAACCCATTAGTGCTGTCCGTGTACATGTACTCATTATCATTATGCCACATGGAGATTTTCTTGCCTATGCCATCTATGCCATTTGGTGTGTAATTTGTATGGAAGCAGACGAGATGTATTTTATGATTAATTTTAATTCATGTCCTACCCTGGGACTTGATGTTTGTATGCTTTCATTATATAGGCCTATAGGGCTTAGAGTGTAGAAATGTTGATTGGAACATCAGTTTACATCTGGCCAACTGCCTAGAAGATGGCTGTCAGAGCCATTGACAATACACTGTGTAGTGTATAAAAGCCTTTTTTCAGGAAGCTGTCATCTAAATGTAATTATTGGATTGAATGAAGAGGAGTTGCCTATTTATTGTCCATAGTATGGACTATTGATCTTTACTGACCAGTAACAAAACATGGTATAGTAATTTAAAAGTGGATCTTACATGTTTTTTCCAGATTGATGACTTTGAATTGTGGAGCTGGATTTTATTCAGGGTATCAGTACTAATTTTGTTGTTCTCAAGGATAATGCTGTGCATTTTCTCTATTCATGACTCTCTTTGATTCTCATATGTGTAAATCGTTCTCCTCCTGTGTACCTACACTGTAATGTTCTTTCATGTTTACCTTATGTATACCTGAACATAGTTATGTATTGTAATTGGTGGTCAAATTCAACGAAAGAAGTAGTAAAATACACTGCAATGTCAGCAAGTATAATTCAATTTCAAGAAATGGCTTTGCCACAAAGAGAGACAATATGGAAAAATTATAGATTAATTCAGAACTGACATATCATGAGATACATGTACATTACATCATTTACATGTATCATGTTTTTATTTTTTGTGGTGGTGGTGGTGGTGGTGGGTTATGATTATTGCCACTCTTAACAAAATATGGGGATTTAATTTTTCTAATTGTACATTTATCCCTCAATTACATTATTTATTGTATTCTGCCTATGGTACATGCTCATATTAAACTTTATAAAGATAATTGAACTATGTTTTACTACATCTGGAGCCGACCCTAACAGAAAATGAAGCTCTAAAATGAGGTCCTTTTGTATACAATGTAGATGCTACTTCTCACGCTTCTAGATGTACAAGTTATATTGACTTCAGTTGAATAGAGGTCTGTGTTATATGTACAAGGGCCAAGTACGAGAACAAAAATATTGACCAGAGTATCATACTTTTTCCTCTATAGAAAATATCTGCTCAATCAAACCACCAAGATATGTTATTTTGTTTCATCCTCAATTAAGGATATTGTGATGATGGTAAAATATCACAAATAATGATCATAGTTGTCTTTTTTAACATCATTAGGTCATATTTTTGCCCCTTTTGATTCTGCCAGCCTTGATTATTTCACAGCAAATTCTTTCCTTTCCCCACTCCCAGTCATTCTTGTTTTCTTTGCATGTCATGGAAAATGTTTCTCATTTATTTTTTGGAAAGATATGTAGGTATTCCATGATCAATGTCAATTATTCAGGTGATAAGATGTGTTACTAATTAATGTAGTGCTTTCGGTGGTTGGTACATGTTTCTGCTGTAAAAAAATAAAGAAACTTGTGTGATTTTAAAAATGGAATTTTGGGTATTTCATTAATCAATCAAAAAAAGAATGAGACATTGCTGTAAATGTTGAATTGACTGATGTGGTCAATTCACAAGTGTCAGAACTCTCATTGACAATACGAGGCTATGTTTATTACTTTCTTAGAACTGGAAATACTATGTCACAAGTAATTTGCAGCGATAAAGTTGGATTAACTGAGTAGATTTGGGCAGGGGCGGATCCAGGATTTAGTATATTTGGGCAGGGGCGGATCCAGGATTTAGTATAAGGGGCGGGGAGGCACACAAATGCAGGTTTGTCAACTTTTGGAAAAGTTAGACCCATATTTTTTTGGTCTTGCCAGACGTCCAAAATTTGCTCAGTGGCGGGAGGGGTTATGGGGGTCCAGTTTCCCTCCATAATTCTCTGGGGGAAAAAATAAAAGGTTTTCATTCTAAAAGGGGGGGGGGGGGGGCCCACAACCGACAAAAGGGCGGATCCTTTATGGTCAAAAGGCATACTTTTCTTCCACAGGGGGGGGGGGGGGGCCGGAAGTGTCCCCCAACCTCCCCGGATCCGCCAATGGATTTGGGTCTAATATGAAATGAGGTAAATAATTTCTGATAAAGTCGCATATTTTGTTATAGTGTAATACATTTGGGTTACTAAAGGTGACATTATATTAATGAACGTAGCAAAGAAGTTTGGGGTTCTGAATGGAAAATACGGTATGAGAGAATTGGGGAATTGAAATGAAAACAAAAATTAATAGAAAAGTTAAATAACATTATTTTCAGACTTCTAAAAAGAGATAGACAGGGAGGGAGAGAGAGAGAGAGAGAGAGAAAGAAATACATGTAGTGTTTGGTGTTTCAATGATAGAAAGTGGGAAATAGAGGGAGAGAAAAGAAAAGTAGTGTGTGACATCTGAGACGTAGACGATCTGAGGTAGATGGCTGAATTACCTTTACACATCTAGTAGGCCTGAAAGCTATGTGTGGAAGTATGGATTCCCGGTGGTGTCACATCACACTGACTTTGTGTATACGCGTGGTACATATATGTACAGTAATTAATTTTGGGAGATGTTCGAAAAGGATTTCGAATTTTGCCTGTTTCTTTTGGTCTGTCTTTTTTTTTGAAAGCGCAAGAAATTTCACGAAAAATGGTCCTATACATGTATTATATTTCAAAAAGGAAACTGCAACTCAAATGACATAAGCCCAATTCAGCGAAATTGGTACTTTTTGTAAATGCGTACTCGATTATTCCAAAATGTAAAATAGAGCCCATTTTGTCCGTTTATGATCAACTGTACAAAAGGGGTCATATTTTGTGAAAATGTTCTTGGACAAAATAGGGGGCTTTTTTCGACTCCGCAAACAATCTTGTGTTGACACCTTTTAATCTGAAGTAACACCACCGAGGAGGGAATAAATATCAGTAGTAAACGCTCACCATGTCCTGGAGGGGGGTAACCTCGTTAGTCATAAGGACCGCTATCCATAACGCGTGACTAAATCAATAGCGGTTTTGTATGAATAGCGGTCCTTATGAATAGCTAGCAAACCATAGACAAATTACCTCGCTATTCATAAGGACCTCCGTTCATAAGGACCTCTATTCATAACTATTCATAAGGACCGCTATTCATAACGCGTGTTAAATGAATAACGGTTTTCTATGAATAGCGGTCCTTATGAATAGCGAGCTGACCCGTCCTGGAGTCGTTCATTATGCCCTGCATGCATACTATTAATTTGAAACAGAAAGCTGTTTACGGTAAATGAATAATAATTACTATTATTTCGACTTGGAGTGGAGTGGTTCAGGAGTGGAGTGGTTCAGGAGTTACCTCACTAATAGGACTCAATTTGTATCGGTTAACAATTGCAATTTCAATTTATTGCCATTCATACTCTTCGCTGATGACTCAAATATTTTCTTTTCTCATGCTGATGTTAATGAACTCATTACAATTGTGAATTCTGAACTGACATAATTATGTGACCGTTTGGATCAAGTCAAACAAACTTTCACTTAATCTCCAGAAAACAAATTACATGTTATTTAGTAATAAAATCAGTAGTTTACCAGGCAGTATCCATTTTGATAACCATGTTCTTGATAATGTTTCTATAACAAGATTTTTAGGAGTTCTTATTGACAACAAATTATCATGGAAACCTCATATCGATAGCACATGCCGAACAATTTCTAGAAATATCGGGCGTTGTGGCGTGCGACTGTAATCCAGCTACCAGTGGAAGTTATAAACTGATTCAGCGGACCCAGGTTCGAGACTGAGTCACGTCTTTCGGATGGTGACGTTAAAGGTCGGTCCCAGACGTAAATAATCGTATCTGATTGATACACGTCTGTAAAAACCCAATTACGCACACACACACACACACACAATTAACTAGGTAGGATATGTTTTAGGATAGGATAGATTAAGGTAGAGAATAGGATAACATAAAGCATGGCTTAATAACCGTAAAACTACAGACTTTCTGGCTTTCCTTGAGACTGACTACAAATTATTTTAAATTTACAACCTCTTTCCTGTAAAAAAACGGAAATATTAAAAAAAAAAAAATTAATAAACTCAACATTTTCTTCCTTCTCGAACATTGGTGACACTTTATTACACATTGATCTTTCCATATATTAATTATGGAATTATAGCTTGGGAATGTGCAATAAAAACACAATTAAACCGGATATTACTTTTGCAGAAAAAGGCTCTAAGAATAATATTTCAAACGCAATTTAGATCACATACCGATATTTTATTCTTTGAAAACAATATTCTCAAAGTAAATGACATATATCTTTTCCAACTCGGCCAATTCATGTACAAATTAAGTAAAGACAATCTCCCCGCAATTTGTTCCAATATGTTCCGCAAGAATACTTCTATACATTATTACCCAACTAGACAACGAAACTGCTATTATCTACCATTAAAGACCTCAGCCTGACCGAATTTTGAAATATACCCTTTATTCATCCACGGGGAGCTATATATTTTCTGAACAAATTGAAACCAACTTCATGAGATTCCGTTTCCTGTGGAATGAGTAACAGCGTCCCGAATGTTGAGCCCCGGTGGTTTTTCTGACGAGGGCCCCGTCTCTGAGGAACGCTACTTTGCGGGGGGTGAAAATTTGATGACGACATATCGTGTAGACGCACTCGGAGCTGTATACATGACATGTCGTCACACGTCTAGCGACCCCCTGCAGTTTCCTCTGTTGTTACGCCATAGGGAGGGGGCGGACAAAAAAAAATATCTTTTTTATTTTTTATGGATAAACGGAGACGAAAATTTATGAATACCCAGGGTAATTATATTCTTTGTTTACTAAGCTTTACGTCAATATATGGTTGTTTTGGGTCAGGCTGAGGTCTTTAACAAGAACTTTATTTGGAAAGAACTCATTTGTTTACCCTGGATCTGCATACTGGAATTATCTGCCTCATGATTTTAAAGAATCCCCTAGTATTAATGCTTTTAAACGTATGCTTAAAAATGTTAATCTGTCAATACTCACACTAACAGGTCAAGTCAATACATAATTAACTATAACTTATCCATACCTCTATTATACGTTCGTATAACATTTTATTTTAACTGAAATCATATAAGCATGCCTAGCGACCTGTTTCATACACGTACCCCTGCAGTCTGTCTTTTCACAATTACCTGCACCTTCTCTTTCTGCCCCCCTGTTATTATATTTGTTATCAGTTATACTTTTATAACTTCTTATATTTTGTATACATTATGTTTTCATTATACATTTCTTCACATTCTTTTCCCTGGATTAAAACGTATTGAAACTAGGTTCAGGGGCTTGCCTCTTATACAAGCCTTACCTCTTTCTGGCAAGTCCCTCCGTTTTACACTTATTATAAGCTAAAGTGTTTTTAATATTGTATTGTTATGTTGCTGATCCCTTTTTCAAGAATTATGATACTTTCACGTATTCTATATGACACATGTTCTAACAACTTTTCTGTATTATATTTATCATGTCATGTTTCTTTATATTTTGTTTATGTGAAACGGAAAAAGAATAAATAAATTAAAAAAAAAATATCAGGTCATAATGTCAATATGAATGAATACACCTCTTAAGATAAAAATGGAAGGAGAAAAGGGTAATTGATTAATAGGTATAGTCAGAGTAATATTGGTGATATGACGAAAGAATTATACGTGGACACTTAGAAATGGGTCGCTCGTCCATTAATTTTGTGCACGAACAATAACAAATTGACAGCATTAAGATTGTTCGTCTTTGGACAAAGGGGACGTTTGTAAAAGTAGTACCCATAATATTATTATCGTCAGGGGCGTCGCTAGAACATTTTGAATGGGGGGGGGGGGGGGGAGGGGTGACACCCAAATTTGCCGACAAAAATGCTGCACCATAATACCTCCCCCCCCCCCCACACACACACACAGAAACAAATAATAATAATAATAATGATAATAATAATAATAATAATAATAATAATTAAAGAAAAGTGTGAATATTCTGGCACCCTGCTGCGCGAACATGAAGTGTTGTATTTTTTCGTATACTGGAAATGTAAGGAAGTTACATTATTATACGGGAACCTCGTTTTGGGAAGCCTTTTGCCCGAATATAAACTTTCCAGTGTTTTTGCGAGCGAGCAAGCCCCCAAAATGCTCGTTTTCCTTCTTTTCTTTCTGTTTTCTCCCTCTTTTTTCTCCCTCTTTCCTCTTCCCTCTTCCTCTCTTCCCCTCCTTTTTTGCCGACCGAGGAGGCGCCTTTGCCAACAGCAGTTTTGAGTTGGGGGGGGGGGGGGTGAGATACCCCCCCCCCCCCCCCATCAGCGACGCCGCTGATTATCGTGGTCGAGATCGATGGTTGCGACTTGCGACACACGACGTGTGTCTTTGCGCACGAAACCCACGAAACAAAGATTAGTGAGATTTTGCGTTTGGCGCCATCTATGTTAACGGATCAACTCCTCTGTTGCGTATCTTTTAAAGCAAATTATCCTTACTGGTTTCTGTGGTAAAATGAGATACTGAAGATAATTATGAAAAAGGTGAGGGATCCAGGTGTGATACACAGGGGACACATTTCACCAACCCAGGCCAAAATCTTTTCCTGTACATAGTTGATACGCGCGGAGTGCCCCCGGCCGGCTAAAGTTTGAGAATCTCTATATTACATTCATTATTTTCTCTTCTTTTGAATGTGTACTTTAAATAATTGGGGGACAATTTAACGTAGATTTTAACGTAGGATGTTACAGACATAGACGTAGATGGAGTGCCATGATCGCCAATGTCTGGAACACACAATGCAGCTATATAGCAAGCTAAAAAAATCATTCTTGTGCCCCTCCTCACGATTACAGAAATGTTGGATCAGCCACTATTCTACTTTAATTCTGCGAATAAAAACCATATCAAAGGTAACTAGACCAAGCAACAATTTCGAAAAAAAAACAAACCTTTTGATATCATTTCGTTAAAACAAAGATACAACGACGTAAATATATCAACTGAAATACGTGTAGTTTGAAGATCACTAGTACTGACAAAAAGTGAGAAAAATACTTCTCAGCAAAAACCACTGTTTTAGATTAATACGGCCGTTTTTGTCTGCTGTCTTTTCAGATTGTACGATAATCATTTCCTTATATAGAAACCTCCGGAGATGAGGTCTCTTTCCTTTGATAAAAACAGAAATACATAGGGAATTAAACTGAATTTATTTCCTTCTCGTGTTCGGTTCAATTATGGTTTACATATAGAAGGAGGCAAAAATTGGAAACAAAGATTGTGTTGAGACTATCAAGAACAAAATAAGTTCCTGTAAGATTTTCAGAATTCGAAATACTTAAATTAAGTACAGTATAGAAGGGGAAAAAATATAGAATAAATTAGGCACTGGTATAGGTTCGTATGAATTAAAAGGTAAATGTACCGCAAGTTTATTAAGAATTCAACTTAATTCTATATAAATTAGGGTTTTATTTAAACTTGGACATGGTATATACACCACATGCACTTATCTAATGGGAAACTTATGATAATCCCACAGCTAACAGCATAAGAAGTGGCCGATTTCCCTCCTTTTAAAAATAGGAATACGTGCTTGATTTTGACGACAGTTTGCATAAATCTGCAATTCAACATGCAACATCTTAACGTGGTCTGCGCCATCACAAATGGAAAGAGGCTAACGAGCCATTTCACTTTAAACATGTTAAATGGCAAACCATTTTGATGAAAATATGACGGTACTCACCAAAGCGATATTCCTTTTACTGAACCCAGTAATAAGAGATAAGGAGCGAAATGCACTCCACGAACATTTTTATGCATGATTCAAGACCTTCTTCAACATGATAGTACTTACAACAGATTCTGTCGGAAAATTTCGAATTCTGTATAGGCAAAATTGGATTATTAATTAATTTTCGCCTTTACTTTTCTCTGCAACCGGATAAAACATGAGAAGAATGAATGTCCTCAGGCATTTTAGGGTTTCATTGACAGTTTCTTGTACAGTGAATATACTCATAATTATAATTATCTGACGTAGAAAACCCATATAAATTACCCATATGCAATATTACGTCAGTTGATTCTAAGTTCCTACCTTAGAAGGAGTGTAAAATATATATGAGTCAATGCAACACGACATTACGAAATCTTAGTTTCGATGTGAGTGGATATTTATTACAATATTCTTCAAATATTTAAATTAATATCATTTATTTTCATTTTCAATTAGTCATAATGTTTCTGTATATACCTCTCCAATAACTGGATTTTTAAAGAAATACTGCCTATAAATAAATATTTGAGGGAAACCTTTTTAGAGAAATGCTTTCCGTACATGTCGCATGAAATGCGAGTTGTGACCGAATAATGTTGTGCTGTATAACAATTACAGTATCACACCGGTAACTCTTCTTTGTACAGTAAATGTGCTATACAAAATCAAACATGACGGAGCATTGGAAAAAGAACTTTGACATTTTGATAACTCATCTATTTTAATGGTTTGTGGGGGGAAAACAACGACAATCCTCTGTAGGAAGGATTTAAACAGATATAATTTACATGGAAAATTATAGTCCACCCTCGGTTTATTTATAATATGGGCCTTTATTGACTCTCAAAAGAAATATAAGCAAATTGAACCCGCTAAAATCTGAAGTAAAACGAAAAATAAAATAGAGAGAAAAAAGGGAAAATGACCTGATACAATATTTGTTTTCATGCGTAAAATTACATTATGGTTGATACTCCCTCAACTACTTAAAACTCGGGAGAAGACAAAGACACATAGAAGATTATAATAGTGACAGGGAGGGATGGGGAAACTTAATTATAGGGAAAAAATAGAAGAAAGAAAGTATAGAGAGGGAGACTGAATAAGAAAGAAAAAGGAAGAAAGAGAGAGAGAGAGAGAGAGGGAGGGAGGGGTATTTGCTGCAGTAGGTTGTGTTGATGTAATTGATAACCAATTTATTTTGTCTACAATACTCATTAATTCATCAAGTGCTGCAGCAAGATTAATCAGGTCTCGTTTTAACCTAATAATTATAATAAAAACTGTCAGGAACTCACTATGCCATTTTTAATACCTTTAAAAGCGACATAATGATTTGGGGAATTCACTCAAGTGTATAATCATGTTCATTTCTTGCATGTCATCGTAGCAGGGATCACATGAGCTATTGCAGCTGAATAATCCAGCATCTGCCCAATAGGCGATAAGGGGCTTGAATCGTCGTCATGACAACGAAATTGGTATACGCAATACGTCCAATGAGAAATCAAGTTGATACTGTACAACGTTTCTTCTCCACCATGTATAGGATATTACCCCCGCCAAACGCCTGCTCACGTTGGCATTTAACGAAGAGAGATTGCGATCTTATACATTCGACGCTCTGCATTTGGATATTTGTATTCGCTACCCGGGTGACGTGATAATTCTCCTGACACCTTTTCGTAGTCTTTATTTTTTTTCGATCTAAGAAATAATTTGTTATTTAACAAATAATCGTATTTCTGCGGTTGTGGACAGCGTATGACGGCACGATGTTGTTAATTTCATGAACAAATACATCTTTGTTTTCCGGGCGTCTTAGACAAAAACTGGAAAAGAAAAAAAATAAGAGTTATCATTAGATTCTTGCCAATAACATTGGTTTGGTACGCAAAAGATTAGATAAAAAGAAGTGGATCCGCTTATTGCTTCACACTTACTTAAACGCAATTAACGAAGAAGAAAGTCAGATGAGGTACAATCAGCTCCAGACATTTACAACTTTCATCTTACCGTTGCTATTTATGTGAAAGTTCTACATCTACAGTAGATCCAGGCTGAAATTATAAACACTTTCAGACCGTTCATGCATGTTTAGCGAGTACCGTAATGGCAAATTTAGTAAGCCATCGACATCCTCGTCATATTTTTGCTTCGATTGGAGGACTGGTCATCTTTTTCTCTCCGTCTGCCATGGCTGACTGTTCCGATTACATAACCCTATTGCCAGCCAATAACACATCTAGGGCCATACATTCCACGTTGAGTCTACGATCAGCGCTTATCATTCTCTTGGGCTTTGGGACTTTTGCCATCGTTCTCTCGTATCTCTTCAATATCGTCAGAAAATTCGTCTACCAAGACAACGTGAGTATATTGAGGCTTCATTTGTTTTTAATTTTATTTTTAGATAACAAATCTTTCTTTAACATCTTAAAGCTAGCTAGTCTCAGTCAATGGGCAAAAATGATGATAGGAAGCAAGAATAATTAATGGGAGAACATTTGGATAAACTTTTGCTAACAAAAGTTGAATTTGAAGAGAATTGGAGCATATGATGCGCAGTCGAGAGCATTCTGGTATGCCCTAATGGCAATATACCGATGCGATAATTTGCGAAAAAAAAATGCAGTTCGACGCATCATGTTCTGTTAATTCTAAGGATTTGATCCTAATATTTCACACAGATAGTTATCTTCCTTTGGATGAAGAAGACTTTTTCTTTGTACAGTTTCGAATGAGAGTGTTATGTTAGTGTTGATTTGCAAAAGATGTCGAAATAAAGGGATAATAGAGAGTCCCTAAGAAATATAAGCTTAGAGACACAATTTTGTCAGTGGCGGCATCTCTTCGTCGTGTATGAATTTTCAAATTTCTTAATTTTGCTTATTCCTTCGCTCTCTATATTTTCTTTCTGGACACTCTACATGTATAATAGTGACATCTACCGTTTCCTGCATCGTGTATCCATTCATATTCTTTTGAGGTAATTTTGTCATTTAAATTAAACAATGTATGATATAACAACTGCAAAGAGACCATCTAGTTGTCCGAATATTCGTAGTTTCAAAATTAAATGCAAGGAAATCTTTTCTTTTACAAAAAAAAAGCTATAGAGGATCATTAGATGTAATAATATAGGTTTTCTCGGCCAACTTCGTAAGCTTTTCATTCGTTTTGATACATGGGTAAATTCAAATTCGCGAAATACCGATGTAGGCTTGAGAATGTCATTCAAAATGGCACTTCGTTCATTTGAATTACTTCTTTGGTCAATGGAATTTGCACTTGTATCATTCAATTTAAAAACCGGTTACAAATGCGCAGTTTGCATTCAAATTCGTCAACGCTGGCAAAGCGGACGTCCGGATCATTCAATTTCACACCTGGTCATTCAACATAACAAAGTTTTCATTCAAATTCGCCTATCATTACAAACATATGCACATTTTTCTCATCTAATAAAGTGAGCTTTATTCTTTATCAATATCCGGTGATGTGTTTAAGAATAACTCCTTGCATACCACCTAAGGGTCATGGGTATCAACAGGGGGGGGGGGGGGGGGGGGGGGGGGGGACAGGGTTATGACTGTGGTAGAAAGACTACATATAATGTACGCAAATATAAATGGCCCAAAAGAGATCATGACCGCCGAATAAATTTTCAACAAAAAAATGAACAAATAAACAAACATGAAAATAAAGCGATGCCCCAGCATGTAATGTCCCACGTCACACACTTTGCTAATTCTACATGATGTGACTAGGTATAAAAAAAAATATATATGATCGTTCAGTTGCTAAATAGTGTTGGTTTAGTGGGTATACAACCCTAGGGGTTATATTATACCGTATAATTTAAAATGAATATAACACGGAACGAAGCTAGGGGATTTATATGAAGATTGGGTGAGATTAACACGATTAACGTGTTTATTTTGTCTGCAAAGCGTGTGAAGTTGTATGCAAAGAAATGAATTTGAATTCACGGAAGGCGTTATTACGTAATCGCGAATCGTCTCGCTTTAATTTGAATGAAAATTCTCCAAAGACGAAACACGTTTTAATTCGAATGCAAACAAAATGTTTTTGAATGACAGTTTTATGAAATCGAATGCTAAAAAACAAATTTGAATGATAAAACACAGCTACGATGGCAGAATCGGTGAATTTGAATGCACATAAAATTCGTGTGGCCAGCTTACGAATTTGAACGAGAAATCCTATAGTACGTCTGAGATTTTTTTTTTATTTTTTGAAATGCACAAATGCGATTTACATCGTGTAAGGAGATTGACAAAAGCATTAGCACTATACTACTCGATTAGCCAAAGAATTGCATATGTGTGGGTGTGTGTGTGTATGTGCGTGATTTTTTTTTTTTTTGGGGGGGGGGAGGGGGGATTTTCCTCCAAAAAAATGGTTTCTGGAGTTTTCTAGGCAGAAATAAAGCAAAAGAAGTGAGAGAAATACTATTTTTAATTTGAAAAAATAGAGAATTTTCTAAACTCGAGCGCTTCACTTCCTTGAACGAAATATGTTATTCAGAAAAATGTCTGTCCATTCAATGACATTTCGTTGTATTTTATTTAGTTCCCAATAACTATCAGGGCAACATAAGCCTTGGGATTTAAAATATTTGATATAGGCCATAACCTCGTGCAGTATAATCTGTCAATATAGCTTTAGATATTTTGCGGAATGACAGTCATAATGTTTGTACACTGAAGTGTGCCGAAGAGTACTTGAATCCAATGACCGGGGTAATAATAATAATGTAAGCGCTTTGGTCAATTGTTTCTGGTAAAGCGCTTCATAAGAAACCGTTATTTTTATTATCATTATATGTATCGACAGAATGTTTGAGTTGATATCAACAATGGTATCTAAAGGAATGTCATTCGCAAGAGTAAAAGCGTTAAGATTTTCTTAATTTGCTTACTTCGCTTGCTTAAACGTAAATTCATTTAAAAAAAAACACGTTGTGCACTCGCATGACAGTTCATTATATCAAGATTTTGCAAACAAAATATGTCATAATGCCAATCTGTACACTGTTAAAAAATATGTTGGTATTTTTACAGGAAATTTCCTGGCAGTCGAAACGCCAGGAGTGCACGTTATTTTACAGCCTCATGTAATACAGTCTGTAATAAATATTTCCGTTTTTTTACAGGAAAGAGACTGTAAATTTAAAATAATTTGTAGTCAGTCTCAAGGAAAGCCAGAAAGTCTGTAGTTTTACAGTTATTAGTGTATAGCCATGCTTTATGTTATCCTATTCTCTACCTTAATCTATCCTATCCTAAACATATCCTATCTAGTTAATTCAATTTAATGCAATCTTTTATATGCACCTTATAGTTTTTTATTCCTTTTGGTCCAGTTACTAAATCGGGCAAACCCAAACCATACGCTTACTAAAAATTCATGATTATTCATATAAGTGTTTTCCCACATATTTGGTAATTTAACAAGGTAACTTGTTAAAATACGAGAAAATGTTTTTTTAACGGTGTTTTTATCGGGCGATTGAAAATAAATGCTGATTTCCGGTAAACCAACAAACTGGCTGTTGTTTTACAGGAAAAAGCCTGTAAAATTGAAATGACGGCAACAACTTGTAATTTCAAGGGCCAGGAAACCTGTAGTTTTACATTTATTTTTTACAGTGTATATAATGGCCTTTTAAACAACTTTTTTTTTTAAATGAGGACGACAAAGATGAGAAATGGAGGGGAATCACAGTTAAAAAAAAAATTCTGAAATATCAGTTGTCAATTAAATAAGTCTGTCCCAGTTTTCCCCCTTTAAGGCTATATTATCAAAAGCTTTCTTGCATCTAGATATTGCTTCTTCAAATTAAATATGATACATACAAATACATATTTTGTTACCCTTTGGCCACTTTGATCAATATCAGCACCTTGATTAAAAATCATATACTCGTCACAAGATAGTGAATACAACTGCTGCCGTTTTAGCAAGGATTACTTAGGCGAGGGTCATTCGTTTCATAAAGAAATTATGTTCCTTGCATAATGCCGATATACAGTGGCGTAGCGTGGGTCCGGCCTTTTAGGGGACACCATTTTCATCAGGGCGGCACCGGACATACTAGGTGTATGAATTACAAGAGAACAAGGCCACTGCACCGAGGAGGGGGAGGGTGTGGTGTAATAGGGGGTCTTGTCATCCTGTTATCCCCCTCTCCTTTTCTTTCCTTTTCCTTCGCTCTTATTTCCCCTTTTTTCGCCATCCGATGTGGGTTGATGGGGTGGGGGGGGGGGGGGGGGAGGAGGGGGGCACTTGCCCCATGAGTTCCGGGAGGCTACGTCACTGTCTATGCGAATCCGTGTGGGCTCAATACCCAATCAATGTCATATTTGAAAACTGAGCTCAATGAACCCTTCATGTCAACAACGAGAAACAGATGAATGAAACAGGAAACCGGTCAAAATTCTGAAACGTTCATAACTCGTCAGTTTGGTTATTGCAACACGTAGCCAATAATTATTGTGTCAAAAATGCATGAGAGTAAACCCGCCAGCTCTCCCTGTCATCAAGTAAGTGGATGGATGGTAAGAAAATCATCGTGGCAAAGGCTTCATGCACGATAACGTGTGTGTGGAATAATTAAATCGTGTAGGCTTAGTGAGGAAGAGGTTCAACTTGGTTTCATAATCAAGCAATGAATATCGAAATTAAATATTTTCTCGTCATCGAGTGATCGATGTAATATCCGTCTCAATTCTGAGTCTTGATTCCTATGGCATGTTAAGTTCTAAAACATCTTGAATGATCTTTTGTTTTTATTCCTACATATAATTTATTTATATGTACGAAGACCACTTCCAATAGTTTAATGACATGGCAGACTACGGAAGAATATTTTCTGCATTACCCCCCCCCCCCCGGGAATGATGCGAACATATTCATTTCTATAATAAAATAACGGATGGCGTTTGCATAGTTCCCAGGGACAAATTTTGGTCAAAGCCGCTTTCCAATTCATGTTCCTACCCCCTCCCAGCTTACGTTTTGCTTTAATCAAAGTTATACGCTTTCATCTCAGATCTCATCCCCAATCAAAGAGAAAGTTTCAATGATGATAGTTTGAGCTATATTACCATAATTACCCCCACCCCAAAAATAAATAAATATATATCAATGACAGTTTTCACAAATTTTCCATATGTTTGTTTGTCTTCTGATCGTCAGTGTCTACCCAGAAAGAGATACAAAGGGGGTGAAATACTATTGCTGGGTTGTCTGCTGCCTGCTCCCCCGGATAAAATGTTTAAAAAAAATTAAAAAAATTCTGCAATCTAAGCTGAGCAGTCATAATTATGCCACTAAAACAGGCGCGGGAGCTAGGCACACATGTCCCGAGGGCGTACTCCTCTATAAGAAATCTTCAAATGTTCAAGCCGTTTTCTTACAATCAGCCAACCACAGCTACTCCCTAACCCCCCCCCCCAACAAAAAAACAAACACAAAAAAAAAACCAAACAAACAAAAAAACATATGCTTATCTACATCAGAGGAATATTTTCACCAGCTCCATAATTCAAATGGTACATTGTTATTATGACTAGCCCAAATAATAATAATAATAATAATAATAAAAAAAAAAAAAATAATAATAATAATAATAATAACTGTTTCTTATACAGCGCCTAACCAGTTACAATGTAACCGACCAAAGCGCTTACAGCATCATTATCCCGGTCACTGGATTAAATTCTCGCTACCTCAAACAATAGTTTATGTCATATTATACACTAATTCCTAGGGTGTGACACCCAAATTTGCCGACAAAAATGTTGCACCCTAATATCCTCCACAGGTAATAATAGAAGAAAATCGCAGATGTAAAAATCGTGATCATACGGGCCCAGTTTCGCAAGGGGACGGGCTGACACCTTTTGCCCAAATATCAACTTCTCAATTTCTATTAAAACAAAAACAACTTGTCGTAGTGACAATGTACAGAAGTTTATTTTATTTATTTATTTATTTATTTATTTTTCCTGTATGGTACAGCAGCTGATATAGTGTGAACTTCACATGGAAATGAAATCAAGACTAACATTTTAAGTAAATATGTGATCACAATATATAGACATGAATAATAAATCGTATACAGTAATAGAACGTATAATAACATACAGAGGTATGACGAAATAAGTCCGAAGGCTTGAAGCATCGCCACACCTTTAAGCATAAAATTGTTATTTAACTATGAGTTGTGGGCACAACAAACAAGAAACTAACCTTACATTAAGAAAAGAGAAAAAATACAGTAAACACAGGAACAGGATACAGACTGTATATACATGTACATTATTGGAAAGGAAAAGTGAAGAGAAAGAAGGGTGAGGAGGAATGAGTCCCAGTTAAACCTGGTATTGCGCATAAGCAATAATCACTCTGACTATAATACATGCAATGTTATGGATAAAAATATGGAAATTACTTTTACAGATATTAGAAGTGTTCACATTTTTGAAATAAGAAGACGTTTAACAGCTTTTTTAAATGAATGTATAGTACGCATATTCCGGTAATGTCTGGTAATGTATTCCAAACATCTGGACCATTATGCCTAATAGACTTGTGAGCCAGCACTGAACGGGGATTAAATAAATGCATATTAGATGACTGTCTTGTTGGATAGGCATGAACATCACTGTTCTTCCGAAACATGGAAGAAAAACAAATGGGTAAAATATTGTTATTACATCGATACATTAAAAGGGAGGTTTGAAGAAAGTTTATATCATTAATTGTCAAAGTCCTCAGTCTAATAAATAATGGCTGCGTATATGGTCACGGAAACCAGATCCCGAGCAAATACGAACTGCTTTCTTTTGTAATAACATAATATTTTCTGTAAATTGTTTAGATGTCGCCCAAAGTACATTACAATAAGAAATATATGGCAGAACCAGTGTATTGTACAATGAAAATAGTACTCTGTTAGGAACAATAAACTTCATCTTATACAATATCCCTATGTTTCGAGAAATGGGTGTCCTTATGTATTTTAAATGGTCACTCCAAGTAAGATGCTCATTAATAAAGACACCAAGGAATTTGGTGCACGTTTTCCTTTCTAATGACGCACCATCAACATTGACATCAATATTCTGATTTTTATTGGACCTTCGTCCCCTAAAGTGAATATAATTTGTCTTCTGTACATTGAGTGATAGCCTATTGCTTCTAAACCAATGAGTCAATTTTGGCAGTTCATTATTTATTCTTTTTTCAATGACCTTTACATCACGGTGGGATAAAAATACACTAGGGTCATCGGCAAACAATATGTAATTTAAAATTATAGAGACATTACAAATATCATTGATATATATCAAAAATAAGAGCGGGCCTAGGATTGAGCCTTGGGGAACACCACACTTTAATCCTAATATATCGGACTCGGCAGAGTTATAATATGTGTATTGCTTTCTATTCAAGAGGTAACTTGAAAACCAATCCAAACTGATGCCCCTTATTCCATAGTGTTTCAATTTATACAAAAGTACTGTATGGTCTAGCGTGTCAAAGGCTTTGCTCAGATCCATAAAAACACCAATGGTGTGCTCACCAGCTGCCAGAGCTCCAGAAACATGGTCATAAAATTTTAACAACGCAAGGTCTGTAGAGTGTGCTTTTCGAAATCCGAACTGGTTAGGGTTGAGAACTTTATTTTTATCAAGAAAGCTGGAGAGTCTATTATGAACTATCCTCTCAAGGACTTTAGAGAAACTTACTAAAATTGATATTGGTCTATAATTTGTGACATTTGAAGTGCTATCTTTCTTATAGACAGGAATGACCTTGGCCAGTTTGAATGAGGATGGAAACACACCACTTAATAGAGACAGATTACATATATGTACAAAGGGCGTCAAAATTGAACCAATGATTTGTTTTAAAAAGGATGAACTTATTTCATCATAACCAGCTGATCTACTGTTTTTTAAGGAAGACACTATATTAAGCACCTCGTGATAATCTGTTGGCTTAAGAAAAAGTGAACATTGTACCTGCTCTTTTAAATATTGCTTAAAGTTGACGTTGTCATTACTGATTTTCTTAGCTTGACTCGGCCCTAAATTGGTAAAATAGTCATTAAAAACATTAGCTATATCACCTGCCGCCGTTATCTCTTTATCTTCATGAATGAGTTTCTGACAACTTTCAGCTTTTCTCCCTTTACAGAGAATATCATTTACAACCTTCCAGGTAGATGACAGGTCACCCCTCGCCAGATCAAACTTTTTGGAGTAAAATAAGCTACGTGAAGTTCTTATAATAGCTGTTAACTTATTTCTATATTTTTTATATTTCTCTTTATTATCAGGAGTTGGCTTTCTTACGCTCCTTTTATATAATGCGTTCCTCTTTTTAATGGATTTTAATATTCCACTAGTGATCCAGGGTTGTTTACCTGAGCTCTTACAATTTGATCTGACGAGAGGAACATTTCTATTAAAATAATGGTAGAACTTACTCCAAAACAAATCAAAAGCTACTTCAACATTATTGCAAGCAGTGACATCAGATCATTTAAGCTAGAAATGTTATCTGCAGTATATTTACGCTTGTTTACATTTCTATTTTCCTACATTCATTAATTTGTAAATCATATAGTGTGCAAAATACAGGTAGGTGATCAGATACCTCACAATAAAATAAGCCAGACTGAGAATATACTTTGGCTGTTTTTATAAATATATTGTCTAATAATGTTGATGATTGCTCAGTGATCCTGGTTGGTTTATCAATCATTACATTAAACGCATTAGACTCGAGTAAGCTCTTAAAACGGAGAGTCTTTGCATTATTTGCCAATAGGTCTATATTGAAATCACCCATTACACATGCAGATTTATTTGAGGAATTAATAGTAAACAGAAGTGACTCCAGATCATCGAGAAAAATGTCAACATCCATATTCGGCGGCCTGTACACTACACACACTATAAAATTCTTCTCTGACGGGAGGTCGACCTCAATACATAGTAACTCTGCATTTTTACCAGGAAACGAAAGGTCACGCCTCCTTGTGAACGTCAATTTATCTGAAATGTAAAGGAGTAATCCACCGCCACGCCCATTATTTCTGTCTTGGCGTACTGATTTATAACCGTCTAGGGTAAAAAGCGGTGGTGAGTTTGCACTTAACCACGTTTCTGAGACACCGATGATGGAACATTGAAATTTCAGTGACGATATCAGAATACTCATATTGTCATAATTTTTAGCGAGACTTCTAGCATTACAATGTAAAAAACTTAGGCATTGTGACTGTTTAGCATTGCCAGCAGAGACAGAAATGAATTCATCTGGTAAATAGTACCGACAGTCACTGTGCTGTTGTAAATCATATTCCTCTAGAACCATTTATGATAAAAAGGAAAGATATGTATAGTAAACCATCATATTCATGTAAAAGCATTGATTGCATTACATCTTCGGGGAATAATGGAACAGAGAGGAAGGGAGATGGGGGAGAGAGAAGAAATACAGCAAACTGTGCAAAAAATGGCATAAACACCATACAAACTAATTAATACAACAAAAAATAGTGCTGACACCATAATGTAAAACAGAAACGGAAATATTAAAACAGTGAGAAAACAAAATAATAACAGGAACTGCGCAGAAGAAATATACATTAAAAAAAGATAAACACTCCAGAGATAAAATATTTGTATTTTTAGTAGCTAACACAAATGATATGAGATAACTAGGACACTGTACAGTAGATGGAGTAGGCAAAGATAAATGTAACATTGCCAGTAGACTACACAAAGAGGGCATTAACTTATTTCCTAGAAAGTTACAGAAAGAAGTTATACATTTACCAGGGAACCTCACTGCCCAAATAATTATGTGGACATTCTGGCACCTCGCTGCCCGAATATAAGCGGTGATTGCCCCGAATATCGGAATTTTGAAAATCTTCAGGGAGGGGGGAGGGGGGGGGGGGGGGGGGAGGCTGCAGCCCATTGACAAAAGCGAATGTCGTTTGCCCGAATATCAACTTTCCAGTGTTTTTGCGAGCAAGCGAGCAATTCGCCATTTAAAAAAATATATATTTTACTTTTCGTAGCCTAGTGAAAATGTACAGAATTTACATACAGAAGTTTCATAATTATCAGGGAACCTCGCTGCCTAAATATGTTTATATTCTGGCACCTCGCTGCCAGAATATGAAGTGGTGGTTGTCCGAATATAGGAACTTTGAAAATTATCTTAAGGGGGCTGCAGTCCATTGTCGAAGGGGCACGCCTTTCCAATGTTTTTGCGAGAGAGCGAGCAAAAATTTGGCCAGTTTTTCCTTCTTTTTCTTTCATCCCCTTTTCCTTTCCTTCTTTTCTTTCTGTTTTTGTTTTCCTTTTTCTTTCTCTTTTCTCCTCTTCCTGTACTCTTTCCTCTTCCCTCTATTCTTTTTCCTTCTTTTTTTTGCCGACAGACAGGTGTCGCATCTTCCGACAGTAATTTTGAGTGGGGGGTAAGCAAACAAGTCTTCCTCAGATACAAATATCAGAAACCAGAATAAAATGCAAACATGATTCCATTGACATTAATGATTTGACGGTTTGACGGTGAAAATCTACATGAAACTATCTTAAAATCACAGAATATGGGGAAGAAAATGTATTCGTGAAGATTTAACTAACAATATTCTTTCCCAGACAATTTATCATAATACGTATCTGTATCTGCATCATAGCAACAGCTACGTCCGTAATCACATCGGGGGATACTCGTTTTTCCGAAGGTTTATTTTCCGGAAGGTTCATAATTCCGAAGGTTCATTTTCCCGGAGGTTCATAATTCCGAAACACAAATTTCCCATAGCAGGGGGGTTCATAATTCCGAAAATGAAATAGGTTTCATAATTCCGAACATTTGATGCACTACTCCGAAGGTTCGTTGTTCCGAAGGTTCGTAATTCCGAACATTTGATGCACTCCTCCGAAGGTTCGTTGTTCCGAATGAAAAAGGGTTCGTAATTCCGAAAATGAAAAATGGTTTATAATTCCGAAGGTTCGTAATTCTGAAAATGCAATAGAGCCCTACATAACTTTTCGGAATTACAAATCTTCAGAAATACGAACCCTTTTTCATATTCGGAGTTATGAACTCTATTTCATTTTCGGAATTACGAACCGTCGGAGTAACGAACCTCGGAAAAATGAACCTTCGGAATTATGAACCTTTGGAAAAACGACATGTAACCATCACATCAAGAACGGTAGAACGAGTGATTACTTTACCGTGTTGAATTAACTTTTTAATGAAAGTTGATCTGATATTGATCTAATGTATGAGCAATATTATGATGCGTTTTTTTTCTTAAAGCACTTCATACATGATAAAGCAAGACACTAACCAAGCAATTAATTAAGAGGTTGCCTAGGAGAGAGACAACAAGCAGAAATATGCTTACGTCTCTTACGCCGAGTAAGGCCATATTAAGTGCGATTAATTAAGGGAAATTAAATCGCTAATGCTTGTCCTCGAGAAGTTTTCGCGTTAGAGCAAAAATTAAAAAAGGGACCCCAAAAAGGAGTATGGATTAGCTACATGCGACATCGTTGGCCATATGTATGTGTGTGTGTGTGTGTGTGGGGGGGGGGGGGTTGCTTGTAGGATTGATAGCATACAATACATGCTTCAGCTTTGGTTTTAAACTGAATTATCCATGCTATTTTTTATCAGTGACCTCCGCTGTGATATTAAATATGTATGAAGGTATAGCGTGTGTCTTTTTGTTTCCTCCTGCAAACTGCAGTCGAGGGCACTCTTCGATGTATGCGACGTCCTTTGCCCAAATGTGAACTATCCAGTTTCTAAATTTTGCGAGCTAGCAAAATGTTGACATTTTATTATACTATCATAACATCAAAATAATGTAGATAGGATACCATGGGCGGCAATCCTGAGGGGGGGGGGGGGGAATTGTGAATTTTGTACAGCACCAAATGGCAAAGGCTATTCTCGGCCGTGACAAGAAATCTCCGCACATGTAGGATACTTTTTGCCGGGTTTACGTTAATTTATTTCCTAAGGACATTCGTGAAGTGGTAGGGACTCGAACCCCGAACCGTGTGATCCATAATCAGGTGACTTATCCACTAGGCCAAAATACCTGTAACTACGTTGAGTCAAAGGTCACTGAGAAGTTATTAATGTGCATATTATATTTGTTTATGCAAGAACTTACATATTTCTCAATGAATTTATTTAAAACATATTATGGACGTGTATGAGTATCATGGGAGGACCAAGACCCCTGATGCTATTTGCCTCGCCATAGTTACTGACTCTAGTTTATATGAAATGAAAACTGAAATGGAAATTATACTTCGTTTGTTGCAGAGAAATACTTTTTTATTGTATGAAATTTATTTCTACCAACGGTTAAGTTATTTAAAAAAAACAATATTACCTAGAAATGTTTCTTTCTCTTATTAGATATTGCATCTCGTTCTCTCCCCCATAAAAAGGCAACCAGCAAAACTACCTCAGGACTACTACCCCTGGATAACTATTTCACTGGATAACTTGCAGAGCGGGTATGAAGCGGTCTTAAAACCAAGAGGTCATGGATTCAAAACCACTTCGGCCTGCTTTATCCAATGATTTTGCGTAATGCATTAATTTACATCTGAAACATTACATTCTCTCTGAAAAATAAAAGGGTGAGTAAAATTTAATGCAATATAGGGTAGAATGAACCCAAAATTTTGTAAAAAAATCACCCAATATTGGTTCCCAACTTTGATATTTAGGATGAGATATCAGTGATGCGCTCGATTGCATGTGACATCAAACACATTAGTGGAAAAAAATTAATATCACCCATTGATTTCCACAAAGGTCTTCCTTTTAAAGGTGCACGTGCCAGTCACATGCTATTGCACCAGCATGCCATAAAATAAAGCACTACGAGTCACGAAATTCACACACCTATTCCGACAGTTCTCCCTAACTTGAGGAGGAGGAGGAATGAAAATCAAGTTATCATCAATCTTCTGCCGGTTAGCTTCAATACTCAAATGAGTTCTAACTACACGACCCTCAAGCTCAAGATTTCATAGATGTAATTGCTTGGAAAAGTGTTGGGTCACAATGTTGAAGACGGAAGGGGAAGCAGCACGTGCACTAAGCATGGTAAAGGAGTAAGAGGTGACATAACAACTGTAGTGTGTCACGAAATGTTCACGCGTCCACCGAATCTGTACTTTCTTATAATATATTCTTTCTTTTACTTTCTGATTTGGTTTGTCTAAATGGAGCAACAAGTTCAGGTCAATATATTCTAAGGGCAGTTCTCATATTGCTTTCCTCTAGCGTTCAATTCAGAGCTTTAAAAATCGGAGAATATTAGTAACGGGGCTCACATTATCATGAAACGACTCCATCATAGCCATCTTAACTATTTACTCCTTTTGCTTTGTTTGTTGGTAAAAGAGTAGTTATATATATCATTGCTGTACTTATATCTCATTACATGTACGCGTATAGTTGTATATCAATTGGCATCTTCAACCTCGAGTCTCCATAGATCACATGAATGTCCTTTTTTATCATTTACATGTACATCCGATAAACGCCCCTTTGTGACAGTCGAAGCTTGTTACAACAAGTGTGATAATAATTTTGTTTTAGCTTTTTTTTTCTTCATAAAATAGAAAAAATAAATTTCTTTGTGCTTAACGTGCATCACAGGAACCTTCAGGTCGAATACCCCGAATAACACGAATGTGTAATTAATTACCTTGATTACCTTGATAATCTGCAGCAGTAAGAAGCTTCAAGTCTTTTCTTCTGTCTTCCATTTTGAGTCCATACAACGCCCTCATATTTTTTATGTATTATTTTGATGTAAGCTTACGGTATACTATAATCGCCTTGATACGAAATGAATAGCATGAAAGTAAAAAAAAAAGAAATAACGATTTGCATTCAAATACATTAATTTGTTGTTTTCATTAACAAAAATGTGCTTTTATTTTCTTGTGATGTCCGCCATATAAAATTTTCTACCATAGTAAATGTAATATTGGACAGATATTAAAAATTATAAAAACATGATTGAAGGGCGTCGTAATTGTAATGTTTTTGCTCTTAATTTTGGTATGTACTGGTTGAAAAAAAATATTATATGGAAATAAAACTTTAAAACTTTGTAATCTTCTTTGAACGCTACTTTGTTCACATTTTATCTATGTGCATGTTGATAGATATTGGCTTTGAGATGTAGATTGACCCGGCGTATAGGCAATATTTGCCTTGCGTGTGCGTATGTGTGTGTATGGGGGGGGGGGGGGGGCTGACCGTCTGTAGCCGTGGCAAAATTTCCGTTTTGAAATGCCATATCAGTTAGGCTTAAGCACTTTTAAGCACTTTCAAATATCCCAATTGCCAGCTTAAGAAAATCCGAATATTTGCCAGAAATATTATAATGAAATTTACTCAGGCTCCGATATAAAAGAGTGAAGAAAGCCATTGTACAGAAAGTAAGAGAGATAGAACTTTATGTACACGTAGAAAGTCAAACTGCTAGAATGGTTAGTCTTGTAAATATGTTTTTATACAAATATTGTATTCACACTTGCAATGTATGTATAACAATTGTAAATGATTATGCTCTTTTTTTGTACACTATTACCCCGAGAGGGGGTCGATAGAGTCAATAAATCTTATCTATCTATAATATTAATTACAATGAGTGGAAGACGAAAATGATTATGTTTCTTTTTTTTTGTACACTCGCACCCCGAGAGGGGGTCGATAGAGTCAATAAATCTTATCTATCTATCTATCTATCTTATTATAATGAGTGGAAGACGAAAATGCATTTTTAGCACCAATCACCTCTTTCATTATCAATCATTATTCTGTACAATTTTCCTCCAACATAAATGCATTTACACATAATACAGAGCAAAATTATCAGGGTGCCCTTTGTAATGTGAATAGGTAGACAGTTTCGAGAGATATAGGTATCTCTTTCTCTCTTTAGGTGCCATATCTATTGACTTTGGCGACCATGTTGTTCCACAAGACTCTATTTCTAGCCTTCTCTATTAGCACCACTCCCTGGTCTTTAACACGTGTCATCTGCATATCTGATGTCTGTAATCGAATGTCCACCTATTCGTATTCTATTTTCATTCTCCACTTCTCTGAGAATGATTTCACTGGAGAGATTAAACTAGTCTGGTGACATAGCGCATCCGTCTGATTCATCTTTTGATGTCCGCATATATTCACTACATTCGCCTTCTATCTTCATACAGACTGCTTCCAGTAAAGCCTTCGTAGCAATATAAGATCTTTACCATAGGCCTATATGTCAAGCTTATGCTACAGTCACACACGGCCGGATTTCGAACCGGGTCCATAAGGAATTAAAACCGTATCAACCCGGTTTGACCCGTATTGACCCGTATCGAACCGTATAAAAATCCGCTTTAAATCCTTAACTGAATCCTTTTCGACCCCTATCGACCCGTGTCAACCCGCTTCGACTACCTTGTCATCATCCGCTGCATGAAGGCAATGCGGTATACGGCAAGGGTCCATACGGTTTTACGCTGCGGGTCGATGCGAGTCAATGCGGTTCGAACCGGGTCAATTCGGATATCAATACGGAATTGAAATCCGTGACAAAATTTTGAACATGACCAACAAATTTTCACCGCCGTATCGTAGCCCCCCGAATCCATCAGGAATTGACACGAGTTACGATGCGGGTCAATGCGGGTCTCTACGGCTCCAACCGGGTCGATACGGTTTTAATTCCTTATGGACCCGGTTCGAAATCCGGCCGTGTGTGACTGTAGCATTAACCAGTTCTGCAAATAACTTCTCGTGTCTTACTTTATCGAAAGCCTTTGAATAGTCGATCGATAAAATACATATACACATCTTTCTGCATTTCGATAGCTGTCTCCGTTATATTTCTCAGCACAAATATTGCATTCATAATGCCAGCATTTTCTGCAAAGCCATATACTGTTCCCTTTCAATATCTGGCGTTATTCTACTTCTTGCTCTTGAAAGCAGTATTCTTAAAATAACCTTGGTGATATGGGATATAAGGCCAATCTTTTTTTATAGCTCGCAGTCCACAGCTCCCAGTTTCTTCGGGAGTGCAATAAAAATGGATCTGCCCAGTTCATGTGGAAAATTCCCTTCATCATAAATTTTGTCAATGACTTCTGGTAAGTTTACATTACCATAATGCATGTATCATCTCCGTGACTACTCCATCTGGTCCGGCTGCTTTGTTCTTTTTCATATTTAAAATTGCATTGGGTCTGTCCAAGGAGTGATAACTCCTTGGTGTGTCCCAACATAGAATTAGTCGAGCTGGGGAGATTTATGATGATATTTCCGTAAATAAATAAATAAATAAATAAATACTCTGTATTAGGAAGAGGGAACAAAGCATTACATAAGGGAAAATAAGGGAAACGCCCAAATGGTGTCAAATTCCCCATCGGCCTACACTCGCCTTCTCACTATACAACGTCCTTGGGGATATGCCAGCTATTACTGGTCCTACTAGTTCCACCCAGGAGTTCCCCAGCCCACTGATGTTGCAATTGTCGTCTTTTAGTCGCCTCTTACGACACGCAGATGATACGTGTGCCCCACCCTCAGACAATGATATCGGTATATGACAGGCAAAAAGTAATCATTTAAAATTTGGGGAGCTAGCTTGTAAATAATTACGCTCCCGTATAGGGTAACATTGTAAGTAAATCTGGTCAATATGCAATAAAAAGCGAAAAGGAATATAAGTATCAGATTCACTAAACGTACAAGGAGAGCAAAGCTAAGAACTAAAAGCGTTTCCCTCTCTAGATCTTCTATGGACCTACTTATACCGTTCCGGTGCTCTATACATTAGACATTATCTAATTAAGTCTTACAGTAAAAGTTCATAACAATTGTATTTGCTCTTTTGCCTGTGTCTAAACATATTAACAGAAACAAAACCCTTCCTTTCAAGACATCTTTCTGATCATACCTACACATACTCACTATGATGTGCATGCATGTATCTGGATTTTCTACTACTATAAACCCAATAGACTGAAATTAACTGCTCATAATTTTTTTTTATAAGCTTATTTTTATTTTGATGTTTTAGTGAAGTTTATGTGTATTTTTTAAAAATTCATATCTTGTCTCGTTTCTTTCCTGCCATATCTATATCTGTATATGTTTACATAATAATATGTAATTAATTAAAGAGAATTACAACCTATTATGTTGTAACTCTCTTACTGAATGATCGATGCGCTGCATGCTAAATCTAACATCTAACATAATGTTATCGCGTGGGAACGAGAAGTTATCTCGAAGGAAGGAGATGTTATCTCGAGGGAAGGAGATGTTATCTCGAGGAAACGAGATGTTATCTCGAGGGAACGAGATGTTATCTCGAGGGAACGGGATGTTATCTCGTGGTAACGGGATGTTATCTCTATAGGGAACGAGATGTTATCTCGAGGGAACGAGATGCTATCTCGTGGTATGAGATGTTATCTCGAGGGAACGAGATGTTATCTCGTGTTAACGAGATGTTATCTCTAGGGAACGATATGTTATATCGTGGTAACGAGATGTTATCTCGTGGTAACGTGATGTTATCTCGAGTGAACGAGATGTTATCTCGAGGGAAGGTGATGTTATCTCGTGGTAACGAGATGTTATCTCGAGGGAAGGAGATGTTATCTCGTGGTAACGTGATGTTATCTCGAGTGAACGAGATGTTATCTCGAGGGAAGGAGATGTTATCTCGTGGTAACGAGATGTTATCTCGAGGGAAGGAGATGTTATCTCGTGGTAACGTGATGTTATCTCGAGTGAACGAGATGTTATCTCGAGGGAAGGAGATGTTATCTCGAGGGAAGGAGATGTTATCTCGTGGTAACGAGATGTTATCTCTAGGGATTGAGATGTTATCTCGTGGGAACGAGATAATATCTCCAAAAAAATATTTTCCCCATATCACTTCCCGGGCTTCTTATCTATATGTAATCAGTTGATCGTATCGTTTTGTGACAGATTTACAATATTCTATCTGCTATGTTCGTTTCCAAGTTCTAAAAAGTGCAGTTAGATGTACACCACAGGCTGAGTAGCAATTGCACGTAGTCGATTTCGCTGCGTGGTCGCTCTAGCTAATAATAAGGAGAGTATCTTCGCCAATATTCACATTTAAAATGCTCATTTATGATGAGCGAGCAGAGATTGAGTCGGTCATAATTATATGAAGCCGCGCAAAGAGTGCGCGAATATCGACTTATATTTGCATATTCATATTTGCTTACTTGCATATTTCCTCATTCATATCGGTCGGTTTCGACGGATTTAGTCCGTCGCCAATCAGGCCACGGTTTAAATATGGGATTTGTAAACCTGAAGTTTGTATACACATACGAATATGGATAAGGATATAGATTTCTGCAAAATACAGTGAATATTTCCATCGTGTATTATGGTAAAATTGAAATTATGTTGTAGATTTTTTTTCCATAATTTTTTTTACCTTTTTAAAGTAGATATTCAAAGAAAATCACAAATATGGCAATTAATGTATCACTAGAAACTGGGAAGCTTACAGATGGCAATCGTATAAGTTTTATGTCAACTGCGTATCTGGTGATTATAAAAACAACACAAATAAAAGCTCTTCTCAGCATCTGGAATATCCGAGGATTCGCCAGAAATATAGCGATGTTTTGATGTCGTCACACTCGGGATCGATCCTGCTTAAGCAGACGACGTCCTATAATGAATGAACGTAATTGCAATGCAATTATTTATCAAATTATAAAGAGTTTGGTGTATTTAAACATGACTTTATTTCACACCATTATAAAGGGAAAGTGAAACTGATTCTGATAGCTAAAACCGTTTGATTGTAAATACATAGGAGAAGGGTCAATGATCAATGAAATAAACCCCACTTTCAAATTGAAAAGCCCTCCGAATAATAGCAGGATGGTATTCGTTCCCTCTTGAAACGCCGAACATGCCCCGGTGCAAGCAGCTGAAAATACAATGGCGTCTTATTTTGTTTACAAGTGACTGATTCCTTTATTTTTTTAACGCTGCATTTTTCATCAAAATAATACCATACACGAAGTTAAGAGTGAGGCAACAGACTAACATTAAGACTGACGCTAGTGAAGGAAGAGAAATAAGTGAAGAGGAGATGACAAAATAGGCTCTGAAAAATGTGTAAGATGTTATGGGACATCGTCTGCTTAGACAGGACTGGTCCAGGGTGTGTCGTCACATATCTCAGCAGCGTTCGAGGAGCTCTTCAGCTGCTATATCGGGGGCTGTATTTTACCGTTTTATAATTGATAATAATCATTACTTCAAATGTTTCCAAGCGTTGAATTTGGATAACCTTGTTTAATTTATGCCATCTATGTAATAATAAGTATTAAGCCAATATTTAAAATCATTAACGTTCTACTTTAATGGCAAACATATTTGTAAAGTTGGTGTTATCGTCACTTTTGTTCGTACCGGAGTACCCCAACGGGATCGTGTGCAGTGGGTGATTTCACGCTCGGTGTTGGTGTTTGGTGTTGGTGTTTAGAGCGCAAATTATCCTAAAATCGAGCTCAAACACCGCTGTTCAGATTAAGGAACCGATTCCAATATACTAACAATGCGCATCGATAGCCTAACACCATGGCAATGGCGTCAGCAACATTTTTAACGAAGGAAAAAAAATGTTTTTAAAACTATTTAATTATTCGTCTAGAATATCATTAAATTACACGAGTAGTCCGGTAATTCTAAAAGAAATAATTATTTGATCTAGAGTGCGGTAAGAAACTTCACAGAAATGGATAGTCTTGACAAGAACAGTAAGTTTAGATATGATTTTTCTCGAGTTTCTCACTTGCAGCAGAAAATGTTACGGTAGCTAATGCAGCTAGACACCGGATCGGACGGCGTAGCCAGTACAGGGCAAACAGCCAAATTTCAGGCATTGGCTCAGATTAGCCGTGAAGTTTCACGACTTTTGTATTGTAAATATTGATTTAAATCTCATCCTAGTAAATGATGTGGATTCTCTGGGTCTTTAACTACGGAATATCTAACGTCATTTTTATCAAATCTATCTTCAAAAGAAAATTAGGTAGGATGTTTTATTCACTCCATCACCCCAATTAAAAAGCAAAAGTAGTTCCTTTCCGTGTGCTCTAGATCGAACGTTAGACCAAATGTTGGCCTAGATCTACCCGATAATTGCAGGCCTATATGAACATAATACCTCTCAACACATATGGAATTACACTTCGAATGACGCCTACTGTCTTTATTTCTCATGACTAATCAGCAAAATTTTCCATAGCTAGCAACACCAACACCAACACCGACCGTGAAATCGATATTTCTTAATCCCTATAGGGGTATAGTGTTAGTGAATGGGAATTTGTACATGAAATTAAACACCGGCGGCCGAGCTCGGTTCACCAGACGATTATTAACAAAAAGTAAACACCGGCAACCGGAACTACGTCAAAAAATCAGAGGTCAACACCTAACACCGACGATTTTTTTTCTCATTTCATAGTCGGTGTTAGATGACGATTTCGCGGCAAAATAGACACAAACACCAAACACCAACACCGAGGGTGAAATCACCCAGTGTGCCCCGTATATTTTCAAGCATCAGCAAAAGTGTCTTTTTTATGCCTCCGCCCATGTCGGAGGCATTATGTTTTCAGGTTGTCCGTCGATCCGGCCGTCCGTCCCACCAGCTTTCTCGTTCTCGCGATAACTCAAGAACCATTTGAGGTATGAACTTCAAACTTGGTGCTAGTATGTATCACCATAGAAAGCCGATCTGATTAGATTTTGGGGTACGTAGGTCAAAGGTCAAGATCATAGAGGTCAATTTCTGACATTTCAGGTGTTAGTCTCGTTCTCGCGATGATAACGCAAGAACCATTTGATGTATGAATTTCAAACTTGGTGCTAGAATGTATCACCATATATAGGAAGTCGATCTGATTATAATGTGGGGTACGTAGGTCAAAGGTCAAGATCACAGAAGTCAATTTCTGATATTTCAGGTGTTAGTCTTGTTCTCGCGATAACTTAAAAACCATTTGAGGTATGAACTTCAAAGTTAGTGCTGATATGTATCACCATAGGAAGACGATCTGATTCGATTTTGGGGTAGTACGTAGGTCAAAGTCACAGTGGTCAATTTCTGAAATTTCAGGTGTGAGTCTCGTTCTCACGATAACTCAAGAACCATTTGAGGTATGAACTTCAAACTTGGTGCTCGTATGTATCACCATAGAAAGACGATCTGATTAGATTTTGAGGTACGTAGGTCAAATGTCAAAAGTTACAGAGGTCAATTTCTGAAATTTCAGGTGTTAGTAATAACTCAAGAACCATTTGAGGTATGAACTTCAAACTTGGTACAAGTATATCCATAGGAAGACAATCTAATTAGATTTTTGGCAAATGTAGGTCAAAGGTCATGAAGGTCATTTACCATCAAACTTCGGGTTTTTGCCTTGTTAACACTTTTTTGAACAATTTCAAACTTGGAACTACATGTAGTATGCATCACCATAGTGAGACGAACTGATTAGATTTTTGTTCAAAGTCGACAGGTCATAGATATCAATATTAGTGAAATTAATGGTTTTTTAAAGCTTTGTTATCACAATATCTCAATTATTTTGTATTCATGACTAGGAGGAGATAAAGTGATTAAACTTTTGGGTTATAAGGTGTGAGGTCCAATGCCAAAGAGGTACTAACATGTAATTATACGCTTTTTATTCTTGTTATCACAATATTTAAAGAACAGTTTGAGCCATCATCTGAATTTAGGCCGAGGCATATAGGAGTCGCAGTCGCATTCATCTTGTTTTCTTCAGATATTTGCCCCTCTTTACTGAAATGATAAATGACCTTATCACCTCTAAGTGCCTCTTCGTTCCTCTTTACTTCTGATATTTGCACATTTCCTTTCTAATAGTAATAATCAGACAATGCTGCTTTTTTATTTACGATACGTGTCCCTTTTTGTTTTCTAATAAGTCTAATTTTTCTAATAAATCCATGAAATGATTTACCCTTTTTTTAATACTTCTGTTAATTTGTTTATAAAATTAATTATATTAGATTAAGGTTTCAATTATTTCGACCCTTCAGATATTGTTAAATTCAGTTCCATATCGCTTGGGAGTATATGGCAAACGTCTATGGGCATGAAAAATACTAAAATTTAGTCCTTATCGGCAGAAAACTCGTACGATTCCTTGTCTACGCGTCATCTAGATTGCTCTTTTATTACTATGACTATTACAATAGGCGATACACTATTCTTTATTCAGTAAGCATGTCCTTATTAAATGCTCTTGTCATTATATGAAATGGTAAAGTTAGTTTAATCTAAGAAGCCGTCCAAGGTGATGAATTCATAGTATGGAATATACTGTCAGCCACTTAGTTCATTCCCCCGAGACTGCATAAGGATTTTGCCGATTGTATGAGCGTGCTTTTTCCCGCATCACTGCATGGAACACTTTGAATTGTTGGAAAGGAAACGGCAGGCTCACGATGTTTTTTTTATGTGGATAAGCTTAATTGAGTGTGACAATGAGAATATTTTTGTTAAAATGAGCTCTACCGGTTTCCTGGCAACGATGTTTCATGCGTTTTATATGACAACTTGGGTGTCAATTTATATCGCATATTAAACTGGCATAAAGTCCTTTGTAAATTCTTACTATCAAAAGAAACCGAGTATAAATATTGTTACAATTCTAGGTTGGATGGCTGTTTCCGTTAAAGTGAAAGGGTGCCAAAGGTATTAGGCCTTAACATTGGTTTGTCCTATATAATTATGTATATACTTGGAAAACGCCAATTATAATTTTTATGTACGGTACTTACTTTATGTAATCAAACTGGAAGGGGAATATTCTTCGAAAGCTGATCGATGTTGGCCTGCGCATGTATATAACAGCATGTGCTAGCTTCATGTAGGCTAGTACACTCTTAGAAATGTTGGGTAAATGCCACTGGGTAAATGAAGATTGGGCATAGGTTGGTTAAATCTTGCTCAACTTTTACTTGCATTTACCCAACATTGGTCAAAAATAAGAATGAAATTGGTAAAGTTTACCCAAAAGTTGGTCGGACTC
Organism: Heliocidaris erythrogramma; assembly: GCA_025617745.1. Lineage (NCBI taxonomy): Eukaryota > Metazoa > Echinodermata > Echinoidea > Camarodonta > Echinometridae > Heliocidaris > Heliocidaris erythrogramma. The sequence continues at coordinate 29,741,395 of CM046853.1, forward strand.
ATAAGGACCCTCATGTTGGGTAAAATTTGGGTAAAATTTTGCCCAATATTTCTAAGAGTGTAGTTATATAAAACGTGCTGAGTAGAAACGAATTTTGTGCAGTAAGCGACAGTTGTGTTGCTTTCGCTAATAGGCCTATCGGTTTCATGTAATACCTCAGTCACACCAACAATACCGATACCAAAGCGACAGCAGACCGAACAAACATTTGCACTGCCCCGAATGGCCAAGATTTGGTCGGTTTGGAGTCGGTTCGGCGGTGTGACTAAAGCCGACCGCACACTATACGATCGGTCTGCGATCCGATTTCGGAAGAAAAAATGATAGCATGTGATATAAACATTCAAATACATATAATATTTTTGATTTGAGGTTCCGAATAGTCTATAAATAATAAAATCGAAAGTACGGCCTCTTGCGATCTTTCTAGTCGGAGGAAATGCCGAATCGGCTCCGAGTCGTAGTGACGTCAGAGCACTCTCATATTGTTTACGATTTGAAACTGATTTGGCCCTTATTCCGGGTATAAAGCTGACAGCGCACTAAAACCCTATGTTTAGCATTCTATCATTACTCAGAAACTGAATCAGGTAGATTTTATTTGTTAAAGTGCCTATATTTAATACTATTACGATTAATTTCCGCAGCGGATCGCAGTTGATCATATAGTGTGCGGTGGACATACGGTATTAGAGATCGCAGTTGTATTCATCTTTTAAAGTCAACCTTTACTCTTCGAAAGTGTTCGATGAAGGAGAATAGCCGAGAAAGTGTAGATTCGTAGTTCCGAATCTACGAGGCGTAGCCGAGTAGATTGGGAGTGGCGAATCTACACTTCCAAGGCTATTCTCTGATTTAAACCATTGCGTACATTCGTAAAAATAATCTACACTTTATTGAATAGATTGACGTCATAGCAATGGTTTAACTTTGGATAATTCTTTAAGAACTGTGTAAATCAAGTCCCCGATTTTGACAGGCATAGTTTATAAACGGTTTTTATGATTCTTACATTTTTCATAATGAATTTCAGGGGAACTGCATTTTTATTGTCGCTTAGAGAATAGTGCTCGTATTCTTGAATTCAAATGTAATTGCCCCCGTCATTATAACTGTCAGCTTATAGGAACGCCGTTTTAGGCGCCTTATAAGGATGATGCAATCGATATTTCAGTGCACTCAATTTGTAGCCTTTAAAGGTAAGTTGAGAAGTGGGAGAGAAATTTGCCTTACCGTATATATTGAAATCTTTTTCCATGAAATGTGTGATTTAACATAAAATAAAAATGCTAGATTAATAACTCTGTAACGGCCAAATTCATTTCGGATTGCCTTTCTAAATCATTGTACTATTATGGTACCCGAAGTGACCCGAAGTGACACGAATATTAGTATTTTCCTTAAGGACCTACATTTTCTTTTAATTAGTGTTGTTGAGTCCTTTCTGTGCTCCATTTTGAGATATTTTTTACCAACTTACTGTTTTCTTGGGTAAGTTCTGTTATTCAACAGAGGTATTTGAGAACTGTCCAATAAAGAACATGCAGAAAAAGATGACAATACCTTTTATGAAGGAGCCTACGTCAAGGAAGGTAGGTTCAAACTGTTAATTTGCTGTTGATTAATGTGAGTGTGTAGGCCACGCAGGGAAATTACATTGACACTTCTCGGGTGAGACACACAATGAAAGAAACTGATTACATACTGGGCCTTTTGACTTTTTCTGCATAACAGCCTTATCATATTTTATTCAATATATGAACTTACGAGCAGGTGCCTTGCTGAATGCAGGTTTAATTACACTTGCATATACTCCTTGTTATTGATATATAACAACAGATGGGGGTTCCGGGGCTTCTTTGAAAAACAAACGAAAGTGCTGTTATAAAACTGATTATCTCAGATTTGACATTTTACCAAATTCTTCCAGAAAATACTCATACATAAGTTCACATATCTGGAAATTTTAATGATTGCAAGAAGCACTTTTGACTTACTGTAGTGTGTTCGGTAAAGAAATAGTTTTACTTAAGTATTATTGAATTTACACTCTTAGACTATTTGAAGAAGACAAGATGGAAAACAAAAGAAAAATCGATATTATTTGGACTTCAGAGGATATTATCTGTATACTGAAGTATTGCATATCTACTCAGAGAAGAGGAGCCTGTTTAGGTTCAAGAAATGCACTCTTAGAAAAAAAATGGTGCTTATGGGGTACTCATTAGCTCCAAACTGGTGCCGGATTGAAAAGGTGTCTACAAGTTCCATTAAAAGGACCTTAGCCATTGAGCTTAGATTTCTCCACCTTTTGTTATGCGTATTAGTCTTTATCATAATCTGTAGATATTATTTAAACATGTCCACGATAATATCTATCTACATTCGTCATTTTCAAAATACTTTGGTTTGATACAAATTGTATAAATGTGTTCTATTGCATGTTGTTATAATTTATTGATTTCAGTTACTATGGATATATTGTATTTTTTTCGAAGGACGATTAAATATTGCTCAAGAGTAGGCTAGCTCTTTGCCAGTGCTCGTGATGAACGCAGAACACCGAGCACCTTTAAAGGTGTCGATGAAAACCTTTTGAAACGGTGCTTAGGGACACCCTAAAAGGTGGCACTGGTGTGGCAAATATAAACACCTTTTAAAGGTGCTCAAACAAACCTTTTTTTCTAAGAGTGTAGAGTGTACACTTCATGATGTTTTTTTAAATGACAGATTTACATAAGACCGTACTCAACCTACATTCTTTAGGTAACTTCTACTGAAAATCTTACTAACTTGCACCAATCATTTTCAAGTGCACTTAAGGGATTAAGTCAATTATACTTCAATAATTCAAGGCACTTCCCAGGTCTTAAAGTAGCTATCCAAAGAAAATCACAAATATGGCAATTAATGTATCACTAGAAACTGGGAAGCTTACAGATGGCAATCGTATAAGTTTTATGTCAACTGCGTATATGATGATTATAAAAACAACACAAATAAAAGCTCTTCTCAGCATCTGGAATATCCGAGGATTCGCCAGAAATATAGCGAAGTTTTGATGTCGTCACACTAGGGAACAATCATGCTTAAGCAGACGACGTCCTATAATGAATAAACGTAACTGCAATGCAATTATTTATCAAATTATAAAGAGTTTGGTACATTTAAACATGACCTTATTTCACACCATTCTAAAAGGGAAAGTGAACCGATTCTGATAACTAAAACCGTTTGATTGTAAATACACAGGAGAAGGGTCAATGATCAATGAAATAAACCCCACTTTCAAATTGAAAAGCCCTCCGAATAATGTCACAGATTGTATTCGTTCCCTCTTGAAACGCCGAACATGCCCCGGTGCAAGCAGCTGAAAATACAATGGCGTCTTATTTTGTTTACAAGTGACTGATTCCTTTATTTTTTAACGCTGCATTTTTCATCAAAATAATACCATACACGAAGTTAAGAGTGAGGCAACAGACTAACATTAAGACTGACGCTAGTCAAGTAAGAGAAATAAGTGAAGAGGAGATGACAAAACAGGCACTGAAAAATGTGTAAGATGTTATGGGACATCGTCTGCTTAGACAGGACTGGTCCTTCGTGTGTCGTCACACATCTCAGCAGCGTTCAATGAGCTCTTCAGCTGCTATATCGGGGGCTGTATTTTACCGTTTTATAATTGATAATAATCATTAATTCAAATGTTTCCAAGCGTTGAATTTGGATAACCTTGTTTAATTTATGCCATCTATGCAATAATAAGTATTAAGCCAATATTTATTTTGATGGAATTTTCTTGCAATGTACTTCCCAGATCTCAGGTCTTAAACGGTTTATCTTTTAAAGTCTTTTTGCATTTTCAAGGATGCTGGACTCACAGAGGTATATCATGTCAATACCTATATATGAATACAAATTTCTTAGTAGCGTAAAGTTAGATGAAATTATTTTACATTACAATTCAAGATGTTAGACATCTTAACGTTTGATATTTACAAGTGCTAGTGCACATTATATATAATCGACATGAAATGACAGAAATTCCTCAGTTTTCAAAGTGTATGTCGAAAATTGAGATATTCATGCGTTTCTCGGTCCATTTCCTTGAACCAATCACCCTCTAGAAAAGATCTGGTTTATATGCCAATGTGGTAATGTGAACAGCCTGGGAAGTAAAAGAAACGTCCTTGTCTATTTTCTCGCCAACTTGCAATTATTTGCATTATTTTCCACTGTTCAAATTATTGTGTAATGGGTCGCATTCTATGAACTTCTGACTTTTTCCAAAGAGAATTCTTAATGGAAGATGCTAATGGGTGTAAGGATAATAGTGAATGGAAAACAGTGGGAAAATGATACCGCATGAGGACAAATCTAAAAGGATCCCCAAATCAAACATTTTAATAGTGATCATGCCTAGGTAACGCCATTAAAAACACATTTTGAGATGAAAACAGAAAGTATTTTTGTCTTTATTCAAGACGGTTTATTACTAGTATCTTCCAGGACTGCACTTATATCGCTAAAATGATAATGTAAAATGGCGTTATAGGAATGAAAAACGGAAAGTGAAATGAGGAACATATTCTTTTTTACGTACTTCATGATAATAAGTCAAACAGCAGGTCGTATGCAAATGAGCAAAAATGACTGATTTTGTCTCCTTGCAACCAATGGGCTGTTTTGCATAGTCATATTCAAAGTTATGTAACTCAAGAAACATTAATGCTATGCTCTTCAAATTTTCAGGAAAGATAAATAGATAGTGTACCAACACAAACATATCTTGTTTAAGTTACCGTTCAAAAATAAGTAGTTGAAAATAAGTTATGAAATAGTAAAACAAAACACCTTTCTTTATAAGATTTCAAGTCGTTAAAAGACATCTAAAAAGTAAATGAGCCACTATTAAAACGCATTTATGGAAACGTTTCATCTTTTAAATTATCATATTCTAAACATCCATACATTTATGTCGGACAGGGCCAGGATCCAGCAATATTATACACAAGTGCAAAATATATCCTTGAAATTGACAAGACAATCCTAGCACTGTGATTAGCTGGCTAGCTAGCCAGCATGAAAGAAAGGGCGCGATATATGAAACCACATGCCACCTGTTAGGTGACATCTTGACCTCTTGTGCAAATGTGAGAAATCATGTTGATATATATTTGGAAAAGGGTCTATGAAGTAACCAATCATACGAGTCATACCAAAGACTTCAAAAATGGGACGTTCTGCTTCCTAGCCAGGCGCTCGGTATATTAGAATGGAGAAGGGTAATAATAACATATTATGTTATGCAGGGCCCGCTGGAAGAGCAGTTTGATAACTGAAGTGGCTACCCTGCGTAAATAAACAGTTATTATTATTATTAAAAAAAAAAATTATTATTATCATTATTATTATTAATCAGAGAGCTGGGAATCATCTGATTGGAGGAGACAAAGTGTACCTTGGTTTTATTTTGCTGCATCCTGACCCTGTCATGAAGTGTATATTATTTCAATATATTTTGTAAAGTACAGGTATTGCCCTGGCCCTTTACACTCATTTCAAATTCAACTGGCCCATAATGAAACTATGTGGGTATTTTACAGATTTACTTTTCGTTTCTTTTTCCAATTTTTGGTCATGAAATAGCACTATTTCCCACCAATTTTGGTTCACATATTTCATAGACAAGTAAAGTATATTATAAATCTCTAATTCCTCCTTTTTTATTTGATGTGTAAATCATGACCATCGCTAAATTTTAACAAGTCCATTCAATCATTTTGAAATTAGATGTTCCTGGGGGTTCCGGGTCAATGTTTATTCAGAGACTGACCAAGTCAAGCAGAGCTGGAAATAAAATTGAGCACTTTTGGGGGATCTGCGGTTTGACTGTAATATTTTTAATCAATATATTTTCATATATCAAACGCAGCTGTACAACACAAACACAAAAACTAGTACTATAGTACATCTCAAAACGGATATTGTATTATACGGTATAGACGATTCAGTCGACCTTTGTTCAACGTATGCCATTGCTTAACCAAACTGCCATCATATTGATAAAGCTTTTAAAAGATACATATTTCTCTAAGGAATGCATTTTCTTCGATCGTTTGTGGTTTCGCCCCCCCCCCCCATTTCTTCTGTATTTAGAAGAAAAGATATCTCAAGTGACGATTTTATTGTGCAGCTTGGCATAATAGATTGATCACTCTGCAATCTTAATGGACTGTGATAATGGGTGTGGTAATACCATGCACAAAGAATGATATATATATAAGAATGAAAATAAGTCTCGGAAATTACAAGGACAAATATCCTTTGATTCAAATCCATGGTCTATGCAAACGTTTCTTCTCTAGACTGAAAAGGCGTTATTATTGGAGAACTCATGGGTTAGCTATTAACAGCAAGCCCGCGGGGCCGTTAAAATGATGCTCACTTACGGTTCACACGAGGCGTCGTTTGCCGACGTAAGGACCGCGTAGATCACTCCAACTATTGTTCAATTCAATAAGATTCATGCCGGTGCGAAAAGGCCCAGAGCTAGCGTTGGAACGCGTTGGAAGTTGCCTGTATGCGCTCATGTTCACCCATTTATCTGCATGCATGGTTGCGCTGTTCCTACGTAGGTCGGCAAATTATACCTCGTGTGAGCCGGGCTTACTTTTTGGAGTCGGGAAGACAAATCTTTGTTCGTGTTCTAATAAAATTTTGATAAAAAAGGTTAGAATTTTGATAAAATTGGTTAGAATGTAGAACGTTATCAATGATTCATTTTTCTTTAAAAGCATATTGCTCGTTGCTTGCAGGGAGGATTCGAGTGGGTTTGTTTGGGTTAGGTAAAGGGGGTGAAGTAAACTCCGACCCTGCTGACAAACTTGGAGTACATCCCTTACGAAGTGTATGTTTGTAGGGAGCGGGGTGTTTAAAGTAGAACACTCAAGAAAATCACAAATATGGCAATTAATGTATCACTAGAAATTGGGAAGCTTACAGATGGCAATCGTATAAGTTTTATGTCAACTGCGTATATGATGATTATAAAAACAACATAAATAAAAGCTCTTCTCAGCATGTGGAATATCCGAGGATTCGCCAGAAATATAGCGATGTTTTGATGTCGTCATACGAGGGATCGATCCTGCTTAAGCAGACGACGTCCTATAATGAATGAACGTAATTGCAATGCAATTATTTATCAAATTATAAAGAGTTTGGTACATTTAAACATGACCTTATTTCACACCATTCTAAAAGGGAAAGTGAACTGATTCTGATAACTAAAACCGTTTGATTGTAAATACACAGGAGAAGGGTCAATGATCAATGAAATAAACCCCATTTTCAAATTGAAAAGCCCTGCGAATAATAGCTGGATGGTATTCGTTCCCTCTTGAAACGCCGAACATGCCGCGGTGCAAGCAGCTGAAAATACAGTGGCGTCTTATTTTGTTTACAAGTGACTGATTCCTTTATTTTTTTAACGCTGCATTTTTCATCAAAATAATACCATACACGAAGTTAAGAGTGAGGCAACAGACTAACATTAAGACTGACGCTAGTCAAGTAAGAGAAATAAGTGAAGAGGAGATGACAAAACAGGCACTGAAAAATGTGTATAATGTTATGGGACATCGTCTGCTTAGACAGGACTCGCCCCTCTTGTGTCGTCACACATCTCAGCAGCGTTCAATGAGCTTTTCAGCTGCTATATCGGGGGCTGTATTTTACCGTTTTATAATTGATAATAATCATTAATTAAAATGTTTCCAAGCTTTAAATTTGGATAACCTTGTTTAATTTATGCCATCTATGCAATAATAAGTATTAAGGCAATATTTAAAATCATCAGTGTTCTACTTTAAGAAAAGGGTCTGAATATAAAAAAAATCAGGGAGTAACATTTGTGAATTGAAATTTTCTGTGCCATAGGAATTCGTGCCAATTTAATTCCAGGTAGTTCTTCGGAAGAAAATGTCATGCAAGTGTGGTAGAAACTTGACGGATTGAATTGTTCTTTGAAGTAATGAAATATTATTGACTTTAAACACATTTAAACCCTAGTCTTGTCTTCATTTCTTAATTTAATTGCTGACTAATCGGAGGATGTATTCACACACATATATACACTCTTAGAAAAAATGGTGCTTATGGGGGTACTCATTAGCTCCAAACTGATGCCGGATTGGGTGTCTACAAGTTCCATTAAAAGGACCTTAGCCATTGAGCTTAGATTTCTCCACCTTTTGTTATGCGTATTAGTCTTTATCATAATCTGTAGATATTATTTAAACATGTCCACGATAATATCTATCTACATTCGTCATTTTCAAAATACTTTGGTTTGATACAAATTGTATAAATGTGTTCTATTGCATGTTGTTATAATTTATTGATTTCAGTTACTATGGATATATTGTATTTTTTTTCGAAGGACGATAAAATATTGCTCAAGAGTAGGCTAGCTCTTTGCCAGTGCTCGTGATGAGCACCTTTAAAGGTGTCGATGAAAACCTTTTCAAAAGGTGCTTAGGGACACCCTAAAAGGTGGCACTGGTGTGGCAAATATAAGCACCTTTTAAAGGTGCTCAAACAAACCTTTTTTTCTAAGAGTGTATATATATATATATATATACATGTATATATATAGTTGAAAGAAATTAACCTGAGGCGACGTAGCTCTTTGATGAAATTCCTCTTTATTGTTATATCATGTCAAGCTTTCGGTACCCTATGTAATCTTACCTATGTAAGATTCCATAGGGTACCGGGTACACGTGGAATACCGAAATGCATGCTTTTTGTGTTTAATCGTATATAGATCGTCCCGATGAAGGCCGTATGAACGGCCGAAAGCTTGACATGATATAACAATAAAGAGGAATTTCATCAAAGAGCTACGTCGCCTCAGGTTAATTTCTTTCAACTATATACATACCCAACCATGAGGGATCCTAAACGTTCGGTTCAAGGCCCATGTCTTACAATATATATATATATATATAAATATATATATATATGTGTGTGTGTGTGTGTGTGAGTGTGGGGGTGTGCGTGTTTGTGTGTGTGTGTGCGCGCGCGCGGGTTTCTATTTTATACTAATTAAATGAAATGTAAAAGTAGATAATAGTACATACATTTCGATATTCCACCAAGTCCTTATATATGCACTGTATAGCTTCTGCATAAAATATGAAAGTGTACTTAGGGGTCAGGGGTTGAATATTTTCTTACTAACAATGATAATATATAATTTTATTTTCAAACAAAATGTTGATATTTGTTGCTGATTTATAAGCAGTTAAATAAATCTTGTGAATTGGAATGGCAAATGGTTAGTGAATGATGAATAGTGATAGAAAGGGGGAAACAGCAATAAACTATGTGCAGAATCCCTTGGCTTGAGAAAGTCCACATGAGTGGATGAAAGCTTATACTAAATTTTCAGGTTGGTAGAAACTTAAACTACATGTTAATCGCTCAAACCAATGAACGTTTTCTTTATCAGGGGGATACGGGGAAGGGAATGAAAAGACTGGAAATGGCATGATAGGGAAACAGGGGTGGAGAATAATAACAAAAGAAAAAGGGGTGAATGAGGAATGGGAAAGGAAAAGGGAGAAAAGGTGCATGGGAGAGAGAGATAGAGAGAGAGAGGGAGAGGAAGAGAGAATTGTGAAATTTGAATCTTACGAAGTTTATGAACCTCCTTGTATTTTTGTGTTCCGGTGGAGATCGATGTTGACCTGTAAATGAATTAGCTCGTCATTTCACCCGTTAATTCTTAATTTCGCCCCAGTTGTTTAGCACGGATCGTCTCACTTAAAAGGGTTCAAAACCTTGGTGAATAAGCCATGATGTCACTGGCAAAAAAAAATGCTTTTACTAAGTTAATTCATCAGTGCGCTTGATCAGTCCTTTTGCCGTGTCAAAAATTCTCAATTAATCCTATAATCATAATCTCCCTTTGAACAATTTGCCTGGAATTATTACATTGATGGTGTAACCAGTAACAGTAAGTGAATGGCACATATACGTTAACAAAAGTATTTCAATAGACTTAAGCCACCAGCCTTTACTAATCTTGTTTATTTGTCTTGGGTACCTGCAATTTAGATTTTAAGTGCTTTATTATGATGAAATAATTACTGTATGTAAAGAAGTGTAGAGTAATGTGACATCAATAACAAGAAACTTTACAGTCAAATGGTGAAAGATATGAAAGTTATTTAAAAATTTAAAAAGGGGGATACTTCAGCCATGATTATAACATTCTCCCCCCCCCCTTAATTTAATTCTTAACATTTAGATAGGGTCTCTAAAGTAAGAGGGCTGCTTTTCAATGCTTTTCAATATTCTCCATTTATATTATGTCAAGAAATCTAATACATTGTATTGTACAGTACTCATAAAAAACAACTCTGATTTTTTCATTGATCAACTTTGCTTTCAGCCGCAATGTATAACTTTTCATAAGTATAAGCCACAGTGTTCATTTGAATAAATTTTTATTTATCTATTTTGTGACATGAAATGAAAAATTATGTTGCATTATAGAGACTTAATAATAAAAAAGAAAATTTTACACCGTTGGTTATGCACTTATTCCACTTTGTCATTAACTGTTGTACAATATGAGAGCCGACGTAACATTTTGTAATATCAAAATAATTTTTCATTCATCCGTGAAGTCTCTACATAGTTGAAAATATGCGCTACTTTCCTTTGCTTTCCAATGCCCTACCCGGGTCGCTATACACACCCTTCCTTGACTTTTGTATTTTCTTGTATTCTCTCATTCCTGCGTTGTGACCCGATGAGTGCAGGTCGAAAAGCTTCGTCTCTATGAATTTGTTAAATGTTATCTTTAAGCCCTAATTTCGTTGGTAATGGAGGGGGGGGGGGGGGGGGGCGGGGCAGGGCGGGGACGTCGGAGGTTCATTTAATCGATATTTCCACAACTTTTCCATTGAGGTTTTATTTGAAAAAGGGAATTTTATTTGTGTGTGCCTCATTTCGTCTTGATTGAAAGTGTTTGGACTGAGGTTTAATTCTTTATAGTTCATCCATAGATTTACCTTGAGTTATGAGGTTTTGATTTTAAAATATTTGCTTCACAATGATTGAAATATCAGTTATCATTATTTTTCAAGGTTGAAAATCTGTCAGGGTGGGGGAGAGGGGGGGGGGGGAGGGGGGAGGGGAGGCAAAGTCCCCTCTTGCCCTTCAAATACTCTAGTGTTGTTCTGCCTCTTATCGTAACTTGTTCCCGATTCCTATTATCATTCTTATAGGAGGAAGCAACAAATTTTTCCCTAAGTGTGGTTAGAATTTAAAATTTCAATTTGCCTCTATTGATCATATCCTGCGATGTGTTGTATAATCATGGCGATGATCCATCATATACCGTTTAAAAAAATTTTTTTTTAGTTCAATATTTTATATCCGAAGGACCACTGCACTCATGATTATGTTCATGCAAATCATAATTAAGAAGTTAATATATAGTTTTCGCAGCCAACCTCATCGACAAAATGCAATTATCCATCATTCTATTCGTCAGTATATCTTTCCATCGAATTAATTTTTCATTCTCTCCAATTTTCTTTTCCTTCTGTTCCATTCATCTTGAATAAGGATGTGCGTTGTATCTCTAACACTCCCCAGTGAGTTGGCTTCAAGTGGATTTACAAATTCAAAATTACATGAGAGCAATTTTTAAAAGTTGTTTGACAATTTCCCTTATTAGTGGGGTCGTTATAACGCATTCTGAAACGAATGCTCTGTTTAGAGACATGTTATCATGTCAGCGGTTTTATGTAATACATTAGTGCAACATTTGCGCGATTTGGGTAAAACCGTGAAGACGTTAGTATCCAATGCGAAAATGAATAAAGGGAAATACGAGCTTTAAGAGATATGGGACGTGAAATTCCCTTTTATGATGGCATGCATTCAATCAGAAATTCATAAAACACGGGTCAATACCAATTTCTAGTTTACGGTTTTACCCAACCTACGGCACAACTGAGTTTTACATTTCATTTCCAAAATGCTGCTGCTCGGTAAAGAATGTACGGATGGATGCCATCAAGGTAAATCATTTAAAACAATTAATACTTCTAGTTTATGGAAAACAGATAATTATTGTCATACAGCGCATAGTGTGGTCACAATAACCCTTTGTTTTAGGGTTTCGTTTTTTTTTTCTGGGACGCACTGTATATACACTCAACCAAAAAAGTAAGTCCCCCACAGCATTTTTTCATATATCTCAAAAAGTATTTTACCGATTTTTATCATTTAAACGATAATGAATATGGAATATTCTTACGGAAAAAATGAATGGTACGTGTCTGCCAATTGATGGCATTGTTTGGTGTGAAATCATACATGTTATGACAAAAGGTGTGAAAAATAAATCTTGCACTTTTGTGATTTGTGTCAGCTTCTACATGGATAACACGATAATCACGCATGTTTCTGAACTTTCAAGCACCATTTATTACATGTCACTCTATGTTTTACTTTTAATAAGCATCACAATGAATGAAGTGTTCAATAATTGATAGGTCCACCATCAGCTTCGACCACCTCGCGACACCTCTTCAGCATACTGTTGATCAAAGTTTTATGCGACGCTGATCCAGGATTGCCCAGGCCCTCTGCAAAATGCGCTGGAATTCCTTCAAAGAGGTATCGTCCTTCACCTTCCTGTTGGCTTTCCGCTTGATGCTATCCCAGAGGTTCTCGATGGTGTTGCAGTCGGGGAATCTTGCAGGTCGTTCCATACCCTCAATGTCATTTTCCTCCAGAAACTGATCGCCCTGAGTTTCCGAATATCACGTGCGTTAAGCCAAGCCTCTTCGCCACCTCTTTAACGGGCACTCCAGCCTCGAGGAAGGCTGTAGCTCTCCCTCTTTCGAAGATTTATTGGCGCGGCATGATCCAACATGGCCAAAAAATACATGAATTAGGTCAAATCCAATAAAGATTAAAACAGGGCATGACTTCGGCCACTCTAATCCCCAACAATTTCATATTGAAAGGCCTATTGTTTCAGCAAAATGCATGCTTTTGAAATATGGTTCCACTAAGAACAATGCAGCAGTAGTACTGAATTACATAACAGATTTCAGTGCATCTGCAATGAAGATGATTACTCGTATACAAAATGTACCCAATATGCAATATAAAACTTAAAGTGCAACTTTGTTTTGGACATATTATCAGAAAATACTTTTTTGATGTTAAAAAAGGAATTCTATGCCAACCATTTACGATTAACATTGCGCGTAAGGAAATTGCGCATCCATTACCGTTTGCGAGATCAAAATCGGCAAAATATTTTTGAGATATATGAAAAAATGCTAGGGTGGGGGGGGGGGGGGAACTACTTTTTTGGTTGAGTGTGTATACCTATATACACATATATTGATATGTGAAAGGAAATGTATTTATTTCCACGAGAGTTGCCGAATCTTTTGCGTGTTATTTCCTTACACTATATATATATATGTATCTTTCATATACATAGCATGATGTTAACTGCAAGGAAAACTTATATTTTCATATGAAATTTGAAAGAATGCGTATTATTATCTGACTACTAAAATTTCAAACAAATGCAATCAAGGAGCGCAGGATTAGGCATAACATTTCAACGTTGTAATTATTTCAGTTACGTCATTATTGACAAAGAAATTTGTCAAAGTCATATTCCTTGTACCAATAAATTATAATATTCCATTCTTATACAGTACTTATCACGTTATGATGTAACGTCCCTATTCTCTTCCAAAGAGCTTTGGAAAATATAACTCCGACTTTAGCATGCATTTCAAGTAAAATATATTCCTACCAGGTACCCAATTTTTGTCTTACCTGGGTCGAATGTGGGAAAAATGATTTATGTACACACTTAGAAATAAAGGTACAATTTTGCACCCTTCAAATGCAACACTGGCAGCACCTTTTTGGGTGCAACTTTGCACCCTAAGAAGCTTTTTGCACCTTTAAGGGTGCAGTTAGCTACATTTTGCACCCTTAAAGGGTGCAGAGTTGTACCCTTTAGAAAAGGTACAAATTTGCACCCTTTGGATGCAAACATTTCTGCACCCTTAAAAGTGCAAAGTTGCACCTTTTAGGGTGCAAACGGGTATTAAAGGGTGCAAACAAGAACAAAAAGGTGCATTTTTGCACCCTTTTCATGTAGGGTGCAAGATTGCACCCAAAAAGGTGCTGCCAGTGTTGCATTTAGGGTGCAAACCTGAACCTTTTTTTCTAAGTGTGTATTGCCAGAAGAATTCGGATTCCGCCTACCTCATGATTGTGATCAGTTCAGGTGGGTGGAGTAAAATGTATCTAACTATTAATATCATGATGAAACAGAAGTAAAATCGAGATCACATTATCCTAAACAAGCACTTCGGATCTCTGACGTACAGATTGCTTCAAAAGGTTGCCATTTTCCACTATAGTGTAAAATATTTACAGCCAGAGTACCAGCTACTTTAACATGAATTATTCAGTTAAACCTTGCAAAATAGGCATTGGTAATAGATGACATAACCTTCAACACGTTCGGAAAGACTTTCGAAAAATCAACCTCAGGCAATTTCAATAGCTTTGTCCATGACATTATGGAAATGTACACTCACGAATCATTTGGATATTAACAGAGTATTAACGTTTCCTTGAGTATAGATTCCTCTAAAACTCTTTTTGATTGTGTTCTTTCCAGCATTTGATCAAAATGTGTGAAATGTGCCCTTTAAATGGCTATTTAGATATTACACGAAACAAAATGGAACAAGAAGGTATTTGAAGTTCCAAACAGAATGATTATTGTTTAGTGTGAGAGCATATTCTAGCTTCTGACTAATTTCTCGTTACCCTTCGACCTGCAAATTCAGCGAGGGAACGTAAAAATACGTTATGTATTTGCTATGATTATTTCCTGGTTTCATTTTTTGATAGACTATATTTTTTCACCTCTGGATTCTGTGGTGGTGACTAAATTATTCCAAATTGCTGAGGGCACAGCCCAGGAGAAAGTATTACTATTGAGTCGCAGAAAAAAAATAGATATACTAGTAGTCCCCAAGACGGTGTGTATATATATATATATATATATATATATATATACATACTTGTATATATATGGTTATGGGGACATTCACATTGTTATACGTCATCCCAATGTCCCCATAACCTTGCTCGATGTCCGCGTAATCGGGTTGTTTTCGCTCTGACGGAATAAATCCCATTGTTATAGGTCCCCATAACCATAGTTTTGTATGTATATCTATATATATATATATATACACACACGAAAAGGAAGTCAGTAAGGAGGAACGATGAATTTAGCTACGTAAATTATTTCTCTCATTCAAATCAATTGATTTCTCACATTATATATATATATATATATATATATATATATAGGCCTATATATTATTTCTCAATACCTCGTCAGCAAGTGAGGGTTCCGTCTGTCTCTGTAGAGAGAAAAGTAATTTAAAAAAAGAAAGTGCTAATATTGATAAGAATAATAATAATGACAGTGGTATAGGTTTTCGAGGCCAATTGCCAGTTTTGCTGAAAAAAACAAACTCCTTTACACTACCAATAAAATGAGGAGGATCTCTTTGGAGAGCCGAACAACGCGAGTTAATCCACCCCAAGGGACAACAGGTTTGCTCTTATTAACCATTTTCCAGCTACTATTCTACATGTATTTGAATAAAAGAAATCAAACACCAAAATGTGACCAAGTGGATTGCGTCTCCTTGTTTTTAAAGATATCCTTTGTCATATACTATCAGAGATATTTGATTTGAACCATGGCACAGTCGTGACGATCGATACGCGTAAAAGGCGGGGGGCTGCCCGAGGAATTTTTAATTGCCAATATAAGGGCAACCACACTCCACCACCTCATAGTCGGGCAGGAAGGTGCCTATATCCTCATTTTTGGGCAATGACGGGCCGGAATTTTTAAAATTCTGTACATTTTCACTACAAAACTGTCAAAATTTTATATTCGGGCATAAAGCGTCAGCCCCCTCTCAAAAATATGCCCGTACGCCTATGTTCATGCATCCGAGATGACATCCTGTGTCGACTTAGATTTGTGCACATCGTCAGTTTATGGGCCTGAAATACCTGGACGCTTTTTGAGATGTAGATTTATTCCTTTATTGAATCTCATTCGGGATTATTTCAAACGGTTGGGTAAGTCGCCTCGCGTTACTGGCGCATTAATGGGAAATATTTAGAGCATCGGAAAAATAAGAAAAATTAGAAATGTCCATTGCCGCGCAATACGAAATGTATAACCCCCGGCACTGGCAGCAATTCGAAGGAGGGACAAAGAACCTCCCCCTCCCCTCCCTCAAACAAAAGGATGGCGTAGAGATTGCCGCCAGTGTGTAGATTAGAGTATAATGCAAAATTCGAAAGAAATCTGTCAAGAAATGTGATCTCAGAGCGCACACAAGATATCCACTAAAATATGACCTTTGACCCTATGAAAGACGGAACACTGAGGGCAGCATCACCAAAAACTGTAGAGGTCTAGAGTCATCTATGATGGACCTCCATACACAATCTGAAAGAAATCAGTCAACAAATGTGTCCTCCAGAATGCATGCAACCAAAATATGACATTTGACCCCATAAAAAGCGGAACACTGGGGGCAGCATCAGCAAAACACTAAAGATGTGTAGATTTCACTAAGACACACCTCCATATAAAATTTGAAAGAAATCCGTCAAAAAATTTTGAAGTAAGAGCGCACAAAAGACATATGACCTTTGACCCTATAAAGGACGGAATAATGAGGGCAGCATCACCAAAAAGTAAAGATGTGTAGATTATACCAAGATACATCTCCATACAAAATTTGAAAGAAATCCATCCAGAAATGTGGCCTGCAGAGTGCACTCACGCCATGCCCTGAAGTATGACCTTTGACCCTATAAAAGACGGGACACTGGTGGCAGCATCACCAAAAGGTATAGGTTTTTAGATTACACCAAGAGACACCTTCATGCAAAATTTGAACGAAATCCGTCAAGAAATGCAGAATAGTGTAAGAAATGGACAAATGAGCTTTGACCCTATAAAGGACGGAACAATGAAGGGAGCATCACCAAAAAGTAAAGATGTGTAGATTATACCAAGATACATCTCCATACAAAATTTGAAAGAAATCCATCCAGAAATGTGGCCTGCAGAGTGCACTCACGCCATGCCCTGAAGTATGACCCTTGACCCTATAAAAGACGGGACACTGGTGGCAGCATCACCAAAAACTATAGGTTTTTAGATTACACCAAGAGACACCTGCATGCAAAATTTGAACGAAATCCGTTGAGAAATGTGACCGCCAGAGCGCACACAAGAGTGCACACAAGACATCTATCAAAATATGACCTTTGACCCTATAAAAGACGGAACACTGAGGGCAGCATCACCAAAATCTATAGGTTTCTAGATTTTACCAAGATACACCTCCATACAAAGTTTGAAAGAATCCGTCGAGAAATGTGACCGCTAGTGCGTACACATTATCCCCCAAAATATGGCCTTTTACCATATAAAAGACGGAACACTGGGGACAGCATCACCAGAAATGATCGGTTTCCAGATTTTACCAAGATAATCTCCATACAAAGTTTGAAAGAAATCCGTCGAGAAATGTGACCGCTAGTGCGTACACAAGAATGTGACGCGGCGGTGGAACGCTGCTGAATCCAAAGTATCCTTCGGCATACTGCCGGGGCATACAATAAATAGCATGTGAAAGAAAAGGAAAATGTTGATAATTTTAGGATTTCGGACAACTCCGTTTAGTTACACGCACGCCCAATCGTACTATTTTTGTCTCGCCTTCGTAGCGGAGCGAGACTGCATGTATATGCGTCACTATTTCAGTTGTCGGCGTCAACAATCATGCTGTAATCACAATAACTCTATGGTAGTGAGGTAAAATCACCAAATTCATACCACAGGTACATCTCTTAAAGGCACCGGTCAGGATTGAAAATTAGGTCATATCCGACCCAGGTTAAAGGTCAAATGGTCAATAAATTTAATTCAAAGCAACTAAACATGTAATAACTTTTTTGTACATTTGAGGTAATATCACCACACTTTCTTACTTGAGTAAGAGTACAGTTTAAGAAATAATGTACTAACAGCATGCACAAACAGCATTGGTTCATTTTACAGGGATAGAATGTATGTAACATTATCGTTATTGCCGAGTATAATAAAGCTGCCAGCCCAAATTTCACATTCTCGTTCGCATAGCGAGATGCAGGCGAGACAACACTTGGCGTTTGCCTTGTTGTGACAGTGCCTAATTGGTTTTAAAACTATCTAAGGGTAGCCGGAAGTGGGTGGGGACGAAAAGAGACAAAATGCAATATTGGCAGGAAGACAAAAAACATGGCAGCAAAAGTGATAACAGAGAAGAAATGAAAACAAAAACTGATGCCATTATAGCGTGGGAGAACGTGGGCCTTCTTTTGGTTACTCCAAATATTCAATTGTGGCCCTTGTCAGTATGATAATATTCTTTGACAGAATTGTCTCCCTACCCCCATTTACACCCTTTTTACATTTGGCCCCTAGCTTTCATGATTATGCTTCCATTATCTTTTCCTTTTGACACTACCCCTGTTGATACACCAATTTATGCTTTGCCGCCTCCCCCATTCCAAATTCAGATGATGATTGTAAATAATTATGGTAAAAGCTATTAGTTTTCGCCTGCAATGTGCTTTTCTTAATTGTTTATCTGGCGATTTTCCATAGCTTGATTCAGTTGACATACACGTAGTTGTTTTCCCCCTTAATTCCGTTCAGTTGGTATTTTCCAGCCATTTCTCTCAGTATTCTCACATGAACACGCCAAGCGGCACCTCCTACTTTTATGATAAGCTGTTCAAAAGAAAGCACGACTAAATGAAACGATGAGAGGATAGAGAATTATCCGACTGATTTAATCATGTCTTCTATTGTTAAATCAAATCTACATGCATTACGTCATTTATAAAAAATGTGTTTCTATCTCTTTTTTGCTCACTGTCTGGCCCTCTTTACATTTTCTCGTTCCCATTTTCTCTTAGATGGAAAATACCCATTTATTCAAGTGTGTGTGTTTTATAAGTGGCCAATTCTTACATCGATAGGGACAAAGGCTTCATTTCATCAGCAAAGAGCTGTCGAAAAGTACATAATGGGCTGTTTTGAAGGACAATAATAATTTCCTTGACACTCCTCAAAAGTGCAACCGCTTGTCATGGGACCGTGACCGTATGTGATATATATTATCAACGCTTCATGAATCAAACACTAATGGGCACAGAAACCAATCGATGTTGATAATAATCTTGCATATTTTATCTTTTAAAATTCAGAATTTATTGTTAAGATCCAATGCTTCGCCAGGAATATCTAGAAATGTTGTCAAGGTATATATCAAGAAGATTGACATTTGTCAAGAAAATAAAATGGATGATTCCAAGAATGGCAGACGCAGGGGAGGAAATTGTTCCTGACATTATTTTTCCCTTAATCAGTTTTTATTCAGCTCTACGGGCCCTCTTCACCTCCTCCTCCTCATCTTCTCCCCTTCAACCTCCCTTCCTCTTCTTCTTCTACTACTACTACTAATTCTACTGGTACTACCACTATTACTACCACCACTACTACTACTACTACTACACTACTACTACCACCACCACCACCACCACTACTACTACTTCTTCTACTACCAATTCTACCTACTACTACTACTACCACCACCACCACTACTACTACTACTACTTCTTCTACTACCAATTCTACCTACTACTACTACTACTACTACCACTACTACTACTACTACTAGGCTGCTACCACCACCGCCACTACTACTACTTCTACTACCAATTCTACCTACTACTACTATGACTACCACTACTACTACTACCACCACCACTACTACTACTACTACTACTTCTTCTACTACCAATTCTACCTACTACTACTACTACTACTTCTTCTACTACCAATTCTACCTACTACTACTACTACTACTACTACTGCTGCTGCTGCTGCTGCTTCCGCCACCACTACCTTTACTAGTGGTTGGTGTTCCTGCATGACGATTATGATGTTTTCATATCAGTCATCTGTCTTAGAATGGATTTCCAATCCAATCAAAAGCTATAAGACCAGCATTGAAAGGGGAAGATGTATTTGTTAATCTTCCAACCGGTTATGGCAAATTTTTCAAGCCATTCCACTTTGCAAGGACTTCTTCGTGCACACGGCCACAGTCGCTGCGATCACACCATCCCCGTCGGCGTCTAGCTCCTACCGAAACTGCCCAGAGTTCGGCGGGAGGGACTACTCGCATGCACTGCACTGTCCATTGAAGTTATCATTTCACCCGTATGTAATAATTTAAATGAACAGGACAAGTTATGGCATGTCCAGGTATGGGTGCAGACACAGTTGGCTGGCTGAAGCCAAGCCTCTTTCTTGGAGAAACACTTACATCGGATTCCTTCAGCAATTTACTTCCTTTTATTCTGATCGACGAAGAAGGACTGTCTTTACTCATTCGTTTTTAAGTTTGCCTAATATAATCAGTACGAGTGGACTTGATGAAAGTTCACGCGTTGTGCAATAACCATCAGGACCAGCTGATCGCGCGGCCACTATGCGTAGGTTAAAATGAAAAGCGAGGGAGCAAAACTTTGCGATAGATCTACTTAAGTAGCAAAATAATGAATACTCTAGTCATTAAATACCGTATCATTTTTAAATTATAAATCCATGTTTTATTGAAAATTGAATTAGATATTATTAATGATTTAGTACATTTGAATACCGATTCCCCCATAATTTGATAAACGAATCCATGTAAAACACCGCGGGTAAAACAACTGATTGGCCACGATCGTCACTAGCTGATGTATATGTAAGACCCTCATGGATATGCAAATATATGATGAGCTCTGCAAGTTAGCAAAGGCCTCGCCCCTGACGCGGCTCGGTCCGCGTCTTTTTTTTTGTAACCAAGCCTAGGCAGATTTCGCATTTTTTCATGAATATTCATGACGCAGGGTCGGGAAACGGTTCCGATTGGTCTTCATGAAAGCACGGTCGCCGGTGGGGGAAAAAAGTCCCTGGCCTGCACGCACGTACGCATATTATGATCGTATGTGTTCAACGTGTAGGCGCCTAGCCTACGTTTTTGCACTGAATTTATTATCGATCTAAGTTAGATCTCAATAATTTTATAAGAGTTAGAATTGCCTCCACGTATCCCTCAAAATGCTGGCCTAATAATAGACGTGTGGTAGACCCAACTTCAAAATGGAATCGGAATGTGATGGTGTGATATCATTAAATTTGCAGGTCTAGCCAAGACTCTAACTACTCTAGATCTACTCTAACTAGACCAATTTTGTTACAATTTTCAATTTCAGTTAAGTTTGGATTAAGTGAATGTTATTTTAAGGTCAATGAGCATGATGAGTTAGACCTAGATCTAATCAGTACTAGTAAATGATTGATGATCGGGGTAGATCTACATCTAGATGATTTTAGATCTACCTACAATAACTAGTTACGCACTTTGTTTTCATCAGCTAAAAGGTCACCAAAATAATTTGTTTTCTTGGTACTAACGTTTGGAACGTTAGTAGTAGTCTGCTTCTTTCAGTCCTGAAGACTCTTGTAGTTCTTCTACCTCAGGGCAATGTGCGTTACAGGAGCAGGGTGCAAGTGCTAATTACAGTGTGCATGCAAGGAAATTTAATTTCTAACGTGAACAGTAAGACTCTAACGTTGTTAGACCTAGCCTAGAGTCTGTGTCTTGATTCTGCATATTGTTGTAAAGTTCATTTGTGGAGAACATTACGATGGGCAATTGTCAATATACGCATAGCCTAGGCCTAGACCTATTTTCAGAGTAATGCCAACTACAACTGCAGTGTCAATTTTGGTCGGAAAAGGAGGGTGTCCTCAAAAGAGCTAATTACTAAATTAGATCTACGCACATGTAATAAATTAATGCAAAACTTGATTTTGAAATTGACTGCTCAATCCAATTTTTTACGTGTCACATTGCATAGGTGGGGTGAATATGTTGAAACCGGCGACCGTGCTTTCATGAAGACCAATCGTAACCGTTTCCCGACCCTGCGTCATGAATATTCATGAAAAAATGCGAAATCTGCCTAGGCTTGGTTACAAAAAAAAAAAGACGCGCTCGGTCCAGCGATCACTGCTGTAAACGCAGTCTATTTTCAGACCCTGCTCGGCAGACAAGCAGCGTGCGAGGCCTTGTCCAAAGGCTATATATTTTGCAGATCCAAGCATCACTGTCGGCTGGTCTATGCCTCCTGAGTTCTTTTTACTTCTTCTAATACTACTACTACTACTATACTATTGATTATCATACTGCTGCTACGACTATAACTACTGCTAGGACTTACTACTATTGCTACTACTACTAATGCTACCACTACTACTACATCTACTATAGGACTACTACTACTACTACTACTAAAGTACTACTACTACTACTACTACTACTACTACTAGTAGTAGTACTAAACTACTACTACTACTACATGTACTACCATGACTACTACTACTACTACTGCTACTACTACTACTACTTCTAAACTACTACTACTTCTAAACTACTACTACTACTACTACTACTCCTACTCCTACTCCTACTACTACCATTACTATAAGACTACTGCTCCTGATAGTGCTACTGTTACTGCCAATGGCGGAGATGTGTTACACAATTTTAATCGGAGGGGGGGGGGGGGGGGGGGACCTTAGTATTGTTATATCCCTCCCCTTGGTGAAAATAATTTTTCTGCATATTTCCGCCAGTGGTTACTGCCATTGCTTACACCACTGGTAATAAATCGTTCTTCTAATTATTTTTTTCCCCCCAGACGATGTTGGATGTCAGTTTTGATGCTGGAGGACGAGTGTCCGTTGGTCTGACAGCGACTACCATCGTATCTCAGTGGACCTGGGCCGCTACCCTCCTCCAGTCATCTACTGTAGCGGCAAATGTAAGGAAACTTCAAATCCGCCCACGCACACCACTCACTCACTCACTCACTCGCACACACACGCTCACTCCCACGCACACACCCGCTCAGTCCCACGCAC
This sequence comes from Heliocidaris erythrogramma, assembly GCA_025617745.1. Taxonomy (NCBI): domain Eukaryota; kingdom Metazoa; phylum Echinodermata; class Echinoidea; order Camarodonta; family Echinometridae; genus Heliocidaris; species Heliocidaris erythrogramma. The sequence goes on from CM046853.1 coordinate 29,764,613, forward strand.
ACACCCGATAACTCTCACATACCCAGTCAGGCGCACACCTTCAACGTAAATGTTCTAGCAACAGATGCCTTATTGGCTTCTCGAGTGGGAAAAATAGCTTACGTTTTTTGTGTGTCTGTATTTCAGCAAGAAATTATAAAGTGTATTTATGCACTGTTCCGTTTTGAGCAAAATTGTTTTCCAGCGACTGATTGTTTTTAACCGACTGGGTGCATGGTGAACTAAATACCAACCCTTCAATGCACCGAGCACTTTCATTTATTACTAACACTAAATAGAGTCTTGGCACAGGATAGACTTTCAAGTGCTTATCTGTTTTTTTTTTAATATGCTCTATTCGTGCTATACATTCCTGTTATCTAATTCGTTCAAGATATCAAGAACCAAGAACAAACAAAAGAAAAACTTATTTAACTCTTGGATCTTTACCGATTGATATTTTCCTTCTTGAAAGAAAGCACATTAAACAAAAAGGGAGATTAAAAGTTTGCTCATGCATTTTCTTTTTAAAGCTTTGCCTCGGGTGAAACTGTCCATCTTCCAGGGAAGGGATTAAAGTTTTATGGTCTATTTTCAGGTTTTGCCTACTGTTGTCGGGGAATAATACCTATTTTGATAGGATTGATTTTGGTAAAAGCATATCTGTTAAAACGCAGGGTTTACTTGGATGAGCATAACATTAAATAATAATAATATTAAATAATAATACCAATAGTGGATTTTTGTATAGCGCACATGTCTGTCAGTCTTGACACACCTGGCGCTCCACAATTATTACCCCGGCTTTAGCATTTCATTGCATTAATTCTTGCCAGGTACCCATTTACCTCACCTGGGTTGAGTGTAGCAAATGTAGATTAATGTCTTGCCAAAAGACACCAGGGATCACGGCGTAAATTGTTCTTAATGGGAATCGTACAAAAGAAAGAAGAGAAAGTCCTTGTTTTATTTTTTATCACAAGTACAAAATGTACATTGAAGCCATGAAGCTAAATTACCTCCACGATGAAAAAGTGTTTTACCCATCTCCATCAGGAGGTCCAAACGAGAATTATTTTCCCCCTCTTGTATTTGCAGAATGGAATCAGTGGCCCATTCTGGTATGCGGCGGGTGCTACCATTCCTTTGCTGATGTTTGCAGCACTCTCGGTGCAGATGAAGATAAGGGCTCCTGGAGCCAAGACATTTTTACAGGTCATCCAGGCTCGCTTTGGTAATCGGACACACTTGGTCTTCTGCGCCTTTGCTATCATGACTAACATCATCGTCACTGCTATGCTCATGATGGGTAATAAATCGATCTTTTAATGTAATTATTCAGTTATTACTCCACAAACTCTTAACCTGATCTGGTAGCGGTTGTACGAAACATGCTCCGGCAAGAATTGCCCCTGCGTCAATATTATACACTAACCGAATTCCAGACTTCAAGTCTGGACCAATCACTATACCTAAACCTAACCTTAAACCCGATTGCAACCATACTCCTAACCATATATTTTTGACAGAATAAAGCCTGGAGAAAAATTGACTGGAGCAAAAGTCTGAGCATCTTTTGTAGCACAGTGGAAAATTTGAAGACTTGTAAACCAATCTCGTCGTCTCACGAAATTGTGTATTAAGCCCCATCTCCTCAGAGTTTTAATCGCCACAATTTTTTTTTAAATATTGTATATTACTGTTTATATTGCTGGATTCAATATTACGTGTATATGGATTGTAAGTGTTAGATTTGCAATAATCAAACTCTGTCACTCCTCGGTCCTAAATGTTGATTTAACGCTTTAGTTTGTTAATAATTATGACAATAATCTTTAGGCGCCTTACGAAAAGTTTTTACAGCGGCGGGCCCTCAGCGGCGCCGAATGATTCGGCGCCGCCGAGGGCCCGCCGCTGTAAAAACTTTTCGTAAGGCGCCTTACATTATATAGCCCGTAATACTAAGCGTATTGGGTAGTTATTTTTACTTGGTCATCGGATTCAATTGCTATTATACACATAAAGTGCATCATATCCATATCCATTCCTCTTGCCAGCGTTCAAGTCAGTCGCCTTGCACAAACAAGGAATTAAATCCTAATAGGTACAAACGCGCACACGGGATCGAAACACAGAGTACCCACATTTACACTGGGGTAGAGACTAGCCATTGTTTTATGGACATAAGTGCCGAGTCATGAACCGAACTCACGACTTCGTATCTCCAGTCAATTTCATAACCACTCGACTAAGGCTTATTTTACGACGTAGTCACGCATTGAATGACGTACATGATGGCATTGGTACTGCTGAGTGAAAGACAAGCAATCACTTAGAGATGATAAAATAGAAAGGAGACATGCTTCCTCAAAATGTTCATATCATGCTCTAACGATAGAAACACGTAGGAGAGAATATAGCTTCCCTGGTTAAAAGCGGTGATATTAGACCACATCGGTAAAGATATGCCAGGGAAGTGTTAGAGAGATTCCCTGGATATACATTAGGGTTGACTTAAATGTCAAGTGTAGCAATGGCAGGTGACAAGGGAGTTGGTGAACATATGATCCTTGTCTTTTTTTCTACATGCGACTAGTTGAAGATTAAAAAAATTAAAAGTGTGAAAACAGAGATGGGCTGTAATTATGCGAAGGTTATTGAAAACAGTTCTTCTTAAATTCAGTTTGTGGTCGCCTTATTATGATAACCATTTCCAAGTCCAAAATTAATGTAATTAACTAGAAATTAGTAGCCCATGTAAAGATTATGACAACAATTAATCGCGAAGATCATATCCCCAAACTTCACTACAAAGTATTTGATTGAATGATCTACAAAGTATTTGATTGAATGATCTACAAAGTATTTGATTGAATGATCTATATAGTCTTGCAAAGCAATATCAAGAAAACAATATAGAAAAATAGAGGAGGTTAAGGAATTTTGCAATAACCGCTGGATTTTCAAGATTATTTTGAAATACTTACCTCTTTAGAAATATATATAGTAACACACCCATACCAGTAAAATAATGTTATAGATTCGAAGTCTATTATTCATGTATCATAATGTAGCTGTTCAGACAATAATGGCTGATGTTAGTTTCGGTGCAAATACAAACATAATAAGCAGGATGCAAACATTTGGAAACAATAAAAATCATGACTCGATGCTGAATTCTTTAAAATATAAGACTTTAGGGGACACCGAGATCATTGACGATAATGATGAGTTAAGTCAAATGGTCATATAGACCTACAAATGCCTATTATCCTAACCATGTACTCAACTGTCTACTGAAGATATGAGCATGTCATTGATCCTAAAAAAACTTAGCTTGCGAAAGTCCCCGAGTTGGACGCAAAATTTATTGACAGTTTATCTACGCTAATTGTTGAAAGTACATAAATTAAACCAAAGAAAATTTGACACAATATGACTTGTTTGTTTTATTTAGGTATGAATCAACATTTAAAATTACATATACAAAGCAGAACATGACTGAATGGTTAATTCTTTACAATTGAAGGCTTTCGGTAACACCACGTCGTACAGTAAAAAAGGCTGCTGATAATTGTATTCTTTCATTAGAATATTCAGCTTCCGGGGCACTTAAAGGAATTAAGGAAATTTAAAAATAAAAGTGAAAGAAGAGGAATGGAATGAAATCATATAAAGACAATTTCTCGAGATTATTTTTCTAAATTTATTGCCGGTGTTTATGCACCAAAAATTGTTTTCGTCATTGGTACAGGTGGTTGCGCAGTTCTTACATCTCTGGTGGATGGCCTGTCGTTAGAGATGGCTGCCATGTGCTTGACCATCATCATCTGGGCAAGTACGAGCATCGGTGGGCTTGGGGCTACCTTCTACCTATCCTACTTTAATACTTCTACCATCTTCATTATCATGCTCATCTTCTTACTCATCACGTACAACAACGTCGGCAGCCAAAATACAGTGCTCGGTAAGAAATTAATAAAAAGGAAATCTGTACACACTATTGTCATAAAATGGGTGTAGTAACATTGTATTACATAAAAAGTTGTAATTGCAGCTGTAGGTTGTGGTAATAGTATTATTATTATTATTATTATTATTATCACAAACTTTTGTTAGTAGTAGTAGTAGTAGTAGTAGTACACTTAATTTGATAACTGTTTAGTTGAATATTTGTTATTATTATGACATGCGTGCTGTCATTGGGTATTACTATCCAAATATTGCAAGATAATCGTTCTAGACTTTCCGGTACTATTCAGCAAGTTTGGCAAGACCATGAAATATTAATCAGTGTTTGGTAAGGTAATATTGATATTGATCGTGCTTTCTCCTTATTATACTTTCAGCAAGCCTCACTTATAGGGGAACGTTTTCTGTCATATTATAGATACTTTTTTAAATTTTCAATATTTACCATTTTCATTCATTTTCATTATCTTAAAAATCATGAATGGTGACATCGATAAATTGCTTTTTAGTAAACATGCCTATAGATCTCACTTTACGTTCATTGTTCCCATGCAATAATGCTACATGCAGGCACCATAGATGCTGTGTACGATTACTTGAATTGTACTTTGGGCCCAGAGCAGAATCAGAACAGGAGTTATTTGACTTTCCTCTCACCCAGTGGAATCATGTTTGGTGTAATCAACATTGTTGGTAAGATACTCACGTATTAAGTTATTGTACAGTCTGACAGACATGTGTCCTATACAAGAACCCACTATTATCATTATTATTATTATCGTTGGCTGGCCTACACGGGATATCAGAATAATAATGCTCGCAACAAAACCATGGTTCTTTTAAGGGCATTATTTTCGATATTCCCGAAAGTAGACCCAGCTAGTTTTATTATAACTATTTATAATAGGTATATGCGTGTACACTCTTTGTATTAGTGCGCAGAGTAGGGACTTCACAAAGTTCCCGGTTGTAAGACGAGAAAAATATAGGGATATATTTGTCGTGATCGTAAAAATTGTCAATGGGAAACCGGGGATTTCCTAGAAGAAGCAGTATCGGGAAATATTGCCCGCTGTCATCAAGAGGAGGCCAAAAACCCGCGTATTTAACTGCACAGCTCCGAGGCTTTATATGAATAATAATGACCATTATCCTGGTATAGCAACATCAGCCTTTAACCAACCATCAGCATATCAGTATATTTATATGAATAAATCATCCCCCGTTGGGCCATAAGAAGCTTTGAAGAGATTAAATGCGTTTTATGGAAATTAGATGCGAATGAGCAGAGTAAGATCAAACTATAAGCCATTGTTGAGTGATCGAAAGTCATACGTATTTCTGATGTATATATATTTCATCGTTGTCTCTTAACTTCATGTCTTTGATTGAATTTCATTTTGAGCATTTTGTCATGTTTAGTTCGGTTAGTTGTCAATTTCCTTCAAAATACAGGGGATTGCTGCTGGCAAATACTAGTAAATACGCTGGAAATTCTTAAACGCGTATCAAGGAAATTATTGTACATGCTATAAATTTCGCATCAATGCCCCCAAACAATCTTGCAATATTATTTGTGATTTGATTTCAAACGTTATAGTATCATCACTGTCAAAACATTCATTGGTTCCACCCGAGCTTAAATTGCTTGTCTGCGTTATGTCAGTACAGTTTTATTCATATTTTAAAGACACAAAATTAACATGTTCAAAACCAAGCATATTATACCACTGTCACATCTTGACTTCCCAAGGGCTGTTTGATTTCTATGATTTGATTTGATTTGATTTGATTACGGAATATTAAAAACATATAAATAATAACATACATGATAACATGGAAAACTAATACCAGCTGTGTCATCGCAGCACATTCGTTCTGCCGAGGGGTCCAGTTGATAATACAAACAAACGAGAGAAAATAACATATCACAAATGAATTTTAAACTAGGTTAATCAAAATAATTACGAAGACGACTCAAAAATTTAACAAGCTTACCGGTACTAACTTTTGGGTATACCGTATATGTTCTAGATGTCTATCCCATTTCAATCGCTGATCTGTTACAACTCCTATTTATTTTACAGTTTCTTGTGGCTGGATACACTTACCCTGTATAAGTAAGCTAAGAGCATTATGCTTGATTAACTTTTTACGATACCAATCAACAAACTTCCTGTTTTGTAAAAGTTTAAACTTAGCGTAATAGAACACATCTATTTACAGATATATTTTAACTGAAAGTTCATTGTAAATTTATACATGTTACATCTTTATGGGAAATATAAAGTAATGTGTCGTCAGGATACAAATGAATAGTACATGTTTTGCTTTTTTTAAATAAATTCATCCGCGCCTTTCAGCCACCTTCAAATGCACCTAGAGGTGTCGTGGTCTAGTGGATACGTCACCAGACTGTGGATTTCACGGTCCGTGGTTCGAGTCCCGCCGCGGCACTAATGTCCTTTGGCAAGACATTAATCTACATTTGCCAGTCTCCACCCAGGTGTAGTAAATGGGTACCTGGTAGGAATTTATTCCTTGAATGCTTTCAGCGCCTTAGGGCAGCTGGGCTAAAGCCAGGGTAATAATACTCTTTTGTAGGCGCTCTGAGCATCCTCTGGGATGGATACGTGCGCAATATAAATGTAGCTATTATTATTATTCTTATTACTAAATATCAATTCGCACCTATATTAAATGAAAAGTGAGCTCATTCCAATCCCCTCTTCGGGGAATAATTAATCAAAATTAGCTTTGTGCGAAAGGTGGAATAAAACGTGTATAGAGTAGCAATCAAGTGGCCTCCTTCCAGGATGATTTATTTTACATGATTAACTCATAAGACTAATTATTACGCTTCAGGCGCATTAGGGACGGAAACCAATACACCAACTTAAGACGTTCATTTCACTGGATTGATCATATTGTCCCCAATGGCTGGCGCCATAGCTACACAAAGCTTAGCTGAGTATCAACATATTGCTTTGTCAAGAATAAAGTAAAAGTAAAAGATTATACCCAATATTGCTAACCTCGTTGTAACGTATTTCTGACGTCACATGTATGCCTTTTATCGTTGTATCTTAATTTATGTCTTTGACTGAATTTCATTTTGAGCACTTTGTCGTGTGCCATGGTTGTCAATTTCCTTCAAATCCCAGGGATTACTGGTAGGTTATACTAGCAAATATGCTGGAAATTCTTAAACGCGTACCAAGGAAGTTATTGTACAATCATATTACATTTAAATCAACACATGATCAATGCCCCCAAATCCACCTAAAAATAGTATTTGTGATTTAATTTCAAATGTTCTAGTTCATTAATTTACAATAATTTCATTTGTTCCACCCGAGCTTAAATCGCTTGCTTGTGTTAAGTCAATCCACTTTTATTCACATCTTAAAGACACAAGTTTAACACCAAGCATATCACGTGTTGACCTCCCAAGGGTTGTTATTCTGCTGGTTGTTAGGTATGTTATGACTAAGTGAAATAAAGGCACACTCTAAAAACAATCTAGTCAAATATGACTAGAATAACTATTCCCGGGGCACCTGCACTATTTTAGTCAAAACTACCAGATTCCGTCTTGAAGTGAACATAATCCTAGTCAAACTGAACAGAATCCTAGTCAGAATGATTAAAATCTGACTAAGAAAATGTGAACATGCGATCTGATACCAAAAAAAAATTTGTATCAAAAATATCTTTTGGAAAAAAATTATACATGACAGGTGGCTCTCATCCAATAAAAAGTTGAGTTCTGGCCATGCAATTACGTTGTGAAAGAAACTGTCTCAAAGCAATTGGGAAAGGTTTATCGTGTCTGCATAGGAATTTGTGTATACATACCGTGAGGTTTTGGAATCATCAAATATAAGAAAATTATCTCGCTGGAAAGCATTGCACACAGAAATGGGATTATGTGACAGCACACACATGTGCCATGAATGTTGCCCGAACACTTGCGTCATTTCTCGTCATATTTGGAATATTATGACATGTGAAGAGCAATCCTTTTCAAGGGGCATTTCTAGTATGATATTCTTCCAAAGTGACAAGGAATGAGAAAGCTCACAAATTAGTGTTCACCTTTCCAAGAACTCAACCTTCTCTTCAAATGCATCTTCTGAAAATCAATTCGCATTTCTATACATGTAATATGAAAAGTGAGCTCCTTCGAACCCCTTCAACGGGAATAATAAATCAAAATTAGCTTTGTGCGAAAGGTGGATTAAAAATTAAAGAAGTAATAAATTTCTTACCTTTGGCAAACTCCCGATAGAAACAGGTGCAGACATTCTCAATGACATTATGAATATGCTACTCGAGTGTTTCCATAAACTAAAAGTTTCCTAGCGACAGCTCACTACCTCATTTTCCCTTGGGTCTACTATACATGTTTCACTTTTAATTACAGCATTAAGCTGACATTTATTTATCGTCTTATCGAGAGAAAAGTATTTATGCTTACTTCTGTAAAATTAAAAATATGTACATATCCACATCACGATTAAGCAAAGGATTGAACTTAAGTACAAGTGTGAATTAGAGATTATTATGCTTGGCTGTATCCTACCTTGGGTTTTTAATATGGCTTTTCCGTCTTAGTGCTTTCTTGACTTCTATTATAACATGAATGGGCTAAAAGGTAAGTTTATTAAAGTAGACATTCAAAGAAAATCACAAATATGGCAATTAATGCATCACTAGAAACTGGGAAGCTTACAGATGGCAATCGTATAAGTTTTATGTCAACTGCGTATCTGATGATTATAAAAACAACACAAATAAAAGCTCTTCTCAGCATCTGGAATATCCGAGGATTCGCCAGAAATATAGCGATGTTTTGATGTCGTCACACTCGGGATCGATCCTGCTTAAGCAGACGACGTCCTATAATGAATGAACGTAATTGCAATGCAATTATTTATCAAATTATAAAGAGTTTGGTGTATTTAAACATGACCTTATTTCACACCATTATAAAGGGAAAGTGAAACTGATTCTGATAGCTAAAACCGTTTGATTGTAAATACACAGGAGAAGGGTCAATGATCAATGAAATAAACCCCACTTTCAAATTGAAAAGCCCTCCGAATAATAGCAGGATGGTATTCGTTCCCTCTTGAAACGCCGAACATGCCCCGGTGCAAGCAGCTGAAAATACAATGGCGTCTTATTTTGTTTACAAGTGACTGATTCCTTTATATCTTTAACGCTGCATTTTTCATCAAAATAATACCATACACGAAGTTAAGAGTGAGGCAACAGACTAACATTAAGACTGACGCTAGTGAAGGAAGAGAAATAAGTGAAGAGGAGATGACAAAATAGGCTCTGAAAAATGTGTAAGATGTTATGGGACATCGTCTGCTTAGACAGGACTGGTCCATGGTGTGTCGTCACATATCTCAGCAGCGTTCGAGGAGCTCTTCAGCTGCTATATCGGGGGCTGTATTTTACCGTTTTATAATTGATAATAATCATTACTTCAAATGTTTCCAAGCGTTGAATTTGGATAACCTTGTTTAATTTATGCCATCTATGCAATAATAAGTATTAAGCCAATATTTAAAATCATTAAAGTTCTACTTTAAACCAACACATTAAATAAACCCAACATATTTTAATTACAATAAAAAAGTGTAGATCGTTTTAACCTCATTTACTTCCATCTTGTTTTATTTATTAATATCATTGTTTTAGAATAGAAATAAACACCAATACAGTAATTGAAGCCGTTTATTTCACAAAAGGAATGTTAATATACATTTCTCTCAATTGTATTGCCCCCAGTGGGTACAGCCATCGATACGCAAAAGCTTAACTGAGTGAGTAGCAATATGTGACATGCTGTTTCGTCGGTAAAGATTAAAGCAAAAGAGTACTCTTATAACCATATTGCTTACCTCGTTGTTACTGATTTGGTACAATTTGAGATTTATGGCTCCGGCCATGGATTAACAAATGCAAATGGAATGCACATACATGTACAATGTTAGACCGTTTATTGCATTGGGAGAGCACACATAGTATTCAAACAGAATTTTCAATGACCATACTAAATGTTTAATGAATATATACAACATGCAATTAATTAATTAATAAAATATGTGAGGACCTAAATATATGTTCAAGTTGAAGCTGAGTTTATAATTTTTAAGTTTCGATGAATTCATTAATGTAAGAGGAGTTTCAGAAAACATATACAGTAAATTTTGATTAATTGAAGATATAAATAACAGCATAATCCGCACATTTAAAACACCTGGCAGCCCTAGGGTTGGATTCATTACACAATTTTATATATATATATATATATATATAATGTGAAAGGTAAAGAGAGCAGTAACAAAGCTATTGTTTGTGTTCTTTCCTTACACACACACACACCCTCGCGGGCGCACACACACACACATTGATTTATATATATATATATATATATATATATATATATATATATATATAAATCAATGTGGCACAAATGAAGATTGCTTTGCCTAACGTCAACAACGATAATGAATGTCATCTAGTAGGACATTTTCGTATTTAATATTTATACATGTATGGTAAGCATTAAATTTGCATGGAATCCGAAAATGGTCTTTTACAATGTCATCCAATTACTTCCAATGATTCATTGTAATAGGAAATAACCCCTGTTCTGCATGAGCGATAGACCTTATCAGAGTGCTCGATGGATGAACACGTAATTTAGGTGATCGTCTGAGAGTATAATGAGTTTGTCTCGTTTTTACTTTTTTCGCACGTCGATTGTTTCCTTCGCACAATCAAAGGAAAACAAAATACACAAAGATATTCCAGCGAGTACAACAGAATGAAATTCGATTAACATGTCCTCGTGGTGTTGTAATGACGATTGAATTGGTAAATTGTATTTGTTTCAACCCCGTGGTTTTTAGTTCTATTATTCTTTTCAGTTTTAATCAATACACCGACCTTCGAGTCAGTTCGATGGTTACGGCTCTTATGTTATCCGTAGAAATGAATCAGAGAACACGTTATCAAACACATCCAGTTCTATCATTTCGATTCGGAAATAAAGAGGGGAGGATTTACATGTATATTGTATGAAAATCATTGTCATTATCGCCAACGTCATATTTTTGCTTGAGATTTTAGATTCTGTTTTTTTTTAATTTGTTTTGTTTGTTTTGTTTGTTTTTTGTTTGTTTGTTTGGTTTTTTTTTTTTTTTTATTTGGGGGGGGGGGGGGGCATGGAGATGTATTATAGATCATGAAAGAACTGACTCCTGTATTCCGTCTTACATATCATGTGGTCTAATTTTAATTTAGAGAGCGTACAAATCATGTACGTTTATGCTTGGAAAACTGTAAATTCCTCATTACTTTATTCATGGACATCTTGTGGCTAGTAATTGTTTATTGTGGGACATTGAATAACGCTACATATATTATTAGGTTGTTTTCGAGGAGCAGGCGTAGGGGGAACCATTTGTGTTTAGTAGCAACTGAGGGTTTATTTTTAGATTAGCCATTCAAGATTTGAATTGAAATGGGGGGGGGGGGGGGGGGGGGGTGGGTACACTACCGGCTCGTGTCTCCATTTTGAAATGCAAGTATCCCCCCCCCAAAAAAAAAAAAAAAAAATAAAAAAAATAATAATAAATAAAAAAATAAATAAATAAAATAAAATAAAAAAAAAAGTATAATAAAAATAAATAAATAGATAAATAAATAAATAAATAAATACAAAAACAAATAAAAACAAATAAAAAAAAATAATAAATAAATAAAAATAAAAAATAAAACAAAAATATGAAATAAAATAAATCAATAAATAAAATTTTATTCACTATTTTAACCATTATATTTTTCTGAAAATTCACCGAACTTCCGCCTTATCTCGAATTCTCTTACATCATCACATTTCAAATATAAAAGTTGAAATGTTTCGGTATCGTAAAAATAATTCATTTCCTACCCATTCAAACACTGATAACAAGAAAGCTATTTCATCATGATAACAATTCATTTGAATACACAGGTAACTTTGGTACGGTATTTGTGGACCAGTCCTACTGGCAGAGCTCCGTAGCAGCCAAACCACGGGAAGGGATGTGGGGATTCCTCATCGGTGGTTTGGTCTGGTTTGCTATTCCTTTCACCTTTGCATCCACCATGGGTCTGGCCTACCTTGCACTTAGCGCCGACGCCGGGATGCATCTTCTCTCCACCGATCAGATCGCACAAGGTGATGAAACAGAGAAACGGAAGGCCAGATAATAGCATTACTAGCGGTGACATTAGGTTACTTATCCGTGATGGTTTTTGTTCGTGCACGACAACAAGATTCTTTCTCAAATTCATTATAAAACTCGAAATTACAAATTATATTCTTGATATCTCCTTCAATGCCAGTCTGTTGAAAGGCGATGCAGTTGGCAGTTGCCAATTTTCAATAGTACAATTATCACATCGACAGAAGAGATGTCTATTTCCATGACTGAGCGACTCAGTGCTTTTGATTTCTCAGTGAGAGATTCATAGCCATTTTTGTCAAAACATACAATATTGTGCTTAGAGTTAGCCATGAATCTGTCCCAGATTACCGAAGTATTGAAAACATTTATAATAAAATGTGAAGAATGAAATTGACAATGGCTGTAAGACAAAGAGTACGTAGGCTCCATTATATATTTAAAAAGACAGGTGTGAGACTTTTCTTTATACTGGTTGTTTCTCTCTTTTCTCAGGTCTGGTTCCTCCAAGGATAGCCCAGGAGTTGATGGGCTGGGGAGGGGAGGTTCTCATGGTACTCATGCTTCTGATGGCTGTTACATCGACAGGGTCAGCAGAGGTCATGGCGATAACTTCCATACTGGTCTATGATTGCTACCAGATCCACCTGAAGCCGTTCAGACGTGTTGCCGACAGCAATGGCTGCATTCTCTGTGGAAAATCACGTGGTCGTATGGCGTCGTTGAGAGACCAATGCAGTTGTCAAAGTATGGCCGACTGTAAATGGTGTCACGCTGACGATAGGTGAGTCATAAAGGTAATGTTGAGTACTTGCCATATGCAACTATACTGTGGAGGAAACTGCATGTATGTTCAAAAAGAAGGTTGAGTTCTTGGAAAGGTAACGAATCATTTTTGAGCTTTCTAATTCTTTTCATATTAGTTCGGAAAATTATCATAGTAGGTATAGTAGACTTTGATCGAAACATTAAGATAATTATTAAAAAGGTGTGAGGTATATCTGACGTATGTCCTCTAGGCACAGTTTTGCACCCCTTAGACAGGAAGCTTCCACCGCTCTCTATTTTCATCCCTCTTCTGTATTATTCCATTCTTAACAAGCGACAATATTGATTAAGTGATAAATCATTCTTTTTATGCACTGTGTAAACATGATAAATTCAGATGTGCCCAAAATACGACATGAACAAATTAGATGAATGTCATTATTCATCCTACTTACCTGTAATAAGGAGACGTTGATATGTAATTCAAATAATTTTCAACATCTAAATTTATACTAATTTTAGGGATAATTAAAATTAAAATATCATTTAAAGTGTTTGCATTTACTCTAATATGAATATACTGTTAGCTATAAGGCACGTGCCTGCTCACCCTCAAACACACCATATGCACCCTCGCACACACAGACAACAAAATGAGACCATTCTACGCTCTATCCTATTCATGTATTTCCATTGATTTTTCTTACTTCATTTTCTGCCACAGGGCAAGGATAGAACAGACCAAACGTGCATTGAAGCCTGTTTTCAAGTGTTCTGTTCATGGTACATATCGCACTTATCTGGAGCTACTGCAAGGCAAGAGAGACTGGGGTCTTGTATGGGTCTCTCTCTCCTTCATCCCACTCACACTCATTTTCAATTATCTCCAGGTACGCAAAATTCAATGATTACCTTGTATTCGCTCGAGATACCTCTTCCCCCAGGGGAATAGTTCAGTAAGCACATAAGAAATGGAATTGAGTTCTCAGTGTATGGTGTCAATGTGAGGTCGACAAATTGGCAGTACGATTTAGCATGTACTAACGACTCAATACATCTGAACGAGCTGGCTAATTGTGTAAGGCTAGTATTGAAACTTTGTGCAATCATTTACGTACTACATACATGACATAATGTTGATTTCAGTATCATAATCTATGAAATGAAATAAATGATATTTCTGAACAGGTTTGGGGATGATATTATGGATGTAATGAAATACGTACATATAATTAAATCCTCACCATGCTCACTCTCTTCATTTATCAGGTGAATCTTAACGCGGTCTACAATTTCATGGGGATCTTGATAGGCTCGTCGGTCACGCCAATCATTCTGAGTATGTTTTGGACAAGGTTAACTGGTATGGCCATGATAATGGGTGCCACCATTGGCATGGCATGCGGTTTGATCACGTGGATCATTGCGGGTTCCATATTGAATGGGCAGTTAAACCTCAACCTTTTCTTCGACAGTTCGTGTGAGTGTTTCCTTTATTGTATAGGAGTTATGTAATTTGACCATAGTATTTTCTGTATAATTATATTCTTATACTGTTAAAAAATGCATTTAAATCAGTATTTTAGAATTTACTGAGCTTATAAGAAGTTTTGTGAAATGAATTTTAGGATATTTAAGATTAGTATAAACGAAACCTATTATTCGTACATTAATCGGCTCAATGGCAAATTATTTCAAAAACTTTGCTACAGATTCAACATTAAACGGAAAAGTGATCAAAATGAAGAAAACCGTGTAAAAAAATAAACAGTTTCCCGGTAGTTATAGACTTTCAAACTGACTAAAAAAATATATCTACTAACCAATTCGCGACAGATCGTGATAAGGTTTTGCCTCGCCACCTTCAGCCTGAATTTAAAAATCTCATTAACTTCCTTCGAAATCAATATATTGTTGCCGTTGATATTCATTAACTAGACGATCCCAACAGCACGAATAGCGTACATGGTACCTTTTAAAGAAAAAAAAATGGAATTGATGCTTTTATCACTCTCATCAGGGGAAAGCTTCGATGAAAACATGCTGATTGGTAACTGTGGGTCTATCTTATCCGGAGCACTAATCACATCAGTGGTGAGCTTCTTGACCAACCGAGGAATGACGGAGGAAGAAAAAAACGAGATATGGGAAAAGACAAGAGATATTGACAACCCACTTTCACCATGGCCCCAGCTCTACGTAAAGTGAGTTAACATGCTGTTGTTTTACAATCGTGTTTTAATGAAATATGATTATTTGCGCCAGTGGCGTCGTCTAACATCTGATGAATGGCCACAGTCTAAGATATGAACCAGGGCGTTTTGTACAAGATACTGTTACCCTAAAGACAAGGCGCAATAATTAATGACGGTTTACATTTCTCTATGTTCATTTTCTCCTTTTAATAGGGCGTAGGGAAGAAAATGAAAAAAAAAATCTAATTGCAATTTTTTTTTCACTTCAAGCTTGAAGATATAATTATAAAAGATGTGTATCATATAGCAAATCAACAGTGACGTAATTCGGACGTCAACTGGTCGAGGCGCCTTCCTATTGAACATTGAAGAAAATTGCAATATTTATATGCACCAGGAAGTTTACTACTTACCTTTGTACACATCTTTTGTATGTACAGGGAGTTTGGAGTTCCAGAGGGCAAGCTCGTTTACAATCGTCCCTCGCTGCTCCAGATGCTTAGTGAGTTCCGTCGTGCCAACCTCATTGCTATCGTCTCCGGAGTCGCCTCGACTTTCATTTTGGCAATTCTTTGGCCAATCATCATGAGCGCAATCGGAGTTCTCGACAATAGCCAGTTCAGGTCATGGATTTATCTCTCGCAAACCTGGGCCATCATAGCTGGGGTATTCATCATTTTCGTCCCCATTGTGACGGAGATTCGTGACATTGTGTTGCGATTAAAAGAGAATAAATCTAGAATGCTGGTTAGTCCAGAAGAAGAAATGAACCCACAACGGATTGGCCAGGCACTGCCACAGGGACCTGATGTGAGGCAAGTACCTACCATCAGCGGGCAAAAATAATGAAGATACAGCTTATCTAAGGGCTTTTGATAAACGGTCAGGTTAAGCCGTACTTGCAAGTGCGTGCTGTCTGCGTGCAAAAACGTGGGCAAAATTTGTGGATCCGTACGTGGTGAGTACTGCCTCCGTACGGATTTGGGGCACGCAGACAAGACGTAGAATTTTTAGAGCAGGAGGAACTTTCGCTGCGTTCAGGCTGCGGGCGGTCTACGGATTCACCCCCAGTTCGGGTGACGTGCGTTGACGTGCGTGCCCTCTGCTGCTAACGAGCGCACAACGCACGGACTCCGTGAGTTTTTGAAATTTTTTCCCACAGTTACTTGCTCTACGGACAACGCACCTAGCACGTGCGTGCTCCGCACGTGATAAGTGCGGGGTCCGTGCTTATTCGGCGCTTCTCCAGTTCAATTGTCCAGTGAGCACGCAGAACTCACGTAAACCGCACCGAGGAAGTACGTGCTATGCACTTACAACGCACGTTGTGCGCGCTGATTTCTGCAGCACTTGCATCATCAGAACCCGGAGTCTCTGCGTTGGAAAGGGCGGCATGTCTAGCAGCAGCAGCTTTGACTTCTAGTGAACGTCGGAAGTTCTTATAATGTGCCCAACGACATAGGGCGGGAAAACTCACGTTTATCGCACTTGCACGCACTTACTCCCTGCATGTCAGTAAGGACACCGTACGTGAAAGTACGGCCTCCGTACGATAACGAGGCAACCGCACGGCGATCGTACGTTGTAAGTACGTTGTAGGCACTTACCTGGGGGTGTTTCATAAAGCTGTTCGTAAGTTACGCACGACTTTACGCACGACTGGTGATCAGTTCTTGTGCTAAATGATTGAGAATCTGATTAATATAGCACCCAAGAACAGTCGTTCGTAAAGTCATTCGTAACTTTACGAACAGCTTTATGAAACACCCCCCAGGTGCGCAACGTTAGATGCACGCAACCACTCACGTCCATGCAGGCGTAGCGTGCGGGCCACGTACTTACACCTTGCGTTGTAGTGCGTTGACGTACTCCTTCCCTGCTCTTGCTACTCCCTCCCCACGTTTTCAGAAAAACGTGGCGGACGTGGCCTCCGCAGAACACGTACGGACTAAAACACGCACGGCGGGTTGTGACCTTAGTTTAAGTCGCGTGATTATTGCGTTAATTTAGCGGTTCAAAAATGAGAGGGAAAAGTTATGGTATCTCCAAACGGTCCAATTTTTAAAAATAGTTTATAAAAAGTTCCCACCGGCGTGCGCGCGGCATAGCATGTATGAGCATCCGACCTAACATTTGTAATGTGGCAGTCAGGCAGAATTGCAACGTGACGACTGATGAGTTGACAATGGATTCTGAAAATGAGTAAATAGATACAGATTTATCAAAGGAAAACCTGTTTTAATTCCAAGGCCAAATGCTGTTTGGCAATAACGTAAAATTAAATTTAAAAAAAAATCATTAAGTTAAGTTAATCATACCTCTTGCATCCCGGTCAGGCCTGTATGCTGCGTCCGAAACATTGAAGGCTCACATAAGGACGGGCTCGGCCTTAAGGTAAAAGCTAGTCTGACTTCGCTGCGCAAATCCACATACAAGTTCCCAGTTTTAGTTCTAACGTTAGATCCAAGATGGATAAAATATTGGTGTTCTGCCTCCGTAAACTTTTAAATTTGTTCCCGTCTTAGCCGTTTTGGGGCGCTGTGTGCAGGCCTGACCTGGGTACGGTCCAGCCATTGCTGCATTGCGCCATAATTTTGTTCTCGTAAAAAAGTGCATGATTTTCTACATGTATTTGTTAAACAATAAAAATGTTAGCTTATTGTCAAACTGGAAAAGGCATTGGAATTAAAACAAATTTTGTTTGATAAACCAATATCTACTTAACTCATTTCAGAATCCATTGTCTCATCAGCGATCAACTCAACGGTCATCACGTTGCTATAGTGCCACATTACAATATTAGCTCGGGATACGCATGCATGCATTATATGGATGTCCTTTTAGGCCCATAATTTGTTATTTGTCTAAAGTTTGGTTAGGCCTAAGATCTATGCCTCACGCACGCCGGTGGAGGCTTTTGGTAAATTATATATGTTTCTCCTTTCTTGACCGTTTGAAGATACTATAATTTTCCCCTCTCATTTTGAGCTGCTATATTAACGCGACAATCACGCGACATACCCGACTGTTAATCAAAAGCCAATCCAAGCCAGTTTTTCTCAGGACATCCCCTAGCGCAAGGGGGCTGACATCTGTGTCCCAGGAACTATTTTTTAAAGTGTCTTAATTTTTGCGCGTGCGTGAAGCGAGTTATTAATAGTCATTGAAACTGTTAGTGAACTCCTCATCGATTAGTCTTTTCACTGTAATTTTATTATTATACGTATATAAAAAATTACGAAATGGCCACCTGCCTACATTATGAGGTAACGATTGCCCGAATATTGGTAGGATGTGCACTAATCTCAGTACCCCTATGTAACCTAATCAATTATTGAAGTGATTAACGTTTTTATCTCGTTGGGCATACACATAGTGTCAGTCAGTAATTTATTTCATTTTTTTGTGTAGGGTATCATTGCTCTCTAGTAAATTGAAAGGCATTATCCAGGAAGTCAGTCTTTAGAAGAACTAAAGTTTGAATTTTGAAATTTACTCAAGATGCATATGTTGTATTGTTGGCTAGCAGACCCTAGGCTGAGACTGGGGCAAATGTTGTTCATCTGTTTTGAAAGGCTGAGATAGATGCAGGGGTATTTTGTTTTGAGCCCTTCTCATAATTTTTTTATCTTTATCAAGGTATTTCAAAAATAGTAAACTAACTTTCAAATTTCAATCTATTTATTCCCACTTTTGAATGGTCTAAATGTAGCGAATATTATTTAAGGAATCGAAAAGATTTACAAAAGATATTTGTCCCTTTTAAACCATTTCGGTTACTTTAATACGTGAAAATGTCTGACATGTACAATAAATGATTGTTATCCTTTTGTACGTAAGTCGTTACGACGATATTCTCTGAAAAAGGAAAATGGTCCCGTGGATATTTCTGCGAAAAATCAATTTATTTCACATCAATAATATGTTTATATAACCAATGAAATATGACGCGGATTAAGCGAGTATCATCCTTCAAACCTTCTGATAGACAGGGTGTAATGAATAGTTCCATATTATGCAATCATAAATACGATGAAGCAAATGAATTGTACATGTATATATTGCGCGTTACAATTTTTTAATGTTTGGAGTTTTGTTGAAAATATTCACGGTGTGTATTGATGGAAATTGTTTGTTGTAAGATGAAAATTTGGAAAAATTCCTAAGCAAATTTGTCCTACGAGAGTTGTCACATATGTGCTCACTTTGTAAAATAAGGAGGAGAGACAAATATTTTCTTTTGTAAATATAGGCATACATATCTAAGTTGAAATGTTCAAAGTGCACTTTAGTAAAACCTGCCTTCAAATTCTGCCTTCACATTCACAGGCTTAAACTTTGTCGAGCCCCTCTAATCTCTAAAATCACCGTTTGGAACTAGATGATCAATTAAATACTGCAGAGACGTTTTTCGAGAAAATACATTCATATATTGATTCTGTATTGAAATTCACAATATTAAACATCTGGTTGTCAGTCGCAATATGTAAAAATAAAAATAAAAAGTGCATATTTCATGATGATCAAGATGTCAAGCAGTGGAAAAATATGTCCAGCAAAGGCACTAATTTGATTGAATGCGAATTTCCTATTCAGATCCATATTTTGATAATGAACCCACGAGTTCAAAGCCATTTTATGTAGGCTACTGTTAACTCTACTCTTACTAATACTACGCTAATTATCACACGGCTAATGTTGGTATACAAAAAACACTTCTACTACTCCTTCTACAACTACTTCTACTACTACTTCTACTACTACTAATAATACTATTTTGACTACTACTTCTACTTCAGCTACTACTACTACTACTACTATAGGTTTTGTCAGTCCAATTAATTTTACGAGCATTCATTTTTAACGATTTTCGCCATGCTGTGCTATTCGGCAGTTCAAATTCATCTCGAAAGCATCCAAATTAGCATTTCGTTCAGTCAAGTTAACATTCTTTTCATTCATATTTCTAGGTCACGTACGTAATTCATCAAGCATTTATTCACTTTAGCATCGCATGGTCACGTGACCAGGCAACAAACTCGTTCCTGCATTCGAATACTTTGGAGCCCGGGGGGGGGGGGGGGGGGCACTCAGTATATAGTGTGCGGTGGGTATGTGCCGCCCAGAAGACCCCCATTTTTACACTCAAATTCCCGTTCCAAAGCATACCATTTTTTTCTTGTTGAGAAAAAGAAGAGAGAAAACCGTTCCAAAGCACCGCTTTTTTTCATTCCGTCGTTCCGGCCGCCTCGCCCCGGCCCGTTTCGCTTCGAAGACACCATAGACTTGCCACACACAACGTATTTAGCGTATGGGAGCTTGTGTGTGGGAACCAGGGTAGCGTTTCATCAAACAGTCATAGGTGCGGGTTCGCCGAGATCCCATTGAAATGCGTGTATTAAAATTAACATGCGTTTCAATAGGATGTCGGCGAACTTGTGCTTGTGACGGTTTGGTGAAACGATGCCCAGTTCCGTAGTATCATTATATATTGTAATCCAGTTCCAAAGAGCCCTGTTTTAAAAAATGTTAGTAGTTCCGAAGACCATCCTTTTTCATGATACGCTCGTTCCGAAGCCCCCATTTTTTGTCTTGCGGGCGGCACATACCCACCACTTTTTGGGTCGAGTGCCCCCCCCCCCCCCGGGTTTGGAGCATCCAGTTCTTGCTACCTCAAATATGCAAGTTTCGACGTAGAGGGCAATATGCATGGAAATGGTCCGCATCTTCGTTAACTTCACTTCCGGTCCGTATTGAAATACTACGGCTTATGAATAAAATGAGTGCTAAAATGCTTAATTTTTGGATCGCATGACATAAACCAAATTTTGAAAATGCAACCAATTTTCGAAAAAACCTTCAAGTATATTTCCAAAATTTGCGTGGCTTTGGGAAATCTATGGAAAACAATACATCCTTTAAAATTAACAAGTAACCTACAGGACAATAAGGTCTACCATCATAGGGGTGCGGTCACATTTTCGTGAGGGAGGCTGAGGCCTTTTGCCCGAATATCAACTTTCCACTTTATAATTCGAGCGAAGCGAGTGAGCGACAATTTTTACATTTTTTATAGTGAAAATGACAGATATTACATATTCGGGCACATCACGCCCAACACGCCCAAAATAAGAGGAGATTCGGGTACCTCGCTGCCCGAATATGAGGGGGGGGGGGGGTGCTTAACTAAGTTCTCGTCTCGTACACCTATGTCTACTGCAGGGGTGTCGATCCGTGTTCATGATTAGGGGGGGGGGGGGGGGGGGGGTGGATGACCGGCCGGCGAGGGAGCGAAGTCAGTGACGTATCTAGGGATTATGGCGCCCGGGGCAAACAATGAAGTTACGCCCCCCCCCCCCCCCCCCCCCCCCCCCGAGTACCCAAACTTATCTACGTTATTGTACAAGCGACCGAAAGCGGCACAGTTTTCAATTCTTAACCATAAACAACGCAATTTCTTGTGCATTTTACCCAGGAGATTTTGCAATTGACCATCGCAAAAGTTTATACATTGATAAACGGTTTTCTATGCACTCACTTCTATAATCGGGAGCAAAACTAACGAGAACCCTTGCCTATAGGCTTGAGAAATAGTCGAGAAATTTAGCAAGGCTACCTGAAATTGAGATTTCTGTCAAAAGCTGAAACTTTGCAAATGCTGTTTTAGACACTTTATCCTATAATTGGGGGCGCAATATTTAGCAGGAGTCATATGAAACTTGCATGATATAGCGAGCAAAGCAATTACATCTTTATTTTTTCAAATTTTGAACCCTTTATGCTATTTAAGAACTATATACTGGGGCGCGAAATTACGAGATCCTGAAAGAAAATAATTGTGCGAGGGAGCAAAACCTCCGAGATTTGAAAATTTTTCGCATTTCAAATCTTTATAAACTAGATTTGGGGCGCATAATCCGTAAGGATTAAGATTTTTCTGCATTTCCCCGTTTTTTTTTCTTTCCCTCCTTTGCTTTTTTGCCCCCCCCCCCCCTCCCAGTGCCGCCGGGCACTTGGCCCCTGTCCCCTGATACGCCACTGAGCGAAGAGACCGAGCCGGGGGAGGGTCTGGGAAGGGGGGATATCCCCCTCCCATACCCTCTCCCAGGAAGAGAGAGAGAGAGAGAGGGGGGGGGGGGGGGGAGGGGCATACATATCATCTTGACCCTTAACCCATCTACCCAACAAAGTCCTACCCTATCTCACCTCCCCTGCACCATGTACCATCACCCCATCCCGGCTCCCATGAACACACTACTGAGTCTACCAGGAAAAGTTACAATGCTACAATAATAAATGCAATTCCTGTTCACTCATGCATAAAGTGTTAATCCCATAAACCACAAATTTCACTCAGCAAAACCAACCTCATCACAATTGATCATAAATTTTTCATATCATCCTCAATTCCGTAAGCTCCAAAGGACTTTCTTCTCACAAAAGGCCCATTCCTGTGCAACATAATTTCCATACCCTTTACAAAAGTGAGCAGTGCTCACCCAAGCATGAATTATTTTCGGACTTTTTGGTGTCATATGAAAGTTGAGTCTATGACCTTTCCATACATAAAAACCTTTCCCCCAGAATCATATACTTTTTATTTGGCAGTCATTTCAAGAGTGTTTTTTTTTTAGACGCACGGTACGGTATTATGGACTCAAGAAGGAAATGAAATTCGAAATCAGCCTTATTTAGGGGGAAATTAAACAAAACGGGGGGGGGGGGGGGGGGGGGCTAATAATTTAATGTACATGTTGCGAATTTGACTGCCCATATGCGAATTTGTATGACCGAGCCACCGAGGTGTCATTTCAGCAAACGTGCTAATTTGAATTCACGGTAATGAAATGAATGATACAAAAGCAAAATCCCTTCTTGGAAACGCTAAAAGTAATGACTTAAATACACTTTTGATTGGTGATGTTGCGGTAAACGATGTTTTGGCTAAATACTGAATGAACGTTTTTAATAAACTGAATGACTAATATGCGAAATTGGACGGGGAAACCTATACTACTACTACTATCACTGCTGCTGCTGCTACTACTTCTACTACTACTACAATACAGCAACAACAACAATTCCTACTACTACTAGCACACGACAAAGTGTCGCTATAAATAAAACAACAACACAAGTTTACACAAGTTTACTACTAAATGTACAACCACTAATACTACTACTACTACAACCACCACCACTGCTCCCACTTCAAATATTATTACTGTTATTATAGTGAATTTCTAAAAATTACTAGCACTACACATGCTATAACTACAACAAATATTCGAATATTACCTCAACTGCAACTACTTTTATTACTAATACTACTACTATTACTCATGGGGGGTGTTTCATAAAGCTGTTCGTAAAGTTACGAATGACTTTATGAACGACTGCATGGAACATGTTCTTGGGTGCTATACTAATCAGATTCTCAATCAAGAACTGATCACCAGTCATGCGTAAAGTTGTGCGTAACTTACGAACAGCTTTATTAAACACCTCCTGCTACTACTCCTCTTCCTACTACTACTATACTACTAATTTATACTACTAGTATAGTAACGCTGCTGCTACTACTAATATTATCACTACTACTACTACAACAACAATAACAACTACTACTACTATACTACTTCTTTTTCTACTACTTTTACTACTGCTACTACTTACTTTCTCTCTACGCTATTGCTTTGCACACTCTACAAACAGCTGGGTGAAAATTTATCAAATATCAGGTAAAATTGGTTTTCAAAATTGGGTAAAATGTATTAAAAAATTTAGTAAATTTTGATCCAGCAAACTTGCATATTTTCTTTATACCCCAAATTAGGTAAATTGCACCCAATTTTTTTAGAATGCTCCTGTGCTTTCATACAGAGATCTATATTAAAAAAAGCAAGCAAAGTAGTAGACTCTTCCAATTTTGGCACGTACATTCCTTTCGCTATGTCTAAATTACCAAAGAATTTACACCAGATCCTGTATACTGTGTCTTATTTGTTGATAACATTTTATCTTATGTAATGATTTTCCGTCATCATTACCACTGTAACTACTGCATAATGTAATTTAGTTATATCCCTCATCGTAAGATTGTTGCATTAGGAGTTTACTCAACAAGAAAATGAATAGTTTTATTAGTAAAGCCGTTTTCTGCAGGCTAGTTCATTTTTCCTGCTGACGTCATCGAATAGTTCATTTTTTCCCATCATCAGGGGGAAAAATGAACTATTTGATGACGTCAGCTGGAAAAAGATATTCGGTCTTTGCAGATACAAATAACGCTCAAACCGTCCCGAACAAAATTAAACATGACACACATATTAAAACACACATACACCTACACCTACACACACACACACACACTCACACACGCGCGTTTACGTGGCTTTACTTCCGAGGACAACTATTGTTCCTCTATTGTTACTCGTCCTCGGACAGTCGACGGAATAAGGCATAAATTCATTGTTCGACGTTCGAGGACTATTGTCCGGCTTCCGAGGACCATTGTTGTCATGATTTTTTTTTGTTCTCTGTCCGAAAATGTCCTCGGACATAATGCTAAACAAACGCACACACACACGCACCCCTCCCCCTCACACTCAGGATAATTAAAGAAAAAATAACAAACACACACATTTAGTTTTTTGTCACATGGTGTACTCATCATAAGCAGACACAAAAGCATTACAAAAGCACATACAAATAAGCACATGATCATGGTGTTCATAAAAATAGTAAAATAAACATAAATAAAAGAACAATATTCTTTTTCATGTTGCTTTGTCAAACTCTTTTATTTGTTGACTTGCTGGTTCAAAGTGTTTAACGATCATGATATGATGATGATGTTAATTGTTCCTCAACATCCAAAACTCTATCTTGAAAATAATATGCGTAAATGTTTGTCATTGTGGATCCCCTGTAGCTTTATTTGTGATCAGGAGTTAACTGTCTGTCCTGCTTATGATGAGTACACCATGTGAGAAAAAACTAAATGGGTGTGGATTTTTTTTCTCTTCATTTTCCTGAGTGTGTGTGTGTGTGTAAGTGTATGTGTGTTTTAATATGTGTGTCATGTTTAATTTTGTTTAGGACGGTTTGAACGTTACTTGTATCTGCAAAGACCGAATTAATGCCCCTATTCAAAATGTTTTATTCAAACAACACAATCATGAGGAGTACGTTGGCGTATGTTGAATTTTACACTCTCAAACAACGCGCCCTATTCATCCAAGCGTAAACACATATCACACAAAAATGGCACCAAATGATGCGGGATAAGTACTTTTTAAAAATATGTATAATAATTTTGCGTTCATAACTGAGTTTTAAACAAAATTGCCATTTTCTAAGTGCAGACTTTTTTGACTCACACGGTATACTACCATATTATTTTTCAATTTTGTTCATTTTCAACTCCCTTTTTTATACTACAGATTATACTTCTACTTTTGCTAGATTATAAAAATGTGCTGCTACTAAATGCAGTAATACTGGTACTAGTATCAGTACTACTTCTATTACTACTTTTCCAAGTAGTAGTAGTACTAGTAGTACTACTACTACTTGAAAGGTTTGAAATGTTTCGAAAAGGTTTGAGAGTTTGATGGCTTATTTTACCTGACACTTAATAAAACATATGTATACTTGTATGAAGTAAGCAAGTACTACTACTACTACTACTACTACTACCACTACTACTAGCAGTGTAAATATCAGAATTTCTTTCGCGAGGGCTACTTAGAAGTCCACCTATTGTGTTCAAAGATTTTGAAGCACTACGACCCACGGGCAGAAATATTATTTGGCGGTGGCTTTTCAAAAGTTTCTGGGGCTATTGCCCTTAGCCGTCGCTTTTTTTTACTACTACTACTACTACTACACCAACTACTACTACTACTACTACTACTACTTCTACTACTATTACTACTTATTCTTCTACCACTATTACTGCTTCTACCATCACCATTACAAGCAGTACTACTACTACTACTACTACTATTTCTAAACTACTGTTAATCCGGCTGCTGTCGCCGCTACTACTATTATTACTACTACTACTACTACTCCAGTCTCGAAACTAATATTAGGTATTCTACTACTGCTACTACTACTACTACCACCACCAACACCATCGCCAAAATTGTTTGATGTACACAAAACTAAGAACAGAATATTGTAAGGAGAAACTACACATTAAGATTCTGTAATAATCTAGAGCTGTAAAGCCATGCTTCTTTAAATCACGCGGTTAGCTCATTAACAGATAGACATCATTGGTTATATTCGGAGGTACATTTCAATTCTTATCAGTCATTTATTGTGGATTTTACAAGCAATCGTTGACAATATGTATTATGCATTTGTTTCAATTGTTACTGATCCGTGTGAAGAATAAATATAATATTTCTCACGGATATCACATTACACTGCGTTTGTATGTCGTTTGTGTGGAACGTTTGGTATTTCAATAGTTCGGTGTTCGTTATCATTCACTTTCTACAAAGAACATTCTAGAAATGTTCTGCTTATCTACGTTTTTAGTGTTGTGTCGCGGTAATCTAGGTTTGATTTTGATAAATTTATTACTTTTAATAATATGCAGATTTAGTATTATTTTGGGAGATAAAAATACTCTATTGTTCATATTGTTAGGGCAACTGAAGTTTATTACGTTATTAATACATTAATACATGTTCTGAAAAAAGCCATTTTAGGCATGATTTCATAAATTTCTCTTATACTCCTGAAGTGTTAGTATATATGTAGCTACTGAAAATTTCGATGCTATAGACCAAATATATGTTTTGGAACTTACTCCAAATAATATGAGGAATGAATGTATTCTTATCATTAAGGTCTGAGAGGAATTAGGAACGGCATATGATGGCACAAGGACCAGAATAAAGTCAACATTCATGTCTGTCCTGACCTTTAGCTAAGTCAGATTTAAAAATGTTCTGAATACGTTACTCTATCCCAGTTAACTTATTTCTATTTTTTTTAGATCTAAAATACACATTTGCCAGTGAAGTTTTACCCATATCTATATAGCATGCGTTTGTGATGTTGTTAGCTACTCGATCCTCTTAACTCCATTTATCGACATTTCATGACATATTTATCATTATATTAACTAAATCGATTATCAATCTCTTCCAAGGAGTCAAATCTTCCTTCTTGTTCATATTGGGGAAAGTACTTTGGATGGATTGTATGAAGTATAAACCATTGCATACACAGTGGCCAAACGTGCTGTCCTCTATTCTCCGGATCTTCGCACAACAAAATAATAATACACGCAGAAAGGCTGTCAATCAAGCTGTCAACAATAAAAGCTGTATACACATCGTTTGAAATAAACGTGTACACGGCACACCCTCCTCATTTTACAATGCTATATTGTCCCATGGTGCTACAAACCAATGTCCTAAAACCATCTTATACCCCTTTCAAACCAGTTTACCCGCTTAACTTCACCGGTGAAAACCTTCAAATTTTACGCACACGAATTCCTGCAGTTACGCGGGGAAGTACAGGAGCGCCATTCAGACCGACCTCACTTACCCGGTGAAGTTGCCATTGGTTACGAATTCCACGTTTGCTCGGCCGAAAATCAGGTCATTCAGGGCGCGCGTGTTTGTGTAATTCGCTCGGGGTTTTTAAAATGAAAATCGTCGTCAGTGTAGAAAAATATGGCGTCGACGTCGTGTGCTGCACCGATTGTAAACATTAACTCGTAAAGAGTATTATGACAATTGTAAAAGTTGAAAATAAAAAGAATAAAAATCCTCATCCTAATCATTAAAATATGAAGGTTTTTTGCCAAACCTTCAAAAATCGCTAAAGGTCTTCAGAAAATGGCGGATCGTCTATGGTCAAAATTCATACTTCTCTTCCAAAGGGGGGGGGGGGGGCACGGGCCGGCTGTGCCCCCCCCCCCCTGGATCCGCCAATGAGTTCAGCAATAAACATATCGTATTCCTTGAAATATAAACAATTAGATCAATACTGACCATTTCCAAGATACTATACATGATCATTAATTCACATTAGTGCTGAATGTCCCGAGGTGATGCTTTAACATTGATTTATTTTCGTCGGTCTAAAGTTGTTTTTGTTTTCCTCGATATCGCAAACACCTAATTTACCAGTGATTAAGACCGATACTACCCACGCGGTACTATGCAAAACTGAGCACACTTGAGATAACAGAAAAGGGTAATTAAATATAACTGATACCTTTATCGGGTCCGTTATTTTCGTGAAGTCTCTCTGGAAAGATAATTAAAGAAACCATTCTAATCTATCTGAATGATAAGGCTAGAACATAAGTGTCTCTTATGTCAAGTGGCACTATTTTATTTGACGACGATAACCAACGAGGTCAGAACTTTATACTTATAATAAAATCTGCACAATTAACCTTATCCCCAAAAAGCAATTAGACCGTTTCCATTTGCTAAGTCATCAAATGTGACACAACCGATTTTAATTAGTTACGGATAAATTTCTGATGGAGACGAGTTTATGATTAGTACGTGCATGACGTTTGTATCATACATGTCGTTTGCTACCCTGAAATGCGTGAGAATAGTGATATAGAATCTGTAGTTACATTTTAACTAACCAAACACCGTAAAAGACAAACGCAAGATGGAAAAATTGAATATACTCTTGCAACTTGCCTGTATGTTTGTGGCACTGTTGATACCTTTTGTTAGCGGGCAGCAGCCAAGAGTGGACGTTACAGACTTTGGGACCATCTATGGAGAGACAATCCCTTTTAAGCAGGACTACCCCGCGGCCGACACCCACGTTAACGCCTACCGCGGGATCCCCTTCGCCAAAAATGCCTCTGAGTATCGCTTCATGAATCCCGAGCCCTTGGATGTATTGGAAGACGGCTGGCTAAACGCTACTACGTACAGCAGTATATGCTGGCAGTTACCAGAAGAGCTAGAGGATGAAACCCAGAGCGAGGACTGCCTTTATCTTAATATCTGGACCCCATATCCCCAGGTAGTTCTTCTTATATATAACCCGTCCTATTTTAGTGGATTAATTCTGCCTCTCCCTCTCTCTCTTATCATTTTTTTTTGGGGGGGGGGGGGGAGGAGGGGGAGCAAAACTTAAATATGTGATTTGACTTATTCTATTCCATATCACCAAAACAATATATTTTATGAATATCAAGATAACTAACAAAAAGTTACATAAGAGTGAACTATTTCTCAACCCATGGAACAATTTGTTTATGGTCTACTCATGCACCAAAAAAACAACAACTGATAATTAGTAAATCTGAACTGCCAGTTCTGTTGTTGAAGTACCTGCTGATAAATTCCTTATTAAAACTTTCACGTAATGTTTTTTTTATGAAGAGTGTCCTGAAGGCCATATCACATTATTCACAGATTTCATCAATGTTATCAATTAAACAACTGGGGTGAGGGTGAGAAATAGGGAGGAGAGAGAGAGAGTGTGTGTGTGTGAGAGAGAGATGGGGGGGGGGGGGGGTGAGGACGAGTATTATCATTGTTTGATTATAAGTAAATATACATTTATATGTATCCCATCAAGCAAATATATAGGATAATTTAATGTTGATGTATTCTATCAAGCAAATAGAAATTATCTTAAAGTCTTTGTTGTTTCTGTATTTGTGTGTGGATGATGCACTTTTCAACTCATACAGCCTACCAACGCACCAGTAATGGTATGGTTTCATGGTGGTGGATTCGTGATTGGGTCGTCCTCCAAACGGAGCTATGAAGGCCACGCCCTGTGTGGTTATCATGGAGTGATCTTGGTTAATACAAACTATAGACTCAACGGTTTTGGATTCCTATCTACAGGTTAATTTTTTCCCTTTTTTTTCTCCTTTTTCTTTCTTTTTAATAGTAATTACCACTAATTTATTTGTCAAGTCTGTCAAGTCGACACAAATCAACGCAAAAGGGTATGTTTTTCGGGAACTGAAAAGGTGAATCTAATATTTATTGTCCTCAGGCTTTCACCCCTCACATACAACACAACATGACAATACAATAATAAAACATACATCAGAAATAGATAGGATATTGAACTTAGAAAAATTTACATCTATAAGTCCAGACTTAATAAATGAACGAGAGAGATATTGATAGAGAGAGGAGGTCCAAAGGGAATATTCTTTATGAGGGAGAGAAAGAAACAATAGAACAGGAAAAGGAAAGAATTATTAAAACGACAGAGAAAGACTGAGATTTACTTACATGGATATTACCCAAACTAGCAACCCTATTGCCAATCTTTTTGTATGAAACATTAACTATCACAAAATATATTGACGATTTTTAATACTAGCCTCTTACTGATCCCTTTCTTATGCTTCTTTCCATATTTGTTCTGCGTTTATATCAATTGAAAGCAAATACATTTGATTTCTAACCAACTGGTTCATGATTTCTTTAACAATGCGTATCGACAAATATTGGGATACCAATTTGTTGAATAATCATTGTGAAGCAACATATCCAAAACTTTTCATCAAAAATAATCTTAACATGTACACACGTATTTTGTTCTTAATAATTTGAATCCCTTTTTTCCTTCTTTGTTTCTCAGTCATAATAAAAGAATAATATTGAAAAATGTTTGTATTATATACTCTTCCGAATAGATTCCTTTATATTGTGAAATAATCTCCACAGTATATAGCTAAATTTCCGACACAAGTAATTCATGAGCCAATAACTATGACCGCCTGTGCTCAAATTAGCACTTTAGGGGATTAGGGGGGACAAGAATTTATTGATCAATATTATTTTCTTTGACTTAGGTGATGATGCACTGCCAGGGATGTATGGAATGTATGATCAGCTGGAAGCACTCAAATGGGTTAACAAAAATATTAGAGGTACGTATGTAATGATTTTATAGGACCCATATCATATTATGCTCGCAGCTCACTAATACGTTGTAGCCCTTTCGCTCTGTTACAAGAAACATGGAAATATTCATGTTTATTCTGTAATATGAGGGATATCGGGCATAGCTATAATATCGGGTATTTGAATAGACTCGTTATTGCATGATATTTGCTCATAATGACATTGATTCATGTATTGAAGACAATCGAATCCCTGTTACAATAAAAGGAAAAAAACAACCAAGTATCACCTTATCATCTAATAAAATCCTAAATTTCCTATCCTCATAGCGTCATGCTCAACTTGTTTTTTTCCATATTGAAGCTTTTGGTGGTGATCCGGATCAGGTGACTATCTTCGGACAGAGTGCTGGTGCTGGTAGTGTTGGCATTCATCTTCTCTCTCCAGAAAGTGAATCATACTTCAAGAGAGCAATCTTAGTTGTAAGTAGCAGTGTATATTATTTTTTTCTCAATATAATATGCCACATTCACTAAAACCTAGCTAACTTAATATTAAAATTACTTTTAAAACGTTCATAAATCTCATGATATCATGATTTTAAAAGTGCAAATCATTTTTTACAATCGGAGTTTTTTTCTTCTATATATTCAACTTTTTGTGGTTACTTTTTAGAGTGGCACTGCTACTAGTCCATGGGCAGTTGAGACGGATGCCAAGAAGGCCAGGGAAGACGCATTTGGTGTCGGTGAAGCTGCCCGCTGTTCAGACCTAAGTTCGAGCCAAGCTCTTGCCGATTGCCTGAGGGCTCTTCCGGAAAAAACATTGACGTTCGCCATTGACAGAGTAAGTTTCAAAATAATTAAAGTAGAGTTTCAAAATTTTATGAGCAAAAATTACGTTTGAAATCCTGAATCTTGTGATAGGCATTTATAGATATTTGTCAATAAGTTTTGTCTGTGCCTAGAGACTTACTCTGCATCTGTGCATAAATGCATTAAATCGCGCAGTGAACTTGACGCCATGTGTGCAGATAGCATGCATAATGAAAATGCACACTGCAGTATAAAAATTCTGTCTGTCCGTCCGTTTGTTTGAAATCACTTTTCTCCGTGATTTTCCACTCAATCGAGCTGGGGTTTTTTTTTAAACGTGGTTAAATTGTTCCCAGATTGTCCTGAGGGGGTGGTTTGTGGTATTTTGGTCGTATTATTTAAAGGTTTTTTACAATTCGTAACTTCCTTTGGCAGGCCCTGGGTAAAGCTACGAAGTTCCCAGTCCTTTCGGCCTTTTTCGGATCAGCGAAATTACATAGGCATAGATAGCTTCACGTTACGCTGCGCTTGCACCGGGCACCGTATGCTGAGGAATGAACCGTCGCGATGCACTGCCTGTATATACAGCGCTTGCACCGGGCACCGTCTATAATACACATAGGGCTATATGCTGAGGAATGAACCGTCGCACTGCATACACACTAGGCCTTCAGTCAGTGTGTTTCCCCATGCACGTCCAGTGAATACATCTACATAGCATGGTTGTACATGTAACGTTAGATCTAATCTGAAAATTGTTCAACATTCAGAAATTGCCGGTTCTAAGGAACATCCCGCCTGAATCTAGAACTAAAGTTCAACTAGCACCTGAATTTCTACATGGCATGGTTGTACATGTAACGTTAGATCTAATCTGAAAATGGTTCAAAATTCAGAAATTGCCGGTTCTAATCAACATCCCGCCTGAATCTAGAACTAAAGTACAACTAGCACCTGAATGTCACGTCGGACATCGGGAACGGCTCTATCAGAAACCTAAACATGCCAGTGGAAGCCCTCCAAATCTATCACTTTTCATCACAGCTGCTAACCTCCACCCCCCCCCCCTCTCTCTCTTTCTCCTGTATTCTTTATAATTTCTATCCCCCTGCATGTCTTTTTTTCTCTCTCTCTCTCAATTTCCCACTGGCTGTTTCTCACCCGCTCGACTATTTCCACTGTTTCTCTCTCACTCATTTCCCCCACCACTGTTTCCCACTGTATCTCTCTCTCTCTCTCTCTCTCTCTCGCTTCTTTAAACATTCCACTATACTTCTCGCTTCTTTCAACATTCCCCTATTATGATTGAGCAACCTTTAATTGGAGAACTACAAACAAATGCAATCTGTTGTACATTGTACATATACTTACACATTTATTTTCTACTTAATACATGTAATGATAACATTTTTATATTACAATAATTGCCTCTTATCTGCTTACAAAATACACCGTGTTACAATACATTTTTCCATTCTATAGTTTGATTTTGATTTCACTCCGCAATGATATTCAAGTTCTTTCCCCAGTTTAACCCCTAATGCTAATTAAATTAAACCTATCTATACTTAAAGAGACTGAGTCTGCTATGAATCAATTATTCATATATGTTTCATCAACAAACTAATTGCCTTTCAGTGTGAATGGTACTTGGGCTGTACATAGGAGAAGACCCCCCCCCCCCCCATGGTGCCACGGGTAATTTCTGCTAGTTATTTAAAACACCTTATTCTTTCTGTCCAAAGTGAAAAGGGTCTACATTACATACATAAGTGGTGCTTGTGGTGTTCATGTGTACATGGTATATCACTTTTTTGATTTCAGATTCTTCTACAAACCACGAACGTCATTCCATTTGTTCCCACTGTGGATGGTGCTTTTCTGCCCGACAGCCCCATCAGTCTGGTAAAGGCAAATCGTTTCAAGAAGTGTCCTATCCTGCTTGGCGCGACCAAAGATGACGGAAGTCTCATCGCTGCGAGGGCCTTCCTCAGACAGATCAATACTGACGAAGGCTACGCCAACAAAACGGAATTCCGTGACGCGCTTGCACGTTTTACCTACACGTACGTCAATGACGTGATCGTCAATTCCATCATGCATGAATACGTTGACTGGAGTTTAGCAGACGATCCAGAAGCGAATTATTTCTATGACTACATCGCAGTCGAAACTGACGAGGCCTTTGCCTGTCCATCTGTAGACTTTGCGAGATATTACACTGCGAGCGGACAAGATGTGTATCTTTATGACTTTACACATTTACCCAACCAGACAGTGTGGACAGGCGAACTGGCCTCACCCGGGTGGAAGGGCGTGGCTCACGCTGAAGATCTACAGTTCATCTTTGGATATCATTTCAATCCATACTTGACCTTATGGGACAATATGCCCATGGAAGAAGTGAATTTAACAGTAGATGTCATGCGATACTATACAAACTTCGCGAAGACTGGGTAACGCATATTTCTTTATTCACACCAATTAATAGGCGCTTGTTTTATTTAGTTGGTGTTTTTTTTTGCCCTTCTGGTTAT
Source organism: Heliocidaris erythrogramma (assembly GCA_025617745.1). Classification (NCBI taxonomy): domain Eukaryota; kingdom Metazoa; phylum Echinodermata; class Echinoidea; order Camarodonta; family Echinometridae; genus Heliocidaris; species Heliocidaris erythrogramma. The sequence continues at coordinate 29,799,015 of CM046853.1, forward strand.
TTCTATCGACCTTCTTTTTCCCCTTTACAATTTCATATTCTTTCCGCCTATTTCTCCACTCTTTCCTCATTCGCTGTCAACAGCTGTTTGATTTCAATCTGTGAAACATTTATTTTGTATTCCTTTCTTCAAAGAGTACGATAAATAGTGTGATCTGTTTATCTTCACCGCTTCAACATTACCATTATTTCAAAGCTTATACATTTTATTTGGAATACACACACAGTTCCTTCTTTGCTTTTTGCTATCAAGCAAGCGTCAAACGTTGCCTTTAACTGTTTAAATTTCCATTTCCTTTATTTTTTATGATAAAAAATTTCAGGAATCCGAACTTGGATGTGGACGGTGGACAGCCAGATACATCAACCAAAGCGTGGCCGAGGTTTAGTATTCCTGATCTCGAATACAAAATCTTACAGCCAGGTGTAGAGAATTGTCGCGCTTTAAAGGCAAGAGAATGCAACTTTTGGAACAATTACTTGCCAAGCCTTGTTATTCAGTCAAGTAAGTGAACAGTCTGACTCATAATGAGATTAACATGTTTGTTACAAGAAATTATCCTGCATGTGAAATAAGAACAAGTTATTTGCAATTTAATCTCATTCTCTTCTATTTATTTTCAGTACTCACAATATCATATCGAATACCATTAGGTAATTTCCATGTGACATCCTAATCCTCAGTGGTTATTTGTATGCATACACGCATGCACATTTATTCACTTTCAAAATAGGATTGGATGATCCAGTATACATTAATGTCTTTTTGACAAGAGGAGAATTCTTTTGTGGAATTCGAACCTATTAACGGAATCTCACTCTCTTACACGAATACAATCCTTCTATTCTTTATATAATAAACAGAAAAATAAATCTCTTTCTGAATTATAATTTCAGTGGATTTATCGGACCTCGAGGAGCAATGGAGAGAGGATTATAATCGATGGAAAACAGAAGACATGGTAGAATGGCAGGCAGCTTTTGAAGAGTACAAATCCTACCCACAGCCTTGTAATTAGGAATTTTAGATACTTTGGTGATATAGCAAAAGAATACAAATTTTATTACCTAATTTGAAAACATGGTTTTTGGAAATGATAGGTTTTCGACACACTTCTTTACGTCTAATCAGTTGATGCACAACATTTCTGAATATTGTGTGAGTGGGGAGGGGTGGCCTTTGTCGATAATGGAAACATATTTTCTGCTGCCACTTTACCGAGGTGAATTAATGTCAAATACAATCCATGATCCAATCAAGGAACGGATTAAGATGAAGCGTCTGTAACATCCTTTGCATGAAGTAGTGGGTGATAAAAAAAGAAAATAGGGAAATTTGACAAAGATATTTCCAACATACTTCCTTTTCCATAAGTAGTTTGCTGCACAATATTAATAGCATTTCATTTTATCAGGCAGTGCGTGGTAAATTCTTCGAGATAACAGACAGTATCTGTTGATTTACTCTATTTTTGTTTTCAATGTGCTAATTCTATTGACGTATTTTGCCTCTGTGTTTCTTTCTTCTTTTGTTATTGTTGTTTATTTGCGCATAATTTGCTCGCTATTTAGAAGGACCGCTATTCATACAAAACCGCTATTCATTTAGTCTCGCGTTATGGATAGCGGCCCTTATGAATAAGTGGTCCTTATGCATGAATAGAGGTCCTTATGACTAGCGAGGTTACCCCATCATGACTATGTTGCAACAGATCCGTAAATGCAACCCTAGCATATCTGATTGTCGACAAATATACCTTCGAAATGTATTTGTTATTTGTGATAAGTATTCCATTCTTCATCATTATATATATAGCATGAGATAATATAATTATGTACATTTTAAAATTCGAAATGTATACATGTTTGATATTCCATGGTGGAAGTATTGAAACTTAGAAAGCAACTATTGATCGCATACTTTATTAAAAATAAATTAGAGACATGTAATGCTTGTCTAGTGCCAAATATGATACGGTCAAGTACATTTAGATCTCCTGAACTTTTAATAGTTATCCCGTTGGGAGTTAATTGATGTATAAATATTTAATTAAGCATCGATACACTGATAACCTGATAAGAAGATTGGTTATGTTTATATACACTAGCAAATAGTACCCATAAGGACTAAAATGTATTTTACAAAATCTTGCACATAAGCCAGTTATGCCTACCACGAGACTCATCTAAGTAGGATGGAAAGGGGGAGGTTGGGGGAGGGGGCGCGGGGGGCGCGACGTCCTCACGGACTGGGGAGTTTTGTCACGAAATAATTTCTCTAAAAGAAACTCCTGTCTAACATAAGAGCCATAATATTCTCGTTGTACAATTTTTTTCTTCAAAATGCATATTACATTCTCTGATATTCCTTTAACTTGCTTCTAATTAGGGGGTAGGGTAAAAGAAGGATAGGTGATACTAAATACAACAGACCAAATTAGAAACAGCTCTTAATTGTGACATAGCTCTTGTAGAAATTTCAAACCATATATCTAAATAGGCCTTTTGTCAAATGATAAATTTCTGACGACATCACTCATTGTTCAGTTGATATCGGTAAGGTAGTTTAGCTGCTCTGTCACCAGATTATTGCAGATTTGGTGTCAAACAACACCTTGATTCAGCAAATTATTACGTAATGATTCTTAACTGAGTTATAACCAGATGATAATATCAGAGAATTCTAATCATGTTCAATCGCTCCTTCCTGATATCCGGCACTTTTTGTTATTATAATGCTAACACTGGGCACCAATGCAGAACATGATTGTGGTCAATGTGAAAGATTTCAGTACGATCTTTGCGGAATGAATTATTGAAATTTGAAATACGATTACTGCTCAATTGTCATATACCGCAATGACTACCGCAGGATAATAATAATAATAATAATAATAATTTGGTCATATTTACCCAGCTTATAGCCACATCAGTATTAATACTGCTCTTCCAGAAATACCCCAGCATTTCCAGGTACCCATTTAATACACCTGGATCAAGTGGAACAATGTGAGCAAAACACCTTGTCCGAAGATGTAAGCATCCGGCAATGATCGAAACCTGGGTAGAGTTTCATCAAACGGTCATAAGTACAAGTTCGCCGACATCCCATTGAAACGCGTGTATTAAAATTAACACGCGTTTCAATAAATTATCGACTATGACACACGAAGAAAAATGGACAATGCATGCACGCTAATTCTAACATTTTTGGAGAAGGGATAATTGAACATGCTTTTAGCCGATACCATATGAACTGCATGCCTAATTTGCTTCATTCTATGAATTCAATCAACTCCAAAGTCTAAGTCATGTTTAACAAAGGGAAATGAATAGATCTCTGTATAAGCTCCTTTGAAAAACACAACTTTAAAGCTCAAGCTTAAAATCAGTGTCGGGGTTTTAATTTCATAATAGCCCCCGGGCCGCGATTTTTGTTTCTGTCAGCACTTGACCCCCAAGTGCTGACAGTAATTTAATGTCAAAAGTAGAGTACCTTTTATATAGAGAGTAGCGACATAGACGTCTGACTTTTCGGGAAACAAATGTTGCATAGCAGAGGAAACAAAATGGCGTTCAAATCATGAGATGTCGCTACTCTCTTTATGTACGTACTCTGATCTATAGTCAAAAGGCCCCGTTTTGAAGACTTTGAGAGAGACTACAACTTTACGACTTGTGTTTTCTCCAAGTTTCACCCTATTTTTATTTCAGCAAAAGAAAATTTTGTCAGTCCTGAATATCCAATCCCTGACGAGACTCGAACTCGAGTCATCTACATGACAAGCGCATCGTAGATCCAAATGCGCCACACAAGCAACTGCAAGTTAGGTTCTCTCGTTTCATTATATCCCTACAATTTGTTTTTCATGAATATTTTTTTCTTTATTTTTAGCCCTTCCACAGGGTTCCTTTATTAAAAATATCATACATAAAAATATACCAGAAGAGGTATATATACATGCAGAATTTCAAAATGATATTTTTCACCATTCTAAATACAATGCGAACATACATTTTGCAAAAATCAATTATATGTATAGCAATTTCTTTTCAAAGTATTACAGATTTACTTGGCAAAAATAAAAAATCGTAACCATTTTTTAATTATTTTCTTTTCTTTAAGATTTGTTTTACATATATATTTTGCCATATCATAATAAAATATTTCTCGCTGACATGATGTGTTAAAAAAACAACCTTTTTTCACTTTCAGTATTAAAAGCAATGCATCAGGGATAATACATATAGGTTCTATGGTCTTTGGTATGACATTTTTATTAAAACCAAATCGAATAGCGTTACACAAGCCATAATATTGAAAAAATTTTACTCGTACATTGTATTTACGTTGAAAATCAAAATATGAGAGAAACGATCCATCTGTTTCTGAAACATCGTTAACAAATCGTTACTCCTTAATTAGCACACCAAGAGTTAAAAAATAAATTACTCTATTATTGACTTGTATTCTAAGGATTTTTTCCAAAGGGGTTGACATGCAATATCATCTACAATGGATTGAGTAAGATCTGTAAAGGCTACTAATACCTCTTTCCAAACAGGGTTGCGCATTGAAATGGTTAATTCTCTGTAATATTCAGCCCCATGAATAAATGAAGAGATGTATATGATGGAGGCAAGAATGATTGGAACATATGTAAAGTAAAATTTTCATTACATGGAAAACAAATAAATCTTCTTATCTATGATATTTTGAGTGATTTAGAATGCATAAAAATGTCAGTCATTTTCATCCCACCATTACAGTATAATTGCCACATTTTATTTTGTTTCATACTTATTTTATGAGGTTTACCATGCCATATGAATTTGTAAAACATCAGTTAACATCATTCATAATTTCTAATTTTGGTTCTCGAAAAGATAAAAGCAAGTAAATCAATTTGGGTACCAATAAGGATTTTACTATAGTTACTCTCCCTAAGGGAGTCAAAAATAATAAAAATAGTGAATATTTATTAAGCGCATAATAACTGGGATAGTTATCTACGCGTTTTACAAGGCTGAGACAAATTATAAATACAAGTATAAGTAATTAAGTAAATGTAGAAAATTATAACAACAACAGTTCAAAATAATCCTTCAATTATTACTGCGTGAATTTTCATATGAATTAGCTAGACCACTCGCGCATATATCAAACACTTCCATCCAGGGAGGCATTGTGCCTTACGTTTGGAAACGAGCAATTGTGATCCCCATCCCGAAAACAACCCCACCGTCCCTCGAGAATCTCCGTCCGGTTTCCCTCACCGATCACATTGCCAAGGTTGCGGCAGGTTTCGTAGCTAAATGGGTTATGAGCGACGTGGAGCCCAAATTGGATCCCATGCAATTCGGGAATCGAAATAATTTATCAACATCGCATTGTGTCATCAGTGTTCTGTACAACATCTACGTCAATGCCGATAAACCAAAATCGTCGTCTACCTTAGTGGTCACCGACTTCACAAAGGCTTTTGACCGGATAGACCACACAACAGCGATTAAACGAAGCTCACCCAGATGGGAGTACGCCCATGTGTAATTCCATGGATTATAAGCTTTCTCTCAGGTAGTCTAGTACTGACTAGTCTAGACTCTTTTTATTGATTTTTTATTCGCCGACTGTATGCGTTAAGCCGAGTGATGACGCGATCCCGAGAACCTGTTGGCCCCGAAAAAAACAAAGATTCGGGGCCAACAGGTTCTCGAGATCGCGCCATCACTCGGCTTAACACGTATAGTCGGCGAATAAAAAAAATTAAAAAGAGTCCAGAACTAGACTAACTCTCAGAACGCCAGCAATATTTACGCTACAGAGGATCTATGTCCAACTGGGCATTCCTCAACGCTGGTGTCCCCCAAGGTACACATTTGGGCCTATCATATTTCTAGCTATGCTAAATGATGCAATGACTCCACCTGGTATTCAGTGCTATAAGTATGTTGATGATATGACGCTGGTGGAGTGCAGCTCTGGGAATGACCCGTTTGAGATGGAAGATGCTGTTTCTTATTTCGCGAATTGGTCTGATGCTAACAAGATGAAATTGAATCCCTTTAAATGTACAACAAATGGAAATCAATTTCATGCGAAATGTGCGACCACCACTGCCCATTTTTCTAGGTGACCATCAATTTGAATCAGTAAAAACAATCAAACTTATCGGCATTCTCATCCAGAATGACCTCTGGATGGGAGCAAATGGGAGTCTCACATTAACGACATGTTGAAACGAGGGAGTAGGAAACTTCATTATGCTTCGTGTTTTGAAGCATTACTGTTTACCAGCCCGCGATAGGTTGACCATCTATGAAGGTTACATCCGCCCAGTCCTGGAATATGGAGCTCAAATGTGGCACAGCGGTATTACGCGGAAGCAATGTGAAAACATTGACAAGATAAAAAAAAGAGCTCTGCGCATCATCTTCGGTTGTCGATACACTACTTACCTTGATGCGCTTGCGCAACTAAACTTGACCACCCTGGAGGAAAGGAGGAAAATGTTGTGTTTGGCATTCATAGAAGAAAAAAAACGCTGAACAACACTGATCAGTTCAAAAGGTACTTACATCAAAACCCGGGTATATAAGAAAAGACTCCTAAGACATTCTCAAATTCTTCTTTTGTAAAACAAACAGGAAGTTTAGCTCTATTCCATCATTAATACGTCTGTATAATGCCACATTGGACATGTATTTGTGCAATATAGCTCAGAGTTTACATCACGTTAGAATGACATACTCTGTCCTTCCATCTTACCTCGCTTTCTATTTTTTCCTTATCTTCCTCTTTTTCTTCTTTCTTTTTCTTCTTCTTTTTCTTCTATCTCTTCATTTCTCCTGTTCTCCTTTTGTTTCTTCCTTTTCTTCTCCCCCTCGCCTTCTTCTACCACTTCTCCTCCTCTCACTCTCCTCTTTCACTCTCGGTCCACCTCTCTATCTTGACTTTCTCTCTCTGTTCTTTTACCCATTTTTACCGTTAACTGAAAGAATTGTTATATGTAAATTGTGACGTTCATTCAAAGTATTTAATATCACAGTGTCAGAGTAAATGCAATATTCTACATGATTATTTTTAGTTATTTTATTGATTCATAGATTACGTCTATATCGCCTGATACTGATCTCACTCAGTATATCCACCTCTCTCTCTCTCTCCCTCCTTCTCTTTTTCTCTCTTCAATCTCTCTCTTTCATCTGCTTTCCTACTGTGCCAATTTTTTTTTCACTATGTACTATAAACATGGCCAAGGTAACGCCAAAACACTTAATAATGATGATAGTAATAATAATGAGAGTAGTGGCAGTGATAATGATAAGAATGGTAGTAGTATTGGTAGTAGTGGCATTGGTGGTAGTGGCATTGGTGGTAGTGGTGATGATGATAACAATAAATATGCCGGGTATCGGGTACATCTAGAATATCAAACCAGGTTTTAATTAATTAATTTTAAGTCACACATTCCAGATATTCCTATTCTTATTAGATTTATTGGAATGTGTGACTTAAAATTAATTAATTAAAACCTGGTTCCCGAGAAGGCCGTACGAAACCAACGTTCCTCTACCGTTCGTAGACAGTTCGTAAGTTCACAGCCTAGTCGATGGTCTTGTCCAAGATTTTTTCAACGTCTTACGAAACCCCCTCTTCGTAAGGCGGCCGTACGAACGTCGAAAGAACATGGTAACAACCACGGAAGATTTTGTAGGGTCCAGAGACAATTCTAGAAGCCTTAAATTCTGACGATAATCGTGAGAACGCGTTAGGTCGTTCATAGAGGCTCTTGCGGCGTGCGTAAGAACTCCTTACGAACGGAGATCCGTACGGCGCTGCTACGAACGATTCTTGGGTTTGTAAGGCGTTTGTGAGGAGATCGTAAGGCGTACGTACAAAATTTGTGCAAAGTTTTAGGGGGTATAAAGCCAAACGCACGAAGTTCAAATCCTTAAAGCCTTAGTCACAACTGCCCGTACGTTTTTTCAGGACGCACGGTTTCTGCGTTTTTCGGGGTTGGAAAAAACGTAGAGGTCCGTGGCAGTTCGCACAGGGAGTATAAGTAGTAGCGTGGTTGCGCGGGCTTCATACGCAAGGAGCACGTATGTCTTGCAGTTAACGTGCGGCACGCAAGGCGTCAGTATGCCTCAGTCGGAAATTTAATCGTGAGTGTAACGTGCAAATGCCGTGCGATTTGTATGTGCTCCGTGCAGATGACGCAAGGTTCACGTCCGTTAATCGCAAGTACACCGTACGTGTTGCAAGAACGTACGGGCCTGTTGCGCCACATTCACGCCGGTAGTAGGGTGAAAGCAAGATGAACGTACTAAAACCGTACGGCGACAGTACGGTCGGCGATGGATTTCCACCCTCTTAGCCACACGTGTTCTCTTCTGACCCCTGCCTCTCTTGCTCCAGGCATTGTGATTCAAGAGTCAGTCCTGATTTAGAAAATGTCTTGAAGAAACGTCGGACCTCCTGAAAACACTGAAAATTCAGAGCGAAAGTGTGAAAGTTTGTTTTTTGTTTGTTTATTTACGTTTTAAAGGCGCTTCTCATTCATAAAGAATATTTGCGTCTAAATATTGTTGCCCGCACGGTTTTTATACCGGCCCCAAATTGGCCGTACGTTGCACGCACGTGTTTTCATGCGCCGTGGGTGGGACACACGAAGCACGCAAGTCACATGCACGTTTTCAGCTTTGATTGGATACCCGCGTGGCACGCACGTGGCCCGCAAGGAGCGCATGCGCACTTGCGTGACCATCACATGCGTGCCTCGTGAGTGCTGTGAGACTGTGAGTGTTCATTACGTCCTGTCCACGGGCTGCCTGTCGTAGCGAGAACGCAGAAAATAATGTGCAATCACATTTTCGGCCTACGGCTTTAGCGTGCTGTCTGCGAACTCGAAATTCCGTAAGAACAACCTGCGTCCCCCTTGCGTTTTCCCAAATTTCTGCCCGTAAACCACCCGTAAATCACCCGTACAAGCCCGTACGGGCAGTTGTGACTAAGGCTTAAACTTTCAACAGTCACAGAATTTTCGACAGTACACGGCAGCGCCTTTTTGCAACCCAACAAAATATACAAAACTTTACTTGAGAGTGCCGTGAGTTGCACGTACGACCATCTTGCGAAAACAAAATTCGTAAGAAGGCCGTAAGTCTGAAAGAATAACTCAAGGCATTCTTACGGAAAACATACGAATTCTATAGGGCAATTGTGTAACCGAAAATCACTTCGTTTCTCAAGAAGGTCTTCAGTTTAAACGGCGTTCATACGAACTTCGTAAGAAGGCCGTAAAAAGGCCGTAAGAATATATGCCCCATCTTCGAATCTCTACATAAATGGTCCCTTCTCCCTTTTCTCTCTTTCTAGTTTGGATTTAATTTGAAAAGATCCTAACCATTTTCTATTCAGTACATTTGCTTTGAAGGAAATATCAAACTATCAAATCCTCGTAAGCAAGAGAATACCAATAATGACCGTTTAATCTCTCAAGCTTCTTTTTCTCAATACCTTTTATTAATTAATTAATTAATTATTATTTATTAATAAATTAATAAATAAATACTACTTAATGTTTTCAACGTATCTGCAAGAAATGAGTCCTTAAACATACCTTCAATATTATCCTTCACCCACGTCAAAGCAGCGACCTGGTCAAGCATCCCATAGTTACCCGGTGCTATGTCGTCATCTAAAGAAAGCAACATACTCATAATAATAATAATGAAAGATACTGGCCAGTTTGCTTACGTTAGATGAATCAAGAGCAGTGATTTTTTTTTACTTGAAGTTAAATTAAGTTTCAATTAATAAAATAAATTAACAGTCCACAAATAATTATAAAAAACACAGGATGAATCATTTTTGTATAGGAGAAAACCTGTTGATACTGATGAATAATAAATGAAAGATTTATTCGATTGAGAAACCTTTCGCATTATAATTTAGTTGGTATAATACCTGTTGACAGGAAACCAAATACACCCAGTCGATAGTTGATTGTAACAATGATGACATCACCAACTACCACCAGCGGTACACCATAGAAATCGTAGGTAGATGATGTTCCTGATTTGAACCCTCCACCATGGATCCAAACCATAACAGCAATCTTCTGAGGCTGAAGAAGAAAATGATCAATATGTGAGAATTAGATCATTCATGATACGTTATATGTGTGTGTGTGTGTGTGTATATATATATATATATATATATATGCCAACATGTGCCGTATATGCGTATTGCTGAAGGCTCTTGAATCTAATAGCAGAGGTCTTATTTCACTGGATGGTACGTTAGCGGGACAGTGAACAATGAGGTTTATTCCGTCACAATACATTGCTGTACATTAGCAGGACACTCGCGGACATTAGCAGGACATTCAGACAATGCTCCTAACAAAGCACTGTCCTGCTAAGGTACCATATAGAGTTATATATACATCCCTGGACACCCTGCGTGTGTTTTACCCACATTTGTCATCTCGACCCAGGTAACGCTGTCCAATAGCAGAACCCTCAAAGGAAGAACATTATTAACAAGTTGATGAGGCTACCCTGATTAAAAGAATAAAGACAGATACTTTTAACATTTGACTGTGGTCAATAAAGTATATTCAATAGAATTTTCGAGATCCTAAAAGAGTGGAATTAATAGAATAGAGTGGGTTTTTCATGACATGATCGTCCAGCATTTTCTTACAATTTGATTTGATTTCACGTATGACAATAAGCCAGCGCGTACATTGCAGGGTCATAATTAGTACATGGTACAATTAAGCCCTATACCCAATACGCTCGGTCTGCGGTCCGATTGGGAAGAAATGTGATAGCAATTGATATAAACATTTGAACACTTCAAATATATTTGATTGAGGTTCGGATTAGTCATATAGATAGTAAACTTTAAATTACGGCCTATTGCGAGCCTTACAATTGGAGGAAAGGCCAAATCGACTCCGAGTCGTAGTGACGTCAGAGCAGTCTTACAATTTTCTACGATTTGAGACTGATTCGGCCCTAGGCAGTCCTCATCCATGAAATCCGGATAATAGAAGGAAGCGACGGGTGACTGGAGACAAACAGGTCGATAGGTAGTAGCATTCCACTGTCTGAACCATCTCCTCTTAGGTTTGGGAGGTCAAAACGGGCAGGGGGTCGGCAAAAGGCACACCCTGTAGAAATTATCATTATGACAAATATTAAAAACCATCAGTCAATGTATAAAAGATGCTGATAATACTGTTTTGTGTCAAAGAAATAACTGCTGGCTGCCTGAAACGAAACAAACAGACATACCGCCTTGTATTTTTCAAATAAACACCACAACTTTTCATAAGTCAGAAAAAGCAATGTTACTGACAATATACAAACATTTAATTGCAGGAGATTCCTTCACATATCTTTTATCACTTTTCGTTTCTTGCCAGTCCCTTCCAAAATGTTTGAATCAAGATGCATAGGACAAATTGTAATTTTAAGAGTTACTTCTCATTTATTGACATGTTTGTTGATAGGAAGCTGGCATACACTCTTAGAAATGTTGGGTAAATGCCACTGGGTAAATGAAGATTGGGCATAGGTTGGTTAAATCTTGCTCAACTTTTACATGCATTTACCCAACATTGGTCAAAAATAAGAATGAAATTGGTAAAGTTTACCCAAAAGTTGGTCGGACTCATAAGGACCCTCATGTTGGGTAAAATTTGGGTAAAATTTTGCCCAATATTTCTAAGAGTGTACATATACCTGCCAAGTGCCAAATCTAACCCATAAACAAAACTGAAAATCAATATTATGCTTACCAAGAATAATACATCGGCTTTCTTTGAGACGTTTATAAATACATTCTCCTCGAATAAAACCGTCTTTCCTATGAGTTCTCCTTGACAGTGACTGTTGGGTCTTCCGAACTTATAGTCCCGCTCGAACTTGCCGACAGAACGTAATAGAAAAGCACCAATCGCAATATGAGATACATCTTGTAATCATAATTTTGTAGTGCATTCAACGCTACCATTTATCTCTGGAAGGTCCAAATTATCTCACATATTATACGCAGGATCATTTAATCATTTAGACCTCATTTGCAAATTGTCTTTAGCTAAAATCAGTCAGCACAATTATATAAAAAAAATTCTGGAAATGAAATGCGACGCTGACCATGTCATTTTACACAGCATTATAAAAAACAACAAATCCAAATTAATTGCGCTATGAATGTACGCCTTATAATTACTACCCCCGGTGTTACGTTTATCTTACGTATTCTGAGTCACCGTGACGATCAAACAATATTACGCAATAGAGAGAATTTACGGTGGGTAAACAATTAGCGTTAGAGCATTGCCATAGGTATTGGACTGCTCATCGCTTTTTAATCTTTATACCAATCATATGAGCATCCCGAATAATATAAATATCCAAAGTAATGACTTACTATTCAATTCCAAGTAGAACATGTATAATATTGATAATGTTTCCCAAATATTAACTGGTTAATGTTGGAACATGTCTTTGGGAGTTTCAAGCTAATCCTACAGGATAAACCGATGCATTAGCTTTAAAGATGTGTCAAATTGAAACATATAAAAAGGTAACTGTGCCAAATCGAGAAGGAATTACCATTTTTTCAAGATAATCAATAAAACGAGTTTTAAGGCATATTATATTATCACTGTCTCATATTTCTGAAAGGATGTTTAAAAACATTATGTCATCTTCACGTGGAGAAGGTTTACGGTTCACCATGTGTGTTGGTAGGAGGAAAGGGAAAAAGGAAATTAGAAATGGATAGACGAGAAAGGATGACAAGAGAGAAAAGAAGAAATATTCTTTCATCTCCTGATGACGGACAGTCAACCTGTCCGAAACGTCGAGTAACCTCCTACTCAAGCCTCATCTACTCAAACCTTCGCTACTCAATCCATCGCTGCCCATCCATCGATCATCAACCAAGTCTTCTCATCTCATCTCATCTGGTCTACAGTCCTTTTCAGGACTTCACCCATTGTCACGAAAGAATATTTCTTCTTTTCTCTCTTGTCATCCTTTCTCGTCTATCCATTTCTAATTTCCTTTTTCCCTTTCCTCCTACCAACACGCATGGTGAACCGTAAACCTTCTCCACGGTATAAGCTCCATCATGCAAACCTTCAAAGATCATCTAATTATGTCATCTCTTTTGAAAAATGACATAATATAAAAATAGGCATTCGAAATATTTATGTTAAAATGTTATAAAAGCAATACGACATATACATACATGTCTACACTGGCAACTACAATGATAGGAGTATTATAGCGATTTCAGTGTATTCTTGATAGTATATTAACCTATTACATTTATATGAGATCACACGATATTCCATAAGCATTATTATTATTTCGAGATTTCGAGATTTAAATATCCTCAATGTGTTTGATATGCATTATTTATGTGTAGGAAACTTCATGCATGACTTGAGTAATAACTTACCCCACTCTTTAACAGATTATTGTGATACGATACAACACAATTATTCAACGAGACAAAAAAACAACAACACATGTCGTCAGGTCATTTACCAAAATGAAGGACTGCCCAAGGTCAATCTTCTCTCTTTCCACTTCAAGTAATACCAACATATTTCTTTTTGTGAAAAAGTCTATATTATGCATGGAACCAAACGTGTTTGAAGAAGCACATGTTTTGTTTAAAGTTTTCTAGTATATACAGTTAACTTTTATCATTAGTGCTCGAAGATATTCAGACAATTGGCACAAAATTATATGTATTGCTATCAGGAGGACTATTATAATGTATAGCCTTCGTAGAAGCGTATACTAGTCTATAAGACATTTCTGTTTTAAATTTGTTTCTAAAATTTTCTAAGTAACTAGATTCATTCATAATCTTAGGTACAATTACGATAAAATATTGTAGGTTAATGAATCTCTGATTTACAATATCTATGATTCAAATAAAGCTGCTATTTGGAAAACGCGATTACAGTACACAAATGTTATGTAGAATGTAAACAAGGTTCGCTTACTTCTATATTTGAAACTTCATATGGAACTGAATATATTTCAACACACCACGCTTGGAAAAGTATATGTATGTATGTATGTATGTATATTTATTGACAGGTTTTCTTCGACTTATAATCCTCGAACTGCTTTCTCCACTCTGCCATATCCCTCTGCCAAGTGGTGAAACTGTCCTTCCATTCTCGAACACTTGGATCTTGTTCAGCTGTATATCAAAAATAAATAACAACACAACCATATCAAATCTTCAGATGTGCAGTAAAACAACATAATTATGTGTAACACAGCATGTTTTAGGTACTTCCTCTGAGCAAAGTGATTCCTTTTCAAGTTTCGTGGTGATTATAGAATAATAGAAACGATAGTAATGCCAAACTGTTCTCTAATGGAAGTCTGAACATGCAGGCCGATAAGTTAAGACATATGTATTCTTTTAACAGTTTAACATGTACATGTATATGAAATTAAATCTTTGCAAACACCTTTGACATGATTGAATAGGAAATCTTTTATTTTTTCTTCTTACATATAACTTGTGCAAGTTGTGGGATATAATTATTGATTAGATGACACTGCCTAGCTCGCTTGGCTCTACCAACAGCCATGTCCAAAGAAAGTTCCTTGAAGCTGAGTCCGGGAATAGTGTACGCAGGCCATCGAAGCTGCATTTGTCCAGGTTGATCACTTGGTGACGTTTTGCTGGGATCTCTAATAAGGAATTAATACTGATAATTAGACTTGAAATTAGAGATGGCGCCATAATTTTAAGGGGCACAGATCTCAAAATTCCTTAATAAGCTCCTCCTCGAAACACCGCCCTTGCTTTAATATGCTATACAATCGCTCAATGGTAACATAAATTAATTGAAGATACATTTGAAAGGGTTTTCTCAATTATAATCGAGTATCTTAACTTTTTTTTATTCAGTACACAGTTTGAGAACAGTTCAATTAAAATTATTATAAAGCTTAATTGCATTCATGTGAACTCTGTGACGATGTAATTACCGTGCAGGTTTAGACCATTTATTCTTTCCAGAAAGATATTCTGCTGGACGCGTAGCCCCCGCCCCCGCCCCCTCCCCATGATAACATTTGGAGAAAAAAGTGTTTTAGACCATTTTTCTGGTAATAGTCGTGAATTAATATTTTCATTTTATTGTTAAGTTTGAGAACATACCCATATTTGGCAAAGTTGGACCACATTTTCATGATTTTAACGGAAAGGGCTTTTTCATCGTCCGTCATGTTATGGCCGTGGATCTCTGCAAGTTCATCTATGAAGGGGAACCCGAATACAAACATGAGCTCCTCAGCGTGTCCTGCATTTACCCAAGGGGTGAAAGGAACCGTGTCTCCCACCTGGGCATAACTACTGAATATGGAAAATTTACCAAATATAAAGAAGAAAAAAAGAAAAGAATGTAAGTCTCTTCCTCTTCGATAGTTCTCCCTAGAAAAAAATGAAGACAGATTTTGAATTGAGTTCATTAAGCGTTTGCATTTAAAAAAAAAAATTATTTTGTTTGTTTTCAAATATTAGTATAAACAATTGTATGATGCCTTTAATTTTATTTTGAATAAATCGTTCTTGAACTATTCTTTTCTTATGTGTATATTGTCTCCTCTGCAAGTAAATGATGTTTAAATTCCTTAACTTAACAAATGTTACTTAATGGGACAAGCATTGCAATAAAGATACGAATCCATCAATGTAAATTAAATATCAAACATACGTAGCAGAAGGAGCATGTGTGTTGAAATAAGCAAACACTTTATCCCCAGATTCGGCGTGGAAGCGTAGTTGAGCATCGGCAGGGCAGCTGAATATAACGTCACCACTCATGTCGACAAGGGATTGGTAATAATCCGCATTGGGGTCATCTGCTTGGGACCAATCTGTGTACTCTTGAGATACCGCTTGAAGCAACATGGCATCGTTATCACCCTCAGGTATCTGACTTGCCAAGAAGTTCTGGTTGAAGGCATCAAACGTTGTCTTATTGATGAATGGCGGGTCCGCACCTCCTGTGTATTTGGGAAAACTAAGGAAAGGTATCATCGTTCCTTCATCCTTACCAAAACCTATGATTACTGGTACATGAGCGAAGTCTGCGGCTTTGTAAAGGGCTTCGGGCGTGTCTTCAAGAAATGTACTATCGATGTGCATTGAAGTATACGAACCATATATCTGAAAGATCACAGAAATACATTTATTTTATGCAAAGACATGCCGAAAAAATGATAATGTTCATGATACTGACATGTATACTGCGCCGATGCTACTTTCTATGTGCTAAAACCTACAATGCTTTGATATACGCCTATCTGTATACATAACAGAAACTATAAATTTAGTTTTAATTTACTGTTCACACACAAACCAAAGACTTTATAACTTTAGGTCAATTTTATTTCGGTATTGTATTGCCTATAAAAAAATCTGTTCGGATTACGAAATGTGTTGATTTCTTGAAAGTCTTTGTGATAATCTTTGTTTTTATAATACATTCAGGGAAACTGAATATCTTCCTGAACATTTTTCTTTCCACTAGGAATCTTCAACTTTTAAACTAAACAGAATGCATGTTTCTTTCTAGCTTCATGTATTGTATAATTTTGCATTGAACAGTTGAAGAAGAAAAGAAAATGACAGATTTGAACTGGCAATAAAAGAGTCTCCCCGCCCCCAATCCAGCAAAGACTAGATAACTAGAAGAGGGAAATATATTGAAAACAGGCTTCAGAAGAGAACTGTTACCTGCTTTGCGGTACGACGGAGGTCATCCGCTGGCTTTGTTCTCAAGTACGAAACTAATGTGGAAGAGTTGGTGACGTCACAGTTCATTGCAAGGCCAAGATCCCATGCATTTCTGAGGTCTTTCTTCCGATCATCACGGAATGCCCAGTATGCCACTGAAGTGCCACTCTGTGAATATTTTGCATATATAGCAGCAAAGCTTAAAGACCTCAGCCTGACCCAAAACAACCATATATTGACGTAAAGCTTAGTAAACAAAGAATATAATTACCCTGGTTATTCATAAATTTTCGTCTCCGTTTATCCATAAAAAATAAAAAAGATAATTTTTTTGGTCCGCCCCCTCCCTATGACGTAACACTGCAGGGGGTCGCTAGACGTGTGACGACATGTCATGTATACAGCTCCGAGTGCGTCTACACGATATGTCGTCATCAAATTTTCACCCCCCGCAAAGTAGCGTTCCTCAGAGACGGGGCCCAAACCACCGGGGCTCAACATTCGGGACGCTGTTACTCATTCCACAGGAAACGGAATCTCATGAAGTTGGTTTCAATTTGTTCAGAAAATATATAGCTCCCCGTGGATGAATAAAGGGTATATTTCAAAATTCGGTCAGGCTGAGGTCTTTAAAGTAGAACTTGGCCATTTGCTTACTATTGCACTGAGCTTAACAGTAAATATGCACCTATGTTATAAATGAAACGAATCGGGGGGAAAAAACATGCGAAGTCAAAACACGGTACGGGTATAGTCTTTTTTTTTCAGTTTTCATTTTGAATGCGCAGATGAACTCAAAACAATTCAACTCAAGTTCAATGCGTACCTGTATGATGGCCTGACTTAATAATCCACGACTAAGTTTGGATAGGAGGTGGAGACTGACACTCGAAGCACCAGAACTTACGCCGAATATTGTAATCTTGCTTGGGTCTCCTCCGAAGGCTACAAAAGAGAGATTCGAACGTCCCTATTCATCATGTTCATAATGACAACAAACACTGAAATTTGCCTAAAACATGATTATCGCCTTACAAGCATGTAAAAGTAGATTACCTTTTTTCAGCAGCAAAAATAGATAACATTCATATTGATGATATTGTACTTTTATTTTCAATGAAAATGTCCGTTTAGCATCCGTTTTTCGTGATACATGCAGTATGAACAAAATATATATCCCTAAAAATGAAAAGTTTCATATATATTGAGATCATGCTATTATGCAAATACACCTTGCACTGAGAGGCTCCGATTGAAATTACGGATTCTCTGAGGTGACTGGCCTAGCACTATTTTCTGAGGGGCGCAGCTCCGAAGAAAATAGTAACTAGAATCCATAATTTTTAACTGGTGCCTCGAAAAGAGTGTATGGTATATTTGATTAACATCCTGCGAGAGTAAGTCCAGAGAGATACAAAATAAAAACCAAATGTAGAATCAAAAACCTACATGCACTGAGTGGCTCAAACATTGTCGCGATACATTGTCGACATATCGATAGCTTCGAAATATCCAGAATAATATAAAAAAAAGTGACGTCAAAATATCCGTATAGCGAAAAAGATACAGAGGTTTGACGTCACGCGATATCCATTTTTTCTTTATAGTGAAAATATTTTATGCCACGTGATATATTCCTGGCAAATCCTTGTATGAGAAATTTATGTTGTAGGATATAAAATGTATTATTACTTGTATGAAGGGTTTTCAGGAAATCATTGGCGTATCGCATGATTTGTGCAAAAGTACCCGGATGACCATGCAATTTTAAAACTATATCTCACGGTTTGTGTAAAAGTACCTGGGTGACCGTGCAATATATTTCCATATCTCATGGTATATTAGGATAAGACAATGGCTGTATGCGCGCAGCCCTTGCAAGATGCTTGGGCAAGGACAAATGTTATTGTGTTTCACGTTCAAGTAAATATACGAACATCAGGACATGGTATGGTTACATACAATTGCTTTTATTAATAGTAATAATCAATGGCCTTTCTTTCGTGAAGCACAAGGGTATATAGCACTCACTTTGAAAATATTTCACGAGTCGGCAAATGAAATGTTCATAGCTCGTGCGATATACCCTTGTATCCCACTCAAGGCCATTCAATATTATATAAATATCGCCCTATAAAGCTTAAAGGCTAATTATAATTACCTGCAATGTTGTTATTAACCCATTGAAGTGCCATCAATTGATCAAACATGGCAAGGTTCCCGGTGGCTTCAGTGTCTCCTAAACATAGAATGAAATGTAGGAAAGTTTTTAAAGAATGCCTGTATAATGCTGGAAAATTTCTGAACTAAATCCACAATGACTACTTACGCCTAGTCGCCTACACTGTTCTCCCCTTCTTTCTTCGCATTTAGCTATCGATTATACTCTCTTGTTTTAAAGTAGATATTCAAAGAAAATCACAAATATGGCAATTAATGTATCACTAGAAACTGGGAAGCTTACAGATGGCAATCGTATAAGTTTTATGTCAACTGCGTATCTGGTGATTATAAAAACAACAGAAATAAAAGCTCTTCTCAGCATCTGGAATATCCGAGGATTCGCCAGAAATATAGCGATGTTTTGATGTCGTCACACTCGGGATCGATCCTGCTTAAGCAGACGACGTCCTATAATGAATGAACGTAATTGCAATGCAATTATTTATCAAATTATAAAGAGTTTGGTGTATTTAAACATGACCTTATTTCACACCATTATAAAGGGAAAGTGAAACTGATTCTGATAGCTAAAACCGTTTGATTGTAAATACATAGGAGAAGGGTCAATGATCAATGAAATAAACCCCACTTTCAAATTGAAAAGCCCTCCGAATAATAGCAGGATGGTATTCGTTCCCTCTTGAAACGCCGAACATGGCCCGGTGCAAGCAGCTGAAAATACAATGGCGTCTTATTTTGTTTACAAGTGACTGATTCCTTTATTTTTTTAACGCTGCATTTTTCATCAAAATAATACCATACACGAAGTTAAGAGTGAGGCAACAGACTAACATTAAGACTGACGCTAGTGAAGGAAGAGAAATAAGTGAAGAGGAGATGACAAAATAGGCTCTGAAAAATGTGTAAGATGTTATGGGACATCGTCTGCTTAGACAGGACTGGTCCAGGGTGTGTCGTCACATATCTCAGCAGCGTTCGAGGAGCTCTTCAGCTGCTATATCGGGGGCTGTATTTTACCGTTTTATAATTGATAATAATCATTACTTCAAATGTTTCCAAGCGTTGAATTTGGATAACCTTGTTTTTTATTTATGCCATCTATGCAATAATAAGTATTAAGCCAATATTTAAAATCATTAACGTTCTACTTTAATTCTCCTTTTCCCTTCTCTACCGTCTCTCTCTCTATCCCTCTCTTGCTGTTCCATACTCCCTAAATTTCTTAAGATCCAATTGCAATCAATTGGTCAAAAAGTGCACTGACTTAACTCTTGACGCAATCTTGTACATTCATGTAAGTATATTCTTCCGTGTTCTTATTTTCTTTCTCTTCTGTATTTCTTTTCCATTATGAAAGCATTTCCAGTGCTTAGAAGCAGGTTATTAAGTGCTATATAAATGCTATGCATTATGATTATGATTACTATTGATCATTTGGGATTCCAAAATACAGTTTCCGTAATTACTTTTGTTTCAATCAATTCGAAAGAAAAATATTTATACTGTTATTTCCAGTGCCACGAACTAGCCGATTTTTATCGAGATGACACCATAACACGTACGAGTGGTGAACTGTGAGAATATTCCAAGCCTGTAGTTTAAAGTGACGAGAATGATGTCACCGACAGCAACCAATGGCAATCCATAGAAATCCCACGTCATCGAAGTCCCAATTTCAATAGATCCTCCGTGAATCCACACCATAACGGCTGCTTGAGTCGGCTGCAGAGTAAATGATTCACGATTGTTGATCACGTATTGACATTCAACCCTTGTATTCATAATATGCAGATCGTACTCTCCTAAAATATCGCAAGGGTTCATGTTATGTCGTTACTTATTCATAAGGTGCACACGGTGCTTTTCGCGAAAATCACATGAACTCAAAGATTTACTGACCTTAAAGACTAAAAAGAAGAAAAAGAAGGGTACATGTGTTGAGAATTACCAAGGTAATTGATAGGAAACTTTCACGAAAAACATATCTTCCCAAATAAATGTTCTCCATTTTGAATGACTCAGTAAAAAGGCTTATCTTAAAAAGGGATGCGGATGAAACCAATATTGTGTTAACATTACAAATAAAATATCATAAATTTAGCTTGTAGTAAGCCCTTCCTTGAGTTTGAGTTGACTTTAAGACCCTTTCTATTCAAATGCACAAAATCAATTGAAAATAAGTCAGCAATTGTTTTCCAACTGCAGTAACTAATGCATAATCATGATAATTGTTTAGACACACACTCGCTGCTTCAGCCCAAACTTGGTACAAGAGGATTTTGACAATACTGTTTGAAAAGCCTGCTTCTCAGTCACCCATGGCAGCAAAGTCTTGAATAAGGTATCATTACACATAACATAAGTTGTTCTTTATTATTAAGTACATTTGAAGCTCATAGCGGTTATAACTTTTTAATTAGAAGCCTCTAAAGTTGGGTATACTTTTTTATACTCACTGTATATATACAAATATACAAGACGAAGTATATATTGTGAGAAATGTTCCTCGAACATAACGATGGTGGTCACTGATAGTTGTTCAGTGGAAGGTATAGCGAAAGAAATGATCATATATATATATATTGATAAAGCCCTTTAGGGCAAGAATTTGTACTTCTACATTGTTCACGGAGTGTCTTCATTTATTGTTTGTTATTTACTTTTCATCTCCGAGCAGAACTTCAATATATATATATCTAATTATGTCGATGTTAAGCCTCCATGTAGACACAATGATGTTTGGTTTGGTATAATCTCTTCAGACTAATTCTGTATTCTGTTCAAATGAAACTTGTCAGCAAACACTAAGGACTTGCATGCACCAAAGTCGGTCAATCGACTTTGTTTGGGCGATTTAATTATGATCTACTACGAGAAATTAGAGACAAAACATAAGACATTAAAACACAGTGCATTGATTCTATATTAACAGTTTCACACATGGAATTTACGGCAATTTTCACCTACTTATTAAGTATTGAGGTGCCCTATCTTCCGGCTGATACTCCAAGACGTGTTTGTTTTTTATCAATGCCAATATTTATTCTGAACAAAGCCCACTCGTTTTTTTCGCCCTGGACAAATACCTTCCCCTCACGTGAAAACTTTATACCAGACAATTTTTATTTGTATAGTTACACCTGCTAAATTACCAGGGAAAATATAACAATGTGATAATGTCCTTTTTTTTTTATTGACTCTTGAAGAAATATTTTCAAAATGTCTAACCTTCAAGATTTAATACAGTTTATTTTAAAATAATCTTTACCTGTATTTTAAGCTTAATATTTTCAAAATGTCTAACCTTCAAGATTTAATAGAGTTTATTTGAAAATAATCTTTAACTGTATTTTAAGCTTAATATCGTTGTTTTCATTCCTTTATTTGAGAAAAGGAAAAGACATGCATTGCAGTGTAAGTAGAAGGCCGACAATCATCAAAATAGTTTACTTTTGTTTTCATTCTTTTCTTGAAGAGTCATGGAAGGGAAGGTGTATCCGTGTATTAGTTTCTAATAAACATGTTTTGTTATTCATAATACTCGTCATCCCATATGCTAAAAACTAGTACACATAGTATTTGAAGAACCATTAATCAAGTTGAATGGCTTCTATTATGTCAGTCACTTGGTACATCGATGGCATTTTTATATGTCAGTGTAGCGACAAGTAAAAAAATTGATTCAAACCACCTTCTAATTTGCCCTTTTGGATAAAGCCTATTAACACTTTAAACTCCACAGAAAATATTTTTGTAAGGTTTCTTTGATTTAACCTTTAAAATGAACAAGAGTCTCTTTCTTCCCTATAGATAAATTGTACTACGAGATTTAGGAATCATTAAAATGACAAGAAATTGACTCAGTCTGGATGAAAGTCACACGAACTACACATAGAAATGAATATATTTGGCGTGAATGTTTGGACCAAAAATAGGAGCTATTTCTTGAATATGAGGAAGTTGAAGAGCAAGCATTCTCAGGGGACATTTCTTATATGATATTTTTCCAAACTTACATAACAGAATGTAACAGCTCACAAATTATTTTTTTCCTTTATCTGAACTCAACCATCTCTTTAATGTGATATTTGCAATCATAAATATATCTTGTCCTTTAGCACGCACCTTGGGATTTGGCGCGTAAACATTGAGGTATAAGCAATCTTCAGACGATGGCGGATAATAAAGGTGAGGGTCTTGGCTGCAACTTGGTGTGAACGAAGTGGCGTTCCATACTCCCCGCCAGGGTTGTTTTGGCACCGGCGCCTTGAAACGTTCTGGAGGCTCAGCGTACGGAATTCCCTTGGTATTAATAAGGAGCAGCATTAACAATGAAAAAAATTACAATCCTTACAAAATGCAATCCTTAATTTAAAAAGATAACTTATCTCGTTCACTTAATGTGATAATATAATAATAATAATAATAGGTAGTTTTTATATAGCGCATTTCATAACCGAAGGTTATATCAAAGCGCTTTGCAAAGGAGATATTATTACCCCGGTGATCGGATACTGGCATGCCCGCACACAATGTATGCACATTCTCCGCTCCCTGGGGAGTATTCCAGCAATGGGCAGTACAGTGACGCTCAAATTGCTAAACAAACGACATTAACTTTCGCATCCTACTGGTACCCATTTAACACCTGGGTGGAGAGTGGCAAATGTAGATTAACGTCATGCCAAAGGACGCTAGTGCTACGGTGGGATTCGAACCCCGGACCTCGTCCGGGGACTTATCCACTGATCCAAACACCTCTACAAAGGCGGATTATATAAGGACATTTCGAATTTTAATCGCATTATATCTAGCTTAGTCACTGTTTCATAATTTTATTAATTTATTGCAGTTTTATTTCAACAGGGTGTTCCCATCTCAAGTCCATTTCTGGACCTGCTCTTCCATTCTTCTTCCATTCTTCTAAAGTGTAAGTGCTGATGGCTTGATGGATTTATCCTGCAATCCTTCATGACCGGTATGATTATAAGTCACTCTTGTCTACGAAGAAATGTCATTCATTAATCATTATCGTAGTCATCAACTTAACTTGGTACGATGACTCCCCACCTCACCCCCCACACACACACACAATGTGCATGTGGATTCTACTATTAAGTTTACAGTGACGAAATTTATCTGATTTTGACTGAAATTGCTTTGTATTGTATTTCTTATTTTGTATGTCATCCGATATACATGTGGTGAATTAAAATGTTATAATTACCTGTTCTACCCCAAAAAGGCAAGGACTTTGGAATATTCTGTAGTAAAGTCGTAAAGAGCGCTAACATAGATTGTATCGAACCATTCTCTTAATAGCATTATGTGGGCGTTGTATGGCTGCAGACTTTATAACATAATAAGTGACAAATATATACGTACCTGAAAGACATCGATATATTTGTTGGTGACATTAATGAAAGTGGTTTCACTGAAGATCACAGTCCTTCCTAACAAGTCACCTTTCTGCACTCTCATCATAGGACCAAGAATTTCATCCCCACCTAAACTACCTCTTGGAAGAATCAACAAGAGGGTAAGGAGGTACCATCTTATCGGTGGTGTCATTGTGGCTAGGTGTATATTTATGCGTTAAGTTGCAACATAGCGCACAATTTGAAGGCCAATACATGAACCCCGATCCGTAGAAAACGATATGACCTCGGTGATGACATCTAACCAAACCAAATTGAAAGGTAAACAACTGCAATGTTCTAAATGTCTATTTACGGTTGTATTTTATTGATCTGCATATTGTAAAGGCGGATCCAGAAGAGAAGAGTGGGTAAAGCGGCTGGAAACCATAATGTATTGAATAAAATAACACACAAACGATAACGCTTCTCGTAGGGCTTTAGTTTTGGGTTTACATTTTCCACATTCTTGATATAATTTGTCAGATTATTTCGAGAGTAAAAAAGAATGTTCATGTCCCCCCCCCCCCCGTCCCCCCCCCCCCCCCCCCCTCTCTCTCTCTCTATATATATATATATCTCTCTCGATCGACGAAGAAATCCCGACGAGGGCCAGTGGGATTCCCGTAATCATATTCCCAGAAGATATTTACAAAAAAATATTGCTCTCAAAAGCCCACGTCTCCATCAAAGAGTCACAAAGTCTAGGGCATGTAGGGAGGGCCCTGTCGGATTCCAGGGCCCCGTCTTGAAAAGAGTTGCGATTGATTCGAATCGATCTCAACTCGAAATCAATCGAATCGGATTCCAGGGCCCTGTCTTGAAAAGAGTTGCGATTGATTCGAATCGATCTCAACTTGAAATCAATCGAAAATCCTATCTCTTAAGTACACAGTTGCGATTGATTCGAATCAATAGCAACTCTTTATAAGACGGGGCCCAGAAATCGTATTTCCGTTGGGGGGGGGGGGGGGGGGGGGGGGGGGGGGGAGGGGGGATTTCGACCTTCCTTTCTGACACTCCATGATCCGCCCCTGTATGTTGCATTACAGACAAAGTTCAAAAATTCATCATCGTCTATTGACCTTTGGATAGAAGTTGCCGATGGAGTTACACTTGCTAACATCTGAAGCTTTCTTCATTGATAGAAATGCACTGCAATAAATTACAATGCATATCCTGTCTCATGAAGCTAAAAATACACCTTGGTCACGTTCATTACGTATATATTTTGTAATAAATTTAATTTTTAATCATCGATAATAAAAGTTTTGAAACACCCATCTCCATAAATGTTTTCTTTAGCGAATCAATTTCAACCTTGCAGAAAACCACTTTCTATTCGTTGGAAGATATAGGTCATGCAGTCCGCGATCATTCAAGCATATCAAGCTGCCTTATGATCAGTTGTGTGTATCTAGGAATTATGGCGCCCGTGCAAAAAATCAAATTGCGCCCCTATACATATATGGAACTGTACACGCAAGAGAGAGAGAGAGAGAGCGAAGCGTCCTAGCGGTGTATTTTTGCATTTCTTATGGATTTAACCTACAGGAAAAGTCCCACTGATAAACTGTTTTGTATTCACTTCTCCATCAATGGGGCGCAAAAAAAAAAAAAAAAAATTAAGAAATATAGCCGAAAAATTAGCAAGACAAATGTCACTAAATTACTTTGTTTCATCAGTTTTGAATCCTTTTACAACGCCATT
Source organism: Heliocidaris erythrogramma (assembly GCA_025617745.1). Taxonomy (NCBI): domain Eukaryota; kingdom Metazoa; phylum Echinodermata; class Echinoidea; order Camarodonta; family Echinometridae; genus Heliocidaris; species Heliocidaris erythrogramma. The sequence goes on from CM046853.1 coordinate 29,825,130, forward strand.
TATATTCTTGTAGGTCTATATCCTATATTAGGGCGCGAAACAAAGCGACCCTGAGTCGACAAAAGCAAAGCGACAGAGCTTTCAAAAGATTTTCGCATTTTAAACCTAAAAAACCCCCCTCTATTTCTAATGCTCTTACATTGCGGATTGGGTGCGCATAATCCTCAAGTAAAATTTTCTTTCTCTTTCTCCCATTTTCGGGTTTTTTGGTTGCACCCCTTCAAGTGCCGCCTGGGCCACGTGCTCCCCTGCCCCCCGTACATACGCCACTGCCTATGATTGATCAGTTCCAGGATAAGGCCACTGTTATATGGATGTATAGCCATTTCTTGAGCTAAACTAAAGGGATGATGCATGTTTTGGAACTAAACTATTTCTAATCTATATGTTTTATTTGATATTTTGTGTACCTACTAAAAATAAATCAGTTCTCATTTTAGAACTTTGTAACCAAACTCTGTGGTGTTCAACAGCTTTGCCAGAATCTCCCTTCTCTCTCTCTCTCTCTCTCTCTCTCTCCTTCTCTCTCTTTCTCTGGCTTTCTTTATATCTCCCTTTATTAACTTTATCTTTTCTATCCTGCATTTCCCTCTATGTGTATATCTCTCCCTCTGTTATTCTAAAATGCGTTGATTCTTTATCAAAAACTACGGAGGTAATAAAGTAAACATGTCAATGTTTGCGATCTCAAAACACAATTTATATTTCAAATAGACATCAAAATAGTTAGATTAATTTTCAATGATAAAGAATATATATTTCTACCAATTACTTCTGTTTCATTTATCATTTTCACGATTCATTGCAACTTATCCGTAATTTGCCATTATATTATTCCAAAACTACTAAATCCATGTCTTATTTGAGGCAATGACATTAGGCTACACATTGTGCGTTTTATGAAGGGTTTTAGAACAATAGTGAATTATCATATTATTGTCTAATATATTATTATACAATAATACATATAGGCCTAATATTCTTTGGAGGGGGATAATGGTTACTTTTAACTTTCGTGACAAAATATTCAATGAAAAAGGATAAAATTAATAGGTTTAACATAAATATACTCCCAGTAATGATGCTGACCATTTTTATCATGTTCATTTAGTACGAAATGAAAAGCGTTGGCATCGTTCCTAATTCACCCCATGTTCCTATTCACCAATTTTTACGGTATACAAAGAATAGTCGCTCTTTTTATTGATATCCGCAGATGGAAGATATCCCACCATTTGCACCTAATAATATTCCATCAAAATGTTTTGCAGCTATGTTATATCTTTTTTCCAAAGTGCCTTATCCAAAGTACCTAAATATTGTTCTTATTTTCGTGATTCTTCCATGTGTGTTTCTGGTACGATTATCATTTTGTAGTTTCCGTCAATGAGTGACTTCAGATTATCACAAATCACTCTTTAATCATTGCATGGTGTATGCTTCTGATACTCGTCAAATTCTGTCCTCCACAATGCCATGTCGATCTTCCAGGACTGGTAGCCTTCTCTCCACTCCTTCACGTCCTCATCTAGATTACCTGGTGATGTAATGATAAATTCTATTATTCCACTTCATTTATAATACTGTAAGCTAAATTTGAAAGAAGGCAAAAGTGCCACTAGTTATCCTACGAAAAAATGTTTGTGAAACCTACGGGGTCATAATATTGTTTTAAGTTTTATAATTATTTCACTGCTTTTCCTCAAGATTTTGTTAACATCAGAAGAACATGAAATGTATCTCACTGGGAAAATACAATATTAATTAGTTTGCTAATATTCATATTGTCAAACTGTTAGTTGATTAGAATTATTGTCATATTGTCAAACTATTAGTTGATATGTTACTATGACATCATGGGCCCCCATTTCATAACACTTGCTATTGATAACAACTAACACATATCTATGACAAATTTGCTGTCAGTTAACCAAATTCAATAATTTCAGTTATTTCAGTAATTACAGTTATTGTATCTTGTTATTGATAACAAGTTTTTATGAATCTGGGCCCCTATTTCTGTACGAACAATATCAATGTACACATTTCAGTTGGCCAACCGTCAATAGCAATTGATATGTTGGTAGATACCAGTAAATGCAGCAAGAGTGTATAGGTTTTCATTCCACAGGTGACACTGCCTTGCTCGAACCGCTCTTCCCTCTCCAAACTCTGGGGAGAGTTCTTTATGACGTAATTCGGGTATGGTGTAAAGGGGCCAACTATCGAACCTCTGATCAGAAGAATCATCTCCATCTGTAGTGGGTAGGTTTGGGTTCCTGAAGCGTAAACAAATGACATGTTACCAATTAACGAGAAATTGACAAACAATACATCATAATTTTATTCATCATAATATTGACAAGAAAATCCATGTGTTCCAATCTGTTCACAATGGAGCGTTGTTTTTGCGTATGAGTGTCGTAGTCTTTACCAGGTGTTCAGACAAAGAGCAAATGTAATGTTCTTTTCATTTTAGGCAGCGGGGTCGAGACCAAAACACCGAAAATTCGAGACCGAGTTTGGTCTGGGCCCTATCGCTGATCTCTTTATCATTCTCTGAATTTCTTTTTGCTGCGTCGTTCCCTATGTGTTTTTAGAAATAACTAAAGATAGTGGAATTTATGAGCTTCATTTCACTAGAACTTACCCCGATTTAGCGAAGTTAGTCCAATATCGCATGACCTGGACTGACATTGCCTTTTCGGGATCCGTGAGATTATGACCATGGATATCAGCGAGCTCATCAATGAATGGCATGCCGAATACGAAAATGAGATCTTCGGCATGGCTTGCTCCTAACCACGGCGTGAATGGTATCGTTTCTCCTACTTCGAAAATACTCCTGAAATTTCCAAAGAAGTACTCATAAAAAATATTACTAATATTATTAGTAGTAGTAGTAGTATAATTACCATAATCAATTTTATTATATTACCATTATTAGAAAAAAAATCGTAGGTGAAGAAGGCGGCCGAGTTTTGGAAATTCCGAGTAATCGTGTAACTGCCAACTCTATTGGCAGCGAGGTGGTCTATTTGTAATTTTAATATCTTTTGTAGTATATTTTCATGACGAAATTTCGTTGACACTGTAATAAAATTTCTCGCTTTGTTTTCTTTGGAAATTTGAAAGTTGATATACAGGCAAGAAAAGTCAGCCCGTCGACGAAATTGTTGCCATATGCCTATGTGTGTGACAAAGAATCCACCGTCCGTTAGGCCTACATTCCCCTTTTAACGAAATTAATATAATGAGTAACGAAAAAGTTTGTAATCTTACGTAGCTGAAGGGCCATGCGTCATGAAATACTTATAGACTACATTCCCAGCTTCGACATGCTTTCTCACTACAAGATCAGTCGGACAGCCAAAGAAATTGTCGCTAACAACATCAACGATCGGTCTATAATAGTCTACGTTGTCCTGATCATTCGTGGTCCAATCGATGTACTCCTGAAATACGGCGTCTTCTAAAATGTCGTCAGCACCGTATAAAGAAACGAGGTCCGTCACAAGTCCGTTGAAGATTATACGAGGTAAGGCAGGTGGATTTGGGGTTCCATGAAAACCTGGAGGAGTGAAAACAACGACGAACGTGCCTTCGTCTTTATTAAAACCTGCTAGGACAGGTATACGAGCGAATTCACCTTTATCGTAAAGGTTAGAAGGTTTATCTTGTAAGAATACGCCATCCAATGTAACTTGATAGCTGCCATAAACCTATAATAGAACGAAAGAAACGTGGAACACTATGAAAGCAATTCGAATTAAGTATAATAGTTTAATAATGAACTGATAATGATATACATTGTAATGAGCCTTTAAATTCCCTTCAAACAGACATGAATATGTGGTTATCTTGTCTTTTATTTTTCATTTTCATGAATGCAACATTATACACGGAATAAGGTGACAACAAAAGTCCTGCGACTCTGAAATCTTAGGCAGTTTTTAATCTTATTCAAGTCATTGGCCGCACAGAGCTCCCACGACGTCAAATCCTATGTAACCCTTCATTTTAACAATGGGTTGACGCTACAAGCTCACGATACAGTTATAAAGATATAAGACTTTAGGGATAATCTCCTTGTTACGTCTGATGTGCCTTGATGAAATGATATTGTTTAGGTCAATAATATGTCAAGGAGTCATGAGGCGAAAATTCGAAATGTTCAGTTTCACACAAAATTGTGCAGAAACATTCAGGTAATAACTGTAATCAAATTTCCCGCATTAAACGCACATAAACATTGAATAATATCACCCATAACTCTTAGTGTACACTGTACATGAGTTGGGATTACCTTCGCAGCCGCAGTCATCAATTCGTTGGCATCTTTGTCTCGTAAGCAATCGACAAGCACAGACGAATCGGAGACATCATCACACCCCATTTCCATACCAAGCTTTTCAGCCTTTTGGAGGTCATTCTCTGGGTTCTGTTCAAAGGCCCATGGTGCAACTGCCGTACCACTCTAAGAGAATAAATAATAAAACTCATAGAGTGAAACATCAAGATTCGGTAATTAATAGCCTACAAAAGCTTAGTGCAGTTGTGTTCCCTTTAGATACAAATTAATACGGATGCCTTGACATTGTCGAATCTTTGAGCAGCATTGACAAACGTAGCTGGTAAAATCAAGGGGATATGGCATGCGCCCCGGCCACAAAATCTATCTTCTTCAATGATTCTTAACCCTTTTGCCCATTTCGATCGGTACCATTACCCCCTGTAATGAAAACATAATATAATTCACCAATTCATTAGCGCCAAATAACATTAAGCTAAAATTACTTGTCCTACATTAATTAAGTATGCGTCTCTTACTGTGTATGTGGATATGTGAATGCCTTTTGACTGATAAGCCTACACAGCTTTGTTTGCATTCAAAGTACGTCAAAGTGACTAGATTTATTTTTTCAAGTGTACCTGTACACTCTGTAAATATAAATTGAAATAAAACAAACACTTGTGGGATACTGACAGTGAAGAGAGAGGCAAATAATTACATACATTCATATTTATGTTAACGTTTCTTTTTTTTTCTTCTTTTCATATTACACAAAAATGCCTGACTGACTCAAAACCACGATTAGCTTTAATGCTAAAGAGATGGCTTAACATTGTTTCATGAAGAAATTTAAAATGCCATTTATCTTGAGTTTGAAAAAATACATGTTGTGATCTAATCAAAATTGTACCTAGACACTACTGGAAAAAGAGATAGATGATGCAGTGTTTTGTGACATTCATTATGTTATAATGGGAGTCTAAATATAAAGGAGACATTCGAAGAAAAAAAGGTTAGAAAAGCAAAGAGGTGAATAAATGAATTTCATAATAAAGATATAATGAAGACGAACGAATATGAAAAACAGGATAAAACATTTTTTACCTGCATAATAGCTTGATTAAATAAACCTCTGCTCAATGGGGACAGCATAAGGAAGTTAACACTTGCTGAGCCAGCACTCTCTCCAAAGATAGTCACCCTGTTTTCATCGCCACCAAAAGCTAAACAATCAAAGGTTTTGGAGAGTACACCGAGTCATAGCGAAATATTGTGACGTAAGAAAAAAACAAGACGGTGACATTTAATTGAATACAATTTAGCAGTTCATTATCCGAAAGTCACATGTTGAATATCTTTTAAATTAATAAATGATGGTAAACTTCTAAATGTTTGATATTTGACCCTTCATCCATTTATATTTTTATAATGATTGCTGAGATATTTCACACATTTCGTGTCCAACCTACTTCGATTTGTAACTAATATTTCAAACTTACCTCGGATATTTTCGTGTACCCACTTTAAGGCAGCTACCTGATCTAACATCCCATAATTACCCCTTGCTTCTTCGTCTCCTGAAAGAAAATAATTTTAAGTAATCTTTTTAACCACTTCTAACCACCTCTATTCGATTCATGAATATAATACATTTGAAAGAATCGTAAATCTTCAAGACAATGCCTACTTAGTAAAACAAAGGTGGGCTATGATATTCTGTGTTCTTCTATTATATTACAAAACTTCTAGAATATTACAATTCTTTAATTTGAAACTTCCATAATAACAATAATAGTAATAATAATAATAATAATAATAATAATAATAATTAACAATAATAATAATATATACTAATGATAATAATGATAATAATAATACATTATTATCAGCATGACATCAACATTGCAGCCAAGGAAAGAGACAAACGGCATAAATACTAAGACTTGAGGATAGAGAAAGAGATAATGTATAACGTCAAAGCAGAGATGACCCCAATAATCATGGGAAACAAGGGAACCGAATGTCTCAATACCAAGATCTCCCCGAATCTACAAGATACGACCTGCAAAAGGCAGCTATACTGGGCAAAACGAGACTCATAAGGAAAACACTGGGACAGTAGCACAATATCATAGAAAGTTGCACTTGATGGCACTTGGTGCTTTGTGTTAAAGCAAAGTCTTTCATGAATATACGGACTCGATTCTGTTTTTCATCATCATCATCATCATAATAATAATAATAATAATAATAATAATAATAATAATAATAATAATAATGATAATAATAATAATAATGGTAGCTTCTTATCTTAAAAACGCATGGCGCCAATGGCGCTATACTATGTATACCAAATAAAGTAAAACACTAATTATAAACAAATTTAACTCATTAAACTAAGATCATAAACATAACATAAACAATGATGTACCGTCAAAACCGATTTCAGCCATGTTGTTGAAGAAATTCATGATGGTTCAAATCATTATACGTCTGATAAAGGTGTCTGAAGCACGAATGTTAAAATTGTTACAGTACAGGGCTATTATTTTTTGTATGAAGGGTTTTCAGGCGACAAAAAAATTGGTGTATCTCATGGTTTGCGCAGAAGTACTCGGGTGACCGTGCAGGAATTTTTCAGTATATCATGGTTTGGGGAGCGTGACCGCGTAGAATAGGGAATAATGAAATTGATTACGCAAAGGCTAATTAAGACAATGGATGATATGCGCATAACGCTTGTTAAATGCTTGGGTAAGGACTAAGGACAAAATGAGTTTCTCTCTCTGTTTGTGTAATGTGCAAATTAATAGTGAAAATGAGGTACTATATTCCATACAATTAATAATAATATTACTCAATTACTTTCTTTCGTGGGACACAAGAGTATATCGCACTCACTTTGAAAAGATATCACTCGTCGTGGTGACTCGTGAAATATACTCATAGCACGTGCGATATAACCTTGTATCCCACTCAAGGTCATTCAAATGATATACTTTTTGGATGCGCAGAACTCCTTCCTAATGGTTTCATCTATGCCAGCAGTGTTAAGTTGTCCATTAGAATGCATATGTAAATTTTGATATATTCTCGAACGGGTAAATAATTTATTTACCCATGATTACTATATCTTCTGTTTCATTTAGTTTAACTGCACATAGCAATGGTGCTTGTGCTTCATTGGCAAGTTTATAAGTTACATATTTTTTTATGTTAGACAATCATTTGCCCTATGTTGATGCAAATGTTAATTCAATTTCAATTATATCCTGGGATAATGTCACCTGTTGAAAATCTTGAGAATATGTTCAAGCGATAGTTTATAGTGACGAGGATGACGTCACCAACTGCCACCATTGGCACTCCATAGAAATCATACGTCATCGCGGTGCCGTCATTAAATGATCCACCGTGTATCCATACCATCACAGAAGCATTGGACGGCTGATACAAAACATAGGGGTCGAAACAAATGTAAAATTAAAGGAAAGAAAAAGATATTGGTAGGCTGCAGTCTTGGTTCAAAAAGATGTTTTATAAATGGCAAGGATACAAGATTATTTTGTATTCTTCAGTTTTGTGGCAGATCGTCAACAATGTTAAAAATGTTCAGGTTTCTAGAATACGAGAGTGTATGGCCAGCGATTTTCATCGGATAAATGACATTCTATAAATTTTGTTAATCATTTTGATTTTACTATAATAATATTCATTTTCATTTTTTCTCGAAAATCCGGATTTCTTTATTTGCATATCTTTAGTACCTCTTCATTCAATGAAACATTTTGTTTAGATCGACCCTTGCAGAATAATTGTACAAAAAAACAATTCACACAAAAATAATGAATGAATCTATGTACCGTCGGATTTGGAGCATAAACATTGAGGTAAAGGCAATCCTCACTGGGCGCTGGGTAATATGCAGGGGTACCCTGAAAACACGACGATTGGAAGGACGTGGCATTCCATACTCCTGACCAATCTTCCTTGGTACGTGGTGCCTCGAAGCGCTGGGGTGGCTCAGCAAATGGAATTCCCTGTGCAGAGAAGTAAAGACATCCAGTGATGGTTAAATGATTAGTTTGGTCTACTTCGAATAGCCTCTCCTTACTAAGTTAATAGCGGTACGTTTGTAGGCCTATTTGTATCCCATCCCATTCCATTTTACTGTCTGTTTTTCATTAAGAAAGCAATTTATTTATCTAAGTGCTATTCATATAAGCATTTACATTGTGTTTAATATCATGAAATAAGTGATTACATCTAATTATTCTTGTAGGCTCTCAACAAGCAATTTATCTTTACTTTAAGCTGTATTTTATCTAATTAAAGAACTTTGTCCTAACATATATAATTGTGTGTCTATGGCTTAGGCAGCAATCTTCATATTGTATAGTTATCACCAAATGAAGAAAAGAGATTGCTTTGCTGGAAAAAGTAGGAAGTTCCCTTCAGCATACCTATATATTAAATAAAATAACAAACTCAGGGTTTTCCTCCACATAAAGCTATAACAAGAAACTGGGCCAAAAAGAAAGGTCAGGGGAACATTTTTGCGTAATCACATGTAATTTGTAAACAATTGGGGCAAAATGCTTTATCGCATTACCCTCAGTGAAATAATTACGAAATTTCTTTGGTTTTATCAAAACTAAGTAAGCGTTAAATTCACTTTGATTCCATAATATATGGGTTGTAGAGTATTCAATTCATTAAAAGTACTTCCTGATATTCATATAACATGTTCCATGTACTACACCTCGTTGGCCTATTCAACCTGTCATAGTAGAGGACATCTTATTCTTAAAGGGTGTCCGTATTTATAGGTTTCAAATGTGGGACGTATACTCGATTGTCATAAGGTAATAGCAAACAAATTATATTTTGAGTAATAACACAGGTCAAAGTTTGTGTCTACCGTAGCGTAATAAATCAGCAATACAGAGATTATTTGCTGAGAAGCTGGCTATCAAATATGTACAATGAACATATTAAAGCTACCAGGCACATCCCAACGTTTATAACTAATACAGGATTTTTTTTGTTATGTTAACGTTAGAAAGATATTTACTTCTATGCTGATGTACACTATTTATATCTTAGGTACTTTAATTCATATAATGATCATATGAGTTGACATAGTTCAAATGAGAGATATCATACTTACCAGAAACAAATCGATTTGTTTCGAAACATTAATGAATTTGTTTTCCTGAAAAGTCACTGTTTTCCCGACCAGCATTCCTTGACGTACCGTTACCATAGGATCATCACCTTGTATCATAAATACCTCACAGATGATCACAAGGAACACCGCACTTTGAAAGTTTCGCAAGGATGCCATTGTGCTGAAATGATAGTCACGGTCAGGCTTTCAGTGTAAGACAAGCTTGGAAGGTTGTTCTGTGTTTACTTAGCATCTAGATGCACATTTGATGATATGTAGGTGAGAAGTCATCTATAGAAATCCATTGGGTATTGGGATTCTTATTTGTCAGTGGCGTAGCCAGATTTTTTTTACAGGACGGCATAGGAAAAGCAAGTTACGTGTTAAATTAATCGCTTATTCTGTGAGAGCGTATCGTCCGAGCGAAAATATACATTTTGAGTTTCAAACAATTTCAAACATTACACAGTTTATTCAGTTTTACTCATTATAAAATTGTATTATCTTTTTCAAAACTTGTGTGTGTGTGGGGGGGGAGGGGGGGGGGGCACGCACAAGCTCACCCCCCCCCCCTCCCCCACACCGCTGACTACGCTGATGTTATTTGGTCCCGCCCCTTCTTGCGGGTTTGTCTGTCATCACACCAACCACAAAATGTCTCCCTCTTTTTTCCATGGCATGAGATTAGTGTATATGACAATTTTGTTTGTTTAAAAAAATTTGGTTGTCAGTATTAGAGCCTAAACCCATGTCGATGGGTGACTATAGAAAGAAATACGTGAAAATATCTTACATGCAAAGAAATTTGTTTTAAATGGGGCATCTGGACTTACACATAATAAGACCAGTGAAGTCTTGAAAGAGTATAATTTGCTAACATTGCTAACGAATGATCGATTCGTTACCATAAGCGTAATTTCCTTGCTAATATTATTTATATTTAATTATTTTGCTCTGAAATTTTTTTTGTCTAAACCTTTCTTTTCACTATTATCTGTCCGTTTGCTGTTGTAGTTGTTGTTGCGTTGTTTTATTTTGCTTTGATCTTTTTGAGCCATTGTTCAAAATTAAAAAGATATAATAATGAAACAGAAACTTCATGATTCTGAAAAGTTTCCCTTTATTACCATAAAAAATGTGCCAAACAAAACAACAAAAAATAACATAACACAACTATTATGTAAGACATAATTTGAGGCACCTTCCTCCCATATTTAGAATAATTATTTCTTTATGATTTTAAAGTAAATCTACATATTAATCTATATTTATAGTACACACATCTACCACCTTTTTCCGATTGATTTTGCATAATGCATTACAAAGAAGATTACAAAATACTAAGTTGATACCCGACAAAAATCTGAAACGTCAAAAACCATTGGTCCTCCACATTAATATGTATTGTAGAAGTGCTGTGGTCTAGTGGATAAGTCTGTACTGTAGATCACGAGGTAGGGTTTCGAATCCCAGCCCTCCTTTGAAAAGACATTAATCTGCATTTGCCACTCTCCACCCAGGTGTAAATGGGTACCTGATATGCCTGAACGAGAGTTCCTTTGGCGGCTCGGCTATAACCGGGTTAATAATGTCAAAGTACCACGAGTGTCACAGCGTGACGGATATGGGCGCTATATAGAGGCTATTAACAGCTGATATCTAGAAAATGATCGAGTGACATAAGTAGTGAAATTCAAATACAGTATAAATATAATATATTTTCACTGATTATATTCATTATAATGTGGGGAAAAAGTATCATAATAAAAGTCTATTACCGACGAAGAATATAGATGGAGGTCATGACACAAACATTAACATTGGTTGGGTATTGTTAGAATGTCTATGAACATCCATTTTTGTAAGAAGCAAAGCTCTTTTTCCACTTTTGCAACTCCGCCATCCAGCTTGAGTATCCATCTCGCCACTCTCTCTGGGAGTCCTCGATTGATTCTGGTCAAATGAATATAACACAAAAATATATATGCAGTAATAGAAGGAATTATTATTTGAAGATTTTTTTTGTTTCCCAATGTGTTAAATTCCATGTGATATGTTGTAGATGCATTTGTCCTCTTTTGTGCGATGTATACGATTAATTTCCATATTAACTCTCCTTTACCAACCTTAACATATGCATTGATAACAAACACTTTCATCTAAATGTTCCGTTCTAGGTCGTAATACATTGTTTAAAACAGAAATTAATTTGGGAGAAGACAATACCGGGGCTTCCGACAAAGGCTAATTATCTGTCTCAGCGTCGAACCAGGGATCTTCTAGTCATGTTTTCGTCCATAGAATGATCGAAGTGTGCACAAATGCAAGTGAGAGTTAATGTCATTATGTCTAACCAGAGACATGCCATGGTCTAACTTACGAGTTGCAAACTGAAGCTGGGGAAAATAGTCGTTCCAGAAGTGGCATTCTCTCGCCCTGTCAGACCTTCCCTCTCCCAACTCAACATCTAGTACCTTGTGACGCAGCTCAGGTATGGTAAACTCGGGCCATCCGTACACCCCTTCACTAGGTGCTACACTTTTATCCGTCTTACTTGGGTCTCTAGATGATGAATAATAAAAAGAGTGAAGTGGTACAATGTCCGGGGGTATTCGTTTTTCCGAGCATCGTGATTCCGAAACACAAATTTCCAATAACAGGCGTTCATAATTTCGAACATTTGATGCATTTCTCCAAAGGTTCGATAATCCGCAGGTTTGTAATTCCGAAAATGAAATATGGTTCATTGTTCCGAAGGTTCGTAATTCCGAAAATGCAATAGAGCCCTACATAACTTTTCGGAATTACCTACGTTCGGAAATGTGAACCCTTTTATCATTTTTGGAGTCATGAACCCTATTTCATTTTCGGAATTACGCACCCTACTTTTATTTTTGGAATTACGAACCCTTTTTCATTTTTCGGATTAATGAACCCTTTTTCATTTTCCGAATAATAAATCTTCGGAATTATGAACCTTCAGAAAAACGACATGTAACCCCTTGTCAAACTTATTAGGAGGAATATCTGAAATATTACTTCAACACGATCGCAAACACCTTAAAACAATCAAAGCCATTTCATATAGCTTTGTCCATCATTCCGAAATGACTTTCTATGAGATATACCACACCGTACTGAAATAGAAATTACGTTAATTTTTCAAAAGTCTTTGCGAGCGTGATTTTCCTGTAAATGCACATTGGCATTTGTGCTGTTGTTGATGGATGGATGACAAGATATTCTACCTTCCTTTATGTTACACTTTTATACACACAATGATAATTATGCTGAACATCATAAGGACAAGGGTAATATTGAAAAATGAAGTTGTCTGAATACCCGGTCTTTGCAAAGCTGGTCCAAAATTGCATCATGTCGACTGAGAGGATATGCTCTCCGTCTGTCACGTTTTGGCCATGGACGTTGTCAAGCTGGTCAATGAAAGGCACTCCCCAGACATACGTCAGATCCTCAGCATGCCCTGCGCCCAGCCAAGGAGTTAAAGGTAGAACACCAACCACGTGAAAGTAGCTCCTGGAGAAGATTCCAGAGCAATAAGGAGAACCATAGGGGAAAACCTTTATATTTTATATAATAGGCCAAACCAAGAGGCTGGGACATGTCAAAAAAGTATAAACGCTTTCGCGAAAAAGATTTTTTTTTCAAGGACGAACAACATTATTTTGTTAAAACGTAATCAGAAGTGCTGTTTGAAAAAGCTTATGAATATAGGACGGAGGGCTAGACTGGTATAATTTTGAAAAGGAAACTTCCTTCATGATGGCACAAAATACCGTAATGTCTCTCTGGAATGTGAAAAATCACATGTAGATTGTGGCAGTTTGCGTCATGTCTCATTTCCTTAAATAACAAGTAAATATAGGGTGCAGGTTTTATGTACCTGGACGTTTTCGCGTTTAATCCAATACCCTACTATGTTTTAGAACATTAAAAAATTAACAAATGCTACACAATTAGGTGTGACAAAAGGCGAGTTTAATTTCCCAAGATTTGGTGTTATGTTTCTGGCTTTTGAAAGTGTATTATTTATTTGAATATCTTAATCATCTCTGATGTCATAAACTAGGGGATTCACAAACCGTGACCAAGAAAGTACACGCTTTCTTCCAATCAACGGATCTGACCGAACAGCAAGATATTTAGTAAAAAAGTTGGACAATGAACGCACGCTTATTAGAAAAACATGTACATGATGTATGTGAATACGTGTCATAAAGTGATTATCAAAATTCATCCCGAAAGTATTCTTCTCCGAAAAGCATATGAACCTACGTTGTTGTCACTGGGTACTTGAACACGTATTTATATATGGTATCGCCTGCAGAGACATGGGCCCTCAAGATAACATCCATAGGGCACTTAATAGAGATGTCTCCTACAGCATCAACAGCAGACTGGAAGAAATCAGCGTTGGGATCATCTGCAATGGTCCAGTCGGTGTATTCATGTAGTACAGCATCTAACAGAATGTCCGCACTGTCATTAGGTAGAACATTTTCATCCGTAAGCTCACTCCCGAGGTACTCCTCCAGTCCGGATTGGTCTATTGGTGGAGGGCTTTCACTGTAAGCATACGGCCAGAAGTACTTCACCCAAAAGTCATATGTACCTTCATCCTCTGTGAAACCGGCTAGTATTGGTGCTCTCTTGAAGTCCCCCCTGGCATAGAGATTTTGTGGTGTATCTTCCAAGAACACTCCATCGAATATAACCGGGTAGGAACCATCGTATACCTGTATTCAATTTAAAGAAGAATGAAACTCAACATACATTAGCTGATAATCATGGGGAAAATTGTCAGCCTGTTCAAAATATCTTGAAAATACTCTGATTTGATTACTCAGTAAGGAGAACAGTCTCTCTAAAGTTTGCAGATTTCTTGCAGATATTATCCCATGGAGGCTGCCATTTTGAAGAAATTGTGATGTCATTGCGGTACATGTCCATTTACCTGTACACAACGGATAAACTGTTGCATAATGAATAGCTATTGTACAACTAAAGCCACCCATGCAAAATGGCAGCCATCTTGGTACCCCCATTGTCTCGCACAGGTGATATCTAAGAGCAGTTGTAGATCTTTGTCACTTCTTTGAAGAATTGACAAACCTTTGTCAGACCAAGCAACTTACAAGTGCATGCCAAATCCTGCTTAACAAAAGAAACAGCTGAACCAAATATCTTGACACAAATAGGTTATATGACAGGATAAAAGTATCTTCATTTGAATGTACATGGACTACACAAATGGTTTATTATGAGAAAATCCAGTGTCATGCATTCCACAGCTGATCAGGAGTGTCACTGTAGCTAGTGTATAGGTCAGTGGGTATCTCACAAATAGAACTGCTCTGACATTACTTTGTAAAGAAAATGGCAGCCCCCATGGGATAATGTCAAGCAAGGAAACTGCAACTTTTGGAGACACTGTTCTCCTTCTTAAATAATCAAATAGAAGTAATTTCAAGATATTTGTAATAGGCTGACAATTATCTACATGATTATAGGCTAATGTTTGTTGCCTTTTATTCCCCTTTAAATCCATTTTAAATACCATATGATAAAGTTATCTACTAGTTTACTTAACAGCCCCCTCAGTCTTGGATATAAGAGAAAATCTAAACTTACTTGGGCAAACGCGACTTGAAGTTGAGTTAACTTTATTACAAACATATTAAAATTGTCAATTTGCAGGCAACCTTTTTTCAGGGATATGACCTAATGCTACGTTTTATAAACCCTTATTTGTACTTGAATATAGATGCAACGTAAATGTAAGGTATTTTAATAACGAAAATGTTAGAATCGTTCATTATATTAACTTTTTAATCAATCTATTGCTTCATGCTATTCTGTATAATATTTGTAATAAAAAGATTAATAAATCTTTGTTCAAACTTCATTATCACATTTGTGAATAGGTTACCTGATCTGCCACCACCCAGAGTTCATTCGGGTCCACTGCCTGCAAGCACTCCACTAGATCTGAGTGTGGTGTCAAGTCACAGCTAAATGCTTGCCCTATCTTATTAGCATTCTCTAGATCTTTGTCAGGATTATCTTCAAAAGCCCAACCAGACAAAGCTGCCCCACTCTACAAGAAAGACAAAATGCAAACAAATTACGAGATACACACTTTCCCAAGTAAATTATATGTTTGTCAGGATATTTGCATTACATAATTTCATGTAAGATCGTTTATTGAGTTTGCTGAAAAAAGAGGAAAAAATCTATTTAATTTTACCCTATTTCTATTGAAGCATATTATGCACATCTGACCTTCAAATTCCATAGAAAATTGTAGTAGCATTACATATAATAGCAGTATTATGCATCAATAGCTCTTCTCAACCATCCAAATTTCATTCTGATCATCTCATGTTATGATATTTAAGGACTCGTGCCCCCCCCCCCCCCCCCCTTCCCCGGACCTGGAGGAGAATCAAGCTTCTGCTGGTTAGCATTGTTATGATTATGTATAAAGACGGTCACCCGGCGATAATTCTTAAATACATACCTGCATTATGGCTTGACTGAAAAGATCACGGCTAAGTTTTGACAAAAGATGAAAATTAACACTTGCTGAGCCTGCGCTCTCTCCGAATATTGTTATTTTGTTTGGGTCACCGCCAAATGCTATTAAAGAACAACAGCAAAATCATGAAAAACATCATTGCACTACTCTCGACATCATAAAAAGCATGTTTAAAGACTAAAATAGCAAAATAGATTTCAACAATCTACATTAATTGACAATTAAGTAATAATGGTAAGATATAATCTTTAACTGATAATACAGTATCAACATATCTGGGTTAAAAGTGACAATTCTGAATACATATCTAATATCGAATTGAAGTTTGCATATTGTAAAGCAGAGTAATTTCATATTGTTTTGGTGTGAATTTTTATAATAATGTATTCAAAACTATTTTCAAAATAGTTCTTTGAAGTTTTTTAAAAGGGTCTCTCTCTCTCTCTCTCTCTCTCTCGCTCTCTCACTCTCCATCTCTCCTAACAACTGAAGATCTTTGTATATCAGATATTAAGAACAGTTTGCTAGACACTATTTAATGTAGCTGTTATTTCTTTTCAGTTATAATTGCGTAGATTGTTTTCTTCTTAATTCAAAATTTTACTTTTACGGACGTCTTAAAGATGGTGCTGAGCATTAATCATGAAAGTTTTGGTAAAGAAAATGGAGTAAATATTTAATTCCGTAGTGAATATTAACAACAGTGCATTCTAAGGATTGAGACTACTGAGAATTCAGTTGATATTACCTTCAATATTGGATTTAACCCACTTTAAAGCAGCAACTTGATCCAACATCCCAATATTTCCTGGAGCCGCATCATTTTCTGCAAAATTACATATGACCATTATATGCAATGTTATTGATTAAAACCAAAGTGAAGGAATGTTTCAGTTGCACTTTTAATTTCGCTGTAACTATGTCTTGATCTTATCAAACGATTTGATTTCATTTAAAAAGAGTTTCCAAATGGTTATGACTAACATAAATAATAATTTCGAACAGGTATACTTTAATTATGAAATATTTCAAAATCTTTATTTTTCTTTTCATCAGTTTGGAGGGTTTAACTTAACCCTTGATTAAAAATTTGCACTATCCCCCCGACCCCCCCCCCCAAAAAAAAAAATAAAATCGTTTGCCTTTTGTGCACGAAAAATATTTCGAAGATATCAAGTTAGTGAGCAGTCATTACATCATTTTATTTCCTCATTTGAAATGGATAAGGAACTGAATTCAACTGTAGACCTTTATTTGATGTGCTATGTTTCAGAGTCCTGGGTTTAACCCTAAAAGGTATTTTGGAGGCTGGAAAAACTGGGGGGGGGGGGGGGCTAAAGGGCCCCCTAAGATCTCGGCTGTTGATTGTCCGATTGCAACCAAATTTGGTATACACATAGTTCATTATGTTTTCTACATGAATGCATAGTCCAATTAATCTTATTATTCTTATTTTTAAAGATATTCTTAATTAATTATACGGCTATGCAAATTTTTTCGAAAATTTTGTGTTTTTAAAAAAATATTTACATGTAGGTGTCCATTATAGTCTAGAAATCCCTGTTCAAGGTTGTTATATGTGAGAAGAAGCTGTTTCATGTTTGAATTGTGTGATACACTTATGCAAATGAGTAATTAATGAATATGCATATTACTAATTAAGTACACGTTATATAGGCAAATGTAATGTTTTGGCACTTTTTATTGCAGATCTCGTCATGGAATGATCCAAAGCAAACTTGAATGACAAAAAAATGATAAACAATCTCTACTTATCTTTACATAGCATTGTTTCATGAAACTAAACAAGAATATATGCATGCATGTCTATCGTTTGCATTATTTCCTTATGTATTTCTTTGTTTTTCATTTCTTATGTATTTCTTTGTTTTTTAAATTAATGTATTTCATTGTTTTATGATCTAGAAGAGTTATTTGTATTCACAAATGACATTCACTAACAAGAATCCAATGAAAATATAGTTTGAAAATAGTATCTGTAATATTCATTCCAGTCCCCATCGACTTTACACACAAGCAAATGCAAAATATCGAATTTTTCTTGACATGCCTTGTGAAAACATGAGTCATGACATAACTCTGTTATCGTACACGCGGGGCATGCAAATTTGTATTAAAGGTTGCGCAAAACTCTAAAGAAAAAAGTCATGAAACAGCAGCGCGAAATCTTTAAGCGTTACAAAATAATCGCAGTTTATGTCGAGGCCCCCCAGTCTTTTTAGGGTTTAAAAAAAAAGCTTGCTCTGAATAACAACGAACACACATCTACGACAAAAATTGTCTCAGCCAAAGAAATTTTAAAAAGTCAGTAGCTTACAACAATGACTGTCAAATATGATTGATGACAAGTTTTAATAAACAGGGCCCCGGAATATCTCACTTGTGGTAAACTTCGAGAATACTCCAAGACGGTAGTTGAGAACTACCACGATGACGTCACCAATAGCAACCAATGGGGCACCGTAAAAATCGTACACCATGGCGGATCCTGAGGAGAACGATCCACCGTGTATGTACACCATCACCGCCGCTCCACTGGGCTAAATAAGCACAATCAGAAACATATAGAGGTAGACGGAAATGAATTTGATATGGTCTTATTTTTTTATAAATCACGAATAATAGATCACAATGAAAAATAGAAGAAGATTTAGATTTTTGGAGGAAAATGAATAGAGAGGGAAAAGAATGACAAAGTAAAGAAATATGAAGATGAGCTTGCTTGTTTTGTGTGAGTGACAAGGTAGTTTACATTTTCACCCAAATATGGTGGATAAGTGTTATCAACTATTTCCTTTATTTCTAATTAATCATCTCTAATATTTGGTGTGCCTATCTTTCCGGCAATTATTACGGCACAATTTCGGGCAGCTTTTCGATGTATTATTGCACCAGCTTTTAAAATATATCGCTCGTCTAAAAAACCTGCAAAACCTGTAGCTCGTGCAATATACAATATTGTAACCCTACTAAATAAACCAATATCTTTTGAATACCTTTGGGCTAGGGGCATACACGTTGAGGTACAGACAATCTTCATCCTGATCAGGAAAGTAGAAAGATGGCGCTTGAAGACAAGCTGGCTTGAAGGCCGTTGTGTTCAACTCACCGGACCAAGGGGATTTCGAAGTTGGATGTTGAAACCGTTTCGGTGGCTCGGCATAGGGTATACCCTGTAAAAACGACATTGTACGATAGGCTTGTCAATGCTATTAGAGAACACGAGTACTCTCAGGGTCGGAACCAGAAGTGGAGCTGAGTCTATGAATGGGAGTTTGCTTGTAATGTTTTTGTTCTCTCTGTTGGAAAAAGAAATCAACTTTTCCACTTTCTGCACAATTTTGTTTTCAGTTGTCGTGTTTATATGCACCCATCCTCCGAACGATTTTGATTTTGGATAGATGGTACAAATTACGAATTGTCATCCTATGGATCGGGAAACTCTATTGCTCATTACTTCATACTTTGTCCTTTTTATCTCAAAAGTTTAATAATTATGTTTATCTCATATTTGCGTCCACTCAGTTCAGCTTGACACAAAGGGGTTTGTTCTCCTCCAGTGGCTTCCTCTTCGTTTATCAAATGTTTGCAAACTTTTGATCCTGTCATTCTTACCTATTCTAAAAACAACAAAACGTTCCGACATCAACAAATTAATTCAGTTTACATTTTTACATTTTTATGCCTAATATTCTATGCGATCGAGGGGGAGTGCATATCTCATATATGTTGTCTCTTTACAATCCAGGATCACGTTTTAACTGGGAATGTAAGATCATCTAAAGACTTTTAACGACGCTTTTATTGTACCTCCGTCGTTTTATAATATTATAACCCAGAGTGCGTGATTTTTGTGTTAAAACTCTTTACAGTTATAAATTAATACGGCGTTGTATGCATGCGTTCATAAAACCGTGTGTTTTCTTTTATGTTTTCCCATTTCCTTTCTTTCTTTCTTTCTTTCCAATCTACTTTCCTTTATTTTAGTCTTATTTCTTTATGTTTGCTTGTTGTTTTTGTTGGTAACCTCTAGAGTTGTCGTAGATTTCAATAAAGGCTTTAACGCAACCAATAAACTATGAATATGATGCACATAAAATTAAAGAAAGGATATTACTCGGCAATGTCATTTCATGATGTGTATTTCTATACATTTCGGGTATAAGATAGTCCTGCTATCCGAACTGATACAAACGGTTGATATATAATCCAGCTAGTTATATAGTTGTCTGTTTCTAGCTGATGTACCCTGTCGGAAAGAACACAGCGTCCCACAGTGTCAAACACAGTGTGAAATTATTTTCACACAGTTAAAATCGAGCGTTTTAACATTGTGAATCACATCTTCACATTGTGAGCAAGTAAATTCAAACTGTGAAATCGAACATCACTATGTGAACACTCTGTGGTAAGCCACACTATGGAGGTGTCCACAGTGTGAAATCATCTTCACACTGTTAAATTCGAGCGTTTTAACATTGTGAATCACATCTTGACAGAGTCGACTATGTGAACACACTGTGAACACACTGTGGGACAATGTGTTCTTTCAAGCAGGATATACGTACTAGAATTGTCATATTGTTAGTAAAGTTCACATTAGTCAAAATGAATTTAGACTTTCACTTTGCTTTTGCTTTTTTCATATGCCTTCACCTATGCATATGAAAGCATATTCTAATGACAGCCAAACTAGAATGCAACTCAAAGGCCTACGTACCCTCGTTCGTGCCACCAACTTCCTTACTTGTGACCATTATTGCTGCATTTCATAAATATTTGTTTTAGTTAATATCTTACCTGGAAAATGTCGACATCTTTCGTGATGTTTATGAATTCATTCTCACTAAATTCCACCGTTTTCCCGACAATTGTCCCTTCGTAGACAGTCCTTCTTGGATACTGCGCCTTTACATGCGAAAAGGACGCAAGTATAAAGAATACTTCAAAAAGTGTAGACGCTTGTAGCTTCATGTTATTGACGTTGAATTACAGGCAAAAATATCAAGTCCGCCTTTCTTTGGCCTGTATGATACAGCAAATATAGGTCAAAACCAAAGGTCTGTGTATAGGGCTTATACAATTTCGGTCTGACTGCAATGGCCGTAAAAATACAATATCTCTCCTTATAAGAACACATTGAACCGTAAAAATATTAATTTGTGTAAATACACCGACTTATATTGTTGGACCTTGTTGTGCATATACTGCCTACAACGTTCTGACTTCACTTGTGCAAATTCAACAAAAAGCTCAACCCATCTCCTTTGTCCTCACTCCCCCACCTCTATCCTCTCTGCCATTTATCGCTCTCTCTCTCTCTCTCTCTGTTCTCTTCTCTCTTCCTGTACCTCTTTGCTCGTGTCTCACACATGTCCCCTTTCTCTCTCCATCCTCTCTCTCTCTCTCTCTCTCCCTCTCCCTCCTTTTCTCGTCTTCCTCACTCCCTCTCCCTGTCTTGTTTACAAAACGCTAAGACAAACATCGTATTTTAATGTGTAGAGTTTAATGTTTCGCATTTTGACTACTAACAAAAGTATATTTTCTATTTTGAAGAAAGTAGGAAAGAGTTGCAAAATAATTTTTATTCGTTTAAGTTTGATTCGTGCCCATGCTATATCAATGACCGTCAACAGAACCACCTATGCCGGCTTGAATTTGGTTCGGTGTAAAAATGCCAGAGGTAAAAATGCCAGTGGTAAAAATGCCAGAGGAAAAAATGCCAGAGGTATGAATTTAGTATCGTTACAAAATCTTCTAAGTACGATGTGACACCCCCGTTCACTCTAAAACTCCAGTCACACCGATACAGCCGACACCAAACCGGCAACAGACGGATTAAAAATTACATTACAGCAAATGCCCAAGAAGCAGTCAGGTTGGAGTATGTTTCGCAGTGTGACTGAGGTATAACCTGATCGATCATGGCTTCGACTATGCCAGTGCTTGGATCTCGTTAATTTCCTTGTTTGCCTTTCTGTCACGTATGTATTCGTATTTAATCTTCCGTCATCTCATTCTCATATGTTTACGTTATTGTTTCTTTTTTTTTTTCGTAATAATCAAGACTATCCCATTTATACCAAGTCAACAAGACCTCAAAATGTCGCAGAAAACAAAATAATGCAAAAATGATAATAAAATATAAAGTGAAGACGTATAACAAATGTCTACTTCGATCATTTTTATCACACTACTACGACTGTCTACATCGTGTTATGTAGGTTGACGTTCATGACCTCATAACATTTTTAATTAAAGTAATTTAGATAATAATGGAGAGAAACGATAATCAACACAATCAATCCTTAATATCATTAAACTTCTCTTTGAGTCTTGACTAATAAATACTAAATTATTGGCGAGATAATCTAGGCCGATGATATTATGTTCCAATTATGATCCCTTTGTCTTACAGCTAAAATGGTGGACACTTAAAATAAAAAATTCAACCAAAAAATAGAGTTCTGATATTTAGCAACATCTTGAATGAATGACAAATTTAGATGTTCTAAGAAAAGTCAACGTAATTTTTATTGGTAATATTTCTAGTGGTAATTACTATTTTGTGATTAGAATAAGTTTGACAGATCTGGTGTCTGCCTTGGCAATACGCTATTTTCAATTTAACTGTTCATGGCAACACTCAGAAAAGTTTGACCCCCTCCACCCCCCAACCCCCAACCCCCCCCCCCCCCCTAGAGTTTGATGATTTTTTTTCCATACGGGAATATGATGCAATTTCGGATAATTTAGCTATTATAAAATGATTGCTAAAAAAAATTGCCAATCGCAAGAGGCATGTCAATTAGGCCTAATCATAAAACAGGAATATGAAACCCAAGTAAGTTTCCCCATGACGGCGTTCAATATAACTCAAAAGAAAATACGGCATACTTTGCTTTTTGAATCGCGTCAGGTGGGAACTTAGTTGCATGGTGCAGCTTCATTATATTTATCATAAGCCAGTTGCCAGTCAGTCAAGTCTGCTTGCCAATTCTTGAATTCCTTTTGCCAATCGGACAAATCTGTATCCATCGAAGCTGAAACAAAATAGATATTCATTGTATTCTAACCGTTCCAATGCAATAGGAATGGTGTATATTGCTAATTCTAAAATGTATACCGTATGTTTTAACTTCTTAAGTTTATAGAAATCATCACAAAGGCAACTTATACCTCAGGTGGACATCATTGGAGGGACATTTGTTGACAGTCACGCAGTGGAGAATATTCTCCCAATCTTCCCATCCCTTGCGCCGAAGAACTATTATTACTTGGCCGATTAAGGGGGAGCAATACCAACCTGTAACCCTTTCAAAACCCAGTAGGCAAGAAGAAGAAAAATCCCCTTCAAATGTTCAACACAAAAGGCACGGGAAAATATGATAAATGTTTTCCCTTAGCTTTTAGAGATTTATCGTACTTGCAGCCCTCCCCATTTTAGAAATCCTTGATCCATGCACCCCTGGTCATATCAATACTCATCGGTGGAGGGCAAATTGTATCAAAATGGCATACTCTCGAGTGCTAGACAAATGTGTTCCCCTCTTACTACAGAATATCTCGTTTCAATCAGTAGATAATCTGTTGAAGGTGAAGCACTGTAAACCTTGATTGATCAATTATATGCGTAAATGTAAATTAAAGACATACCGATGAATTTCTGAAGCTTCGGGAAATAGTCGTTCCAAAAGCTGCATTGTCTGGCCTTCAATGCCCTCCCCTCCCCAAGAGACGGTGATATTTCCTTGTAGGAGAGATCGGGAATAGTGTAGGTTGGCCAAGTGCCCAGTCCATCACCCTGGTCGGCGCCTGCAGTCGGGTTTCTGATTTAAAGAAAAGAATAGTTACGTTTCATTTATCATACCACGTATCTGAAAATATCTCAACAGGATAAAAGAGCACAAACATATATTGCCGTCATACAAAAAGGATCTACTCTACACTGTTTATTCCCTTTATCAGGGAGAGTTAAGATGGATCGCAAGTCCCCCAATAAGTTGCAAACTTACAGTTTTATAACACTTAGGCCTACGTACAGGGTTACAATTTCAATCTGAAATTGAACTGTGACCAATTCGAATTGATTGCAAGATTTTTTGTAGGGAGGGGTCAAAATCTACTCTCAAATCTCAGATTTGAATGATGACAAAATGTTGTCATTAATTTTGGCTTTAATACCACCCTTTTCTTTTTTTTTTTGTCAGTGTACATGGTGTAGGGCAATAAATGAACAAATGTATCATCATAGATTGACACAATAATGATTATTATAATTCCAAAATAGAGTGCGATACAAGAAAATGGTGGGATGTATCTTAACCAATAGTTTCACCATTGCGGGAATTGCTTTACCCGAATTTTGCAAAGTTTGTCCAGAACCTCATAACCTTCACGGACAACGTCTTCTCTTCGTCTGTCACCGAGTATATTCCTCTATCAGAGAGCTGTTCAATGAAGGGCATTCCAAACACAAACGTAAGATCCTCTCCGTGGCCAGCTCCCAACCATCCTTGCAAAGCTTCGAAAACACTTCTGAAAAAAAAAATAGAAAATGGGAAGATGATAGCTTTGGTAAATACGTAACCACACTATACGCTCATTTCTTCATTCTGTAGCACAACCTTGTGTTCTACAATTGCAATATTAAAATGGATAGTTGTCTTAGGGTTGTTATCGGGGAGGTAATCGTCCTCAGGGTAATTGTCTCAGGAGGTACATTTTTCGGGGGATAGTGTTCTGGAGAAATAGTCCAGGGGATTGTCACCCAAATCATGTACATGCTTTCCAACTATTCAAATCCCTGCCACTATCAAAACAGACATAAGGTGACTGGATTCCTCCATGCCCTATCACAAAGAGTTCGCTTTCATCTTTACCTATTTCCCTCTTGGATTGATTTGTACAGAAGTCTGAGTCTTGCAATAGCTCTGCGTTCCTATTTAAAGGGTCTCCAACCCAAAATCTTGCAACGTGCAGGAGACGCCGGTCCTTCTGCAAACCTCACACACTTTCCGCTTGACAGTTTCTAATTAGGCCCTTTGGTCTTGGCGGTACGGAACCCATATTGATGCACAGTATTCTAATTTGGGTCTTACTAGGGATTTGTAAGCGATCTCCTTTACCTTGCGTGAACAACTATATAGGTATCTTCTCAGAAGACCGAAGACGC
This sequence comes from Heliocidaris erythrogramma, assembly GCA_025617745.1. NCBI lineage: Eukaryota > Metazoa > Echinodermata > Echinoidea > Camarodonta > Echinometridae > Heliocidaris > Heliocidaris erythrogramma. The sequence continues at coordinate 29,850,349 of CM046853.1, forward strand.
CATGTGCTTTCAGAGTGGTTTTATTAATATGTTCTGCCTAACTAGTTTACGGTTTAGTTCGATTCAAAAGTAGGTGTAAGTTTTTATTGCATATAGTACATTTATATGGTTATTAATGCTTAGAACAATTCAAATATATCGTTTGTGAAGCTTGTATTCAGTTTTGTAAGTTATACTACAGTTTAGGCTTACCTAGACGGTTCATGCGTCATGAAATACTTGAACACTGTATCCCCCACACCAGCATGGATCCGAGTAAACTGATCTGAAGGGCAGGCAAAGCCTTGGTCTCCAGCAAATTCTATAAACGACGGCATCATGTTGGCGGAAGCGTTGTCTGCAGTCGTCCAGTCCGTGTATTCTTGACGAATAGCATCAATCAAGATATCATCGGTGACGCCTTATAGATGAGACGGGAGAAAGTATGACAGATTTTGACTCTCAGTAGAACTGGCAAGTCTTTTTAATTTTTTATAAAACAAATCCTATATTACAATTTTTTTCAATAAACTACATCAATGATAGCAAGTATAATGATAGTAATAATCGAAAAAAAAATCGACGATTACACTCTCACCGTACAAAAGCATCATGCCTCTGAAAAACTCGTCCAGACGCGTACTGTTAACTTCTGGTAGAGGTGGATTAGGAGTATCCACGGAAAAGAGAGCTATGAGGAATAGAGTTCCTTCATCTCTGTTGAAACCAGTTAGTATTGGGCACCTCTTGAAGTCCTTCTTATTGTAGAGATTAGCTGGTGTATCTTCAAGGAAATATCCGTCTACAGAAACAGGAGATAGTGCATAAGCCTGTTGACGAAAGTGATAAAAGGTGAAGAGAGATGATGTTATGTCAACAAGCTGAGATGCGTTCGTATATAGGTCCTAACCATTGGCGGCGATCGGGGGAGGGGGGCGTCCCGCAAACAATGTAAAACGTCATTTTTTTGTGGAATCAAAATGGAATTTTTTGAAAGCAGGAGCACCCAAAAGATTACAGAGAATAGAAGTGAGTGGGTAAAGTTATTTATTCAGTGTATTAAACTATGCTTGGCCTTGTTGTAGTGCCAGAATGCATTTATATTTCCATTTTTCGCATCTTTTAATGTAATACTACACGTTCTGCGTCACGATTTCTTCAATCACACAAAAATATAATGGAATAACACTTGCTTACTTTTTTTGGTAAAGGACTGTATACTCACAGGAAAAGAACGGCTGAGAATCTCATCAGCAGTCTTATTTTCCAAACAGGCAATCAAAGCGGAGGATGGCGACGTGTCACATCCCAAGGCCCCTCCCAAAGTCTTGGCGTCTTGGACCTCCATTTCTGGTGGTCTCGGATCAAATGCCCAATTAGGAGATGTAGATCCACTCTAAACAAATTTTGAGTGTAACCACGTGTTTATCGTTTAAATTAATTTCGAAACGTGATTTATACTATAAATAGGAACGATTATGTACAAGGAGGCTGACCATCAATGTTGTTTTTTTTTTTTTTTTTGGGGGGGGGGGGGTGGTTTGAGGGGTTTGGGGTTGGAGGTGTATAAATTTCAAATACAAATTACCTGAATAATGACTTGGTTGAATAAACCTCGACTTAGTTTGGACAGAGTGAGGAATTCGACTGATGCTCCACCAGCACTCTCACCAAACAAGGTAATCCTGTCCCTGTTACCACCAAAAGCTTTTAAATAAAACAAATTAAAAATAATACATGTATACATCATATATATAATTGGTATATTTGTAAAATCTAATGACACGAGAGATCCTGGCTTCAATCCGTGCTCCGTTATTACATTCTTGATAACGTGTTTTACCCAACTTTGTCCCCTCTCGACCCAGGTGTATTAAATGGGTACCCGGCAATGTTGGGGTAATATAGCCAATAGAAAATTAAGTAAGTATGCGAAGTGATTCAGATATTCATAAGTATGGTACCAGATCAACTGATGAAATCTATATTCTCAAGCACCGTAAACTTATTTTTCAACATAATATCCGTTTCACCGGCCCTAAGCTTTGGAGTGATTTACCTGCACCCATGAGAAATTCTGTGTCTCTCTTAAGCCTCTCGTGGAAGCTAAAACAGTGCATGATATCGGATTATAGTTCATGATGCCTTGCTTTATTATTATGCTCGATTACTATCATCCTAACCTGTTTCCAGTATCTTTTTGTAAGAATGCCTGTGAATATTTCGATATTTTACTCTCACCGAATTACCACTGTATTATCCATGCATGCCATACAACTCCATTATGATTATTACTATGTTGCAGTTCTCTTCCTTTCTCTCTAATCCAAGTTCCCTATCCTCTTCTCCCTTCTCTTTGTCTGTCCCTTTTTTTCTTTTCCTGTATTAAATTATATTGTATTTGTGTATTCAGGCGTACCCGCTACAAGCATCTGCTTATTGGGACCGCGCCTTCTTCCTTGTAATTTTGGAAGCTCTTGATTGTACTGATACTACTGTATATGCATGTAAATTGTACTATTTGAACAGATGTTTAATGTTGTCAAAATCAATGGAAGAAAATAAATGTTAATTTGAATTGAATGGCTGCAAGTCAATCGGCTATCTGTCAACACAAAGAAGAATTATATTTAGCAAAAAGAACAAAATTGCTGGAATAGATGAAACTTAAAAATCAACAATACATAAGTTGCAAGAGTAAAAAATACCAAATTTCGTATTCGTTACATGTAAAATATGTATTGTTACGGCGACCCCAATACGAGCCATATGCTTCCTGGGAACCTGTCCTCCTTCCGCCATGTTTTTGTCAATGTAAATTTAATTTTTGCCCATATTTGATTATGATAAAGAGATAAATGTGTTTGAAATCTGACATCTGAATCTGAAAAAATCTGAAATTTAATTATATTATAGGGCCTTCGGAAAGAGAAGTATGACTATTTATGAAGAAAAATGGGTAAATAAGCATAGTACCATAGAGAAAGCCATCCTTATTTGCATGACATTTAAATACATTTTAGTTACAGAAATATTTGTCCAAATGGTAAAAAAATTACGAACACACCATGGCTTAGATTTCTTGTTTTTGCTTCATTTTTACGCTTTGGTGGGATATAGTATACAATATCATCATGACGAAATAACTGTGCTAATTTCAATTCACATGAAACATGTACAAGTAACCAAAACCAGATGTGATATTTTTAAACATTTGGATAATTATTTTTATGTTTTCTTAAGATAATTACACATATTTTGAATATTTTGTTTTTGCTCTATACACATCTAGCTATGATCAGCTCTCTGATATCAGATAAACACCAGGTGACAATATGAAAGATAAAGTAATGAACTCGAATGCTTTGACACCTTGGATATTATCATAAATCCATTGAAGTGCAGCCACTTGATCCAACATTCCCACATTACCAGGTGCCTCCGAATCCTCTGCAAAATTAAAAGGAAAAAAAGAAAAGAAAAGAAAGAGGGCATTTAACACATTTAACCAAAAAAAAAATCATTTCAAAAGCCAATGAATTTTAGTTTCACATGATGTGATAAATTTTGCACAATGACGTGTATTGTTGTGAAATCTGATAACTTTTCGACAAAGGTGTCATACTTTAGATCGAACTGACAAACGGTATCGTTTATTCACATACCAATGTTATTCTCAAGAATAAGCGATGTTTATCATGGATAACAAGACCAAGCAATTGCCCCCTAACAACATTATTTGAGTTTTTTGTACAATGAAGAGTACACACGGGAGCCTAATCATTTAAAGAAATGCTTTTTATTTAGGCTCCCCACATTTTATTTTTTCTTCTTTATTGCCAGTCCGTTCATATGTCTCTCGAAACTTTTTACCTATTTACCGTACATTGTAGGCCTACTTGATTTGAGTTCTTTACCCGTAAGTTTTGAAATTGACAATTAAGCTTTTAAAAAACTTAAAACAATCATTATTATGATACAGAAAACTTACTTGTAGTCAATTTAGCTAGGACGCCTAATCGATAATTTATAGACACAATGATGACATCACCAACAGCAACTAACGGGACTCCATAATAATCGTATTGATTGGCTGTCCCGATGGTGAATCCTCCACCGTGAATCCACACCATGACTGCTGCGTTGGTTGGCTACATAAAGAGAAACCACTGGAATTTATGACACTCTATTTAAAAAAAACTCTTCTGATTTGATATTCATAATATATTTTTACGTTTATACTTCTACAAAGGCCAACATTAACGAAATGAGATTTCTTTTTAAAAAAATGCATGATTTTTTTTGTGTCAAGAATTTCTTTACAAAATTCGACGTGGGCAAATTGATTAAACCAGTGAAGATTGACAAACTGGAGAATTGTGATAACAAAGATTAGAGACCAACAAAAAATGATCTAGTAAACTTTACAGATAGTTTATTCACTGTTAGTCTCGGAGATCTTGGGTCGTGTGAACCGTGGGTTGAAAGGGAAGAGTCCCAACAAAATAAAATTTGCAAGCAGTGCAAACCAATTGCATGACAGTAAGTAATGTAAACTGATGTTAGGCAAAAGTTGTGTCTTAGATGGCCATTATGGACATGTTCAAGATGTTAAAGTCGGTTATGCATGGACAAATTCGAAGTTACATTCCCAAAAAATGATTCATAAAAATATTAAAGTTAAATCACGGATATGGAGTTGTGAGCCCACCTGTAATTAATTTCTCAATCCTTGTTCATATCTCGTATGCCGAAGTTTATGGCTTTTCTGCCTGGAAACGATGTAGTCATTGTCCGAACTTAACATTATAATTAAGCATATATGCAAAAAATAAAACAATAACAACAACAGCATTATTTCAATAATATTCATTTTCAGGTTAAAGGTTATCACATCTTGACATAGTGTTACCTTTGGGCTTGGAGAATATACATTGAGATAGAGACAATCCTCAGACATTGGTCCTACTGATGGAAACTGTGGATTCTCCAATGCCATGCATGCTTCCTTGAACTCCGTAACACGTAGAGGTTCATCCCATTGCTGTTTGGTAGTCGGTGGTTTGAAGCGTCGAGGTGGCTCCGCAAAAGGTACTCCCTATCATGGAGAAACGATGTTTGTTCGTTTGATTTGATCATTTATTACCAAAAATCATGTCGCAATGCACAGATACGGCAAATCCATATACAATATAGACATAATTTTGCAAAAGAAAGAGGTGACCCATGCCATGACAGCATAATATAGGTACTTTACTTGACCTTCGTGTGAAGATTCGATGTCAAAGGCCATGAAAATCATTACAGCCTGTTTTCCCACATTTGCGCTGGTTTTGATGAACAAGGACAATGCCATTCCTTTTTTGGGCCCTCAAGAATAATAGAGTTTAACCACTGACTAGGTTACCCTGGGTAAAGAAGACAAATAAATAAATAAATAAATTATTTTAAAAATTCTTTTTGCTCTTCATAGGAATGGCATTTTATCATTTTCGCCCATATAATACTTTCAAGACCTTTCATAGACACCTAAAGGTTGACTCTTTTATTTTTATCAAGTACACAGTAAGTAGAATAGCCTGAAAGTAAATTCCAAAGTCTATATTTTTCATATCAAATATAACAATAAAGGTCGTGATTATGAGCGTTTTGTCAAGTATGGATATCGACTCATTGTTGACTATGGAAAGTGAGCAGTGAGTTTGCAGTTTTCGTGTATGACAAGTTAGAAAGTAAATATTTGTAGATCGAGTTCAAAGAATAGAACCACGTAGGCCTACAAGGCAAATGCCTTCAGGATGACTGAGCTCTCGGTTGAAATTTCTTTATTTCCAAACGTTATCATGCAAAATTATAAATTATCATTCTTCGATGTAATATCATTCAGATGTACTACTTAAAATTTTCAAGTAAAATTGTAAGGTTGACAAGTGCATTTAACTATACTTTTGACAGTTTCATGCAAAAATAATTACACTTAAGCATGCACATGTCTCTTTCTCCTTATTCTGCAGATATGCGCAGAAGAAATGTATATATATATATATAATTATATATATATCCATTTTGAATAGAAAGTCCACGTGTTGGAGTAATATCAAAGAAAAAGACCAGTAGACATTTCATGCTTTTTTCTCCAACTATTTTATTTTCTCACGAATTTTCGACGATTCTCTCACCGTCTTTGTCAAGTGAATAATGACAAAATTTCAAAAACTTATCTCTTGTAAAAGAAATCCATCACCATATTACTAGCAAACATGTCCTCCCCGATGAAATAGATACATCCTTCATTAACAGGCGAAAAAGGGTTAATTTCTCTATATCATTGTGTATAAAACATAATTATATAGTTGTTCAAAATGGATTACAAAATTTCGAAAACTTATCAATGTAGCGTTTCCTGTCTTGGAAACGCTACATTGATAAGTTTTCGAAATTTTGTAATCCATATTTCTTTTGTCGAGTCTTACTTATTCTCTTTTCAATTTCTCTTTTGAATACATGTCTTAAATTGAAATATCTTCTGTCTGCTCCAGTTCTATTTCGTTCAATAATCATATTATTCATTGATAATAGTAAAAAGAAAAAAAAAACTATTCACTCTTTTTCCCGAATCACGATACAATTTTAGGCTACTTATACATGGTAGCAATATCAATCAGTAAACGGAACATAGATTCCAATCAATACCCCCCCCCCCCCCAAAAAAAAAAGTAGAAAAAGAATAAGAAGAAGAAGAAGAAGAAGAAGAAATAGAAGAAGAAAACAAAATGATAAAGAATACAATTCGTGTAAATCTTTGTATTACGGTTGTTTATATAACTTAAACTATTTATATTTTCTGATTAAAGCTGAATCCGTGCTTGTCAGTTATCTTATCAAAAAAATGAAAAAAACGTGATTGAAGGCTTCTGTTATACATCTCGACATTAAACTTATTATACAACTTTTCATGTCCTTCATTTAAAAACTCGTTTGTAATTTTTAATCGTGAAAACTACACACAAGCCATAAATAAGAAGGCAAACTTACCAGATAAATGTCAATTTCTTTATCAACACCAATAAAGTTCTCCTCAGTAAAACGAACAGTTTTGCCTATGAGCATGCCTTGGGCTACAGTTACGTTTGGGTCTGCAACTAAAACTTCGGGCATCAAAGCAACTGACAGAAGGCTGAGGAGGATGAAGAAACCCATTTTACAAAATAGGATTCCTTATAAATATCCAGTGTAGTTTGATACAATCATATGAGGTAAAATGTCTCAGTCACTGAAATATATAGCATATAGGGGTATGTCTTACTTCAGGTACAAAGAAGCGTTGAACGTTCTAGCGTTCTTGTATAACTGTACGCTTATTGGTTCTTTCATCATTTTCTGAGTCTTTTCTCTTTAGGCCTATGGGTAAAGGTCAGTTCATACTTTCCAACAATAATATTGGTTTATTTATCCATCCCCTAATAAGAATTTCGAGCACGTCTCAAAGGTGGTAGTTGCTTGTATTTAAAGAGTAGTTGTCCGGAGGTACTTGCCCATAAACACATGTTCGAAATTTTGCACATAGTTCGTTATCTCAAGTGAAATCTGGATACATTTGAGTGAAATTCAAAATGTTATGACACAAAGTCATATAGATGGTAGTGTAGATCGTGCTCTAGAAATAGAATATCATATAAAACGTCCACCTGACGATGTCTGTTTTATGTGTTTGAAATAGAAAATTGGAGGTTTTCGATTCTTCATCGATCAGACGCAAATTGGCAACTATACGATTTCCTTTTCGAACAACTATATAATTATGTTTTATACACAATTATATAGAGAAATTAACCTTTTTTCGCCTGTTAATGAAGGATATATCTATTTCATCGGGGAGGACATGTTTGCTAGTAATATGGTGATGGATTTCTTTTACAAGAGAAAAATGGAAAGTTTATAAAAAGATTAATTTATAAACGTAAATGAGAGTAGCTTGAATTCACAACCCCTATGCCATCTAACAGATCCCCTTCCTCGATCTACTGTACTTGTTCAGAGTAAAATTTGTGAACAAAAATGTTTTTGATTCAGATTATTTTCGATTTTCAGGAAATGTTTTTTTTTGTTATTCTTTATATCCAAAACTCCCTTCTTCGTTCTTTCTATCCTATTTCTTCCCTTTAAACGCCATGAGCGCCCAGCATAGGTGAATACCGGCGCTATAAAAGAAGCCATAATCATCACAATCATAATCATCATCATCATCTTTGAACCTCTTCTATTATTCTCCTTTGTTCATTTTATTTTCCTGTCAATCTGATAACTCTTATTCTTTTTCTCTCTCCCTACCTCCCCCTTCCCCGCTTTCTCTCCATATCCCTCTTTCTCTCTCGCCTGTATGCCTCTCTTTCACACTCGCAACACACCGCACAACCGTTGTGTTAAGAAACGTATAAACAACCCTTATTGCTCATTTCAAAGTACAATACAGTCATCATTACCCAAATAGCATATGCATACACTGTATTTCAGACTTACATCAATTCGTTCTTCTTTATTTGTTTACTAAAGCACATTAAATGAGGTTTAAACAAAAAAATTGGCTGGTTTATGCCCCAATTTAGCTTTAAATTACAAGGTTACGATCATTTTTTTTTAAAGACATAGCCTTTCAAAAGTTACAAACATGGCAAAGAGAGCGTTGAATAGCATCATTGTAGCCTGAACATTTCGTGGGAAGCTCTCATGTTGTTCTGAAATAATGAACTCACATCTTCATATGCCACATGAACAGGGAAACGAATATAAAGTAGTGTGTATAGATGGGGGATATCCATGTATAGACCGCTTCTGTAATGTATACAACTTTATGCACATATATTCTCTGAGCACCTAGTGACGAGCTATTCCATGAACCTGCTATTTATAAATGAACCTCAATGCTTGGAATCCAGTTTGCATACATTATTTGTAGCTATGTCCGGCAAGCTTTCAGGATGTCAAGAACAACCTTTGATTGAAATGTATGCATACAATTTGCATACATTACCGAAGCGGTCTATTGCATGTAATCCCATATTCTGGAACCCATACCGATTTGAATATGCAATACCTCTATCTTATTACTATAGACTTAGCATTAGAAAAATAATTAGACTGCCTGTTTATCAGAAAGGGGAAAGGATCATGAAGTAAATGATATACAAATATATACATGTATATATTGTCATGGGAGGGTTGGGTGGAAAAAAATATGGTTCCCTTGGTGACGTGAACCACGAGGGTACCATAGTTTAACCAGAGACTTGAATTTAGCCAGTATGTATTTTGTTTATAACCGTCATCTTGAACTAAAGCCTAAAATCACGCTTCTCATCTTCTCATGATCATCTGCACCGTAGACCTATAGCAGACCGCACACTTTCGTACACAGTTTTGAAGAAGGGCTTTGAATTTGCGCGGATATCAAACGCGTAATGATGGCATCATCGCGTGCCGGTGCCTAAAACAATAGATACGCGCAAATGAATGTCGTCACGATGTAGTACACACTTTACATGGTGATGTCATGCGCTGTAAATAGTATTACTATAAAAATATAAAATGTCATTTAATATAAAAATTAACTAAATTCACCGAAACTAAACTAGTACCATTCAAACCATCTCTTATCTCATCGAGTTATTTTCCAATGGTAAACTCTAAAACAATGACATATGATTTTACCGATTTTTAGACGATTCAATTGTTAACGTTATAAAGCTTCAATTTACATTTCTATATTACAAGCGTATTCTTCCATACAATTGGATTTTTCTTAAAATATTACATATTTCTCCTTGTATTAGATATCTAGTCGTTAGGGGAAACTCGTTCTGCAATTATTTTGATTTGGACCATACAGTCTCAGTTGCAGTTGGCAGAATCTTTATATTTTTCAAATGCCACCTGCCAGTCGGCTAAATGTGCTTGCCAGCTTGTAAAATCATCTTTCCAATCATCCAGGTCACTATCCGGAGAAGCTGTAAAACGAAGACAAGTAAAATACCTTTTAGTGTCACTGTCGATAAAGTTTGATTCGTGAATAAATAATTGTAATACGTTTAATTATGAATAATCCAGATTAATGCAAGGAGAATAACTGAACATGTTCAACGAGCCAATTCAACTTATTCTCTTCTATTTTCTCAAATAAAAAAATACCCAATCCTCCTATTTCCACCCGCATAACCTTACTAAAATACACATCATGTAGATCATGTATACAGCATGCATGAGTTTACTTGACACAGTACATTTTTTAAAATGTTAGATGAAACCACAAAAGTATACATCTCGCACATATGCACAGTGATTTTAACACCTCTATAACAATTCGTAAGTCGTCTCTCGAAAAAGGAAGGTCTCGCATTGCAAACGAAAACGATATTCATAGATGAGATAGTGTGTTGATTAATTGCATAAATTATGATTCATCACCCTACCAACGAGTTCTTGAAGCTTTGGAAAGTAGTCATTCCAGAAGTGGCATTGCCTGGCCTTGAGAGCCCTCCCCTCTCCAAGAGCAAGAGATATCTCCTTATAATAGAGCTCAGGAATGGTGAAAGCTGGCCAGTAGAACTGCCCCTCACCTGGATCTGCGGCTGTACTAGATTTACTAGGATCTCTGTAAAAGATTAATTTCGTTTGTCGTAACTTTGAAACTGCATACCATAGCATGTTCATTTGCCTCTTATGTTAATTATACCAGTTATTAATCATTCCTGATGTGATGAATATTGTGCATATATATCATTCATATCAATGGGGTGCCGTACATCATCCATGGAAAGTTCCTTATTGGCATGCGTGGTTGGCGAATGGGAGTTCAATAAAGACCAAATACCAATCATAAACATCGACTAAATTTGTCAGTTGTTACACTGTTCGAGTGTCTGTTGAGTGTTTATTATCATGATTATGTGTGGGTAAATAACAGGGAGATCTTTGTTTAACTTTTATTTTTAATTATCTACTTTGCACGTTTGATCTCACCCAGACTTGGCAAAGTTTGTCCAGAATTCCATAGTCCTGGCCGACAAAACCTTCTCTTCGTCAGTCAGCTGGTATACTGCTGTAGCTGACAGCTGTTCGTTGAAAGGTGACCCAAATACGAAGGCAATTTCTTCCCCGTGACCCGCTCCAAACCATTGCGGACCTTCAACAAATTCATATACACTCCTGGACAAAAACGACAGATATATTAGTTGGAAAAGAATTTTAAAAATCGTAATCTACGATATACGACGGAACATTGGAATATGATGTATACCACTTATGATGTGCTTTAGAGTCATGATTTGCCTTTAAATTTATCTTCAGGAAAACCCTGAGGAAGACCGTTGTAGGCCAAAAGCTTTTGTGAAATAAACAAAATCAATTACAGTCTGCTTTCCGCTTTCTCGCATGGGCACCCCATTGTTGCATCCAGGTGTGTCCCCCCCCCCCCCCCCCACTTGAATAGAATTCCTGTGAGGATTGGCGCCCATGCTTTCTCGTATGCGTCTTCACTAACATACACACATATATATATATATATATATATAATTGTGAGAATTGTGAGAAATGAAAATGAGAGAATAGTGGTTGCGTAGCTCAAATCAAAGTTCCCCAGAGCTGTCCTCCCTTTTTGAAACTTTTTCAATGATTAAAAACGTCTCCGCCGGGAATCGAACCGGGGGCGTTGGCTAAGAACACCAATGCCTTAACCACTAGACCACGGCCAGTGATTTCGGCGACACCAGATTCAATTGACAGACAGATTGACAAATCTTCAACCTTATTATTTAATTCAGTTGTCGGAGGCAGGCGAGTTTCGAACAAAGCAGTGCCGTATATATACGGCACTGGAACAAAGACAAGCCGCGTGCCTCATCAGCTGGATCCAAGCGAATGCTTTGAGATACTCGTATACACTAGAATAATACTTATAAACAATTTTAAGGAAATAACTTATACAACAGATTGGGAAATTCTCGTGGAAATAATTATAAATCTGAGAAATGAAAATGAGGAATATACTTATACATATCAGTGTTAAGTTTCTTATTTAATGGAACTAGGAAAATGATTAGTAACAGCTACTATTATGATTAATGGACTACTACTTCCCAGGACAATTACCTCTACGACAATTACCACACGGCATTTATCACTAGGACGAATAAAGCCAGGACAAATTGTCCAAGACAATTAGCCCCTTCCCCCACTCCCCTATGAAAAATGGTTTTGGACCACCTCATAGACTATAAACAAATATCCGAGAGGATGATTGTCTAGAGTTACTTGTCTTATTCTGTGCAATATTTTAGTGAGAACATTTTTAATGACCTAAAAAGTAAAGACAATATAAAACTAACTAAGTCATGAAACAAGAAAAGATTCTTGTGACATGAATGGGATGCTGTAAATGAGGGAAAAAATCATCACCCTGTGAGCAGCATACCAAGAGACATGAATGCTAACAACAATATACATGTATTTAATGTAGCAAATTCTAACTAAGAGCTGAACAAAATGCCTCTAGAGGAGTTAACATAGCTTATCCAGATGATCAGGTATACCCCCTGAATGATTTTCCCGAGACCACAATTGCAACTCCAACATTCCAAACCTCCACCCCTAGAAAATATCCCCGGGCAGTTACCTTCCAAGGCTCTATAAAGGTATCTATTCTTTGGAGGTACTCTTTGATGTAATTGTCCCCTGGGGATAATTGTCATGGGAGTAAAACCTACGGATACTATCCTGGAGGTCATTGTCCGAGAGGGTAATTATTGTAATGGGTAATTAGGGCTGTATATGATAAAGAAACATATTATTTTTCATTCAAATCTATGATCAATTAAAAAATCGATTTAATGAATTATGGTCATGTTGATCGCAAATCAAGCTCAATTTGTGAATTACCTCGACGGCACATGCGTCATGAAATACTTGAAAACCTGATCGCCAACACTCGCGTGTGATCTCGTTACACGATCCGATGGGCAACCGAATAAAAGGTCTCCAGCGTATTCTGCAAACGACAGAATCATATTGGCAGAAGGGTCTTCTGCGATCGTCCAGTCGATGTATTCTTGAAGAATGGCGTCAATCAGGATATCTTCGTTGATGCCTAACATAGATAGAAAATAGAGAATAGTGCAAGGAAATGTATTTGGTTATTTAAAACAAGAGACATGGATACAAAGCATTCACATTGAATAAATTTGTCCAAAGAGTCCATTTCTTCATGATTGCTTCGATTATTTATAAGTTTCAATTCAGAATAATATTAACTCTCTTGCATGGCTATTTCATTCCTTCAACATTAGTCGCATCCCTTCTGTAAAATTTACCTATCCAGTTAATAGCTGATAAGCTTGTCGAAAAGTATGGGTCAAAAGAAAAATTGAAACGAATACACGTTTATCACTCAGCAAACAAAACCATTTATATAATGAGGTTAATGCAAAAGGTGAAAAGCAGTTACCGCTTGTTGATGAGTCTGTTCTTATAAGACCTTCAACCATTGTAAGGTTTACAAAGGGTAGTAATGGTCTTCCACGGTCATCATAACCACTTGGAGGAAGAGGAGGTATAAACAGATAGCCCTCATCCTTGTTCGTCCCGGTAAGTATTGGACAACGCTTAAAATCTCCGTTGTTGTAGAGATTGGTTGGCGTATCGTCCAGGAAGTAGCGGTCCAAAGACACGGGGGAAAGTAAATATGTCTATCGAAGAAAGTTATGACAAATGGTTATACTTCAAGGTTTATGTGGCACTAATGCTACTTACTCACTGGGGATGGTATGAACCCAACAGGAGAGGCAAAGATTAACTATATTGCTCTTGTATGATTTTCCCCCATATAAATGTTGCCAAATCCGCATTGTAAAGTTGATTTAACATACTGTGTATGAGTATTGATTGAAAAGCAAAGGCTTTCATCATGTAGATCGCAGTCTAAAGCAGAATAAGATGTCTTAAATAGCTTTATTGTCTATAATCAGATAATATTGAAGATATATTAAGAGTGTTTTTGGCCGGGTTGCGATAAGGCACAAACTTTGACAGATGTTCAGGATTCTGTTATCGAAATGTGTTGCGATGTTTGAGCCTCCCCAGTGGAGGAATGGTATAGTTTTCAACCTCAGACACTTTCGTGATTTTATCAATGGGTGAAAACAAATACTAATCCGTGACATGAAATGCATAACAAAAAGTGATTTGTTAATTTTCTACTTACAGGCACTGATGCTGCAAGAATGTCTAAGGCAGACTTCGTTTCTAAGCATGAAATCAAGCTAACAGATGACGATACGTCACAACCAAATGCCAGTCCAAGGTTGTTAGCGTTTTGAACTTCTGACTCTGGTGGGCTTCTATCAAATGCCCAATAAGGATAGGCCGACCCACTCTAGAATAGATAAATGATTGTTCAATTGCCTTTAATATCAGAGTTGTTTAGTGATCCATGTTATATTGTTATTCACCCCCATGTCTGTATTACTACATTAACATTTTCATGTTAGTTTTGTTAACTTAGGCTTTCTATCATTAATACGAATAAAATGATCCTTAAGGATATACGATTTTTTAATCAACCACATTAAAGCACCAAAATCATAAACTACCTTCACGTTGACGGATCGGTACTGTTCTACTTAATATGCCTCACATTAACGATTCTGGCCCTACTCCAAAGGCGATGCACTTCTCCTCATAATTACATCACATCCGATCAAATCAAATATTTTTAGTACACGAAGAAGCTTGATGGGAGGAATTTTAATTTGTAAACAAATTTTTAGGCATTTTACTCCCAGTGTTAAAGATCGTATGCTCGATCTGTAATGAAAAACACAAGTTAGAAAAAATTGGAACCAGCGGGATATTAATGAGTCAGAAAGAAGAGGATCTTGGGTATTTGATTCTAGTTCATCGTGACTTGGCCGTGAACCAGAATAGCCTGCTGGTTAAGTCGCTGCCCGGCAAGCAGTAGATGACAGGTTCGAATCCCGCTGGCCGTGAACCAGAATAGCCTGGTGGTTAAGTCGCTGCCCGGCAAGTAGTACATGACTGGTTCGAATCCCGCTGGTTCCAATTTTTTCTGACTTGTGTTTTTCATTACAGATTGAGCATACGATCTTTAACACTGGGAGTAAAATGCCTAAAAATTTGTGTACAAATCAAATATTTTTATTGAAAGACAATAAGAATGGAGATTAAAGATCGATATAACAGCAAACACGCGACTTACCTGCATTATAGCCTGACTAAATAAATCACGGCTGAGTTTAGAAAGAGTGTGAAAATCGACGGATGCTCCACCAGCACTCTCTCCAAAGATGGTAATCCTGTCTTTGTCACCACCGAAAGCTTTTGAAAGAGAAAATGCAATTTTTAAAATCACAGAGAAATTTTTCTTTTTAATGGCATTACATAACTGTTTTGCATGCAAATAGGTACAGACTTGTCTCATCATCATTATGCATCAGTGAGTACCGCTAAATGCTACCTTTTTAGAATTTCTTTCAGAATGTTAACTCTTCCCTAAAACGCTTATAAACATGATCAGTTTGGGGATTAAAATTACTGACCGTAAATTATGCTGGAATATATGGTTTCATCATATCTACAATTAGTCAGCATGGTTGATGGGTTTAAAAAAATTATTTTATTTTATCATTGCTTTTATAGCATGACATACTTAGTTGTCGAGAAACTTACTTCACACATTACATGCAAGTCAAACAATTAAAATATATGATGATGCAATGTGAACACAATCAGTTCGTGTCAAATTTGCAATTAGGATTGCAAATTAAGTTGAAGCTTAGATACTATTAGATATATGTACCTTTGATGTTGTCATGAATCCACTGAAGAGCGGCCACTTGATCAAGCATCCCAACGTTACCCGGTGCCTCTGCATCCTCTGAGTATATAAAGATACGTTTCGTTTCAAATATCCTTAAATCATAGGGATACATTTAATAGTAATTCAATGCATTTTGCAACAATACAATAAATAAATTGCGGGAAGTTCGTAAAACGTTCCAAATTTAAAAGGTTATCCATGTTTTGTTTTTCATTCACCTATGTAGGTACTGGCCAACTAAACTTTAAAGGGAAATCCAACCTTAATAGCAAGTTGCTTTGAAAGAAAGAGGAAAAATCAGAAAAGCAGATTGATAACAAGTTTGAACGAAATCGGACAAGCAATAAGAAAGTTATGAATTTTTGAAAGTTGTAATCACTATACATATGGGAATTTCAAATTGGCCGAATAGGTAATGTCACTGAGATGTAGCTGTGGACAACTCCCCCATTCGCTCCAACACAAAAAATTACTAAAATGTCACTTTTTTCAAAATGTATTACTTAGTAGGATCTTTTTCTTTCATGAGGACCTATAAAATTATGACATGTCCAATATATTTTGTGCCCTGCCCCGATGGTAAAAGCGCCTGGAAGAAAACCGCAAATTAATGATATTTTTGTGTACGACAAACGGGAGAGTTGTCCACAAACACGTCACAATCAACTCACCAAATTGCCAATTTGAGATTCGCATAGATGTAGTGATTTTTCAAACATCCATAACTTTCCTTGTCCGATTTCTTTCAAACTTTCACCATCCTGTTTTTATTTTTCTGCTTTCACACATGTATAAATATTTTCTTTAAAAAATGTTCAATGAAGTTTAATATCCTACTTGTGGTTAATTTTGCGAAGACTCCTAAACGATAATTTATAGACACAACGATGACATCGCCGACGGCAGCTAATGGAACGCCATAATATGCATAGCTCATGGCAGTCCCTGTAACAAATGCTCCTCCATGGATCCATACCATAACAGCTGCATTAGTTGGCTACATAAAATAACATAAACACACTTTATTGGCTATAGTTATACTGAATGAAGATATTATCCTTTGCGTCATATTTTTCTACCAGTTTTTGTATAAATTTATATTGGAATAACACGTCTGGGTAAATTTTTCCCAATACTGGGTTAAATTTTTAACCAGCAAACACAATGTTGGGTAAAATTATACCAATCTCGTTTTAGAGTGTTGGATGTCGAGACCAGGTGCAATACGGAAAATCAGTGTACCATTTGCAAAAATTATATATATATATTGAAGATCATTATCATGAAGATATATTATGAATATCATTTACATAAATGAGTAAATAAGAAAAAATAAATGCCCGAGGTCAGAACTCAGGTCAGATCCCAAACATGGGGATTCACTGGATTGAATATAATTATAATTTACAAACTTTTTTTCCTTTTAAGTAGACGAGAGGATGCCAAGCAATAAATATATATATATGGGGAAAAAGAAAGTTTGGCGTTGGCAATGAATTATGGTTTGTCGCATGACAATATAAGTTACCATCTCAAGCATCACTCCGAAGATTTAAGCCGTTGTTAAAGTGAGTACCACAAGCATGACATATTGGTATTACACAGACACCTTTTTATCCTAATTAGATAATTATTTAAATATTATTTCTTCAACTTCATTTTCAAGCATTGTTATTATTTTTTAATTGCCTCTGGTATGGATGATGCTCGGAGGAAAACGCAACAGAAATGCTATTCAACTCTGGGCCTAATAAGGACAGTAATGTAACCAAACACTAAAATTTTACCTTAGGACTAGGAGAATACACGTTGAGATAGAGACAGTCTTCATCCATGGAATCCAACGGAAAGCCAGGTACCTGAACACAAGCCGGTTTGAACTCGGTAACGTTAACAATTCCATCCCAGGCTTCCTTTGCAATCGGTGGTTTAAAACGCAGAGGTGGATCTGCAAAAGGTACCCCCTGCAATCGTAAAAAATGCATCATAATATAAAACGAAAAATTAATCATCAACCTGTATTAAGGGCTGGAGTTAGGGGATTTTGATTTTATCTAGAGCTATTTCTCATCCCTTTGTTCTGTATATTTATATTATATGCTTCACCATGTTCACATATGCTGGCAAAACTTACAAACTGAATGGTTTCGGTTAAGATGATGGTGATGATGATCATATTGGCAATAGCAACGATAAGAAGGATAACAGTGATAGTAGTAGTACTAGTAATAACAATAATCATAATGATGTATGATGTTGATGATAATGAAATCATCATACTAATAAAATTCATGATAACAATGACAATAACGATAATGATGATAGTAACAATTGTAATAATAACAATAGCCCCTCCCTGTACATACCCCCTGCACATGCTCATCAGCATTTCCCCCACGCTTCGCGTGCTCACAACCGCCCCCTTAAAGGGATTTGGTAACTTTGTGGAGGCTTGATTTAATAAGTTGTTGAATTTTGATATTTGTCTTGTATAATGATGTTCAGAAGGATAAATAAATAGCCAGGCATATATAGGTTTTCAAATATAAAATGTTATTATTAAGATATCTATGACTGAATACTCCAAATTACGAAAGCGTATCTCTAACACTCAGTCTATAGGGGAAATGAGTCCGGCATTTCCGGTCACTTGCATATGTTTATTTTTGTGAAGCACATGATGATTTTTTTGTTACTTTTTTTTCCTGGGCTTCATTTTTACACCATAATACATGCACTGATAGCATGTAAGGCCAGGCAGCTCAGATTTTATCAAACCTCTACAAAGTTAACAAATCACTTTAAACTAAATCCTAGCTACGCGGTTGTGGCAAATGTAGATTTCTGTCTCGCTAAAGAACATTTTATTGCTTTTTGATATGCGTTGGAATAAAGGTTGACAAAATTATGAGATGATTTTCTTCGACATGTTGGTTTTATCTCAGTGGAACTGGTAACAGTAAGAAGTACGGGTGTAGGGGAGCATGGGAGAATGTTTTCCGCCTGTTCAGTGGGTCCTTTCACGTATTACATTTTAAATGAATTTGGCATTTAATTTTTTGTGTCACGTTTTCACTATTCTTGATTGTAAATTATTTAATAATAATGCACATACTATAAAGAATATGGCAATAAAAGTTTTTTCAAGACAGACTTGTGTAATTTTTGTTTTCATATTCACAGACGTCAACACCCACAACGTCCCTTTCACGGCTGATTTGCTTTCTTGTGAAGGAGGAAACTTTTTAAACACGAAATCTAGTTTCATAGCTTTTTTTTTTAATCATTAAAAAAACCTAGTCGTAAGAGTACGACTATGGCAATTTCTAATAAACGGTTGAAAGCGCACCGTCAACAAACAGGGCTGAATTTACTCCTACGCTGTTAACTCCTGAACTTTTTTCCTCAAAGTCCCTCTCTACATTTCAGTGAGCGCCACATAACAGGCACGGAGATACTGTGTCCAAGGAGATTGCTCTCTCGCGTAATAAAAGCCAACTACCACCCCGTGTCTCAAAACCTAGGCCTGCTTAGTCTGTATGACAATACTTCTCTCTCTCTCTCTCTTTCGCTCCGATCTTCTCTCGCTTGCCTAACTCCCTCGTTATATTTTAGAAGATCGAAAGTTTGTTATTTGGGGGAAGAGGCAACCCCCCCCCCTTCTTTTTTCGTTTGTTAGTTTGAGATCAATATTCAACGAACATTAACATTAACAAAGTTAGGAAACAATGTCATCAGTGAGATAATGAGTGAATGAACCGTACCATACGAATTTATTTGTGACGGATAATTATTTTGATTAAATAAATAAACGCTTGATTTTTCGAAAAAGTATCATACCAGAGATAACTTTTTAGGGTTTTTATCCTATTCCATGCAATATGTATTGTCTTCTTCGACTTTACAAACACTGTGCAATATTTTTTTTTTACAATGGGTAAGTAATCCTTCCATATTTCACGACTTTGTTTTATCTACCCGAGTTCGTACACTGGAAGAATGCATAGAATTCCAAAGTCCATATCGTACAAATTCCTTTCAATAGAATATAATGACCTTCATGCGGTTGCATCTATAAAGTTGCGTATTTGGCTTTCAGAAACATGACAAAGGGAGCTCTTCTTTCACAAATCGTGTGCTTTTATTAGTTCGCCTATATTTTACTGTAGGCTCTACATAATATAAAAGCACACTACGTTGGAAATCTAGGTCTACCATACCCCTTCTCAATAATGCCTCTATAAAATGCTCATTATTAACCTAAATCCCTCACTTTCTTCTAAACAACGGAAGTTAGAAATAATACCATGAACATGCACTGCTTTATTAGTATATCTTGATATAAATAATTGAGAGCTTACCAGATACAGATCTATATCTTTGTCGATATTAAGGAATTCGTTCTCCGAGAACCGAATAGTTTTACCCATCAACTCTCCTTCAGCAACCCTCACAAGAGGACCTTGAGCAAAACCACAGGGTAGCAAAACGAGAGCTACAAATATGAGAAGCGAATTCATGTCCATTTCGCTATAAGTCGCCATTCGTATCTTGTATAATCCTATAAGCTTATAATCACATGCCCCGCGCACATGTAACTTATAACAGATGCTTATTCACTTACTAAGTAATATGTTATATCCTATCTTTACTGGTCATTATAGGTGGGCGCATGCGCATCACTCTGATATTTAGTCTTAGTTGGCATACCTTCAAAAATTATTGTCGAAAGAATATGGGATTATATTAACTGTCGGATTTAATAATATGGTAATCGTGAGAATTATGAAAAACTTATCAATTTGTTGTTTCTTGTTTATACGTTTTGATGTACGTAGCCAAATATCCTCTTTTTAATACAAGTATTGTTTTTAGGAAGGAAATAAGTATTTCACTCGTCCCATATCATATACTGTTGCTTTTTAAATCTCATTTGAATCAGTGAAACTTCAATGAAATTTTAAGAAACTGATTTCAAATCATATGGACAATATATTTCCATCAAACTATTGATTCAACTGAGATGTAACAATTTTGTAAATTACATGCTTACTCAAAATTATTTTCCCTTAGAAAAGCTTCACCCTCGTCTACATCAAACATCCTTGTAATAACTTGGCCTTGGAAAACTATACCCCATAAAATTTCATGTATCATTAATTAATAATGATCTTGAAATATATGAGACACTGAATTCCCTCAATACTTAACTCCCACTTGAATATATTTTAAGGGTCGTCACTCAACAATTTCCCACGGTGACAGGGGTGAAAATATCATAATTTTCCCACAACCCACTCTAATTTAAGAATATTGAGATTTTGAAAATAAGAAGACGTATTTTGAAGTATGTTTCTCACCAGTTTGTATTACACAAATATACCGGTAGACCCGGCCAGTGGAGCATTTAGGGGGGACGGGGCAATTCCGACACGTCCCTTCTCCCCTTTGAAAGCAAAGTATACATTGTGCCCAACCTACCCCTTTCGAAAGAAAAATATACATGTACATTGTGCCCCCCCCCCCCCGCCCTTTAGGGATTTTGCCCCCTTCCCCTCCCCCTTTTTAGAACTGATAACTATTTCTTCATTT
Source organism: Heliocidaris erythrogramma (assembly GCA_025617745.1). NCBI lineage: Eukaryota > Metazoa > Echinodermata > Echinoidea > Camarodonta > Echinometridae > Heliocidaris > Heliocidaris erythrogramma. Next base: position 29,871,806 of record CM046853.1, read on the forward strand.
TTCTTTTCGCTTGGTAAAGAATTCGTGAGGAAAACTGGACCTAAAACAATCTGATAACCTTTTTTTTGCTTGTAAGAAGATGTGTCCCCCCACCCCCTTTACAAAATTCTGGATCCGCCCCTGCGGTAGATGATACAAGTCTCTCTCTCCCTCTCCCTCTCTTTCTCTAACAGTAAACGTACGTTGAGCGGTTACATGTATCAACAATGTACACACAAATTTTAAGAGATGTAATACATTTAATAGGGTAACCTTGCTAATCATAAGGACCACTAACCATAACGCGTGACTAAATGAATAGCGGTCTTTCTAAATAGCAAGCTATTCATAAGCTATTCATAAGGACTCCATTCATAAGGAACACTATTCACAACTATTCATTAGGACCGGTATTCATAACACGTGTTAAATGAATAGCGGTCCTTATGAATAGCGAGCGGGCCCCCTTTTTTATCTTTTTTTTTCTTTTGTTTGTCAGAGAATTCTTGAGGCAAACTGGGCAGCAAAAAATCTGATAACTTTTTTTTTCTTTTTCTTCATGTCAGAAATTTTGTGTGCCGACCCCCCTTTTTTTTTTTTTTTTTTTTTTTTTACAGAATCCTGGATCCCAGCTCCCCTGCGGTAGTCTACCTCCCCTCCCCCTTTTCTCTCCCCCTCCCCCCCCCCCCCTCTCTCTCTCTCTTTCTCTTACAGTAAGCTGTTACAGGTATAAACAATGTGCACACAAAGTTTAAGAGATGTAATACTTTAAATCTTTTTTTTTTCTAAACAGAAACAAAAAGAGCTCTCCTACATTATGTCAGAATGACTTAACAATGCTCTTATTAGAGATTTATTATATTCCCATAGAATGACAAGCCAATATAACTTTAGCATCATCTGGAAAATTAGATCTCGTTCGGAATAAATGTTCCCCTTTTTTCTGCTTTCATATATAACAAAATTGCACAAGCTTAACTTGGGGAAGTTATCATAAAATTTCTAGTATATTATATATGGCCATTCCCTTAAAACTTGAAACAACATGATATGATTCTCACTGAAATGTTAACTTAACATCGTTCAAATACTTTTATGAAAAAGGGCTATTCAGACGTCGAAACTATTTTCTGGACACGTCTTATTTTACATTGTAATTATTCTTCTTGACGTATCTTCACTTCATTTTCTCACATAATTGTTATAACCTTATCGTCTAAGCTCTTTGTTTAGCTATACTGGTGTTGATCTCTGTGAAAATATATTAACCCCCCCAAAAAAAACAAAAACAAAACAAAACAACAACAACAACAACAACAAAACAAACAAAACAACAAATAAACAAATAAACAAACAAACATCAACGCACGTAATTTTACTTTGCTTTTGAATAACTCGTAATCATAATAATAATAATATAGGCCTACGTTTACTATTCAATCCAAATTGTATCTATTCTCTGGAATATGAAGCACGTCTTATTTATAAGTTCATACAAAAGCTCAAACATCTTTATTGTTATAGGATTTGAAGGTTGCATGGTGAAGTTGTAATTTAGAAAAAAAGGTTTGCGGTACAACCATGTGAGTTGGAATAACTCCACGTTCCGATCAGAATGCTTTCACGTTTCTCTCCTCAATTTGTTCATTATCATTGTTTTTTCACCTTTCTCTCCACAGCCACACCTGTCCACTTCATTCATAACATTTATTATATTTATTATTAGTATACTCATTCTGGTGTCAATATTTCACCTTATTCCATATGTATGTTTTAACCTTAATTTCTTTCCTCAACATGATGTCATGTTTCTCTCCACAGATTACCTACGGTCCTAATCCCCCCTTTACTTTTGTTTCCAGCTTTTCCAGACGGTTAATTGGTTTCTTAGTCCTATTGTTCACTTGTTTTCAATATTTTTTTTCAACGCAGGATTAGTTTGATGTTACTTATCCTTTCAATGCAGGTACCTTGATGTCATTTATCCCTTCAATGCAGGTACTTTGATGTTACTGTTACTATTTCTTTCTATACTAATTCTGTGATGTTATTGTTTGCCTCCATTTTAAAAAGTGAATTGTCTAACATTACAAACAAGTTGTGAAGGTGTAGAATTTCTACCGCTTCATATATAAATTCTGCTGATTTATTCGCTCTTCTTATTCTCCTGACGACGGCCAGAGCATTCTGACCGGAACGTGGAGTTATTCCAACTCACATGGTTGTACCGCAAACCTTTTTTCTGAATCTTTATTGTTATTTGAAATACTCTTTTTGCTTTTTCAATCAATATAACTGTATAAGATATCCAACCTAGGTGCTCGTCATATAGAGATTTAACTGATACCGCTTAAGATACAACAAATTCACATAGGTGTCATTCATAAGAAGAATGGTATAATTATATAGATTTAAAAGAAATTATCGCAAGGTTTCTCAGATAATTAACGGACACACCCACTGTTGAAAGACTATATATAGATGAAACATACTATGTACAATAATGATTACTGATTAATATCTAAAGGAAAGTCGAACATGAACTTCCATTCTATGCTACTTCGTATCAATACTATACTATATATACAAGAGTTGGTGATGCAGTTGTATTAGAATTTAAATCTTTCACTTTATAATGGTCATGCAGGTATGTACGATTTGAGGTTTTAGAGCTATTGCACAGTTTTGGTAACAACAAAAAAAAAGGAAAATTGAAACGAAATTTGTTTAATGTAGTCTCAGGTTATTCTTTTAGTATTAAAATATGTTTGTAGGAGATCATTTGGTATTCCATCTATGACTGCAAATGAATTTCAGAGTAAATATCTGTACGGAACGCGAGATCACTAACCTACGGGAAGACCTTTCCACCCCAACGGCTTCCTGCACAACTATCTTGGGGCTTCGCGTGGAGATATAGTCTAGATCTGGGCGTATTTAATTATTTTGTAATAATACCCCGTTTGTGTGAACTATGGTATACACCTGCACCCAACGTAGAGAACGGTGCGAGGTCCACTGATTCACTCTCTCCACAAATCTACCCTCCACGAAAAAAAAATTGTTTGGGAGAGTGAATTAGTGGACTTCGCACCGCGTCTCTCCTCCACCTCTCTGGTTCTACGCTGGGTGCACGCACACTTGGTTTTACTCTTACCATCGGATTTTACGGACAAAATAATGAAAAACGTCCAGAACTAGACTAGGAGATAGCATGTGTGTCACTGTGTATAGAATCCTTATTTGTTTTAAATGTGTGTGTATTGTGTATAGTGCATACTGCTTTCATTGGGAGTTTAAGTGCCTGGCCCAGGAGGCGAAATCTTAACAGAATTTTAGTATTGCTAGTATCTTGCTATTTTTTAAAACAATATCAAAGAAATCTGACGAAATGTTTTTGAGGGCTTAATTACCGAAATTTTCGATTATGTTTAAGAGATTTCCATTTACTGATTGTACCTAAACTTGATCTTTACTTCAGGGACACATTTCAGATTTTTTATATTTATCATAAGCTGTTTGCCAGTCAGCCAGATTCGTTTGCCATTTCTTGAAATCATTCTGCCACTCCCCCAAGACGTCATCCCTTGAGGCTGAATGTGAGGCTGAAGGAGACAAAATAGAATACACATAATTGACAAACGATTACTAATTTTTGATTACTATAAACGCAAGCTATTTCAAGGCCATTTAATGTTTTATACATGGTTAATGGCAGGGGCGGATGCAGGATTGAGTAAAAGAGGGGGTACAAAAATGAAAGTTTGTCAAAACGTAGACCCGTATTTTTTGGGTCTCGCCAGCTTCTCCAAAAGTTGCTCAGTGTGTGGGGGGGGGGGGGGGGGGGGGTGGGGAAGGGACAAAAAAAAATCGCCAAACTTCAAAAAAACGCTCAGTAAAGGGGTTATGAGCCCCAGTTTCCCTCCATAATTCCCTGACAAGCAAAAAAAAAAAAGAAAAAAAAAACGGCGCCAAAAAGGGGGAGTCCGGACCCCCGCGACCCCCCTCTGGATCCGCCTATGTTAATGGGTACTTTCCCAATTCGATACTATCAATAATTTGATTTTTCTTCATTATGTTTTATCAAAGTTTGATGGATGGAATTTATACACTGCATAGTTTTAGAATTGCGGTACAAAAGATGCTCAGCTCAGGTGCCAGTTATCAGTCATAGTACAATCCATTTCATCTGTCAAAAGTAAAGACAACCTTTTTTTCTAAATCGGATTTACATACCGACGAATTCGTAAAGCTTTGGAAAGTATTCATTCCAGAAGTGGCATTGCCTGGCTTTGAGTGCCCTTCCTTCTCCCAGAGCCAGAGAGATCTCCTTGTAATACAGCTCAGGCACGGTGAACGATGGCCAGTAGTACTGTCCCTCACCCGGATCTGCATCTGCGCTAGATTTACTCGGATCCCTATAGAACGAAAATAATCCGAAAATACCATTTTTTTAAGGCTGCTGTATAGTTCATCCTTGTTAATCCTATAAAAAAAACATTAGTATTTAAATATCTTATAATATATTTCTTTCATACGCAGTGCATTTCTTCAATATTTCGGAAAACAGGCGATGCTCAAACAAAGTTAGCCTATAGTCATTGTATCGTAACCACTCAGTGTACAGTGTGAGTCAATAATAGGAATCCAGATTCAACCCTAAATATTATTGATCAGTATATATAGATTTAATCAAAAATACTGACCTCTTTTTCCTTTGTGTTGACGCCTTGATTAATAAAATCTGAACATGGACAGTTGAACAGTAGCATTTCCCCGATTCATGTCAAATTTGCATCTGCCCAAGCTTTGAATGAAATGGATGGTCAGCCAAAGGTTGGCTGAATGGTCTCCTTTCCAGTTGAATGCACTCACACATAATGAAAGCAACTAAACTTCATTCATCCCAAATTTGGGCAAAGGTGATTCTGATGCTCTTTAAAAATGGTCAGTGATCAGTGATCCATGATAGCATTTCGATAAGCAGCCCATCAAATTAAAGAAAGCATTAATCAAATATACCTTGCACTGAGAGGCCCCAGTTGAAATTTCAACAGTTTCAACTATAGTGCCTCGAAAAAAGTCCATGGTATATTTGATTTATATCCTACCAGAGTAAGCTTAGATAGATAAGAAATAAAAACTAAATGTAGAATCTAGACCTAGTCCTAGACCTAGTCCTAGACCTAGATCTTGATCTAGACTCTATATGAAATGTATGTACAACTCACCATATTTGCCCAAAGTCACAAAAGAGGCCATTGCTTGTAAGGCTAATCTATAGTCTACTGTAGATCTACATCTGCATGGCACACATCCAACGACTAAACATTTATAGATGAAAATTTGAAACCTGAACTTTTGCCCCAAGTCACACAAGAGGCTAATAGACCCCTAGCTGTAAGTCTAAGGTCCACTGTAGAAATCCAACGCTCACGCAAAAAAATTATCGCGATACACTGTCCCTTTATCGATAGCTTTGAAATATCCAGAAAAACAAAAAAGTGATATAAAATATTTTTATATCCGAAAAATATACGGAGGCCTGACGTCACACGATATCCATTTTTTCTTCACGGTGAAAGTATTTTATGTCACGTGAAACATTCCTGGCCAATCCTTGCATGAAAATGTTATGATGTAGGATATGATATAAACTATCATACTAACCTAATATATTTCAGCGATTTCATTTTTTTAAAATAGATTTTGGGGCTTGAATATGGGTTCCTTTTTATTCACTCACACTGTAATTATGCAGAAGTTCCATATATTAATTCAAAGATCATTTTGCGGATAAATAGGAAAATTTTACGTACAAAATTCAGCTTTTTAACTGATTGTGCATCTCGCTTTCTTTTAGCTTCTCAATTAAAATGACAATTCGTCTGTAAAAGTAGAAGATGATGTGAAAGGTGATAGGGAGAGGGACATAATAAGGTAGAATATAGGGATCATTGCAAGGTTTCTAATAGATTGTACAAGAGCCATTCAAATAGCGCCCGTCTAATTTCTAGACCTCTCAAGGGAAACAATATCGTGACCCAATTTTGCTTCTCGATTTTTGCTTAATAATGTGTTAATACCCAGATTTGGCAAAGTTGGTCCAGAATGTCATAACCTTGACGGACAGTTGCTTTTCTTCATCGGTTAGTAGATGAGCTCCTCCTATATCTTGGAGCTGTTCGATGAAAGGCATTCCAAAGACTAATGTTAGCTCCTCTCCGTGACCAGCTCCATACCACTGTATGCCTTGAAAACCTTGAAAGGTACTCCTTGACAACAAAGGACAAAATTTGAGAAATAATCACGGCACAAATATTGACAAATGAGAATGAGAAACGAACAATGAGAGGCAGACAAAATTAATGATTTTCTATTGGCTTTTATTGGCCAATATTGTACTTATCTTAACTGTACATTAAGTGTAAGTGTCGAGTTCAAAATTTTCATACGTAGTTACTTGTATATCGTGTGTTGAGAGCCAGAAGGGCGTTAACTCTGTGTTAAAACATACAAGTTAACGCCCTTCTGGCTCTCAACACACGATATGGTTGTTTCGCTTTATTGATCCGTTTATGAACACGAAGCGAAATGAATCAATCAGTTAACTTTAATTTGATATACACCTCATAGGGTGACATACCTTGATGGTGCGTGCGTCATGAAATACTTAAAAACAGTATCGCCCGCACCCACATGTAACCTGGTGACAAAGTCTGATGGACAAGCAAAGTCAGAATCTCCCAAGAATTCTAAGTATGGCGAAAACATGTTGCCAGAAGGATCGTCTGCCACCGTCCAGTCAATGTACTCTTGAAGAATTGCATCGATGAGGATATCATCAGTGATACCTAGGAATGAATGAGTATAGCTTTAGAGCAAATAAAAATGAAATTCAGAACTACATACAAAATAATTGATGTATACTGTTAGGATTTGGAATGATCAAATTGATAAGGAATTGCCTTTTCTGAAAATCACATGCACTGCACACAGAAATGGGTAATGTTGAGTAAAATGGACTTACACACATATGTGGCGTGAAAGTTTGGTCCCAATTTTTCCAGTTATTTCTCGTCATCTTTACTGAGAAAATGAGGGCATTTAAAGAGCAGTCATTTTCAATGAAATTGTCTACTATGACATTTTTACAACGAACACAAAAGTAAAGAGAAAGCTCACAAATTATTTTCACCTTTACCAGATTTAGTTCTTGTCGTTTAGGAAAAATTAGTACCCTCAACTGAGGTTTAGCGAATATACAGATGTGTATTGCTTCTTTCAAACCTTTCAAGGAAAGACAACGAATAAATACGACATAAAGTTCAATTATTATGATTTATTTTCATAAGGAGAGCCTAAAACCCCAATAAGAAACATAATCACTTGGGTAGCTACTATGGGGTACGTTACTGAAAATATATGGACTAGTCCTATGGATTAAGATTGGATGATGCAACTTATCAGCAATTTCATGAATTCCCTTTAATATTTACCGGTTATCAGCAATCCTGTTCTTATGAATTCCTCGACAACTGTCAAGTTCATATGCGGAAAAAGTGGCCTTCCAAGTTCATTAAAACCACTCGGAGGGAGCGGAGGAAGGTAGAGAGTACCTTCATCCCTGTTAAATCCGGTTAGTATTGGACACCTTTTAAAGTCCCCGTTGTTGTAGAGATTGGTCGGTGTATCGTGAAGGAAATGACCGTCCAAAGATAGAGCAACAAGTGAATAAAACTGTAGGGCAAACAAGGCAGATTGAAATAAATTGGCCATGAAGTTCTAAAATCAAGTCATTCACTTCACAGATCATCGATGTATTGGTAATCGGGTGCCGCATTGATACACGAATACTATGTTGTATAGAGAAGAAAATGTGACGTTATAAGTTATTAACCCTACCACTCTGCAAAACTCTGTGGTATGTATTCAACTATACAATACAGATGCTATGCTGGGTCAGTGGCGGATCCAGGTTTGAGTAAACGGGGGGCACACACCAACAAAAAAGGGCTTTTTCCCTCCAAAATTCTCTGACAAGCAAAAAAAAAAAAAAAAATCCTCAGTATTTTTGTGTCTCTCTCTCCGGACAAGCCCCCCAAAAAGGCTTTTTTTAGGGGGCCTGCTGAGTATAGGCTTACTCTAGAAACCAAAAACCAAAAACCCAAGATATCGGCTTAATTTTCCTTTAGACTCCTATGGTCAGGTTTCCAATTGAGTAGAATAAGGGCCTAATGATATACCAAGGTACAAACATATCGCCAATTCGATTCTTTGGAACCATTTATTTATAAACAAGAAATCAAGAGATGCGTTAATCATGCTTTTCCCTCAGTGATATAAACACAACAAAAAAGTAACTCACCCCTTAATCAAATTGGCGTAACTTCTTAACGAAAGTGTTGTGAGCAGAATAACTTGGAAAGAGTATTTTTACCCTTATTGACGTCCCTAAAAATGAGATTGATCCATCGAGTCTGCATGAGTGGGCAAACATTAAAGGTAAAAATGTCACTTTTCAAAAGTCACAAGGGTCATTTTCATGCTATATTAACAGCACATTTTAGCATTTCTTGCGCGATTTTTATAGAGTGCTCACTCAGCCATGACACGATGACAACCTCTTTAATATATTCACACACCATGTGATTATACATTTTCGTAAATATATCTGGATTTTTTTTTAATGTGCTCACCCAACCATAATAATGAGAAAAGTGTCCGGTAAGGGTGAGGGGGTCAAGCGATGGATAATAAACAACACATAAATATGCACCAGAAACCGAATTCGCTAAAATCTCTTTTCACAGACTACCCAAAATGACCCTTGTGACTTTTGAAAAGTGACAATTTTGCCTTTACTGTTTACTCACTCATGCATGACTCAGTGGATCAATCTCATTTTCACAGAAAAGACTATAAGTGTAGAAACACTCCTCATTTTGCTAAAAAAAACCTTTTCGTTAACGCCATTTTTATTAGGGGAGTTACGCTTTGTTGTGCTTAATTGATTTTAAAATTAATAGAATATCTGACAATGTGTTTTTATGAGTCCCCTGACTACACTGAAATGTAAGGAGGCGAAACACTCACAGGTACTGCTGCATATAGAATCTCATCAGCAGTCTTCTCTCCCAGACAGGCGATCAGATCGGCAGATGACGACTGGTCACAACCCAAAGTTAACCCAAGATAGTAGGCATTTTGGACCTCACCTTCCGGAGTGTTAATTTCATCAAAAGCCCAAAAAGGTATGCTTGTACCACTCTATGATACATGGAGAATAATTCATGTTCATTTACATTGCTACGCTTTGGTATTACTTTACTCAAATTAGCATGATTAGTGTTATCACATTGTGCTTTTAAGCAAAATATTCTAAAGTCCTTACATCCCATTGTTTTTTGCATTTACCAAAAATATATGTATACGCTACTACTAGAATCTACACAACACTTTGCATTTTTACAGGGTTTCGTTTGGGTTTTTTTTTTCATACGTCGCCTCTCCGCTCGATCTTGCCAAAATGATGTACTAATAATTAACTGATTATTCGATCATTGTCTATTTGGAGACGACATGTAATATTCGTAGTAATATTTGATGAAATGTACATATTTTAAATGGACATTTTTGAAAGAAGTACTGCATATTACCTGAGTAATGACTTGATTAAATAAACCTCGGCTAAGTTTGGATAAAGTGTGGAATTCGACGGCTGCTGCACCTGCACTCTCTCCAAAGAGGGTGATCCTATCTTGGTCACCGCCAAAAGCTTTTAAAAAAGGTTTAGGAATTCGTATCATGACTATGTAAGCAAAAATACTGAATACATTTGGCATTTTATGAATATTCGATTCAATTCAATTCATTATGAACCAACCTTTTTCGAATGATATATTCAAGCATCGATGTGTCAGGTATATCATACATTTTACTTTTACTCGATACAACCAAGGAGGTACTAGGCCTATAGTTCCTCCTTGATATAACTATGAACATAGAGCCTCCGGCATTACAGTTACTCAATATGTACTCGTCAAAGCATAACGCAATTAAAACGATAGGTACATTTTCGTCTTATGAGATGGCATTTATGCCAGAGACTATTACTATTTCAGAAAATGTCCTGGGGATTCTTCATTCAGGAAAATGTGTACCTTCGATGTTATCATGAATCCACTGCAGAGCAGCCACTTGATCTAACATCCCAATGTTACCAGGTGCTTCTGCATCCTCTGCGTAAGTAAAACGATCGATTATTAAAACATACATGTATTAATATGGCACGAAAAAGAGACATGATAACGAAGCTTTTCGACCTGCACTCATCAGGTTATCACGCAGGTATATAACAAATTACTTGAAATCAACTATATTATATTCGATGAGCCCGGACGCGATTGAATGTAGGCGGCTTCCAGAAAGCGTAAATGCGCAGCTCTTCTGGCCCGTGACATAATTGAGAATTGATCGTCGGCATAGCTTTGTGCGCAAGCTGGATTGTTTAGCAAATGGAGACCAATCGCTGAATCGCATTTGGCTATCTTTGGTCTGTTAGCGTGCATTTCAGATTTGCCGGCACGGACGGGCTGCGTGCGCTGATTGGTTGTACGGTTCCGAATAGTCCAGGGGACGTGTTGTTTAATGCGATCAGCCAACCGCTGAGAATACATGTATTACGTAGAAAGTACGAAAGACACAGTCCACTGTGACCAGGTTTCACCAAGTAGCATAATATCCCTCTAATAAATAAGTGAGAAGAAGACATGTCATGGTACAGAAGAAAATAATACCAGAACGGAAAATAAAGTATGGTTGGAGACAAGATATAAATATTCGCTGATTACATGTAACTTGTACAACAACAGTGTCATTTTGCATTATCATTATAAGCATCTCTATTAGCCTTTGGCCGTATGGATTGACTATTTTTTCCTCCCCACATCGTAGATATCATAAAATAAACATTCCAACATGAATCATTTTGAACTTACTTGTCGTGAACTTAGCGAAGACGCCCAACCGATAATTTATTGTCACTATGATGACGTCACCTACCGCAACCAATGGAACGCCATAAAAGGTGTATGTCATGGCGGTTCCTGTATTAAATCCTCCTCCATGGATCCATACCATTACAGCAGTATTGGTTGGCTATCGAAACAATGACATTTTGACAATGACAATGACAACAATGACAAAAATGACTTTTTAATTATTGTCATATAATCGTTTTAGTTCCATTTTTGTTTGTTTGCATGTTGTTTTCAAATTAAATCTTTTGCGTGTGTATGTCCAATTAATAATGAACAAAAATGGCAGAAGAATTGGTGATGCAGTGCTTTCTAGTTTCTAGTTCCTAGATTCTGTTAATGAAAGTTCAGAATTCTTTAATATTGTATACAGTACTCACATCTACATGGTTTTTTTTCATTAGATTTGTATTTGTGAAAATGCGATTGTCTTCTTTTTTTCTTTCCTTTTTATTGAAAATAGATATATATTTTCATTCACGAATTATACCGGTTTCATATTTTTTTCCAGAACATATGGAATCTACAAAATTCACGTTCGCTTCTAGTCCAGATGTAATGTTTGTTTTAAATTTCGTTTCGAATATTACATGGGGTGGACAAGAAAATTGGGAATAAATAAAAGACGAATACTACATAATAAAATGGTAATTGCCGTATCGTCGCATATCGTAAAAAGGGAATAAAGCTTTTTGACGCCACATGGCTGTTATTCCCTTTTTACACTGGAGCGACGATATATTGAGTGAACCTTTGGACTTGGAGCATAAATGTTGAGGTAGAGGCAATCCTCATCTATTGGTTCACCACGAGGAAGAAACAATGGGTCTTGTTTGCATGCTGGTTTAAACTCGGTCACGTTTAGAGTTTCATTCCACGGCTGCTTGGCTGTTGGCGGTTTAAATCGTTGAGGTGGATCTGCGTAAGGCACCCCCTGTAATGCCCAACAACATAAGCGACATAGACAAAATTTAGTCATGATTACGTTAGAAATATATATAAGTCATCAAAAGTGCATGTCGAAATCATTGTTTTTGATAATATGAATAGACCCTCATACATAAATTCAATGAACCGTACTCTACCAACATTTAACCCTAATGTTGTCTACAGTCAAGATTAATAAGGATAGACCGAGGTCTACGTTTTCCTTCATTTTCGTTGTTATACTCGACCTTAGACGGAGCCTTAAAGTGTCGGGTTTAAATTTTAGTAGAATATCAACCTTTCGACATATAAACGCATATGAATAAAAATGTATCAAAATGGTCAAAATTTGAAATATCTCATATGCAAATTTCAAATGGTACTGAGGTTTTTAATATGCTTATATTTTCCGATTTCCATTGCACGCTTTGCATAAGGGCGGCATAGGAGAATCTATTATGAATAAGTGCATGGCAAAAGGATAGCATACGCTCGTGGGAAAAAGGAGTAAATACCCGGCAGACTGATTCTAACTTGAACTTGAACAATATGATTTGAACAATAGAGAGATTTTTTGTTTTCATAATGGCACTCAAAAGATGGTTATGTTTAAAGAAAATTCAGTTTGCACTCGGTAAACAAACCCATGATACTGGTGGAATTTCACGGTTCCTATTTTGATGCCATGCAAATAGTTACTCTCTTGTGAAAATAGTGAAACAATGATATAAGCCCCATAAAGCATTATGTAATTTGCAAGTCTTTTTTTTTTCTTTAGTCTTTTTTGCACAATAAAGACTTTGACTTTGCGTTTTAATTCTGAAATAAGGACAAAAATCGAAGAAAATAATTGTCAAATCATGGCGATGTTTCCACAGCAAATCTATATTCTAGGCCTAAAATGTTCGAAATCTATAACCTATCCCGAGCCTTTGTGCGTCAAAGCTCCATTTAAAGCCTTAATTTGGTACGGGTTTTCCGTGTCAAATTCAGCAAATCAGCAGCCAAATTTATGCACAGTACAGTCGTTCACTTTTATTTGAAATTGTATGCTCATGAAGATCAACATTTAATTACCTGACATGAGCATTCATTTCATTTTAGGGATCATCCAGTTTGATAGAATGAGTATTCAAATTAGAATTTTACCCAATGAGTATTCACATTCACGGGAGCTTCGGATAGCACACATTTGGAAATTAATTTCATCAATAAAGTTAACAAGCAAGTTTGCGATTTGCGATTTAAGCAATGAATTTAACATTGCACTCTGTCCTTCCTTTCAAATTTCAAATTGTTTTTACAAGATAAGATTTAAAATCAATATGCAAAGTCGTGTTCTTGCCTTGTCGTAGATCAGGAATAAAACTGATGATGAAAAATTATATACAGTGCCGTCTCAGACGAACGAAACCCTAAAAAACAAAGGATTATTGTGACCAAACTCTGTGACCCAGCTAGGCTATCAAATTAAAGGGTTTCCCGTCAAATGTTAAAATAGCACCCAAATGGTTGATAATAGCACGCAATTTAGAATGAATTTGAATCATCTTTCAATAAACAAATAAATTGGTTCAATTTGATTTTTTTATCGTGCGAACACCAACTTTTGTCAATCTGAACTAAAGTAGCACTACTCAACTAAAATCAGGTGAAGCTTATATTTCTTCTACTAAGCTAAACTGTAGGCGTTTAAACATTCAATTCAGCCTACAGCATATGTAATGTGCGCAATCCTATTCATCCCAAGTATATCTTTTTACTTGTATTGTGTATGTATTCATTTGTGTATAAAAGTACATTATATCGGTAGATGCAAAATAAAGAAAATATGAGCAATCACGAGCATTGTTTATCTGAATTATTCGAGACCCGTTAGCACCCCTCCTGTATAGGGGCCCATGTGATTTTTTTTTTAAATATCATTTTTACAGCCATATCATTAGATGACTTCATCAATCAGAATGCTGTAATGAGGAAAAAATTAACAAGTTAGATTAATAAAAAATGGCACAGTCCAGCTATATTCTTTACTTCTTGCACATGTTTGAAAATGAATGAACATACTGCTAACTTGATTGCATATGAATGAAAGGAAAGTGAAACTCGAGCAAGAATTCGCTACCAAGTCATCGTAAAGGAATTTGAATAACGCTTTGGCCTCTTTTAAGGGCAATCCAACCTTAGTAATAAGATCTTTTGTATGAAAGCTAAAAAAACAGGATGGTGAAAATTTGAAAGAAATCGGACAAGGAATAAGAAAGTTATTGATGTTTGGAAAATGAGATCACTACAAGTATGCGAATCTCAAATTGGCAATTTGGTGAGTCGATTACGGGGTCGATTACAACTTTCAAAAAATCATAACTTTCTTATTGCTTGTCCGATTTCGTTCAAACTTTCACCAATCTGCTTCTCTAATTTCCCCCTTTCTTTCTTTGGATTTCCCTTTAAATTGAGTTACGATAAATCAATTTGAATGTTCAAAGAACATTTTTGGACGCTGGAAACTGAATTTGAAATATTGAAAAGTAATATGAACCAAAGGAGTAAACAGAACGAAGAAATCGCTTGAATACGAGCGTTTGAAAAATATTTAAGCTTATTTTACAAATTTGACACGGAAAACCCATATTATCTTTGTGTTATCTGCGCTTATATACTTTATTTACTCATTTTATACATATCATCATATCTCTGTCAGCCTGGGCTTATGGAACTCCGTTTATTCATTAATAAAGAGTGATTCATAAGAAGAAAAATATCAGAGAAAATGAATGGGAAAAAATGATCCCCGTACTGAAATGTCAATGATATTTCATGTAAGCCAATAATTATAGTCTTCTCGTAATTCAAGGCCATTAGGTTTGACCCCTTAACAGCTCTTCCACAATGCTGGAACTTGTATTGGATTTATCAAATTTATGCCCCAAAAGAATAAATGAAATTTGAAAAAGTATCCCCCGAGGAGTTTTTATCTGAGGGTCGCATTGTAGTTACATAATGCTTAATATGTCGTTGATGATACACGTATAATAAGTATGATTAAAGCCATATTTGTCGAAGGTATGTTATATTTGTTCAACAGTATTTCATATTGATTTCAATATATTTGTACATGTATGTGCCTGCCTGTATTTCATTTCCAAAGCAAATATTATATTTGCGTATTCGGATGTAGTGCTGTCAGATATGATTGGTTTACAAGACATTTACATTCCTCTCTGATTGGAAACGATATACGCAAGCAAAATATTGAATTTACATTGAGGTCCAAAACATGAAACATCCAAACTGTACTGAAGGAGAAAACTATGTAATTTTGATTGCAAGATCAGTAAATCTATTCGAATATTGGCTCGACATTTATGGTAACTAATTACAGAAAAAAATGAACTCACCAGGAATACATCAACATCTTTATCAACATTAATAAATGCACTCTCCGTAAAGCGAATGGTTTTACCAACGAGGGTTCCTTCTTTCACAGTGACAGCTGGATCTACTGCTAATATTTCAGGGATTATCATGAGGTTAAGAAGGCTGAAAACGATGAGGAAATCCATTTCACTGTAAGTCCTAATTTTGGGGGTCAGTTGTCGACGTACCTCGTACGGTAAAATCATACACAACCGTAGCTCTTCCTGCTATTAAACACAAGTTATATAGCTTCATGTACTGGATTGTGGAGCCCGCCGTTTGTTTGGGAACACTATCAGACTATTTTGTTTATTCAACGGGCAAACGTACCGTTTGTATTAAAGTAGGTATTCACAGAAAATCACAAATATGGCAATTAATGTATCACTAGAAACTGGGAAGCTTACAGATGGCAATCGTATAAGTTTTATGTCAACTGCGTATCTGATGATTATAAAAACAACACAAATAAAAGCTCTTCTCAGCATCTGGAATATCCGAGGATTCGCCAGAAATATAGCGATTTTTTGATGTCGTCACACTCGGGATCGATCCTGCTTAAGCAGACGACGTCCTATAATGAATGAACGTAATTGCAATGCAATTATTTATCAAATTATAAAGAGTTTGGTGTATTTAAACATGACCTTATTTCACACCATTATAAAGGGAAAGTGAAACTGATTCTGATAGCTAAAACCGTTTGATTGTAAATACACAGGAGAAGGGTCAATGATCAATGAAATAAACCCCACTTTCAAATTGAAAAGCCCTCCGAATAATAGCAGGATGGTATTCGTTCCCTCTTGAAACGCCGAACATGCCCCGGTGCAAGCAGCTGAAAATACAATGGCGTCTTATTTTGTTTACAAGTGACTGATTCCTTTTTAACGCTGCATTTTTCATCAAAATAATACCATACACGAAGTTAAGAGTGAGGCAACAGACTAACATTAAGACTGACGCTAGTGAAGGAAGAGAAATAAGTGAAGAGGAGATGACAAAATAGGCTCTGAAAAATGTGTAAGATGTTATGGGACATCGTCTGCTTAGACAGGACTGGTCCATGGTGTGCCGTCACATATCTCAGCAGCGTTCGAGGAGCTCTTCAGCTGCTATATCGGGGGCTGTATTTTACCGTTTTATAATTGATAATAATCATTACTTTAAATGTTTCCAAGCGTTGAATTTGGATAACCTTGTTTAATTTATGCCATCTATGCAATAATAAGTATTAAGCCAATATTTAAAATCAGTAAAGTTCTACTTTAAACATGTCAGTAGGGAGGTTTCGAATGTGTCAACGTGAACGCCGTCCTAGATCCTCAAAGCGACAATGGACTGCTTTGTGTTAACTGCATAAAAAAGTAGGAGAATCATGAAGCTGCAATGGGTGAAGCGAGGTTCACGTTTTAGAGAAGACGGCTATACCATGTTTGACACGTTCTCGATCTGACTAATGGACGAGGGAAAAGCCAGTGGACGGGTGAGCCGTTCTTGCACAAAGCGCGGTATGCAGTTATCACAAAGCAGTCCATTGTAGCTGGGAAGATCTAGGACGGCGTTCACGTTGACACAATCGAAAACTCCCTATTTACTGTGAGTCAGGTGATTGTAGTGGATGTTGACATTGTGGAGAAATAGAAATATCACCTGAACCTGTTGAATGTAGTCGTTGTCAATTCATGCGGTCAACTTGTTTCTTACTTGTTATTTCGTTTGTTGAATAGAAATCGATGGTTTTTGTATGGGTAATGTCCCCATAAAACAGCAACCACTTTTTTTGGGGGTCAATTTTCTAACTCTGTCAAATTCTTAACTTCAATCTTCGACCCAAGGTTTAATTTAACCTAAAGGTAAATTTCAAACCCTATGGAAACCATTATCCTTACCCTATATCTTTAGAGACTTTAAACCCTCAGTTAACATGTTGAATGTCCCTGGAACCGAAGACAGGCTTACGCCTCGTGAGAACTATTTTATTATTCAGCATTCTCGAATTTGTTGGTGTGTTTGTTTGTGCTGTGTACTTTTCTTCCTCTCTTTCTTCCATTACGAATAAAAAAACCCGGAAAACAAGACACGCTTGTATAACTTCGTTTCTTTGAAGAAGTTAATAATCTCCCCACTGCATTTTGTACCAGACTTCAGAGGTTTATAACCTTATAGTGGAGTAATTTTTAGGAAATTACTCACAAATTGCAACAGAAAATATTTCAACTTCTAGTGTCATGAATATGACCTTTATAATATATAACAAGTCCTAATGAATCTGAGTGGTGAAAAGTATTGAAAAAAATCGAAATGATGATCATTTTCCATTTTTCGGCCATCATACGTGAGCACAGACAGTGCCAACTATACACATAGATTATTCAACTCGGTTTCACTTGGACACACCCTGATGCACATTCTTTTGTAATGTGCTTGTCCAACAAAGCAACTTGAAACGAGTTGACCGAACTATTATGTTTGTATATCCGTGATTTCGAACAACAGCATTATGATACAAGGACGCCCTCTGATTAAAGCAAATAATTACATTTCAAAAAGTATTTTTATCATGTAACATAAGATGGAAATAATGATAGTGTATATGAGCAAAGAAGAGAGAAGGAGAGATATGATGAAAGGGACTGAGAGAAAGAGAGGAAGAAATGGAAAGAGGTAGAGAAAGAGAGATAAAGAATGGGGAGACAAGAGGGGGGAGAGTTATTATCTTTAAGATGGAATATATAAGTTTGAAGTACGAGGCTGCATGATGACTGAACAGAAAACTTCAATTACAAGAAAATGTGCACTTTAATGTGAATAAAACCATTACAGCTGGACCGGCATTCATTGTGATATCGAAGTGTGCATGTACCAATTCTCATGATGGCCAATAACGATTTATTATTTTTTTTAATTCAAATTTCTTGAAAGGGTAGTGTTTTCTCGTCTTTCGGATTATTTCTTGGTAAATGATTTGTTTCACCCTTTCCAATCGGCTTACAGATCCCATCATAGCATGGAAACACTGCTTGTGAATGTGTCCAACCACATCCTGCAAGGGAAGGATAGAGGGTACTCAACTGCTCTCCTGCTCCTAGACTTGTCCTCCGCCTTCGACACTATCAATCATTCTATTCTTTTGAACACACTTAGTTCATTTGGGGTCAAGGGTGAGACATGCAAATGGTTCAAGTTGCAATCGATTGCAAATTGTAAAGCAAATTAGAACAACCATTCTGAATGGTTCAGAGTCTGCCCATTCAAGCAGATGCGCTTGCAACAATGATTTTGATTGGTCAGTACCGATCAATTGCAACTTTCTTGCAACACCCCATTAGATCGTTTGTTTTGTATAAATGGTTGCAAATCAGTTGCTTTGCCTCTCCCCTGTGGAGTATCACAGGGTTCTGTGGGCGGGCCGACTCTTTTTTCAATTTATTTAATTGGATTGCGAAAAAGTTCTGCTACAACATGACATGATATGCGGACGATATTCAACTCATGATTTCCTTTAATTCAGATCAATCCGCGGCGGAAAGGGCTGTTCATCGCCATGAATCATACATGGTTGATGTTCACGATCGAATGCTCGCATGTTCTCTGAAACTGAATTCAGATAAATGTGAATTCCTTAAATTTGGTTCTAAAGTGGAGCTTAGTAAAATTGATATTAATTCCGTCTCATTTTCTGGCCATACAATTTATTTGTCACAAACAAGTCGCAATCTTGGTGTTATGTTTGACTCATAAATAACAATGTCTATCAAATTTCAAATATCTGCAGATCAGTTAGGTACCAATTACGTAACATCGGTTTTATTCGGAAATATTTGTCCAAGTATGCCACTGAAAAGATTGGCGATGCCCTTCTGTTCAATTTACCCCAAAATCTGTTGTCCAATCTCCAGAAGCTTCAAAATGCTGCGGCTCGCATTGCTACTCTGTCCACCAAGCGTAATCATATCTCCCCTGTTTTGCAGGCTCCCTTTTCTGACTCCCTGTCAAACATCGCATTATTTTCAAAATTTTGTTGATCACTTTTCACTGCGTTCATGGTTCTGCTCCCTAATACAATACCATTTTAATTCAACATTACACCCCCGCGAGATCTTTGCGCTCATCCACTTCCAGTTCTCTAATTGTGGGGGTAGATCATTTGCCCATGCGTGTCCTAAATTATGCAATGGCCTTCCTGAAGACAAAGAGTGCATAACATCTGATTCTTTTTAAAATCATGTAAAAACATTTCTTTTCAATTCTTAACTAATTTCTACATGCGCCCTGAGCACTCCACAGAGTGGATTTGGCGCTAAATAAGTTACATTTATTATATTATTATTAGAATAAGGAGATAGACAGAAAGGGAGAGGGGCCTAAAGGAACATAAAAGGAAGATGTTAAAATCGCTCCCACACCCTCCCCGCTTAGTTTCTTTGCTCCATACTTCAACCTGGTATGACCCATGCTTTCCCCTAATGCAAATGACAGCCAGTGCCCCCTAAATGACTGTACCCATGGAATGGATGCTACACAACGTACTTACAATGGAGAACAGGTGGAAGCGCGATAGAACGCTGGACGCTGTTCACCTTCCTCTGTTCGGAAATATGAAAATAATTATAATTTTACAAGATCAATATGATTTTTCTGGGTGAGGGTCTGTTTCATCGGATGACACCTTGAGTATTGACAATATTTAACGTTTGATCAAATTGTGAAATTATGAATCTAGAGGATACTTTTTTTTGATACGCACTGTATTATGCTAGTTATAAAACATGACGAGACCGGATGACAATTACAGTACTCTATCATTCATGCGCTCATTTAACGATTGGCACAACACAGTTCTGTCTTTCATTGCTCAGAAATAATTCAATCAGTTTGTGAAGTATCCTTTTTTTTGTTTTAACTGTTTTTCGTGTGCGTTTTTTTTTCTTTCTTAAAGTGATTTGATAACTTTGTAGAGGCTTGATAAAATCTGAGCTGCCTGGCCTTACATGCTATCAGGGTATGTAATATGGTGTAAAACTTAGCCTAGGAGGGGGAGGGAGACACTTCAAATCATCATATCCTTCGCAAAAGTAAACATATGCAAGTGACTGGAAATGCTAGACTCATTTCCCCCGTAGACTCAGTATTAGACTAAAGCGTATGGCCATACACTTTCGTAAATGGCAGTATTCAGTCATAGATAGCTTAATAATAACATTATATATATCAAAACCTTTCTATGCCTGGCTATTTATTTATCCTTCTGAACATCATTATACAAGACAGATATCAAAATTGAACAATTTCAAGCCTCCACAAAGTTACCGAATCCCTTTAATCTCATTTTCATTTTCTCTCGCTCTATCAGTCGCTATTTCTTATTTCACTTTCACATTCACAACTAAAGTATTATTTAAAAAACATCTAAATACCTTGGGTGAAACAAATGAAAATTTAAACTGAATCATGTTAACTCCTAATCTCCTATATACATGTACTTATGCAGCCTGTCTGAAAAGATTCAAACCCAAAAGGAGATCGTCTAATACTTTAGGGCATGTTTCATAAAGAGATTAAGTAACTGTGTTATTTATCAATGTTTACACCAAAAACACAATGATGTTCACATTATGTTCAACTTGGCTAACTATGCAATTTTTATTAAGAATTATATTAGTTCTATTTTATAATTATTTCATGACACTTTAAAAAAGGATGTTTAAAAATGCACCTATTTTTTCAACATTATACAAAAGGAATCACTTTCCACATTTCCTGATTTTACCTTACCACCCCCCCCCCCCCCGGTAATCACCAGTAAAAGTCTTCACTGATTTTTATGACGTTTCATCGATAATTGTCACGCAATGCCTCATTTTCTAGTTTCCAAGAATGATATTGATATTATCGATTTATAATTCACCAAATGTCTAATTTTTATCTACGTGTATTTGTTTTGATAGACATAATTTGAAGCATCAATCTCAGCAACATTCTATGCTCAATGCTCATATTACGAAATTCTACAATTTAGTTCTACAATTATAAACAAACAAACCCAGGATAGAGTATACACGGGACACTAAATTTGCAGCGTAATTCTTATTATTATATAAGTTTTCCAAGCAGGTTTCGCACTTTTGGCAGTCAGTTTAATTAAACGTTCATGCAATGGAGCAAAAACGTCGTTCACCGCAACTTCTGTCATTCAGGAGTGTATTCAAGTCATTCAATTTAGTGTTTCGAGCAAGGGATTTTGCTTTTGTATCCTTCAAATTCATTTCCGTGCATTCCATTTCCGTGCATTTAAATTAGCACGTTTGTAGGAATCATAATTCATCGGCCGGTTTACAGTTATAAACATCAAATCCAGGTTAGAGTATAACCGAGGCACTAAATGCGTAATATCATTTTTAAAAATAATGAAGGAGTTCAGTACTCAGTTAACCGACTGACTACTGAATTGTCTCTTTCCCATAGGCTTAATGCAGGGGCCACCCGGTTAATAAGATACTAGATAACAAAATAATCTCATATACTGGAGCAGATATTATTTCACATGAACAATTCTATTTTTCTACGTGAATGGGTAGACAAGATTCATTTCGTTCTTAACATATATGATTTATCAAACTTAATCAACAAGTCAAATTTGCTATTATCAATGTGGAAAAAAAAACAGAATCGCGTTTTCTCGGAATGCGTTTTGGAATATCCGCGGGCGGTTGTGCCACTTCGTGAATTCAGCTACGTTTCACTGCATCGCCTGTTCTTTCCTTCCATATAGGTTGCAAACTCTCTACGCCATTCCCCCAAGAGCTCGCGATAATTTGCCAAGACTTCTGGTGCTCCTGACTGTCCCTCATCGTCGCTCTCAGTCTCCGTGTCGACTATTATATCTTCATCCTCTTCAGTTTCTTCAGTCCCTGGTTAAAAAAAAAAATGAAAAAAAAAATGCCTAAATCATACACATAACTATTATAATTATAAGCGTGAAAATGTTCATACCCACTGAACACGTCAGTGCAGAGTTTAAATGCATATGGTCACAACGGATCTCGCGTGTTTTTGCACGTGCGTGTCCGCAGCTGCGATAGGCTGTGGGCCAACTCCTGCGAATCGTAGATCCTTCTTTTGTCATGGTCAAAAACAGCGACCTGTGTGCCAAGAGGCGCAGGGCGGCAGCCACAATAAAATACAAGTCCTTCAGCGCAGATTCTACACCACCAGTATGAGCTTGCAGGAGACATCAGTAAAGATGACATCAAAGGAAGCTGCTGACAGGGTCAGCGAGCTGCAAAACGACATCTCAAACCAGAGTGAAGTGAGTGGCTATAGCAGGAGAAGCAGCACAAGTAAGAGAAGTCTCACCAAGTCACACCAGTCTGTTAAAAGTGAGAGTCTCTCGCTTCGCAAAGCTGCTCTTAAAGCTAGGCAGTGATTCGAAGAACATCAGTTACAGCTGTTACAACAGGAAGACGAAGATGAACGGGCTTATCAACAGCATCGAAATGCTCTTCATGAACAACAAAGGGCTCTCCAACGGCAAAAAGATGATGCAGAAAGGGCCTATAAACAGAAACAGAAGGTGCGCGCTGTGCAAAGGGCCAGCATAGCTACAAATCAAGAGTTGGCAGAAATAGATGCTGTGATGGAGGCATCTGGTAATAATTGCAGTGAACCTGATGAGGAATTTTCATTCAAAGAACTAAGACAAGAGAAGAAGAGCGAGCAGATGAAAAGATATTTTGATTCTCAAGAGAAGATCACAACAACATCTCATCAGCCAGAGGAGCATCAGTCTACCAACACTGCACCTCCTCTCAGCAGCCCAGGAGTGCCAGCGGGATGGGACAGGATTGCATCCTCCTTGGAAGGTTGCCTAACTCAGCTCTCTCGTGTGGCCATAGGACAAAATTCCGCCAGTAACCAGTTGGCAGCATCTAGCCATTTACCAAGGATCGACGTGCCTATTTTTAGTGGTGATCCTCTGCAGTATACACTATGGAAGAACTCCTTTGATTGCATGGTGGATGCCAAACCCATAGATGACAGATACAAATTAAACTTCTTGAACGCTTATGTTAGTGGAAAGGCTAAGGAGAGAGTTGAGCACCACCTGTTAATAGGAGCAGACGATCGATATCAGGAAGCTTGCAGGCAGCTTGAAGAAAGATTTGGTGACCCAAGCAAAATAAGCGTCTCATATACTAAGAAGCTATATTCGTGGCCGAAGATTGCTAACCTAGGGATCTTGGATTTCCCTCAAGAGAATGTAAAGCTTGTGGAGAAATTGCCAGGCCACTTGGAGGGAAAATGGAGAGATGAAATTGACAGATGGCGAACCAATAAGGGTTCGCAGAGCTTCCCCACATTCTCAGCATTTGCAGATTTCGTCAAACGAGCAGCTGATAAAGCAAACATTCCTGAGTTAGAGCCATTATCAAAGGAGTGCAAGCCAAGCTTTCCAGCGAATCGAGGTCCAAAGAGTACAAAGGCGCGAAGCTTTGCCACCACTGGGCATACTGATCAGCACAACAATTATTCAGATGCATCATCTCAGGTAAAGAATGGCCCCTACTCTTCATGCCCATTTTGTGAGGGAGATCACCCCATTGATGAATGTGAAAAGCTTTATGAAGGAGCACATCCAAGTGAGAAAAATTTCCAGAGAAAAATGTTATAACTGGGATGTGGAGTCACAGATCAACACCGCATCAAGAATTGCCAAGAAAGGAAGACATGCAAAACCTGTGGGAAGAAGCACTTAACTTGTCTCCATTACAACAAGACCAGATTGGACAGGGTTGAACTGGATGAGGGAACATCAAACTGCACTTCCGTTTGTCTGATGCCGGACCAAGATGGAAAGGATCATGGTATGATAGTGCCGGTTTGGTGAGACACAAAGATCAACCGTCAAAGGAAACCCTGTAATACGCTATTCTTGATGACAAGTCAAACGTGAGTTTTATCTCCAAACGCCTCTGCGAGAAGCTGGATGTAAAGGGAGAGAAAACTAATCTCCTCCTCACCACCATGCACAAAACAGCAAACATAGAACGTGAGAGGATTAAAGGACTGGAAGTACTGGACTTCCAACAAGAAGAATGTAATCGAGCTGCCGACTACTTTCTGACGGGATTCGGTACCTGCATCGCGTTCTCAAATCCCGAAGCCAGACGTTGTGAAGCAGTAGGAGCATCTACGCAACATAGCACGAGACATGATGCCATACAGAGAAGATGTAGAAGTATCATTACTCATTGGTAATGACTGCACGAGAGCGATCAGAACTCGCGAAATCATAACGGGGGAGAAGATGACCCATACGCCCAGAGGTCTTTACTAGGATGGGAAGTAGTTGGAAGAGTGTGTAAGCCCCCATGAGAAATCAAGTCTGCTGCTTGCCACAAGACCACTGCAGATACGTACTTCAACTTCATTTTCCCAACCAAGGCTAAGGAGATACTCTGCCCTGAGAAAGTTATTCAAGCACTTGAGGCCGACTTCAAGGAGGAGAATGAATGTCAATTCTTAGCAGACTACAAAAGCTTCATGAAAGATGTCATCTCTTCATGTGCTGACAGAGCCCCCGCTGACTACAAACCAGGAAGAGTCAACTATGTCCCACATACTGGCGTCTACCACCCGAAGAAACCAGGCAAGATCCGGGTGGTGTTTGACTGTTCAGCGAAGTACCAGGGAGTCTCACTGAACGAGAATCTTCTCCAAGGTCCTGATTTGACGAATGGCCTACTGGGAGTGCTATGTCGGTTTCGACAAGAAGACGTGGCACTTATGGCGGATATAAAAAGCATGTTCTATCATGTGTCAGCCGAAGATCGTGACATACTTCGATTTCTCTGGTGGGTAGATGGCGACTCAACCAAACAGGTGATAGAGTATAGAATGATGGTTCATCTGTTTGGAGCAGCAAGCTCTCCTAGCTGTGCAAATTTCGGCCTAAAGAGAGCTGCAGATGATGGCGAGGAAGAATTTGGTGAAGCAGCAGCTAATTACATCCGTAATGAATTCTACGTCGATGACGGACTGAAATCTGTGCCTTCAGTAGGAGAGGCATTAACACTCGTCAGGGCAGCACAGGACATGTGTTCGAAGGCAAGACTAAACCTTCATAAGATAATGTCCAACAAAAAGGAAGTCCTGCAGTGTTTTCCAGTTGAAGACAGGGCAAAGAGCATTGCAGAGCTTAATCTGGCTGAAGATCCACTACCACTTGAGAGGGCCCTGAGAGTCGTGTGGTGTGTGGAGAGTGACACTCTGCAATTCAGGCTCAAATTGCATGACAAACCACTCACCAGAAGAGGGATCCTGTCGACCGTGAGCTCCGATCCAAACGGTTATGTCAGCCCAGTGGCCTTTAATACGTGGGAAACAGATCCTTCAGCAGTTGTGTCGGAGTAAACTTGACTGGGACAGCCCGATGCCAGATGAAATCAGAGTGCAATGGGAGAAATGGAGACAGGAGATCGGCATGCACCTCTCTGTACCTCCTCTTGGGCGTCTTGCACCCTATTCATTAATATAATCCATCTTACCTGCAAGAACTCTTGAGGCGAACGTACAGCCCGGTACAGGTACGTGCAACCGACGTGCAACCGACGCGCGACATGTCACGGCTCCGTATAGAGCCATGGGCTTCGTGAGACCTACTCAAGGAGCCCGTGCGATGGTAGCAAGAAGCACGTGCAGGAAGTACGATGGCTAATGTCACGTGCGTTCATCAGAACACGAAGCCACACGCAGAGATTGCTGGACATATCCAACAGCCTCCTTGCGTGTCCTGCATGCTCCTACGTGCTTGCAAAAAAACGTGCAGACCCGTGCGTACGACGTAAGGAGTTTCTGTGAAATCAGTCGCAAGGAGGTGCACGACCAGTTGTGACCATCCTTTTGAACAAATCAATCTTATAAAATGTTTCTTTCAGTGTCCCACAGGAATACTTTATCACTTAAACTTATTTCAGAGGCAACACCAATTACACTGTAAAAACTGAAGTGCTGTATATAGCACTTTGAGGGCATGCATAGGGACTGCACTCAGAGTGCTATTGTAATGCACACAGCGTGCTATTTCAGCACTTTCACGGGAGCTGGACCGGCTCCTTAAACTGCTAAACATTCATTAAAAAATTGTGATTTTGGCGAGCCTCGAACCAGGGTTCGCTGATCGAGAATTGTTGGCATTACCGCTAGACTAACTCACATCATACGATTTAGAGCAGATCATAGTGAATTTACGACTCCACATACACTAAAGGAAAAAAGAAACTTATAAAAGTTCAAGAGATCACCAAATTAAATTCTCTGCATGGAAATGTACCAAATTTGGATATAATGTTGATTCAATGCATGGCTTTAAATGACAGTCAATAACAAAAAGTTTTCTTCAATGCCACAAAAGAAATGTGCACTGAAGCAAAGGACTCTCTAATCCCCAAGTCACAAAGACAAACTGCAGCCTTGTACACCATATGCATGTCAATGAATGAAACAAAAGAATTTCAAAAGGGATTTGCAAGTTCATATCCAAACAGATTAATAGCCAGTATGTCCACCTCTAGCTTGCTGGCAAGCTGTACACCGTCTTCGCATGCTTCCGATCAGATTCGCGATGGTAGCCTGGGGAACATTGTTCCATTCCTCTTGCAGTGCTGCAATGAGCGTCTCCCTATTGATGGGTTGATTGTCACGCCTTGACACACGTCGACCAAGCTCTTCCCAGAGATGTTCAATTGGGGAAAGGTCTGGTGAACGGGCGAACCATGGCAGAACATCAATATCCTCTTGCTCGAGGGGTGCAAATCCCTTTTGAAATTCTTTTGTTTCATTCATTGACATGCATATGGTGTACAAGACTGCAGTTTATCTTTGTGACTTTGGGATTAGAGAGTCCTTTGTTTCAGTGCACATTTCTTTTGTGGCATTGAAGAAAACTTTTTGTTATTGACTGTCATTTAAAGCCATGCATTGAATCAACATTATATCCAAATTTGGTACATTTCCATGCAGAGAATTTAATTTGGTGATCTCTTGAACTTTTATAAGTTTCTTTTTTCCTTTAGTGTAGTTCATGTTATCTACTTGACTCCCATGACTAAACTGGTTGCAAGAAGCATTCGTTAGTCTATCGGTAACGTCAGCGCCTCTCAATCAGCGAAACCTTGTTCGAGGCTCGCCACGGTCACATTTTTTTAAATGAATGTTTTGCAGTTTAAGGAGCCGGTCCAGCTCCCGTGAAAGTGCTGAAATAGCACGCTGTGTGCATTACAATAGCACTCTCAGTGCAGTCCCTATGCATGCCCTCAAAGTGCTATATACAGCACTTCAGTTTTTACAGTGTAGAATGACAGAATTGATAGCCACTATAATGTGATGCTCAGTTACACTGTTCCTTTTTAAAATAGATTATTGTAAGTTGCTGTCGTGCAATCAGCATTCAGCTTATCTTTTATGTTGCTTAACACAAAACTAATAAATCTTACCTAGAAACTCAAGCACTCCTGGAAAATATTCTCTCCAGAAAGCACACTTCCTGGCCTTTACGGCTCTACCTTCCCCTAACTCGGTAGACAGATCCTTGTACCTTAGACCAGGAAGTTCGAAGGCTGGCCAACCGTCTTCATTTTCACCAGGGATGGAGCTTACAGAGGCCTTACTTGGGTCTCTAGATGATTTCAAGAGAAAAGGTGTTTAACATTGTAACTGGACTGGAGTATTTATCAGGAAATGGAGTATTGCATTTGATTACATACATGCATATCCATACCTGGGGGAAAATGCTCGCTAAAATATTTAAAGAATTACAACGGACCGAATACATAAACTAGCAATTGCATACAAGTGAAAGGTCATTATTTAGAAGCAAGAGCTCTAAGAATTTAATGCTTCGAAACAAAAAACAATTTTTTGCTTTGGTTCTCAGCTTTTACTGGGATAAATATTTTGTCTCTTCTCCCACCCCCCCCCCCAAAAAAAGTAAAACTGAAGTCACCCTCATGATGATATAAACGATCACATGGCGTATGTAAAGCCCGTTGAACACGAGGCTTTATTCGATTGCGTTATAAAACGCATGAAGGTAATTCACGCATTCTGCATTAATTCAAAGCAATAATTCCACTGTTCATTTGTATTTGGGTTTTCAATAACGTTACTCTCGCAGGGCGCGTCAAAGACCGCACCAGATGACACATTACGTGCAACGGGCATAAAGTGTAGCGTAATGAAATATACCTTGCACTGAGAGGCTCCAGTTGAAATTATGGATTCTCTGAGGTGACTGTCATAGCACTATTTTCTGAGGGGGGCAGCCCCGAAGAAAATAGTAACTATTCCAATTACCGAAGAATCCATAATTTCAATTGGCGCCTCGAAAAGAGTGCATAGTATAAATGGTATATTTGAGTTATATCCTATAAGAGTACGCCTAGACAGATTTAACCAAAAAAAACCCAACTTAAATGTAGAATCAGAGGAGACCTACATACACGTACAATGAGAGGCTCGTCACTCTCAAACATTATCGCGATACATTGTCGAGATATCGATAGCTTCGAAATATCCACACATTGATGCAGGAGGCAGATATAGTTTTACAGTTGATTTTCTCCAAAATCAGGAGGCAATACTCGGGAATGTTTACTTTCTAGTTGGGAGCAAAGAGTTGGACCAATTAGAGTTTCTGCACACTATTATAAATATCCTACAAAAAAGATGAATTCAAAAATAAGCCTTTTATTATTGGAGGGGATTTTAATTTGGTAAGAAATGTATATCTAGATTACATTGGACATAAACTTAACAAAAAAGCAGTTTAAACTTAATTATAAAAATTTGAAAACTTTTTAATTGATCATAATGCAGTAGACATATGGCGATTAAGATATGCTACGAAGAAACAATTTACGTATCACCAATAAAATCCTTCTATGCAAAGTAAATTGGATGACTGAGTTATTTCGGAAAGTTTGGGAGGAAATGTCTTAAGCTGCAAAATACTACCTTCAATATCACCTGATCACTCAGCAATAGAACTGAATATCAAATTCAACTCCTCCACTAACTCTACAATAAAGGCAGGTTATTTGAAATTTAAGTCAACAGTTTGCGCAATGAAGAGGATTATGTTAAGAGCATGAAAAAAGAAATAACACTTTTCAAACTTAGGTTATCTAAAGAGATAACAGATAGTAGAATATTATGGGATTATATGAAAATGGAAATACGTAGTTTTACAAGAAAATACAAGAAAAGAAAAAGGCATAGGCAAAGGAACGAAAGGACAGAATTGCTGGTTTGGAACAAGAAATTTCAAAATTAGCAGAGGAATTTATACAACTACCAACAAATATCAGTGACAATGGTATGAAACTGGAGAAAGGAAAAAGGTGGATGGAAATATAATTCATGTTGAAAATTATATAGTACAATAAATCAGAAACATTTATTCTAAACTGTATGCGAGAATCGGAATATTAACTTTTCCCTAATAGCTTACCCAAATTAACAGAAAATCTGAGAAATCAATGTGAAGGAAAAAAATAATCAGGGAGATTGTATTATTGTGTATATATAGAATATATTGTATTCTAAAACAAATGCAGTTAAATAAATCCCCAGAAAATGATTTGAATGGTTTGAATGTAGAATTTTATATTACATTTAAGTGGCTGAGGCATTTAATGATACTGTGAAATTTAAGGAATTATCTCCCTCTCAAAAACAAGCAATTATTACACTTATATATAAGGATGGTAAAGACCCCAAATTTATTAGTAATTATAGGCATATCTCCTTACTCAACGTAGATTATAAAATTCTTACTACTGTAAAAACTGAAGTGCTGAAACACGAGTGCTAATTGGAAGTTTGCACTTGACGTGCTATTTCTAACACCTCTCGTGCCATTTGCGTCTGGGAGATGATAAGGTGCAGAAAATTGAGTGCTAAAAGTAAGTGCTGAATGTTAGGACGCTTGTTTTACACTTCAAGCGCTGACCAACGTCCCGTGATTTAATAAGCGATTTCGTAATTAGGATTTGCGCATGAGCAGATAAAGGTCATTTGACATAAACTGGCATGTTCGTTTAAAATGCACTGAGATAAGCGTCGACTATGTAATGATTATTCATATATTCATTTAATTATACTTTTCATTAAATCCACTGAAAAGCAACAAAGTGTTCATTGATGGTTGGTATTTGACAGTCTGCCAAATGATAGCCAACTTGCAAACAATGCGCTTTCCCAAGTGTTCATTGACGTACTATTCTAGTCACCTGGTCTACGATGTCTTTCTTTCATAGAGTTTGAATTCTTTAGGTTGCTATGTCGGGCAAGCTTACGTATTATCTTTCTTTGAAAAGATGCCATCCTAATGAAAAGGGAAAGGTCATTTGCGAAAAGTTGCTCATGGGCCAATAGACCTGTTTACTCAGTGATTCAAATTTATGAATGTTTCTTTCCTGGGGACCTAGTAACGAGATATCCATTAACATGTTATTAATGAATGAACTACAATACTTGGAATCCAGTTTGCATACATTACTTGTTGCTATGTCTGACAAGCCTCTGGCAAGCTTTCAGGTTGCCAAGAACAACCTTTGTTTCAAAAGTATGTGTAAAATTTGAATCACTTATTAGTAAACAGGTCTATTACGAAATCGCTTATTACGCAACTGTAGAGCAAGAGCCATCATCTGCTGCACAGGCATGGCGTGGTAAGTAAAACTTTAAGACATTAAATTTAGAACTTCTGTAATTTTATGCAAATAAAGGTATCAAATAATATGATAATTACATTAATTTTTGTGGTGGTGGATATGAAACATGATGAAAAGCAATGAAGTGGAAATGCCATGTTTCAGCGTGTGGCCAACCGTCTACGGTACGCGTTGTCGACGTTGACATGCCAGACATGGGGCGCGATCGACCGCACGGGCCGGGGCCGGGCCTGGGAAGTTTGGAAGGCAGTGTGTGTGCTTTTTTTCGTCACGATTCACTTGCCTCTGACCGCAGTGCCTGGCGCCCAGCTGTCCACAAGGGTGTTAGGCTGTTCGAGGAAAAGCGCCTCGAGAGCCTGGACCAGAAGCGACAAGCCCGCAAAGAGTGGATCCCCGACCCTACTTCTGCTGTTGCGTGCCCAATATGTGGCCGCGTCTGCGCGTCCGCCTTTGGGCTCCGCTCCCACCTTCGGCGTCACTGACGTCATTGTCGATTCCGACAGACTTCCAATATTATTACTAAGATACTCTCTAAAAGAATAAAGACAGTTTTGAATGAAATTGTGTCAGTCGACCAAGTAGGTTATTTAAATGCTAGAAATATCGGTGAAGCAGATTAATCAATGATATGATTTTTCATACTTCATGTTTTAATAAACCAGGGTACCTATTGGCAATAGACTTTGAAAAAGGTTTCGATTCAATTTCCCATATTTTTCTTCAAAATGTGCTGATTTGGGGGTTTGGACCAATGTTTTATGAATGGGTTGAAATCTTATATACCAATGCTCAAAGTTGTGTTTTCAACGGGGGGAATCAACCGGTTATTTCAAAGTAGAACGGGGTGTAAGACAAGGAGATCCGCTGTCCCCTTACTTATTCATTTTATGTATCGAATGCTTAACTCATTGCATTAGAAAAGATAACTTGGCAAAAGGTATTTGCTTTGGGGAAACAGAAATAAAGCAGATCCTTTATGCAGATGATATGACTATTTTTTTTACGGGATATAAATTCAATTTATAGACTAGGGGCAATTCTGGAGAGTTTTAGAAAAATATCTGGAATCAAGATTAATGGAAATAAAACATTCATTTTGCCTTTGGGTTCTTCTGTTGGCTCTGCAACTTTTGGTAAGGAGGGAAACATTGTACAAATACTGGGTATTTATTTTTCATTAGATCCTGATGTTGCTGAGGAAATGAATTAAATAGAAATTTTGAGCAAAATAAAGAAATTGTTAAATTGTTGGAAACAAAAAGATCTCACTTTGGTTGAAAAAAATTCACTTGTTGAAAACATACGCATATTCAAAACTGATTTATGTGAGCTCTTTGATTCCGATGCCTGAATGGGTTTTCAAAAAATTGATGAGATTTGTTTTAATTTTCTATGGCGAGGTAAGGCCAAGATAAAAAGGAGCACTCTGTATCTTGATTACAAGCAAGGAGGATTGAAAATGCTTAACTTTACACCTTTTTATGGTACAAAAGATAATGTGGATCAAATGTAACCGGAGACCAGAAAGTTAAATGGAAAAAGTATTTCAAATTTCTAATGAGACCATTGGAGGAAATTTATTCTTTTATTGTAATTATTTACCTTACATGATCAACATTCAATTCAAGATACAACTAATAACAGAAATTATGATTTTTTTTTCAATAGGTATATTCATAAGAAAGGAAAAACATATTTTAATGAAAATCTTTTCTTTAAAAACATATTCAGATTGTACAATATTATAGATGAAGAAGGAGCATTGAAGTCGGACACTTAGTTTAGATGTATTGGATTAGATGAAGAGGAATTATCAATGATTAAAGATATTTATGTAGATGCACCTGAGGAATGGAAAATCGATTTAACAAACAAGCACACTTCATATGATGGCTTAAGACTAGAGTTTATGTTTTCAAAGAAAACTTTCCAATTTAAATCACTTTGTTAAAGAAAATCATACAGGGCTTGCATACAAAAAATGGCCGACATTTCTGTATTGTTTTCATAAGTTACAATCATCATACAATATGTTGGTTAAAGAAATTGAAAAGGTATTTCTTCGCCCGAGGATAAACACATTAGATAATAAACTAAGAGAATTCCAGTTTAAACTGCTATATAATATTATTATGTTAATCATCATGTGTACAGGTTTCAATTCATATAAAAAATAAGAGTTTAAAGTTTGCAGTCTATTGAAGCACTCTGACTTGCAAGGTGTTGTGCTAAGGTGACAAAAGGAGGATTAGAACTTAATGAAAATTTCTATGAAGGGATTATCAGAGTGTCTTAAAATTTGGCGTACTAATTAGTAATATCGAAAAATATACGGAGGTCTGATGTCACGCGATATCCATTTTCTTCTTCATAGTGAAGGTATTTTCATTTCATTTCATTTCATTTGATGTAGTAGCATCAACAGAAAATTATTTTCAGTATTATTCAGCCACGTAAAATCGACGTTCGCAATAAAGTACCTTGTGAAAAATTTTAATATCACAAATGCTTGACTTGCTTGATGATAAGATTATGACAGTTAATGTTTTACTTTTTTAAGCTAGCATTTCTGATTCCGCAGAGCGGCTCTGTACAAAAATTTGATTTTGATTATTAAAAAGAAATATATTTCTAAATATAAATTGTTAGCCTGAGAAATATTTGCCAGCTGGAAAAAAAGTCATTGCTTTTCCTAGTTAGCAATTGCTGTATTTTAGTCAAATTCCAGTGGAAGATCAATAATATCCTTATAGGTATGAAACGGTTAATATGCTCTCTTACCCGGACTTGGCAAAATTGGTCCAAAATTGGATGATCTTATGAGAAAGTGCCATTTCTTCGTTCGTGAGGTTAAAACCGGTATAGGTTCTCATATCTTCAATGAATGGCCAACCGAAGACGAGTGGAATATCTTCAGCGTGACTGGCTCCTAGCCAAGGCTTTGGCTCATGTCCGATAGTGTAGATACTCCTGTAAGTCGATCAATTTATGCAAACTTTAGAGATATGGACATTTTTTTCCTCCAGAAACTTCTATCATTGTTAATAGATGATATGAGTAGATTTCGACAAATCTTATACAGGACATTATTTTATACGACACATCCATGTAATGATGTCACAAAAATGTGCTTGAAGCCAAATACACATGGTCTAGCTACCCTTGCAGCTTTACATTATTTTGATGGATCGCCTAACGACCCTACAAAACTGTGTCAACTCCTTTTGCAGGTAATGATGTTTTGTAGCTCGTTTCTACCACCTACAAATATTTGGAATATATTGCGAACATTTGGAAAACCCGGACTATTAAAGTTGACTGTTCAACCATGACAACGCAGTGAATTTTTACCAATCTTAAAGATAAAGTTGAGTCCTGGTCATGTGATTACATTGCAAAAGAAACTGTCTGGAAGCAATAATCAAAGGTAGATAATGCAATACATAAGAATAAGTATATGTTGAAGGTCTGGCAACAAACCCCCCCCCCCCCCCCCAAAAAAAAAAAAATAAATAAATAAATAAATAAAAAATGACTCAGTTTAGCTGAAAGTCACAAGCATTGGACACAGAAATGGGTATATGGGACTACGCACACAAGTGGCATGAATGTTTTGTCCAAACATTTCACCTGTTTCTTGTCATATTATGAAATCAGGGCATTTAAAGAGCAATCCTTTTCAGGAGACAATTCTTTTAAGGTATTCTTCCTAACTGACATTAAACGGAAAAGAAACCTCACAAAATAAAAACAATTACACATGAATGGCATGTGGGTTGGAAAAGGGGGAGCTGCGTGCAACTATTAATAGACCCTATAGGTACGCAGTTCCACAGTCATGTACAACAATTATCAATCAGAGATTCTAACACCGGGTAGGCTATTGTGGATAGAAAAATTTTATGAAATAGCACTTTAATGGAAATGGTAATCTAATATCAAAGCGTGGAGTAGGCCAACTTACTTCGTCGGAACATGCGTGAAGAAGTATTCGTATAGAGGGCTGCTTCCCTCTGAATGGAACCTCAGCTCCATATCTGCGGCACAGGCGAATTGCGTATCGGTTACGAAGTCGACTGCCGCTTGAAAGTAGTCCGCGTTTGGATCATCGGCAATAGTCCAGTCCATGTACTCTTGCAAGATGACATCAAGAACCACTTCGTTGGTAACTCCAAATAACCGAAGAAAGCCTGTTATCGTCGCTTTGAAACCTTCCCCGGATAGAGGGGGTTCGGGGAAGGCACCGAAGAGAGCATACAATGTTCCTTCGTCTTTGGTGAAGCCTGATATCATTGGTAGTTTCTTGAAATCATTATTACTGTAGAGATTGAGAGGAGTGTCTTCCAGGAAGATTCCATCGAGAGTTACATAGTTTGAAGTGTAAATCTAAAAAAGGGTAAATTTTAAGTTAACATGATGGATTTAGCTTGTTTAAGAAGAAATGTAAGGTATAAAATCGGATTTTTCTTTTTGTTTAGATTGTTTTAGCTCTTGTAACTTATTGTCAATACACCTACATTTGCCAGATGCAATGGTGCCATAAAAATGCCTTTATTGATTGATTGATTGATGTAAGGTTTGTTTCATTTCATTTCCAAATACAAAACAAAATTTACAAAGTACAAAATCATGAAATGAAAAAGGAACCTACTGGAAAGCGTAGCTTGTTTGTGTAGGTTCCCAAGAATAAATATAACATTAACATAATTATCTTTTATTAAATGGAAGATTAGAAGTGAAATACATTTTGAAAAAAATATATATATATTGGCATATCTCTCATAACAACATAATTAATTAAATAGTCATGAATCCTGTATTTGTAATGAAAAGTTTCATAGCAAGATGCTGTACACTAAAGAACAAATGACAAGATAGGACTCAGAGGACATCTGACGTATGGGCTAAACATGCCTTTACAAACTTGATTAAAGCAGGTAATGACGCAATCGAAATGGCCCTTCGTGTGCAATGGGCCATAAGTATTGTTATTGATAGAAAAAGTTAAAACACAAATAGGTAGGCTACCTTGCTTGCTGCTGCCCTTAACTCCTCTGCATCTTTTGACCTCAGACACTGAACCAAAACGGATGTGTTTCCTGTATCGCAGTTCATTGCTGTTGCGAGACTCTGTACTTTTGTCATTTCCGATTCAGGATTATCTTTAAATGCCCATTCTGAAAGAGCAGATCCACTCTAAAAGAAAAAAAAAATATTATGGAATGTCGAAAAAGCACAAAATAGAGAAAAAAATAATCAAGGGCATCTGTTTCGTGGTCACTTCCTGATAAGCGTAAAACTGACTTATACCATGTTCAAATCAATTTAAAAATCACTTATTAAATTAACAACCCTTGCATCGAATGCAAAAAGCTTTACCTGAGATATATTTCAATTTTATGTGTTCATAATTTTTTTTTTTTCTCGAAGATGGAGTAAGCAGGATGTGTATAGCAACGTCTCTCAGAATTCTTCATTAAATCTGATATTTTCGAGTACCCCAGCGTTTTTTGACTTCAAACCAGATCGAGTACTGTCATCATGAGTCAGACGGGCAGGAAACCCCTCAACAGGAAGGCCAAGAAAGACAACCCTGAACCAGAGAAGGTACGAAATACTTCGTCGCCCAAGTCGCCATTTTCTTCCTTCCAGGGATCCACCCGACCAGCACCCACAACTATCCCCCAGGGTGCTCGCCGGAAAACCGCTGGAAATGCAGCAGCTTCTCCGGATTGGGCAATTCCACCAGATTCGGCAGCTCAATTCCACCCAACAATACACGGCGACGATGACAATGAGCATGACGTAACAACTCCTGCTGGCATTGCACGGTACTTTAAAGCTGCAACAGCAAACTTTGAAAAGATGATACAAAAGGCCGTATCTTCTTTAGTCGACAACATAAAGCAGGTCGAATCTCAGCTGGGGGCAGCTATTGAATATGAAAGCAAGAGAGTTACGGAGATAAATGCCAAGTATTCGCAACTGGAGAAACGAATGAAGGAGATGGAGAAGGAGGTCAACGCACTGAGGTCAGAAGTTTCCAAGCAACAACAAGAGATTAACAAGAACGAACGCTTCTCGCGACGGAACAACATCCGCGTAATTGGGATTGCGGAATCTGCTACCGGCGAGGAGGATTGTGCCGCTGTGGTCGAGAGGATAGCCCAGGAGAAGTTCGGCATGACCCTCAAGGTCGAGAGAGCCCATCGCGATGGGAAACCAGCAAATGATCGCCCACGGCATATTCTCTTCAAAACGCTATCGTATCGCCAGAAAATCGACATAATGAAGGCCCAGCGCGAGAAACTAGCTAACGAACGCTACTACATGACAGACGACCTGACAGCCGATGACCTCAAAGAGAAGCGTAAGTGGTCCGCTACCGTACAGGAGTTGTACAACACCGGCGTCAAGCTTCGGTTCTACGCGGGAAGATGGAGAACCAGAGGAGGAGCACCGTACATCTTCAACTCCTCAGCTTAGAACACTCTCCGGTAACACTCTGTTTCTTCCTCTATTTCTCTATTTCTTGTTTCTTCCTCTATTTCTTTAGTTCTCTCTTGCCACTTTAAGCATAGATTATATTACTTTGTAATTAAATTTGTAATTGGCGAGAGACTTGCTATTTTCCAACGTACACTTATGCCACATTTTCTTCGAGTCTTTTTCAATATATTCTGTACCACGCAATGTATACATACTCCTTTGCCTGTACCCCAACTGTTTTTCGTATTCTTGCCAGATACGCTCATTTTCTTCTGCCAAGTCATGGGTTGCTATATGTACTTATTTGAATCTACACCATGTCTCACCTAAATTGTAATGTTCAACCTTACGTGAAATGTCAATACTATCTGCCTGATGAGTTCAACCGTACTTTTTCAAATTGTTCTGAAAAAATCAGTTTATTGCATTGTAATGCCCGTAGTCTTAATAAGAATTTTGATAACATATCTGACTTATTGGTAAACCTCTCTTTTTCATTTTCAATAATTGGCGTCACAGAAACATGGTTAAATAATAGATCTCCAAATGTATATGATATTAATAATTACCATTTTATCCGTAATGATAGACAGAACTGTCGTGGTGGTGGAGTTGCCTTTTATATATCCCAATTTTTATCGTACAAAGTCAGACACGAATTTTCTCTTGTTAATAGCTCCTTTGAATTATTATGTATTGAGATTAATATAAAGAATGGGAAAAATTTAATTGTATGTGTTATTTATCGTCCACCTAGCAACAATGTTGATACCTTTTTAGAAGATTTTGATAATTTATTGAATAGTCTGAACCCAGAAGGCAAATTAATATGCTTAATGGGAGATTTTAATATAGACCTTAAACAAGATAATAATACTGTCAATCAATTTAAAAGTATCATATATTCAAATGCTTGTTTTCCTGTTATAGACAAACCCACAAGAATTGTAAATCAATCTTCCACTATCATAGATAATATAATTTTTAATGATGATACTTACAAAATTGATTCCGGTCTTTTATATTCTGAAATTTCAGATCATATTCCTGTTTTTTTAATGTTTAATATCCCTTCCCCTTTTAGAGAGAAAGAAACGAAATATACACGGAAGTTATCCCCAGAAAATATATATAGGTTAAACGAACACTTACAGAGTGAAGAATGGGAAGATGTTTTAATGTGCAATGACACTGAAAGAGCATATCATTTATTTTGGTCAAAATTTGAGTCATATTTTAATATTAGTATTCCTAAAGTTAAAGTTGGGGGGGAAACGCAATAAACCTATCAAACCGTGGATTACAAGAGGAATTCTGAAATCTATTAATAAAAGAAATACTCTATATAAAATAAGCCTTTCTGAACCAAACCCTATAAATGTGCGTAATTACAAAATATATCGAAATAAATTAACAAGTGTAATAAGATTATCAAAACGGATGTACTTTTCTAATAAAATAGATAATGCTCAAGGTAATATTTCAACCACATGGAAAATAATTAACGAAATCCTTCATAAGAGCAAATCACATATTAATTCCCAAGTATTTAATAGAGATGGTAATTCTATCAAAAATCCCCTGAAATAGCAAACATGTTTAACGAATATTTTGTTAATGTAGGTCCAAACCAAGCTGCTAAAGTTGATGAGAGTAATTGTAACTTTGTAGAATTTTTATCACAATCAATAGATACATCCATATTCTTCATCCCCACTGACTTTATTGAAATATTAAGAATCGTCCGCACCCTCAAATGTAGTCACTCCTCTAGTCATGATGAAATTAGTACTCACTTAT
Organism: Heliocidaris erythrogramma; assembly: GCA_025617745.1. Classification (NCBI taxonomy): domain Eukaryota; kingdom Metazoa; phylum Echinodermata; class Echinoidea; order Camarodonta; family Echinometridae; genus Heliocidaris; species Heliocidaris erythrogramma. Next base: position 29,911,197 of record CM046853.1, read on the forward strand.
TGAAACAGATTATAAATAATATTTTGTCACCTCTAATCCATATTTTTAATCTCTCACTCTCCTCTGGTGTCTTCCCGACCCCCTTTAAAATTGCAAAGGTTATACCAATTTATAAGAAAGACGATCCTTCCTGTATATGTAATTATCGACCTGTTTCTATTTTGTCAAGTTTCTCAAAGATTCTTGAGAGGATTGTCTATAATAGGTTATATGGATTTTTGTCTGAAAATAGTTTTTTTTAATCCTAATCAATTTGGTTTCCGTAAGAATCATTCAACCGATTTAGCCTTAATGCAGTTATTTGACAGAGTATCAGATGCCTTGGCAAATCATGAACATGTAATTGGTATATTTATGGATCTTAGCAAGGCATTTGATACTCTTGATCACAAAATTTTACTATATAAGTTACAACATTACGGGATTCGGGGTACTGCACTTCATTGGTTTGAGAATTATTTATCACACAGAGAACAATTTGTTTCCTTTGAATCCGCTCATTCGAATATGTTACCAACAACATGCGGAGTCCCACAAGGCTCAATTTTAGGCCCCTTATTATTTCTAATTTATGTTAATGATATTTCAAATGCTTCACCTATGTTACAGTATATTTTATTTGCTGATGATACAAATGTATTTTGTTCACACTCTGACTTACACCGTTTAATTACTATTTTGAATAATGAATTACCGAAGTTATCTACATGGTTTAAAAGTAATATCTTGTCACTCAATTTAAGGAAAACCAACTATATTTATTTCAGAGGTAAAAGAAAAGTTGACTTGCAAAATCATGATTTATATATTGATGGTAATCTTCTTGAAAACAAAATGATGACTAAATTTCTTGGTGTGTATATTAATGAAAATTTAAAATGGAATGATCATGTAAAACACATAATTTTACCTATCTCTCGTAATGTTGGTCTGTTAACTAAGCTAAAATATTTTTTACCTACTTCTGTACTATTTACGCTGTATAATACGCTTGTCTTGCCATACATATCATATTGTAATATTATCTGGGCAACTCATAAATGTTATACAAATCCCATATTAATTCTCCAGAAAAAGGCCATCCGGGCGTGTAGTGGGGCAAGTTTTTGCTCTCACACTGACCCTCTGTTTTTTCGTCTTAAGTCCCTCAAGGTCAATGATATTAATTTCCTACAAAAAGCTCTATTCATGTTTAAGTATAACTCCAACCTTTTACCCCAGTATTTGCAACATTATTTCAATCGAACACACAAATTCACGCATATCCTACCAGACAATCAAAAAATGTGCATTTATTTAACCCCAGGACTGCTCTTGCACATAATTCTATTAGGCACTCTGGCCCTGATGTATGGAATTCCCTTCCTCCCGAAATAAAAAAACATGACTTTAATGTACTCTTTCAAGCGAGCAGCAAAAAATCACCTAATTAAGCAATATTCCCCACAATAATGATTGTGTAGTACACCCATAATATCTTGTATAATTATGTAAATAGGACCCATGACTTGGCACATTTTCACCTCTTTGGGAGGCAGATATGATATTAGTTTACAAAACGAGTTTACCACTTGCTATTATGTTAATATCATTTCTGCCTCTCAAACCGGATGATTAACTCTCTATTGTTAATACAGTTGTTATTTAAAATATTTGGAAAGGTACAATTGCCTCATTTTATCCTCCTCTCTTCATCCCTATTTCTCTCTGTATCCTCTTCCCATTCTCTCTCTCATTACTTTTTTAATTATATTTTATCTCAAAGGGCTTTCATGCTGTCAAGCCTCGGCTTATTATGAAAACCCTCTTGTTTGATTTCTCTTTCTATAATCCTACTGTTAGCCTTGTAGTTTAAGATATATTAATGTCATGATGTTCCATTGTATTGTATATCGCATAATTTATATAACGTATGCATTATTTGATGAATTGAGAAATCAAGCAGAAATAAATAAATAAATCAAATAAATCAAATAAATCAAATAAATAATATATATAATAATTTGTTGTGTATCCTAATCTTCCAGTATTCCATTGAGTCTTGTGAGGAAAAAAGATAATGCTTGTAAACATGTCATTATTGCTACAAATGAATAGTCAATTTATTCAAACAGTCAATCTTTAAAATTTGATTCATACTAACCTGCAATATTGCCTGCGAAAAGTATTCTCTGCTTAGTTTCGAAAGTAAATGGAAGCTCACACTAGCGGCCCCTGCACTCTCTCCGAATATGGTTATCCTGTCCCTGTCTCCACCAAATGCTGTTGGAATCACACGCAGTAAAATTATAGGAGCGATTAAACAAAGATTTCAATAAATCGCGAGCTCATCAAGAGGTTTCTGCTGTATTTTTTTGAAGCATTGATGTAGATTGCCTCTAAAGATATGAGTATTACCCCTATGTGCAGATACAAAGATTTATCTAAAGAGGCATCAGTTATCTTTTAATAAAACAGTATAGAATTCCCCACTCCCCTCCTTCTCCTCCCCTAAGAACGGCTTGATTAATACCTTCGATGTTCTCGTACACCCATCGAAGCGCTGCAGCTTGATCGAGCATACC